>CM049310.1:64930055-66187555 GCA_026874595.1 Sipunculus nudus
CACACCATTGGCTCCGTCAAACTGCAACTCCAGAGAACAGTCCTGTTACCCCTGTTACCCATATTCTGTGAGTTATGGGGCTCTGAAGTAACCCCCAGAATAAAGATTTGGTCATATATTAACAGGGCACAAATCATAATGACTGGACCTAGAATCTTCTGTCCTCACCTCCAGGGAAGCCCATAAAAGGTCTACATGGAAACCCGAAATAAGGTCCCTGTTACCCATATCCTTCATGCTCTGGGGCTCCAAAGTACTCCCCAGAATAAAGATTTGGTCATCTGTTAACAGAGCACAAATTATAATGACTTGACCTAGAATCTTCTTTCTTGATATGCTGGGAGGCCCCTGAAAAGTCTCCTTGTGCACCTGAAATTACATCTCTGTTACCCATATCCTTCATCCTATGCGGCTTTGAAATACCCCCCAGAATAAACATTTGGATTTGTTAACAGGGCACAAATCATAACTGGACCTAGAATTTTATTTTTTGACATGCTGGGAGATCCCTGAAAACTCATCTTGTAAACCTTGAAAATAGGTGTCTGTTACCCATATCCTTCATGCTACAGAGCTCCATAGTACCCCAATGAATATTGGATGATTTTATACAAAAGGTCAAGTTTGGAAAAAGTATTTCATTCAAATTTGACATTCAGATGATAAAATTACTTTTGTCAATGTCTTCCTGGTCAGCTGAGCATCATGACCCCTGGGTCACTTGTTTGATTTTGTGGCCGGTTGCGCCACCTATATTTATGTTTACCCTGCAGACATTCAGGCTTGTATATCAGGACTGGTTTGACATATTCCCCTGAAATTTTGCATGTGTATAGATCTCACATATCTCTTAATCATACACAAAATTGGTGGCTCCACCTGCCACCATTTTTGAACAGCGTCCGTCTGTTTGTCTGCCGTGGGCTAAAATCACTCATATACAAGTAGTGGTTTGACTTGATTGCCTAAAATTTTGCATGTTTATACATCTTGGACAGCTTTCTGGATTTTGTTGTAGGTGGTGCAACCTATATATATGTACATACACATTTCGGTTGCAGACATCAAGGCTGTTATGCAACACACCTCACTCTATTTCCCCTTGCCACTCAATCCATGCCTCACTTCACCTTTCCCACTCTGATTTTGGTGGATACACTTAGTCTCTTGTTGACTACCCATATTCTAGTTTTTGTGTTGTGTGCACCCATGCCAGAATTGCAGCAGTGATGTTTGTTTAATCGTTTCTTGTTCTTAGTGTTTAGTACTTGCATTGTTCATATACATGTTACACATGTTCTTGAAAATAATGGTCCAGCATTGAAGCATTATACCTGGTGTAATCTCATTGCACAGGTTTGCATTAGGCCTGTAGGCCTTGTTATTTTGTCAAATTCACTGAATCTTTTATTTAAAAAATAGTGAATAAAATTAAGCATGTACTTAAAAATCTCAATTACAAGACCTTTCAATAGTGATTCAAGGAATAACCTTGAAGATGCCATGTTGTTGTATTATTGTATCCCCAGACAAAGTCAGGGGATACTATGTTTTCATACCGGTCCCGCCTCCGCAGCCACCGCCACATATAAATCTTGTTGGCGCGATAACCCAAAAAATATTTCACTGAACTTTACCAAACTTGGTATATGTATAGATATGGGTAAGAGGACGACGCCTATTTAAAATAAGGTCATGACCTTTACTAGGAGAGTGTCCTTGACCTTGAATAGGTCCAATTTTGGGGAAAATCACACATATTCTTTAATATCTCAAGAAATCTTGCATGGATTTATCCCAAAATCAAGTTGATGGAAGATCATGGATAGGGTTGTCATGTTCCAGAAACTGGTGGCGCCATCTTTTATTCTTTACTTGTTTTCGTGCCGTTTAATACCCCCAAAATTGCCACCTTACAGTACTATGAGCATTTTAAGTCAAAAACTAATGGACAGATTTCTTTCATATTATGCATATACATAGGTATGGGTTATGGGATGATGTTTATTTAAATTGGGGTCATGACCTTTCCTATGAGAGTGGCCTTGACCTTGAATATTGCCATATATGGTGAAAATCACACACCTCTTATGATATCTCCAGTGTTGATAGCCATATGGAATTCAAACATGACTTATGTATGGCCCACAACTAAAGTAAGAACCCTATAGGTTCTAGGGTCATGAGGTCAAAGTTCAAGGTCACTGGACTGGCATCTTAAAAGATACTGTGGATGCATTTTAAGCCAAACTTTCATCCCAGGTCTTCCATCTTGAATATATAGCTCACTTGCCAATAGTGGATGATCCATATCAATTTTGGGGTCACAAGGCCAAAGGTCAAGGCCACAGGAGCTATCTGTCCAAAAATTAGTTTCTGGATGATAATTCCTGCTTTTGTTGATGTATTGATTTCAAACTTGACTTATATATGTCCCATTGAAAAGCAAGACTCGAATTGATTTTTGGATCATGAGGTCAAAGGTCAAGGTCACAGGACACATCTGTAAAAAGATTGTGGATGCATTTTCAGCCAAACAATTCATCTCAGATCTTTCATCTTTCACATATAGTTCCCCTGCCACGAGTGGAAGACCCCTATCAATTTTTAGGTCACAAGTCAAAGGTGAAGGTCACAGGAGCCATCTGTCCAAAAATTAGTTTCTGGATGATAATTCCTGCTTTTATTGATGTATGGATTTCAAACTTGACTTGTATATGTTCCATTGGAAAAGCAAGACCCAAATTGATTTTGGGGTCATGAGGTCAAAGGTCAAGGTCACAGGACACATCTTTAAAAAGATGTGGATGCATTTTCAGCCAAACATTTCATCTCAGATCTTTCATCTTGCACATATAGTTCACCTACCAAGAGAGGAAGAACCCTATCAGATTTGAGGTCACAAGGTCAAAGGTTAAGGTCACAGGAGCCATCTGTCCAAAAATTAGTTTCTGAATTATAATTCCTGCTTTATTGATGTATAGATTTCAAACTTGACTTGAATATGTCCCATTGGAAAAGCAACACCCGAATTGATTTTGGGGTCAAGAGGTCAAAGGTCAAGGTGAAGGTCACAATACACATCTTTAAAAAGATCAAGGTCACAGGACCAACATCTTCAACAAGATTGTGGATTGATAGATGGAAGAAACAATAAATATGCCAAGTGTCAGTATATGCTGCTAAAAATTGGGGCCTATTCTTAAGGGGGGGGGCTACTATGTCTGGGGATACTCTGGCACCTGCGGTGCCAAGAAATGTCATCTGAGCTATAGCGATCACTCTTTGTCCGTCGTCCGTCTGTCCGTCTGTCCGTCCGTTAACCAGGCACAAATCGTAACCGCTGGACCTAGAACCTTGTAACTTGGGATTCTGAGAGGTCCATAAAAAATCTCCTTGGAAACCAGAAATTAGGTCTGTTACCCATATCCTTCGAGCTATGGGGCCCCAAAGTACCCCCCAGAAAAGTCAAAAATTTCATACAAAAACTTCAATATCTCATTAACTACTTGACTGATGGTCATGATTTTTGGCATACATATTGATCATGAGATGTTACATCACTTCCTGCAGACTGGTGGCACCACCTGTATTTTTCGATTTGTTACGAATTTTTTTCTCTATTTTTGAGACCTTTAAAAATGTGAACATCTGTTAACAAGGCACAAATCATAAAGACTGGACTTAGAATCTTAATTCTTGACACACTGAGAGGTCCATGAAAAATCTCCTTGGAAACCAGAAATTAGGTCTCTGTTACCCATATCCTTTGAGCTATCGGGCCCCAAAGTACCCCCCAGAATAGTAAAAAATTTCATACAAAAACTTAATATCTCAATAACTACATCACTGATGGTCTTCATTTTTGGCATACATATTGATCATGAGATGTTCGATCAGTTCCTGCAGACTGGTGGCGCCACCTGTACTGTTTGATTTTTTACGATTTTTTCCTCTATTTTTGAGACCTTTGAGGATGCTGTCATCTGTTAGCGTGGCACAAATCGTAACGACTGGACCTAGAATCTTCATTTTCGACACACTGAGAGACCTATGAAAAGTCTCCATGGAAACCAGAAATTAGGTCTCTGTTACTCATATCCTTCGAGCTATGGGGCCCAAAATTACCCCTAGAATAGTCAAAAATTTCATACAAAAACTTCAATATCTCATTAACTACATCACTGATGGTCATGATTTTCGACATACATATTGATCATGAGATGTTTCATCAGTTTGTGCAGACTGGTGGCGCCACCTGTATTTTTCAATGTTCAAGAATTGTTTTCTCCATTTTTGAGACCTTTAAGGATGTAGTTATCTGTCAACAGGGTACAAATCGTAACGACTGGACCTAGAATCTTCGTTCTTGACACACAGGGAGACCCATGATAAGTCTCCATGGAAACCTGAAATTTGGTCTCTGTTACCCATATCCTTCGAGCTATGTGGCCCCAAAGTACCCCCCAGAAAAGTCAAAAATTTCATACAAAAACTTCAATATCTCATTAACTACTTGACTGATGGTCATGATTTTTGGCATACATATTGATTATGAGATGTTACATCACTTCCTGCAGACTGGTGGCGCCACCTGTATTTTTCGATTTTTTACGAATTTTTTTCTCTATTTTTGAGACCTTTAAAAATGTGAACATCTGTTAACAAGGCACAAATCATAAAGACAGGACTAAGAAAACTTAATTCTTGACACACTGAGAGGTCCATGAAAAATCTCCTTGGAAACCAGAAATTAGGTCTCTGTTACCCATATCCTTTGAGCTATCGGGCCCCAAAGTACCCCCCAGAATAGTAAAAAATTTCATACAAAAACTTCAATATCTCAATAACTACATCAATGATGGTCTTCATTTTTGGCATACATATTGATCATGAGATGTTCAATCAGTTCCTGCAGACTGGTGGCGCCACCTGTATTGTTTGATTTTTTACGATTTTTTCCTCTATTTTTGAGACCTTTGAGGATGCTGTCATCTGTTAGCGTGGCACAAATCGTAACGACTGGACCTAGAATCTTCATTTTCGACACACTGAGAGACCTATGAAAAGTCTCCATGGAAACCAGAAATTAAGTCTCTGTTACCCATATCCTACAAGCTATGGGGCCCAAAATTACCCCCCAGAATAGTCAAAAATTTCATACAAAAACTTCAATATCTCATTAACTACATCACTGATGGTCATGATTTTCGACATACATATTGATCATGAGATGTTTCATCAGTTTGTGCAGACTGGTGGCGCCACCTGTATTTTTCAATGTTCACGAATTGTTTTCTCCATTTTTGAGACCTTTAAGGATGTAGTTATCTGTCAACAAGGTACAAATCGTAACGACTGGACCTAGAATCTTCGTTCTTGACACACAGGGAGACCCATGATAAGTCTCCATGGAAACCTGAAATTTGGTCTCTGTTACCCATATCCTTTGAGCTATGGCACTCCAAAGTACAGCTCAGAATAATGGAAAATTTGATACAAAAGCTAAAGTATTTGAACAACTAATGCAGAGATAACCATAATTGTTTGCATGGATATTGATCATGGAGTGTTTCATAAGTTTTGCAGACTGGTGGCACCACCTGTATTTGTTCGTTTTTTTTTTACGAAATTTTTCTGTATTTTTGAGACCTTTAAAGATATGAACATCTGTTAACAGGGCACAAATCATAAAAACTGGACCAAGAATCTTCATTCTTGACACACAGGGAGACCCATGAAAAGTCTTTATGGAAACTTGAAATTAGGTCTCTGTTACCCATATTCTTTAAGATGTATGGGTCCAAAATACCCCCCCCCCCCCCATGAATAATGGAAAATTTGATACAAAAACTGCAGTATTTCAATAACTACAACACTGATGGTCATGATTTTCGGCATACATATTGATCATGAGCTGTTCCATCAGTTTCTGCACACTGGGTGTGCCACCTCTATTTTTTTTTCAAATTTTTACGAATTTTTTTCTTTTTTTTGAGACCTTTAAAGATGTGGTTATCTGTCAACAGGATACAAATCGCAACAACTGGACCTAGAATCTTCATTCTTGTCATGCAAGGAGGCCCATGAAAGGTGCCTGTGGAAACTTGAAATTAGGTCTCTGTTACCCATATCCTTCAAGCTATAGGACTCCGAAGTATCCCTCAGAATAATGGACAATTTGATACAAAAACTGAAGTATCTGAACAACTAATGCAGAGATCACCATGATTTTTTGCATGGATATTGACCATTAAGTGTTTTTATTAGTTTCTGCAGACTGGTGGAGCCACCTGTATTTTTGTATCCGCCAAAACGAAGTTTTGCGGATACTATGTTTTTGACCGAGTTCCTCCGCCATGGCGGCGTTCGTTTACAGAGAGCTCCTCAGAGATTAATGGACCGATTTTTCCCAAACTTACACCTATTATCGGGTCACATGTGAACTGGTGCCTAACCAATTTGCATTGACCTCTGACCTTTCCTCTCTATCCAGTGTCCATTTGTGGGTCTGTTTCCACTCATAAACCCTCATATCTCGGGAACCGTTTGACCGATAAGGAAATAAAATTGATACAAATGTAGCCCTTGGATTGCTTTATAACATACACAAAAAATGGTGGCGCCACCTGTAACCATGTTTGCACAGTGTCCATCTGTTCATCTGCCTTGGGTTAAAATCACTCATATCTCTGCAGTGAATTGACTAATTCACCTGAAATTCGTCATGTGTATACATCCAGGATAGCTTTCTTGATTTTATGACAGGTGGCGCCACCTATGTTCACGTTCACGCTGATGACATCCAAGCTTATATCTCGGGAACCGTTTGACCGATCAGGAAATAAAATTTATACAAATGTAGCCCTTTGATAGCTCTGTAACATACACAAAAAATGGTGGCGCCACCTGTAACAATGTTTGCACAGCGTCTGTCTGTTAGTCTGCCGTGGCCTAAAATTACTCATTTCTCTGTAGTGGTTCGACATAACTGCCTAAAATTTTGCAGGTTTATACATCATGGACAGCTTTCTTGATTTTATGACAGGTGGCGCCACCTACATTCTAGTTAACGCTGGACACATCCAAGCTCATATCTCAGGAACCATTTGACCGATTGGGCCAAAATTGTGCATGTGTTTAGATCTCACATAGGTCTTTATCATACACAAAACTGGAGGGGTTACCTGCAAAGATTTTTGCACGGTGTTTGTCTGTTTGTCTGCCATGGGCAAAAATCGCTCATATACATGTAGTGGTTTGACTTTTCTGCCTAAAATTTTGCAGGTGTATACAACTTGGACAGATTTCTGGATTTGTGGTAGGTGGCACAACCTACATACACATTTAGGCTGCAGACATCCATGCTAATATGCAACATACCTCACTCTATTTCCCCTTGCCACTCAATCCATGCCTCACTATCCGATTTTGGCAGATACATGTAGTCACTTGTCGGTTACCCGTATTCTAGTTTTAAAAGTTTACACATTTTTCTCTATTTTTGAGATATATAAATACAGACTAAATCTTGGCCTGTTGGTTAATCTGTTTGATGCTTCAGTTGAATGGGTATATACTACCATTCTGGTGATAAAATTTCCTTTTGTGAATCTCTTCCCAGTCAGCTGAGCGTCATGACCCATGGGTCACTTGTTTAAATTCAGTTTAAAAATTTGAGATTTAAAAAATAAAATATTTGTGTATGCATAATATGACCTGATGTGAGCTACAACTTAGAACTTGCAACTTGAATTGTGATATTTTAACTTATATTTTCAGATTTTTAGCTCAGCTGACTATAAGTCATCTGAGCTATAGTCGTGGTCCATTGTCCGTCGTCCGTCCGTCTGTCCGTCCGTCCGTCCGTCCGTCCGTAGATGTGGAACGTTTTGAAACCGTAAGACCTAGGAATCCAAAATTCGGCATAATGTTAGATGTCCCCAAGATCTCCTACCAAGCCAAAAACTGGGTCTTTGCAACTTCGTTCCTTTGAGAAATTAAGGAAAAACCTCAATTTTTTATTAAAAACCTATTTTCACACTTCAGGACTGCCTAATATCAAAACCACTCATCTGTTTTTCCTCATATTTACCATAAATATTCCTCTATATAGTTCCTATGTACATGCCAGAAATTATGTCTGTATTATTTAATTTAAAAAAGTTCTGGGCCCAAACATAATGCATTTTGTAAAAAATCAGGAAATATATTTGATCACTTAACACAAAAAATGTTAAAGCTATGGACCTTTTTTCCAGCAATATAACTTTAATTAATCAAAATTAAATTGTATACCCAAAATAAGATGAAAATCTTTTAAATTTTTTAAAATATTAATAAAAATAAAAAATTGGTACCTTAAATTTTGCCCAACTTTGACCATGGCACGTTTTTTTCCTGTAAGTACTGTGGATTTAATTTTCACAGCATGTTTTTGTTAGCATTTCAACTGTTAACACCAAAAATTTGAAATCAGTTGATCAAAAACTGTAGATTTTATTTAAGTTTTCAAGCACCATGTAACATAGTTTACATCAAGCTAGTGTTATGCAGTTTGCAAGAGCTCAGCTCCCCAGCTTCAGCTCTAAGTTCCTTAAATTCGGCATACAGTTAGATGTCTCCAAAATCCCCTACCATGCCAAGAATTTGGTCACTAGGACTTAATACCTTCGAGATATTAATGAAAAACTTCATTTTTCCATTAAAAACCCATTGTTACACTTCAAGAATGCCTAATATAAAAACCACTGATCTGAATTTAATCATAAACAATATACATATTTTTCATTCTCTATGCACATGCCAGAATGAAGTCAGTATTGCGTAATTGTTTTAAGTTATGGGCCCAAACATAATGCACTTTGTAAAAAATCAAGAAATATATTTACTCCCTTAACAAGGGCATTGCTGAAGCTAGAGATTTTTTTCTCAGGGATGTAACATAATTTAATCAAGATTCAATTGAATACCCAAAATTAGTTCTGAATTTTTCAAATTTTTTAAGTTATTAGTATAAATATAAAATTAGTACCTTAAATTTTGCCCAACTGTGACCATGGCACGTTTGTTTCCCGTGAGCACTGTTGATATAATTTTCATATCATGCACACATAAGGATTTCAGCTTTTTAGTTTAGAAAGCTGAAAGAAATTGGCCAAAAATTGTAGCTTTTATTAATGTTTTTTATGAGACCCTGTCAGACTTTGGCTCTCTCCAGCCCCTCTTGAGTCACCTGTATGTTGACCTTGTTGACCTTTCATCAAATTATGCACGCTTGAGGCGAGGCATACAGGAATCCAGGCAGCTTATGGCTAGCCACAGTTGATCCAGGTGTCCAACCCAACTCATCTAGTAGTTTTAACCAACAACATAACAATAAACAATAAATTAATAAATTTTTATTGGTTTTTAATAACAAATTAAAGAAAAATAGAAAAGGAGTTTGTTAGTTTATAATAACAGGAAATTAACTTGCAGTTACTGATGATATAAGAATCTTGTATCGATGGGTAGAATGTCACATATTCCAAATAACACCATGCAGTCACCTATGGCATTTTTCAGTTCAATTTTAATGATAAAGAAGTAAATCATATTATTCATTACTTATCATTAGGGATCATATGAAGGAAATTAATGATAGACAAAGATGCAGTTGATAATATTAATCTAGATTCCTACTGTGTCTAGTGTGTACATTGATGTGAAATTAGTCCAAAATTAATTTTTTACAGTTATTTTTTAATATAAATAAAAGCCATAAAACCAGGTATTAATGATCATTATTTAAATGTGTGAATTTTGTATATTCTGGATTCTCAACATCATTGTTTGGTGAAAACTGAATAAATACCAGACATGGTGCGAATACTTTGTAATTGTATTTAAATACGAATATGATTATGTACTCCATTATAAAATTTCTTGCATAAAGAATGGGAATTCAGGTAACAATGAATGTATATGAATACTCGTGCAAATACTTTCAAAATGTATTCATGAATGCATTCATGAATATATTCTTTAATATTATTTTAATAATCATATCAGTTAAATTTCATTTAAAAAATCATATGATTCTCTTATTATTTTTAATAAAAATTATATCTGGGACAATATTTGTAATTTTTTTTAATAAATAGTTAAACTCTTATTTTATAACTCTTATATGTTCTGCTTATAAGTTATATGGCCAAGTCAAAATCTGTGTGATAATAGTACTCCATTTGTTAATAAAATAAATGAAATCAATCCTCTTCCCTGTCTCCAAAGGTACTATCAAAATCATACATAAGCTAAACAACAACAACTCATAATACAGCTTATATTTATTACCACAAAAAACCAGCATGTGCCTCATTTCTAAATAATATTTTTTTATCATATATAACAGCTGAGCGTCGTGACCCATAGGTCCCTTGTTTTATTATAAATTGATAAAACTTGTAAATAAAAATAAAACAAATCTGATAAAAACTATAAATGGATAAAGTGGATATGCTAAATTTTAATAGGCTTTAATATAAACTTAAATGCATTATTCCCTTTAAAGTGAAATAAAGGTATCAGTCCACTTGACTGTCCATCTGTAACGTTTTCATATGCATCACAGTGTCTCAAAACTTTTTTTTTTCTTCATGACAGTCTTGTCGGAGTATTAGTTTGCAATCATATAACTGGAACTTTACTATAACCAAGTAGGAGGGCCCCTTTCCTCTTAGCTTCTCATATTCTTATATAAATAAAAACATTACAATAGAATTTGCCTACATCTTTCATGTAGCCCATAAAAGTGCACAGGTAACTTCAGAGGTGTGTATTTTATACATTTCTCAAATAATGATGTACAAATAAATTTGCTGGATTTCAGTATGTTTGGTTTATATAAAAATATTTTCATAATCAATTTCACCTGAGCCCCATGACCCACAGGTGCTTTGTCTTTTTTAGCGAACCTGTGAGCTTATGCAATGGTGCTTTGTCGTTCATCTGTGATCGTCTTTCCGCCGCTATCCTTTCATTAACCCATGTTATCTAAAATGCTATTGGAGCTAGAAGCTGCAAATTTTGTGGTGGAATCAGTCACATGTCAAATTATATCAGATTGGGCTTATTTTTTTTGCAATCTGCATTGATTTAGATTTTATGGGGAAAAAACAAAATCAAAACATTGAAAATCTTCTTCTCCAGAACTGTCCAGGAAATTGTTCAATGTTTTACAGAAATAATTCTTGAAACAATCTCTCCTAGGTTTGTTTAAATGGATCAGCTTCAGAGATTTGTGGCCAAGTTACAGGAAGCTGAACTTAGTCGTTTGGCCAAATAAGCATCGTAAAATTAAAATCTTGGAAACAGCAGGAACTACTTGTAACCATCACCAAATTTAATTCAAATGTTGGTCACAATTAAGTCATTTCAGATCTTCCATCTTTCATATTTGGCTCACCAATCAGTTGGCAAAGAATCTTGTTTATTTGTAGGTCACAAGGTCAAGGGTCAATTTTACAGGACCCACATGGTGGAAAAAGGTCATAAAAATATCCTTATAGACAAATTCAGCTTGGCTTAGGTAATCCAGGGGATCCTGCTTTAGAGAAAGAAGTCAAAAAAGGTTCAAAATGGCATCCTTAAAGAACTTTGTATTTCATTGAGCAAAATGGTACTGTTTTGAGTGTTTACATGCATGATGCAATGTCTGTCACCAAGTATCTCAGGATCTGTTAATTCATTCTGACAGAGCAGATACTTTTTATGTTGCAGTGCATTGCTGGGCTTGGTATGAATGTTTTGTATGAGTTGCTGTACACTGATCCTCCGAAAGTGATGCTTCTCGGACCAGGCTGCAGTGTGGTCTCCACCTTTGTTGGCCAAGCAGCAAGGATGTGGAACCTTATAGTGGTAGGTGACATGACAATTACACAATCAGGTCAGAGTTAGCTGATATTATAATAACTTGTATCCCAGGACTGATAAGTTTTCAGCAATGATTCTTTCCAAGATATAAATGTTAAATCATGAAAGATTGTGGATGCATTTTAGCCTGTCTGGTTGTATGCCATTAACAAGGCATGTTTTGAAACCATTAGACCTGTGAATCCAAAATTTGACATGGAGTTAAATGGCTCTAAGTTCTACTACCAAACCTGAAACTGGGTCACTGTGACTTTGAGAAATTAAGGAAAAACATCCATTCCCAAGTAAAAACCTAATAATACACTGCAAAACCATCCACTATGAAAACTGCTGTTGTAAATCTATTCATATTTGATATAACTATTCCTGAACATATTTCATATGTACATGCTAGATAATCAGTCAATATTGTTTAAATCTTTGAAGTTATGGGCCCAAACATAATGCACTTTGTCAAAAGTCAGGAAATAGTGAAAAATAATTGAAGATATTATTTGCAATTTTATCAAACGGGAGACCTCGGGCCGGACTCAAACAATGGGCGGCTTAGTCTTGTCACGGTTCATTGCCATCATACAGGCGTGTCTGTGGCATGCCCGGTAATAGAATTGCGCTAGTTTCTCCAGGCACGCCGACGTGTACAGACCCCCGGCATGGCAGACATAAAAATTGAATTAGAAAAATGGGCAGAAACGGTCGGTTTGGAAGCATCAACTGTTGCAAAATTAAAAGAAAATAGTATCTGCAACGAAAGGATTCTGGTATCGTTAACGGACCAAGATATTTTAGAACTGAATTTGAACATTGGACAACTTACTGCCCTTAAACTCGGTATTAAAGAACTAAATACAAAGTCTGCCATGCCGGAAGAAATTAAATGTGACATTAATTACCCCCAACCTATCGTTATGTTGTTAATTAAAGTTGTGCACCAGTTTTGCTGATTGGCTATGATCGATAGTGCATGTTGTTAGTCATGTGACAGTTATACATTTAAAGTTAATGCACGCACAGTAGCATAAATAGCGGATCTTCTATAGGGATAAATTTTTTGTCACTTAACATGATAATTTGTTTAGCTTAAGAGCTTATTTCAAGCATATATCTATATTCAGCTTAGTTTTTAGCTCAGCTGACTGTAAGTCATCTGAGCTATAGCGATCACTCTTTGTCCGTCGGACGTCCGGCCGTCTGTCCGTTAACAAGGCACAAATTGTAACCACTGGACCTGGAATCTTTTTACTTTAAATCCAGAGAGGTCCATGAAAAATCTCCTTGGAAACCTGGAATAAGGTCTCTGTTACCCATATCCTTCGAGCTATGGGGCCCCAAAGTACCCCCCAGAATAGTCAAAAATTTCATACAAAAACTTCAATATCTCATTAACTACATCACTGATGGTCATTATTTTTTGCATACATATTGATCATGAGATGTTCATTCAGTTTCTGCAGACTGGTGGCGCCACCTGTATATTTCGATTTTTTATGAATTGTTTTCTCTATTTTTGAGACCTTTAAAAATGTGAACATCTGTTAACAGGGGACAAATTGTAAAGACTGGACCTAGAATCTTCATTCTTAACATTCTGAGAGACCTATAAAAACAAATAGTAATAATTGAAAATGAACTTTCTGAATGGGGATCACTTCATGCAGGAGTACCCCAAGGGTCCATACTGGGACCCCTATTATTTTTAATATTCATCAACGACATCACAGAAAACATAGTGAGCAATATTAGATTATTCGCTGATGATACTATGTTATATCTCACCATAGAAAATCCATCATTAGCAGAAAAAATATTAAACAATGATTTGGATAAAATATTTAAATGGTCCACAAAATGGTTAGTCACTTTTAACACAAAGAAAACCAAATCCTTAATATTTTCATCTAAATCATCTAAAACTTCTCACCCAGACCTATATTTAAATGGCATTAAAATAGATAAATTTAACAGTCACAAACATCTAGGATTAACATTCAGAAAGTTCATGGAATGATCACATAGAAAATATAAAAGCCAAAGCAAACTCTAAAGTATTAATACTAAGCAAACTGAAATATATGCTTGATAGGAAAACTCTTGAAAACATATACTTCACTTATATAAGGCCAATATTGGAATATAGCAATGTTGTGTGGTGTAACTGCACACAAGAGCAAAGTGATACATTGGAGGCAGTGCAGCTACAAGCTGCCAGGATTGTGACATAGGGAAAACTCTGTGGTCATCCAACTACACAAAATGTTAAAACAAGAAACTCCAAAGTACCTTTACCTTCTATTACCTCCACCAAGAAACTATACCTTTAATACAAGGTCAAGTGCTCTACTCAATATACAAAACATTTTCTCTAGAACAGAGCTGTACTACAACTCATTCCTACCAAAATCTATACGACTATGGAACAAACTAGATGATAGACTTAAACACTGCCTGACCAGTAAATTGCTAAAAAATAATATATCAAGAGAAATTGCTAAAAACAAACCACCTAAATATTATAATTCAGGATCAAGAAGAGCCCAGATAATTCACACACGGCTAAGAACACAGTGCAGTAATCTAAACCATGATTTATATAGAAGACACTTATCAAACGATTCAAAATGCCAATGTGGATTCGAAACAGAAAACGCAGAACATTACCTACTGCAGTGTCACCTCCATGTCAACTCTAGAAGTAAACATCTCCCCCTAAATATACCTGTAGAAGAACTTCTTTATGGAAATCCCTATGCAAGCCACATCAGAAATGAAGAAATTTTTGAAGCAGTATCTTCATACATAGAAGACACAAAAAGGTTCAAAATATAATATTCCCCACCATATTTTCCCCTAAAAGTGATATTCATAATTCAGTCATAAAATTAGTCCTAATATACTAGGACCTGAAACAAAAATGAAACAAAAACAATTTTAAATACTTGTCTTCCAAATAATTAATTAAATTTAAAAAAAAAAAGAACAAATGAACAATTTCTTCCATTCTTACTAAGAAAATTTACAACTTGCCTTCACTTACCCAACATCCATACCACCCAACCTCACCTAAACTCACTCACATCCAAACACTCTGAATACTGCCATCGTATATTGTTAATGGAAACATTCAGGAGAGAGTCGAGGTAAGCTTTAAGTAGCTTGCACTTAATCCCACTGATGCTTGTATTATGTGATTTATATGTGCATATTCAGTATCAATAAAATATCTAAAACGAAACGAAAACCTATAAAAAGTCTCCATGGAAACCAGAAATTAGGTCTCTGTTACCCATATCCTTTGAGCTATGGGGCCCCAAAGTACCCCCCAGAATAGTCAAAAATTTCATAAAAAAACTTCAATATCTGATTTACTACATCACTGATAGTCATGATTTTTGGCATACATATTGATTATGAGATGTTTCATCAGTTTCTGCTGACTGGTGGCGCCGCCTGTATTTTTCAAATTTTTACAATTTCTTTCTCTATTTTTAGCTCAGCTGACTGAAAGTCATCTGAGCTATAGCGATCACTCTTTGTCCGTCGTCCGTCTGTCTGTCTGTCTGTCTGTCCGTCTGTCTGTCCGTCTGTCCGTCTGTCTGTCCGTTAACCAGGCACAAATCGTAACCACTGGACCTGGAATCTTCTAACTTGACATCCAGGGAGTACCATGAAAAATCTCCTTGGAAACCTGAAATTAGGTCTCTGTTACCCATAACCTCTGAGCTATGGGGCTCCGAAGTACCCCCCAGAAAAATGGAAAATTTGATACAAAAGCTCAAGTATCTGAACAACTATTGCATTGATCACCATGATTCTGTGCATGGATATTGATCATGGAATGTATCATCAGTTTCTGCAGTCTGGTGGCGCCACCCATATTTTTTCGATTTTTACGAATTTTTTTCTTTATTTTTGAGACCTCTTGAGATGTGGTCATCTGTTAACAGGGCACAAATTGTAATGACTGGACCTAGAATCTTCTCTCTTGAAATTCCGGGAGGCCCATGAAAAGTCTCTTTGGAAACCTGAAATTAAGTCTCTGTTACCCATAACCTCTGAGCTATGGGGCTCCGAAATACCCCCCAGAATAATGGAAAATTTGATTCAAAAGCTCCAGTATCTGAACAACTATTGCATTGATCACCATGATTCCTTTGCATGGATATTGATCATGGAATGTTTCATCAGTTTCTGCAGTCTGGTGGCGCCACCTGTATTTTTTTTATTTTTACGAATTTTTTTCTTTATTTTTGAGACCTCTTGAGATGTGGTCATCTGTTAACAGGGCACAAATTGTAATGACTGGACCTAGAATCTTCTCTCTTGAAATTCCGGGAGGCCCATGAAAAGTCTCTTTGGAAACCTGAAATTAAGTCTCTGTTACCCATAACCTCTGAGCTATGGGGCTTCGAAATACCCCCCAGAATAATGGAAAATTTGATTCAAAAGCTCCAGTATCTGAACAACTATTGCATTGATCACCATGATTCCTTTGCATGGATATTGATCATGGAATGTTTCATCAGTTTCTGCAGTCTGGTGGCGCCACCTGTATTTTTTTTATTTTTACGAATTTTTTTCTCTATTTTTGAGACCTCATAAGATGTGGTCATCTGTTAACATGGCACAAATCGTAACAACTGGACCTAGAATCTTCTCTCTTGACATGCTGAGAGGCTCATGAAAAGTCTCCTAAAACACTTGAAATTAGGTCTCTGTTACCCATAACCTCTGAGCTATGGGGCTCCGAAGTACCCCCCAGAATAATGGAAAATTTGATACAAAAGCTCAAGTATCTGAACAATTATTATATTGATCACCATGATTCTTTGCATGGATATTGATCATGAAATATTTCATCAGTTTCTGCATTCTGGTGGCGCCACCTGTATTTTTAGCTCAGCTGACTGTAAGTCATCTGAGCTATAGGGATCACCTTTTGTCCGTCGTCCGTCCGGCCGTCCGGGCGTCTGTCTGTTAACAGGGCACAAATCGTAACCGCTAGAACTAGAATCTTCTTACTTGACATCATGGGAGGTCCATAAAAAATCTCCTTGAAAACCAGAAATTAGGTCTTTGTTACCCATATCCTTCGAGCTATGGGGCCCCAAAGTACCCCCAAGAAAAGTCCAAAATTTCATACAAAAACTTCAATATCTCATTAACTACTTGACTGATGGTCATGATTTTTGGCATACATATTGATCATGAGAGGTTCCATCAGTTCCTGAAGACTGGTGGCGCCACCTGTATTTTTCAATTTTATACGAATTTTTTTCTCTATTTTTGAGACCTTTAAAAATGTGAACATCTGTTAACAAGGCACAAATCGTAATGACTGGACTTAGAACCTTCATTCTCGACACACTGAGAGACCTATGGAAAGTCTCCATGGAAACTAGAAATTAGGTCTCTGTTACCCATATCCTTCGAGCTATGGGGCCCCAAAGTACCCCCCAGAAAAGTCCAAAATTTCATACAAAAACTTTAATATCTCATTAACTACTTGAATGATGGTCATGATTTTTGGCATACATATTGATCATGAGAGGTTCCATCAGTTCCTGAAGACTGGTGGCGCCACCTGTATTTTTCGATTTTTACGAATGTTTTTCTCTATTTTTGAGACCTTTAAAAATGTGAACATCTGTTAACAAGGCACAAATCGTAACGACTGGACTTAGAATCTTCATTCTTGACACACTGAGAGACCTATGAAAAGTCTCCATGGAAACCAGAAATTAGGTCTCTGTTAGCCATATCCTTCCAGCTATGGGGCCCCAAACTACCCCCCAGAAAAGTAAAAAATTTCATACAAAAACTTCAATATCTCATTAAATACTTGACTAATGGTCATGATTTTTTACATACAAATTGATCATGAGATGTTCTATCACTTCCTGCAGACTGGTGGCGCCACCTGTATCGTTCAATTTTTTACGAATTTTTTTCTCTATTTTTGACACCTTTCAAAATGTAAACATCTGTTAACAAGGCACAAATCGTAAAGACTGGACCTAGAATCTTAATTCTTGACACACTGTGAGGTCCATGAAAAATATCCTTGGAAACCAGAAATTAGGTCTCTGTTAACCATATCCTTCTAACTATGGGGCCCTTAAGTACCCCCCCCCCCCCAGAGTAGTCAAAAATTTCATACTAAAACTTCAATATCTCAATAACTACATCACTGATGGTCATGATTTTTGGCATACATATTGATCATGAAATGTTCCATCAGTTCCTGCAGACTTGTGGCGCCACCTGTATTGTTCGATTTTTTACGGATTTTTTTTTTTCTCTCTATTTTTGAGACCTTTCAAAATGTAAACATCTGTTAACAAGGCACAAATCATAACGAATGGACCTAGAATCTTCATTCTCGACACACTGAGAGACCTATGAAAAGTCTCCATGGAAACCAGAAATTAGGTCTCTGTTACCCATATTCTTCGAGCTATGGAGCCCCAAATTACCCCCAAGAAAAGTAAAAAATTTCATACAAAAACTTCAATATCTCATTAACTACTTGACTGATGGTCATGATTTGTGGCATAACTATTGATCATGACATGTGTTATCACTTCCTGCAGACTGGTGGTGCCACCTTTATCGTTCGATTTTTTACGATTTTTTCCTCTATTTTGGAGACCTTTTAGGATGCTGTCATCTGTTAGCATGGCACAAATTGTAACGACTGGACCTAGAATCTTCATTCTTGACACACTGGGAGGTCCATGAAAAATATCCTTGGAAACCAGAAATTAGGTCTCTGTTACCCATATCCTTCGAGCTATGGGGCCCCAAAGTACCCCCCCAGAGTAGTCAAAAATTTCATACAAAAACTTCAATATCTCAATAACTACATCACTGATGGTCATGATTTTTGGCAAACATATTGATTATGAGATGTTCCATCAGTTCCTGCAGACTGGTGGCGCCACCTATATTGTTTGATTTTTTTACGATTTCTTCCTCTATTTTTGAGACCTTTAAGGATGCTGTCATCTGTTAGCATGGCACAAATCGTAACGACTGGACCTAGAATCTTCATTCTCAATACACTGAGAGACCTATGAAAAGTCTCCATGGAAACCAGAAATTAGGTATCTGTTACCCATATCCTTCGAGCTATGGGACCCCAAAGTACCCCCCAGAGTAGTCAAAAATTTCATACAAAAACTTCAATATCTCATTAACTACTTGACTGATGGTCATGATTTGTGGCATAACTATTGATCATGTGATGTGTCATCTGTTCCTGCAGACTGGTGGCGCCACCTGTATCGTTCGATTTTTTATGATTTTTTCCTCTATTTTTGAGACCTTTAAGGATGCTGTCATCTGTTAGCATGGCACAAATTGTAACGACTGGACCTAGAATCTTCATTCTTGACACACTGGGAGGTCCATGAAAAATATCCTTGGAAACCAGAAATTAGGTCTCTGTAAACCATATCCTTCGAGCTATGGGGCCCCAAAGTAACCCCCCCCCCCCCCCAGAGTAGTCAAAAATTTCAGACAAAAACTTCAGTATCTCAATAACTACATCACTGATGGTCATGATTTTTGGCATACATATTGATTATGAGATGTTCCATCAGTTCCTGCAGACTTGTGGCGCCACCTGTATTGTTCGATTTTTTACGATTTTTTCCTCTGTTTTTGAGACCTTTAAGGATGCTGTCATCTGTTAGCGTGGCACAAATCATAATGACTGGACCTAAGAATCTTCATTCTCGACACACTGAGAGACCTATGAAAAGTCTCAATGGAAACCAAAATTAGGTCTCTGTTTCCCATATTCTTCGAGCTATGGAGCCCTAAAGTACCCCCAAGAAAAGTAAAAAATTTCATACAAAAACTTCAATATCTTATTAACTACTTGACTGATGGTCATGATTTGTGGCATAACTATTGATCATGAGATGTGTCATCTGTTCCTGCAGACTGGTGGCGCCACCTGTATCGTTCGATTTTTTACGATTTTTTCCTTTATTTTTGAGACCTTTAAGGATGCTGTCATCTGTTAGCATGGCACAAATCGTAAGACTGGACCTAGAATGTTCATTCTCGACACACTAGAAGACCTATAAAGTCTCCATGGAAACCAGAAATTAGGTCTCTGTTACCCATATCCTTCGAGCTATGGGGCCCCAAAGTACCCCCCCAGAGTAGTCAAAAATTTCATACAAAAACTTCAATATCTCAATAACTACATCACTGATGGTCATGATTTTTAGCTCAGCTGACTGAAAGTCATCTGAGCTATAGCGATCACTCTTTGTCCGTCGTCCGTCTGTCCGTCTGTCCGTCCGTTAACCAGGCACAAATCGTAACCGCTGGACCTAGAACCTTGTAACTTGGGATTCTGAGAGGTCCATAAAAAATCTCCTTGGAAACCAGAAATTAGGTCTCTGTTACCCATATCCTTCGAGCTATGTGGCCCCAAAGTACCCCCAGAAAATTCAAAAATTTCATACAAAAACTTCAATATCTCATTAACTACTTGACTGATGGTCATGATTTTTGGCATACATATTGATCATGAGATGTTACATCACTTCCTGCAGACTGGTGGCGCCACCTGTATTTTTCGATTTTTTACGAATTTTTTTCTCTATTTTTGAGACCTTTAAAAATGTGAACATCTGTTAACAAGGCACAAATCATAAAGACTGGACTTAGAATCTTAATTCTTGACACAATGAGAGGTCCCTGAAAAATCTCCTTGGAAACCAGAAATTAGGTCTCTGTTACCCATATCCTTTGAGCTATGGGGCCCCAAAGTACCCCCCAGAATAGTAAAAAATTTCATACAAAAACTTCAATATCTCAATAACTACATCACTGATGGTCTTCATTTTTGGCATACATATTGATCATGAGATGTTCGATCAGTTCCTGCAGACTGGTGGCGCCACCTGTACTGTTTGATTTTTTACGATTTTTTCCTCTATTTTTGAGACCTTTGAGGATGCTGTCATCTGTTAGCGTGGCACAAATCGTAACGACTGGACCTAGAATCTTCATTTTCGACACACTGAGAGACCTATGAAAAGTCTCCATGGAAACCAGAAATTAGGTCTCTGTTACCCATATCCTTCGAGCTATGGGGCCCAAAATTACCCCCCAGAATAGTCAAAAATTTCATACAAAAACTTCAATATCTCATTAACTACATCACTGATGGTCATGATTTTTGACATACATATTGATCATGAGATGTTTCATCAGTTTGTGCAGACTGGTGGCGCCACCTGTATTTTTCAATGTTCACGAATTGTTTTCTCCATTTTTGAGACCTTTAAGGATGTAGTTATCTGTCAACAGGGGACAAATTAAAACAACTTGACCTAGAATCTTCGTTCTTGACACACAGGGAGACCCATGATAAGTCTCCATGGAAACCTGAAATTTGGTCTCTGTTACCCATATCCTTCGAGCTATGTGGCCCCAAAGTACCCCCCAGAAAAGTCAAAAATTTCATACAAAAACTTCAATATCTCATTAACTACTTGACTGATGGTCATGATTTTTGGCATACATATTGATCATGAGATGTTACATCACTTCCTGCAGACTGGTGGCGCCACCTGTATTTTTTGATTTTTTTACGAATTTTTTTCTCTATTTTTGAGACCTTTAAAATGTGAACATCTGTTAACAAGGCACAAATCATAAAGACTGGACTTAGAATCTTAATTCTTGACACACTGAGAGGTCCCTGAAAAATCTCCTTGGAAACCAGAAATTAGGTCTCTGTTACCCATATCCTTTGAGCTATGGGGCCCCAAAGTACCCCCCAGAATAGTAAAAAATTTCATACAAAAACTTCAATATCTCAATAACTACATCACTGATGGTCTTCATTTTTGGCATACATATTGATCATGAGATGTTCGATCAGTTCCTGCAGACTGGTGGCGCCACCTGTAGTGTTTGATTTTTTACGATTTTTTCCTCTATTTTTGAGACCTTTGAGGATGCTGTCATCTGTTAGCGTGGCACAAATCGTAACGACTGGACCTAGAATCTTCATTTTCGACACACTGAGAGACCTATGAAAAGTCTCCATGGAAACCAGAATTAGGTCTCTGTTACCCATATCCTTCGAGCTATGGGGCCCAAAATTACCCCCCAGAATAGTCAAAATTTCATACAAAAACTTCAATATCTCATTAACTACATCACTGATGGTCATGATTTTCGACATACATATTGATCATGAGATGTTTCATCAGTTTGTGCAGACTGGTGGCGCCACCTGTATTTTTCAATGTTCACGAATTGTTTTCTCCATTTTTGAGACCTTTAAGGATGTAGTTATCTGTCAACAGGGTACAAATTGTAACGACTGGACCTAGAATCTTCGTTCTTGACACACAGGGAGACCCATGATAAGTCTCCATGGAAACCTGAAATTTGGTCTCTGTTACCCATATCCTTTGAGCTATGGCACTCCAAAGTACAGCTCAGAATAATGGAAAATTTGATACAAAAGCTAAAGTATCTGAACAACTAATGCAGAGATAACCATAATTGTTTGCATGGATATTGATCATGGAGTGTTTCATAAGTTTCTACAGACTGGTGGCACCACCTGTATTTGTTCGTTTTCTTTTACGAAATTTTTCTGTATTTTTGAGACCTTTAAAGATATGAACATATGTTAACAGGGCACAAATCATAAAAACTGGACCAAGAATCTTCATTCTTGACACACAGGGAGACCCATGAAAAGTCTCCATGGAAACTTGAAATTAGGTCTCTGTTACCCATATTCTTTAAGCTGTATGGGTCAAAAATACCCCCCCCCCAGAATAATGGAAAATTTGATACAAAAACTGCAGTATTTCAATAACTACAACACTGATGGTCATGATTTTAGGCATACATATTGATCAAGAGCTGTTCCATCAGTTTCTGCAGACTGGGTGTGCCACCTCTATTTTTTTTTTCAAATATTTACAAATTTTTTTCTTTTTTTTGAGACCTTTAAAGATGTGGTTATCTGTCAACAGGGTACAAATCGCAACAACTGGACCTAGAATCTTCATTCTTGTCATGCAAGGAGGCCCATGAAAGGTGCCTGTGGAAACTTGAAATTAGGTCTCTGTTACCCATATCCTTCAAGCTATAGGACTCCGAAGTATCCCTCAGAATAATGGACAATTTGATACAAAAACTGAAGTATCTGAACAACTAATGCAGAGATCACCATGATTTTTTGCATGGATATTGACCATTAAGTGTTTTTATTAGTTTCTGCAGACTGGTGGAGCCACCTGTATTTTTGTATCCGCCAAAACGAAGTTTTGCGGATACTATGTTTTTGACCGAGTTCCTCCGCCGCCGCGGCGTTCGTTTCCAGAGAGCTCCTCGGAGACTAATGGACCGATTTTTCCCAAACTTACACCTATTATCGGGTCACATGTGAACTGGTGCCTAACCAATTTGCATTGACCTCTGACCTTTCCTCTCTATCCAGTGTCCATTTGTGGGTCTGTTTCCACTCATAAACCCTCATATCTCGGGAACCGTTTGACCGATCAGGAAATAAAATTGATACAAATGTAGCCCTTGGATTGCTTTATAACATACACAAAAAATGGTGGCGCCACCTGTAACCATGTTTGCACAGTGTCCATCTGTTCATCTGCCTTGGGTTAAAATCACTCATATCTCTGCAGTGAATTGACTAATTCACCTGAAATTCGTCATGTGTATACATCCAGGATAGCTTTCTTGATTTTATGACAGGTGGCGCCACCTACGTTCACGTTCACGCTGATGACATCCAAGCTTATATCTCGGGAACCGTTTGACCGATCAGGAAATAAAATTTATACAAATGTAGCCCTTTGATAGCTCTGTAACATACACAAAAAATGGTGGCGCCACCTGTAACAATGTTTGCACAGCGTCTGTCTGTTAGTCTGCCGTGGCCTAAAATTACTCATTTCTCTGTAGTGGTTCGACATAACTGCCTAAAATTTTGCAGGTTTATACATCGTGGACAGCTTTCTTGATTTTATGACAGGTGGCGCCACCTACATTCTAGTTAACGCTGGACACATCCAAGCTCATATCTCAGGAACCATTTGACCGATTGGGCCAAAATTGTGCATGTGTTTAGATCTCACATAGGTCTTTATCATACACAAAACTGGAGGGGTTACCTGCAAAGATTTTTGCACAGTGTTTGTCTGTTTGTCTGCCATGGGCAAAAATCGCTCATATACATGTAGTGGTTTGACTTTTCTGCCTAAAATTTTGCAGGTGTATACAACTTGGACAGCTTTCTGGATTTGTGGTAGGTGGCACAACCTACATACACATTTAGGCTGCAGACATCCATGCTAATATGCAACATACCTCACTCTATTTCCCCTTGCCACTCAATCCATGCCTCACTATCCGATTTTGGCAGATACATGTAGTCACTTGTCGGTTACCCGTATTCTAGTTTTAAAAGTTTACACATTTTTCTCTGTTTTTGAGATATATAAATACAGACTAAATCTTGGCCTGTTGGTTAATCTGTTTGATGCTTCAGTTGAATGGGTATATACTACCATTCTGATGATAAAATTTCCTTTTGCGAATCTCTTCCCAGTCAGCTGAGCGTCATGACCCATGGGTCACTTGTTGGCATACATATTGATTATGA
This sequence comes from Sipunculus nudus, assembly GCA_026874595.1. Lineage (NCBI taxonomy): Eukaryota > Metazoa > Annelida > Sipuncula > Golfingiida > Sipunculidae > Sipunculus > Sipunculus nudus. Next base: position 64,954,642 of record CM049310.1, read on the forward strand.
GATGTTCCATCAGTTCCTGCGGACTGGTGGCGCCACCTATATTGTTTGATTTTTTTACGATTTCTTCCTCTATTTTTGAGACCTTTAAGGATGCTGTCATCTGTTAGCATGGCACAAATCGTAACGACTGGACCTAGAATCTTCATTCTCAATACACTGAGAGACCTATAAAAAGTCTCCATGGAAACCATAAATTAGGTCTCTGTTACCCATATCCTTCGAGCTATGGGGCCCCAAAGTACCCCCCCAGAGTAGTCAAAAATTTCATACAAAAACTTCAATATCTCAATAACTACATCACTGATGGTCATGATTTTTAGCTCAGCTGACTGAAAGTCATCTGAGCTATAGCGATCACTCTTTGTCCGTCGTCCGTCTGTCCGTCTGTCCGTCCGTTAACCAGGCACAAATCGTAACCGCTGGACCTAGAACCTTGTAACTTGGGATTCTGAGAGGTCCATAAAAAATCTCCTTGGAAACCAGAAATTAGGTCTCTGTTACCCATATCCTTCGAGCTATGTGGCCCCAAAGTACCCCCCAGAAAATTCAAAAATTTCATACAAAAACTTCAATATCTCATTAACTACTTGACTGATGGTCATGATTTTTGGCATACATATTGATCATGAGATGTTACATCACTTCCTGCAGACTGGTGGCGCCACCTGTATTTTTCGATTTTTTACGAATTTTTTTCTCTATTTTTGAGACCTTTAAAAATGTGAACATCTGTTAACAAGGCACAAATCATAAAGACTGGACTTAGAATCTTAATTCTTGACACAATGAGAGGTCCCTGAAAAATCTCCTTGGAAACCAGAAATTAGGTCTCTGTTACCCATATCCTTTGAGCTATGGGGCCCCAAAGTACCCCCCAGAATAGTAAAAAATTTCATACAAAAACTTCAATATCTCAATAACTACATCACTGATGGTCTTCATTTTTGGCATACATATTGATCATGAGATGTTCGATCAGTTCCTGCAGACTGGTGGCGCCACCTGTACTGTTTGATTTTTTACGATTTTTTCCTCTATTTTTGAGACCTTTGAGGATGCTGTCATCTGTTAGCGTGGCACAAATCGTAACGACTGGACCTAGAATCTTCATTTTCGACACACTGAGAGACCTATGAAAAGTCTCCATGGAAACCAGAAATTAGGTCTCTGTTACCCATATCCTTCGAGCTATGGGGCCCAAAATTACCCCCCAGAATAGTCAAAAATTTCATACAAAAACTTCAATATCTCATTAACTACATCACTGATGGTCATGATTTTTGACATACATATTGATCATGAGATGTTTCATCAGTTTGTGCAGACTGGTGGCGCCACCTGTATTTTTCAATGTTCACGAATTGTTTTCTCCATTTTTGAGACCTTTAAGGATGTAGTTATCTGTCAACAGGGGACAAATTAAAACAACTTGACCTAGAATCTTCGTTCTTGACACACAGGGAGACCCATGATAAGTCTCCATGGAAACCTGAAATTTGGTCTCTGTTACCCATATCCTTCGAGCTATGTGGCCCCAAAGTACCCCCCAGAAAAGTCAAAAATTTCATACAAAAACTTCAATATCTCATTAACTACTTGACTGATGGTCATGATTTTTGGCATACATATTGATCATGAGATGTTACATCACTTCCTGCAGACTGGTGGCGCCACCTGTATTTTTTGATTTTTTTACGAATTTTTTTCTCTATTTTTGAGACCTTTAAAATGTGAACATCTGTTAACAAGGCACAAATCATAAAGACTGGACTTAGAATCTTAATTCTTGACACACTGAGAGGTCCCTGAAAAATCTCCTTGGAAACCAGAAATTAGGTCTCTGTTACCCATATCCTTTGAGCTATGGGGCCCCAAAGTACCCCCCAGAATAGTAAAAAATTTCATACAAAAACTTCAATATCTCAATAACTACATCACTGATGGTCTTCATTTTTGGCATACATATTGATCATGAGATGTTCGATCAGTTCCTGCAGACTGGTGGCGCCACCTGTAGTGTTTGATTTTTTACGATTTTTTCCTCTATTTTTGAGACCTTTGAGGATGCTGTCATCTGTTAGCGTGGCACAAATCGTAACGACTGGACCTAGAATCTTCATTTTCGACACACTGAGAGACCTATGAAAAGTCTCCATGGAAACCAGAATTAGGTCTCTGTTACCCATATCCTTCGAGCTATGGGGCCCAAAATTACCCCCCAGAATAGTCAAAATTTCATACAAAAACTTCAATATCTCATTAACTACATCACTGATGGTCATGATTTTCGACATACATATTGATCATGAGATGTTTCATCAGTTTGTGCAGACTGGTGGCGCCTGTATTTTTCAATGTTCACGAATTGTTTTCTCCATTTTTGAGACCTTTAAGGATGTAGTTATCTGTCAACAGGGTACAAATTGTAACGACTGGACCTAGAATCTTTGTTCTTGACACACAGGGAGACCCATGATAAGTCTCCATGGAAACCTGAAATTTGGTCTCTGTTACCCATATCCTTTGAGCTATGGCACTCCAAAGTACAGCTCAGAATAATGGAAAATTTGATACAAAAGCTAAAGTATCTGAACAACTAATGCAGAGATAACCATAATTGTTTGCATGGATATTGATCATGGAGTGTTTCATAAGTTTCTGCAGACTGGTGGCACCACCTGTATTTGTTCGTTTTCTTTTACGAAATTTTTCTGTATTTTTGAGACCTTTAAAGATATGAACATATGTTAACAGGGCACAAATCATAAAAACTGGACCAAGAATCTTCATTCTTGACACACAGGGAGACCCATGAAAAGTCTCCATGGAAACTTGAAATTAGGTCTCTGTTACCCATATTCTTTAAGCTGTATGGGTCCAAAATACCCCCCCCCCCCAGAATAATGGAAAATTTGATACAAAAACTGCAGTATTTCAATAACTACAACACTGATGGTCATGATTTTAGGCATACATATTGATCATGAGCTGTTCCATCAGTTTCTGCAGACTGGGTGTGCCACCTCTATTTTTTTTTTCAAATATTTACAAATTTTTTTCTTTTTTTTGAGACCTTTAAAGATGTGGTTATCTGTCAACAGGGTACAAATCGCAACAACTGGACCTAGAATCTTCATTCTTGTCATGCAAGGAGGCCCATGAAAGGTGCCTGTGGAAACTTGAAATTAGGTCTCTGTTACCCATATCCTTCAAGCTATAGGACTCCGAAGTATCCCTCAGAATAATGGACAATTTGATACAAAAACTGAAGTATCTGAACAACTAATGCAGAGATCACCATGATTTTTTGCATGGATATTGACCATTAAGTGTTTTTATTAGTTTCTGCAGACTGGTGGAGCCACCTGTATTTTTGTATCCGCCAAAACGAAGTTTTGCGGATACTATGTTTTTGACCGAGTTCCTCCGCCGCCGCGGCGTTCGTTTCCAGAGAGCTCCTCGGAGACTAATGGACCGATTTTTCCCAAACTTACACCTATTATCGGGTCACATGTGAACTGGTGCCTAACCAATTTGCATTGACCTCTGACCTTTCCTCTCTATCCAGTGTCCATTTGTGGGTCTGTTTCCACTCATAAACCCTCATATCTCGGGAACCGTTTGACCGATCAGGAAATAAAATTGATACAAATGTAGCCCTTGGATTGCTTTATAACATACACAAAAAATGGTGGCGCCACCTGTAACCATGTTTGCACAGTGTCCATCTGTTCATCTGCCTTGGGTTAAAATCACTCATATCTCTGCAGTGAATTGACTAATTCACCTGAAATTCGTCATGTGTATACATCCAGGATAGCTTTCTTGATTTTATGACAGGTGGCGCCACCTACGTTCACGTTCACGCTGATGACATCCAAGCTTATATCTCGGGAACCATTTGACCGATCAGGAAATAAAATTTATACAAATGTAGCCCTTTGATAGCTCTGTAACATACACAAAAAATGGTGGCGCCACCTGTAACAATGTTTGCACAGCGTCTGTCTGTTAGTCTGCCGTGGCCTAAAATTACTCATTTCTCTGTAGTGGTTCGACATAACTGCCTAAAATTTTGCAGGTTTATACATCGTGGACAGCTTTCTTGATTTTATGACAGGTGGCGCCACCTACATTCTAGTTAACGCTGGACACATCCAAGCTCATATCTCAGGAACCATTTGACCGATTGGGCCAAAATTGTGCATGTGTTTAGATCTCACATAGGTCTTTATCATACACAAAACTGGAGGGGTTACCTGCAAAGATTTTTGCACAGTGTTTGTCTGTTTGTCTGCCATGGGCAAAAATCGCTCATATACATGTAGTTGTTTGACTTTTCTGCCTAAAATTTTGCAGGTGTATACAACTTGGACAGCTTTCTGGATTTGTGGTAGGTGGCACAACCTACATACACATTTAGGCTGCAGACATCCATGCTAATATGCAACATACCTCACTCTATTTCCCCTTGCCACTCAATCCATGCCTCACTATCCGATTTTGGCAGATACATGTAGTCACTTGTCGGTTACCCGTATTCTAGTTTTAAAAGTTTACACATTTTTCTCTATTTTTGAGATATATAAATACAGACTAAATCTTGGCCTGTTGGTTAATCTGTTTGATGCTTCAGTTGAATGGGTATATACTACCATTCTGATGATAAAATTTCCTTTTGCGAATCTCTTCCCAGTCAGCTGAGCGTCATGACCCATGGGTCACTTGTTGGCATACATATTGATTATGAGATGTTCCATCAGTTCCTGCGGACTGGTGGCGCCACCTATATTGTTTGATTTTTTTACGATTTCTTCCTCTATTTTTGAGACCTTTAAGGATGCTGTCATCTGTTAGCATGGCACAAATCGTAACGACTGGACCTAGAATCTTCATTCTCAATACACTGAGAGACCTATAAAAAGTCTCCATGGAAACCATAAATTAGGTCTCTGTTACCCATATCCTTCGAGCTATGGGACCCCAAAGTACCCCCCCCCCCCCCAGAGTAGTCAAAAATTTCATACAAAAACTTCAATATCTCAATAACTACTTCACTGATGGTCATGATTTGTGGCATAACTATTGATCAAGAGGTGTTCCATCAGTTCCTGCAGACTGGTGGCACAACCTGTATTTGTTCGGGGTTTTTTTTACGAATGTTTTATCTATTTTTGAGACCTTTAAAGATATGAACATCTGTTAACAGGGCACAAATCATAAAAACTGGACCTAGAATCTTCATTCTTGACACACAGGGAGACCTATGAAAATTCTCCATGGAAACCTGAAATTAGGTCTCTGTTACCCATATTCTTTAGGCTGTATGGCTCCAAAATACCCCCCAGAATAATGGAAAATTTGATACAAAAAGTGCAGTATCTCAATAACTACAACACTGATGGTCATTATTTTTTGGCATACATATTGATCATGAGCTGTTCCATCAGTTTCTGCAGAGAGGGTGCGCTACCTCTATTTTTTTCAAATTTTTACGAATTTTTTTTCTCTTTTTTCGAGACCTTTGATGATGTGGCCATCTGTTAACAGGGCACAAATCGTAACGACTACACCTAGAATCTTCTCTCTTGACATGCAGGGAGGCCCATAAAAAGTCTCTTTGGAAACCTGAAATTAGGTCTCTGTTACCCATAACCTTTGAGCTATGGGGCTCCAAAGTACCCCCCAGAATAATGGAAAATTTGATACAAAAGCTCAAGTATCTAAACAACTATTGCAGTGATCACCATGATTCTTTGCATGGATATTGATCATGGAATGTGTCATCAGTTTCTGCAGTATGGTGGCGCCACCTGTATTTTTTCGATTTTTTAAAGTTTTTTTTTCTCTATTTTTGAAACCTTTTAAGATTTGGTCATCTGTTAACAGGGCACAAATCATATCAACTGGACCTAGAATCTTCTGTCATGACATGCAAGGACGGTCATAAAAAGTCTATATGGAAACCTGATACAAGGTCTCTGATACTGATATCCTTTCAGCTATGAGGCTCGGAAGTTCCTCCCAGAATAATGCAAAAATTGATACAATAAATAATGCATTGATCACCATGATTGTCCACATTTGTATTGATAATGGCTTGTTTCATCAGTTTCTGTAGACTGTTGGTGCCACCTGTATTTTGATTTTTTAAGAATTTTTTTCTTGATTTTTGAGACCTTTAAACATTTGGTCATCTGTTAACAGGCCACAAATCATAATGACTTGACCTAGAATCTTCTTTCTTAACATGCAGGGAGGTCCATGAAACATCTTGGAAACCTGAAATTAGGTCTCTGTTACCCATATCCTTCATGCTCTGGGGCTCCGAAGTACTCCCCAGAATAAAGATTTGGTCATCTGTTAACAGAGCACAAATTATAATGACTTGACCTAGAATCTCCTTTCTTGATATGCTGGGAGGCCCCTGAAAAGTCTCCTTGTGCACCTGAAATTACATCTCTGTTACCCATATCCTTCATCCTATGCGGCTTTGAAATACCCCCCAGAATAAACATTTGGTCATCTGTTAACAGGGCACAAATCATAATAACTGGACCTATAATTTTATTTTTTGACATGCTGGGAGACCCCTGAAAAGTCATCTTGTAAACCTTGAAAATAGGTGTCTGTTACCCATATCCTTCATGCTACAGAGCTCCATAGTACCCCAATGAATATTGGATGATTTTATACAAAAGGTCAAGTTTGGAAAAAGTATTTCATTCAAATTTGACATTCAGATGATAAAATTACTTTTGTCAATGTCTTCCTGGTCAGCTGAGCGTCATGACCCCTGGGTCACTTGTTGAGACCTTTAAGCCTTTAAACTCCAATACCGCCTTGGCGGGCGCGCGGTTTGTCACAGGCCTAGAATTCGAAGGCGCCCGCCAGGGCGCGCTAAAGCCCATTTTACATACCCGTAATTGGGGCAAGTTTTGGGGGTGAAATATCTATTGTCATCTTTCATATTTGTACTTAAATGAAAGAGCAGAACGTCAAGAGTTGTTCTAACATGTGACCAAGATCCAAACTGGCGCGGACACCGACTTGTTGGAAAAAAATGAAAATGATTGACTTTCACTCACGTGGCCTTGTTACGTGGGCCCTGGTAACATGTCGCCTGTGAGAGTAAAATCAGACACTTGCGCTAAATTCATCAGAAATCGGTAAATCACTAAATGTTGGCTATCAATTCCAGTGAGAAAACCAAGTGCAATGTGTTTACAGAGTTAACTTCCGTTAAATATTTCCAAGATCATATATTATCCCTTTTTTTATTGGTTTAACTTGTGGCCAATGATCGCCGTCCGACTGACTGACGTGTTTGACAGACACCACGCACGTGATCTTAGTGACCTCCTAATTGTGTCATGTAATGACCTTGGAAAAACATGTTTTACCGATATCATATAATAAGATGAGTATTTATTTTAAATATTAACATATTTTCATAAATAAAAACCGAAGATACTGTCATATATCATGTCGTATGTATATGTGATGTCTGACTGTACAATCGTTATCGGGCACAATCGGCCGTGCACAAGAACTGTCAATAATTCTAAGAGACTTTTTGGATTGAAAATCAAATTAATACCGTCTTAACTTAGAAAGAGCCAGATAATTTATGGATATAGTTAATTTTCCAGTGTAAAATATAATGATAATATACTTCATGAAATATTGATGTAATTATTATACGACGTACGTGGAACTGCACGCCTACACCCAGATCCTTGAATATGTAAGACAAGACAGTAAGTGACTTATACGCTTGAACAAATATGTATTAATACGGTTTCAACACATACTGAACAGATTTTACAAATTTGTATATGTGTAGTACTTTCTGTATATGTATAGGCTACATGTGTACGTGCACGTGTGCGCGCTTTTGTGTGAGCGTGTGTGTGTATGTAGGCCTATATATATATATATATATATATATATATACACATGTATATAGTATGTGCGTATTATAATTTTCATTAGTGATTGAAAAAAGCACTGTCACTGCCAGTGAAACAGATTTTGGGAGGAGCTGCAAAACATCCTTAAATATATATGGCACATAGCAAATAAAATTATAAAAATATAACCTATTATATTATGAATTGAAGTAAATAATTTTTTTTGGTAATACATGTTTGCCTATAACAGGCTATTCATTGTTGTAAGGAATAGTACTGCGTTAAATGTTTGTACCTTTTAAACATAAAATCTTACCACTAATACCAGAACTTATAACTCCTTTTTACATTTCATCCATGTCAATTTCTCAAATCGGTTTCATTCGCTGCCTATATTCATAAAAAATACATACTGTATACCGCAGACCGCCTGCATATATATCGCATATACCGTGCGCCCGGTATAAACACCGCTTTATATTGATATCGCTCTCAAACCCAGTCACTGTGCATGCCTGGCCCAGGGATTAAATATGGAAAATGGTGTCTTGGTCATGATAATCCTTTAAAGTCATACGGCGGAGTCAGTCTCAGTCATGATACATGCAGGACAAATGAAAAAAATGCATTTGCAAATCTTAAATTAAGCTATAGCGTATATATATAGTGACGGTGACACAGTGAAAGTAAAATATAAAGACCGAAGATGCGGACTTTCGATATGCATGCGCATGGTGTATTCAAAATGACGAGAAACCATGCAGGTGGACAAATTAGACTGAAATATAATTGTACCTTTCCATTGCTGTAAGATAAGATTTAAAAGACGCAGGTATACAAATATATCTATATTGCAAAACATTTGATGGCTTTGTCTCAAACTTGCCCCTTTCGAAGACCTAAAATACCACAGGGTGTCGGCTTCTATTTTTACCCACCTGACCTTGTCATTTTCACGTTTGATTGACAGTTTTATTAGCACACGGAAATTTTCCTATCACACAGAAGATTTTAGCGGAAAGACAGCACACATCATGTGGCCAACCAGGCAGGGATTTGGAGTGAAAATTACTACTTTAAATTGGCACCTATTACATTAATCAACAAAGGATATCATTTACAATGTTCGGGAACCGAACGACATGTATAATTGCAAGGTGTAGGTCATGGTCCGCGTCTCTACAGCTGACGGGACTGGTGAATACAAAATAAATAAATAAACAAACACCCAAGGGATCATAACTTATTAGAAGTTTTTGGAACATTCCAGGCGCTTCTTTAGAATTATTGAATTGTTGCTGCATGTTGTTTTATAATTAACTGGAACTCTGCATCTCCGTGAAATCACCACCTTGCAGCCTGGGGAGACCGCATGCATTCCTGCTGAAGCTGAAGTTTTATCAGCAGTGCATGACTTCTGCATTCTGACTATATGAGGGCTTAAATGTACAAAGTTGCATACGGAGGTTACCAGATTAGATATATGATTTGAAGTTAGGTCTCGTGTATACATCTAGTTTACCAAGGAATTGTGCGTCTCAAAATTATTAAATAAATTTCCTACCTTTCTTCAAGTGAAGTTGAATTGAATAAATGTAATTATATATTATATTTCCATTTTATATTTATTTCATAATGTAATTATGCTTCATTTAAATGTCACTGAAATAAAGTGCAAATTGAAGACCTGGATAAGTAAGTGCATAAAGATATGAACGTGCAATTTTCCTCTAAGATACCAGAATGTACTGCTATGAAATCATAGTAACTAGGCATAATTTTGATAGGCATTGTTGGATATAATTGAATAACATAACACACATTAAAATGTACTGTGAAAAACATGTTTCTTTGGTGTTACTTCACAGTTTAGTATCATTTTCATTTTAAAAACACCTTTCCAACAATAAAAAATATTGATTATCCATTATTTTATATTCTTGTTAATAACGATTTGTTTACATTAATGTGCATATTATTATATATGTAATGAATTATTGTTCTACTATCTAAGTACTATCAGTGTTCTCATTGTTTCTGATCCCTGCGGGAAAGAATCCATTCTAATGCATATACATATATTGCATGACATGAAAGGATGTTTCCAGGTAACTCCAACAAACAACCCCCCCCCCCCCCCCCAAAAAAAAGAATAATTCGACCGCCAGTCGGCACTGCATCTCATGATGCCTCTTATAATAAACACGCCAGACTCAGTCACGTGAACCTTGTCCATTTTAAAGACTTTACAAAGTTAACAAGCCAGACCCAGTCACGTGAACGTTGCCGATGTAAAAGTAGATGCGATTGGGTGAGAAAAGTTTGCAGCGTCAGTGCGTCATCGCTGGCTGAGGGATGACGCGGTTGAATTGGACCATTCAGGAAAGAAACCCAAACAGACGTGTCGTCTTGCATCTTAATTGCCCAGTCAAAGTTTAATTTATTTTTATTTTTCCGTTATATTGACTAGATAGGTTAATCCTGCGACTAAAGTCCGCAAAACCGCGTCATTAATGTACCTTGTGTGCTACACATTGCTGAATTCACTCATTATCGCTCAATCACCGTCAGCCGCGGAGGGGCGGGTACTTCAAAAGAAATTGCATGGATACCCTCAATTAGGAAAATAACAGTTTTCACAAGTGTAAGACATATTTGTTTTGATTTTTATTTCAAATTTTAGTACATTTGCACTGTTTTGAATGGGAAAGATTTGGATATATCAACGTTTATTAAGGCTAATCGTTCATCGAACCAAGTGCACACCTGTTTACCTGTCGCACCTGGATTTTAACCTGTGCAGATAAACGCGACAGACCAACTAAACAGCAATTTTATTGTTGCATGAAATGTAAACAAACAGTGAAGACACAATTTTCCAGATTTTATTTTATAATCCGTCGGCGATTTGTTTTTGCCTGCACATGTTAAAATATAAATTTGACATAAAAAGGTATATTACAGGTAACCAGATAATTTGTGCATTTTACACCCATAAATTATATATTTTGCACATTGGACAAAAGTAAATAGTTTTTATTGCGATGTTCCTTATAACAAGTGCAATATATAATTTAATTTTAAAAAATGAGAATTTACCTTTATTTACCTGATTTTACCTGTGCAGGTGAGTAAACTTTTACAGGTAGCAATTGGCAAAATTGAAATGCACAAGTCTCATGGCTGTGCAGTTAATTAAAAGATAGCTTCTGCATATTGTTTTGACTCCTTCAAAAATTTCCTTTCCACTTTTAAAATGAAAAGTTGTCTTTATATTCTGTACTTACAAAGGTAATTAAATCTGTTTAAGATCAAAGGTATCATTTCAGGTAACCCAATAAATAGTGCAGTTAGTACCTGTAATTCATAAATTTTACACATGGCACTTAAAATTAAGTTGTTTGTTTTTTTGTTCTCCCTAATTACATGTATAAAATATATACTTCATTAAAAAATAATTTACCTGGATTTACCTGAACTCACCTGTACAGGTGAGTATGTTTTAATGTGTAACTGTAACCAAAATTATCAATTTATGTTTTACATGTCTGAAAAATCAAAATATAATGGTTTTACACAGTTGACACTTGTTTATCCATATTCTCACCAGCCACTTTTCAGCATGATTTTGTCACTGTCACAGGTAATTAGATCAGTTGAAGAACAAAGGTACTATTCACATAGGTAACTTAATTTCTGTATTAAAAGCACCTGTTCTTATATCAAAATTAATTATACAGTCCATAAATAGAGAAGGTATTAATTTATAGTAACTATAATGATGAACAAGGTGTTTGCGTACATATTCAGAAAAAAAAATAATTTACCTTTTCTTACCTGTACAGGTAAACATATGTGTTATATGTTAATAGTCATAGAATGTGCTCTTTTGGTCAGCAAGCTTTTCAGGTGAAAAATATATGATTTCCACAGAAAAATCCAATTTTACTAGCACATTCTGGTTTGTCGGTGGTTCCCTTTCCAGTGTTAAACCAAATCATTTACCTTTTTCTTACCTTTAATATATAATTACCTTAGAGTGAAAAAAAATCCTTACATTTCCCTTTTTTTATCAAATGGTTCATGAACAGGATGAAAGGGGTCATTTTGGTGATATACCAGTGAGTGGAAATACAGGTAGTACAGATTTACCTGTTTTTACCTGTATATACCTTAGTTACATACATATCAAACCAGGTATGTAGAAAATAAATAAAATAACATGAAGGACATATACCTGACAGTAAAAGCTGAAAATTTCACAAAGATACCTTTAACGGTTACTGAGTTAATGTCTCTTATATAGATTCATGTCAAAATGTGGAAAAAATGCAAAACTAGACGACCATAGGTCGAACGCTTGCCGGAAATCACAAGTGAAACACAGACAGACAGACAGAACATATTGTCGGTTTTCTATTAATGGGATGACTCTCAGGGACATTGCTGAGAATATGTGGCCCGTAGAATGACATATGAGACAAAAGAACAGGCAAGCAGACAACGCTGTCAACAAAAGACGAACAGACAGGCATACTGACTTTGTTAGACAAGATTGACACCAGATGACATGACCTAGTTATTGAGAAGATTCAAAGGAAGAAAATGAGTTATAATGTATGTAATTAAGATTTATAGTTTTGGAGGTATGGCGAATTATTGATATACTTGGGAGGATCGACTGTAGCGCCCTCTAGCGGACATATTCCGAAGACGACAAATGCGTTTCGTATTATTAATGTATGACATGAGATGTCCCAGTTTCAAAAGGATTCCCTCAAAGCTGTGGCCTGTAGAATGCTATATGTAAGGCGTAAGAACCAGAAAGCAGGCGACTTTGAGGATAACGGACATACAGATGGACACACTGATAAAGTGACAGAAGATTGAAACCAGATGCCTTAATCAGGTTATGGAGAAGACTCAAAGGAAGAAAATAAGCTATAGTTTATGTAACTGAGGCTTTGGGTGTAGAGATATGGCCAATACAATGGTATGTGTGGGAGGGTCGTGTGCAGCGCCCACTAGTGGCCATATCCGGAAAATGATAAATTTATTTCTAGATATTAGTGTAAGACATAAGATGTAATAGTTTCAAAAGGATTCCGTCAAAACTGTGGCCTATAGAATGCTATATGTGAGACCCAAGAGCCAACAAGCAGGCGAATTTGAGGACAACTGACAAACAGACGAAAACACTGACAAAGTGACTCAAGATTGAGTCCAGATGACTACTCCAGGTTATGGAGAAGACTCAAAGGAAGAAAAAAGCTACAGTTTATGTAACTGAGGTTTATAGTTTTGGAGATATTGCCTAAGCATGATATGTTGGGAGAGGTTCGAGTTCAACGCTCCCTAGCGGCCATATCCGGAAAATGATAAATTGGTTTCGAGATATTAGTGTAAGACTTAAGATGTAATAGTTTCAAAAGGATTCTTTCAAAACTGTGGCCTGTAGAATGCTATATGTGAGACGCAAGAGCAAGCAGGCGAATTTGAGGACAACTGACAAACAGACAGACACACTGACAAAGTGTCACAAAATTGTGACCAGATGACTACACTAGGTTATGGAGAAGACTCAGAGGAAGAAAATAAGCTAAAGTTTATGTAATTGAGGCTTATAATTTTGGAGATATGGCCAAAATATGATATGTTCGGGAGGTTCGCATCCAGCGCCCCCTAGCGGCCCTATTCAAAAAATGAAAAAACTATTTCGAGATACTAGTGTAGGACTTATAATATGTCAGTTTCAAAAAGATTCCTGCAATAATGTGGCCTTTGGCACAAGATGAATGAAATCTCCAAATATCTCTATTCACGAGATATTTTACGAGATACTGCAAGACTTGTAATACAATCTTGTAGTACTAGTTAAATGCTACCTGATGCAAAAAACTAGATCACTCTAGCTTTAAAACTGACAAAGTTAGAAAAATAAGACCCCTTATTTTCGAATATCATGACTTTTCCCCCAAAATTTGTAACCATGGTTACGCAAATTTGAGTCAGCTACACACCAGATGACAGGCCTTGGAATGACAATTAAAATGAGCTATTGTTGAAGTAGATACGACTATTAGTCACAAAGATATGAAGAAAAACCGTTTTGAGAAGTTTTGACGACCTTGACCTTGACCTTTAACCTATTTTAACCAAAAACAATAGGGCACCTAGAAATTATGTTTTTCATCATCCCTGTAAGTTTCAAGGTTATTGTGGCAAAATTGTGGCCAGCAGAGTGATGACAAACAAACAGACAGACAAACAGACAAGATGACCAGAGGTCACGCGCTTGCCGGAAATGGAAATGATAGAGACAGATAGACAGAGAGTGCATGTAGAAACAGTCATATGAATGAGCAACATTGTGGGGGCAGCAGAAACGGATAATATGTTTATTTATGCATGCTGACCTTTAACAGCTGCATATCTTTCTAGTGTAAAAGGGACCAAGTTCAAAATTTTTTCATGAAATCCCTTAATCTCGTTTGACAAGAAGCAGTGAGACGTTTTCAGGTTTGTCATGTCAAGCTGGCCAAATGATATGAAATGCCAAAAACTAGACCTGTCTAGCTATAAAAGCCGCTGAGTTATAAGCATTTGCATGTAATCTCGTGTTTTCTCGTTTGACGGGAAATGGTGCGAGCTTTGGCGAGATTTCCAGTTTTGTCATGTCAGGTTTGTCAAATATTACAAAATGCCGGAAACTAGACCTGTCTAGCTGCAAAAGTCGCCGTGTTATCAGCATTTACGTGAAATCATGTTTTTTTCTCGCTTGACGAGATATAGTACGAGATTTGGCAAGACGAGCAGTTTTATTATGTCAAGACGGCCAAACGTTACGAAATGGCGAAAACTAGATCCATCTAGCTGTAAAAGTCGCCGAGTTATAAGCATTTCCGTGTACTCTTGTGTTTTCTCGTTTGACGAGATATGATGCAGGATTTGGCCAGTCTTGTAGATTTGTCATATCAAACTCTCTAAATGTTATGAAATGGCGAAAACTACATCTGTCTAGCTGTAAAAGTAGCCGAGTTATTAGCATTTCTGTGAAATCTCCTTTTTAGCTCAGCTGACTATAAGTCATCTGAGCTATAGTCATGGTCCATTGTCCGTCGTCCGTCCGTCTGTCTGTCCGTCCGTCTGGATGTCCGTCCGTAAGACTGGCACGTTTCGACACCGTTGGACCTACGAATCTGAATTTCGGCATACAGTTAGATGTCCCCATAATCTCCTACCATGCCAAAAATTAGGTCAATAGGACTTCGTTCCTTTGAGATATTAAGGAAAAACCTCAATTTTTTATTAGAAATCTATTTTTTCACACTTCAGGACTGCCTAATATCAAAACCACTCATCTGGTTTTCTTCATATTTACCATAAATATTCCTCTATATAGTTCCTATGTACATGCCAGATATTAAGTCAGTATTATATAATTTTAAAAAGTTATTGGCCCAAACATAATGCACTTTGTAAAAAAATCAGGAAGATATTTTGTCACTTAAGACCCAAAGTGTTAAAGGTAGGGACTTTTTTCCAGTAAAACAACTTTAATTAATCAAAATTTAATTGTATACCAAAAATTAGATCAAAATCTGTTAATTTTTTTTAAATATTGGCAAAAATATAAAATTGGTACCTTAAATTTTGCCCAACTTTGGCCATGACACGTTTTTTTCCTGTAAGTACTGTGGATTTAATTTTCACACCATGTATACATAAGGATTTAATCTGTTAAAATCTGAAATTTGAAAATAAAAGCTGCAAAATTAGGCTAGTTATTGAATTTTTTTGGAGGCTCTTGTTGTATTCCCTTACATTGTCAAGCAGTCCACTTTGATGACTGTAGGTCATTCAGTGCACATCTCTATGCTCCCCAGGCTGTTGACATAATTTTAGATGTCCCCAAAATCTCCTACCATACCAAAAATTGGGTCATTAGGACTTTGTTCCTTCGAGATATTAAGGAAAAAATCTCCGTTTTCCATAAAAAAAGCTATTGTTACACTTCAAGGCTGCCTAATATCAAAACCACTGATCTGTTTTTGATCGTATTTAGTATTCACATTCTTTCATACATTTTCTATGAACATACCAAAAATTAGGTCAGTATTGAGTATTATTTTGAAGTTATGGGCCAAAACATAATGCAATTTTTTAAAAAATCAGGAAATATATTTACTCACATGAGAATTGCTGAACCTAGAGACCTTTTTTCAGGAATATAACTTTATTTAATCAAAATTCAATTGTTTACCCAAAATTAGATCTGAATTTTGCAAATTTTTCAAGTTATTAGCATAAATAAAAAACAATACCTTAAATTTTGTCCAACTTTGGCACTGTTGATTTAATTTTCCCAGCATATATGCATAAGGATTTTATCTTTTAAAATCTGAACTTTCAAAAGAAATTGATTGGAATGAATAGCTTTTATTCATGTTTTCACACACCATGTCAAGTGTTGTTTACATCTAGCCCACCTAGTAGTACAGCCTTCACTTGCATTATGTAACCCAACCCCAGGCAGCTTACCTTGGCCCACTTTGGCCACTACTAGCAGGCTTCCCCTCGCCCTGCACTCATCCCCCCCCCCCCCCAGCTGGTGCATAAACTAGATGAATGTTATAATTTTTCTGTATTTTATTTTATTCTTGGACATGCTACATTTTAGATTATGTATTGAACCACCAGGGTTACAATGATTAAAGTGTACATTTAATTGTGTCCACAAAGTGGTGTATTGCTGTGAAAGTGTGGATGTTCATGAGATAAGTAATTCCTTACTTTAGAAGAGTAAAAACTTCACCAGGTGTGAAATTGACTATTAATTCCAGTAATTAATTAAAACTGGGATAGTAATTAGCACAATAATATTGTTTGTCCCTCATTCAACCAACAGAGTGTATACTTTATTTGTAAAGATGTTTTATTTGTCAAATTTACTTTTATTTTATTTTGGTGAATAAAATTAAGCATGTCCTGAAAACTCCAATATGCAAAACTTTTTAATAGTGATTCAAGGAATATTCTTGTAGATGCCATGTTGTGGCATTATTTTCTTTTATAATCAGTTAAAACATTTATGATTTAAAAATAATAAAATATATGTGTATGCATAATATGACCCAATGTTTTTTACTCTGTATATATAATGATTGCAACTTTTGCAACAATTCTAATATTTTAACTTACATTTTCAGGTTTTTTAATTAAAAATTTATAAACCTGTAAATAAAAAAATGATACAGATAAAAACTTCTTAATGGAAAAAGTGGATCTGCTTAAAAAAATAGGATTATATATAAACTTAAATGTATTATTCTCTTGAAAGTGAAATAAAGGTATTAGTCCATTCTGTCCACTTGCCTGTCCATCTGTAAATTTTCGTATGCAACACAGTATCTCAAAACTTTTACTGTTTTTCTTCATGACAGTCTTGTCAGAGTATTAGTTTGCAATCATATATTTAGAACTTTACTATAACCAAGTAGGAGGGCCCCTTTCCTCTTAGCTTTTCATATTCTTATATAAATGAAAAACATTACAATAGAATATTTCTACATCCATCTTCGTGCTGCCCTCACTTTTCCCTTCTCCGAACCCCATCCCAAAGTCAGCCTCAGTAAGCAAGAACAAGATGAATCAGATATATTCATACTTTAATATTTTGTATAACTATTCGTCCATAGGTACCTATGTACATGCCAGAAATTATGTCAATATTGTGTAATATGTAGACATAGTGGGCATCACAATAATGTACCTTGTCAAGACTAAAGAGATATTGTGTCATACAGTCACATATTCATAAATCACTTCATCAGCATAGTTAATCATAACATCATATCTGTCAAATTGAACGCTTGCAGACTACCATACACTTTAGATCCTTCAACAAATAGCCTTATCATCTACTACTGCTTATTACTGCTGTCATTGCATTCATATTTGCTCAAATATATCACAATTTTCAACCCCTCCTAAATAAATAAAAAATAAACCACTTTATTTGACTCTATTAATCCATCAGTCAGGTAATTTCATTTATCATTTACTCACATATTACATTACATTCCTTTATAATAGCCCAACATGATATTCATAAGCTTTATCGACTCGATATAGTATCACAGTGGAGAAACATTTATAGTCCAATCACGATCAGCTGAGCGCCATGACCCATGGGTCCCTTGTTTATCGTTTGACGAGATATGGTGCAAGATTTGGCCAATCTTGCAGGTTTGCCATGTCAAGCCGTCCAAATGTTAATGAATGCCAAAAACTAGACCTGTCTAGCCGTGAAAGTCGCCGACTTATATGCATTTCTGTGAAATCTCGTTTTTCCACATTTGACCAGATATAGTGCGAGATTTCGCCAAGTATCGCAGTTTTACTATGTCAAGTTGGCCAAATGTTACCAAATGCCAAAAACTAGACCTGAGTAGCTGTAAAAGTCACCTAGTTATAAGCATTTCCATGATATCTCGTTTTTTTCTCGCTTGACGAGATATGGTGCGAGATTTGGCCTGATTTCTTTTCTGGCGTGTCAAGCTGGTCATATGTTATGAAATGCCGAAAACTAGACCTGTGTAGCTGTAAAAGTCGCCGAGTTATAAGCATTTCCGTGAAATCTCGTTTTTTCTTGTTTGACGATAAACCCAGCGAAATTTGACGAGACTTGCAATTGAATGACTTAGAACCAAGGGGAAGCAGCCTTATGCAAAAAACTAGACCCTTGAAACATAAATATTAACCGAGATAGAAGCCAAAAACTGCATATTTTCAGATCGTCAAGTTTAACCCACAAATTTGGTAACCATGGTAACGGCAGCACAAAGCTACATGTGCGGAGGAATAAGCCAATGTTCCTAGTTTAAGATACAACAATAAAAATTGTGCCATGTTTAAAATTATTTTAGATATTGCAGAAAAATGATATGTTACAGTGTTTCAGGTACCACGCCCCCTGGTGGCTATTTCCAAAAAATGAAAAACTGATTTCGAGATATTTATAAATAACACAAAATATATCAATTTCAAAGCCATTGTTAAAAAAATGCAACCTGTAGGTCATATTTAATGAAATCTCGAAGACTCGTTTGACGAGAAATGGTGCGAGATTTGGCGAGACTTTCAGTTTTATCATGTCAAGCTGCCTATAAGGTACATAATGACCAAAACCAGACGTCTGTAGCTTAAAAATTGACAAAGTTACAAAAAATGGTCGTGTTATTTCCAATTTCCATGATTTTTGCCCAAAAAATGTAACCATGGTAACGGCAAATTTAAGTAAGCTACATGTCAAAAGAAAGGCCAGGTGATGACGAAAAAAAAAAGCTATTGCAGAAGTGGATAAGCCTATTTATGACAAAGTTATAGTGCAAAAAACGTTAACCATACCTGTCATGACCTTGACCCTTGACCTTGGAGCAATGTTGACCAAAAACAATAGGGCACCTAGAAATCGGTTTGTCAATCAAGCCTGTAAGTTTCAAGTTGATTGATGCAAAAGTGTGGCCTGGAGAGTCGTGACAAACAAACTAGACGACCATAGGTCGAACGCTTGCCGGAATTCGGAAGTGAAACACAGACGGACAGACAGAACATATTGTTGGTTTTCTATTAATGGAATGACTCTCAGAGACATTGATGAGAATATGTGGCCCGTAGAATGACATATGAGACAAAAGAACAGGCAAGCAGACAAAGCTGACAACAAAAGACGAACAGACAGACATACTGACTTTGTGAGACAAGATTGACACCAGATGACATAAGCTAGTTATTGAGAAGATTCAAAGGAAAAAAAATGAGTTATAATTTATGTAATTAAGATTTATAGTTTACGAGTTATGGCGAATTAATGATATACTTGGGAGGCTCGACTGTAGCGCCCTCTAGCAGACATATTCCGAAGACGACAAATGCGTTTCGTATTATTAGTGTATGACATGAGATGTCTCAGTTTCAAAAGGATTCCGTCAAAGCTGTGGCCTGTAGAATGCTCTATGTAAGGCGTAAGAACCAGCAAGCAGGCGACTTTGAGGATAACGGACAAACAGATGGACACACTGACAAAGTGACAGAAGATTGAAACCAGATGCCTTAATCAGGTTATGGAGAAGACTCAAAGGAAGAAAATAAGCTATAGCTTATGTAACTGAGGCTTTGGGTGTAGAGTTATGGCCAATACAATGGTATGTGTGTGAGAGTCATGTGCAGCGCCCACTAGTGGCCATATCCGGAAAATGAAAAATTTATTTCTAGATATTAGTGTAAGACATAAGATGTAATAGTTTCAAAAGGATTCCGTCAAAACTGTGGCCTACAGAATGCTATATGTGAGACGCAAGAGCCAACAAGCAGGCCAATTTGAGGACAACTGACAAACAGACGAAAACACTGACAAAGTGACTCAAAATTGAGTCCAGATGACTTCTCCAGGTTATGGAGAAGACTCAAAGGAAGAAAAAAGCTACAGTTTATGTAACTGAGGTTTATAGTTTTGGAGATATTGCCAAAGCATGATATGTTGGGAGAGGTTCAAGTTCAGCGCCCCCTAGCGCCCATATCCGGAAAATGAAAAATTGGTTTCGAGATATTAGTGTAAGACTTAAGATGTAATAGTTTCAAAAGGATTCTTTCAAAACTGTGGCCTGTAGAATGCTATATGTGAGACGCAAGAGCAAGCAGGCGAATTTGAGGACAACTGACAAACAGACGGACACAATGACAAAGTGACACAACATTGAGATCAGATGACATTATCAGTTTATGGAGAAGACTCAGAGGGAAAAAATAAGCTATAGTTTATGTAATTGAGGCTTTGGGTTTTAGAGATATGGCCAATGTAATGATATCTGTGTGAGGGTCGTGTGCAGCGCCCCCTAGCAGCCATATTCAAAAAATGAAAAAACAATTTCGAGATACTAGTGTAGGACTTATGATATGTCAGTTTCAAAAAGATTCCTGCAATAATGTGGCCTTTGGCGCAAGATGAATGAAATCTCGAAATATCTCTATTCACGAGATATTTTACGAGATACTGCAAGACTTGTAATAAAATCTTGTAGTACTAGTTGAATGCTACCTGATGCAAAAAACTAGATCACTCTAGCTTTAAAACTGACAAAGTTAGAAAAATAAGATCCCTTATTTTCGAATATCATGACTTTTCCCCAAAAAATTGTAACCATGGTTACGGCAAATTTGAGTCAGCTACACACCAGATGACAGGCCTTGGAATGACGATTAAAATGAGCTATTGTTGAAGTACGACTAATAGTCACAAAGATATGAAGAAAAAAACGCTTTGAGAAGTTTTGACGACCTTGACCTTGACCCTTGACCTATTTTAACCAAAAACAATAGGGCACCTAGAAATTATGTTTTCCAACATCCCTGTAAGTTTCAAGGTTATTGTGGCAAAATTGTGGCCAGGAGAGTGGTGACAAACAAACAAACAAACAGACAGACAGACAAACAGACATACGCAACTGACCAATATGCTTGCCGAAATCTTTGATTCCGGCAAGCAACAAACTAGATGACCTGAGGTCACGCGCTTGCCGGAAATGATGTAAAGTTAGTCAGATGAACTAGCAGTATAAAAGTGAAAGAAAATAATCCATAGTTTGTGAAGAAAGAACCAATATTAACAAAGTTCTAAAGAAAATTACATTTTGATATATTTTGATCACCTTGTCCTTGACCTTTGACTTATTTGAATAATAAACATAGGACTTCCAGATATCATCATGATATATGACAAGTGTAATTTACAAAACGATTCCTTCAAAACTGTCCAGTAGAATGCTACATGTGAGACGCAAGCACCTGGAAGCAGGCGAAATTGAGGACAACTGACAAACAGAGAAACATACTGACAAACTGACCCAAGATTGAGACCAGTTGACTTAATCATGTGATGGAGAAACCTCAGAGGAAGATAATAAGCTATAGTTTATGTAAATGAGGTTTATACTTTTGGAGATATGGCCAAAAAATGATATGTTGTGGAAATTCGTTTCAAGATTTTAGTGTAAGAAATAAGATGTAATAGTTTTAAAAGGATTCTTTCAAAACTGTGGCCTGTAGAATGCTATATGTGAGACGCAAGAACCGGCAAGCAGGCGAATATGAGGACAACTGAGAAACAGACGGACACACAGACAAAGTGACTCAAGATTGAGACCAAATGAATACACCAGGTTTTTGGAAAGACCCAGAGGAAGAAAATAAGCTATAGTTTATGTAAATGAGGTTTATAGTTTTGGAGATATGGCCAAAAAATGATATGTTGTGCAAGTTTGAGTGCACCGCCCCCTAGCGGCCAATTCTGGAAAAGGAAAAATCCGTTTCTAGATATTAGTGTAAGACATAAGATGTAATAGTTTAAAAGGATTCTTTCAAAACTGTGAGCTGTAGAATGCTATATGTGAGACGCCATAACCGGTAAGCAGGCGAGTTTGATGAAAACTGAGAAACAGATGGACACACTGACAAAGTGACTCAAGATTGAGTCAAAATGACTCCACCAGGATTTAGAAAAGACTCAGAGGAAGAAAATAAGCTATAGTTTATGTAATTGAGGCTCACAGTTTTGGAGATATCGCCAAAACATGATATGTTGGGGAGGTTTGCATACAGCGCCACCTAGCGGCTGCATTCAAAAAATGGAAAAACTGTTTCGAGATAATAGTGTAGGACTTACGCTATGTCAGTTTCAAAAAGATTCCTGCAAAACTGTGACCTCCAGGGCAAGATTACTGAAATCTCGAAATATCTCGTTTGACGAGATATTATACGAGATATCGCGAGACCTGTAATAAAATCTTGCAGTACTTGTTAAATGCTACCTAATGCAAAAAACTAGACCTCTCTAGCTGTAAAACTGCCAAAGTAAGAAAAATAAGGCCCCTTATTTTCGAATATCATGACTTTTTCCCAAAAATTCGTAACCATGGTTACGGCAAATTTGAGCCAGCTACACACCAGATGATTGGCCTTGGAATGACGTTTAAAATGAGCTATGTTTGAAGAAGATACGACTAATAGTGACAAAGATATGAAGAAAACACCGTTTTGATAAGTTTTGATGACCTTGACCTTGACCTTTGACCTATATTGACCAAAAACAATAGGCTTCTTGCATTTTTGATAATCTATAAAGTGTGTAAGTTTGAACGTGATTGGTGCAAAATTGAGACCTGTAGAGAGATGACAGACAAACAGACTAGACGACCTGAGGTCGAACGCTTGCCGGAAGTGACCGGAAATAAGACAGCGAAATAGATGGACAGTTACTAGGCAGACAGACAGGGAACATTTGGATCTGATCAAATGAAAAACCTCTATCATGGGGAAAACAGTAGCACATATGAATAAGGTCTTGCTGATTTTCAAAAGTCAAAGAGGAGTAGACAGAGAGACAGACAGAGAGACAGACAGAAAGACAGACGGATAGAGAGACATTAATAGTGTTGTTATTAGTAGCCATCCTATACAGGATAATCCAATTTTGGACAGAAATAAAAATAAAGGAAGTCCAACTGAATCCTTGGCATTTCTTCTATTCTTGAGTGCTGGAAATAAGAAAAGCACTGAAAATGAAACTTGAAGAGTTGAACGTCCAGAATGCCGAAATGCAAGCGAAGCCGCGTTCGTGTTAGACAGAGACCCGACCTCTGGGTAAGGGAGACGTGACCTTTCATTCCTGGACAAATAGGTCGGCCTGAGGACATCTTCAAGTCTGATGATGGCTTAAATTAGGGCTGTCCTTGAAGAAAAAAGGCAGTCGGTCAGCCTGCGTCCGGGAATTATAAAATTCCAAGAAGTCCTGCCCATCACGGATTAACTGTAATGTCCCCTTGGTGTAGGTTATCTGTAATGTGAAATTTAATATATTTTAAAAATTGGAATCTTTGGTTAAAAAAGGAGAGACTTTTAAGGAGTCTGAAGTGGTAAGTAATAAGATAAAAAAATTTGAGGCCCTAGTTCCGTGGTGGTATAGGACTTCATATATAAAAATATATTCTGGCATGAGAGAGGGGTGCTGTCAAATTTTTTGGCGCCTGCCGCACGTTTGTGAATAAAACGGTACACTTGACACGGGCGCGATGGAAATTTAAGAGGAAAGGTAGTAATCCCAAGCCGTAGTTGAGTTGTTTTGACCCCAGAGTTTGCAGTCCTAGCTGAAATAGGCATGGGACGGGCTCTTTTTAAAACCCGGAACGCCAGAAGAGGCTGGAGATTGAATGAAGGATTGGGCCATTTTTTTATCCGAAAAACCTGGGAATTGACAATTAAAAAAAATGACAGGGACCTTCTTAGCCCGTTCCAGCTCAGGGAACGGTCATTAGAATATTGTCGGGAATCCATATTATCCTACCTGTGGGCTGGGACGGTCCAGAAAACCGCAATTATCGAGTATCCATAAAATTGTATGTCAATTTTTGTCATTAATAAATACATATACATCTATAACGCGGACAGCTGGAGAATTCGCGGAGAATTCATCATGATGATATTATTAAATGTGAGCAAAGGTACAATTTATGTTTTGTATCATATTTCCTTAAGAACCTGTAAATTTGATATCCTGCATGGTTTTGTTACGGTTTGCACAGTAAACTGTTGAAAAAATATATAGTGTTTAGCGTTTTCGTCTGATGTAAGATCGGTAGTCAATGTTAGCTGGTGATCCAGATTGGTGTTAGTGGCAGTCCCACATTGTTTGCGCTGGTTATTATTTCGGTAATTTAACAGTGAATAAATGTCTTTAGAGTAATATAGTGGTAGATTTTAAATGATTTTAACGTGTAATTAAAAGTATCATTGCATATAAAATCTCTCCGTGAATTGTCCGGGAATTCCCCGCGTTTACATATAAACGCATTTACCAGCCGTATGAAAGTTTTTGTCCGCTTTCATAATGTTTGCCGTGCCCCGGACACAAATTTAAGACGAGATGGACTAAACCCCGCCCCTGTAGGATTGTTTGGACTCTGAAGAAACGAACCCTCGCAGGAAATGCGGTGGGACGGGCTCTTTCTTATTCGATGAACGCTCGAAAAGAGTGGTGAATGATTGAAAAAATAGGGTCATTTTCACTGTCATCTTGAATAACGGAATAAATATTTTTTTAAAAATTCATAGAGACTTGGTCATCCAATAACAGCAGAAAAAAATGTTCTTTCAAATGTTGTGTGGTGTCCATTGTACCCTCGCCCACCGCCTGGATCCAAAGAGAAGCCTGGATTTTACTGCAAAAAAAAACACAAACACCCCCCCCCCCAAAAAAAAAAAAAAACAAAAACAAAAAAACTTTTATTCATTTTATTTTTATTTTTTATTACTGGATGTAATTGAATATCATGGTTTATTTATAAAAAATAAGATGCAATTCATTGGATGAAAAGAGATTTTATTAAATATATTGATACAGTTTATAACAGTTTGATATTTGATTTTTTTTAATTTATAGACAGACAATTTGTTACCTCAAATCTGTACTCATGGTCCAACATGCATGTATTTGGTGTTCTTAGACCCATTTTAGGGTGTATATCCATGATAACAAGATAATATTACCTTGTTCCCACCAGCAAACATTTCAAGCCCCCAGAAAGCTGATTTCAGCTGAGGACAGTATATGGCTTATTATACACAGGCAAATAGTGTTTTGGACCACCTCATCTCTACCAGACTCATCACACACACCTGGTTTGGCTATCATTGCAATCCATTTACACCCACTGGCTGGAATCTCAAAGCATTTGGTTCAAATCCCTCAGAAAAAAAATTAGGGCCAGTTTGAATTTCCAAATCTGGACACAGTGGACATAGTGATATACAGAAAAAATCCATTTTTCCCCTCAAATCTGTACTGATGGTCCCACAAACCTGGTTTTGGTGTCATTAGGCCCAGTTTAGTGTGTATATACAGGGAAACAAGATAATATTACCCTGTTCCCACAAACAAAAATTTCATGCCCCCAGAAACCTGATTTCAGGCCAGTTTATGCTTATACACAGTCAAATAGGTTCTGGCCCCCCTCATCCCCACAAAACTCAACACACACTCCTGGTTTGGGTATCATTGCAATCCATTTACACCCACTGGCTGGCATCACCAAGCATTTGGCTCAACTCCCTCAGAAAAAAAATTAGGGCCAGTTTGAATTTCCAAATCTGGACACAGTGAACATAGTGATATACAGAGAAAATCCATTTTCCCCCCTCAAATCTGTACTGATGGTCCCACAAACCTGGTTTTGGTGTCATTAGGCCCAGTTTAGGGTGTATATACAGGTAAACAAGATTATATTACCCTGTTCCCACATACAAAAATTTCATGCCCCCAGAAACCTGATTTCAGGCCAGTTTATGCTTATACACAGTCAAATAGGTTCTGGCCCCCTTCATATCCACAAAACTCAACACACACTCCTGGTTTGGGTATCATTGCAATCCATTTACACCCACTGGCTGGCATCACCAAGCATTTGGCTCAACTCCCTCAGAAAAAAAAATTAGGGCCAGTTTGAATTCCCAAATCTGGACACAGTGGACATAGTGATATACAGAAAAAATCCATTTTTCCCCTCAAATCTGTACTGATGGTCCCACAAACCTGGTTTTGGTGTCATTAGGCCCAGTTTAGTGTGTATATACAGGGAAACAAGATAATATTACCCTGTTCCCACAAACAAAAATTTCATGCCCCCAGAAACCTGATTTCAGGCCAGTTTATGCTTATACACAGTCAGATAGGTTCTGGCCCCCCTCATCTCCACAAAACTCAACACACACACCTGGTTTGGTATCATTGCAATCCATTTACACCCACTGGCTGGTATCTCAAAGCATTTGGCTCAACTCCATCAGAAAAAAAATTAGGACCAGTTTGAATTTCCAAATCTGGACACAGTGAACATAGTGATATACAGATAAAATCCATTTTCCCCCCTCAAATCTGTACTGATGGTCCCACAAACCTGGTTTTGGTGTCATTAGGCCCAGTTTAGGGTGTATATACAGGGAAACAAGAAAATATTACCCTGTTCCCACAAACAAAAATTTCATTCCCCCAGAAACCTGATTTCAGGCCAGTTTATGCTTATACACAGTCAAATAGGTTCTGGCCCCCTTCATCTCCACCAGACTCTTCACAAACACCTGGCTTGGGTTTCATTGCAATCCATTCACACCCACTGGCTGGCATCTCCAAGCATATAGCTCAACTTCTTCAGAATAAAATATAGACCACTTTAAAGTTTATCAAATCTGGTCATAGTGGTTTATGCAGAAATCAATTGTTCTGATCTCAAATCTGAAATAGTGGTCATAGAACATTGGTTGGTTCTTGTATGATTTTATTCAATTTACAATCAATTTGCAGGAAAACCTGGCATTTTAATTTACTTCAATACACCAACAATAAACAATCTAAGGACAAGTGAACAGGCTACCATACATATCTTAGGGAAAGGAAAACAGCAAAGGTTGTTTACATTGAGGACACATGGCAACCAGGTGGTTGGCGCTGGTCTGTGAAGCTTACGAAGCAGCAATCAAAGGAAGACGATAACAACACAATAGAAGTCTTCTTCATGGGCCATCGCACACCCATAGAACACGGCTCAAACTGTCAAGTGTAATGCCCCTGCCGACATTTACTATCACATACTGCCGCCACTTATGGTCACGGCAATAGGATGTACTTTTTTATTTGAAGAAAAAACGATCCCAGATTTGACGAAACTTACAATATAAACACATAATGTGACCGAGAGTGTTAGACGCTATCGAATGCTGAAAACTAAAGGTCTTCAGCATTAAAATAACAGAATTATAGGCGTATCTTTGAATGGTCCCATGTTCTCGTTTGACAAGAAATGATGCGAGATATGACGAGATATTCAATTTTGTCACTTCAAACTAGTCAAGTGAATCTTGAACAATAGAAAAATAAAATCTCTGGCATTCAAATGACAGAGATATAGACATTTGTTCGAATTCTCGAATATTCTCGTTTGGCGGGAGATGGTACGAGATGTGGCGAGATATAAGTTATTATCTTGTTAAGCTCCCAAAACGCAACAAAATGCTGAAAACTGCTCCTCTTTAGCCGAAAAGGTGACCAAGTTATATGCATTTCTGTGAAATCTCGTAATTTCTCGTTTGACGGAAAACAGAGCGAGATCCTACGAGACTTGCAATTAACTGCATTAGTGGCAAGGGAATGCTACCTCATGCAGAAAACTAGACACTTGTAGTATAAATATTAACAGAGATAGAAGCAAAAAACTTATTATTTTCAGATTGCCAAGTTTTACCCCAAAACTTGCTTACCATGGTAACAGCAGCGCAAAGCTACATGTACGCAGGAATAAGCCGACGATCCTAGTTTCAGATAAGACAGTAAACATTGTGCCACGTTTAATATTTTTTTTGGTATTGCAGAAAAATGGTAAGTTGCAGTGTTTCCAGTACCACGCCCCCTGGTGGCTAATTTCAAAAAATGAAAAAACAAGTTCGAGATAATACAGAAAAACAGAAAATATGTCACTTTTTGAACCTTAGCTGTAAAACTGCCACCTCTAAATCGTTTTTAATGAAATCTCGAAAAGTCTCATTTGACGACACATGGCACGAGATTTTGCGAGACTTACATTAATTTCGCATAGAGCATATTAAATGCTACGCATTGCAAAAAACTAGGCCTCTCTAACTTAAAAAATGAGAAATTTGGAGGGAAATTTTCGAATTTTCTGATTTTCCCCCCCAAAATACGTTACCATGGTAACCATTGACCGGAAAAATTTGCCAGCACTTGGAAAGCTAACATAGTGAGGAATAAAATGAGCTACAGATTATGCGGCTATGATTATTATTGACAAAGATATGAAGAAAATAAAGAATTTAGGTTTTTTGGTGACCCTGACCTTGACCTTTGACCGATCATGACCAAAAACAATAGGCTCCGAGGAGAACAGATCTTCCAGTTTATGTATAAGTTTCAGAGCGATTGCTTAAAAACTGTGGCCTCTAGCGCGTGTACATACAGACAAACAGACAGACAAACAAACAAACTAGACGACCATAGGTCGAGAGCTTGCCGGACTTAAATGACAGACAAATGGAGAAACAGGACAAACTGACGGTTTTCTATCAATTGAATGACTTTTAAAGCGATTGCTGGAACGTTTGGCCTGTTGAACGACATATATCACACAAAAGAACATGAAATCAGACATAGCTCAAAACAGACAAATATACTGACACACCTGAGAAAACAGACTACAAGTGAAGGTAGAGTTTATAATGTCGGAGATATGGCCAAAAAATGATATGGTGTGGAGGCTCTACCGCAGCATCCCCTAGCGGCCATATCCCAAAAATTAAAAAATTTCTTTTGAGATATTATTGTAAGAAATGTTCCAAAATGTATATATTATTGTAAGAGATGTTCCAATTCCAAAAGGATTCCTTCAAAACTGTGGCCTGAAGATTGCTAACTGTAAGACGCAAGATCCAGCAATCAGGCGAAAATGAGGATCACTGACAAACAAACAGACATACTGAAAAACTGTGGCCTGAAGATTGCTAACTGTAAGACGCAAGATCCAGCAAGCAGGTGAAATAGAGGATCACTGACAAACAGACAGACATACTGAAAAAGTGACACAAGAATAAGACCAGATGACTAACTCAGATTATGGAGAAGATTCAAAGGAAGACAATAAGTCATAGTGTTTGTAATTGAAGTTTATAGTTTTGTAGATATGGCAAAGAAATATATATAGGGGAGAGGCGAGTGCAACGCCCCCTATTGGCAATATCCAGAAAATGAATAATCTGTTTCGAGATATTTCTGTAAGATGTAAGATGTAATAGTTTAACAAGTGACCCATGGGTCATGACGCTCAGCTGCCAAGCATGACCTGCCACATCATGGGCTGAGATTCACAACTTCCAGTCACATTTTGAAGAACCAATTTGCCAATATTTTGAAATTTTCTACGACAACAGAAATATACATCACCTATGTCTGGTTAAAACACAGTGACTTGATGGTCTTAGGACAAATGAATGATTGTTAAGCTATCGGTAACTATTCCCATAGCTTGCTTGATACCTGTCAGTCTCAAAAGAAACAACAAAAAGGGCAAATATAAGATCAAAATATATAGCAAAAATCAAGGAAATCCATGCAAGAATTATTGAGAAACGGGTGCTTATAAATATGAAGTTTGAACCAAATTGAGTGATGCATAGATATGGCATATGTGAAAGACTGAAGGTTTGGGTTGAACAGTTTCACTTGCAAAATGTTCACAACCATTTAGAATAATTAAGTAATGTGACCTTGACCTTTGACCTTTTGAACTCGACATCGATAGGCTTCTTCCCCTATTGGTAGGTCAGCCATATATGACAAATGGAAGGTATAGATTGAAAAGTTTCCTGAAAATGACTCCACACAAAAAGTGGGTGCAGTGAACTTCACCTTTGACCTCAAATTCAACAGGTCTGTTCCCCTGTTGGCAGAGAAGCGATATCAGTGCTGGGAAGTTTGGAATGAAATGTCTAGCTTGAAATGTTTTCACAACCTTTTAAAAAAATTGGATCCTGTGACCCTGATCTTTGATCTTGTGACCTAAAAATCTATAGGATTCTTCTCCCTCTTAGAAGGTGAAATATATGTAAAAATTCAAAGAATTGGGATGAAAGATTTGGCTTAAAATGCATCCACAGGCATTAAATAAAGGGACTCCTGTGACCTTGACCTTTGACCTGTTGACTTCAAAATAATTATGGTTCTTCCCCTGTTGGTAGATGAGCTGTATGTGAAAGATGGAAGTTTTTGGATGAAAATTTTAGCTAAAAGAATTATTTCTGGGGGGTGCATACACCCTGTAACTTCGAGAATATAGGTCAGTGACCTAATTTCAGGTTTGCAAGGAGATCATTTTAGAACCTCTAAGACTACATAGGGTTCATGACCCTAGCCCGTACAGTTACGATTTGTGCCCTGCTAACAGACGGACGGCCGGTCAGCAGGATGGACAGATGGAAGGACGACGGACAAAGACCCATCGCTGTAGCCCAGCATGACTGAAAGTCAGCTGAGCTAAAAATGATCCTTTCAAAACGGTGGCCTGTAGAATGCTATCAGTGAGACTCAAGAACCAAAAAGCCGGCGAATTTGAGGACAACTGACAAACAAACAGACAAACTTACAAAGGGACACAAGATGGAGACAAGATGACTTAATCAGGTTATGGAGAAGACTCAGAGGAAGAAAATAAGCTATAGTTTATGTAATTGAGGCTTATAATTTTGGAGATATGGCCAAATAATGATATACTGGATATGTTCGACTGCAGCGCCCTCTAGTGGACATATCCTGAAGACGACAAATGCGTTTCGTGATATTAGTGTATGACATAAGATGTAATAGTTTCAAAAGGATTCGTCCACATATCTGACTTGTTGATTGCTATATCTAAAGTGCAAAAACTAGCAAGCAGGCGAATATGAGGATAAATGACAAACAGACAGACATACTGACAAAGTGACACTAGATGGACACCAGGTGACTTGACAATGTTTTGAAGAAGACCAAGAGAAAGAAAATAAGCTAAAGTTTGTGTAATATAGGTTTACTCTTACGGAAATATGTTCAAAAACTGATTTTTTTGGAAGGGTCAAGTGCAGCGCCCCCTAGCGGCCATTTTTGAGATATTAGTATAATACATAAGATGAAGGAACAAACATACACGGGTGACCAACATGCTTTCGAAAATCGAAGATTTCCGGCAAGTAATACAAGTAATAAAGTCCGGACTGTGCCTCCAACATGTATGATAATAGATAGGGCCCGGAAAGGCCGACACGCAACGCTGCACACGCCGCCTGCCCACCGTAAGGACCCTGTCGCCACTTGCGGCAATTGCACGTGTCTTCGTGGTATGTATCAGTTTCAAAAGGATGCCTGCATATCTGTGGCCTATAGGGCATGTCACCGTGAAATCGCGAAATCTCATTCGACGAGAAACGGTGCGAGATTTTGCAAGATTTTTGGTTGGATCACCGAGAACTCACCAAGGGCTACAAGATGCAAAAATTTTGACCTCTCTAGCATAAAAACTGACAGAGTTAGAAGCTGAAAACTGCATATTTTCAAAATTCAAAGGTTTTACCCCAAAAATAGAGAAATCTGGCAATAGCGCACTTTGGCACCTATGCGCAAAAATAAGCCCATGGACCCTAGTTTAAGGTGCTGTGATGGAAATGGCCCAATGTTTAATAGTTCTGGAGGTATAGCACCAAAACAAATTTTCATGTTTTTTCATCTGCAACGCCCCCTGGCGGCCATTTCCAAAATCTGAAAAACCCGTTTCGAGATATTCTTATGTTACATAAAATATCTCAGAATCAGTAAAATTGCTGCAAATTTGAAAAATATCACGAAATTCCATGATTTCTCCCCAAAATAGCGTAACCATGGTAACAGCGAAATGAGGCAATTTTGCAGTGTTGGAAGTGGCCATGCAGTGGCAAATAAAACGGGCTACAGATTAGGTGCCTACGGCTATTTTTGACGAAGGTATGAAGAAAAAACCGTTTTTGAGCTTTTTGGTGACCCTGACCTTGACCCTTGACCGATCATGACCAAAAACAATAGGCTCCGAGAAGAACCGATTATACACTCTATCTATAAGTATCAGGACGATTGGTGCAAAATTGTGGCCTGTAGAGCGGGGACATACAAACAAACAAACAAACGGAACTGATCAACATACTTGTCGAAATCTCTGATTCCGGCAAGCAATAAACTATAACGCGACAGAAATGGCAAACCGGCCCGCAAAGAGTGCCTGTGGTAACTTATTTTATACGGCGAACGCTATAATTTTTGCAGTCACGGGAAAGCGTGTCTGTCTTTCATACTAAAACGCGTGCATGCATGCGTGATGGCATATGTATTTGTGCATGCGGGTTTTAATTTTTACAAAGTTGCTAAAATTTGCGGGGACCGTGTATGATTAAACAAAAGAGGTCATGGGCAGAAAGGCCATGAAACGCCAATTCATATGGTGTACAGTTTATGTACCTAAAATGTGTAGTTTTGGAGATATGGTTAAACAATTATAGTAGGTACGGGGTTGCAGTGCAGCGCCCCCTAGCGGTAATTTTCCAAAAACTGAACAATTGCTTTCGAGATATTAGTGTATGACGTAACATGTATCAGTTTCAAAAGGATGCCTGCATATCTGTGGCCTATAGGGCATGTCACCGTGAAATCGCGAAATCTCATTCGACGAGAAACGGTGCGAGATTTTGCAAGATTTTTGGTTGGATCACCGAGAACTCACCAAGGGCTACAAGATGCAAAAATTTTGACCTCTCTAGCATAAAAACTGACAGAGTTAGAAGCTGAAAACTGCATATTTTCAAAATTCAAAGGTTTTACCCCAAAAATAGAGAAATCTGGCAATAGCGCACTTTGGCACCTATGCGCAAAAATAAGCCCATGGACCCTAGTTTAAGGTGCTGTGATGGAAATGGCCCAATGTTTAATAGTTCTGGAGGTATAGCACCAAAACAAATTTTCATGTTTTTTCATCTGCAACGCCCCCTGGCGGCCATTTCCAAAATCTGAAAAACCCGTTTCGAGATATTCTTATGTTACATAAAATATTTCAGAATCAGTAAAATTGCTGCAAATTTGAAAAATATCACGAAATTCCATGATTTCTCCCCAAAATAGCGTAACCATGGTAACAGCGAAATGAGGCAATTTTGCAGTGTTGGAAGTGGCCATGCAGTGGCAAATAAAACGGGCTACAGATTAGGTGCCTACGGCTATTTTTGACGAAGGTATGAAGAAAAAACCGTTTTTGAGCTTTTTGGTGACCCTGACCTTGACCCTTGACCGATCATGACCAAAAACAATAGGCTCCGAGAAGAACCGATTATACACTCTATCTATAAGTATCAGGACGATTGGTGCAAAATTGTGGCCTGTAGAGCGGGGACATACAGACAAACAAACAAACGGAACTGATCAACATACTTGTCGAAATCTCTGATTCCGGCAAGCAACAAACAGACAAACAGACTAGACGACCTGAGGTCGAACGCTTGCCGGAAGTGACCGGAAATAAGACAGCGAAATAGATAGACAGTTACTAGGCAGACAGACAGGGAACATTTGGATCTGATCAAATGAAAAACCTCTATCATGGGGAAAATAGTAGCACATATGAATAAGGTCTTGCTGATTTTCAAAAGTCAAAGAGGAGTAGACAGAGAGACAGACAGAGAGACAGACAGACAGACGGATAGAGAGACATTAATAGTGTTATTATTAGTAGCCATCCTATACAGGATAATCCATTTTTGGACAGAAATAAAAATAATGGAAGTCCAACTGAATCCTTGGCAGTTCTCCTATTCTTGAGTGCTGGAAATAAGAAAAGCACTGAAAATGAAACTTGAAGAGTTGAACGTCCAGAATGCCGAAATGCAAGCGAAGCCGCGTTCGTGTTAGACAGAGACCCGACCTCTGGGTAAGGGAGACGTGACCTTTCATTCCTGGACAAATAGGTCGGCCTGAGGACATCTTCAAGTCTGATGATGGCTTAAATTAGGGCTGTCCTTGAAGAAAAAAGGCAGTCGGTCAGCCTGCGTCCGGGAATTATAAAATTCCAAGAAGTCCTGCCCATCACGGATTAACTGTAATGTCCCCTTGGTGTAGGTTATCTGTAATGTGAAATTTAATATATTTTAAAAATTGGAATCTTTGGTTAAAAAAGGAGAGACTTTTAAGGAGTCTGAAGTGGTAAGTAATAAGATAAAAAAATTTGAGGCCCTAGTTCCGTGGTGGTATAGGACTTCATATATAAAAATATATTCTGGCATGAGAGAGGGGTGCTGTCAAATTTTTTGGCGCCTGCCGCACGTTTGTGAATAAAACGGTACACTTGACACGGGCGCGATGGAAATTTAAGAGGAAAGGTAGTAATCCCAAGCCGTA
Source organism: Sipunculus nudus (assembly GCA_026874595.1). Classification (NCBI taxonomy): domain Eukaryota; kingdom Metazoa; phylum Annelida; class Sipuncula; order Golfingiida; family Sipunculidae; genus Sipunculus; species Sipunculus nudus. The sequence continues at coordinate 64,989,613 of CM049310.1, forward strand.
GTTGAGTTGTTTTGACCCCAGAGTTTGCAGTCCTAGCTGAAATAGGCATGGGACGGGCTCTTTTTAAAACCCGGAACGCCAGAAGAGGCTGGAGATTGAATGAAGGATTGGGCCATTTTTTTATCCGAAAAACCTGGGAATTGACAATTAAAAAAAATGACAGGGACCTTCTTAGCCCGTTCCAGCTCAGGGAACGGTCATTAGAATATTGTCGGGAATCCATATTATCCTACCTGTGGGCTGGGACGGTCCAGAAAACCGCAATTATCGAGTATCCATAAAATTGTATGTCAATTTTTGTCATTAATAAATACATATACATCTATAACGCGGACAGCTGGAGAATTCGCGGAGAATTCATCATGATGATATTATTAAATGTGAGCAAAGGTACAATTTATGTTTTGTATCATATTTCCTTAAGAACCTGTAAATTTGATATCCTGCATGGTTTTGTTACGGTTTGCACAGTAAACTGTTGAAAAAATATATAGTGTTTAGCGTTTTCGTCTGATGTAAGATCGGTAGTCAATGTTAGCTGGTGATCCAGATTGGTGTTAGTGGCAGTCCCACATTGTTTGCGCTGGTTATTATTTCGGTAATTTAACAGTGAATAAATGTCTTTAGAGTAATATAGTGGTAGATTTTAAATGATTTTAACGTGTAATTAAAAGTATCATTGCATATAAAATCTCTCCGTGAATTGTCCGGGAATTCCCCGCGTTTACATATAAACGCATTTACCAGCCGTATGAAAGTTTTTGTCCGCTTTCATAATGTTTGCCGTGCCCCGGACACAAATTTAAGACGAGATGGACTAAACCCCGCCCCTGTAGGATTGTTTGGACTCTGAAGAAACGAACCCTCGCAGGAAATGCGGTGGGACGGGCTCTTTCTTATTCGATGAACGCTCGAAAAGAGTGGTGAATGATTGAAAAAATAGGGTCATTTTCACTGTCATCTTGAATAACGGAATAAATATTTTTTTAAAAATTCATAGAGACTTGGTCATCCAATAACAGCAGAAAAAAATGTTCTTTCAAATGTTGTGTGGTGTCCATTGTACCCTCGCCCACCGCCTGGATCCAAAGAGAAGCCTGGATTTTACTGCAAAAAAAAAACACAAACACCCCCCCCCCCCCCAAAAAAAAAAAAAAACAAAAACAAAAAAACTTTTATTCATTTTATTTTTATTTTTTATTACTGGATGTAATTGAATATCATGGTTTATTTATAAAAAAATAAGATGCAATTCATTGGATGAAAAGAGATTTTATTAAATATATTGATACAGTTTATAACAGTTTGATATTTGATTTTTTTTAATTTATAGACAGACAATTTGTTACCTCAAATCTGTACTCATGGTCCAACATGCATGTATTTGGTGTTCTTAGACCCATTTTAGGGTGTATATCCATGATAACAAGATAATATTACCTTGTTCCCACCAGCAAACATTTCAAGCCCCCAGAAAGCTGATTTCAGCTGAGGACAGTATATGGCTTATTATACACAGGCAAATAGTGTTTTGGACCACCTCATCTCTACCAGACTCATCACACACACCTGGTTTGGCTATCATTGCAATCCATTTACACCCACTGGCTGGAATCTCAAAGCATTTGGTTCAAATCCCTCAGAAAAAAAATTAGGGCCAGTTTGAATTTCCAAATCTGGACACAGTGGACATAGTGATATACAGAAAAAATCCATTTTTCCCCTCAAACCTGTACTGATGGTCCCACAAACCTGGTTTTGGTGTCATTAGGCCCAGTTTAGTGTGTATATACAGGGAAACAAGATAATATTACCCTGTTCCCACAAACAAAAATTTCATGCCCCCAGAAACCTGATTTCAGGCCAGTTTATGCTTATACACAGTCAAATAGGTTCTGGCCCCCCTCATCCCCACAAAACTCAACACACACTCCTGGTTTGGGTATCATTGCAATCCATTTACACCCACTGGCTGGCATCACCAAGCATTTGGCTCAACTCCCTCAGAAAAAAAATTAGGGCCAGTTTGAATTTCCAAATCTGGACACAGTGAACATAGTGATATACAGAGAAAATCCATTTTCCCCCCTCAAATCTGTACTGATGGTCCCACAAACCTGGTTTTGGTGTCATTAGGCCCAGTTTAGGGTGTATATACAGGTAAACAAGATTATATTACCCTGTTCCCACATACAAAAATTTCATGCCCCCAGAAACCTGATTTCAGGCCAGTTTATGCTTATACACAGTCAAATAGGTTCTGGCCCCCTTCATATCCACAAAACTCAACACACACTCCTGGTTTGGGTATCATTGCAATCCATTTACACCCACTGGCTGGCATCACCAAGCATTTGGCTCAACTCCCTCAGAAAAAAAAATTAGGGCCAGTTTGAATTCCCAAATCTGGACACAGTGGACATAGTGATATACAGAAAAAATCCATTTTTCCCCTCAAATCTGTACTGATGGTCCCACAAACCTGGTTTTGGTGTCATTAGGCCCAGTTTAGTGTGTATATACAGGGAAACAAGATAATATTACCCTGTTCCCACAAACAAAAATTTCATGCCCCCAGAAACCTGATTTCAGGCCAGTTTATGCTTATACACAGTCAGATAGGTTCTGGCCCCCCTCATCTCCACAAAACTCAACACACACACCTGGTTTGGTATCATTGCAATCCATTTACACCCACTGGCTGGTATCTCAAAGCATTTGGCTCAACTCCATCAGAAAAAAAATTAGGACCAGTTTGAATTTCCAAATCTGGACACAGTGAACATAGTGATATACAGATAAAATCCATTTTTCCCCCTCAAATCTGTACTGATGGTCCCACAAACCTGGTTTTGGTGTCATTAGGCCCAGTTTAGGGTGTATATACAGGGAAACAAGAAAATATTACCCTGTTCCCACAAACAAAAATTTCATTCCCCCAGAAACCTGATTTCAGGCCAGTTTATGCTTATACACAGTCAAATAGGTTCTGGCCCCCTTCATCTCCACCAGACTCTTCACAAACACCTGGCTTGGGTTTCATTGCAATCCATTCACACCCACTGGCTGGCATCTCCAAGCATATAGCTCAACTTCTTCAGAATAAAATATAGACCACTTTAAAGTTTATCAAATCTGGTCATAGTGGTTTATGCAGAAATCAATTGTTCTGATCTCAAATCTGAAATAGTGGTCATAGAACATTGGTTGGTTCTTGTATGATTTTATTCAATTTACAATCAATTTGCAGGAAAACCTGGCATTTTATTTTACTTCAATACACCAACAATAAACAATCTAAGGACAAGTGAACAGGCTACCATACATATCTTAGGGAAAGGAAAACAGCAAAGGTTGTTTACATTGAGGACACATGGCAACCAGGTGGTTGGCGCTGGTCTGTGAAGCTTACGAAGCAGCAATCAAAGGAAGACGATAACAACACAATAGAAGTCTTCTTCATGGGCCATCGCACACCCATAGAACACGGCTCAAACTGTCAAGTGTAATGCCCCTGCCGACATTTACTATCACATACTGCCGCCACTTATGGTCACGGCAATAGGATGTACTTTTTTATTTGAAGAAAAAACGATCCCAGATTTGACGAAACTTACAATATAAACACATAATGTGACCGAGAGTGTTAGACGCTATCGAATGCTGAAAACTAAAGGTCTTCAGCATTAAAATAACAGAATTATAGGCGTATCTTTGAATGGTCCCATGTTCTCGTTTGACAAGAAATGATGCGAGATATGACGAGATATTCAATTTTGTCACTTCAAACTAGTCAAGTGAATCTTGAACAATAGAAAAATAAAATCTCTGGCATTCAAATGACAGAGATATAGACATTTGTTCGAATTCTCGAATATTCTCGTTTGGCGGGAGATGGTACGAGATGTGGCGAGATATAAGTTATTATCTTGTTAAGCTCCCAAAACGCAACAAAATGCTGAAAACTGCTCCTCTTTAGCCGAAAAGGTGACCAAGTTATATGCATTTCTGTGAAATCTCGTAATTTCTCGTTTGACGGAAAACAGAGCGAGATCCTACGAGACTTGCAATTAACTGCATTAGTGGCAAGGGAATGCTACCTCATGCAGAAAACTAGACACTTGTAGTATAAATATTAACAGAGATAGAAGCAAAAAACTTATTATTTTCAGATTGCCAAGTTTTACCCCAAAACTTGCTTACCATGGTAACAGCAGCGCAAAGCTACATGTACGCAGGAATAAGCCGACGATCCTAGTTTCAGATAAGACAGTAAACATTGTGCCACGTTTAATATTTTTTTTGGTATTGCAGAAAAATGGTAAGTTGCAGTGTTTCCAGTACCACGCCCCCTGGTGGCTAATTTCAAAAAATGAAAAAACAAGTTCGAGATAATACAGAAAAACAGAAAATATGTCACTTTTTGAACCTTAGCTGTAAAACTGCCACCTCTAAATCGTTTTTAATGAAATCTCGAAAAGTCTCATTTGACGACACATGGCACGAGATTTTGCGAGACTTACATTAATTTCGCATAGAGCATATTAAATGCTACGCATTGCAAAAAACTAGGCCTCTCTAACTTAAAAAATGAGAAATTTGGAGGGAAATTTTCGAATTTTCTGATTTTCCCCCCCAAAATACGTTACCATGGTAACCATTGACCGGAAAAATTTGCCAGCACTTGGAAAGCTAACATAGTGAGGAATAAAATGAGCTACAGATTATGCGGCTATGATTATTATTGACGAAGATATGAAGAAAATAAAGAATTTAGGTTTTTTGGTGACCCTGACCTTGACCTTTGACCGATCATGACCAAAAACAATAGGCTCCGAGGAGAACAGATCTTCCAGTTTATGTATAAGTTTCAGAGCGATTGCTTAAAAACTGTGGCCTCTAGCGCGTGTACATACAGACAAACAGACAGACAAACAAACAAACTAGACGACCATAGGTCGAGAGCTTGCCGGACTTAAATGACAGACAAATGGAGAAACAGGACAAACTGACGGTTTTCTATCAATTGAATGACTTTTAAAGCGATTGCTGGAACGTTTGGCCTGTTGAACGACATATATCACACAAAAGAACATGAAATCAGACATAGCTCAAAACAGACAAATATACTGACACACCTGAGAAAACAGACTACAAGTGAAGGTAGAGTTTATAATGTCGGAGATATGGCCAAAAAATGATATGGTGTGGAGGCTCTACCGCAGCATCCCCTAGCGGCCATATCCCAAAAATTAAAAAATTTCTTTTGAGATATTATTGTAAGAAATGTTCCAAAATGTATATATTATTGTAAGAGATGTTCCAATTCCAAAAGGATTCCTTCAAAACTGTGGCCTGAAGATTGCTAACTGTAAGACGCAAGATCCAGCAATCAGGCGAAAATGAGGATCACTGACAAACAAACAGACATACTGAAAAACTGTGGCCTGAAGATTGCTAACTGTAAGACGCAAGATCCAGCAAGCAGGTGAAATAGAGGATCACTGACAAACAGACAGACATACTGAAAAAGTGACACAAGAATAAGACCAGATGACTAACTCAGATTATGGAGAAGATTCAAAGGAAGACAATAAGTCATAGTGTTTGTAATTGAAGTTTATAGTTTTGTAGATATGGCAAAGAAATATATATAGGGGAGAGGCGAGTGCAACGCCCCCTATTGGCAATATCCAGAAAATGAATAATCTGTTTCGAGATATTACTGTAAGATGTAAGATGTAATAGTTTAACAAGTGACCCATGGGTCATGACGCTCAGCTGCCAAGCATGACCTGCCACATCATGGGCTGAGATTCACAACTTCCAGTCACATTTTGAAGAACCAATTTGCCAATATTTTGAAATTTTCTACGACAACAGAAATATACATCACCTATGTCTGGTTAAAACACAGTGACTTGATGGTCTTAGGACAAATGAATGATTGTTAAGCTATCGGTAACTATTCCCATAGCTTGCTTGATACCTGTCAGTCTCAAAAGAAACAACAAAAAGGGCAAATATAAGATCAAAATATATAGCAAAAATCAAGGAAATCCATGCAAGAATTATTGAGAAACGGGTGCTTATAAATATGAAGTTTGAACCAAATTGAGTGATGCATAGATATGGCATATGTGAAAGACTGAAGGTTTGGGTTGAACAGTTTCACTTGCAAAATGTTCACAACCATTTAGAATAATTAAGTAATGTGACCTTGACCTTTGACCTTTTGAACTCGACATCGATAGGCTTCTTCCCCTATTGGTAGGTCAGCCATATATGACAAATGGAAGGTATAGATTGAAAAGTTTCCTGAAAATGACTCCACACAAAAAGTGGGTGCAGTGAACTTCACCTTTGACCTCAAATTCAACAGGTCTGTTCCCCTGTTGGCAGAGAAGCGATATCAGTGCTGGGAAGTTTGGAATGAAATGTCTAGCTTGAAATGTTTTCACAACCTTTTAAAAAAATTGGATCCTGTGACCCTGATCTTTGATCTTGTGACCTAAAAATCTATAGGATTCTTCTCCCTCTTAGAAGGTGAAATATATGTAAAAATTCAAAGAATTGGGATGAAAGATTTGGCTTAAAATGCATCCACAGGCATTAAATAAAGGGACTCCTGTGACCTTGACCTTTGACCTGTTGACTTCAAAATAATTATGGTTCTTCCCCTGTTGGTAGATGAGCTGTATGTGAAAGATGGAAGTTTTTGGATGAAAATTTTAGCTAAAAGAATTATTTCTGGGGGGTGCATACACCCTGTAACTTCGAGAATATAGGTCAGTGACCTAATTTCAGGTTTGCAAGGAGATCATTTTAGAACCTCTAAGACTACATAGGGTTCATGACCCTAGCCCGTACAGTTACGATTTGTGCCCTGCTAACAGACGGACGGCCGGTCAGCAGGATGGACAGATGGAAGGACGACGGACAAAGACCCATCGCTATAGCCCAGCATGACTGAAAGTCAGCTGAGCTAAAAATGATCCTTTCAAAACGGTGGCCTGTAGAATGCTATCAGTGAGACTCAAGAACCAAAAAGCCGGCGAATTTGAGGACAACTGACAAACAAACAGACAAACTTACAAAGGGACACAAGATGGAGACAAGATGACTTAATCAGGTTATGGAGAAGACTCAGAGGAAGAAAATAAGCTATAGTTTATGTAATTGAGGCTTATAATTTTGGAGATATGGCCAAATAATGATATACTGGATATGTTCGACTGCAGCGCCCTCTAGTGGACATATCCTGAAGACGACAAATGCGTTTCGTGATATTAGTGTATGACATAAGATGTAATAGTTTCAAAAGGATTCGTCCACATATCTGACTTGTTGATTGCTATATCTAAAGTGCAAAAACTAGCAAGCAGGCGAATATGAGGATAAATGACAAACAGACAGACATACTGACAAAGTGACACTAGATGGACACCAGGTGACTTGACAATGTTTTGAAGAAGACCAAGAGAAAGAAAATAAGCTAAAGTTTGTGTAATATAGGTTTACTCTTACGGAAATATGTTCAAAAACTGATTTTTTTGGAAGGGTCAAGTGCAGCGCCCCCTAGCGGCCATTTTTGAGATATTAGTATAATACATAAGATGAAGGAACAAACATACACGGGTGACCAACATGCTTTCGAAAATCGAAGATTTCCGGCAAGTAATACAAGTAATAAAGTCCGGACTGTGCCTCCAACATGTATGATAATAGATAGGGCCCGGAAAGGCCGACACGCAACGCTGCACACGCCGCCTGCCCACCGTAAGGACCCTGTCGCCACTTGCGGCAATTGCACGTGTCTTCGTGGTATGTATCAGTTTCAAAAGGATGCCTGCATATCTGTGGCCTATAGGGCATGTCACCGTGAAATCGCGAAATCTCATTCGACGAGAAACGGTGCGAGATTTTGCAAGATTTTTGGTTGGATCACCGAGAACTCACCAAGGGCTACAAGATGCAAAAATTTTGACCTCTCTAGCATAAAAACTGACAGAGTTAGAAGCTGAAAACTGCATATTTTCAAAATTCAAAGGTTTTACCCCAAAAATAGAGAAATCTGGCAATAGCGCACTTTGGCACCTATGCGCAAAAATAAGCCCATGGACCCTAGTTTAAGGTGCTGTGATGGAAATGGCCCAATGTTTAATAGTTCTGGAGGTATAGCACCAAAACAAATTTTCATGTTTTTTCATCTGCAACGCCCCCTGGCGGCCATTTCCAAAATCTGAAAAACCCGTTTCGAGATATTCTTATGTTACATAAAATATCTCAGAATCAGTAAAATTGCTGCAAATTTGAAAAATATCACGAAATTCCATGATTTCTCCCCAAAATAGCGTAACCATGGTAACAGCGAAATGAGGCAATTTTGCAGTGTTGGAAGTGGCCATGCAGTGGCAAATAAAACGGGCTACAGATTAGGTGCCTACGGCTATTTTTGACGAAGGTATGAAGAAAAAACCGTTTTTGAGCTTTTTGGTGACCCTGACCTTGACCCTTGACCGATCATGACCAAAAACAATAGGCTCCGAGAAGAACCGATTATACACTCTATCTATAAGTATCAGGACGATTGGTGCAAAATTGTGGCCTGTAGAGCGGGGACATACAAACAAACAAACAAACGGAACTGATCAACATACTTGTCGAAATCTCTGATTCCGGCAAGCAATAAACTATAACGCGACAGAAATGGCAAACCGGCCCGCAAAGAGTGCCTGTGGTAACTTATTTTATACGGCGAACGCTATAATTTTTGCAGTCACGGGAAAGCGTGTCTGTCTTTCATACTAAAACGCGTGCATGCATGCGTGATGGCATATGTATTTGTGCATGCGGGTTTTAATTTTTACAAAGTTGCTAAAATTTGCGGGGACCGTGTATGATTAAACAAAAGAGGTCATGGGCAGAAAGGCCATGAAACGCCAATTCATATGGTGTACAGTTTATGTACCTAAAATGTGTAGTTTTGGAGATATGGTTAAACAATTATAGTAGGTACGGGGTTGCAGTGCAGCGCCCCCTAGCGGTAATTTTCCAAAAACTGAACAATTGCTTTCGAGATATTAGTGTATGACGTAACATGTATCAGTTTCAAAAGGATGCCTGCATATCTGTGGCCTATAGGGCATGTCACCGTGAAATCGCGAAATCTCATTCGACGAGAAACGGTGCGAGATTTTGCAAGATTTTTGGTTGGATCACCGAGAACTCACCAAGGGCTACAAGATGCAAAAATTTTGACCTCTCTAGCATAAAAACTGACAGAGTTAGAAGCTGAAAACTGCATATTTTCAAAATTCAAAGGTTTTACCCCAAAAATAGAGAAATCTGGCAATAGCGCACTTTGGCACCTATGCGCAAAAATAAGCCCATGGACCCTAGTTTAAGGTGCTGTGATGGAAATGGCCCAATGTTTAATAGTTCTGGAGGTATAGCACCAAAACAAATTTTCATGTTTTTTCATCTGCAACGCCCCCTGGCGGCCATTTCCAAAATCTGAAAAACCCGTTTCGAGATATTCTTATGTTACATAAAATATTTCAGAATCAGTAAAATTGCTGCAAATTTGAAAAATATCACGAAATTCCATGATTTCTCCCCAAAATAGCGTAACCATGGTAACAGCGAAATGAGGCAATTTTGCAGTGTTGGAAGTGGCCATGCAGTGGCAAATAAAACGGGCTACAGATTAGGTGCCTACGGCTATTTTTGACGAAGGTATGAAGAAAAAACCGTTTTTGAGCTTTTTGGTGACCCTGACCTTGACCCTTGACCGATCATGACCAAAAACAATAGGCTCCGAGAAGAACCGATTATACACTCTATCTATAAGTATCAGGACGATTGGTGCAAAATTGTGGCCTGTAGAGCGGGGACATACAGACAAACAAACAAACGGAACTGATCAACATACTTGTCGAAATCTCTGATTCCGGCAAGCAACAAACAGACAAACAGACTAGACGACCTGAGGTCGAACGCTTGCCGGAAGTGACCGGAAATAAGACAGCGAAATAGATAGACAGTTACTAGGCAGACAGACAGGGAACATTTGGATCTGATCAAATGAAAAACCTCTATCATGGGGAAAATAGTAGCACATATGAATAAGGTCTTGCTGATTTTCAAAAGTCAAAGAGGAGTAGACAGAGAGACAGACAGAGAGACAGACAGACAGACGGATAGAGAGACATTAATAGTGTTATTATTAGTAGCCATCCTATACAGGATAATCCATTTTTGGACAGAAATAAAAATAATGGAAGTCCAACTGAATCCTTGGCAGTTCTCCTATTCTTGAGTGCTGGAAATAAGAAAAGCACTGAAAATGAAACTTGAAGAGTTGAACGTCCAGAATGCCGAAATGCAAGCGAAGCCGCGTTCGTGTTAGACAGAGACCCGACCTCTGGGTAAGGGAGACGTGACCTTTCATTCCTGGACAAATAGGTCGGCCTGAGGACATCTTCAAGTCTGATGATGGCTTAAATTAGGGCTGTCCTTGAAGAAAAAAGGCAGTCGGTCAGCCTGCGTCCGGGAATTATAAAATTCCAAGAAGTCCTGCCCATCACGGATTAACTGTAATGTCCCCTTGGTGTAGGTTATCTGTAATGTGAAATTTAATATATTTTAAAAATTGGAATCTTTGGTTAAAAAAGGAGAGACTTTTAAGGAGTCTGAAGTGGTAAGTAATAAGATAAAAAAATTTGAGGCCCTAGTTCCGTGGTGGTATAGGACTTCATATATAAAAATATATTCTGGCATGAGAGAGGGGTGCTGTCAAATTTTTTGGCGCCTGCCGCACGTTTGTGAATAAAACGGTACACTTGACACGGGCGCGATGGAAATTTAAGAGGAAAGGTAGTAATCCCAAGCCGTAGTTGAGTTGTTTTGACCCCAGAGTTTGCAGTCCTAGCTGAAATAGGCATGGGACGGGCTCTTTTTAAAACCCGGAACGCCAGAAGAGGCTGGAGATTGAATGAAGGATTGGGCCATTTTTTTATCCGAAAAACCTGGGAATTGACAATTAAAAAAAATGACAGGGACCTTCTTAGCCCGTTCCAGCTCAGGGAACGGTCATTAGAATATTGTCGGGAATCCATATTATCCTACCTGTGGGCTGGGACGGTCCAGAAAACCGCAATTATCGAGTATCCATAAAATTGTATGTCAATTTTTGTCATTAATAAATACATATACATCTATAACGCGGACAGCTGGAGAATTCGCGGAGAATTCATCATGATGATATTATTAAATGTGAGCAAAGGTACAATTTATGTTTTGTATCATATTTCCTTAAGAACCTGTAAATTTGATATCCTGCATGGTTTTGTTACGGTTTGCACAGTAAACTGTTGAAAAAATATATAGTGTTTAGCGTTTTCGTCTGATGTAAGATCGGTAGTCAATGTTAGCTGGTGATCCAGATTGGTGTTAGTGGCAGTCCCACATTGTTTGCGCTGGTTATTATTTCGGTAATTTAACAGTGAATAAATGTCTTTAGAGTAATATAGTGGTAGATTTTAAATGATTTTAACGTGTAATTAAAAGTATCATTGCATATAAAATCTCTCCGTGAATTGTCCGGGAATTCCCCGCGTTTACATATAAACGCATTTACCAGCCGTATGAAAGTTTTTGTCCGCTTTCATAATGTTTGCCGTGCCCCGGACACAAATTTAAGACGAGATGGACTAAACCCCGCCCCTGTAGGATTGTTTGGACTCTGAAGAAACGAACCCTCGCAGGAAATGCGGTGGGACGGGCTCTTTCTTATTTGATGAACGCTCGAAAAGAGTGGTGAATGATTGAAAAAATAGGGTCATTTTCACTGTCATCTTGAATAACGGAATAAATATTTTTTTAAAAATTCATAGAGACTTGGTCATCCAATAACAGCAGAAAAAAATGTTCTTTCAAATGTTGTGTGGTGTCCATTGTACCCTCGCCCACCGCCTGGATCCAAAGAGAAGCCTGGATTTTACTGCAAAAAAAAAACACAAACACCCCCCCCCCCCCCAAAAAAAAAAAAAAACAAAAACAAAAAAACTTTTATTCATTTTATTTTTATTTTTTATTACTGGATGTAATTGAATATCATGGTTTATTTATAAAAAAATAAGATGCAATTCATTGGATGAAAAGAGATTTTATTAAATATATTGATACAGTTTATAACAGTTTGATATTTGATTTTTTTTAATTTATAGACAGACAATTTGTTACCTCAAATCTGTACTCATGGTCCAACATGCATGTATTTGGTGTTCTTAGACCCATTTTAGGGTGTATATCCATGATAACAAGATAATATTACCTTGTTCCCACCAGCAAACATTTCAAGCCCCCAGAAAGCTGATTTCAGCTGAGGACAGTATATGGCTTATTATACACAGGCAAATAGTGTTTTGGACCACCTCATCTCTACCAGACTCATCACACACACCTGGTTTGGCTATCATTGCAATCCATTTACACCCACTGGCTGGAATCTCAAAGCATTTGGTTCAAATCCCTCAGAAAAAAAATTAGGGCCAGTTTGAATTTCCAAATCTGGACACAGTGGACATAGTGATATACAGAAAAAATCCATTTTTCCCCTCAAATCTGTACTGATGGTCCCACAAACCTGGTTTTGGTGTCATTAGGCCCAGTTTAGTGTGTATATACAGGGAAACAAGATAATATTACCCTGTTCCCACAAACAAAAATTTCATGCCCCCAGAAACCTGATTTCAGGCCAGTTTATGCTTATACACAGTCAAATAGGTTCTGGCCCCCCTCATCCCCACAAAACTCAACACACACTCCTGGTTTGGGTATCATTGCAATCCATTTACACCCACTGGCTGGCATCACCAAGCATTTGGCTCAACTCCCTCAGAAAAAAAATTAGGGCCAGTTTGAATTTCCAAATCTGGACACAGTGAACATAGTGATATACAGAGAAAATCCATTTTCCCCCCTCAAATCTGTACTGATGGTCCCACAAACCTGGTTTTGGTGTCATTAGGCCCAGTTTAGGGTGTATATACAGGTAAACAAGATTATATTACCCTGTTCCCACATACAAAAATTTCATGCCCCCAGAAACCTGATTTCAGGCCAGTTTATGCTTATACACAGTCAAATAGGTTCTGGCCCCCTTCATATCCACAAAACTCAACACACACTCCTGGTTTGGGTATCATTGCAATCCATTTACACCCACTGGCTGGCATCACCAAGCATTTGGCTCAACTCCCTCAGAAAAAAAAATTAGGGCCAGTTTGAATTCCCAAATCTGGACACAGTGGACATAGTGATATACAGAAAAAATCCATTTTTCCCCTCAAATCTGTACTGATGGTCCCACAAACCTGGTTTTGGTGTCATTAGGCCCAGTTTAGTGTGTATATACAGGGAAACAAGATAATATTACCCTGTTCCCACAAACAAAAATTTCATGCCCCCAGAAACCTGATTTCAGGCCAGTTTATGCTTATACACAGTCAGATAGGTTCTGGCCCCCCTCATCTCCACAAAACTCAACACACACACCTGGTTTGGTATCATTGCAATCCATTTACACCCACTGGCTGGTATCTCAAAGCATTTGGCTCAACTCCATCAGAAAAAAAATTAGGACCAGTTTGAATTTCCAAATCTGGACACAGTGAACATAGTGATATACAGATAAAATCCATTTTTCCCCCTCAAATCTGTACTGATGGTCCCACAAACCTGGTTTTGGTGTCATTAGGCCCAGTTTAGGGTGTATATACAGGGAAACAAGAAAATATTACCCTGTTCCCACAAACAAAAATTTCATTCCCCCAGAAACCTGATTTCAGGCCAGTTTATGCTTATACACAGTCAAATAGGTTCTGGCCCCCTTCATCTCCACCAGACTCTTCACAAACACCTGGCTTGGGTTTCATTGCAATCCATTCACACCCACTGGCTGGCATCTCCAAGCATATAGCTCAACTTCTTCAGAATAAAATATAGACCACTTTAAAGTTTATCAAATCTGGTCATAGTGGTTTATGCAGAAATCAATTGTTCTGATCTCAAATCTGAAATAGTGGTCATAGAACATTGGTTGGTTCTTGTATGATTTTATTCAATTTACAATCAATTTGCAGGAAAACCTGGCATTTTATTTTACTTCAATACACCAACAATAAACAATCTAAGGACAAGTGAACAGGCTACCATACATATCTTAGGGAAAGGAAAACAGCAAAGGTTGTTTACATTGAGGACACATGGCAACCAGGTGGTTGGCGCTGGTCTGTGAAGCTTACGAAGCAGCAATCAAAGGAAGACGATAACAACACAATAGAAGTCTTCTTCATGGGCCATCGCACACCCATAGAACACGGCTCAAACTGTCAAGTGTAATGCCCCTGCCGACATTTACTATCACATACTGCCGCCACTTATGGTCACGGCAATAGGATGTACTTTTTTATTTGAAGAAAAAACGATCCCAGATTTGACGAAACTTACAATATAAACACATAATGTGACCGAGAGTGTTAGACGCTATCGAATGCTGAAAACTAAAGGTCTTCAGCATTAAAATAACAGAATTATAGGCGTATCTTTGAATGGTCCCATGTTCTAGTTTGACAAGAAATGATGCGAGATATGACGAGATATTCAATTTTGTCACTTCAAACTAGTCAAGTGAATCTTGAACAATAGAAAAATAAAATCTCTGGCATTCAAATGACAGAGATATAGACATTTGTTCGAATTCTCGAATATTCTCGTTTGGCGGGAGATGGTACGAGATGTGGCGAGATATAAGTTATTATCTTGTTAAGCTCCCAAAACGCAACAAAATGCTGAAAACTGCTCCTCTTTAGCCGAAAAGGTGACCAAGTTATATGCATTTCTGTGAAATCTCGTAATTTCTCGTTTGACGGAAAACAGAGCGAGATCCTACGAGACTTGCAATTAACTGCATTAGTGGCAAGGGAATGCTACCTCATGCAGAAAACTAGACACTTGTAGTATAAATATTAACAGAGATAGAAGCAAAAAACTTATTATTTTCAGATTGCCAAGTTTTACCCCAAAACTTGCTTACCATGGTAACAGCAGCGCAAAGCTACATGTACGCAGGAATAAGCCGACGATCCTAGTTTCAGATAAGACAGTAAACATTGTGCCACGTTTAATATTTTTTTTGGTATTGCAGAAAAATGGTAAGTTGCAGTGTTTCCAGTACCACGCCCCCTGGTGGCTAATTTCAAAAAATGAAAAAACAAGTTCGAGATAATACAGAAAAACAGAAAATATGTCACTTTTTGAACCTTAGCTGTAAAACTGCCACCTCTAAATCGTTTTTAATGAAATCTCGAAAAGTCTCATTTGACGACACATGGCACGAGATTTTGCGAGACTTACATTAATTTCGCATAGAGCATATTAAATGCTACGCATTGCAAAAAACTAGGCCTCTCTAACTTAAAAAATGAGAAATTTGGAGGGAAATTTTCGAATTTTCTGATTTTCCCCCCCAAAATACGTTACCATGGTAACCATTGACCGGAAAAATTTGCCAGCACTTGGAAAGCTAACATAGTGAGGAATAAAATGAGCTACAGATTATGCGGCTATGATTATTATTGACGAAGATATGAAGAAAATAAAGAATTTAGGTTTTTTGGTGACCCTGACCTTGACCTTTGACCGATCATGACCAAAAACAATAGGCTCCGAGGAGAACAGATCTTCCAGTTTATGTATAAGTTTCAGAGCGATTGCTTAAAAACTGTGGCCTCTAGCGCGTGTACATACAGACAAACAGACAGACAAACAAACAAACTAGACGACCATAGGTCGAGAGCTTGCCGGACTTAAATGACAGACAAATGGAGAAACAGGACAAACTGACGGTTTTCTATCAATTGAATGACTTTTAAAGCGATTGCTGGAACGTTTGGCCTGTTGAACGACATATATCACACAAAAGAACATGAAATCAGACATAGCTCAAAACAGACAAATATACTGACACACCTGAGAAAACAGACTACAAGTGAAGGTAGAGTTTATAATGTCGGAGATATGGCCAAAAAATGATATGGTGTGGAGGCTCTACCGCAGCATCCCCTAGCGGCCATATCCCAAAAATTAAAAAATTTCTTTTGAGATATTATTGTAAGAAATGTTCCAAAATGTATATATTATTGTAAGAGATGTTCCAATTCCAAAAGGATTCCTTCAAAACTGTGGCCTGAAGATTGCTAACTGTAAGACGCAAGATCCAGCAATCAGGCGAAAATGAGGATCACTGACAAACAAACAGACATACTGAAAAACTGTGGCCTGAAGATTGCTAACTGTAAGACGCAAGATCCAGCAAGCAGGTGAAATAGAGGATCACTGACAAACAGACAGACATACTGAAAAAGTGACACAAGAATAAGACCAGATGACTAACTCAGATTATGGAGAAGATTCAAAGGAAGACAATAAGTCATAGTGTTTGTAATTGAAGTTTATAGTTTTGTAGATATGGCAAAGAAATATATATAGGGGAGAGGCGAGTGCAACGCCCCCTATTGGCAATATCCAGAAAATGAATAATCTGTTTCGAGATATTACTGTAAGATGTAAGATGTAATAGTTTAACAAGTGACCCATGGGTCATGACGCTCAGCTGCCAAGCATGACCTGCCACATCATGGGCTGAGATTCACAACTTCCAGTCACATTTTGAAGAACCAATTTGCCAATATTTTGAAATTTTCTACGACAACAGAAATATACATCACCTATGTCTGGTTAAAACACAGTGACTTGATGGTCTTAGGACAAATGAATGATTGTTAAGCTATCGGTAACTATTCCCATAGCTTGCTTGATACCTGTCAGTCTCAAAAGAAACAACAAAAAGGGCAAATATAAGATCAAAATATATAGCAAAAATCAAGGAAATCCATGCAAGAATTATTGAGAAACGGGTGCTTATAAATATGAAGTTTGAACCAAATTGAGTGATGCATAGATATGGCATATGTGAAAGACTGAAGGTTTGGGTTGAACAGTTTCACTTGCAAAATGTTCACAACCATTTAGAATAATTAAGTAATGTGACCTTGACCTTTGACCTTTTGAACTCGACATCGATAGGCTTCTTCCCCTATTGGTAGGTCAGCCATATATGACAAATGGAAGGTATAGATTGAAAAGTTTCCTGAAAATGACTCCACACAAAAAGTGGGTGCAGTGAACTTCACCTTTGACCTCAAATTCAACAGGTCTGTTCCCCTGTTGGCAGAGAAGCGATATCAGTGCTGGGAAGTTTGGAATGAAATGTCTAGCTTGAAATGTTTTCACAACCTTTTAAAAAAATTGGATCCTGTGACCCTGATCTTTGATCTTGTGACCTAAAAATCTATAGGATTCTTCTCCCTCTTAGAAGGTGAAATATATGTAAAAATTCAAAGAATTGGGATGAAAGATTTGGCTTAAAATGCATCCACAGGCATTAAATAAAGGGACTCCTGTGACCTTGACCTTTGACCTGTTGACTTCAAAATAATTATGGTTCTTCCCCTGTTGGTAGATGAGCTGTATGTGAAAGATGGAAGTTTTTGGATGAAAATTTTAGCTAAAAGAATTATTTCTGGGGGGTGCATACACCCTGTAACTTCGAGAATATAGGTCAGTGACCTAATTTCAGGTTTGCAAGGAGATCATTTTAGAACCTCTAAGACTACATAGGGTTCATGACCCTAGCCCGTACAGTTACGATTTGTGCCCTGCTAACAGACGGACGGCCGGTCAGCAGGATGGACAGATGGAAGGACGACGGACAAAGACCCATCGCTATAGCCCAGCATGACTGAAAGTCAGCTGAGCTAAAAATGATCCTTTCAAAACGGTGGCCTGTAGAATGCTATCAGTGAGACTCAAGAACCAAAAAGCCGGCGAATTTGAGGACAACTGACAAACAAACAGACAAACTTACAAAGGGACACAAGATGGAGACAAGATGACTTAATCAGGTTATGGAGAAGACTCAGAGGAAGAAAATAAGCTATAGTTTATGTAATTGAGGCTTATAATTTTGGAGATATGGCCAAATAATGATATACTGGATATGTTCGACTGCAGCGCCCTCTAGTGGACATATCCTGAAGACGACAAATGCGTTTCGTGATATTAGTGTATGACATAAGATGTAATAGTTTCAAAAGGATTCGTCCACATATCTGACTTGTTGATTGCTATATCTAAAGTGCAAAAACTAGCAAGCAGGCGAATATGAGGATAAATGACAAACAGACAGACATACTGACAAAGTGACACTAGATGGACACCAGGTGACTTGACAATGTTTTGAAGAAGACCAAGAGAAAGAAAATAAGCTAAAGTTTGTGTAATATAGGTTTACTCTTACGGAAATATGTTCAAAAACTGATTTTTTTGGAAGGGTCAAGTGCAGCGCCCCCTAGCGGCCATTTTTGAGATATTAGTATAATACATAAGATGAAGGAACAAACATACACGGGTGACCAACATGCTTTCGAAAATCGAAGATTTCCGGCAAGTAATACAAGTAATAAAGTCCGGACTGTGCCTCCAACATGTATGATAATAGATAGGGCCCGGAAAGGCCGACACGCAACGCTGCACACGCCGCCTGCCCACCGTAAGGACCCTGTCGCCACTTGCGGCAATTGCACGTGTCTTCGTGGTATGTATCAGTTTCAAAAGGATGCCTGCATATCTGTGGCCTATAGGGCATGTCACCGTGAAATCGCGAAATCTCATTCGACGAGAAACGGTGCGAGATTTTGCAAGATTTTTGGTTGGATCACCGAGAACTCACCAAGGGCTACAAGATGCAAAAATTTTGACCTCTCTAGCATAAAAACTGACAGAGTTAGAAGCTGAAAACTGCATATTTTCAAAATTCAAAGGTTTTACCCCAAAAATAGAGAAATCTGGCAATAGCGCACTTTGGCACCTATGCGCAAAAATAAGCCCATGGACCCTAGTTTAAGGTGCTGTGATGGAAATGGCCCAATGTTTAATAGTTCTGGAGGTATAGCACCAAAACAAATTTTCATGTTTTTTCATCTGCAACGCCCCCTGGCGGCCATTTCCAAAATCTGAAAAACCCGTTTCGAGATATTCTTATGTTACATAAAATATCTCAGAATCAGTAAAATTGCTGCAAATTTGAAAAATATCACGAAATTCCATGATTTCTCCCCAAAATAGCGTAACCATGGTAACAGCGAAATGAGGCAATTTTGCAGTGTTGGAAGTGGCCATGCAGTGGCAAATAAAACGGGCTACAGATTAGGTGCCTACGGCTATTTTTGACGAAGGTATGAAGAAAAAACCGTTTTTGAGCTTTTTGGTGACCCTGACCTTGACCCTTGACCGATCATGACCAAAAACAATAGGCTCCGAGAAGAACCGATTATACACTCTATCTATAAGTATCAGGACGATTGGTGCAAAATTGTGGCCTGTAGAGCGGGGACATACAAACAAACAAACAAACGGAACTGATCAACATACTTGTCGAAATCTCTGATTCCGGCAAGCAATAAACTATAACGCGACAGAAATGGCAAACCGGCCCGCAAAGAGTGCCTGTGGTAACTTATTTTATACGGCGAACGCTATAATTTTTGCAGTCACGGGAAAGCGTGTCTGTCTTTCATACTAAAACGCGTGCATGCATGCGTGATGGCATATGTATTTGTGCATGCGGGTTTTAATTTTTACAAAGTTGCTAAAATTTGCGGGGACCGTGTATGATTAAACAAAAGAGGTCATGGGCAGAAAGGCCATGAAACGCCAATTCATATGGTGTACAGTTTATGTACCTAAAATGTGTAGTTTTGGAGATATGGTTAAACAATTATAGTAGGTACGGGGTTGCAGTGCAGCGCCCCCTAGCGGTAATTTTCCAAAAACTGAACAATTGCTTTCGAGATATTAGTGTATGACGTAACATGTATCAGTTTCAAAAGGATGCCTGCATATCTGTGGCCTATAGGGCATGTCACCGTGAAATCGCGAAATCTCATTCGACGAGAAACGGTGCGAGATTTTGCAAGATTTTTGGTTGGATCACCGAGAACTCACCAAGGGCTACAAGATGCAAAAATTTTGACCTCTCTAGCATAAAAACTGACAGAGTTAGAAGCTGAAAACTGCATATTTTCAAAATTCAAAGGTTTTACCCCAAAAATAGAGAAATCTGGCAATAGCGCACTTTGGCACCTATGCGCAAAAATAAGCCCATGGACCCTAGTTTAAGGTGCTGTGATGGAAATGGCCCAATGTTTAATAGTTCTGGAGGTATAGCACCAAAACAAATTTTCATGTTTTTTCATCTGCAACGCCCCCTGGCGGCCATTTCCAAAATCTGAAAAACCCGTTTCGAGATATTCTTATGTTACATAAAATATTTCAGAATCAGTAAAATTGCTGCAAATTTGAAAAATATCACGAAATTCCATGATTTCTCCCCAAAATAGCGTAACCATGGTAACAGCGAAATGAGGCAATTTTGCAGTGTTGGAAGTGGCCATGCAGTGGCAAATAAAACGGGCTACAGATTAGGTGCCTACGGCTATTTTTGACGAAGGTATGAAGAAAAAACCGTTTTTGAGCTTTTTGGTGACCCTGACCTTGACCCTTGACCGATCATGACCAAAAACAATAGGCTCCGAGAAGAACCGATTATACACTCTATCTATAAGTATCAGGACGATTGGTGCAAAATTGTGGCCTGTAGAGCGGGGACATACAGACAAACAAACAAACGGAACTGATCAACATACTTGTCGAAATCTCTGATTCCGGCAAGCAACAAACAGACAAACAGACTAGACGACCTGAGGTCGAACGCTTGCCGGAAGTGACCGGAAATAAGACAGCGAAATAGATAGACAGTTACTAGGCAGACAGACAGGGAACATTTGGATCTGATCAAATGAAAAACCTCTATCATGGGGAAAATAGTAGCACATATGAATAAGGTCTTGCTGATTTTCAAAAGTCAAAGAGGAGTAGACAGAGAGACAGACAGAGAGACAGACAGACAGACGGATAGAGAGACATTAATAGTGTTATTATTAGTAGCCATCCTATACAGGATAATCCATTTTTGGACAGAAATAAAAATAATGGAAGTCCAACTGAATCCTTGGCAGTTCTCCTATTCTTGAGTGCTGGAAATAAGAAAAGCACTGAAAATGAAACTTGAAGAGTTGAACGTCCAGAATGCCGAAATGCAAGCGAAGCCGCGTTCGTGTTAGACAGAGACCCGACCTCTGGGTAAGGGAGACGTGACCTTTCATTCCTGGACAAATAGGTCGGCCTGAGGACATCTTCAAGTCTGATGATGGCTTAAATTAGGGCTGTCCTTGAAGAAAAAAGGCAGTCGGTCAGCCTGCGTCCGGGAATTATAAAATTCCAAGAAGTCCTGCCCATCACGGATTAACTGTAATGTCCCCTTGGTGTAGGTTATCTGTAATGTGAAATTTAATATATTTTAAAAATTGGAATCTTTGGTTAAAAAAGGAGAGACTTTTAAGGAGTCTGAAGTGGTAAGTAATAAGATAAAAAAATTTGAGGCCCTAGTTCCGTGGTGGTATAGGACTTCATATATAAAAATATATTCTGGCATGAGAGAGGGGTGCTGTCAAATTTTTTGGCGCCTGCCGCACGTTTGTGAATAAAACGGTACACTTGACACGGGCGCGATGGAAATTTAAGAGGAAAGGTAGTAATCCCAAGCCGTAGTTGAGTTGTTTTGACCCCAGAGTTTGCAGTCCTAGCTGAAATAGGCATGGGACGGGCTCTTTTTAAAACCCGGAACGCCAGAAGAGGCTGGAGATTGAATGAAGGATTGGGCCATTTTTTTATCCGAAAAACCTGGGAATTGACAATTAAAAAAAATGACAGGGACCTTCTTAGCCCGTTCCAGCTCAGGGAACGGTCATTAGAATATTGTCGGGAATCCATATTATCCTACCTGTGGGCTGGGACGGTCCAGAAAACCGCAATTATCGAGTATCCATAAAATTGTATGTCAATTTTTGTCATTAATAAATACATATACATCTATAACGCGGACAGCTGGAGAATTCGCGGAGAATTCATCATGATGATATTATTAAATGTGAGCAAAGGTACAATTTATGTTTTGTATCATATTTCCTTAAGAACCTGTAAATTTGATATCCTGCATGGTTTTGTTACGGTTTGCACAGTAAACTGTTGAAAAAATATATAGTGTTTAGCGTTTTCGTCTGATGTAAGATCGGTAGTCAATGTTAGCTGGTGATCCAGATTGGTGTTAGTGGCAGTCCCACATTGTTTGCGCTGGTTATTATTTCGGTAATTTAACAGTGAATAAATGTCTTTAGAGTAATATAGTGGTAGATTTTAAATGATTTTAACGTGTAATTAAAAGTATCATTGCATATAAAATCTCTCCGTGAATTGTCCGGGAATTCCCCGCGTTTACATATAAACGCATTTACCAGCCGTATGAAAGTTTTTGTCCGCTTTCATAATGTTTGCCGTGCCCCGGACACAAATTTAAGACGAGATGGACTAAACCCCGCCCCTGTAGGATTGTTTGGACTCTGAAGAAACGAACCCTCGCAGGAAATGCGGTGGGACGGGCTCTTTCTTATTCGATGAACGCTCGAAAAGAGTGGTGAATGATTGAAAAAATAGGGTCATTTTCACTGTCATCTTGAATAACGGAATAAATATTTTTTTAAAAATTCATAGAGACTTGGTCATCCAATAACAGCAGAAAAAAATGTTCTTTCAAATGTTGTGTGGTGTCCATTGTACCCTCGCCCACCGCCTGGATCCAAAGAGAAGCCTGGATTTTACTGCAAAAAAAAAACACAAACACCCCCCCCCCCCCCAAAAAAAAAAAAAAACAAAAACAAAAAAACTTTTATTCATTTTATTTTTATTTTTTATTACTGGATGTAATTGAATATCATGGTTTATTTATAAAAAAATAAGATGCAATTCATTGGATGAAAAGAGATTTTATTAAATATATTGATACAGTTTATAACAGTTTGATATTTGATTTTTTTTAATTTATAGACAGACAATTTGTTACCTCAAATCTGTACTCATGGTCCAACATGCATGTATTTGGTGTTCTTAGACCCATTTTAGGGTGTATATCCATGATAACAAGATAATATTACCTTGTTCCCACCAGCAAACATTTCAAGCCCCCAGAAAGCTGATTTCAGCTGAGGACAGTATATGGCTTATTATACACAGGCAAATAGTGTTTTGGACCACCTCATCTCTACCAGACTCATCACACACACCTGGTTTGGCTATCATTGCAATCCATTTACACCCACTGGCTGGAATCTCAAAGCATTTGGTTCAAATCCCTCAGAAAAAAAATTAGGGCCAGTTTGAATTTCCAAATCTGGACACAGTGGACATAGTGATATACAGAAAAAATCCATTTTTCCCCTCAAATCTGTACTGATGGTCCCACAAACCTGGTTTTGGTGTCATTAGGCCCAGTTTAGTGTGTATATACAGGGAAACAAGATAATATTACCCTGTTCCCACAAACAAAAATTTCATGCCCCCAGAAACCTGATTTCAGGCCAGTTTATGCTTATACACAGTCAAATAGGTTCTGGCCCCCCTCATCCCCACAAAACTCAACACACACTCCTGGTTTGGGTATCATTGCAATCCATTTACACCCACTGGCTGGCATCACCAAGCATTTGGCTCAACTCCCTCAGAAAAAAAATTAGGGCCAGTTTGAATTTCCAAATCTGGACACAGTGAACATAGTGATATACAGAGAAAATCCATTTTCCCCCCTCAAATCTGTACTGATGGTCCCACAAACCTGGTTTTGGTGTCATTAGGCCCAGTTTAGGGTGTATATACAGGTAAACAAGATTATATTACCCTGTTCCCACATACAAAAATTTCATGCCCCCAGAAACCTGATTTCAGGCCAGTTTATGCTTATACACAGTCAAATAGGTTCTGGCCCCCTTCATATCCACAAAACTCAACACACACTCCTGGTTTGGGTATCATTGCAATCCATTTACACCCACTGGCTGGCATCACCAAGCATTTGGCTCAACTCCCTCAGAAAAAAAAATTAGGGCCAGTTTGAATTCCCAAATCTGGACACAGTGGACATAGTGATATACAGAAAAAATCCATTTTTCCCCTCAAATCTGTACTGATGGTCCCACAAACCTGGTTTTGGTGTCATTAGGCCCAGTTTAGTGTGTATATACAGGGAAACAAGATAATATTACCCTGTTCCCACAAACAAAAATTTCATGCCCCCAGAAACCTGATTTCAGGCCAGTTTATGCTTATACACAGTCAGATAGGTTCTGGCCCCCCTCATCTCCACAAAACTCAACACACACACCTGGTTTGGTATCATTGCAATCCATTTACACCCACTGGCTGGTATCTCAAAGCATTTGGCTCAACTCCATCAGAAAAAAAATTAGGACCAGTTTGAATTTCCAAATCTGGACACAGTGAACATAGTGATATACAGATAAAATCCATTTTTCCCCCTCAAATCTGTACTGATGGTCCCACAAACCTGGTTTTGGTGTCATTAGGCCCAGTTTAGGGTGTATATACAGGGAAACAAGAAAATATTACCCTGTTCCCACAAACAAAAATTTCATTCCCCCAGAAACCTGATTTCAGGCCAGTTTATGCTTATACACAGTCAAATAGGTTCTGGCCCCCTTCATCTCCACCAGACTCTTCACAAACACCTGGCTTGGGTTTCATTGCAATCCATTCACACCCACTGGCTGGCATCTCCAAGCATATAGCTCAACTTCTTCAGAATAAAATATAGACCACTTTAAAGTTTATCAAATCTGGTCATAGTGGTTTATGCAGAAATCAATTGTTCTGATCTCAAATCTGAAATAGTGGTCATAGAACATTGGTTGGTTCTTGTATGATTTTATTCAATTTACAATCAATTTGCAGGAAAACCTGGCATTTTATTTTACTTCAATACACCAACAATAAACAATCTAAGGACAAGTGAACAGGCTACCATACATATCTTAGGGAAAGGAAAACAGCAAAGGTTGTTTACATTGAGGACACATGGCAACCAGGTGGTTGGCGCTGGTCTGTGAAGCTTACGAAGCAGCAATCAAAGGAAGACGATAACAACACAATAGAAGTCTTCTTCATGGGCCATCGCACACCCATAGAACACGGCTCAAACTGTCAAGTGTAATGCCCCTGCCGACATTTACTATCACATACTGCCGCCACTTATGGTCACGGCAATAGGATGTACTTTTTTATTTGAAGAAAAAACGATCCCAGATTTGACGAAACTTACAATATAAACACATAATGTGACCGAGAGTGTTAGACGCTATCGAATGCTGAAAACTAAAGGTCTTCAGCATTAAAATAACAGAATTATAGGCGTATCTTTGAATGGTCCCATGTTCTCGTTTGACAAGAAATGATGCGAGATATGACGAGATATTCAATTTTGTCACTTCAAACTAGTCAAGTGAATCTTGAACAATAGAAAAATAAAATCTCTGGCATTCAAATGACAGAGATATAGACATTTGTTCGAATTCTCGAATATTCTCGTTTGGCGGGAGATGGTACGAGATGTGGCGAGATATAAGTTATTATCTTGTTAAGCTCCCAAAACGCAACAAAATGCTGAAAACTGCTCCTCTTTAGCCGAAAAGGTGACCAAGTTATATGCATTTCTGTGAAATCTCGTAATTTCTCGTTTGACGGAAAACAGAGCGAGATCCTACGAGACTTGCAATTAACTGCATTAGTGGCAAGGGAATGCTACCTCATGCAGAAAACTAGACACTTGTAGTATAAATATTAACAGAGATAGAAGCAAAAAACTTATTATTTTCAGATTGCCAAGTTTTACCCCAAAACTTGCTTACCATGGTAACAGCAGCGCAAAGCTACATGTACGCAGGAATAAGCCGACGATCCTAGTTTCAGATAAGACAGTAAACATTGTGCCACGTTTAATATTTTTTTTGGTATTGCAGAAAAATGGTAAGTTGCAGTGTTTCCAGTACCACGCCCCCTGGTGGCTAATTTCAAAAAATGAAAAAACAAGTTCGAGATAATACAGAAAAACAGAAAATATGTCACTTTTTGAACCTTAGCTGTAAAACTGCCACCTCTAAATCGTTTTTAATGAAATCTCGAAAAGTCTCATTTGACGACACATGGCACGAGATTTTGCGAGACTTACATTAATTTCGCATAGAGCATATTAAATGCTACGCATTGCAAAAAACTAGGCCTCTCTAACTTAAAAAATGAGAAATTTGGAGGGAAATTTTCGAATTTTCTGATTTTCCCCCCCAAAATACGTTACCATGGTAACCATTGACCGGAAAAATTTGCCAGCACTTGGAAAGCTAACATAGTGAGGAATAAAATGAGCTACAGATTATGCGGCTATGATTATTATTGACGAAGATATGAAGAAAATAAAGAATTTAGGTTTTTTGGTGACCCTGACCTTGACCTTTGACCGATCATGACCAAAAACAATAGGCTCCGAGGAGAACAGATCTTCCAGTTTATGTATAAGTTTCAGAGCGATTGCTTAAAAACTGTGGCCTCTAGCGCGTGTACATACAGACAAACAGACAGACAAACAAACAAACTAGACGACCATAGGTCGAGAGCTTGCCGGACTTAAATGACAGACAAATGGAGAAACAGGACAAACTGACGGTTTTCTATCAATTGAATGACTTTTAAAGCGATTGCTGGAACGTTTGGCCTGTTGAACGACATATATCACACAAAA
Source organism: Sipunculus nudus (assembly GCA_026874595.1). Taxonomy (NCBI): domain Eukaryota; kingdom Metazoa; phylum Annelida; class Sipuncula; order Golfingiida; family Sipunculidae; genus Sipunculus; species Sipunculus nudus. The sequence continues at coordinate 65,016,497 of CM049310.1, forward strand.
GAACATGAAATCAGACATAGCTCAAAACAGACAAATATACTGACACACCTGAGAAAACAGACTACAAGTGAAGGTAGAGTTTATAATGTCGGAGATATGGCCAAAAAATGATATGGTGTGGAGGCTCTACCGCAGCATCCCCTAGCGGCCATATCCCAAAAATTAAAAAATTTCTTTTGAGATATTATTGTAAGAAATGTTCCAAAATGTATATATTATTGTAAGAGATGTTCCAATTCCAAAAGGATTCCTTCAAAACTGTGGCCTGAAGATTGCTAACTGTAAGACGCAAGATCCAGCAATCAGGCGAAAATGAGGATCACTGACAAACAAACAGACATACTGAAAAACTGTGGCCTGAAGATTGCTAACTGTAAGACGCAAGATCCAGCAAGCAGGTGAAATAGAGGATCACTGACAAACAGACAGACATACTGAAAAAGTGACACAAGAATAAGACCAGATGACTAACTCAGATTATGGAGAAGATTCAAAGGAAGACAATAAGTCATAGTGTTTGTAATTGAAGTTTATAGTTTTGTAGATATGGCAAAGAAATATATATAGGGGAGAGGCGAGTGCAACGCCCCCTATTGGCAATATCCAGAAAATGAATAATCTGTTTCGAGATATTACTGTAAGATGTAAGATGTAATAGTTTAACAAGTGACCCATGGGTCATGACGCTCAGCTGCCAAGCATGACCTGCCACATCATGGGCTGAGATTCACAACTTCCAGTCACATTTTGAAGAACCAATTTGCCAATATTTTGAAATTTTCTACGACAACAGAAATATACATCACCTATGTCTGGTTAAAACACAGTGACTTGATGGTCTTAGGACAAATGAATGATTGTTAAGCTATCGGTAACTATTCCCATAGCTTGCTTGATACCTGTCAGTCTCAAAAGAAACAACAAAAAGGGCAAATATAAGATCAAAATATATAGCAAAAATCAAGGAAATCCATGCAAGAATTATTGAGAAACGGGTGCTTATAAATATGAAGTTTGAACCAAATTGAGTGATGCATAGATATGGCATATGTGAAAGACTGAAGGTTTGGGTTGAACAGTTTCACTTGCAAAATGTTCACAACCATTTAGAATAATTAAGTAATGTGACCTTGACCTTTGACCTTTTGAACTCGACATCGATAGGCTTCTTCCCCTATTGGTAGGTCAGCCATATATGACAAATGGAAGGTATAGATTGAAAAGTTTCCTGAAAATGACTCCACACAAAAAGTGGGTGCAGTGAACTTCACCTTTGACCTCAAATTCAACAGGTCTGTTCCCCTGTTGGCAGAGAAGCGATATCAGTGCTGGGAAGTTTGGAATGAAATGTCTAGCTTGAAATGTTTTCACAACCTTTTAAAAAAATTGGATCCTGTGACCCTGATCTTTGATCTTGTGACCTAAAAATCTATAGGATTCTTCTCCCTCTTAGAAGGTGAAATATATGTAAAAATTCAAAGAATTGGGATGAAAGATTTGGCTTAAAATGCATCCACAGGCATTAAATAAAGGGACTCCTGTGACCTTGACCTTTGACCTGTTGACTTCAAAATAATTATGGTTCTTCCCCTGTTGGTAGATGAGCTGTATGTGAAAGATGGAAGTTTTTGGATGAAAATTTTAGCTAAAAGAATTATTTCTGGGGGGTGCATACACCCTGTAACTTCGAGAATATAGGTCAGTGACCTAATTTCAGGTTTGCAAGGAGATCATTTTAGAACCTCTAAGACTACATAGGGTTCATGACCCTAGCCCGTACAGTTACGATTTGTGCCCTGCTAACAGACGGACGGCCGGTCAGCAGGATGGACAGATGGAAGGACGACGGACAAAGACCCATCGCTATAGCCCAGCATGACTGAAAGTCAGCTGAGCTAAAAATGATCCTTTCAAAACGGTGGCCTGTAGAATGCTATCAGTGAGACTCAAGAACCAAAAAGCCGGCGAATTTGAGGACAACTGACAAACAAACAGACAAACTTACAAAGGGACACAAGATGGAGACAAGATGACTTAATCAGGTTATGGAGAAGACTCAGAGGAAGAAAATAAGCTATAGTTTATGTAATTGAGGCTTATAATTTTGGAGATATGGCCAAATAATGATATACTGGATATGTTCGACTGCAGCGCCCTCTAGTGGACATATCCTGAAGACGACAAATGCGTTTCGTGATATTAGTGTATGACATAAGATGTAATAGTTTCAAAAGGATTCGTCCACATATCTGACTTGTTGATTGCTATATCTAAAGTGCAAAAACTAGCAAGCAGGCGAATATGAGGATAAATGACAAACAGACAGACATACTGACAAAGTGACACTAGATGGACACCAGGTGACTTGACAATGTTTTGAAGAAGACCAAGAGAAAGAAAATAAGCTAAAGTTTGTGTAATATAGGTTTACTCTTACGGAAATATGTTCAAAAACTGATTTTTTTGGAAGGGTCAAGTGCAGCGCCCCCTAGCGGCCATTTTTGAGATATTAGTATAATACATAAGATGAAGGAACAAACATACACGGGTGACCAACATGCTTTCGAAAATCGAAGATTTCCGGCAAGTAATACAAGTAATAAAGTCCGGACTGTGCCTCCAACATGTATGATAATAGATAGGGCCCGGAAAGGCCGACACGCAACGCTGCACACGCCGCCTGCCCACCGTAAGGACCCTGTCGCCACTTGCGGCAATTGCACGTGTCTTCGTGGTATGTATCAGTTTCAAAAGGATGCCTGCATATCTGTGGCCTATAGGGCATGTCACCGTGAAATCGCGAAATCTCATTCGACGAGAAACGGTGCGAGATTTTGCAAGATTTTTGGTTGGATCACCGAGAACTCACCAAGGGCTACAAGATGCAAAAATTTTGACCTCTCTAGCATAAAAACTGACAGAGTTAGAAGCTGAAAACTGCATATTTTCAAAATTCAAAGGTTTTACCCCAAAAATAGAGAAATCTGGCAATAGCGCACTTTGGCACCTATGCGCAAAAATAAGCCCATGGACCCTAGTTTAAGGTGCTGTGATGGAAATGGCCCAATGTTTAATAGTTCTGGAGGTATAGCACCAAAACAAATTTTCATGTTTTTTCATCTGCAACGCCCCCTGGCGGCCATTTCCAAAATCTGAAAAACCCGTTTCGAGATATTCTTATGTTACATAAAATATCTCAGAATCAGTAAAATTGCTGCAAATTTGAAAAATATCACGAAATTCCATGATTTCTCCCCAAAATAGCGTAACCATGGTAACAGCGAAATGAGGCAATTTTGCAGTGTTGGAAGTGGCCATGCAGTGGCAAATAAAACGGGCTACAGATTAGGTGCCTACGGCTATTTTTGACGAAGGTATGAAGAAAAAACCGTTTTTGAGCTTTTTGGTGACCCTGACCTTGACCCTTGACCGATCATGACCAAAAACAATAGGCTCCGAGAAGAACCGATTATACACTCTATCTATAAGTATCAGGACGATTGGTGCAAAATTGTGGCCTGTAGAGCGGGGACATACAAACAAACAAACAAACGGAACTGATCAACATACTTGTCGAAATCTCTGATTCCGGCAAGCAATAAACTATAACGCGACAGAAATGGCAAACCGGCCCGCAAAGAGTGCCTGTGGTAACTTATTTTATACGGCGAACGCTATAATTTTTGCAGTCACGGGAAAGCGTGTCTGTCTTTCATACTAAAACGCGTGCATGCATGCGTGATGGCATATGTATTTGTGCATGCGGGTTTTAATTTTTACAAAGTTGCTAAAATTTGCGGGGACCGTGTATGATTAAACAAAAGAGGTCATGGGCAGAAAGGCCATGAAACGCCAATTCATATGGTGTACAGTTTATGTACCTAAAATGTGTAGTTTTGGAGATATGGTTAAACAATTATAGTAGGTACGGGGTTGCAGTGCAGCGCCCCCTAGCGGTAATTTTCCAAAAACTGAACAATTGCTTTCGAGATATTAGTGTATGACGTAACATGTATCAGTTTCAAAAGGATGCCTGCATATCTGTGGCCTATAGGGCATGTCACCGTGAAATCGCGAAATCTCATTCGACGAGAAACGGTGCGAGATTTTGCAAGATTTTTGGTTGGATCACCGAGAACTCACCAAGGGCTACAAGATGCAAAAATTTTGACCTCTCTAGCATAAAAACTGACAGAGTTAGAAGCTGAAAACTGCATATTTTCAAAATTCAAAGGTTTTACCCCAAAAATAGAGAAATCTGGCAATAGCGCACTTTGGCACCTATGCGCAAAAATAAGCCCATGGACCCTAGTTTAAGGTGCTGTGATGGAAATGGCCCAATGTTTAATAGTTCTGGAGGTATAGCACCAAAACAAATTTTCATGTTTTTTCATCTGCAACGCCCCCTGGCGGCCATTTCCAAAATCTGAAAAACCCGTTTCGAGATATTCTTATGTTACATAAAATATTTCAGAATCAGTAAAATTGCTGCAAATTTGAAAAATATCACGAAATTCCATGATTTCTCCCCAAAATAGCGTAACCATGGTAACAGCGAAATGAGGCAATTTTGCAGTGTTGGAAGTGGCCATGCAGTGGCAAATAAAACGGGCTACAGATTAGGTGCCTACGGCTATTTTTGACGAAGGTATGAAGAAAAAACCGTTTTTGAGCTTTTTGGTGACCCTGACCTTGACCCTTGACCGATCATGACCAAAAACAATAGGCTCCGAGAAGAACCGATTATACACTCTATCTATAAGTATCAGGACGATTGGTGCAAAATTGTGGCCTGTAGAGCGGGGACATACAGACAAACAAACAAACGGAACTGATCAACATACTTGTCGAAATCTCTGATTCCGGCAAGCAACAAACAGACAAACAGACTAGACGACCTGAGGTCGAACGCTTGCCGGAAGTGACCGGAAATAAGACAGCGAAATAGATAGACAGTTACTAGGCAGACAGACAGGGAACATTTGGATCTGATCAAATGAAAAACCTCTATCATGGGGAAAATAGTAGCACATATGAATAAGGTCTTGCTGATTTTCAAAAGTCAAAGAGGAGTAGACAGAGAGACAGACAGAGAGACAGACAGACAGACGGATAGAGAGACATTAATAGTGTTATTATTAGTAGCCATCCTATACAGGATAATCCATTTTTGGACAGAAATAAAAATAATGGAAGTCCAACTGAATCCTTGGCAGTTCTCCTATTCTTGAGTGCTGGAAATAAGAAAAGCACTGAAAATGAAACTTGAAGAGTTGAACGTCCAGAATGCCGAAATGCAAGCGAAGCCGCGTTCGTGTTAGACAGAGACCCGACCTCTGGGTAAGGGAGACGTGACCTTTCATTCCTGGACAAATAGGTCGGCCTGAGGACATCTTCAAGTCTGATGATGGCTTAAATTAGGGCTGTCCTTGAAGAAAAAAGGCAGTCGGTCAGCCTGCGTCCGGGAATTATAAAATTCCAAGAAGTCCTGCCCATCACGGATTAACTGTAATGTCCCCTTGGTGTAGGTTATCTGTAATGTGAAATTTAATATATTTTAAAAATTGGAATCTTTGGTTAAAAAAGGAGAGACTTTTAAGGAGTCTGAAGTGGTAAGTAATAAGATAAAAAAATTTGAGGCCCTAGTTCCGTGGTGGTATAGGACTTCATATATAAAAATATATTCTGGCATGAGAGAGGGGTGCTGTCAAATTTTTTGGCGCCTGCCGCACGTTTGTGAATAAAACGGTACACTTGACACGGGCGCGATGGAAATTTAAGAGGAAAGGTAGTAATCCCAAGCCGTAGTTGAGTTGTTTTGACCCCAGAGTTTGCAGTCCTAGCTGAAATAGGCATGGGACGGGCTCTTTTTAAAACCCGGAACGCCAGAAGAGGCTGGAGATTGAATGAAGGATTGGGCCATTTTTTTATCCGAAAAACCTGGGAATTGACAATTAAAAAAAATGACAGGGACCTTCTTAGCCCGTTCCAGCTCAGGGAACGGTCATTAGAATATTGTCGGGAATCCATATTATCCTACCTGTGGGCTGGGACGGTCCAGAAAACCGCAATTATCGAGTATCCATAAAATTGTATGTCAATTTTTGTCATTAATAAATACATATACATCTATAACGCGGACAGCTGGAGAATTCGCGGAGAATTCATCATGATGATATTATTAAATGTGAGCAAAGGTACAATTTATGTTTTGTATCATATTTCCTTAAGAACCTGTAAATTTGATATCCTGCATGGTTTTGTTACGGTTTGCACAGTAAACTGTTGAAAAAATATATAGTGTTTAGCGTTTTCGTCTGATGTAAGATCGGTAGTCAATGTTAGCTGGTGATCCAGATTGGTGTTAGTGGCAGTCCCACATTGTTTGCGCTGGTTATTATTTCGGTAATTTAACAGTGAATAAATGTCTTTAGAGTAATATAGTGGTAGATTTTAAATGATTTTAACGTGTAATTAAAAGTATCATTGCATATAAAATCTCTCCGTGAATTGTCCGGGAATTCCCCGCGTTTACATATAAACGCATTTACCAGCCGTATGAAAGTTTTTGTCCGCTTTCATAATGTTTGCCGTGCCCCGGACACAAATTTAAGACGAGATGGACTAAACCCCGCCCCTGTAGGATTGTTTGGACTCTGAAGAAACGAACCCTCGCAGGAAATGCGGTGGGACGGGCTCTTTCTTATTCGATGAACGCTCGAAAAGAGTGGTGAATGATTGAAAAAATAGGGTCATTTTCACTGTCATCTTGAATAACGGAATAAATATTTTTTTAAAAATTCATAGAGACTTGGTCATCCAATAACAGCAGAAAAAAATGTTCTTTCAAATGTTGTGTGGTGTCCATTGTACCCTCGCCCACCGCCTGGATCCAAAGAGAAGCCTGGATTTTACTGCAAAAAAAAAACACAAACACCCCCCCCCCCCCCAAAAAAAAAAAAAAAACAAAAACAAAAAAACTTTTATTCATTTTATTTTTATTTTTTATTACTGGATGTAATTGAATATCATGGTTTATTTATAAAAAAATAAGATGCAATTCATTGGATGAAAAGAGATTTTATTAAATATATTGATACAGTTTATAACAGTTTGATATTTGATTTTTTTTAATTTATAGACAGACAATTTGTTACCTCAAATCTGTACTCATGGTCCAACATGCATGTATTTGGTGTTCTTAGACCCATTTTAGGGTGTATATCCATGATAACAAGATAATATTACCTTGTTCCCACCAGCAAACATTTCAAGCCCCCAGAAAGCTGATTTCAGCTGAGGACAGTATATGGCTTATTATACACAGGCAAATAGTGTTTTGGACCACCTCATCTCTACCAGACTCATCACACACACCTGGTTTGGCTATCATTGCAATCCATTTACACCCACTGGCTGGAATCTCAAAGCATTTGGTTCAAATCCCTCAGAAAAAAAATTAGGGCCAGTTTGAATTTCCAAATCTGGACACAGTGGACATAGTGATATACAGAAAAAATCCATTTTTCCCCTCAAATCTGTACTGATGGTCCCACAAACCTGGTTTTGGTGTCATTAGGCCCAGTTTAGTGTGTATATACAGGGAAACAAGATAATATTACCCTGTTCCCACAAACAAAAATTTCATGCCCCCAGAAACCTGATTTCAGGCCAGTTTATGCTTATACACAGTCAAATAGGTTCTGGCCCCCCTCATCCCCACAAAACTCAACACACACTCCTGGTTTGGGTATCATTGCAATCCATTTACACCCACTGGCTGGCATCACCAAGCATTTGGCTCAACTCCCTCAGAAAAAAAATTAGGGCCAGTTTGAATTTCCAAATCTGGACACAGTGAACATAGTGATATACAGAGAAAATCCATTTTCCCCCCTCAAATCTGTACTGATGGTCCCACAAACCTGGTTTTGGTGTCATTAGGCCCAGTTTAGGGTGTATATACAGGTAAACAAGATTATATTACCCTGTTCCCACATACAAAAATTTCATGCCCCCAGAAACCTGATTTCAGGCCAGTTTATGCTTATACACAGTCAAATAGGTTCTGGCCCCCTTCATATCCACAAAACTCAACACACACTCCTGGTTTGGGTATCATTGCAATCCATTTACACCCACTGGCTGGCATCACCAAGCATTTGGCTCAACTCCCTCAGAAAAAAAAATTAGGGCCAGTTTGAATTCCCAAATCTGGACACAGTGGACATAGTGATATACAGAAAAAATCCATTTTTCCCCTCAAATCTGTACTGATGGTCCCACAAACCTGGTTTTGGTGTCATTAGGCCCAGTTTAGTGTGTATATACAGGGAAACAAGATAATATTACCCTGTTCCCACAAACAAAAATTTCATGCCCCCAGAAACCTGATTTCAGGCCAGTTTATGCTTATACACAGTCAGATAGGTTCTGGCCCCCCTCATCTCCACAAAACTCAACACACACACCTGGTTTGGTATCATTGCAATCCATTTACACCCACTGGCTGGTATCTCAAAGCATTTGGCTCAACTCCATCAGAAAAAAAATTAGGACCAGTTTGAATTTCCAAATCTGGACACAGTGAACATAGTGATATACAGATAAAATCCATTTTTCCCCCTCAAATCTGTACTGATGGTCCCACAAACCTGGTTTTGGTGTCATTAGGCCCAGTTTAGGGTGTATATACAGGGAAACAAGAAAATATTACCCTGTTCCCACAAACAAAAATTTCATTCCCCCAGAAACCTGATTTCAGGCCAGTTTATGCTTATACACAGTCAAATAGGTTCTGGCCCCCTTCATCTCCACCAGACTCTTCACAAACACCTGGCTTGGGTTTCATTGCAATCCATTCACACCCACTGGCTGGCATCTCCAAGCATATAGCTCAACTTCTTCAGAATAAAATATAGACCACTTTAAAGTTTATCAAATCTGGTCATAGTGGTTTATGCAGAAATCAATTGTTCTGATCTCAAATCTGAAATAGTGGTCATAGAACATTGGTTGGTTCTTGTATGATTTTATTCAATTTACAATCAATTTGCAGGAAAACCTGGCATTTTATTTTACTTCAATACACCAACAATAAACAATCTAAGGACAAGTGAACAGGCTACCATACATATCTTAGGGAAAGGAAAACAGCAAAGGTTGTTTACATTGAGGACACATGGCAACCAGGTGGTTGGCGCTGGTCTGTGAAGCTTACGAAGCAGCAATCAAAGGAAGACGATAACAACACAATAGAAGTCTTCTTCATGGGCCATCGCACACCCATAGAACACGGCTCAAACTGTCAAGTGTAATGCCCCTGCCGACATTTACTATCACATACTGCCGCCACTTATGGTCACGGCAATAGGATGTACTTTTTTATTTGAAGAAAAAACGATCCCAGATTTGACGAAACTTACAATATAAACACATAATGTGACCGAGAGTGTTAGACGCTATCGAATGCTGAAAACTAAAGGTCTTCAGCATTAAAATAACAGAATTATAGGCGTATCTTTGAATGGTCCCATGTTCTCGTTTGACAAGAAATGATGCGAGATATGACGAGATATTCAATTTTGTCACTTCAAACTAGTCAAGTGAATCTTGAACAATAGAAAAATAAAATCTCTGGCATTCAAATGACAGAGATATAGACATTTGTTCGAATTCTCGAATATTCTCGTTTGGCGGGAGATGGTACGAGATGTGGCGAGATATAAGTTATTATCTTGTTAAGCTCCCAAAACGCAACAAAATGCTGAAAACTGCTCCTCTTTAGCCGAAAAGGTGACCAAGTTATATGCATTTCTGTGAAATCTCGTAATTTCTCGTTTGACGGAAAACAGAGCGAGATCCTACGAGACTTGCAATTAACTGCATTAGTGGCAAGGGAATGCTACCTCATGCAGAAAACTAGACACTTGTAGTATAAATATTAACAGAGATAGAAGCAAAAAACTTATTATTTTCAGATTGCCAAGTTTTACCCCAAAACTTGCTTACCATGGTAACAGCAGCGCAAAGCTACATGTACGCAGGAATAAGCCGACGATCCTAGTTTCAGATAAGACAGTAAACATTGTGCCACGTTTAATATTTTTTTTGGTATTGCAGAAAAATGGTAAGTTGCAGTGTTTCCAGTACCACGCCCCCTGGTGGCTAATTTCAAAAAATGAAAAAACAAGTTCGAGATAATACAGAAAAACAGAAAATATGTCACTTTTTGAACCTTAGCTGTAAAACTGCCACCTCTAAATCGTTTTTAATGAAATCTCGAAAAGTCTCATTTGACGACACATGGCACGAGATTTTGCGAGACTTACATTAATTTCGCATAGAGCATATTAAATGCTACGCATTGCAAAAAACTAGGCCTCTCTAACTTAAAAAATGAGAAATTTGGAGGGAAATTTTCGAATTTTCTGATTTTCCCCCCCAAAATACGTTACCATGGTAACCATTGACCGGAAAAATTTGCCAGCACTTGGAAAGCTAACATAGTGAGGAATAAAATGAGCTACAGATTATGCGGCTATGATTATTATTGACGAAGATATGAAGAAAATAAAGAATTTAGGTTTTTTGGTGACCCTGACCTTGACCTTTGACCGATCATGACCAAAAACAATAGGCTCCGAGGAGAACAGATCTTCCAGTTTATGTATAAGTTTCAGAGCGATTGCTTAAAAACTGTGGCCTCTAGCGCGTGTACATACAGACAAACAGACAGACAAACAAACAAACTAGACGACCATAGGTCGAGAGCTTGCCGGACTTAAATGACAGACAAATGGAGAAACAGGACAAACTGACGGTTTTCTATCAATTGAATGACTTTTAAAGCGATTGCTGGAACGTTTGGCCTGTTGAACGACATATATCACACAAAAGAACATGAAATCAGACATAGCTCAAAACAGACAAATATACTGACACACCTGAGAAAACAGACTACAAGTGAAGGTAGAGTTTATAATGTCGGAGATATGGCCAAAAAATGATATGGTGTGGAGGCTCTACCGCAGCATCCCCTAGCGGCCATATCCCAAAAATTAAAAAATTTCTTTTGAGATATTATTGTAAGAAATGTTCCAAAATGTATATATTATTGTAAGAGATGTTCCAATTCCAAAAGGATTCCTTCAAAACTGTGGCCTGAAGATTGCTAACTGTAAGACGCAAGATCCAGCAATCAGGCGAAAATGAGGATCACTGACAAACAAACAGACATACTGAAAAACTGTGGCCTGAAGATTGCTAACTGTAAGACGCAAGATCCAGCAAGCAGGTGAAATAGAGGATCACTGACAAACAGACAGACATACTGAAAAAGTGACACAAGAATAAGACCAGATGACTAACTCAGATTATGGAGAAGATTCAAAGGAAGACAATAAGTCATAGTGTTTGTAATTGAAGTTTATAGTTTTGTAGATATGGCAAAGAAATATATATAGGGGAGAGGCGAGTGCAACGCCCCCTATTGGCAATATCCAGAAAATGAATAATCTGTTTCGAGATATTACTGTAAGATGTAAGATGTAATAGTTTAACAAGTGACCCATGGGTCATGACGCTCAGCTGCCAAGCATGACCTGCCACATCATGGGCTGAGATTCACAACTTCCAGTCACATTTTGAAGAACCAATTTGCCAATATTTTGAAATTTTCTACGACAACAGAAATATACATCACCTATGTCTGGTTAAAACACAGTGACTTGATGGTCTTAGGACAAATGAATGATTGTTAAGCTATCGGTAACTATTCCCATAGCTTGCTTGATACCTGTCAGTCTCAAAAGAAACAACAAAAAGGGCAAATATAAGATCAAAATATATAGCAAAAATCAAGGAAATCCATGCAAGAATTATTGAGAAACGGGTGCTTATAAATATGAAGTTTGAACCAAATTGAGTGATGCATAGATATGGCATATGTGAAAGACTGAAGGTTTGGGTTGAACAGTTTCACTTGCAAAATGTTCACAACCATTTAGAATAATTAAGTAATGTGTCCTTGACCTTTGACCTTTTGAACTCGACATCGATAGGCTTCTTCCCCTATTGGTAGGTCAGCCATATATGACAAATGGAAGGTATAGATTGAAAAGTTTCCTGAAAATGACTCCACACAAAAAGTGGGTGCAGTGAACTTCACCTTTGACCTCAAATTCAACAGGTCTGTTCCCCTGTTGGCAGAGAAGCGATATCAGTGCTGGGAAGTTTGGAATGAAATGTCTAGCTTGAAATGTTTTCACAACCTTTTAAAAAAATTGGATCCTGTGACCCTGATCTTTGATCTTGTGACCTAAAAATCTATAGGATTCTTCTCCCTCTTAGAAGGTGAAATATATGTAAAAATTCAAAGAATTGGGATGAAAGATTTGGCTTAAAATGCATCCACAGGCATTAAATAAAGGGACTCCTGTGACCTTGACCTTTGACCTGTTGACTTCAAAATAATTATGGTTCTTCCCCTGTTGGTAGATGAGCTGTATGTGAAAGATGGAAGTTTTTGGATGAAAATTTTAGCTAAAAGAATTATTTCTGGGGGGTGCATACACCCTGTAACTTCGAGAATATAGGTCAGTGACCTAATTTCAGGTTTGCAAGGAGATCATTTTAGAACCTCTAAGACTACATAGGGTTCATGACCCTAGCCCGTACAGTTACGATTTGTGCCCTGCTAACAGACGGACGGCCGGTCAGCAGGATGGACAGATGGAAGGACGACGGACAAAGACCCATCGCTGTAGCCCAGCATGACTGAAAGTCAGCTGAGCTAAAAATGATCCTTTCAAAACGGTGGCCTGTAGAATGCTATCAGTGAGACTCAAGAACCAAAAAGCCGGCGAATTTGAGGACAACTGACAAACAAACAGACAAACTTACAAAGGGACACAAGATGGAGACAAGATGACTTAATCAGGTTATGGAGAAGACTCAGAGGAAGAAAATAAGCTATAGTTTATGTAATTGAGGCTTATAATTTTGGAGATATGGCCAAATAATGATATACTGGATATGTTCGACTGCAGCGCCCTCTAGTGGACATATCCTGAAGACGACAAATGCGTTTCGTGATATTAGTGTATGACATAAGATGTAATAGTTTCAAAAGGATTCGTCCACATATCTGACTTGTTGATTGCTATATCTAAAGTGCAAAAACTAGCAAGCAGGCGAATATGAGGATAAATGACAAACAGACAGACATACTGACAAAGTGACACTAGATGGACACCAGGTGACTTGACAATGTTTTGAAGAAGACCAAGAGAAAGAAAATAAGCTAAAGTTTGTGTAATATAGGTTTACTCTTACGGAAATATGTTCAAAAACTGATTTTTTTGGAAGGGTCAAGTGCAGCGCCCCCTAGCGGCCATTTTTGAGATATTAGTATAATACATAAGATGAAGGAACAAACATACACGGGTGACCAACATGCTTTCGAAAATCGAAGATTTCCGGCAAGTAATACAAGTAATAAAGTCCGGACTGTGCCTCCAACATGTATGATAATAGATAGGGCCCGGAAAGGCCGACACGCAACGCTGCACACGCCGCCTGCCCACCGTAAGGACCCTGTCGCCACTTGCGGCAATTGCACGTGTCTTCGTGGTATGTATCAGTTTCAAAAGGATGCCTGCATATCTGTGGCCTATAGGGCATGTCACCGTGAAATCGCGAAATCTCATTCGACGAGAAACGGTGCGAGATTTTGCAAGATTTTTGGTTGGATCACCGAGAACTCACCAAGGGCTACAAGATGCAAAAATTTTGACCTCTCTAGCATAAAAACTGACAGAGTTAGAAGCTGAAAACTGCATATTTTCAAAATTCAAAGGTTTTACCCCAAAAATAGAGAAATCTGGCAATAGCGCACTTTAGCACCTATGCGCAAAAATAAGCCCATGGACCCTAGTTTAAGGTGCTGTGATGGAAATGGCCCAATGTTTAATAGTTCTGGAGGTATAGCACCAAAACAAATTTTCATGTTTTTTCATCTGCAACGCCCCCTGGCGGCCATTTCCAAAATCTGAAAAACCCGTTTCGAGATATTCTTATGTTACATAAAATATCTCAGAATCAGTAAAATTGCTGCAAATTTGAAAAATATCACGAAATTCCATGATTTCTCCCCAAAATAGCGTAACCATGGTAACAGCGAAATGAGGCAATTTTGCAGTGTTGGAAGTGGCCATGCAGTGGCAAATAAAACGGGCTACAGATTAGGTGCCTATGGCTATTTTTGACGAAGGTATGAAGAAAAAACCGTTTTTGAGCTTTTTGGTGACCCTGACCTTGACCCTTGACCGATCATGACCAAAAACAATAGGCTCCGAGAAGAACCGATTATACACTCTATCTATAAGTATCAGGACGATTGGTGCAAAATTGTGGCCTGTAGAGCGGGGACATACAAACAAACAAACAAACGGAACTGATCAACATACTTGTCGAAATCTCTGATTCCGGCAAGCAATAAACTATAACGCGACAGAAATGGCAAACCGGCCCGCAAAGAGTGCCTGTGGTCACTTATTTTATACGGCGAACGCTATAATTTTTGCAGTCACGGGAAAGCGTGTCTGTCTTTCATACTAAAACGCGTGCATGCATGCGTGATGGCATATGTATTTGTGCATGCGGGTTTTAATTTTTACAAAGTTGCTAAAATTTGCGGGGACCGTGTATGATTAAACAAAAGAGGTCATGGGCAGAAAGGCCATGAAACGCCAATTCATATGGTGTACAGTTTATGTACCTAAAATGTGTAGTTTTGGAGATATGGTTAAACAATGATAGTAGGTACGGGGTTGCAGTGCAGCGCCCCCTAGCGGTAATTTTCCAAAAACTGAACAATTGCTTTCGAGATATTAGTGTATGACGTAACATGTATCAGTTTCAAAAGGATGCCTGCATATCTGTGGCCTATAGGGCATGTCACCGTGAAATCGCGAAATCTCATTCGACGAGAAACGGTGCGAGATTTTGCAAGATTTTTGGTTGGATCACCGAGAACTCACCAAGGGCTACAAGATGCAAAAATTTTGACCTCTCTAGCATAAAAACTGACAGAGTTAGAAGCTGAAAACTGCATATTTTCAAAATTCAAAGGTTTTACCCCAAAAATAGAGAAATCTGGCAATAGCGCACTTTGGCACCTATGCGCAAAAATAAGCCCATGGACCCTAGTTTAAGGTGCTGTGATGGAAATGGCCCAATGTTTAATAGTTCTGGAGGTATAGCACCAAAACAAATTTTCATGTTTTTTCATCTGCAACGCCCCCTGGCGGCCATTTCCAAAATCTGAAAAACCCGTTTCGAGATATTCTTATGTTACATAAAATATTTCAGAATCAGTAAAATTGCTGCAAATTTGAAAAATATCACGAAATTCCATGATTTCTCCCCAAAATAGCGTAACCATGGTAACAGCGAAATGAGGCAATTTTGCAGTGTTGGAAGTGGCCATGCAGTGGCAAATAAAACGGGCTACAGATTAGGTGCCTACGGCTATTTTTGACGAAGGTATGAAGAAAAAACCGTTTTTGAGCTTTTTGGTGACCCTGACCTTGACCCTTGACCGATCATGACCAAAAACAATAGGCTCCGAGAAGAACCGATTATACACTCTATCTATAAGTATCAGGACGATTGGTGCAAAATTGTGGCCTGTAGAGCGGGGACATACAGACAAACAAACAAACGGAACTGATCAACATACTTGTCGAAATCTCTGATTCCGGCAAGCAATAAACTATAACGCGACAGAAATGGCAAACCGGCCCGCAAAGAGTGCCTGTGGTCACTTATTTTATACGGCGAACGCTATAATTTTTGCAGTCACGGGAAAGCGTGTCTGTCTTTCATACTAAAACGCGTGCATGCATGCGTGATGGCATATGTATTTGTGCATGCGGGTTTTAATTTTTACAAAGTTGCTAAAATTTGCGGGGACCGTGTATGATTAAACAAAAGAGGTCATGGGCAGAAAGGCCATGAAACGCCAATTCATATGGTGTACAGTTTATGTACCTAAAATGTGTAGTTTTGGAGATATGGTTAAACAATGATAGTAGGTACGGGGTTGCAGTGCAGCGCCCCCTAGCGGTAATTTTCCAAAAACTGAACAATTGCTTTCGAGATATTAGTGTATGACGTAACATGTATCAGTTTCAAAAGGATGCCTGCATATCTGTGGCCTATAGGGCATGTCACCGTGAAATCGCGAAATCTCATTCGACGAGAAACGGTGCGAGATTTTGCAAGATTTTTGGTTGGATCACCGAGAACTCACCAAGGGCTACAAGATGCAAAAATTTTGACCTCTCTAGCATAAAAACTGACAGAGTTAGAAGCTGAAAACTGCATATTTTCAAAATTCAAAGGTTTTACCCCAAAAATAGAGAAATCTGGCAATAGCGCACTTTGGCACCTATGCGCAAAAATAAGCCCATGGACCCTAGTTTAAGGTGCTGTGATGGAAATGGCCCAATGTTTAATAGTTCTGGAGGTATAGCACCAAAACAAATTTTCATGTTTTTTCATCTGCAACGCCCCCTGGCGGCCATTTCCAAAATCTGAAAAACCCGTTTCGAGATATTCTTATGTTACATAAAATATTTCAGAATCAGTAAAATTGCTGCAAATTTGAAAAATATCACGAAATTCCATGATTTCTCCCCAAAATAGCGTAACCATGGTAACAGCGAAATGAGGCAATTTTGCAGTGTTGGAAGTGGCCATGCAGTGGCAAATAAAACGGGCTACAGATTAGGTGCCTACGGCTATTTTTGACGAAGGTATGAAGAAAAAACCGTTTTTGAGCTTTTTGGTGACCCTGACCTTGACCCTTGACCGATCATGACCAAAAACAATAGGCTCCGAGAAGAACCGATTATACACTCTATCTATAAGTATCAGGACGATTGGTGCAAAATTGTGGCCTGTAGAGCGGGGACATACAGACAAACAAACAAACGGAACTGATCAACATACTTGTCGAAATCTCTGATTCCGGCAAGCAATAAACTATAACGCGACAGAAATGGCAAACCGGCCCGCAAAGAGTGCCTGTGGTCACTTATTTTATACGGCGAACGCTATAATTTTTGCAGTCACGGGAAAGCGTGTCTGTCTTTCATACTAAAACGCGTGCATGCATGCGTGATGGCATATGTATTTGTGCATGCGGGTTTTAATTTTTACAAAGTTGCTAAAATTTGCGGGGACCGTGTATGATTAAACAAAAGAGGTCATGGGCAGAAAGGCCATAAAAAACGCCAATTCATATGGTGTACAGTTTATGTACCTAAAATGTGTAGTTTTGGAGATATGGTTAAACAATGATAGTAGGTACGGGGTTGCAGTGCAGCGCCCCCTAGCGGTAATTTTCCAAAAACTGAAC
This sequence comes from Sipunculus nudus, assembly GCA_026874595.1. Classification (NCBI taxonomy): domain Eukaryota; kingdom Metazoa; phylum Annelida; class Sipuncula; order Golfingiida; family Sipunculidae; genus Sipunculus; species Sipunculus nudus. Next base: position 65,033,922 of record CM049310.1, read on the forward strand.
AATTGCTTTCGAGATATTAGTGTATGACGTAACATGTATCAGTTTCAAAAGGATGCCTGCATATCTGTGGCCTATAGGGCATGTCACCGTGAAATCGTGAAATCTCATTCGACGAGAAACGGTGCGAGATTTTGCAAGATTTTTGGTTGGATCACCGAGAACTCACCAAGGGCTACAAGATGCAAAAATTTTGACCTCTCTAGCATAAAAACTGACAGAGTTAGAAGCTGAAAACTGCATATTTTCAAAATTCAAAGGTTTTACCCCAAAAATAGAGAAATCTGGCATTAGCGCACTTTGGCACCTATGCGCAAAAATAAGCCCATGGACCCTAGTTTAAGGTGCTGTGATGGAAATGGCCCAATGTTTAATAGTTCTGGAGGTATAGCACCAAAACAAATTTTCATGTTTTTTCATCTGCAACGCCCCCTGGCGGCCATTTCCAAAATCTGAAAAACCCGTTTCGAGATATTCTTATGTTACATAAAATATCTCAGAATCAGTAAAATTGCTGCAAATTTGAAAAATATCACGAAATTCCATGATTTCTCCCCAAAATAGCGTAACCATGGTAACAGCGAAATGAGGCAATTTTGCAGTGTTGGAAGTGGCCATGCAGTGGCAAATAAAACGGGCTACAGATTAGGTGCCTACGGCTATTTTTGACGAAGGTATGAAGAAAAAACTGTTTTTGAGCTTTTTGGTGACCCTGACCTTGACCCTTGACCGATCATGACCAAAAACAATAGGCTCCGAGAAGAACCGATTATACACTCTATCTATAAGTATCAGGACGATTGGTGCAAAATTGTGGCCTGTAGAGCGGGGACATACAGACAAACAAACAAACGGAACTGATCAACATACTTGTCGAAATCTCTGATTCCGGCAAGCAATAAACTATAACGCGACAGAAATGGCAAACCGGCCCGCAAAGAGTGCCTGTGGTCACTTATTTTATACGGCGAACGCTATAATTTTTGCAGTCACGGGAAAGCGTGTCTGTCTTTCATACTAAAACGCGTGCATGCATGCGTGATGGCATATGTATTTGTGCATGCGGGTTTTAATTTTTACAAAGTTGCTAAAATTTGCGGGGACCGTGTATGATTAAACAAAAGAGGTCATGGGCAGAAAGGCCATGAAACGCCAATTCATATGGTGTACAGTTTATGTACCTAAAATGTGTAGTTTTGGAGATATGGTTAAACAATGATAGTAGGTACGGGGTTGCAGTGCAGCGCCCCCTAGCGGTAATTTTCCAAAAACTGAACAATTGCTTTCGAGATATTAGTGTATGACGTAACATGTATCAGTTTCAAAAGGATGCCTGCATATCTGTGGCCTATAGGGCATGTCACCGTGAAATCGCGAAATCTCATTCGACGAGAAACGGTGCGAGATTTTGCAAGATTTTTGGTTGGATCACCGAGAACTCACCAAGGGCTACAAGATGCAAAAATTTTGACCTCTCTAGCATAAAAACTGACAGAGTTGGAAGCTGAAAACTGCATATTTTCAAAATTCAAAGGTTTTACCCCAAAAATAGAGAAATCTGGCAATAGCGCACTTTGGCACCTATGCGCAAAAATAAGCCCATGGACCCTAGTTTAAGGTGCTGTGATGGAAATGGCCCAATGTTTAATAGTTCTGGAGGTATAGCACCAAAACAAATTTTCATGTTTTTTCATCTGCAACGCCCCCTGGCGGCCATTTCCAAAATCTGAAAAACCCGTTTCGAGATATTCTTATGTTACATAAAATATCTCAGAATCAGTAAAATTGCTGCAAATTTGAAAAATATCATGAAATTCCATGATTTCTCCCCAAAATAGCGTAACCATGGTAACAGCGAAATGAGGCAATTTTGCAGTGTTGGAAGTGGCCATGCAGTGGCAAATAAAACGGGCTACAGATTAGGTGCCTACGGCTATTTTTGACGAAGGTATGAAGAAAAAACCGTTTTTGAGCTTTTTGGTGACCCTGACCTTGACCCTTGACCGATCATGACCAAAAACAATAGGCTCCGAGAAGAACCGATTATACACTCTATCTATAAGTATCAGGACGATTGGTGCAAAATTGTGGCCTGTAGAGCGGGGACATACAGACAAACAAACAAACGGAACTGATCAACATACTTGTCGAAATCTCTGATTCCGGCAAGCAATAAACTATAACGCGACAGAAATGGCAAACCGGCCCACAAAGAGTGCCTGTGGTCACTTATTTTATACGGCGAACGCTATAATTTTTGCAGTCACGGGAAAGCGTGTCTGTCTTTCATACTAAAACGCGTGCATGCATGCGTGATGGCATATGTATTTGTGCATGCGGGTTTTAATTTTTACAAAGTTGCTAAAATTTGCGGGGACCGTGTATGATTAAACAAAAGAGGTCATGGGCAGAAAGGCCATGAAACGCCAATTCATATGGTGTACAGTTTATGTACCTAAAATGTGTAGTTTTGGAGATATGGTTAAACAATGATAGTAGGTACGGGGTTGCAGTGCAGCGCCCCCTAGCGGTAATTTTCCAAAAACTGAACAATTGCTTTCGAGATATTAGTGTATGACGTAACATGTATCAGTTTCAAAAGGATGCCTGCATATCTGTGGCCTATAGGGCATGTCACCGTGAAATCGCGAAATCTCATTCGACGAGAAACGGTGCGAGATTTTGCAAGATTTTTGGTTGGATCACCGAGAACTCACCAAGGGCTACAAGATGCAAAAATTTTGACCTCTCTAGCATAAAAACTGACAGAGTTAGAAGCTGAAAACTGCATATTTTCAAAATTCAAAGGTTTTACCCCAAAAATAGAGAAATCTGGCAATAGCGCACTTTGGCACCTATGCGCAAAAATAAGCCCATGGACCCTAGTTTAAGGTGCTGTGATGGAAATGGCCAAATGTTTAATAGTTCTGGAGGTATAGCACCAAAACAAATTTTCATGTTTTTTCATCTGCAACGCCCCCTGGCGGCCATTTCCAAAATCTGAAAAACCCGTTTCGAGATATTCTTATGTTACATAAAATATCTCAGAATCAGTAAAATTGCTGCAAATTTGAAAAATATCACGAAATTCCATGATTTCTCCCCAAAATAGCGTAACCATGGTAACAGCGAAATGAGGCAATTTTGCAGTGTTGGAAGTGGCCATGCAGTGGCAAATAAAACGGGCTACAGATTAGGTGCCTACGGCTATTTTTGACGAAGGTATGAAGAAAAAACCGTTTTTGAGCTTTTTGGTGACCCTGACCTTGACCCTTGACCGATCATGACCAAAAACAATAGGCTCCGAGAAGAACCGATTATACACTCTATCTATAAGTATCAGGACGATTGGTGCAAAATTGTGGCCTGTAGAGCGGGGACATACAGACAAACAAACAAACGGAACTGATCAACATACTTGTCAAAATCTCTGATTCCGGCAAGCAATAAACTATAACGCGACAGAAATGGCAAACCGGCCCGCAAAGAGTGCCTGTGGTCACTTATTTTATACGGCGAACGCTATAATTTTTGCAGTCACGGGAAAGCGTGTCTGTCTTTCATACTAAAACGCGTGCATGCATGCGTGATGGCATATGTATTTGTGCATGCGGGTTTTAATTTTTACAAAGTTGCTAAAATTTGCGGGGACCGTGTATGATTAAACAAAAGAGGTCATGGGCAGAAAGGCCATGAAACGCCAATTCATATGGTGTACAGTTTATGTACCTAAAATGTGTAGTTTTGGAGATATGGTTAAACAATGATAGTAGGTACGGGGTTGCAGTGCAGCGCCCCCTAGCGGTAATTTTCCAAAAACTGAACAATTGCTTTCGAGATATTAGTGTATGACGTAACATGTATCAGTTTCAAAAGGATGCCTGCATATCTGTGGCCTATAGGGCATGTCACCGTGAAATCGCGAAATCTCATTCGACGAGAAACGGTGCGAGATTTTGCAAGATTTTTGGTTGGATCACCGAGAACTCACCAAGGGCTACAAGATGCAAAAATTTTGACCTCTCTAGCATAAAAACTGACAGAGTTAGAAGCTGAAAACTGCATATTTTCAAAATTCAAAGGTTTTACCCCAAAAATAGAGAAATCTGGCAATAGCGCACTTTGGCACCTATGCGCAAAAATAAGCCCATGGACCCTAGTTTAAGGTGCTGTGATGGAAATGGCCCAATGTTTAATAGTTCTGGAGGTATAGCACCAAAACAAATTTTCATGTTTTTTCATCTGCAACGCCCCCTGGCGGCCATTTCCAAAATCTGAAAAACCCGTTTCGAGATATTCTTATGTTACATAAAATATCTCAGAATCAGTAAAATTGCTGCAAATTTGAAAAATATCACGAAATTCCATGATTTCTCCCCAAAATAGCGTAACCATGGTAACAGCGAAATGAGGCAATTTTGCAGTGTTGGAAGTGGCCATGCAGTGGCAAATAAAACGGGCTACAGATTAGGTGCCTACGGCTATTTTTGACGAAGGTATGAAGAAAAAACCGTTTTTGAGCTTTTTGGTGACCCTGACCTTGACCCTTGACCGATCATGACCAAAAACAATAGGCTCCGAGAAGAACCGATTATACACTCTATCTATAAGTATCAGGACGATTGGTGCAAAATTGTGGCCTGTAGAGCGGGGACATACAGACAAACAAACAAACGGAACTGATCAACATACTTGTCGAAATCTCTGATTCCGGCAAGCAACAAACAAACAAACATACGCGGGTGATCAACATGCTTGCGAAAATCGAAGATTTCCGGCAAGCAACAAACAGACAGACATCCGCGACTGACCAACCAGCTTGCGAAAATCGAAGATTTCCCGCAAGCAAAAAAGTTTTACCCCAAAAATAGAGAAATCTTGCAATAGCGCACTTTTTCACCTATGCGCAAAAATAAGCTCATGGACTCTAGTTTAAGGTGCTGTGATGGAAATGGCCCAATGTTTAATAGTTGTGGAGGTATAGCACCAAAACAAATTTTCATGTTTTTTCATCTGCAACGCCCCCTGGCGGCCATTTCCAAAATCTGAAAAAACAATTTCGAGATATTCTTATGTTACATAAAATATCTCAGGATCAGGGCGATTGCGCAAATTTGAAAAATATCATGAAATTCCATGATTTCTCCCCAAAAAATGTAACCATGGTAACGGCAAATTTAAGTAAGCTACATGTCAAAAGAAAGGCCAGGTGATGGTGAAAAAAATGAGCTATTGCAGAAGTGGATAAGCCTATTTATGGCGAAGTTATAGTGCAAAAACCGTTAACCATACCTGTCGTGACCTTGACCCTTGACCTTGGAGCAATGTTGACCAAAAACAATAGGGCACCTAGAAATCGGTTTGTCAATCAAGCCTGTAAGTTTCAAGTTGATTGATGCAAAAGTGTGGCCTGGAGAGTCGTGACAAACAAACAAAACAGACATACGCAACTGACGAACATGCTTGCCGAAATCGAAGATTTCCGGCAAGCAACAAACAGACATACGCAACTGACCAATATGCTTGCCGAAATCTTTGATTCCGGCAAGCAATAAATCTGAACAGTAGGAGTGTGACAATCCACAGGCTAATCTGAACAGTAAAGGGTTAAGGATGTAGTTATCTGTCAACAGGGTTCAAATTGGACCTAGAATCTTCATCCTTGACACACAGGGTGACCCATGAAAAGTCTCCATGAAAACCTGAAATTAGGTCTCTGTTACCCATATCCTTTGAGCTATGGCACTCCAAAGTACAGCTCAGAATAATGGAAAATTTGATACAAAAACTGAAGTATCTAAACAACTAATGCAGAAATCACCAAATATTTGTTTGTATGAATATTGATCATGGAGTGTTTCATCAGTTTCTGCAGCCTGGTGGCACCACATATATTTGTTTGTGCTTTTTTTTTCGAATTTTTTTCTCTCTTTTTGAGAACTTTAAAGATATGAACATCTGTTAACATGGCACAAATCATAACAACTGGACCTAGAATCTTCATTCTTTACACACAGGGAGACCCATGAAAAATCTCTGTTACCTAGATCCATTAAGCTTAATGGCTCCAAAATACCCCCCAGAATAATGAAAAATTTGATATAAAAACTCCAGTATCTCAATAACGACAACACTGATGCTCATGATTTTTGGCATACATGTTGATCATGACATGTTCCATCAGTTTTAGCAGACTGGGTGTGCCACCTCTTATTTTTAGCTCAGCTGACTATAAGTCATCTGAGCTATAGTCGTGGTCCATTGTCCCTCGTCCGTCCGTCTGTCCGTCCGTCCGTCCGTCCATCCGTCCGTCCGTAGATGTGGCACGTTTTGAAACCGTAAGACCTAGGAATCCAAAATTTGGCATAATGTTAGATGTCCCCAAGATCTCCTACCAAGCCGAAAACTGGGTCTTTGCGACTTCGTTCCTTTTAGAAATTAAGGAAAAACCTCAATTTTTTATTAAAAACCTATTTTTACACTTCAGGACTGCCTAATATCAAAACCACTCATCTGTTTTTCATCATATTTACCATGATTATTCCTCTATATAGTTCCTATGAACATGCCAGAAATTATGTCTGTATTATAAAAATTTAAAAAGTTATGGGCCCAAACATAATGCATTGTGTAAAAAATCAGGAAAGATATTTGATCACTTAACACAAAATATGTTAAAGCTATAAACTTTTTTTCCAGTAATATAACTTTAATTAATCAAAATTAATTTCCTGTAAGTACTGTGGATTTAATTTTCTAAGCATGTTCTTTTTAGCATTTTGTCTGTAAACACCGATAATTTGAAACCAGTTGATCAAAAACTGTAGATTTTATTCAAGTTTTCAAGCACCATGTAACATATTGTTTACATCAAGCTAGTGTCATGCAGTTTGCAAGTGCTCAGCTCCCCAGCTTCAGCTCTCAGTTCCTAAAATTTGGCATGCAATTAGATGTCTCAAAAATCCCCTACCATGCCAAGAATTTGGTCACTAGGACTTAATACCTTCGAGATATTAATGAAAAACGTCATTTTTCCATTAAAAACCCATTGTAACACTTCAAGACTGCCTAATATCAAAACCACTGATCTGACTTTAATCCTATATAATATACATATTTTTCTATACATTCTCTATGAACATGCCAGAAATGATGTCAGTATTGCGTAATTGTTTTAAGTTATGGGCCCAAACATAATGCACTTTGTAAAAAATCAAGAAAAATATTTACTCCCTTAACAAGAGGATAGCTCAAGCTAGAGATTTTTTGTCAGAGATGTAACATTATTTAATCAAGATTCAATTGAATACCCAAAATTAGTTCTGAATTTTTCAAATTATATAAGTTATTAGTATAAATATAAAATTAGTACCTTAAATTTTGCCCAATTTTGCCCATGGCATGTTTGTTTCATGTGAGCACTGTTGATATAATTTTCATATCATGCACACATAAAGATTTCAACTTTTTAGTTTAAAAAGCTGAAAGAAATTGGCCAAATTGTAGCTTTTATTAATGTTTTTATGACACCATGTCAGACCTTGGCTCTCTGTAGCACCTCTTGAGTCACCTGTATGTTGACCTTGTTGAACTTTCAGCAAATTATGCATGCTTGAGGCGAGTCATAAACTGGGGCTCCAGGCAGCTTATTATATAAAGGCCAGCCACAGTTGATCCAGGTGTCCAACCCAACTCATCTAGTAGTTTTAACCAACAACATAACAATAAACAATAAATTAATAAATTTTTATTGGTTTTTAATAACAAATTAAAGAAAAATAAAAAAGGAATTTGTTAGTTGATAATAACAGGAAATTAACTTGCAGTTACCGATGATATAAGGATCTTGTATCGATGGATAGAATGTCACATATTCCAAATAACACCATGCAGTCACTTATGGTATTTTTCAGTTCAATTTTAATGATAAAAAAGTAAATCATATTATTCATTACTAATCATTAGGGATCATATGAAGGAAATTAATGATAGACAATGATGCAGTTGATAATATTATTATCTAGATTCCTACTGTGTCTATAGTTAGTACATTGATGTGAAATTAGTCCAAAGTGAATATATTACATTTTTTTTTAATATAAATAAAAGCCATATAACCAGGTACTTATGATCATTATTTAAATGTGTGAATTTTGTATATTCTGGATTCTCAACATCATTGTTTGGTGAAAACTGAATAAATACCAGACATGGTGCGAATACTTTGCAATTGTATTTAAACACGAATATGAATATGTACTGCAAATACTTTCAAAATGTATTAATGAATGCATTCATGAATATATTCTTTAATATTATTTGAATAATCATTTCAGTCATATTTTATTTGAAAAAATCATAATATTCTCTTATATTTGGGACAATATTTGTAATTGTTTTAATAAATAGTTAAACTCTTATATTATATGTTCTGCTTATAAGTTATATGGCCAAGTCAAAATCTGTGTGACAATTGCACTCCATTTGTTAATAAAATAAATTAAATTAATCCTCTTTCCTGTCTCCAAAGTACTATCAAAATCATACATAAGCTAAACAACAACAAATCATAATACAGCTTATTTTTGTTACCACATAAAACCAGCATGTGCCTCATTTCTAAATCATACTTTTTTATCATATATAACAGCTGAGCGCCGTGACCCATAGGTCCCTTGTTTTCAAATTTTTAAGAATTATTTTCTCTATTTTTGAGACCTTAAAAGTTGTGGTTATCTGTCAACAGGGTACAAATTGTAAAAACTGGACCTAGAATCTTCATTCTTGTCATGCAAGGAGGCCCATGAAAAGTGTTTATGGAAACCTCAAATTAGGTCTCTGTTACCCATATCCTCAAGTTATAGGACTCCAAAGTATCCCTCAGAATAATGGAAAATTTGATACAAAAGCTGAAGTATCTGAACAACTTATCCAGACCAACCATGCTTCTTTGCATGGATATTGACCATTAAGTGTTTTTATTAGTTTCTGCAGATTTGTGGAGTCGTCTGCAGGCCAAGGTTGGCTGTCTGCTGTCCATGGCTGTAAGTCAGAAACCATCGGAGCTAGCAATTCCAAATTACATGTAAGAATTAGTCACATGTGAAACTTGGTGCTCTAGAGCTTATTATTGGGTATCTGCATTAATTTAGATTTTATTTAGAAAAAGCTTAAAAACCTTTAAAAATCTTCTTCTCTGAAACTGTCCAGCTAAATTGTCCATATTTCACAGAAATGTTCCCTGGAACAATCTCTCTCAAGTTTTTTTTAATGGTTCCAGTTTGGTGTTTTTTTGACCAAGTTAAGGGAAGTTGAACTTAGTCATTTGCATGCTAAAATTACAATCTCAGAAACGGCTGGAGCTATCATCATCAAATTTAATGTTAATGTTGGTCACTTGAGTCATATCTGAAATTGAGGTATTGGTGGCACCACATGCATTGGTCTTTTTGTACGGGGGTCAATGGTGCCCGAAGCATACAGAGGGCTACAAAAAATTCTCTGAAAGCGTAAAGCCAAATTGTTCAATATTGCACAGAAATGCTCCAAACGTAGTGCTTTCGTAAGTTTGTTCAAATGGTCTCTGTTCAATGACTTTTGGCTGAGTTATGGGAAGCTGAATATAGTCAAATGTTATAGCAGTCAATTTCTGCTCAATGGCTACAAAGGTCTTCTTCTAAAAAACCACTGGGCCATATTGTTTAATCTCACACAAGAATGATCCTTAGTTGTTGATAATTCAAATATGTTCAAATGGTTTTGATTCAGTGATTTCCGTAGATTTTATACTGGAAAAGTTAAAAAAGATATAAAAATCTTCTTCTCTGAAACTTTCCAGCCAAATTGTCCAATATTTTGCAGAAATGATCCCTAGAACAATCTCTCTCAAATTTGTTTGAATAGCTCCAGTTTGGTGATTTTTGGCTGAGTTAAAGGAGGTTTAACATAGTCATCTGTGCAAAAAAGCATACTAAACTTAACATCTCAGAAACAGCTGAAGCTGTCATCACCAAATTTTATGCCAATATTTGTCTCATGAGTCATATCTGAAATTGAGGTGTTGGTGGCGCAGCCTACATTGATCTGTTTTTTACAAGCAAAAATGTAAGTTAATTTAGACTCTTCTTGCCTATACACTGTTTTTTAGCTCAGCTGACTACAAGTCATCTGAGCTATAGTTTTGGTCCATTGTCCGTCTGTCTGTCCTTCCGTCTGACCGTAGATGTGGCATGTTTTAATACCATGAGACCTAGGAATCTAAAATTCGGCATAATGTTAGATGTCCCCAAGATCTCCTACCAAGCCAAAAATTGTGTCTTTGCGGCGTCCGTCGTCTGTCGGTGTCATGCGTCGTCTGTACGTTAACCATAGCTATCTCAAAAACGGCAGAAGCTAGCATCACCAAATTTTTTGCTAATAATCTGTCATCTGAAAAACTCTATCAGGTTTTCGTTATTTTTTTCTAACTGCATTTTCTTAGATTTTATACGGAAAAAGCTAAAAAAGCTTTAAAAATCTTCTTCTCTGAAACTGTCCAGCCAAATTGTCCAATATTTCACAGAAATGATCCCTGGAACAATCTTTCTCAAGTTTTTTTGAATGGTTCCAGTTCGGAGATTTTTGGCGGAGTTGCGGGAGGTTGAACTTTGTTAACTGTGCAAAAAAGCATATTAAAATTTAAATCTCAGAAACGGCTTGAGCTATCATCACCAAATTTTATGCCAATGTTGGTCACATGAGTCATATCTGAAATTGAGGTATTGGTGGCGCCACCTTCATTGACCTTTTTTTGTACGGGGGTCATTGGTCATCTGTACATTAACCCATAATTTCTCAGGTATAGCAGGAGCTACCAGCCCTAGATTTTATGCAATAATCTGTCTTATATATTATGTTGTGGGATTCAAGTTATTTTTTTGCTATCTGCATTTACTTAGATTTTATAGGGAAAAAGCTGAAAAACCTTAAAAGTCTTCTTGTCAATGGTCCAGCCAAATTGTTCAATATTTTACAAGAATGATCCCAGAGGGAAGCCCTCACAAGTTTGTTCAAATGGTTTGCATTTGATGAATTTTAGTGGTGATACAGAAATTTGAACAATCATTTGGCCAATTAAGCATACTGACATAGTAATCTCAGAAATGACAGAAGCTAGCATTACCAAGTATTGTGCAAAAGTTGGTCACATGACTGTCACCCCTAACTTAACGTGAAAACTTTACAACGGATATATCCTATAAAACAATAGGATGGGTTAACGCTCGCCACTTGATTTCATTAATCAAGAAATTAGATCCCGGTCATTACAGGTGACATTTCCAGGTTCTTTTAAGGACGTGTATAAAAATACCAGACAATCATACACCCAGATCAATAGAAACTATGTGACATCAGGTTAAATTCACAAATATAATTCAAGACAATACTTACAAAGACGTAGATGTAAGTGTGTGTGCGTTGATGTGTCAATACGACAGTCCTTCACATTAAAATTACAGGATATTTTTACTGAGTCCGTGGTTTGTATAAAAAAACAATAAAGTCCAGTTCCTTCAGAGATCTCTGGTTACTGTTTTGTGTAGAATCTAGCGTATGGTTAGCAGCATATAGTCTTTCTGAGTTTAGCGATCTTCAACTGATCTTGCTTGTCAGCGACCCGGGTAGGTTTACGATCACAAGAATGCAATAGCGCCCTTTGTTTACGTTGAGCTTAGAGTCCTTGACCCTGCTCGTGTAGCAATGGGTTCACGGCTTACGGCGGTTATGTTTCTAGGTCAAGCTGAACTAGGCCGGCAGGTGACAAACGCGCTCTCTCTATATCGCCAATACGAAGCTCTTTCGGCAGCACGGCTGAGTTCTTATGAGCTGGGTCCTTGCCTCATGCAGAAGCTTGCTTCTATGCCGTTCCTGGCGTTTCAATGTTCGTGCGTGCGTGCTGCCACCTCAAGCTTCAAGACCCAACTGAAGGCAGCTTCCAGCGTCTCTCCCTGAACTCTGACGTCACTGTCGTCGTCACAATACGGCGATCCGGTTCTCTGATTGGCTCATTTCTCAAGTGTCCCATATAAGGATATATGTGACCTAGATTGACTGTTAGCGTCACCTTGGCGACCCACATACCACATAATAATAATAATACACACGATGCGTGACACAGATAAATCAGCTGATAGCCGATGGGATTCCATACAAGAATACACAATATATATATACAATCAAGACCTGTCAACGCTTTAGGATGACGCTTCACGTCAATATCAATAGAGAACAGACTTCGTTAAACTATGATACAAAACACCGTACATATTGTCACCGATTTCTGGTGACATCACCCCCTCCTTTTAAGGAAAATACACAGTATTTTCTCGATACATCGTATCGTTCTATCTTACAGGGTCCAGCTAAACATATTTACATGTAGCAATACATAGCAATACATAAGGGTCATGTAACAAGTTGTCATTAGTACATGCCCACGGTCTTTGACACAGGGCAAAATCTTGTACATGTTTAGACTTAACTGGCTAAACATTATAGCTCATTACATCCTAACACTCAGGCAGTCTGCTAAGAAAATCAGGTCCATGGTTTAGTTTACCTGACACTGCTTCAATATCAAATGTAAACTCTTGTAGAACCAGTGCCCATCTCATTACTCTCTTATTAGCACATTTTGATTTGCTTATACACTTTAATGGTTTGTGGTCGGTCTGAATGGTGAACGGTCTACAAGCCAGGTACATCTCAAATTTCTGTACAGACCATACAATTGCTAATGACTCTTTCTCGATGGTGGAGTAATTTCTCTCCCTGGGCAATAGTTTACGACTGGCATAAGCTACTGGGTGCATGATCCCCTCGTGTCTTTGCATCAGGATACAGCCAATACCCACATCAGATGCATCACATTTCAAATAAAATCGTTTACTGAAATCAGGTAGCTTCAGTATGGGAGGGTCTGACAGTTTAGCCTTTAGAGAACAGTACGCGTTCTCGTGTACGGGTTTCCAGTCTAGTTTGTTAGGTTGACCTTTACGCGTTAGATCAGTCAATGGCACCGCTATTTCCGCATAGTTTGGCACGAATTTTCGATAGTACCCTGTAAGACCTAGGAATGCTCGCAAAGCCTTCTTTGACTTAGGTCTATCAGTGCTCTGTTTCCCCGTCTACACCGTCAGGATCATGTATAGAATCAGGTGCGCCCTTGGCTACCGCTGCCAGAATATGCTGGGGCTCGTTTCTAGCATGGTACCGTTTCAGCATATTCACGTGGAAGGTTTTAACCTTATCGCCAATCTTAATCCGATAGTCTAAGTCCCCAACCCTGTTTACAATAGTATATGGGCCTTTCCACTGTACCATTAATTTGTTCCGCTCCGTCGGGAGTAACAACAAAACTTCGTCTCCGGCCTCAAACCTGCGCGTGCATTTACCTCTATCATATACCAGTTTGTGTCTGTTCGCTGATTTGTTCAACGCCTCTCTAGCTAACGCGCATGTGTCGCTTAGTTTGTCTTGTAGGTCCAGGACGTATTGGTACGTGGTTTTAGTCTCGACGCTAGTATCTCGCTTGGTCCACAGATCCCTTAGAATCCGCATCGGTCCTCTAACGATCCTACCATAGAGCAACTCAAAGGGTGAGAACCCTGTGCTCTCATGTGGCGCTTCTCGGTACGCAAAAAGCACGGCGCTGAGGTACCGATCCCAATCTCGCGGCCTTTCCTCGCACATCCGTTTCAACATTAACTTTAACGTTCCATTGAATCTCTCCACCATTCCGTTGCACATAGGATGGTAAGGAGTAGTGGTGAGCTGTCTTACAGACAAAACATGGCTAACTTCTCGCATAAGGTCTGACGTAAATTGTGTTCCCATGTCAGTAAGCACCTCTGACGGCACTCCTAACCGCGCATAAATATCAACTAGCGCATCAGCCACAGAGACTGTATCTATGTTCTTTAAAGCAACAGCCTCCGGATATCTAGTGGCATAATCCATAACGGTCAAAATATACCTGTGACCTCTCTCAGACGCTGGATGGATCGGCCCAACCAGATCCATCGAAATTCTACGCCAGGGCTCATCAATTAATGGCATCTGGCCTAACGTAGCTCCAGGCACCTTGCCTTTCGGTATGGTTTTCTGGCAAATGGGACAGGACTTGCAAAACTCAGCAATGTCATTATACATCCCTTTCCAGAAAAACTGAGTTCTCACGCGGTCGTGCGTTTTGTCTATGCCCTGATGGCCCGCCATAACCGCTTCGTGGCCCATCCTCATTACGTCGTACCGTAACGTCTGAGGTACCACCACTCGAGATCCATCTTGATCTCCCCGTTTATCACTCACAACCCGAACTAAATATCCGTCCTCAATTCTAAACGGACTATCATTTCTAGCCTCTCTAGCCAGCCTCCAATACGGCGCTAAAGACCCATCCTCCTCCTGCGCCTTCAAAAATTCGGCCGGACTCACATCGGCAACTGGGCTTGCAACATTCAAGCTACGCGTCGGTATCTGTTTCTCTCGTGCAGCGCTCCGTGTCTCCACCGCGGACGACACCTCCTTTTGTGACTCTACACCGTCACACACTATGCCTGAGGACCGCTCAGACTTCCACGTCGGGTCCGGATCATACGGATCACGCGCTCCCGCTACGTTACCTAGCGCTAAATCACATACAGCATCCCCGACCACCATTGCCTCGATAGTACCGACAAAGTACGCACAGTCCACATTAATCCTAGCCGTAGGAAATAGTCTTACAGACCCGTCGAACAACCTACACTCGACCTGGTGTCCGGTGAACTGATTCGGCTCCACGTACGACTCACGTATTCCTGCCGAGGAACATCCCGAATCCCGCAGCACCCTCGCTGACTTACCATTCACCAGCCCTTCACACACAGGTAACGAGATTCCGCCTTCTGTCTGGGCAGCAAATCCTAACGACTGACTCGGACTCTCTACTTCCGGTTTCACCGCACAGACTGTCTCCGTTTCCGCCTCGACTACTGCCATTGACATAGTCTCCGGTTTCTGTTTTGGGTTATTCGGGGGGCTAAAATTAGTCCTATACCTCTGCTGATCGCCAGCAGCACGCTCTACTTGAGGGGAAGACCTAGGCCTCGACCGGGCACTAGTCTTACATTCCCGCGCCATATGTCCCAGTTCATTACATAAATAACATCTGATGCCTCCTGATGGCTTAAATGTCTGACCGTCCGGACTGCGCTCAACCTCTCGCTTCTCTCTAGGCTGAGATACCGGTTGCGCTGGACGCGGCACATTATTGCCATAACGAGGACCTGCTGTAAGGCTGTGTACACCGTGAGCCTCCGTATAACTCTCGGCTAAGTCTACCATACTATCAAAGTCACGACACCGTCTCTCTTTCAAAAACATAGAGAGATCCCTACTACAACAGTTTACGAACTGCTCACACATCAACAGGTTAACTACCCCATCGTAGTCACCTCCGACCCCTGCCATCCCTATCCAATGGTCTAGGTATCCACTCAGTCTCACCGCAAACTGACTCGGCGTTTCGCCTCGCTCAGGCCTACAAGTCCGAAACTTGTGTCGATAACCCTCTTTCGTCATTTGGTATCGCTTTAACAAGGCTATCTTTAACTTATCGTAATCCATGGCCTCACTAACCGATAACTGTGTGTAAGTCCCTAGCGCCTTACCCCGCAGTAACGGACTCAGGTGTAACGCCCAATTCTCCCTATCATAGCCTTGACATACAGCTAATCGTTCAAATCGCTCAAGAAACGCATCTAGCTGATCGTGAGCCTCATCAAAAGGTGGAAGCCGGATTTTCGGGAATACATCCCTACTTCTCTCTTCTTTAACCCCAGAGTCAGACTTTAACCTTAGAACCTCTAATTCGTGGGCTCTAGCCTCTCGCTCACGCTCTAATTCCCGCTGTTCCTTCTCTATTTCACGTTGCCTGGCTCTTTCCTCGAGTTCTTCATCCGCACGCCGTCTAGCCTCAACATAATCTTGTAAAGCCTGGTCCTTAAGCCCCAAGGCCTGTCCGCATCTAACAAGTGACTCTAACGTTTCCATGGTAACGCTCTAACCTAGTAAGATTCCAGTATCTAGTAATATCCGCTCTTAAAAATCCGTAAATACGTACTGTTAAAGCCAACCTAACGAACCGGCGGTATCCGTACAATAACACTACGGTAGCTCTACGCATCAAAATCTACTTATACGGACGGACGGACGGAAGGTCGGACGAAGGGTCAGACGGATGGACGGATGGATATCAATATATCAATAAACACCATGCACCTATGATTACCATGCCAATCGGGAGGGGTAAACTTACCTGTCAAGAGACCCTACCACGTGACCAATCACAAACTAGTGTAGAAAAAATTATACCAAGGCGTATCTAACAACATCAAAAATTTTCACACTAATCTGGGTTTATATCAACCCAATAATGATGTCCAGGTATCACTGAACTAGCATTGCTCACAAAACATGCATGTGTTCTAGCCAAATCTACAAGGTATATGCCGATCTTGAAACAATGTTGTGCTTCAGGTAATATTCTCACTGAATAAATATTAACTCCTAACAGTGGGGTAATTTCATTGTGCAAGTATACACTACAACATCAGTTTGGTGTCATTTCCAATTATTAATTCAGATCAACTCTAGTTTGAGTATATGAATGTCTGGTTTCAGTACTGTTTTCTCAGTTCAAAACTTCTGAAACTTACTGTAATTAGCCAGTTTTTTTAAGGCTAATTATATCCTGGCACCGCTCGCCATACAATGTCACCCCTAACTTAACGTGAAAACTTTACAACGGATATATCCTATAAAACAATAGGATGGGTTAACGCTCGCCACTTGATTTCATTAATCAAGAAATTAGATCCCGGTCATTACAGGTGACATTTCCAGGTTCTTTTAAGGACGTGTATAAAAATACCAGACAATCATACACCCAGATCAATAGAAACTATGAGACATCAGGTTAAATTCACAAATACAATTCAAGACAATACTTACAAAGACGTAGATGTAAGTGTGTGTGCGTTGATGTGTCAATACGACAGTCCTTCACATTAAAATTACAGGATATTTTTACTGAGTCCGTGGTTTGTATAAAAAAACAATAAAGTCCAGTTCCTTCAGAGATCTCTGGTTACTGTTTTGTGTAGAATCTAGCGTATGGTTAGCAGCATATAGTCTTTCTGAGTTTAGCGATCTTCAACTGATCTTGCTTGTCAGCGACCCGGGTAGGTTTACGATCACAAGAATGCAATAGCGCCCTTTGTTTACGTTGAGCTTAGAGTCCTTGACCTTGCTCGTGTAGCAATGGGTTCACGGCTTACGGCGGTTATGTTTCTAGGTCAAGCTGAACTAGGCCGGCAGGTGACAAACGCGCTCTCTCTATATCGCCAATACGAAGCTCTTTCGGCAGCACGGCTGAGTTCTTATGAGCTGGGTCCTTGCCTCATGCAGAAGCTTGCTTCTATGCCGTTCCTGGCGTTTCAATGTTCGTGCGTGCGTGCTGCCACCTCAAGCTTCAAGACCCAACTGAAGGCAGCTTCCAGCGTCTCTCCCTGAACTCTGACGTCACTGTCGTCGTCACAATACGGCGATCCGGTTCTCTGATTGGCTCATTTCTCAAGTGTCCCATATAAGGATATATGTGACCTAGATTGACTGTTAGCGTCACCTTGGCGACCCACATACCACATAATAATAATAATACACACGATGCGTGACACAGATAAATCAGCTGATAGCCGATGGGATTCCATACAAGAATACACAATATATATATACAATCAAGACCTGTCAACGCTTTAGGATGACGCTTCACGTCAATATCAATAGAGAACAGACTTCGTTAAACTATGATACAAAACACCGTACATATTGTCACCGATTTCTGGTGACAATGACTCATGTTTGAAGTTGCAGATTTTGTGGTGCCACCTACATTGACCTGTTTTTTATGTGCAAAAAAACTCATAATTTTAGCCTCTTTCAGCCTAAAGTGTTTATGATGAAACTGTCAAGTTGAATAGTTCAATTTTTCAAAAGAATTATCCTAGGACATGGTTCTTTCAATCATTTCAGAAAAGCTTAAGTTGGTCTTATGGCCATTATTATGTCTATTTCAAACTGAGGACTGCAAAACTGTTCTCCTACAAAATTATTGTTTCAATTATAACTTCTGTAACATTGCACAAAAATTATTCTTAGGTGGCCTTTGTACAAGTTTACTTCAATGATATTTAACAGAATTATTGGACCTTTAACAATTAAAGAACTGCATCTTTTGTTATTTTAGATATTTTGATAAAAAGTTTATGAACATGTCAGCTTGAAAAAAAAGCATTTTAGCCAAAGTCTTTCAGTATGTGTAAACAGATTTACCAACAGACCAAGATTGTGTTTGTATCTTTAAATAGGCTGAGAAACTGCCAGCTGTTTCAGATTTGGCAACAGATCAAGAGTTCATTCAGTGCAGCCAGATATAGGTCAAGAGTTCAGTCAGTGCAGCCAAACACAAGGCATGTGATCACCTCATGGGTGACATGTGAACACCTCATGGCCACCAAGTGATCACCTCATGGTTGTCATGCCCCTCAGGGCTGCATGTGGACTACCAACTGTGTCAGATTATGCAACAGGTCATGAATTCACTCAGTGCAGCCAGGTACAGGTCAAAAGTTCACTTAGTCTAGCCAGGTGCAGGTCATGAGTTCACTTAGTGCAGTAGCCTGAGCCAGCTAGCAAATTTGTCACAGTTCACTTGGGGCAACTGCCTGTCTCACCTGAGCATGGTCAGCCTCATGCATCAAACTCAAGGTAAGTTTGATGTATTGGTCTGATATTTTGACCTGTCTATGTGTCTTTGATGGCTTTCTTGTTCACAAGACTTGTCGCCACCTACAATGACTTTTGCACAGTGTATGTGCCTGCTTATTTCTACAGAGGAATTTGATATATCAGCCTTAAATTGGGCATATGTGTATATCTTTGATAGCTTCGTTGTATACAAGACTGGTGGTGCCAGCTACAATCATTTTTGTGTTGTGTGCACCTATGCCAGAATTTCAGCAGTGATGTTTGTGTAATTGTTTCATATTCAAAATGTTTAGTACTTGCATTGTTCATATACATGAGAAGTAATGGTCTAGCATTTAAGCATTATACCTGGTGTATTTCCCAATGCACAGGTTCGCATTAGGCCTGTAGGCCTTGTTAAAAAATCAAGAAATATATTTACTCCCTTAACAAGAGGATTGCTGAAGCTAGAGATTTTTTGTCAAGGATGTAACATTATTTGATCAAGATTCAATTGAATACCAAAAATTAGTTCTGAATTTTTCAAATTTTATAAGTTATTAGTATAAATATAAAATTAGTACCTTAAATTTTTCCCAACTTTGACCATGGCATGTTTGTTTCCTGAGAGCACTGTTGATATAATTTTCATATCATGCACACATAAGTATTTCATCTTTGTAGTTTAGAAAGCTGAAAGAAATTGGCCAAATATTGTAGCTTTTATTAAAGTTTATATGAGACCATGTCAGACCGAGGCTTAATCCAGCCCCTCTTCAGTCACCTGTATGTTGACCTTGTTGACCTTTCATCAGATTATGCATGCTTGAGCGAAGCATACACTGGGGCAGCCAGGCAGCTAATGCCCAGCCACAGTTGATCCAGGTGTCCAACCCAACTCATCTAGTAGTTGTTTTTAAAAACAACATAACAATAAACATTAAATTAATAATGTTGTATTGTTTTTTTATAACAAATTAAACAAAAATTAATAGAAAAGGAATTTGTTTGTTGATGAGTAACAGAAAATTAACTTGCAGTTACTGATGATGTTAGAATCTTGTATGGATGGATAGAATGTCAATGTCAATGTTATTCCAAATAACACCATGCAGTCACCTATGGTATTTTTCAGTGAAATTTTAATGATAAAAAAATAAATCATATTATTCATTACTAATCATAAGGGATCATATGAAGGAAATTAATGATAGACAAAGATGCAGTTGATAATATTAATCTAGATTCCTACTGTGTCTAGTGTGTAGATTGATGTGAAAGTAGTCCAAAGTGAATATATTACATTTATTTTTTTTTAATATAAATAAAAGCCATAAAACCAGGTATTTATGATCATTATGTAAATTTGTGAATTTTGTATATTCTGGATTCTCAACATCTTTGTTTGGCTAAAACTGAATAAATACTGGACATGGTGCGAATGCTTTGCAAATGTATTTGAATACGAATATGAATATTTACTGCATTAAAAAATTTTATTGCATAAGAATGGGAATTCAGGTAAAAATGAAAGTATTTGAATACCAGTGCAGATACTTTCAAAATGTTTTCATGAATGCATTCATGAATATATTCTATAATATATCAATAATCATTTCAGTTATTTTTTATTTTAAAAATCATATGATTTTCTTCTTCTTATTTTTTTTTAATAAAAATTATATTGGCACAATATTTGTTATTAAATTTTAATAAAAGTTAAACTCTTTTATAATATGTGCTGCTTATAAGTTATATGGCCAAGTCAAAATCTGTGTGACAATAGCACTCCATTTGTTAATAAAATAAATGAAATCAATCCTCTTTCCTGTCTCCAAAGATACTATCAAAATCATACATAAGCTAAACACCAACAACTCATAATAAAGCTTATATTTTTTACCACACAAAACCAGCATGTGCCTCTTTCCCAAATCATATTTTTTATCATATAAAACAGCTGAGCGCCGTGACCCATGGGTCCCTTGTTTTTCAAAAGTTTTGGCAACAGCAAGTAGTGCTTGATTGTTCTCTTCCTGAATGTTAATGTACTTTTATTTATAGGCCTGTAAAAAGATTGTCCCATGATGCCTTGACATTAGGTGATAAAGAATTGTACCACACAAGGGCAGGTCCTGATAACTGAAGATGAAATGCAGCCACTTTTCTAGCATCACCATTATGTCCATTTAATTAAGGTAGCATATGACTAGAAAGATGTTGAATGGCCATGCTGGTCCATCTCATGGAGATATAGAACAAGAATACACAGAAAAAGTCGGATCACCCCGTATAGGAATCAAACCCATGACCCTCCGATTGCCGGTCGTCTGCTCTACTCCTGAGCTAACAGGGATCCCCAACTTCCTCTGTGTATCAGCACACTTTCATAGGAACCAGCGAAGTGACGTCACTACTGTGACTGGTATTATACATACTACATGTGTCGACACGGCGACTTTGCATGCAGCAGTGATAAACTGATGGCCTTTTATGGTGTGCATCAAATATTATATAGAAAGATGTTGAATGGCCATGCTGGTCCATCTCATGGAGATATAGAACAAGAATACACAGAAAAAGTCGGATCACCCCGTATGGGAATCGAACCCATGACCCTCCAATTGCCGGTCGTCTGCTCTACCACTGAGCTAACAGGGATCACCAACTTCCTCTGTGTATCAGCACACTTTCATAGGAACCAGCGAAGTGACGTCACTACTGTGACTGGTATTATACATACTACATGTGTCGACACGGCGACTTTGCATGCAGCAGTGATAAACTGATGGCCTTTTACACTTTTTCTGTGTATTCTTGTTCTATATCTCCATGAGATGGACCAGCATGGTTCGATTCCCATACGGGGTGATCCGACTTTTTCTGTGTATTCTTGTTCTATAGCATATGACTCAAATTCACTTAAAAATTCTTCTCGGTGTTCACTGGAAAGTCCATGAAATTTTCTCACTGATAGTTTGTTTGGCATTGCCATGATTACTGTCTCTTCTCTATTAATTTAGGAAGTGGAATTTCAGGAAGTGGAATTTCAATTGATGGTAATTCTGAATCTGGTACAACTGAGCACAGATCTGTTGCAAATAATGGATTGTCCAATAAAATAGAAGTATCTTCAGAATAATAATCATTGCATGCTTGCATTTCCACAGAGAGTTTAAAATGTTCTTCATATCAGTCCAAAAAAATTATATTACTTACTTTGGATTCTCCACCATGTTACGTTCCCTCCTCTCTATCATCACCTCAGGAAAATATGTCGAAGTGCTCCCAGAGTAAAATCTGGCTGTGCTTATATACAGGTCTGTCCATCAGTTCAACCAACAAGATTCCTGAATTTACCCTATTGAATATTAAAATACATGCTTTTGACCTGGATACTAAAGATTGTCCATTCAGGAGCTAGAAAAAGTTGTAGGCATTCATACAGCTGAATATCTTAACATAATTACCAGACAGTAAACTTAATCAAGACTTAATGAAATAACAAATGACATTGTTACCAATTCTGACAACTTACTGGGTGCAACTGTTGATAAGCTAGGGATAGTTTACAAGACTAAATGCCATTTATTGCTGCACTGGGCTGAAACAAGATTTTAAGCCTGGTACTGGTAATTTGCTATCCCTAAAAGACGGACAGTCACAAAAATGCCAGGCTGTGCTATACAAACTCTGGGTGGCATATTTAATAGAATCTGGTACAGTGGACAAAATATGTGATAACAAAAGAAACAGATATAACATCTAATTAACTGACCTACTGTCTTAGATTCATGACACGGGCTGGAATAGCAGCTACAAGCTTCTATAAGTCATGTATCATTCTTTCAGATTATATATAAAATATTATGAAGAAAAGTTATATAATATCTCTAATTAAACAAAGTAAGGTAATCAAACATGTCAATTAGTACTGTATAATCTAATTATGATTAGCATTGTTAACTGACCATATCCTATAATCATAACAAGGTATTGGTGGCGCCACCTGCATCGGCCTTTTTTATACAGGGTCAACAGTGCCTGTATCCCACTGAGGCCTACAAAAAACTTCTTCTCTGAAACCATATGGCCAAAATATTTAATATCGCACAGAAATGATCCTAGGATAGTGCTTTCTGATGTTCTAATGGTCTCTTTTCAGTGACTTTTGGCTAAGTTATGGGAAGCTGAATTTAGTCATATGCCATAACAGCCCATTTTAGCTCAGTGGCTACAAAGATCTTCTTCTCAAAAACCACTGGGCCAAATTCTTAAATCTCAAACATTAATTATCCTCAGATGTTGATAATTTAAGTTTGTTCAAATGGTTTTGGTTCAGTGCTTTTTGGTTGAATTATGGGAAGCTGAACTTAGCCAGTTTGCTGTATCTTCCTATATGAGTTATAAACCTGCGAAACGTTTTTCGACTGATGCCACTAAAGCCAGTTTGTTAAATATTTTACAAGAATAATCCCTACAATAATTCTTATAATAATTGTCATTAATGGTTCCACATGAATGATTTTTGGCTGAATTATGGAGATTGAATTGAGTCATTTTTACCATATATGTTAGCTGTGTTATGCGGTTACATTTAGCATGGCACCACTTTATCAGCCTCTATTACCTCATGCCACTAGACATTTAGATTTCAGGTTATCTTTGGTTAATATTGACAAGAAAGTTTTTTTAAATGCTTTTAAAAAATTTAGATTTATGATTTAAGTTATTCATCATGCCAGGCAATGTTACAGTCATGGATATTCAGCTCTTTGTGGCTATATAAAGACAACTGTACGTGGATTATAAATTATAGGTATACCTGCTCAACTAAATTCAAGAATTTGCCATCAGTGAGATATATCTGTATTTTAATTTTGCATTCAGTATGCATCTGTAATGATTTTACATATATTCCTGATTCTTTTTATTAAAAGTCAGCTGAAAAGCATTTTGTATTTGGAAAATAAATTTCAAAGTTATTTCAAGTAGGGACCTCTTTTGTGTTCAGATGGCAGCACTTGGTTTACCATTGGCAGATTACCAGTGCCTTGATGTTGGCCATCAGCCAAGATGATGTCAGCTCTATAAATAGTTTTGGCACAATGCCAGGATTGGAAGAAGTGCAGCCAGGTATAAGTCAAGAGTTCACTCAGTGCAGTAGCTGCATTCTATTTATAGCTTTGGCAGACTGCTCACTGCATCATATTTGGCACCAAAGTTCAGCCTGAATCTATTTATAGCTTTGGCAGACTGCCAACTGTTCACTCAGTGCAGCCAGGTACAGGTCATAAGTTCACCTAGTCTAGCCAGGTGCAGGTCAAGAGTTCACTCAGTTCAGTAGCTTGAGGCAGCAATTTGTCACTCGGGGGCAACTGCCTTACTCACCTAAGCCTTGTCAGCCCAGTGCATCAAACTCTGGGGAAGTTTGATGTATTGGACTGATATTTTGACCTGTCTATGCATCTTTGATGGTATTCTAATTTACAAGACAGGTGGTGACACCTACATTGACTTTTGCAGTGTATGCGCCTGCTTATTTCTACAGATGAATTTGATACATCAGCCTAAAATTGGGCATGTATATACATATCAGGTAGCTTTATAGTGTACAAGACTGGTGGCGCCACCTACAATAATGTTTGCACAGTGTATACCCCTGCATATTTCACAAGAGGGGTTTGACATGTCAGTCTGACATTGGGCATATGTATGTATCTCTTCGTTGTATATAAGACTGGTGGTGCCAGCTACAATCATTGTATCCGCCAAAACAGACTTGCGATGCTGCCGCCATCGCAGATAGGTTTCCGGAGAACTCCTCAGAATAGAATTTTTTAAAATTTGGAATTATAATCAGTCACATGTGAACTGCTGCGCCCTCATTTTTGGTTGACCTCTGACCTTTCCTCTCTGCCCAGCATCCATTTGTGTTTCTGTTTCCACACATAAACCCAGATTTCTCGGAAACCGTTTGACCGATAAGGCTAAAGATTTTGCACAAATGTAGCCCTTGGAAAGCATTATAACATAAACTAAAAATGGTGGCGCCACTTGCAATCATTTTTGCACAGCATCCATCTGTTCATCTGCCTAAGGATAAAATCACTCATATCTCGGCAGTGGTTTGACTTATCCACCTGAAATTTTGCAGGTTTATACATCCTTGACAGCTTTCTTGTTTTATGACAGGAGGCGCCACCTACTTTCAAATTTATGCTGCAGACATCAAAGCTCATATCTCAGGAACCATTTGACCAATTGGGCATAAATTTTGCATGTTTAAAGATCTCACATAGCTCTTAATCATGCACAAAATTGATGGCGCCACCTGCCACCATTTTTGCACAGCTTCTATCTGTTTGTCTGCCTTGGGCTAAAATCATTCATATCTCAGTAATGGTGTGACTTATCTGCCTAAAATTTTGCGTGTTTATACATCTTGGATAGCTTTCTGGAATTTATTGCAGTGGCACCACCTACATTTACGTATACGCTGCAGACATTCAGGCTTATATCTTGGGACTGGTTTGACATATCCCCCTGAAGTTTTGCATGTGTATAGATCTGGCATAGCCCTTAAACATACATAAAATTGGTGGCGCCACCTGCCATCATTTTTGCACAGCATCCGTCTGTTTGTCTGCCTTGGGCTAAAATCACTCATATCTCAGTAGTGGTTTGACTTATCTGCCTAAAATTTTGCATGTTTATGCATCTGGGACAGCTTTCTGGATTTTGTCGTAGGTGGCGCAACCTACATACACATTTTGGCTGCAGACATCCAGGCTATTATGCAACACACCTCACTCTATTTCCCCTTGCCACTCAATCCATGCCTCACTTCACCTTTCCCACTCTGATTTTGGCAGATACAAGTAGTCGCTTGTTGACTACCTATATTCTATTTTTTGTGTTGTGTGCACCCATGCCAGAATTGCAGCAGTGATGTTTGTGTAATTGTTTCTTGTTCTAAGTGTTTAGTACTTGCATTGTTCATATACATGTTACACATGTTCTTGAAAAGTTTTGATCCAGCATTGAAGCATTATACCTGGTGTAATCTCATTGCACAAGTTCGCATTAGGTCTGTAGACCTTGTTGAAATTTTCACAATTTTTTTATCTCTATTTTTGAGACCTTTAAGGATGTAATTATCTGTCAACAGGCTACAAATCGTAATGACTGGACCTAGAATCTTCATTCTTAACACACAGGGAGACCCATGAAAAGTCTCCAAAGAAAAAACCTGAAATTAAGTCTCTGTTACCCATATCCTTTGAGCTATGGCACTCCAAAGTACAGCTCAGAATAGTGGAAAATTTAATACAAAAGCTGAAGTATCTGAACAACTAATGCAGAGATCACCATAATTGTTTGCATGGATATAGGTCATGGAGTGTTTCATCAGTTTCTGCAAACTGATGGCACCACCTGTATTTGTTCGGGTTTTTTAGCTCAGCTGACTATAAGTCATCTGTGCTATAGTCGTGGTCCATTGTCCGTCCGTCCGTCCGTCCATATATATGGCACATTTTGAAACTGTAAGACTTAGGAATCCAAAATTTGGCATAATGTTAGATGTCCCCAAGATCTCCTACCAAGCCAAAAACTGGGTCTTTGCGACTTCATTCCTTTGAGAAATTAAGGAAAAACCTCAATTTTTTTTATTAAAAACCTATTTTCACAGTTCAGGACTGCCTAATATCAAAACCACTCATCTGTTTTTCCTCATATTTACCATAAATAACCCTGTATATAGTTTCTATGTACATGCCAGATATTAGGTCTGTATCATATACTTTAAAAAAGTTATGGGCCCAAACATAATGCATTTTGTAAATAATCAGGAAAGAAATTTGATCACTTAACACAAAACTTGTTAAAGCTAAGTACTTTTTTCCAGTAATATAGCTTTTATTAATCAAAATTAAATTGTTTTTTTTTCCTGTAACTGCTCTGGGTTTAATTTTCAAAGCATGTTTTTTGTTAGCATTTCAACTGTTAATGTGAACAATTTGAAACCAGTTGATCAAAAACTGTCGATTTTATTCAAGTTTTCAAGCACCATGTCACATATTGTTCACATCAAGCTAGTGTTATGCAGTTTGCTAGAGCTCAACTCCCCAGCTTCAGCTCTAAGTTCCTTAAATTTGGCATACAGTTAGATGTCTCCAAAATCCCCAACCATGCCTATTTGGTCACTCAGACTTAATTCCTTCAAGATATTAATGAAAAACTTCATTTTTTCATTAAAAACCTATTGTTACACTTCAGGACTGCCTAATATCAAAACCACTGATCTGACTTTGATCATATATAATATACATATTTTCTATACATTCGCTATGCACATGCCAGAAATGTCAGTATTGCGTAAGTGTTTTAAGTTATGGGCCCAAACATAATGGACTTTGTAAAAAAATCAGGAAAAATATTTACTCATGTTACATGACAATTATTGAAGCTAGATTATTTTTTTCAAGTATATAACTTTGTTTAATTAAGATTCAATTGTATACCCAAAATTAGATCTGTATTTTGTAAATTTTTAAAGTTATTAGCATAAACATAAAATCAGTACCTTAAATGTTACCCAACTTTGACCAATTCATGCTTTTTTCCTGTGAGTACTGTTGATTTAATTTTCACAGCATGTAAACATAAGTATTTAATTTGTTTAAATCTGAAATTTGAAAATAAAAGGTTGAAAATTAGGCTAGTTATTGAATTTTATCTTGAGGCTCTATTGTAGTCACTTGCTTTGTTCCAGACGCAAGTAGGCCACTCCAGGTCACTCTAAGTCAGCTATGCCAGGGTTCCTGATTTGTTACAGTCACTTGGGGAGATCCCCTGCTGTGACAGGTGTACAATTGTTCTCATATCACACCCCCTCCCCCCCCCCCCCCCCATGAATATATAATACATTTTTATTCATGATGTGGTGTTACATGACAAGATTGAGATTGATGATGATGCAATTTAGAATTATGAATCAACGTTTATATTCAGAAATATATGTTATATTGGAAATGTATACAAATTAAACTTAAAACTAGAATACGGGTAGTCGACAAGCGACTACGTGTATCCACCTAAATCAGAGTGGAACGGGTGAAGTGAGGCATGGATTGAGTGGCAAGGGGAAATAGAGTGTTGCATATTAGCATGGATGTCTGCAGCCAAATGGTGTATGTAGGTTGCCCCCCCCCCCCCCACCACAAAATCCAGAAAGCCGTCCAAGTTGTATACATATGCAAAATTTAAGGCAGATAAGTCAAACCACATGTATATGAGTGATTTTAGCCCGAGGCAGACAAACAGATGGACGCTGAGCAAAAATGGTTGCAGGTGACGCCACCAGTTTTGCGTATGATAAAGAGCTATGTGAGAACTATACACATGCAAAACTTTGGCCCAAGTGGTCAAACGGTTCCCAAGATATGAGCTTGGATGTCTGCTGCATAAACTAGAATGCAGGTGGCGCCAGCTGTCATAAAATCAAGAGAGCTGTCGGGGCTGTATAAACCTGCAAAATTTTAGGCAGATATGTCAAACCACTGCAGTGATATGAGCGATTTTGTCCCATGCCAGACAAACAGACGGGAGCTGTGCAAAAATGGCTGCAGGTGGCGCCACCAGTTTTGTGTATGATAAGGAGCTATGTGAGATCTATACGCATGCAAAATTTTGGCCCAATCGGTCAAACGGTTCCCGAGATATGAGCTTGGATGTCTGCAGCGTAAACGCGAATGTAGGTGGCGCCACCTGTCATAAAATCAGAAAAGCTATCCAGGATGTATACGCATGCCGAATTTCAGGTGAATTAGTCAAGTCACTGCAGAGATATGAGTGATTTTAACCCAAGGCAGATGAACAGATGGACACTGTGCAAACATGGTTGCAGGTGGCGCCACCATTTTTTGTGTATGTTATAAAGCTCTCCAAGGGCTACATTTGTGCAAAAAAATTTTCCTGATCGGTCAAACGGTTCCCCAGATATGAGCTTGGATGTCTGCAGTGTAAACGTGAATGTAGGTGGCGCCATCTGTCATAAAATCAGAAAAGCTATCCAGGATGTATACGCATGCCAAATTTCAGGTGAATTAGTCAAGTCACTGCAGAGATATGAGTGATTTTACCCAAGGCGGACGAACAGATGGAAACTGTGCAAACATGGTTGCAGGTGGCGCCACCATTTTTTGTGTATGTTATAAAGCTCTCCAAGGGCTACATTTGTGCAAAAAAATTTTCCTGATCGGTCAAACGGTTCCTGAGATATGAGCTTGGATGTCTGCAGCTTAAAGGTGAATGTATGTTGCGCCACCTGTCATAAAATCAGAAAAGCTATCCAGGATGTTTACGCATGCCGAATTTCAAGTGAATTAGTCAAGTCACTGCAGAGATATGAGTGATTTTAACCCAAGGCAGACGAACAGATGGACACTGTGCAAACATGGTTGCAGGTGGCGCCACCATTTTTTGTGTATGTTATAAAGCTCTCCAAGGGCTACATTTGTGCAAAAAATTTTCCTGATCGGTCAAACGGTTCCCGAGATATGTGGGTTTATGTGTGGAAACAGACGCACAAACGGACGCAGAGCGCAGAGGAAAGGTCAGAGGTCAAAACAAAATCGGGTGCAGCAGTTCACATGTGACCCGAACATAATCCCGGGTTTCGTAAAATTCTGCTCAGCGGTTACGGAGGAGTTCTCCGGACACCTACGCGGCGGCGGCAGCGTTCAGCTGAAAACATAGTATCCGCAAAACTCTGTTTTGGCGGATACAATTAAAAAATGATGATCTAATACAAACGTGTTCATTATTTTCAAGCCTCAGCAGAATTGGAGATCAGGCTTTGTTTGCCCTGAATGTATATGCAAAAGTGTTG
The DNA here is from genome assembly GCA_026874595.1 of Sipunculus nudus. Lineage (NCBI taxonomy): Eukaryota > Metazoa > Annelida > Sipuncula > Golfingiida > Sipunculidae > Sipunculus > Sipunculus nudus. The sequence goes on from CM049310.1 coordinate 65,063,641, forward strand.
TTAATCCCACCAGCCCCCCCCCCCCCCCCCCCCCCCCCCCCCCGGCTGTCATTGATCCTTTGCACCTCACCGTCACCTGTGCACTGGCACATTAGTTATCATTGCAAATGTGTACAATTTTAGCGAACCTTTGAGCTAATGTGATGGTGCGTTGTCGTGTGTCGTGCGTCATCTGTACGTTAACCATAGCTATCTCAAAAATGGCAGGAGCTAGCATCACCAAATTTTTTGCAATAATCAGTCATCAAAAAAACTATATCAGACTTTGTTTATTTTTTTCTAACTGCATTTTCTTAGATTTTATAGGGAAAAAGCTAAAAAAGCTTTAAAAATCTTCTTCTCCGAAACTGTCCAGCCAAATTGTCCAATATTTCACAGAAATGATTCCTGGAACAATCGTTCTCAAGTTTGTTCGAATGGTTCCAGTTTGGAGATTTTTGGCCGAGTTACAGGAGGTTGAACTTTGTTAACTGTGCAAAAAAGCATATTAAAATTTAAATCTCAGAAACGGCTGGAGCTATCATCACCAAATTTTATGCCAATGTTGGTCACATAGGTCATATCTGAAATTGAGGTATTGGTGGTGCCACCTGCATCGGCCTTTTTTGTACAGGGTCATCAGTGCCTGTATCACACTGAGGGCTACAAAAAACTTCTTCTCTGGAACCATATGGCCAAAATGTTTAATATCTCACAGAAATGATCCTAGGGTAGTGCTTTTTGAAGTTTGTTCAAATGGTCTCTTTTCAGTGACTTTTGGCCAAGTTATGGGAAGCTGAATTTAGTCATATGCCATAACAGCCCATTTTAGCTCAGTGGCTACAAAGATCTTCTTCTCAAAAACCACTGGGCCAAATTCTTAAATCTCACAAATTAATTATCCTCAGATGTTGATAATTTAAGTTTGTTCAAATGGTTTTGGTTCAGTGCTTTTTGGCTGAGTTATGGGAAGCTGAACTTAGCCAGTTTGCTGTATCTTCCTATATGAGTTATAAACCTGCGAAACGTTTTTCGATTGATGCCACTGAAGCCAGTTTGTTAAATATTTTTCAAGAATAATCCCTACAATAATTCTTATAATAATTGTCATTAATGGTTCCACATGAAAGATTTTTGGCTAAATTATGGATATTGAATTGAGTCATTTTACCATATATGTTAGCTGTGTTATGCTGTTACATCTAGCCTGGCACCAGTTTATCAGCATCTATTACATCATGCCACTAGACATTTAGATTTCAGGTTATCTTTGGTTAATATTGACAAGAAATTTTTTTTAAAGCTTTTAAAAAATTTAGATTTGTGATTTAAGTTATTCATCATACCAGGCAATGTTACAATCATGGATAATCAGCTTTCTGTGGCTATATAAACACAACTGTACGTGGATTATAAATTATTGGTATCCCAACTCAACTTAATTCAAGAATTTGCCATCAGTGAGATATATCTGTATTTTAATTTTGCATTCAGTATGCATCCGTAATAAATTTACATATATTCCTGATTTCTTTTTTTATAAAAAGTCAGCTGAAAAGCATTTTGTATTGGGAAAATAAATTTCAAAGTTATTTCAAGTAGGGACCACTTTTGTGTACGGATGGCAGCACTGGGTTTACCATTGGCAGATTGCCAGTGCCTTGATGTTGGCCATTAGCCAAGATGATATCAGATCTATAGTAGTTTTGGCACATTGCCAGGATTGGAAGAAGTGCAGCCAGGTAGAGGTCAAGAGTTCACTCAGTGCAGTAGCTACATTCTATTTATAGCTTTGGAAGACTGCTCACTGCATCATATTTGGCACCAAAGTTCAGCCTGAATCTATTTATAGCTTTGGCAGACTGCCAACTGTGTCAGATTATGCAAAAGGTCAAGAGTTCACTCAGTGCAGCTAGGTACAGGTCAAAAGTTCACTCAGTTTAGCCAGGTGCAGGTCAAGAGCTCACTGTGCAGTAGCTTGAGGCAGCAATTTGTCACAGGTCACTCGGGGGCAACTGCCTTACTCACCTAAGCCTTGTAAGCCCAGTGCATCAAACTCTGGGGAAGTTTGATGTATTGGACTGATATTTTGATCTGTCTATGCTTCTTTGATGGTATTCTTATTTACAAGACAGGTGGTGCCACTTACATTGACTTTCGCAGTGTATGCGCCTGCTTATTTCTACAGAGGAATTTGATACATCAGCCTAAAATTGGGCATGTTTATACGTATTGGGGAGCTTTATAGTGTACAAGACTGGTGGCGCCACCTACAATTTTTGCACAGTGTATGTCTCTGCTTATTTCACAGGAGGACTTTGACATATCAGTCTGACATTGGGCATATTTATATATCTCTTAGTTGTATATAAGACTGGTGGTGCCAGCTACAGTCATTGTATCCGCCAAAACAGAGTTTGCGGATACTATATTTTCAGTCGGACGCTGACGCTGCTGCCATCGCCGCATAGGTTTCAGGAGAATTCCTCCCAAACCACTGGGCAGAATTTTTAGCTCAGCTGACTATAAGTCATCTGAGCTATAGTCGTGGTCCATTGTCCGTCGTCCGTCCGTAGATGTGGCACGTTTTGAAACCGTAAGACCTAGGAATCCAAAATTCAGCATAATGTTAGATGTCCCCAAGATCTCCTACCAAGCCGAAAACTGGGTCTTTGCGACTTCGTTCCTTTGAGAAATTAAGGAAAAACCTCAATTTTTTATTAAAATCCTATTTTCACACTTCAGGACTGCCTAATATCAAAACCACTCATCTGTTTTTCCTCATATTTACCATAAATATTTTTCTATATAGTTCCTATGTCCATGCCAGAAATTAAGTCTGTTAAGTATAAATTCTTTAAGTTATGGGCCCAAACATAATGGACTTTGTAAAAAATCAGGAAAAATATTTACTCACTTAACATGAAAAATTTTGAAACTAGAGTCTGTTTTCCCAAGTATATAACTATGTTTAATTAAGATTCAATTGTTTACCCAAAATTAGATCTGAATTTTGTAAATTTTTTAAGCAATTAGCATAAAAATAAAATCAGTACCTTAAATTTTGCCCAACTTTGACCATGGCACGTCTTTTTCCTGTAAGTACCATTGATTTAATTTTCACAGCATGTAAACATAAATATTTAATTTGTTTAAATCTGAAATTTGGAAGTAAAAGCTTGAAAATTAAGCTAGTTATTGATTTTTTTCTTGAGGCTCTATTGTAGTCATTTGCTTTTTTTTTACAGATTACAGATGCAGGGTCCCACTCCAGGTCACTGGAAGTCAGCTATGCCAGGGTTTCTCATTTGTTACAGTCACTGGGGGAGATCCCCTGCTGTGACAAGTGTACAATTATTCTCATATCACCACCCCAATGACCCCCCCCCCCCCCCAAACACAACCCACCAAGTGTTATGCAGTATTGTTATTGTTTTCACTGTATCTCCTTAATTGTAATGCTGCTTCCACTCTGATATGCAAAAACTTTCCTTGAAAAAGTAATTCAAGGTGTAATCCAGAAGATGCAATGTTGTGTAATGTAGCATTTTCAAAGAAATCATTTTTCTTTTAAATGATTTTACCAATCATAATGGAACCCATCAGTATGCTTAAATTATGATAAAATATGAAGCACATTATGGATAAATTTTTAGATATTTATTGTTTTGCAGATTTAAAAGATATATTTTTGTGGTAAAAAATAAATAAACATTTGTATGCATGATGTGGTGTTATCTGACAAGATTGAGATTTATGATGATGCAATTGAGAATTATGAATCAACTTTTATATTCAGATATATATGTTATATTGAAAATTTATAGAAATATAAACTTAAATTAAAAAAAAAATTGATGTGATAAAAAAATGAGGATTTATTACAAACATTTGTTCATTATTTTCCTGCATCAGCAGAATTTGAGATCAGGCTTTGTTTGCCATGTTTTATGTTGTTAATTAGTTATATTTCAACTGTATACATTTCATAAAAAAAAACATATATTTAATAATATATATTATACCAAAAAAAAAGATTTGATTGAACAAATGTGTAAACTACTGAAATGTCAACAGTTAATCGAAAAGCCAACTAATGATAATGGTAATTGTACAGATCATTTGTTCACAAACTGCTCACATGCTTCAGTTTCAACATTAGGAAACACATGGTCAGGTCACAAAATATTATTTGCAACAATTTCTTGCTCATCAATACAAACCAATCATATAAACCAACCATGGCCTTTATTACCTCTTCCTCTTACATTTAATCTCCATTTGATATTATTTTAGATTTTTACCTTCAAGGTTAACTTCAGCTGAGCACAGTGACCCATAGGTCCCTTGTTTAAAATTCGGAATTATGATCGGTCACATGTGAACTGCTGTGCCCTCGATTTTTGGTTGACCTTTGACCTTTCCTCTCTGCCCAGCGTCCATTTGTGCATCTGTTTCCACACATAAACCCATATCTTGGGAACTGTTTGACCGATCAGGCTAAAAATTTTGCACAAATGTAGCCCTTTGATAGCTTTATAACATACACTAAAAATGGTGGCGCCATTTGCAACCATTTTTGCACAGCGTCCGTCTGGTCATCTGCTTTGGGATAAAATCACTCATATCCCAGCAGTGGTTTGACTTTTCCACCTGAAATTTTGCAGGTTTATACATCCTGGACAGCTTTCTTGATTTTATGACAGGTGGCACCACCTACATTCACGTTTACTCTGCAGACATCCAAGCTCATTTCTCGGGAACCGTTTGACCTACTGGGCCAAAATTTTGCTTGTGTATAGATCTCACATAGCTCTTTACATAGGCAAAACTGGTGGCACCACCTGCAACCATTTATGCACAGTGTCCATCTGTTCATCTGCCTTGGGATAAAATCACTCATATCTCAGAAGTGGTTTGACTTACCGCCTAAAATTTTGCAGGTTTATACCTCCTGGACAGCTCTCTTGATTTTATGACAGGTGGCGCCATCTACCTTCAGGTTTACTCTGCAGACATCCAAGCTCATATCTCAGGAACCGTTTGACCGATTGAGCCAAAATTTTGCATGTGTATAGATCTCACGTAGCTCTTCATCATAAGCAAAACCGGTGGTGCCACCTGCAACTACTTATGCACAGCGTCCATCTGTTCATCTGCCTTGGGATAAAATCACTCATATCTCAGAAGTGGTTTGACTTATCCTCCTGACATTTTGCAGGTTTATACATCCTGGACACCTCTCTTGATTTTATGACAGGTGGCGCCATCTACATTCAGGTTTACTCTGCAGACATCCAATCTCATATATCAGGAACCGTTTGACCGATTGGGCCAAATTTGTGCTTGTGTATAGATCTCGCATAGCTCTTCATCATAGGGAAAACTGGTGGCGCCACCTGCAACCACCTATGCACAGCATCCATCTGTTCATCTGCCTTGGGATAAAATCACTCATATCTCCGCAGTGGTTTGACTTATCCACCTGAAACTTTGCAGGTTTATACATCCTTGACAATTTTCTCGATTTTATGACAGGTGGCACCACCTACATTCATGTTTACACTGCAGACATCCATGCTAATATGCAACACACCTCACTCTTTTCCCCTTGCCACTTAATCCATGCCTCACTTCACCCGTCCCACTCTGATTTCTGCGGATAAACATAGTCGCTTGTGGACTACCCATATTGTAGTTTTAAAATGTCCTAGTCTGAAACTTGCAGGTCCGAAACATCCATTTTGCTGAAATCATAATGACTAAGGTAGATATGCAGGACTTAAGAGGATCAATATTAAATTTTAAAAATAAACCTCCATTCATACTCCCAATCTTTGCACAGGTTTGCATTAGGCCTGTAGGCCTTGTTTAATTTGAAAAATGATTGGATTAGAAAAATTAAGATCTTATTGAAACATATTCTTTCCTCAGGAGAATGGAACATAAAGTGATCAGCTCTGTCTGTCCATCATCTCTCAATTATCATTAAATATATATATATTAATTGTGAAATTTTTCCTTTAAGCGCTGTTGAAATAACTTTCATATGCTGAATGTGTGTGGATTTAAGCTATTAAAGTCTGAAATTTGAAAAAAATGTATTCAGATGTGTAATATTGCAGATGAAAAACTTTAAAAAATTAAAATATATTATTAGCTTTGTTTGTCTAACAGTCTGTATGTCCCTTTTTAAATATTATATAATTGTGAATGAACTATTTAATCCTGTTAGTATTGTTGAATTACACTGCTTAGTGTAATGTCATTGCATTCATATTTGCTCAAATATATCCCTATTTTCAACAGCTCCCAAATAAATAAAATACAAGATGACCAGAGGTCACGCGCTTGCCGGAAATGGAAATAATACAGACAGATAGACAGAGAGTGCATGTAGAAACAGTCATATGAATGAGCAACATTGTGGGGGCAGCAGAAACGAATAATACGTTTATGTATGCTTGCTGACCTTGAATAGCTGCATATCTTTCTAGTGTAAAAGGGACCAAGTTCAAACATTTCCATGAAATCCCGTTAAACTCGTTTGACAAGAAGCAGTGAGAAGTTTTCAGATTTGTCATGTCAAGCTGGCCAAATGTTATGAAAATGCCGAAAACTAGACCTGTCTAGCTTAAAAAGTCACGGAGTTATCAGCATTTCTGTGAAATGTCGTTTTTAGCTCAGCTGACTATAAGTCATCTGAGCTATAGTCGTGGTCCATTGTCCGTCGTCCGTCCGTCTGTCCGTCCGTCCGTCCGTCCGTCCGTCCGTAGATGTGGCACGTTTTGAAACCGTAAGACCTAGGAATCCAAAATTCAGCATAATGTTAGATGTCCCCAAGATCTCCTACCAAGCTGAAAACTGGGTCTTTGCGACTTCATTCCTTTGAGAAATTAAGGAAAAACCTCAATTTTTTATTAAAAACCTATATTCACACTTCAGGACTGCCTAATATCAAAACCACTCATCTGTTTTTCCTCATAATTCCTATAAATAATCCTCTATATAATTCCTATGTACATGCCAGAAATTAGGTTTGTATTATATAATTTAAAAAAGTTATGGGCCCAAACATAATGCATTTTGTAAATAATCAGGAAAGAAATTTTATCACTTAACACAAAACTTGTTAAAGCTAAGCACTTTTTTCCCAGTAATATTACTTTTATTAATCAAAATTAAATTGTATACCCAAAATTAGATCAAAATCTTTTAAATTTTTTAAAATATTAGCAAAACTAAAAAATTGGTACCTTAAATTTTGCCCAACTTTGACCATGGCACGTTTTTTTTGCTGTAACTGCTGTGGATTTAATTTTCACAGCATGTTTTTGTTAGCATTTCAACTGTTAACACCAAAAATTTGAAACCAGTTGATCAAAAACTGTAGATTTTATTCAAGTTTTCAAGCACCATGTCACATATTGCTAGTGTTATGCAGTTTGCTAGAGCTCAGCTCCCGAGCTTCAGCTCTAAGTTCCTTAAATTTGGCATACAGTTAGATTTCTCCAAAATCCCCTACCATGCCAAGAATTTGGTCACTAGGACTTAATTCCTTCGAGATATCAATGAAAAATTTCATTTTTCCATTAAAAACCCATTGTTACACTTTAAGACTGCCTAATATCAAAACCACTGATCTGACTTTAATCATAAATAATATACATATTTTTCTATACATTCGCTATGCACATGCCAGAATGATGTCAGTATTGCATAATTGTTTTAAGTTATGGGCCCAAACATAATGCACTTGTAAAAAATCAAGAAATATATTTACTCCCTTAACAAGGGCATTGCTGAAGCTTGAGATTTTTTTGTCAGGAATGTAACATTATTTAATCAAGATTCAATTGAATACCCCAAATTAGTTCTGAATTTTTCATATTTTATAAGTTATTAGTATAAATATAAAATTAGTACCTTAAATTTTGCCCAACTGTGACCATGGCACGTTTGTTTCCCGTGAGCACTGTTGCTATAATTTTCATATCATGCACACATAAAGATTTCAGCTTTTTAGTTTAGAAAGCTTAAAGAAATTGGCCAAATATTGTAGCTTTTATTAATGTTTTTTATGAGACCCTTTCAGACTTTGGCTCTCTCCAGCCCCTCTTGAGTCACCTGTATGTTGACCTTGTTGACCTTTCATCAAATTATGCACGCTTGAGGCGAGAATCCAGGCAGCTTATGGCCAGCCACAGTTGATCCAGGTGTCCAACCCAACTCATCTAGTAGTTTTAACCAACAACATAACAATAAACAATAAATAAAAAATTTTTATTGGTTTTTAATAACAATTTAAAGAAAAATAGGAAAGGAATTTGATAGTTTATAATAACAGGAAATTAACTTGCAGTTACTGATGATATAAGAATCTTGTATTGATGGGTAGAATGTCACATATTCCAAATAACACCATGCAGTCACCTATGGCATTTTCAGTTCAATTTTAATGATAAAGAAGTAAATCATATTATTCATTACTAATCATTAGGGATTATATGAAGGAAATTAATGATAGACAAAGATGCAGTTGATAATATTAATCTAGATTCCTACTGTGTCTAGTGTGTACATTGATGTGAAATAAGTCCAGAATGAATTTTTTACAGTTATTTTTTAATATAAATAAAAGCCATAAAACCAGGTACTTATGATCATTATTTAAATGCGGAATTTTGTATATTCTGGATTCTCAACATCATTGTTTGGTGAAAACTGAATAAATACCAGACATGGTGCGAATACTTTGTAATTGTATTTAAATACGAATATGATTATGTACCCCATTAAATTTCTTGCATAAAGAATGGGAATTCAGGTAAAAATGAAAGTATATGAATACTCATGCAAATACTTTCAAAATGTATTCATGAATGCATTCATGAATATATTCTTTAATATTATTTTAATAATCATATCAGTTATATTTCATTTTTAAAAATCATACAATTCTCTTATTATTTTTAATAAAAATTATATTTGGGACAATATTTGTAATTTTTTTAATAAATAGTTAAACTCTTATATTATATGTTCTGCTTATAAGTTATATGGCCAAGTCAAAATCTGTGTGACAGTAGTACTCCATTTGTTAATAAAATAAATGAAATCAATCCTCTTCCCTGTCTCCAAAGGTACTATCAAAATCATACATAAGCTAAACAACAACAACTCATAATACAGCTTATATTTATTACCACACAAAACCAGCATGTGCCTCATTTCTAAATAATATTTTTTTATCATATATAACAGCTGAGCGTCGTGACCCATAGGTCCCTTGTTTATCGTTTGACGAGATATGGTGCGAGATTTGGCCAGTCTCACAGTTTTACTATGTCAAGTTGGCCAAATGTTACCAAATGCCGAAAACCTGAGTAGCTGTAAGAGTCACCTAGTTATAAGCATTTCCATGATATCTCGTTTTTTTCTCGCTTGACGACATATGGTGCGAGATTTGTAGTTTTATCATGCCAAGCTGGTAAAATGTTACGAAATACTGAAAAGTAGACCTTTGTAGCTCTAAAAGTCGCTGAGTTATAAGTATTTCCGCGAAATCTCGTTTTTCCACATTTGACCAGATATAGTGGGAGATTTGGCCAGTCTCACAGTTTTACTATGTCGAGTTGGCCAAATGTTACCAAATGCCGAAAACTAGACCTGAGTAGCTGTAAAAGTCGCCTAGTTATAAGCATTTCCATGATATCTCGTATTTTCTAGTTTGACGAGGGATGGTGCGAGATTTGGCCTGATTTCTTTTCTGGCGTATCAAGCTGGTCATATGTTATGAAATGCCGAAAACTAGACCTGTGTAGCTGTAAAAGTCGCCAAGTTATAAGCATTTCCATGAAATCTCGTTCGACAACATATGGTGCGAAATTTGGCTAGTCTTGCAGGTTTGCCATGTCAAGCTGGCCAAATGTTATGAAATGCCGAAAACTAGACCTGTCTAGCTGTAAAAGTTGCTGAGTTATTAGGATTTCTATGAAATCTCGGTTTTAATCGTTTGACGAGATATGGTGCGAGATTTGGCAAGTCTTGCAGGTTTCTCATGTCAAGCCGTCCAAATGTTATGAAATGCCAAAAACTAGACCTGTCTAGCCGTAAAAGTCGCCTAGTTATAAGCATTTCCGTGATATCTTTTTTTTTCTCACTTGACGAGAGATGGTGCGAGATTTGGCCTGATTTCTTTTCTGGCGTGTCAAGCTGGTCATATGTTATGAAATGCCGAAAACTAGACCTGTGTAGCTGTAATAGTCGCCGAGTTATAAGCATTTCCGTGAAATCTCGTTTTTTTCTCGTTTGACAAGATATAATGGGAGATTTGACGAGACTTGTAGTTTTATCATGTCAAGCTGGCAAAATGTTACGAAATGCCGAAAACTAGACCTGTGTAGCTGAAAAAGTCGCCGAGTTATAAGTATTTCCGCAAAATCTCGTTTTTTCTCGTTTAACAACATATAGTGCAAGATTGCACGAGACTTGTAGTTTTATCATGTCAAGCTGGCAAAATGTTACGAAATACTGAAAACTAGACCTGTGTAGCTGTAAAAGTTGCCGAATTATAAGTTTTTCTGCAAAATCTCGTTTTTTGTCGTTAAACGAGATATGGTGCGAGATTTGGCCAGTCTTGCAGTTTTATCATGCCAGGCTGGCAAATGTTACGAAATGCCGAAAACCAGACCGGTGTAGCTTAAAAAGTTGCTGAGTTATAAGCATATTCGTGAAATCTCGTTTTTTCACGTTTGACCAGATCTAGTGCGAGATTCGGCGAGACTTTCAGTTTTATCATGCCAAGCTGCCTATAAGCTACTTAATGACCAAAACCAGACGTCTGTAGCTTAAAAATTGACAAAGATAGAAAATGTAGCATGACTATTTTCAAATTATCATGTTTTAACCCAAAAACGCCTAACCATGGTAACGGCAGATTTGAGTCAGGTACCCATCACATTAAAGGCCATGGAATGACGAATAAAACAAGCTATGGTTTAAGTGGCTACGACCATTTATTACAAAGTTATGGAGCAAAAACTGTATTGTATACTTTCCATGACCTTGACCTTCACCATGATGCGATGTTGACCAAAAACAATAGGGTTCCAGGAATTTGGGTTGTCAATCATCTCTGTAAGTTTCATGTCGATTGCTGCAAAATTGTGGCCAGGAGAGCGCAGACAAACAAAGTAGACGACCAGAGGTCGAGCGCTTGCCGGAAGTTGAAATGACAGACAGACAGCCAGACAGAACATATTGTGGGTTTTCTATTATTTGAATGACCCTCAGCGTTTGCTGAGAAGTTGTGGCCTGTAAAATGACATATCAGACAAAACAACGAGGAAGCAGACAAAGCTGACCACAAAAGACGAACAGACAGACATACTGACACATCTGTGATAACACAGATTACCAGACAAAAGCGCTGAAGGTAAAGAAGAGCAAAATTAGCGATAGTTTATGTAGGTAAGGTTTATAATTTTGAAGAGATGGCCAAAACATGATATGTTGGGGAGGTGAAAGTGCAGCGCCCCCTAGTGGCTATATCCGGAAAATGAAAAATCTGTTTTGAGATATTAGTGTAACACATAAGATGTACCAGTTTTGAAAGGATTCCTGAAAAAAACTGTGGCCTATAGAATGCTATATATGAGGCGCAAAAATAAGCAAGCAGGTAGATTTGAGGACAACTGACAAACAGACAGACACACTTACAAAGTGACACAAGATTGAGACCAGATGACATAACTAGGTCATGGAGAAGACACAGGGAAAGAAAATAAGCCATAGTTTCTGTAATTGAGGCTTTGGGTTTTAGAGATATGGCCAATACAATGGTATGTGTGTGAGGGTCATGTGCAGCGCCACCTAGCGGCCATATCCGGAAAATGAAAAACAAGTTCTGAGATATTTCTGTAAAACATAATATGCATCAGTTTTCAAATGCTTCTTTAAAAACTGTGGCCTGTAGAATGCTATATGTGAGATGCAAGAACCAGCAAGCAGGCAAATTTCAGGACAACTGACAAACAGACAGACACACTGACAAAGGGACACAAAATTGTGACCATATGACTACACCAGGTTATGGAGAAGACTCAGAGGAAGAAAGTAAGCTATAGTTTATGTAATTGAGGCTTATAATTTTGGAGATATGGCCAAAATATTATATGTTGGGGAGGTTCGCATCAAGCGCCACCTAGCGGCCCTATCCAAAAAATGAAAAAATAAATTCGAGAGACTAGGGTAAGACTTGAAATATATCAGTTTTAAAAAATTCCTGCAAAACTGTGGCCTCCAGGGCAAGATTAATGAAATCTTGAAATATCTCGTTTGGTGAGATATCTTACGAGATATTGCCAGACTTTAAATAAAATCATGTAGTACTAAACGAATGCTACCTAATGCAAAAAACTAGACCTCTCTAGCATTAAAACTGACAAATTAGTCCATTGATTTTCAAATATGATAAATTTTCCCCAAAAATGTGTTACCATGGAAACGGCAAATTTGAGTCAGGTATCCAGAAAGGCGATTGGATGACGATTAAAATGAGCTATAGTTCAAGTAGATACGACGAATAGTTACAAAGATATGAAGAAAAACCTGTTTTGTATACTTTGATGACCTCGACCTTGACCTTTGACCTTTTTGGACCAAAAACAATAGGGCACCTAGAAATTTTGTTTTTCATCATCCCTGTAAGTTTCAAGGTTATTGTGGCAAAATTGTGGCCAGGAGAGTGATGACAAACAAACAAACTAGACGACCATAGGTCGAACGCTTGCTCGGAAGTGAAACACAGACGGAAAGACAGAAAATATTGTCGGTTTTCTATTAATGGAATGACTGTCAGGGACATTGTTGAGAATATGTGGCCCGTAGAATGACATATGAGACAAAAGAACAGGCAAGCAGACAAAGCTGACAACAAAAGACGAACAGACAGACATACTGACTTTGTGAGACAAGATTGACACCAGATGACTTAACCTAGTTATGGAGAAGATTCAAAGGAAGAAAATGAGTTATAATTTATGTAATTTAGATTTATAGTTTTGGAGGTATGGCGAATTAATGATATACTTGGGAGGCTTGACTGTAGCGCCCTCTGGCGGACATATTCCGAAGATGACAAATGCGTTTCGTATTATTAGTGTATGACATGAGATGTCCCAGTTTCAAAAGGATTCCGTCAAAGCTGTGGCCTGTAGAATGCTATATGTAAGGCGTAAGAACCAGCAAGCAGGCGACTTTGAGGATATCCTACAAACAGATGGACACACTGACAAAGTGACAGAAGATTGAAACCAGATGCCTTAATCAGGTTATGGAGAAGACTCAAAGGAAGAAAATAAGCTATAGTTTATGTAATTGAGGCTTTGGGTGTAGAGATATGGCCAATACAATGGTATGTGTGTGAGGGTTGTGTGCAGTGCCCACTGGTGGCCATATCCGGAAAATGATAAATTTATTTCTAGATATTAGTGTAAGACATAAGGTGTAATAGTTTCAAAAGGATTCCGTCAAAACTGTGGCCTATAGAATGATATATGTGAGACGCAAGAACCAGCAAGCAGGTGAATTTGAGGACAACTGACAAACAGATGGACACACTGACTAAGTGACTCAAGATTGAGTCCAGATGACTACTCCAGGTTATGGAGAAGACTAAAAGGAAGAAAAAAGCTACAGTTTATGTAACTGAGGTTTATAGTTTTGGAGATATTGCCAAAGCATGATATGTTGGGAGAGGTTCGAGTTCAGCGCCCCCTAGCGGCCATATCAGGAAAATGGAAAATTTGTTTCGAGATATTAGTGTAAGACTTGAGATGTATTAGTTTCAAAAAGATTCTTTCAAAACTGTGGCATGTAGAATGCTATATGTGAGACGCAAGAGCAAGCAGGTGAATTTGAGGACAACTGACAAACAGACGGACACACTGACAAAGTGACACAAGATTGAGACCAGATGACATTATCAGTTTATGGAGAAGACTCAGAGGGAAAAAATAAGCTATAGTTTATGTAATTGAGGCTTTGGGTTTTAGAGATATGGCCAATGTAATGATATGTGTGTGAGGGTCATGTGCAGCGCCCTCTAGCAGCCATATACAAAAAATGAAAAAACAATTTCGAGATACTAGTGTAGGACTTCTGATATGTCAGTTTCAAAAAGATTCCTGCAATAATGTGGCCTTTGGCGCAAGATGAATGAAATCTCGAAATATCTCTATTCACGAGATATTTAACAAGATACTGCAAGACTTGTTTTAAAATCTTGTAGTAGTAGTTGAATGCTACCTGATGCAAAAAACTAGATCACTGTAGCTTTAAAACTGACAAAGTTAGAAAAATAAAACCCTTTATTTTCAAATATCATGACTTTTTCCCCAAAATTCGTAACCATGGTTACGGCAAATTTGAGTCAGCTACACACCAGATGACAGGCCTTGGAATGACGATTAAAATGAGCTATTGTTGAAGTAAATACGACTAATAGTCACAAAGATATGAAGAAAAAAACGTTTTGAGAAGTTTTGACGACCTTGACCTTGACCTTAGACCTATTTTGGCCAAAAACAATAGGGCACCTAGAAGTTATATTTTTTTCATCATCCCTGTAAGTTTCAAGGTTATTGTGGCAAAATTGTGGCCAGGAGAGTGATGACAAACAAACAAACAGACAGACAAACAGACATACGCAACTGACCATTATGCTTGCTGAAATCTTTGATTCCGGCAAGCAACAAACAGACAGACTAGACGACCATAGGTCGAACGCTTGCCGGGAATCGGAAGTGAAACACAGACGGACAGACAGAACATATTGTCGGTTTTCTATTAATGGAATGACTCTCAGGGACATTGCTGAGTATATGTGGCCTGTAGAATGACATACCGTATTTCATCCAATTGTTCGATCCCTCTATTTATACGACCTCCAAAAATATTCAAGGTTATTAATTTCTAAATTTCCTCTAATTTTCGACTGCTTGAAAAGTTTTTCATCTCACTGAATCATGTCCAAACTGGCGGACATGGTGTCGAAAGAGACCAGTCATATCCAGTAAGGTAAGTGACTGATGAATAAAATAAAGGAATATTTGTAACATACTGTATTTGGTGTTTGTTTCATTCATCAGGACAAATGTAAAGGCGTCTTCTACATTATAAAAATGTGATTTTCTTTAATACTTTTAACAAACTGCGCAAAAATGATCGCATTATAGCGACGTTTAAAATGGCTCATGACTGTCAGCTCTGACCCCTGACCTTGTTGCCGTAAATACGCCAAACATTGACGTTTGATGACGAAAAGATATCTCTAACACTCGCTCGATAGTAGTTGATAACTGACGTAAGATAATCATGTTGATTATAAAATAATGCTGTATTCACGGCATTCATATCTCTTGGCTGGCACCCTTGGTCGTTTGGGGCGTAAATAGCTCGCCCATGAACACAACTCACAGGCCATGCGCAAAGCAGCATGGGACATGGGAAATGGGAACAGACTTAAACAACAACCAGTAGCGCTTAAATAAATATTAATCGAGAGGAACCCTCTGAAAAAAGTACCGTACTTATAAGCATAAATTATGTGATTTATTGGATTCAGCCTTGACACTACACGTTTTGCGTCCCTTCAGTCCCGTATGAATGATCCAACTTATTTGAGATTTAATAAATGCATCGTTATTAATGAAACAAAAAAAAAACCATGGGCCAATTTTCTTACCACTACGGTTCAAAAGTGAAAAGAATTATCATTAAATTTTATAATCCTTATTTTTATTTACTATTGTTATATATAAATGAGAGAGAGAGAGAGAGAGAGAGAGAGAGAGAGACTGATAGTGTTTCTCTATGGACCACTAGAGACACGGTTCTATACTTTGCATATTATCGAGTCAGTATTGAGCATTTTCATTCATGATTTCAGTAATTCTGAATACCAGTACAGTTACATTGTGTGGAAATATGCGAGTTAAAAAAAAACAAATCTGCATGCAGTCAGCTGAAAATGAAAATCTTACCTCAGTATGTTGATCACGATATCAATTAAATGAGTCATGAAATATGAAATGAAGCAGTGTTTAGAGAACGTCTTGCCCTATTAGGTGTTTCAGATGCCCCACCGTTAATTACGTTCAATGAAAATCGACTCACTAATTACCGACTGGTCACAGTTTACCCTCCGACACGGTCTGACCAAGATTACACGGTAGTGGTCAAAGGGCAAACTATCGCCTTTCATGTTAATCGATGTTTTGGCAACGGGAACACTTGGCCGGGAAATCATGTCCCGTGTCCGTGTTTGGACAACAGGCGTTATTATAACCAAACTTGCTATTAAAGCTTCCTCAGCCCCTTTGTACCGACATATTCCCTCACCATTCCTTTTTGTTTTTCATATAACAACCTCATTTACATAACACAGTGTCTTGACAAACACAATAGGTGTGCTGTGAAACGTAGTTTGCATTCATCACTTTGTATTTATAACTGACAAATACGTTGAGCATGCTGTGAATATTTGTTTTCTTACAAACACGGTGAGCAGGATGTTTGTATTTTGTATTTCTTTAAAATACGATTAAAATCTTGTGAAATTTACTGGTCTTATTTATGATATTTTTGAGAAGATCTGACAAGATAATAAACCAAATTTTTCTTAAAAGCTATAATATCGCCCACCGTACAATGGCAAATCATGCACTTCATATGTCCACCACAGTAATGCATGAACACCCGTAACTCGCCATTTGTATGGAATTAATACAGTTGATTTTAAGAAACAGCTCCCTTATATAATGGATAACATTTATTTTGTAACCTATTATATTGTCACATGACAGGATTTAATAGCACACATAAAGATATAGCTGTAATGGACAATACGAGAGACACGACCATGAACTGAGGCGATGGCTGACGAACCCATACATAAAAGCGATTCTATTTATTCGACCATGACATGATTTGCAAGGTACTAATTTCTAATTATCCTCCATTTAATCGACCTCTGTAAAATTTATTTATTTTTTTATGGTCGAACAATTAGATGAAATACGGTATGAGACAAAAGAACAGGCAAGCAGACAAAGCTGACAACAAAAGACGAACAGACAGACATACTGACTTTTTGAGACACGATTGACACCAGATGACTTTACCTAGTTATGGAGAAGATTCAAAGGAAGAAAATGAGTTATAATTTATGTAATTTAGATTTATAGTTTTGGAGGTATGGCTAATTAATGATATACTTGGGAGGTTCGACTGTAGCGCCCTCTAGCGGACATATTCCGAAGACGACAAATGCGTTTCGTTTTATTAGTGTATGACATGAGATGTCCCAGTTTCAAAAGGATTCTGCAAAGCTGTGGCCTGTAGAATGCTATATGTAAGGCGTAAGAACCAGCAAGCAGGCGACTTTGAGGATAACGTACAAACAGATGGACACACTGACAAAGTGACAGAAGATTGAAACCAGATGCCTTAATCAGGTTATGCAGAAGACCCAAAGGAAGAAAATAAGCTATAGTTTATGTAACTGAGGCTTTGGGTGTAGAGATATGGCCAATACATTGGCATGTGTGTGAGGGTCATGTGCAGCGCCCACTAGTGGCCATATCCGGAAAATGAAAAATTCATTTCTAGATATTAGTGTAAGGCATAAGGTGTAATAGTTTCAAAAGGATTCCGTCAAAACTGTGGCCTATAGAATGCTATATGTGAGACGCAAGAACCAGCAAGCAGGCAAATTTGAGGACAACTGAGAAACAGACGGACACACTAACAAAGTGACTCAAGATTGAGTCCAGATGACTACTCCAGGTTATGGAGAAGACTCAAAGGAAGAAAAAAGCTACAGTTTATGTAACTGAGGTTTATAGTTTTGGAGATATTGCCAAAGCATGATATGTTGGGAGAGGTTCGAGTTCAGCGCCCCCTAGCGGCCATATCCGGAAAATGGAAAATTTGTTTCGAGATATTAGTGTAAGACTTAAGATGTAATAGTTTCAAAAGGATTCTTTCAAAACTGTGGCCTGTAGAATGCTATATGTGAGACGCAAGAGCAAGCAGGCGAATTTGAAGACAACTGACAAACAGACGGACACACTGACAAAGTGACACAAGATTGAGACCAGATGACATTATCAGTTTATGGAGAAGACTCAGAGGGAAAAAAATAAGCTATAGTTTATGTAATTGAGGCTTTGGGTTTTCGAGATATGGCCAATGTAATGATATGTGTGTGAGGGTCGTGTGTAGTGCCCCCTAGCAGCCATATTCAAAAAATGAAAAAACGATTTTGAGATACTAGTGTAGGACTTATGATATGTCAGTTTCAAAAAGATTCCTGCAATAATGTGGCCTTTGGCGCAAGATGAATGAAATCTCGAAATATCTCTATTCACGAGATATTTTACGAGATTCTACAAGACTTGTTATTAAATCTTGTAGTAGTAGTTGAATGCTACCTGATGCAAAAAACTAGATCACTCTAGCTTTAAAACTGACAAAGTTAGAAAAATAAAACCCCTTATTTTCAAATATCATGACTTTTCCCCCTAAATTCGTAACCATGGTTACGGCAAATTTGAGTCAGCTACACACCAGATGACAGGCCTTGGAATGACGATTAAAATGAGCTATTGTTGAAGTAGATACCACTAATAGTCACAAAGATATGAAGAAAAAACCGTTTTGAGAAGTTTTGACGACCTTGACCTTGTCCTTTGACCTATTTTAGCCAAATACAATAGGGCACCTAGAAATTATGTTTTTCATCATCCCTGTAAGTTTCAAGGTTATTGTGGCAAAATTGTGGCCAGGAGAGTGATGACAAACAAACAAACTAGACGACCATAGGTCGAGAACTTGCCGGAACTAGAAATAAGAAAGTTAAACTAACAGACAACAAGCAGCAGAAAGGCAGGGAACATTTCGAACTGGTCAAATGAACAACCCCTATTGTTAGGGAAACAGATGCACATCTTCATGTGGTTATGTTGATTATCAAAAGTCACAGACAAGTTGCAGACGAGTAGACAGACAGAGAGACAGAAAAAAACTCAGGGTGAAGATCATGTACTCAGGCCATAGAGAATTGAAAGCATGAATAAAGCAAGCAAGAGTCTATTCGAATTAATCTTCATATTTTGAATTTCAAGAATAATAACCTATATTGGGTCACCATTGTAAGGGAAGAATATGACAGTCACCAAGAGGATAAATGCATTAAATCTGGTTTCACATGCTGCAATCAAAGTTGTGACAGAAACTTACAATATAATCACATAATATGACTGAGAGTGTTAGACTATCAATTGCTGAAAACTATAGGTCGTCAGCAAAAAAAACTTAGAATTATAGGCGTTTCTTTGAATGATCCCATGTTATCGTTTGATAAGAAATGGTGCGAGATATGATGTGATATTCATTTCGTCACTTAAAACTAATCAAGTGATTCTTGAACAATAGAAAAATAAAATCTCTAGCATTTAAATGACCTAGATATAGATATATGTTAGACATCACGAATATTCTCATTTGGAGGGAGACGATACGAGATGTGTTGAGATTTGCGGTTTAACCATGTTAAGCTTCTGAAAAGCTTCCAAATGCTGAAAACTACTCTTCTTTATCATAAACCGTGATCGAGTTAAAAACATTCCTGTGAAATCTCGTATTTTCTCATTTTTCGGAAAATCAAGCTAGATTTGACGAGACTTGCAAATGAATGACTTAGAATCAAGTGAATGCTGCCTCGTGTAAAACACTAGACCTCTGTAGTATAATTTTAACAGAGACAGAAGCAAAAACCTCCATATTTTCACATTGCCATGTTTTACCCCAAAATTAGGTAACCATGGTAACCGCAGCACAAAGCTATATGTGCGGAGAAATAAGTAAATGATCCTAGTATTAGATATGATAATAAAAATTGTGACATGTTGGATATTTTTTTTAAATATTGCAGAAAATGATATGTTACAGTGTCTCACATACCACGCCCCCTAGTGGCTATTTCTGAAAATGAAAAAAAAATTTCGAGATATTTATAAATTACACAAAATTCACCACTATCAAAGCTATTGTCTAAAATTACGACTTCTAGGTCATATTAAATGAAATCTAAAAAGATCTCGTTTGTCAAGAAATGGCACGAGAGTGTCTATGAGACTTTCTGTTGTATGATAAACATCTCATAAAATACTACCTAATGCAAACAACCAGACGTCTCTAACTTTTAAAAAGGCCATGTACTCCTGTCATTGAGAATGGAAAACCGTCTATTAGAATAAAACTCCATATTTTGAATTTTAAGAAAAAGAAGAATTTAATTGTAACGTATATTAGGTCACCATGGTAATGGAAGAATATGACAGAGTCCCCACGAGGATAAACATATTAAATCTTGTTTTAGATGCTGCAATCAATGTTGTGACACTGTCTATAGTTTTCGAGATATGGCACAATAATGATTGCTGCAGCGCCATCTGGTTGCTATTTTCTAAAAGAAAAAAAAATGAGTTCCCAGATATTTTTTATTATATATATTTGATTTATAATTAAAATTTAACCCCTGTAGAATATGACAGAGTCCCCACGAGGATAAACACATTAAATCTTGTTAGCTCATGATCTTATTATTTTTAATAAAATTTATATTTGGGACAATATTTGTAAAATTATTTAATTAATATTTAATTAATAGTTAAACTCTTATATTATATGTTCTGCTTATAAGTTATATGGCCAAGTCAAAATCTGTGTGACAATAGTCCTCCATTTGTTAATAAAATAAATGAAATCAATCCTCTTCCCTGTCTCCAAAGATACTATCAAAATCATACATAAGCTAAACAACAACAACTTATAATACAGCTTATATTTATTACCACACAAAACCAGCACGTGAATCATATCTAAATCATATTTTTTATCATATATAACAGCTGAGCGCCGTGACCCATAGGTCCCTTGTTTCTCTATTTTTTAGACCTTTAAGGATGCTGTCGTCTGTTAACGTGGCACAAATTGTAACAACAGGACTTAGAATCTTCATTCTTGTCATGCAAGGAGGCCCATGAAAAGTGTCTGTAGAAACCTGAAATTAGGTCTTTGTTACCCATATACTTCAAGCTATAGGACTCCGAAGTATCCCTCAGAATAATGGAAAAATTGATACAAAAGCTGAAGTATCTGAACAACTAATGTAGAGTTCACCATGATTCTTTGCATGGATATTGACCATTAAGTGTTTTTATTAGTTTCTGCAGACTGGTGGAACCACCTGTATTTTTTTAAAAGTTTATGCATTTTCTCTATTTTTGAGATATATAAATACAGTCACATTCTTGGCCTGTTGGTTAATCTGTTTGATGCTTCAGTTGAATGGGTATATACTACCATTCAGATGATAAAATTTCCTTTGGCAAATCTCTTCCCAGTCAGCTGAGCGTCATGACTCATGGGTCACTTGTTGGTAGAATTATTGGAACTTTAACAATAAAAGGACTGCATCTTTTATTCTAGATATTTTGATAAAAAGTTTATTAATATGTCAGCTTGAAAAAAACATTTTAGCCAGTCATTCGGAATATGTAAACGGATTTACCAACAGGCCATGATTGTGTCTGTATCTTTAAATAGGTTGAGAAACTGCCATCTGTTTTAGATTTGGCAACAGATCAAGAGTTCATTCAGTGCAGCCAGATATAGGTCAAAAGTTCAATCAGTGCAGCCAAACACAAGGCATGTGATCACCTCATGGGTGACATGTGAACACCTCATGGGCACCATGTGATCACCTCTTAGGTAGCATGTGATCATCTCATAAGTATCATGTGATCACCTCATGTGTGTCATGCCCCTCAAGGCTGCAAGTGAAGCCAATCTGTGAGCTTGTGCAATGATGTGGCTACTATTTCAGATTTGGCAACAGGCCATAGGTCAGTCTGGATCTATTTATAGCTTTGGCAGACTGCCAACTGTATCAGATTAGGCAACAGGTCAAGAGTTCACTCAGTGCAGTAGCTGCATTCTATTTATGGCATTGGCAGACTGCCCACTGCATCAGATTTGGCACCAAAGTTCAGCCTTGATCTATTTATAGCTTTGGCAGACTGCCAACTATGTCAGATTATGCAAAAGGTCAAGAGTTCACTCAGTGCAGCCAGGTACAGATCAAAAGTTCACTCAGTCTAGCCAGGTGCAGGTCATGAGTTCACTCAGTGCTTGCAACTTGTCACAGTTCACTTAGGGCAACTGCCTTTCTCACCTAAGCTTGGTCAGCCTCATGCATCAGACTCAAGATAAGTTTGATGTATTGGCCTGATATTTTGACCTTTCTATGTGTCTTTGATGGCTTTCTCGCTCACAAGACAGGTGTCGCCACCTACAATGACTTGTGCACAGTGTATGTGCCTGCTTATTTCTACAGAGGAATTTGATATATCAGCCTGAAATTGGGCATACTTATACATATCGAATAGCTTTGTCGTATACAAGACTGGTGGTGCCACCTACAATAATTTTTGCACAGTGTGTGTCCCTGCTTATTTCTCAGGAGGGGTTTGATATATTGGTCTGAAATTGAGCATATGTATATATCTCTGATAGCTTCATTGTATACAAAACTGGTGGTGCCAGCTACAATCATTTTTGTGTTGTGTGCACCCATGCAAGAATTTCAGCAGTGATGTTTGTGTAATTGTTTTTTATATTAAAAATTTTTAGTAATTGCATTGTTCATATACATGAAAAGTAATGGTCCAGCATTGGAGCATTAAACCTGGTGTATTTCCCAATGCACAGGTTTGCATTAGGCCTGTAGGCCTTGTTTCCAAATTTTAGAATTTTTTCCCTTTTTTTCACACCTGCAATGAAACTGTTATCTGTTAACAAGGCACAAATCTTAACCACTGTACCTGGAATCCTCTCAATTCAATTTTGGGAAGGTCCATGAATAATCTTCTTGGAAACCAGAAATTAGGTCTCTGTTACCAATATTTGAGCTGTGGAGCTGTGATCTGCCCCCCCCCCCCCAGAATAATCAAAATTTTGATACAAAAGCTCAAGTATCTGAATAAGTACTGCATTGATCACCATGATTATGTGCATGAACATTGATCATGGTGTGGTCTATCCCCTCCTGCAGACTGGTGGTGCCACCTGTATTTTTCCCAGTTTTAGCAAACCTGTGAGGTTATGTGATGGTGCTTCGTCGTCCGTCGTGCATTGTCTGTTGTGCGTCGTCTGTACGTTAACGATAGCTATCTCAAAAAAAGCAGGATCTAGCATCACCAAATTTTTTGCAAATAATCAGTCATCCAAAAAACCAAATCAGATTTTGTTTATTATTTATTTAACTGCATTTTCTTAGATTATATAGGGAAAAAGCTAAAAAAGCTTTAAAAATCTTGTTCTCCAAACAGTCCAGCCAAATTGTCCAATATTTCGCACAAATGATCCCTGGAACAATTTTCCTCAAATTTGTTCAAATGGTTCCATTTCGGAGATTTTTGGCCGAGATACAGGAGGCTGAACTTTGTTAAATGTGCAAAAAAGCATATTAAAATTTAAATCTCAGAAACGGCTGGAGCTATCATCACCAAATTTTATGCCAATGTTGGTCACATAGGTCATATCTGAAATTGAGGTATTGGTGGCACCACCTGCATCGGCCTTTTTTGTACAGGGTCATCAGTGCCTGTATCACACTGAGGGCTACAAAAAACTTCTTCTCTGAAACCATATGGTCAAAATGTTTAATATCGCACAGAAATGATCCTAGGGTAGTGCTTTCTGAAGTTTGTTCAATTGGTCTCTTTTCAGTGACTTTTGGCTAAGTTATAGGAAGCTGAATTTAGTCATATGCCATAACAGCCCATTTTAGCTCAGTGGCTACAAAGATCTTCTTCTCCAAAACCACTGGGCCAAATTCTTAAATCTCACACATTAATTATCCTCAGATGTTGATAATTCAAGTTTGTTCAAATGGTTTTAGTTCAGTGCTTTTTGGCTGAGTTACAGGAAGCTGAACTTATTCAGTTTGCTGTATCGTCCTATATGAGTTATAAACCTGCAAAACGTTTTTCGACTGATGCCACTGAAGCCAGTATGTTAAATATTTTCAAGAATAATTCCTACAATAATTCTAATAATTATTGTCATTAATTGTTCCACATGAATGATTTTTGGCTGAATTATGGAGATTAAATTGAGTCATTTTACCATATATGTTAGCTGTGTGATGCTGTTACATCTAGCCTGGCACCAGTTTATCAGCATCTATTACATCATGCCACTAGGCATTTAGATTTCAAGTTATCTTTGGTTAATATTAACAAGAAAGTTTTTAGCTCAGCTGACTTTCAGTCATGCTGAGCTATAGCGATCACTCTTTGTCCGTCGTCCGTCCGTCTGTCCGTCCGTCTGTCCGTCTGTCCGTTAACCTGGCACAAATCGTAACCACTGGACTTAGAATCTTGTAACTTTACATTCTGAGAGGTCAATGAAAAATCTCCTTGGAAACCAGAAATTAGGTCTCTGTTACCCATATTCTTTGAGCTATGGGGCCCCAAAGAACCCCCCAGAAAAGTCCAAAATTTCATACAAAAACTTCAATATCTCATTAACTACTTGACTGATGGTCTTGATTTGTGGCACAACTATTGATCATGAGATGTGTCATCACTTCCTGCAGACTGGTGGCGCCACCTGTTTCGTTGGATTTTTTATGAATTTTTTTCTCTATTTTTTTAGACCTTTAAGGATGCTGTCATCTGTTAGCGTGGCACAAATTGTAACAACTGCACCTAGAATCTTCATTCTTGACACACTGAGAGACCTATGAAAAGTCTCCATGGAAACCAGAAATTAGGTCTCTGTTACCCATATCCATCGTGATATGGGGCCCCAAAGTACCCCCCAGAGTAGTCAAAAATTTCATACAAAAACTTCAATATCTCAATAACTACATCACTGATGGTCATGTTTTTTGGGATACATATTGATCAAGACGTGTTTCATCAGTTCTTGCAGACTGGTGGCACAACCTGTATTTGTTCGTTTTTTTTTTTTTTACGATTTTTTCCTCTATTTTTGAGACCTTTAAGGATGCTGTCATCTGTTAGCGTGGCACAAATTGTAACGACTAGACCTAGAATCTTCATTCTCGATACACTGAGAGACCTATGAAAAGTGTCCATGTAAACCAGAAAATTAGGTGTCTGTTACACATATCCTTTGAGCTTTGGGGCCCCAAAATACCCCCCCAGAGTAGTCAAAAATTTCATACAAAATCTTCAATATCTCAATAACTACAACACTACATATTGATCATGAGCTGTTCCATCACTTTCTGCAGACTGGATGCGCCACCTCTATTTTTTTTCAAATTTTTACGAATTTTTTTTCTCTTTTTTAGAGACCTTTAAAGATGTGGTTATCTGTCAACAGGGTACAAATTGCAACAACTGGACCTAGAAAATTCATTCTTGTCATGCAAGGAGGCCCATGAAGAGTGCCTGTGGAAACTTGAAATTAGGTCTCTGTTACCCATATCCTTCAAGCTATAGGACTCTGAAGTATCCCTCAGAATAATGGACAATTTGATACAAAATATGAAGTATCTGAACAACTAATGCGGAGATCACCATGATTCTTTGCATGGATATTGACCATTAAGTGTTTTTATTAGTTTCTGCAGACTGGTAGAGCCACCTGTTTTTTTGTATCCTCCAAAACAAAGTTTTGCAGATACTATGTTTTTGACCGGGTTCCTCCGCCGCCGCCACGTTTGTTTCCAGAGAGCTCCTCTGAGAAAAATGGACCGATTTTTCCGAAACTTACACCAATTATCTAGTCACATGTGAACTAGTGCCTAACCAATTTGTGTTGACCTCTGACCTTTCCCCTCTATCCAGCGTCCATTTGTCGATCTGTTTCCACACATAAACCCTCATATCTCGGGAACTGATTGACCAATCAGGAAATAAAATTTATACAAATGTAGCCCTTGGATTGCTTTATAACATACACAAAAATGGTGGCGCCACCTGTAACCATGTTTGCACAGTGTCCATCTGTTCATCTGCCTTGGGTTAAAATCACTTATATCTCTGCAGTGAATTGACTAATTCACCAGAAATTCGGCATGCATATACATCCAGGATAGCTTTCTTGATTTTATGACAGATGGCACCACCTACACTCACGTTCAAGCTGATCACATCCAAGCTCATATCTCAGGAACCGATTGACCGATTGGGCCAAAATTTTGCATGTGTATGGATATCACATAGCTCTTTATCATACGCAAAACTGGTGGCGCCACCTGCAACCATTTTTGCACAGGGTCTGTCTGTTTTCTGCTGTGGGATGTCACTCATATCTCGGAAGTGGTTTGACATATCTGCCTAAAATTTTGCAGTTTTATACATCCTGGATAGCTTTCTTGATTTTATGACAGGTGGCGCCACCTACATTCTAGTTTACAGTGCAGACATCCGAGCTCATATCTGGGGAACCGTTTGAACGATTGGGCCAAAATTTTTCATGTGTATAGATCTCACATAGGTCAACTGGAGGGGCCACCTGTAACCATTTTTGCACAGCGTCTGTCTGTTTGTCTGCCGTTGGCTAAAATCACTCATACACATGTAGTGGTTTGACTTTTCTGCCTAAAATTTTGCATATGTATACAACTTGGACATCTTTCTGGATTTGTGGTAGGTGGCACAACCTACATACACATTTAGGCTGCAGACATCCATGCTAATATGCAACATACCTCACTCTATTTCCCCTTGCCACTCAATCCATGCCTCACTTCAACCGTTCCACTCTGATTTTGGCGGATACACCTGGTCACTTGTCGGCTACCCGTATTCTAGTTTTTAAAGTTTACACATTTTTTCTCAATTTTTGAGATATATAAATAAAGACTAAATCTTGGCCTGTTGGTTAATCTGTTTGATGCTTCAGTTGAATGGGTATATACTACCATTCTGATGATAAAATTTCCTTTAGCAAATCTATTCCCTGTCAGCTGAGCCACATGACCCATGGGTCACTTGTTTTAAAAGCTTTTAAAAAATTTAGATTTATGATTTAAGTTATTCATCATACCAGGCAATGTTACAATCATGGATATTCAGCTCTCTGTTGCTATATAAAGACATCTGTACGTGGATTATAAATTAATGGTATCCCTATTCAACTTAATACAAGAATTTGCCATCAATAAGATATATCTGTATTTTAATTTTGCATTCAGTATGCATCCGTAATAATTTAATATATATTCCTAATTTTTTTTTTATAATAACAGAGATGAAAAGTATTTTGTATTGGGAAAATAAATTTCAAAGTCATTTCAAGTAGGGACCACTTTTGTGTACAGATGGCAGCACTTGGTTTACCATTGGCAGATTGCCAGTGCCTTTATGTTGGCCATTAGCCAAGATGATATCAGCTCTATAAATAGTTTTGGCACAGTGCCAGGATTGGAAGAAATGCAGCCAGGTATAGGTCAAGAGTTCACTTAGTGCAGTAGCTGCATTCTATTCATAGCTTTGGTAGACTGCTCACTGGATCATATTTGGCACCAAAGATCAGCCTGAATCTATTTATAGCTTTGGCAGACTGCCAACTGTGTCAGATTATGCAACAGGTCAAGAGTTCACTCAGTGCAGTCAGGTACAGGACAAAAGTTCACTCAGTCTAGCCAGGTTCAGGTCAAGAGTTCACTCAGTGCAGTAGCTTGAGGCAGCAATCTGTCACAGGTCACTCGAGGGCAACTGCCTTACTCACCTTAGCCTTGTCAGCCCAGTGCATCAAACTCTGGGGAAGTTAGATGTATTGGACTGATATTTAGACCTGTCTATGCGTCTTTGATGGTATTCTCATTTACAAGACAGGTTGTGCCACGTACATTGACTTTTGCAGAGTGTATGTGTTATTTCTACAGAGGAATTTGATATATCAGCCTAAAAAAGGGGATATTTATACATTTCAAATAGCTTTGAAGTATACAAGACTGGTGGTGCCATCTACAATAATTTTTGCACTATGTGTGTCCCTGCTTATTTCTCAGGAGGGGTTTGATATATCAGTCTGAAATTTGGCATATGTGTATATCTCTGATAGCTTTGTTGTATACAAAACTGATGGTGCCAGCTACAATTGTTTTTTTGTGTGTGCACCCATGCCAGAATTTCAGCAGTGATGTTTGTGTAATTGTTTCTTATTGAAAATGTTTAGTACTTGCATTGTTCATATACATGAAAAGTAATGGTCCAGCATTGAAGCATTATATCTGGTGTATTTCCCAATGCACAGGTTCGCATTAGGCCTGTAGGCCTTGTTTATGATTTTTTTTTTTTTTTTAGACCTGCAATGAAACTGTCAACAGTTAACATGGCACAATTCCTAACCGCTGAACTTGGAATTTTGACATCAAAGGAGGTTCATGAATATATCTCTGTGGAAACCTGAAATTAGCTCTCTGTTACCCATATTCTCGGAGCTATGGGGCTCAAAAGTACCCTTCAGAATAATTAAAAATTTGATGTTAATTATATTTCAAATTCATCTTAAAATACACTCTTTGTATTTTCAAGTTCAGTTGAGTGTCATGGCCCATGGGCCACTTATTTTGTCCTATCACAGGTTCTTACAGTCAGCAAAAACAAAGGTGCTAGAGAAGAAAGTGTATAAATAAAAAAATAAGCCCAAAGTAAGAGGAAATGAGAGAAGACATGAATGAATAGCAGTAAACTTTTGAGTGATGCAGTATCTAATCCAGTGCATGCAGCAATACCTGATGTTTACAGGTAACCCAATAGGCAAAAGCATTTATGTAAACGGATCTCTGGTCACTTTTTTTCAAGGAGTCCGCGGCATTGTTGGCGATGCTGTACTTTAATACGTTTTAATATATTTTATCTGACAGATAACAGAGTCGTCAGATATATAACTGATTATCACTTGCTACGGGAATTAATAATAAAAATTAAAACCTAATCGCGCAACATATTTGCAGCTGTTGGTGTTTGTTGTGTCTAGCAGTCAAATGAAAAAGGATGATAAAGTGTTTGCTGGTTTATACAGGATAGAAGAATACATATCACTTCTTTGAATTTCTAGAAACAGGAAATTCTAGAAATCACACAAACATGCAAGCAGAATGTCATTTTCTGAATTAGAGTTCATGTTATATTCTGATGCTAGATGTTTGGTTTTACCAAATCCTGCAGATCAGCTGCCGCAGTCGTTTTAAGGGGTTAAGACCAATCCTTTCGGACATTTTCCAGATCTGGGAACCTTTCTTTAGGTTTTGTTAGTGCTCCTGGGTTGAACCTGACTTTTCTTAAAACCTTGACCCACCTCTGAGATAAGCGGAGAAAACCATTAAATTCATGAAGGACAGTTCAACCCTCCTGTCTCAGTTTGCATAAAAGTGTATTGTTTATATGCCACTAGTTTTCTCTTCTCTCAAGCCAAGGTTTAATCGACAGGTCACTCTTCGGACACAGTACATTTCTTTGGACAAGCCACAAGGCGAACAAATATTTCCTTTTAGTTTTTTCTCATAGAAAGCTCAGCATTATATCTCCATAATGAGACAGACTCCTTTGCTGATAATCGAGAGGTGGGAACATGCCTGTGGGTAAATGTGACACCAAAAATCGGCCAACCAAACCGAGCCAATTTTCAGCCGATTTTGAGAAAATCTGCCTAAAAAATTGCCGGACAATGTGGCTTGATAAAATCAGGTAGTGAGCACCAGGCTTAACACAGTCAAGTACCAACAGTAAACTGCCATGTGCGACCAAGTGCAACATATTGTCTTTGGCTCTGCCACACACATGTTTGACAATTATACATTTAGTTCTTGATTATCACCAAATAGCAGGGCCATTTCATCTTATCTTTTCAAATGGTAATATATAAAAATCAATAACAATAGAAATAAGTATATTTTGCATTTGCAAAAATTTTACAAAATTCAGCTGAGCACGCAGTGACCTGTTGGTCCCTTGTTATGATCTATGTTTCCTTAGATTTCAGTCAGTTGGAAAATAATGGAATAACAGCTGTTATATGTCATGGTAACATGATTCATTCGCGCATTTCGGGACAGGACAATGTAAAGTCATGTTTGTTAACAGTCTGTTCCCCCAGACTTACACATCGAGCCTCATTTTCCCACAGAACCTTCCATACCTTGAAAAGTGTCTATAGAATGGCAACAAACACAGGGATACCCATGGATGGCAGTGCCAAACACCTGCTTGTATATCCCCCACCCCCCTGAAATGAAAAACATCGTTAAAATATATGGAACTGATATGCCAACTAACAGGGCAAGCAGTAGCGGTCCATTAGTCTGATGAAGTCTGCTGATATGAGTGGACAAAACTGTGACAGCAACAAGTAAGTGGCTGTGCATAAGAAACCTTAGTTTTATACAACACTAGCCTTAGGTAGTTGTTTAGAGATAAATTATACTTGTTTAACCTGATTGTATTTTTTCTGTGATTTCAGCTTTCGTATGGATCCAGTTCACCTGCTTTGTCAAATCGACAGCGCTTTCCTACTCTCTTCCGCACTCATCCATCTGCCACCTTGCACAACCCAACAAGAGTTAAGTTATTTCAGAGGTTCAAATGGAACAGGATAGCTACCATACAAGAAACAGAAGAAGTTTTCACTTCAGTGAGTGTTATAGCTTAGAAAGGCAATCACACTGATGAGCTAGATAATCTACATCCCCTGACCATTATCATAGGCATAGATCATGCCTGGGGTTGTTAGCATGTATTTATACTGTAATTGATAGATCATGCATTACTTAATAAGGGGCCCTGCTTAAAAAGTGGATTTTTATAGTAATCGACCTGTCCGTCTGTCTGTCTAGCTGTTTGTCTGTCCATCTGTCCATCCACACAAATTTGTTTTCAGATGATTACTCCAGGTTTGATTGACACATGGATTTTAAACTTGACTTAAATATGGCCCACAACTAAAGAAAGAACCGAAATAATTTTTGGGTCATGATGTCAAAGGTCAAGGTCACAGGACTCACCTAATTAAAAAGATTATGGCTACATTTTGAGCCAAGTTTTTCATCCCAAACTTTCCATCAGTTAGCTGACTTGCCAGTATGGGGAGAGCATAAATGAATTTGGGGTCACAAGGTCAAAGGTCAAGGTCACACGGGCCATCTGTTCACAAATTAGTTTCCAGATGATAACTCCAGTTAAGCTTGACATATTGGTTTCAAACTTAACTTGTATATTGCTCACTGCTAGAGTAAGAACTGTTTCAATATTGGGGTCCAGGTGTCAAAGGTCAAGGTCACAGGACCCATTTCTTTAAAAAGAATGTTTATGCATTTCAGGCCAAACTTTTCATCACAAACCTTCCATCTTCAAGATATTGCTAAACTGCCAAATAGGGGAAGATTCTGTTCGATTTTGGGGTCATAGAGTCAAAGGTCAAGGTCACAGGGCCCATCCATTCATAAATTAGATTATTGATAATAATTCTGCTTTGGATAGACAGATTTGCTTCAAAATTGATTTATTAATGACCCACCACTTAAGTAAATTCATTTTGATTTTCAGGGTCCAGAGATCAAAGTTGAAGTTCACAGGAGCCTCATCTTTAAAGAGATTGTGGATGCACTGTAAATCAAACTTTTCATTCCATACTTTCCAAATCTTACACATGGCTTACTTGCCCAAAGTGAGGAAATCTGTAGATTTTGAAGTTACCTGGTCAGAGGTCAAGGTCACTTTTTAAAAGATTGTTACAATAATCTAAATGCTGCAAGTTCAAGGATAATAAGTTCTAAGATTTTTTGGTCACAAGGTCATTGGTTAAGGTCACAGGACTGTCATTCTGAAAATTACTTTAAAAATATCCTTATAGACAAATTCAGTGGAGTGTTGAGACCCATGGGCCTTTGGTTAGAACAAGGCACCCATTAAGGGGACCCTTTAGCATGTTACCTCTTCATGGCTTTCAGCCATCCATGGCTGTAAGTCAAAAACTGTCGGAGCTAGCAGCTCCAAATTACATGTAAGGATTAGTCACATGTGAAACTTGGTGCCCTGGAGCTTATTATTGGGTATCTGCATTAATTTAGATTTAATAGAGAAAAAGCTTAATAACCCTTTAAAAATCTTCTTCTCTGAAACTGTCCAGTCAAATTGTCCACTATTTCACAGAAATGATCACTAGAACAATTTCTTTCAAGTTTGTTCGAATGGTTCTAGTTCGGAGATTTTTGGCCAAGTTACAGGAGGTTGAACTTAGTCATCTGTCCAAAAAAGCACACTAAAATTAAAATCTCAGAAACGGCTAGAGCTATAATCACCAAATTTTATACCAATGTTTGTCACATGTCATATCTGATTTTGAGGTATTGGTGGCGCCACCTTCATAGATGTGTTTTTAGCTCAGCTGACTGAAAGTCATCTGAGCTATAGCGATCACTCTTTGTCCGTCGTCCGTCTGTCTGTCTGTCTGTCCGTCTGTCTGTCCGTCTGTCTGTCCGTTAACCAGGCAGAAATCGTAACCGCTAGAACTGGAATCTTCTTACTTGACATCCTGGGAGGTCCATGAAATATCTCCTTGGAAACCAGAAATTAGGTCTCTGTTACCCATATCCTTCGAGCTATGGGGCCCCAAAGTACCCCCCAGAAAAGTCCAAAATTTCATACAAAAACTTCAATATCTCATTAACAACTTGACTGATGGTCATGATTTTTAGCATACATATTGATCATGAGAGGTTCCATCAGTTCCTGAAGACTGGTGGCGCCACCTGTATTTTTCGATTTTTTACGAATTTTTTTCTCTATTTTTGAGACCTTTAAAAATGTGAACATCTGTTAACAAGGCACAAATCGTAATGACTGGACTTGGAATCTTCATTCTCGACACACTGAGAGACCTATGAAAAGTCTCCATGGAAACCAGAAATTAGGTCTCTGTTACCCATATCCTTCCAGCTATGGGGCCCCAAACTACCCCCCAGAAAAGTAAAAAATTTCAAACAAAAACTTCAATATCTCATTAAATACTTGACTGATGGTCATGATTTTTGTCATATATATTGATCATGAGATGTTCCATCACTTCCTGCAGACTGGTGGCGCCACCTGTATCGTTCAATTTTTTACGAATTTTTTTCTCTATTTTTGAGACCTTTCAAAATGTAAACATCTGTTAACAAGGCACAAATCGTTAAGACTGGACCTAAAATCTTCATTCTTGACACACTGAGAGACCAATGAAAAGTCTCCATGGAAACCAGAAATTAGGTCTCTGTTACCCATATTCTTCGAGCTATGGAGCCCCAAAGTACCCCCAAGAAAAGTAAAAAATTTCATACAAAAACTTCAATATCTCATTAACTACTTGACTGATGGTCATGATTTGTAGCATAACTATTGATCATGAGATGTGTCATCACTTCCTGCAGACTGGTGGCGCCACCTTTATTGTTTGATTTTTTACGATTTTTTCCTAAATTTTTGAGACCTTTAAGGATGCTGTCATCTGTTAGCATGGCACAAATAGTAACGACTGGAACTAGAATCTTCATTCTCAACACACTTTAAGACCTATGAAAAGTCTCCATGGAAACCAGAAATTAGATCTCTGTTACCCATATCCTTCGAGCAATGGGGCCCCAAAGTACCCCCCCAGAGTAGTCAAAAATTTCATACAAAAACTTCAATATCTCAATAACTACATCACTGATTGTCATGATTTTTGGCATACATATTGATTATGAGATGTTCCATCAGTTCCTGCAGACTGGTGGAGCCACCTATGTTATCTATCAAGAGGGTACAAATTGCAACAACTAGACCTAGAAACTTCATTCTTGTCATGCAAGGAGGCCCATGAAGAGTGCCTGTGGAAACTTGAAATTAGGTCTCTGTTACCCATATCCTTCAAGCTATAGGACTCTGAAGTATCCCTCAGAATAATGGACAATTTGATACAAAAGCTGAAGTATCTGAACAACTAATACGGAGATCATCATGATTCTTTGCATGGATATTGACCATTAAGTGTTTTTAGCTCAGCTGACTGTAAGCCATCTGAAGTATCCCTCAGAATAATGGACAATTTGATAAAACCTCAAGTATCTAAACAACTATTGCAGTGATCACCATGATTCTTTGCATGGATATTGATCATGGAATGTGTCATCAGTTTCTGCAGTATGGTGGCGCCACCTGTATTTTTGCTTGCCGGAATCAAAGATTTCGGCAAGCATATTACTCAGTTGCGTATGTCTGTTTGTTGCTTGCCGGAATCAAAGATTTCGGCAAGCATATTGGTCAGTTGCGTATGTCTGTTTGTCTGTTTGTCTGTCTGTTTGTTTGTCACCACTCTCCTGGCCACAATTTTGCCACAAAAACCTTGAAACTTACAGGGATGTTCGAAAACATAATTTCTAGGTGCCCTATTGTTTTTGGTTAAAATAGGTCCAAGGTCAAGGTCGTCAAAACTTCTCAAAACGTTTTTTTCTTCATATCTTTGTGACTATTAGTCGTAGCTACTTCAACAATAGCTCATTTTAATCGTCATTCCAAGGCCTGTCTATTGGTGTGTAGCTGACTCAATTTGCAGTAACCATGGTAACGCATTTTTGGGGAAAAGTGCTGATATTTTTCTAAATTTGTCAGTTTTAAAGCTACAGAGGTCTAGTTTTTTGCTTCAGGTAGCATTCACCTGGTACTACAAGATTCTATTAAGAGTCTCGCAATATCTCGTATAATATCTCGTCAAACGAGATATTTCGAGATTTCAGTAATCTTGCCCTGGAGGCCACAGTTTTGCAGGAATCTTTTTGAAACTGGCATATCTTAAGTCCTACACTATTATCTCGAAATCAATTTTTCATTTTTTTTTATTCGGCCGCTAGGGGGCGCTGGGTGCAAACCTCTCCAACATATCATGTTTTGGAAATATCTCCAAAATTATAGGCCTCAATTACATAAACTATAGCTTATTTTTTCCCTCTGATTCTTCTCCATAAACTGATAATGTCATCTGGTCTCAATCTTGTGTCACTTTGTCATTGTGTCCGTCTGTTTGTCAGTTGTCCTCAAATTCGCCTGCTTGCTCTTGCGTCTCACATATAGCATTCTACAGGCCACAGTTTTGAAAGAATCCTTTTGAAACTATTACATCTTAAGTCTTACACTAATATCTCGAAACCAATTTTTCATTTTCCGGATATGGCCGCTAGGGGGCCCTGAACTCGAACCTCTCCCAACATATCATGCTTTGCCAATATCTCCAAAACTATAAACCTCAGTTACATAGACTGTAGCTTTTTTCTTCCATTGAGTCGTCTCCATAATCTGGAGTAGTCATCTGGACTCAATCTTGAGTCACTTTGTCAGTGTGTCCGTCTGTTTGTCAGTTGTCCTCAAATTCGCCTTCTTGCTGGTTCTTGTTTGTTTGTCACCACTCTCCTGGCCACAATTTTGCCACAATAACCTTGAAACTTACAGGGATGATGATAAAGATAATTTCTAGGTGCCCTATTGTTTTTGGTTAATATAGGTGAAAGGTCAAGGTCAAGGTCGTCAAAACTTCTTAAAACGGTTTTTTCTCCATATCTGTGTGACTTTCAGTCGTATCTACTTCAACAATAGCTCATTTTAATCGTCGTTCCAAGGCCTGTCATCTGGTGTGTAGCTGACTCAAATTTGCCGTAACCATCGTTACAAATTTTGGGGGAAAAGTCAGGATATTCGAAAATAAGGGGTCTTATTTTTCTAACTTTGTCAGTTTTAAAGCTAGAGTGATCTAGTTTTTTGCATCAGGTAGCATTTAACTAGTACTACAAGATTTTATTACAAGTCTTGCAGTATCTCGTAAAATATCTCGTGAATAGAGATATTTCGAGATTTCATTCATCTTGCGCCAAAGGCCACATTATTGCAGCAATCTTTTTGAAACTGACATATCATAAGTCCTACACTAGTATCTCGAAATTGTTTTTTCATTTTTTGAATATGGCTGCTAGGGGGCGCTGCAAACGACCCTCACACACATATTATTA
The DNA here is from genome assembly GCA_026874595.1 of Sipunculus nudus. Lineage (NCBI taxonomy): Eukaryota > Metazoa > Annelida > Sipuncula > Golfingiida > Sipunculidae > Sipunculus > Sipunculus nudus. The sequence goes on from CM049310.1 coordinate 65,099,750, forward strand.
CATTGGCCATATCTCTAAAACCCAAAGCCTCATTTACATAAACTATAGCTTATTAGCTCAGCTGACTATAAGTCATCTGAGCTATAGTCGTGGTCCATTGTCCGTCGTCCGTCCGTCTGTCCGTCCGTCCGTCCGTCCGTCCGTAGATGTGGCACGTTTTGAAACCGTAAGACTTAGGAATCCAAAATTCAGCATAATGTTAGATGTCCCCAAGATCTCCTACCAAGCCGAAAACTGGGTCTTTGCGACTTCGTTCCTTTGAGAAATTAAGGAAAAACCTTAAATTTTTATTAAAAACCTATTTTCACTCTTCAGGACTGCCTAATATCAAAACCACTCATCTGTTTTTCCTCATATTTACCATAAATATTCTTCTATATAGTTCCTATGTACATGCCAGAAATTAAGTCTGTTAAGTATAAATTCTTTAAGTTATGGGCCTGAACATAATAGACTTTGTAAAAAATCAGGAAAAATATTTTCTCACTTAACATGAAAAATTTTGAAACTAGAGTCTATTTTCCCAAGTATATAACTATGTTTAATTAAGATTTAATTGTTTACCCAAAATTAGATCTGAATTTTGTAAATTTTTTAAGTTATTAGCATAAAAATAAAATCAGTACCTTAAATTTAGCCCAACTTTGACCATGGCACGTTTTTCTCCTGTATGTACCATTGATTAAATTTTCACAGCATGTAAACATAAATATTTAATTTGTTTAAATCTGAAATTTGAAAATAAAAGCTTGAAAATTAAGCTAGTTATTGATTTTTTTTCTTGAGGCTCTACTGTAGTCATTTGCTTTGATAACAGATTACAGATGCAGGGTCCAACTCCAGGTCACTGGAAGTCGGGCTATGCCAAGGTTTCTGATTTGTTACAGTCACTGGGGGAGACCCCCTGCTGTGACAGGTGTACAGTTATTCTAATATCACCACCCCAATCCCCCCCCCCCCCCCGGCAAACCCAACCCACTAAGTGTAATGCAGTAATTGTTATTGTTTTCACTGTATTTCCTTAATTGTAACACTGTTTCCACTCCAATATACAAAAACTTTCCTTAAAAAAGTAATTCAAGTGTAATCCAGAAGATGCCATGTTGTGTTAATGTAGCTTTTTTAAAGAAATTAATTTTCTTTTAAATGATTTTAACAGATATAATTGAACCCATCAGTATGCTTAAATTTATAAAATATGAAGCACATTATGGATAAATAAAGACACAATTGAAAATTGTGAAATCTAAATCAAGTATTATTTTTAGATATTTATTGTTTTGCAGATTTAAAAGATATATTTTTGTGGTAAAAAATAAATTAACATTTGTATGCATGGTGTGGTGTTATATGACAAGATTGAGATTTATGATGATGCAATTGAGAATTATGAATCAACTTTTATATTCAGATGTATCTGTTTTATTGGAAATGTATAGAAATATAAACTTAAATTAAAAAAAAATTGATGTGATGAAAAAATTAGGATTTAATACAAACATTTATTCATTATTTCCCTGCCACAGCAGAATTTGAGATCAGGCTTTGTTTGCCCTGTTTTATGTTGTTAATTAGTTATATTTCATCTGTATACATTTCATAAAAAAATACATATAATTAATAATATATATTATACAAAAAATATTCAATTAAACAAATTTGTAAACTACTGAAATGTCAACAGTTAATCAAAAAGCCAACTGATGATCATGGTAATAGTACAGATCATTTGTTCACAAACTGCTCACATGCTTCAGTTTCAACATTAGGAAACACATGGTCAGGTCACAAAATATTATTTGCAACAATTTCTTGCTCATCAATACAAACCAATCATATAAACCAACCATGGCCTTTATTACCTCTTCCTCTTACACTTGATCTCCATTTGATATTATTTTAGATTTTTACCTTCAAGGTCAACTTCAGCTGAGCACAGTGACCCATAGGTCCCTTGTTTTTTTTCCTCTGAGTCTTCTCCATAAACTGATAATGTCATCTGGTCTCAATCTTGTGTCACTTTGTCAGTGTGTCCGTCTGTTTGTCAGTTGTCCTCAAATTTGCCTGCTTGCTGGTTCTTGCGTCTACATATAGCATTCTACAGGCCACAGTTTTTAAAAAAGCATTTGAAAACTGATGCATATTATGTTTTACAGAAATATCTCAAAACATTTTTTCTATTTTCCGGATATGGCCGCTAGGTGGCGCTGCACATGACCCTCACACACATATCATTATATTGACCATATCTCTAAAACCCAAAGGCACAATTACAGAAACTATGGCTTATTTTCTTTCCCTGAGTCTTCTCCATGACCTAGTAATGTCATCTGGTCTCAATCTTGTGTCACTTTGTCAGTGTGTCTGTTTGTCAGTTGTCCTAAAATCCGCCTACTTGCTGGTTCTTGTGTCTCATATATAGCATTCTACAGGCCACAGTTTTTAGCTCAGCTGACTATAAGTCATCTGAGCTATAGTCGTGGTCCATTGTCCGTCGTCCGTCCGTCTGTCCGTCCATCCGTCCGTCCGTCCGTAGATGTGGCACGTTTTGAAACCGTAAGACCTAGGAATCCAAAATTCAGCATAATGTTAGATGTCCCAAAGATCTCCTACCAAGCCGAAAACTGGGTCTTTGCGACTTCGTTCCTTTGAGAAATTAAGGAAAAACCTCAATTTTTTATTAAAATCCTATTTTCACACTTCAGGACTGCCTAATATCAAAACCACTCATCTGTTTTTCCTCATATTTACCATAACTATTCCTCTATATACTTCCTATGTACATGCCAGAAATTAAGTCTGTAAAGTATAAATTCTTTAAGTTATGGGTCCAAACATAATGGACTTTGTAAAAAATCAGGAAAAATAATAACTCACTTAACATGAAAAATTTTGAAACTAGAGTCTATTTTATCAAGTATATAACTATGTTTAATTAAGATTCAATTGTTTACCCAAAATTAGATCTGAATTTTGTAATTTTTTTAAGTTATTAGCATAAAAAAAAATCAGTACCTTAAATTTTGCCCAACTTTGACCATGGCACGTTTTTTTCCTGTAAGCACCATTGATTTAATTTTCACAGCATGTAAACATAAATATTTAGTTTGTCTAAATCTGAAATTTGAAAATAAAAGCTTGAAAATTAAGCTAGTTATTGATTTTTTTCTGTAGTCTCTTACTTTGATTACAGATGCAGGGTCCCACTCCAGGTCACTGGAAGTCAGCTATGCCAGGGTTTCTGATTTGTTACAGTCACTGGGGGAGATCCCCTGCTGTGACAGGTGTACAGTTATTCTCATATCACCACCCCAATCACCACCCCCCCCCCCCCCCCCCCCCCCCGCAAACCCAACCCACCAAGTGTTATGCAGTAATTAATTGTTATTGTTTTCACTGTATCTCCTTAATTGTAATGCTGTTTCCACTCCGATATGCAAAAACTTTCCTTGAAAGATAATTCAAGGTGTAATCCAGAAGATGCAATGTTGTGTAATGTAGCATTTTTAAAGAAATCAATTTTCTTTTAAATGATTTTAACAAATATAAATGAACCCATCAGTATGCTTAAATTATTATAAAATATGAAGCACATTATGGATAAATAAAGACACAATTAAAAATTGTGAAATCTAAATCAAGTATTATTTTTAGATATTTATTGTTTTACAGATTTAAAAGATATATTTTTGTGGTAAAAAATTAATAAACATTTGTATGCATGATGTGGTGTTATCTGACAAGATTGAGATTTATGATGATGCAATTGAGAATTATGAATCAACTTTTATATTCAGATATATATGTTATATTGGAAATGTATAGAAATATAAACTTAAATTAGAAAATAATTGATGAGATAAAAAAATCAGGATTTAATACAAACATTTGTTCATTATTTTCTTGCCTCAGCAGAATTTGAGATCAGGCTTTGTTTGCACTGTTTTATGTTGTTAATTAACTATATTTCAACTGTATACATTTCATAAAAAAAATACATATATATTTAATAATATATATTATACAAAAAAATAGATTCAATTGAACAAATGTGTAAACTACTGAAATGTCAACAGTTAATCGAAAAATCAACTAATGATCATGGTAATAGTACAGATCATTTGTTCACAAACTGCTCACATGCTTTAGTTTCAACATTAGGAAACACATGGTCAGGTCACAAAATATTTTTTGCAACAATTTCTTGCTCATCAATACAAACCAATCATATAAACCAACCATGGCCTTTATTACCTCTTCCTCTTACACTTTATCTCCATTAGATATTATTTTAGATTTTTACCTTCAAGGTTAACGTCAGCTGAGCACAGTGACCCATAGGTCCCTTGTTTTTTCAGGAATCCTTTTAAAACTGGTACATCTTATGTGTTACACTAATATCTCAAAACAGATTTTTCATTTTCCGGATATAGCCACTAGGGGGTGCTGCACTTTCCCCTCCCCAACATATCATGTTTTGGCTATCTCTCCAAAATTATAAACCTTACCTACATAAACTATCGCTAATTTTGCTCTTCTTCACCTTCGGCGCTTTTGTCTGTAATCTGTTATCACAGATGTGTCAGTATGTCTGTCTGTTCGTGTTTTGTTGTCAGCTTTGTCTGCTTCCTCGTTGTTTTGTCTGATATGTCATTTTACAGGCCACAACTTCTAAGCAAACGCTGAGGGTCATTCAAATAATAGAAAACCCACAATATGTTCTGTCTGTCCGTCTGTCTGTCATTTCAACTTCCGGCAAGCGCTCGACCTCTGGTCGTCTAGTTTGTTTGTTTGTTTGTCACCACTCTCCTGGCCACAATTTTGCAGCAATCGACATGACCCTTACAGGGTTGATTGACAACCGAACACCCTGGAACCCTATTGTTTTTGGTCAACATTGCTCCAAGGTCAAGGGTCAAGGTCACGACAGGTGTGGTTAACGGTTTTTGCACTATAACTTCGCCATAAATAGCCTTATCCACTTCTGCAATAGCTCATTTTTTTCGTCATCACCTGGCCTTTCTTTTGACATGTAGCTTACTTAAATTTGCCGTTACCATGGTTACATTTTTTGGGCAAAAATCATGGAAATTTTGTAACTTTGTCAATTTTTAAGCTACAGACGTCTGGTTTTGGTCATTATGTACCTTATAGGCAGCTTGACATGATAAAACTAAAAGTCTCGCCAAATCTCGCACCATTTCTCGTCAAACGAGAGTCTTCGAGATTTCATTAAATATGACCTACAGGTTGCATTTTTAGCTCAGCTGACTATAAGTCATCTGAGCTATAGTCGTGGTCCATTGTCCGTCGTCCGTCCGTCTGTCCGTCCGTCCGTCCGTAGATGTGGCACGTTTTGAAACCGTAAGACCTAGGAATCCAAAATTCAGCATAATGTTAGATGTCCCCAAGATCTCCTACCAAGCCGAAAACTGGGTCTTTGTGACTTCATTCCTTTGAGAAATTAAGGAAAAACCTCAATTTTTTATTAAAAACCTATTTTCACACTTTAGGACTGCCTAATATCAAAACCACTCATCTGTTTTTCCTCATATTTCCTATAAATAATCCTCTATATAATTCCTATGTACATGCCAGAAATTAGGTCTGTATTATTTAATTTAAAAAAGTTATGGGCCCAAACAGAATGCATTTTGTAAATAATCAGGAAAGAAATTTTATCACTTAACACAAAACTTGTTAAAGCTAAGCATTTTTTTTCCAGTAATATTACTTTTATTAATCAAAATTAAATTGTATACCCAAAATTAGATCAACATCTTTTAAATTTTTAAAAATATTAGCAAAATAAAAAATTGGTACCTTAAATTTTGCCCAACTTTGACCATGGCACGTTTTTTTGCTGTAACTGCTGTGGATTTAATTTTCACAGCATGTTTTTGTTAGCATTTCAACTGTTAACACCAAAAATTTGAAACCAGTTGATCAAAAACTGTAGATTTTATTCAAGGTTTCAAGCATCATGTCACATATTGCTAGTGTTATGCAGTTTGCTAGAGCTCAGCTCCCGAGCTTCAGCTCTAAGTTCCTTAAATTTGGCATACAGTTAGATTTCTCCAAAATCCCCTACCATGCCAAGAATTTGGTCACTAGGACTTAATTCCTTCGAGATATCAATGAAAAACTTCATTTTTCCATTGAAAACCCAATGTTACACTTTAAGACTGCCTAATATCAAAACCACTGATCTGACTTTGATCATATATAAGATACATATTTTTCTATACATTCACTATGCACATGCCAGAAATGATGTCAGTATTGTGTATTTTTTTTAAGTTATGGGCCCAAACATAATGCACTTTGTAAAAAATCAAGAAATATATTTACTCCCTTAACAAGGGCATTGCTGAAGCTAGAGATTTTTTTTGTCAGGGATGTAACATTTAATCAAGATTCAATTGAATACCCAAAAATAGTTCTGAATTTTTCAAATATTATAAGTTATTAGTATAAATATAAAATTAGTACCTTAAATTTTGCCCAACTGTGACCATGGCACGTTTGTTTCCCGTGAGCACTGTTGATATAATTTTCATATCATGCACACATAAGGATTTCAGCTTTTTAGTTTAGAAAGCTGAAAGAAATTTGCCAAATATTGTAGCTTTTATTAATGTTTTTTAGCTCAGCTGACTTTCAGTCATGCTGAGCTATAGCGATCACTCTTTGTCCGTCGTCCGTCTGTCTGTCTGTCCGTCTGTCCGTCTGTCCGTTAACCTGGCACAAATCGTAACCGCTGGACTTAGAATCTTGTAACTTTACATTCTGAGAGGTCAATGAAAAATCTCCTTGGAAACAAGAAATTAGGTCTCAGTTACCCATATCCTTCGAGCTATTGGGCCCCAAAGTACCCCCCAGAATAGTCAAAATTTTCAACAAAAACTTTAATATCTCATTAACTACATCACTGATGGTCATGATTTTTGGCATACATATTTATCATGAGATGTTTCATCAGTTCCTGCAGATTGGTGGCGCCACCTGAATTTTTAGATTTTTTACGATTTTTTTTCTCTATTTTTGAGACCTTTAAAAATGTGAACAACTGTTAACAGGGCACAAATCGTAAAGACTGGACCTAGAATCTTCATTCCTGACACAGTGAGAGACCTATGAAAAGTCTCCATGGACACCAGAAATTAGGTCTCTGTTACCCAGATCCTTTGAGCTATGGGGCCCCAAAGTACCCCCCAGAATAGTGAAAAATTTCATACAAAAACTTCAATATCTCATTAACTACATCACTGATTGTCATGATTTTTGGCATACATATTGATCATGAGATGTTTCATCAGTTTCTGCAGACTGGTGGCGCCACCTGTATTTTGCGATTCTTCACGAATTGTTTTCTCTATTTTTGAGACCTTTAAAAATGTGAACAACTGTTAACAGGGCACAAATCGTTAAGACTGGACCTAGAATCTTCATTCTTCACACAGTGAGACACCTATGAAAAGTCTCCATGGAAACCTGAAATAAGGTCTCCGTTACCCATATCATTTGAGCTGTGGGGCTCCCAATTACCCCCCAGAATAATAGAAAATTTGATTTAAAAAAACTGCAACATCTCAATTACTACAATACAGATGGTCATGATTTTTGGCATACATATTGATCAAGAGGTGTTCCATCACTTCCTGCAGACTGGTGGCGCCACCTGTATCGTTCAATTTTTTACGAATTTTTTTCTCTATTTTTTTAGACCTTTCAAAATGTGAACATCTGTTAACAAGGCACAAATCGTAAAGACTGGACCTAGAATCTTAATTCTTGACACACTGAGAGGTCCATGAAAAATATCCTTGGAAACCAGAAATTAGGTCTCTGTTAACCATATCCTTCGAGCTATGGGGCCCTTAAGTACCCCCCCCCCCCCCCCCAGAGTAGTCAAAAATTGCATACAAAAACTTCAATATCTCAATAACTACATCACTGAAGGTCATGATTTTTGGCATACATATTGATCATGAGATGTTCCATCAGTTCCTGCAGACTGGTGGCGCCGCCTATATTGTTTGATTTTTTACGATTTCTTCCTCTATTTTTGAGACCTTTAAGGATGCTGTCATCTGTTAGCATGGCACAAATCATAACGACTGGACCTAGAATCTTCATTCTCGATACACTGAGAGACCTATGAAAAGTCTCCATGGAAACCAGAAATTAGGTCTCTGTTACCCATATTCTTAAGGCTGTATGGCTCCAAAATACCCCCCAGAATAATGGAAAATTTGATACAAAAAGTGCAGTATCTGAATAACTACAACACTGATGGTCATGATTTTTGGCATACATATTGATCATGAGCTGTTCCATCAGTTTCTGCAGACTGGATGCGCCACCTCTATTTTTTTCAAATTTTTACGAATTGTTTTTCTCTTTTTTTTGAGACCTTTAAAGATGTGGTTATCTGTCAACAGGGTACAAATTGCAACAACTGGACCCAGAAACTTCATTCTTGTCATGCAAGGAGGCCCATGAAGAGTGCCTGTGGAAACTTGAAATTAGGTCTCTGTTACCCATATCCTTAATGGACAATTTGATACAAAAGCTGAAGTATCTGAATAACTAATACGGAGATCATCATGATTCTTTGCATGGATATTGACCATGAAGTGTTTTATTAGTTTCTTCATACTGGTTGAGCCACCTGTATTTTTGTATCCTCCAAAACGAAGTTTTGCAGATACTATGTTTTTGACCAGGTTCCACCGCCGCCGCCACGTTTGTTTCCAGAGAGCTCCTCTGAGAAAAATGGACCAATTTTTCCGAAAATTTTAACCAATTATCGAGTCACATGTGAACTAGTGCCTAACCAATTTGTGTTGACCTCTGACCTTTCCCCTCTATCTAGCGTCCATTTGTGCGTCTGTTTCCACACATAAACCCTCATATCTCAGGAACCCATTGACCAATCAGGAAATAAAATTTATACAAATGTAGCCCTTGGATTGCTCTATAACACACACAAAAATGGTGGCGCCATCTGTAACCATGTTTGCACAGTGTCCATCTGTTTATCTGCCTTGGGTTAAAATCACTCATATCTCTGCAGTGAATTGACTAATTCACCTGAAATTTGGCATGCATATACATCCAGGATAGCTTTCTTGATTTTATGACAGATGGCGCCACCTACATTCACGTTCACGCTGATCACATCCAAGCTCATATCTCAGGAACCGTTTGACGGATTGAGCCAAAATTTTGCATGTGTATAGATCTCACATAGTTCTTTATCATACGCAAAACTGGTGGCGCCACCTGCAACCATTTTTACACAGCGTCTGTCTCTTTTCTGCCGTGGGATAATGTCACGCATATCTCGGCAGTGGTTTGACATATCTGCCTAAAATTTTGCAGTTTTATACATCCTGGATAGCTTTCTTGATTTTATGACAGGTGGCGCCACCTACATTCTAGTTTATGCTGCAGACATCCGAGCTCATATCTCAAGAACCGTTTGAACAATTAGGCCAAAATTTTGCATGTGGATAGATCTCACATAGATCTTTATCATACACAAAACTGGAGGGGCCACCTTTTACCATTTTTGCACAGCATCTGTCTGTTTGTCTGCCGTCGGCTAAAATCACTCATATGCATGTAGTGTGGTATGCATTTGTGGTAGGTGGCACAACCTACATACACATTTAGGCTGCAGACATCCATGCTAATATGCAACATACCTCACTCTATTTCCCTTGCCACTCAATCCATGCCTCACTTCAACTGTTCCACTCTGATTTTGGCGGATACACGTAGTCACTTGTCGGCTACCCGTATTCTAGTTTTTAAAGTTTACACATTTTTTCTCTATTTTTGAGATATATAAATACAGACTAAATCTTGGCCTGTTGGTTAATCTGTTTGATGCTTCAGTTGAATGGGTATATACAAACATTCTGATGATAAAATTTCCTTTAGCGAATCTCTTCCCAGTCAGCTGAGCGTCATGACCCATGGGTCACTTGTTTATGAGACCCTGTCAGACTTTGGCACTCTCCAGCCCCTCTTGAGTCACCTGTATGTTGACCTTGTTGACCTTTCATCAAATTATGCACCCTTGAGGGGAGAATCCAGGCAGCTTATGGCCAGCCACAGTTGATCCAGGTGTTCAACCCAACTCATCTAGTAGTTTTAACCAACAACATAACAATAAACAATAAATTAATAAATTTTTATTGGTTTTTAATAACAAATTAAAGAAAAATAGAAAAGGAATTTGTTAGTTTATAATAACAGGAAATTAACTTGCAGTTACTGATGATATAAGAATCTTGTATCAATGGGTAGAATGTCACATATTCCAAATAACACCATGCAGTCACCTATGGCATTTTTCAGTTCATTTTTAATGATAAAGAAGTAAATCATATTATTCATTACTAATCATTAGGGATCATATGAAGGAAATTAATGATAGACAAAGATGCAGTTGATAATATTAATCTAGATTTCTACTGTGTCTAGTGTGTACATTGATGTGAAATTAGTCCAAAATGAATTTTTTACAGTTATTTTTTAATATAAATAAAAGCCATAAAACCAGGTACTTATGATCATTATTTAAATATGTGAATTTTGTATATTCTGGATTCTCAACATCATTGTTTGGTGAAAACTGAATAAATACCAGACATGGTGCGAATACTTTGTAATTGTATTTAAATACGAATATGATTATGTACTCCATTATAAAATTTCTTGCATAAAGAATGGGAATTCGTGCAAATACTTTCAAAATGTATTCATGAATGCATTCATGAATATATTCTTTAATATTATTTTAATAATCATATCAGTTATATTTCATTTAAAAAAATCATATGATTCTCTTATTATTTTTAATAAAAATTATATTTTGGACAATATTTGTAATTTTTTTAATAAATAGTTAAACTCTTATATTATATGTTCTGCTTATAAGTTATATGGCCAAGTCAAAATCTGTGTGACAGAAGTACTCAATTTGTTAATAAAATAAATGTAATCAATCCTCTTCCCTGTCTCCAAAGGTACTATCAAAATCATACATAAGCTAAACAACAACAACTCATAATACAGCTTATATTTATTACCACACAAAACCAGCAAGTGCCTCATTTCTAAATAATATTTTTTTATCATATATAACAGCTGAGCGTCGTGACCCATAGGTCCCTTGTTTTAACAATGGCTTTGAAATTGATATATTTTGTGTTATTTATAAATATCTCGAAATCGGTTTTTCATTTTTTTGGAAATAGCCACCAGGGGGCGTGGTACCTGAAACACTGTAACATATCATTTTTCTGCAATATCTAAAATAATTTTAAACATGGCACAATTTTTATCGTTGTATCTTAAACTAGGAACATTGGCTTATTCCTCCGCACATGTAGCTTTGTGCTGCCGTTACCATGGTTACCAAATTTGTGGGTTAAACTTGACGATCTGAAAATATGCAGTTTTTGGCTTCTATCTCGGTTAATATTTATGTTTCAAGGGTCTAGTTTTTTGCATAAGGCTGCTTCCCCTTGGTTCTAAGTCATTCAATTGCAAGTCTCGTCAAATTTCGCTCGGTTTATCGTCAAACGAGAAAAAACGAGATTTCACGGAAATGCTTATAACTCGGCGACTTTTACAGCTACACAGGTCTAGTTTTCGGCATTTCATAACATATGACCAGCTTGACACGCCAGAAAAGAAATAAGGCCAAATCTCGCACCATATCTCGTCAAGCGAGAAAAAAACGAGATATCATGGAAATGCTTATAACTAGGCGACTTTACAGCTACTCAGGTCTAGTTTTTGGCATTTGGTAACATTTGGCCAACTTGACATAGTAAAACTGCGATACTTGGCGAAATCTTGCACTATATCTGGTCAAATGTGGAAAAACGAGATTTCACAGAAATGCATATAAGTCGGCGACTTTCACGGCTAGACAGGTCTAGTTTTTGGCATTCATTAACATTTGGACGGCTTGACATGGCAAACCTGCAAGACTGGCCAAATCTCGCACCATATCTCGTCAAACGATAAAAAAGGAGATTTCACAGAAATGCTAATAACTCGGCGACTTTTACAGCTAGACAGATGTAGTTTTCGCCATTTCATCACATTTAGAGAGTTTGATATGACAAATCTACAAGACTGGCCAAATCCTGCACCATATCTCGTCAAACGAGAAAACACGAGAGTACACGGAAATGCTTATAACTCAGCCACTTTTACAGCTAGACGGATCTAGTTTTCGCCATTTCGTAACGTTTTTCCGTCTTGACATAATAAAACTGCTCGTCTTGCCAAATCTCGTACTATATCTCGTCAAGCGAGAAAAAAAAAATGATTTCACGTAAATGCTGATAACACGGCGACTTTTGCAGCTAGACAGGTCTAGTTTCCGGCATTTTGTAATATTTGACAAACCTGACATGACAAAACTGGAAATCTCGCCAAAGCTCGCACCATTTCCTGTCAAACGAGAAAACACGAGATTTCATGCAAATGCTTATAACTCAGCGGCTTTTATAGCTAGACAGGTCTAGTTTTCGGCATTTCATATCATTTGGCCAGCTTGACATGACAAACCTGAAAACGTCTCACTGCTTCTTGTCAAACGAGATTAACGGGATTTCATGAAAAAAATTTGAACTTGGTCCCTTTTACACTAGAAAGATATGCAGCTGTTAAAGGTCAGCATGCATAAATAAACATATTATCCGTTTCTGCTGCCCCCACAATGTTGCTCATTCATATGGGTGGTCTGAAACTGCCAGACATTGAATCAGTGCTGAAAGGTCAACAAGTCATGTGGATAAAACAACTCACTAGGTGTGGTCATACGATGGTCCACAGAGGGCCCCGCGTATCCACTAGTGCTGGACAAGTTTACATATGGGTGAAAAATTAAGTTAAGTTTGAAAAATATGACAAACAGAAACAGGAATTTATCAGTATGAATGAGGGAAAAAGTCCTACTGGATCAAATGATATTAAAGAAGATATGACTGAAAAAAATGTGTGCAAAAGAAAATCAACGAATGTAGTCTGGTAGTCATATTTGATTTTGTCTGTAATTCATCACGTCTGGAGCCCTCACAGGCACCAATGATCCCTGTGAAATTGGGAAAGCTGTAGTAGGGTTGTTGTTGAGTTATCGCGCGCAAAAACAAAATCAGTGATGCAGCTGTGGTGGCCATATTGGAATTCCAACAGGTCTGTACTTCAATAGGTCTGGAGCCCTAATATGTACCAACCATCCCTGTAAATTTAGGAAAGCAGAAGTATGTTGTTGTTAAGTTATCAAGCGTGAAAGAAAATCAGGAATTTGGCTGTGGCAGCCATATTGGAATTCAGACAGGTCTGTAATTCAAAAGATCTGGAGTCCTCATATTAACCAACCATCCATGTAAATTTGGGAAAGCTGAAGTATGTTGTTGTTGAGTTAACAAGCGTGAAAGAAAATCAGCGATTTGGCTGTGGTGGCCATATTGGAATTCAGACAGGTCTGTAATTCAATAGGTCTGGAACTCATATGTACCAACCATCCCTGTGAATTTGGGTAAGCTGCATAGGATAAATGTTGAGTTATCCTAGCTAAAGAAAAACAGCGATTTGGCTGTGGCTGCCATATTGGAATTCAAACAAGTCTGTAATTCAATTGGTCCTGAGCCCTCATAGGTACAAATCATTCCTGTAAATTTGGGAAAGCTGCAGTAAATTGTTGTTGAGTTATTGCGTTTGAAAGAAAATCAGTGATCGGGCTGTGGCGGCCATATTGGAATTCAGACAGGTGAAAAGATCTGGAGCCCTCATAGGTATAGACCATCCCTGTAAATTTTGGAAAGCTGCATAAGGTTGTTGTTGAGTTATCGCGCGTGAAAGAAAATCAGGGATTGGACTGTGGCTGCCATATTAGAATTCCGACAAGTCTGTAATTCAACAGGTCTGGATTTCAGATATAGGGACAAGCTGAAATTAATTTATCTTGGCCAAAATCCAAGATGGTGGTCAAGATGGCCACCAGATTAGAAAATGTCAATAACTTGAGTTATAATGTCCCGAGAAAGCATTGCAGGTACTCCAATACTATGTTTTTTAGCTCAGCTGACTGAAAGTCATCTGAGCTATAGCGATCACTCTTTGTCCGTCGTCCGTCTGTCTGTCTGTCCGTCTGTCCGTCTGTCGTGCCGTCTGTCTGTCCGTTAACCAGGCACAAATCGTAACCCCTAGAACTGGAATCTTCTTACTTGACATCCTGGGAGGTCCATGAAAAATCTCCTTGGAAACCAGAAATTAGGTCTCTGTTACCCATATCCTTCAAGCTATGGGGCCCCAAAGTACCCCCCAGAAAAGTCCAAAATTTCATACAAAAACTTCAATATCTCATTAACTACTTGACTGATGGTCATGATTTTTGGCATACATATTGATCATGAGAGGTTCCATCAGTTCCTGAAGACTGGTGGCGCCACCTGTATTTTTCGATTTTTTACGAATTTTTTTCTCTATTTTTGAGACCTTTAAAAATGTGAACATCTGTTAACAAGGCACAAATCGTAATGACTGGACTTAGAATCTTCATTCTCTACACACTGAGAGACCTATGAAAAGTCTCCATGGAAACCAGAAATTAGGTCTCTGTTACCCATATCCTTCCAGCTATGGGGCCCCAAACTACCCCCCAGAAAAGTAAAAAATTTCAAACAAAAACTTCAATATCTCATTAAATACTTGACTGATGGTCATGATTTTTGTCATATATATTGATCATGAGATGTTCCATCACTTCCTGCAGACTGGTGGCGCCACCTGTATCGTTCAATTTTTTACGAATTTTTTTCTCTATTTTTGAGACCTTTCAAAATGTAAACATCTGTAAACAAGGCACAAATCGTAAAGACTGGACCTAGAATCTTCATTCTTGACACACTGAGAGACCTATGAAAAGTCTCCATGGAAACCAGAAATTAGGTCTCTGTTACCCATATTCTTCGAGCTATGGAGCCCCAAAGTACCCCCAAGAAAAGTAAAAAATTTCATACAAAAATTTCAATATCTCATTAACTACTTGACTGATAGTCATGATTTTTGGCATACATATTGATTATGAAATGTTCCATCAGTTCCTGCAGACTGGTGGTGCCACCTTTATTGTTCGATTTTTATGATTTTTTCCTCTATTTTTGAGACCTTTAAGGATGCTGTCATCTGTTAGCATGGCACAAATCGTAACGACTGGACCTAGAATCTTCATTCTTGACACACTGAGAGGTCCATGAAAAATATCCTTGGAAACCAGAAATTAGGTCTCTGTTAACCATATCCTTCGAGCTATGGGACCGCAAAGTACCCCCCCCCCCCCCCGAGTAGTCAAAAATTTCATAGAAAAACTTCAATATCTCAATAACTACATCACTGATGGTCATGATTTTTGGCATACATATTGATTATGAAATGTTCCATCAGTTCCTGCAGACTTGTGGCGCCACCTGTATTGTTTGATTTTTTACGATTTTTTCCTCTATTTTTGAGACCTTTAAGGATGCTGTCATCTGTTAATGTGGCACAAATCATAACGACTGGACCTAGAATCTTCATTCTCAACACACTGAGAGACCTATGAAAAGTCTCCATGGAAACCAAAATTAGGTCTCTGTTACCTATATTCTTCGAGCTATGGAGCCCTAAAGTACCCCCAAGAAAAGTAAAAAATTTCATACAAAAACTTCAATATCTCATTAACTACTTGAATGATGGTCATGATTTGTGGCATAACTATTGATCATGAGATGTGTCATCTGTTCCTGCAGACTGGTGGCGCCACCTGTATCGTTCGATTTTTTACGATTTTTTCCTCTATTTTTGAGACCTTTAAGGATGCTGTCATCTGTTAGCATGGCACAAATAGTAAAGACTGGACCTAGAATCTACATTCTCAACACACTAGAAGACCTATGAAAAGTCTCCATGGAAACCAGAAATTAGGTCTCTGTTACCCATATCCTTCCAGCTATGGGGCCCCAAAGTACCCCCCCAGAGTAGTCAAAACTTTCATACAAAAACTTCAATATCTCAATAACTACATCACTGATGGTCATGATTTTTGGCATACATATATAATGAGATGTTCCATCAGTTCCTGCAGACTGGTGGCGCCACCTATGTTATCTATCAAGAGGGTACAAATTACAACAACTGGACCTAGAAACTTCATTCTTGTCATGCAAGGAGGCCCATGAAGAGTGCCTGTGGAAACTTGAAATTAGGTCTCTGTTACCCATATCCTTCAAGCTATAGGTCTCTAAAGTATCACTCAGAATAATGGACAATTTGATACAAAAGCTGAAGTATCTGAACAACTAATACGGAGATCATCATGATTCTTTGCATGGATATTGACCATTAAGTGTTTTTAGCTCAGCTGACTGTAAGTCATCTGAAGTATCCCTCAGAATAATGGACAATTTGATACAAAAGCTCAAGTATCTAAACAACTATTGCAGTGATCACCATGATTCTTTGCATGGATATTGATCATGGAATGTGTCATCAGTTTCTGCAGTATGGTGGCGCCACCTGTATTTTTTTTATTTTTACGAATTTTTTTCTCTATTTTTGAGACCTCATAAGATGCAGTCATCTGATAACATGGCACAAATCGTAACAACTGGACCTAGAATCTTCTCTCTTGACATGTTGAGAGGCCCATGAAAAGTTTCCTTAAAAACTTGAAATTAGGTCTCTGTTCCCCATAACCTCTGAGCTATGGGGCTCCGAAGTACCCCCCAGAATAATGGAAAATTTGATACAAAAGCTCAAGTATCTGAACAATTATTATATTGATCACCATGATTCTTTGCATGGATATTGATCATGAAATGTTTCATCAGTTTCTGCATTCTGGTGGCGCCACCTGTATTTTTTCAATTTTTAGCTCAGCTGACTGAAAGTCATCTGAGCTGTAGGGATCACCTTTTGTCCGTCGTCCGTCCGGCCATCCAGGCCTCTGTCTGTTAACAGGGCACAAAAAGTAACCGCTAGACCGGGAATCTTCTTACTTGAAATCCTGGGAGGTCTATGGAAATTCTCCTTTTAAACCTGAAATTAGGTCACTGTGACCTATATTCTTTGAGCTATGGGGTTCTGAAGTACCCCCCAGAATAATGCAAAATTAAATACAAAAGCTCAAGTATCTGAACAACTAATGCATTAATCACCATGATTCTTTGCATGGATATTGATCATGGAGTGTTTCATCAATTTCTGGAGATTGGTGGCGCCACCTATATTTTTTTTATTTTTTACGATTTTTTTTCTCTACTTTTGTGATCTTTAAACATTTGGTCATCTGTAAACAGGGCACAAATCATAATGACTGGACCAAGAATCTTCTGTCCTCACCTCCAGGGAAGCCCATAAAAGGTCTACATGGAAACCCAAAATAAGGTCCCTGTTACCCATATTCTGTGAGCCATGGGCTCTGAAGTACCCCCCCCCAGAATAAAGATTTGGTCATATATTAACAGGGCACAAATCATAATGACTGGACCTAGAATCTTCTGTCCTCACCTCCAGGGAAGCCCATAAAAGGTTTACATGGAAACCCGAAATAAGGTCCCTGTTACCCATATCCTTCATGCTCTGGGGCTCCGAAGTACTCCCCAGAATAAAGATTTGGTCATCTGTTAACAGAGCACAAATTATAATGACTTGACCTAGAATCTCCTTTCTTGATATGCTGGGAGGCCCCTGAAAAGTCTCCTTGTGCACCTGAAATTACATCTCTGTTTCCCATATCCTTCATCCTATGGGGCTTTGAAATACCCCCCAGAATAAACATTATCAGGGCACAAATCATAATAACTGGACCTAGAATTTTATTTTTTGACATGCTGGGAGACCCCTGAAAAGTCATCTTGTAAACCTTGAAAATCGGTGTCTGTTACCCATATCCTTCATGCTACAGAGCTCCATAGTACCCCAATGAATATTGGATGATTTTATACAAAAGGTCAAGTTTGGAAAAAGTATTTCATTCAAATTTGACATTCAGATGATAAAATTACTTTTGTCAATGTCTTCCTGGTCAGCTGAGCGTCATGACCCCTGGGTCACTTGTTGGACATAGAAATTTAATTTTTGAGGTTCCAAACCTCTCCAGGTACTCATTAGCTGTTTTTTATTATGAATTTGGTAATATTCCCATTAGTCCAGCAGATTAGCTACATATTGGGAAGAATTGTGCAAAAGATGAAAGAAGAATGAAACTTGGCATAATAAATTTCCAGACCATTCTCTATATGTTCAGATAAGGGGCTGAACAGAATTCATCATGTCTTGGTAAAATCCAAGATGGCGGCCAAGATGGTTACCGAAATATAAAATACCAATGCAGCTGGTTATATTTGTCCTAGAATGCATTGGAAGTGCACTGTTTCTATGTTATTGGGGTCGGGAAATTCATTTATAAGGGTTTCAGGTCTGTGTCATGAATGTTTGAATGAAGTATGGCTTTGGTTGTATTATGATTGTGCTAAAATTGCCCTTTTTACCAGAACATCTAACGGTAAAACGTATTTGTTGATTACCCTACTGAAATTTAATATATTTGTTAATTTTAAAAGTATTTGAACACTATGTCTCTTTCAATGTAATGAAAAGGACAGTCGATTGGTAAAATGCTCGGCTCTCTTCACTGGCGACCAAGTTTCTTCCCCGATGTTGCTATTAGAGTGGGTTGTAGTAATCCGTAGAGAGTAGATTGTTTTCTTCGTGTGCTCTGATTCCATCCACCACTTCGCCATCTTCCAGACTCTTTGCTTGCATGAAGATAGAATCAGTACATATTAAAGAGGCTCACAACATTATGGTGTATGCTACGCTTTCTTATAAAATGATAGATTTAGGCCTGTTGGTATCACTTTCAATTGAATGAGAATGAGGTTATCCATATGATAAAGATGGTATGTTGTTAGATAGAAGTCATGCCCTGTCCTTAAGGCATTAGAGCATATCTATTGGTTTGTAGCACGATTTTACCATTTTGCCATTGAAACATAGATGGTGTTCGAACCGGGTACCCACATACATGTCCTTAACCACGAAGCGACGTTCTAACCCCGTATATGCTATATTTATACTGTGGTGATGGTGCATGACAGTATCTGGACACTTTTAGACACTTGTGCAGTTTGCCGTTTACCTTTTACATCGGAAATACATGTGGTGAATATTTCTAACAAATATGCATGTACTACATGAATCTACAAATAATGTCAGCAAATGAAAGTATTTTGTTGACACCAACGCATTATGCAAAATGAATTTGAATGGCAACTTGTTGGGAAGGAACAAGTTTTATATCACAAAAATAATTTACAGCAAATGGAAGTGATACCTTACTGACACGTGTTGGTTCTTTCATACAAGCATATACAGTCTTAAGTCTGCATCATCACCATATCACAATATTAGTAATCTGCAAAAGGTATCAACATGAGTGTTGATTATTTCATCCATTCATTACCATAACAAAGGCAACATGTTGCTTACCTCTGATGTGTGTTGATTCTGTTTTCATGCCAGCATACAGTCTGAAAGCCATCACTACATGGCAAAAGAAGCTTAGAATATATACAGCAAACAGGTTTGAGCTTCTACATAATCGCATATCTTGTCATGCACACATGTAGTCTAAAAAATTATAAATAAAAGTCTTTCCTTTGAAACAGACATGATGTTCAGCATGCAATTTTTTATATTTTTAGCTCAGCTGACTATAAGTCATCTGAGCTATAGTTGTGGTCCATTGTCCGTCCGTCTGTCCGTCGTGCAGTCCGGATGTCCGTCCATAAGACTGGCACATTTCGACACCATTGGACCTATGAATCTGAAATTTGGCATACAGTTAGATGTCCCCGAAATCTCCTACCATGCTGAAAATTGGTTCAATAGGACTTCGTTCCTTTGAGATAATAAGGTAGAACCTCAATTTTTAGCTCAGCTGACTATAAGTCATCTGAGCTATAGTCGTGGTACATTGTCCGTCGTCCGTCCGTCTGTCCGTCCGTCCGTACTTAGATGTGGCACGTTTTGAAACCGTAAGACCTAGGAATCCAAAATTCAGCATAATGTTAGATTTTCCCAAGATCTCCTACCAAGCCGAAAACTGGGTCTTTGCGACTTCGTTCCTTTGAGAAATTAAGGAAAAACCTCAATTTTTTATTAAAATCCTATTTTCACACTTCAGGACTGCCTAATATCAAAACCACTCATCTGTTTTTCCTCATATTTACCATAAATATTCCTCTATATAGTTCCTATGTACATGCCAGAAATTAAGTCTGTAAAGTATAAATTCTTTAAGTTTTGGGCCCAAACATTATGGACTTGGTAAAAATTAGGAAAAATAATAACTCACTTAACATGAAAAATTTTGAAACTAGAGTCTATTTTCTGAAGTATATAACTATGTTTAATTAAGATTCAATTGTTAACCCAAAATTAGATTTGAATTTTGTAAATTTTTTAAGTTATTAGCATAAAAAAAAATCAGTACCTTAAATTTTGCCCAACTTTGACCATGGCATGTTTTTTTCCTGTAAGCACCATTGATTTGATTTTCACAGCAAGTAAACATAAATATTTAGTTTGTCTAAATCTAAATTTTGAAAATAAAAGCTTAAAAATTAAGCAAGTTATTGAATTTTTACCTCAGCTGACTGAAAGTACATGCCAGAAATTAAGTCTGTAAAGTATAAATTCTTTAAGTTTTGGGCCCAAACATAATGGACTTGGTAAAAATTAGGAAAAATAATAACTCACTTAACATGAAAAATTTTGAAACTAGAGTCTATTTTCTGAAGTATATAACTATGTTTAATTAAGATTCAATTGTTTACCCAAAATTAGATCTGAATTTTGTAAATTTTTTAAGTTATTAGCATAAAAAAAAATCAGTACCTTAAATTTTGCCCAACTTTGACCATGGCATGTTTTTTTCCTGTAAGCACCATTGATTTGATTTTCACAGCATGTAAACATAAATATTTAGTTTGTCTAAATCTGAATTTTGAAAATAAAAGCTTGAAAATAAAGCTAGTTATTGAATTTTTAGCTCAGCTGACTGAAAGTCATCTGAGCTATAGCGATCACTCTTTGTCCGTCGTCCGTCTGTCTGTGTGTCCGTCCTTCCATCTGTCTGTCCGTTAACCAGGCACAAATCGTAACCGCTAGAACTGGAATCTTCTTACTTGACATCCTGGGAGGTCCATGAAAAATCTCCTTGGAAACCAGAAATTAGGTCTCTGTTACCCATATCCTTCAAGCTATGGGGCCCCAAAGTACCCCCCAGAAAAGTCCAAAATTTCATACAAAAACTTCAATATCTCATTAACTACTTGACTAATGGTCATGATTTGTGGCATTCATATTGATCATGAGAGGTTCCATCAGTTCCTGAAGACTGGTGGCGCCACCTGTATTTTTCGATTTTTTACGAATTTTTTTCTCTATTTTTGAGACCTTTAAAAATGTGAACATCTGTTAACAAGGCACAAATCGTAATGACTGGACTTAGAATCTTCATTCTCAACACACTGAGAGACCTATGAAAAGTCTCCATGGAAATTAGAAATTAGGTCTCTGTTACCCATATCCTTCCAGCTATGGGGCCCCAAACTACCCCCCAGAAAAGTAAAACTTTTCAAACAAAAACTTCAATATCTCATTAAATACTTGACTGATGGTCATGATTTTTGTCATACATATTGATCATGAGATGTTCCATCACTTCCTGGAGACTGGTGGCGCCACCTGTATCGTTCAATTTTTTACGAATTTTTTTCTCTATTTCTGAGACCTTTCAAAATGTAAACATCTGTTAACAAGGCACAAATCGTAAAGACTGGACCTAGAATCTTCATTTTTGACACATTGAGAGACCTATGAAAAGTCTCCATGGAAACCAGAAATTAGGTCTCTGTTACCCATATTCTTGGAGCTATGGAGCCCCAAAGTACCCCCAAGAAAAGTAAAAAATTTCATACAAAAACTTCCAATATCTCATTAACTACTTGACTGATGGTCATGATTTGTGGCATAACTATTGATCATGAGATGTGTCATCACTTCCTGCAGACTGGCGGTGCCACCTTTATTGTTCGATTTTTTACGATTTTTTCCTCAATTTTTGAGACCTTTAAGGATGCTGTCATCTGTTAGCATGGCACAAATCGTAAAGACTGGACCTAGAATCTTCATTCTTGACACACTGAGAGGTCCATGAAAAATATCCTTGGAAACCAGAAATTAGGTCTCTGTTAACCATATCCTTCGAGCTATGGGGCCCCAAAGTACCCCCCCCCCCCACGAGTAGTCAAAAATTTCATACAAAAACTTCAATATCTCAATAACTACATCACTGATGGTCATGATTTTTGGCATACATATTGATTATGAAATGTTCCATCAGTTCCTGCAGACTTGTGGCGCCACCTGTATTGTTTGATTTTTTACGATTTTTTCCCCTATTTTTGAGACCTTTAAGGATGCTGTCATCTGTTAACGTGGCACAAATCATAACGACTGGACCTAAAATCTTCATTCTCGACACTGAGAGACCTATGAAAAGTCTCCATGGAAACCAAAATTAGGTCTCTGTTACCCATATTCTTCGAGCTATGGAGCCCTAAAGTACCCCAAAGAAAAGTAAAAAATTTCATACAAAAACTTCAATAACTCATTAACTACTCGAATGATGGTCATGATTTGTGGCATAACTATTGATCATGAGATGTGTCATCTGTTCCTGCAGACTGGTGGCGCCACCTGTATCGTTCGATTTTTTACGATTTTTTCCTCTATTTTTGAGACCTTTAAGGATGCTGTCATCTGTTAGCTTGGCACAAATAGTAACGACTGGACCTAGACTCTTCATTCTCAACACACTAGAAGACCTATGAAAAGTCTCCATGGAAACCAGAAATTAGGTCTCTGTTACCCATATCCTTCCAGCTATGGGGCCCCAAAGTACCCCCCAGAGTAGTCAAAAATTTCATACAAAAACTTCAATATCTCAATAACTACATCACTGATGGTCATGATTTTTGGCATACATATTGATTATGAGATGTTCCATCAGTTCTTGCAGACTGGTGGCGCCACCTATGTTATCTATCAAGAGGGTACAAATTGCAACAACTGGACCTAGAAACTTCATTCTTGTCATTGCAAGGAGGCCCATGAAGAGTGCCTGTGGAAACTTGAAATTAGGTCTCTGTTACCCATATCCTTCAAGCTATAGGACTCTGAAGTATCCCTCAGAATAATGGACAATTTGATACAAAAGCTGAAGTATCTGAACAACTAATACGGAGATCATCATGATTCTCTGCATGGATATTGACCATTAAGTGTTTTTAGCTCAGCTGACTGTAAGTCATCTGAAGTATCCCTCAGAATAATGGACAATTTGATACAAAAGCTCAAGTATCTAAACAACTATTGCAGTGATCACCATGATTCTTTGCATGGATATTGATCATGGAATGTGTCATCAGTTTCTGCAGTATGGTGGCGCCACCTGTATTTTTTTATATTTACGAATTTTTTTCTCTATTTTTGAGACCATAAGATGCGGTCATCTGTTAACATGGCACAAATCGTAACAACTGGACCTAGAATCTTCTCTCTTGACATGCTGAGAGGCCCATGAAAAGTTTCCTTAAAAACTTGAAATTAGGTCTCTGTTACCCATAACCTCTGAGCTATGGGGCTCCGAAGTACCCCCCAGAATAATGGAAAATTTGATACAAAAGCTCAAGTATCTGAACAATTATTATATTGATCACCATGATTCTTTGCATGGATATTGATCATGAAATGTTTCATCAGTTTCTGCATTCTGGTGGCACCACCTGTATTTTTTCAATTTTTAGCTTAGCTGACTGAAAGTCATCTGAGCTGTAGGGATCACCTTTTGTCCGTCGTCCGTCCGGCCATCCAGGTGTCTGTCTGTTAACAGGGCACAAATCGTAACCGCTAGACCGGGAATCTTCTTACTTGAAATCCTGGGAGGTCTATGGAAATTCTCCTTGTAAACCTGAAATTAGGTCACTGTGACCTATATTCTTCGAGCTATGGGGTTCTGAAGTACCCCCCAGAATAATGCAAAATTTAATACAAAAGCTCAAGTATCTGAACAACTAATGCATTAATCACCATGATTCTTTGCATGGATATTGATCATGGAGTGTTTCATCAATTTCTGGAGATTGGTGGCGCCAGCTATATTTTTTTTATTTTTTACGATTTTTTTTCACTACTTTTGTGATCTTTAAACATTTGGTCATCTGTAAACAGGGCACAAATCATAATGACTGGACCTAGAATCTTCTGTCCTCACCTCCAGGGAAGCCCATAAAAGGTCTACATGGAAACTCGAAATAAGGTCCCTGTTACCCATTTTCTGTGAGCTATGGGGCTCTGAAGTACCCCCCAGAATAAAGATTTGGTCATATATTAACAGGGCACAAATCATAATGACTGGACCTAGAATCTTCTGTCCTCACCTCCAGGGAAGCCCATAAAAGGTCTACATGGAAACCCGAAATAAGGTCCCTGTTACCCATATCCTTCATGCTCTGGGGCTCCGAAGTACTCCCCAGAATAAAGATTTGGTCATCTGTTAACAGAGCACAAATTATAATGACTTGACCTAGAATCTCCTTTCTTGATATGCTGGGAGGCCCCTGAAAAGTCTCCTTGTGCACCTGAAATTACATCTCTGTTACCCATATCCTTCATCCTATGCGGCTTTGAAATACCCCCCAGAATAAACATTTGGATTTGTTAACAGGGCACAAATCATAATAACTGGACCTAGAATTTTATTTTTTGACATGCTGGGAGACCCCTGAAAAGTCATCTTGTAAACCTTGAAAATAGGTGTCTGTTACCCATATCCTTCATGCTACAGAGCTCCATAGTACCCCAATGAATATTGGATGATTTTATACAAAAGGTCAAGTTTGGAAAAAGTATTTCATTCAAATTTGACATTCAGATGATAAAATTACTTTTGTCAATGTCTTCCTGGTCAGCTGAGCGTCATGACCCCTGGGTCACTTGTTTTTCTGTAGTCACTTGCTTTGATTACAGATGCAGGGTCCCACTCCAGGTCACTGGAAGTCAGCTATGCCTGGGTTTCTGATTTGTTACAGTCACTTGGGGAGATCCCCTGCTGTTACAGGTGTACAGTTATTCTCATATCACTACCCCAATCACCCCCCCCCCCCCCCCCCCGCAAACCCAACCGACCAAGTGTTATGCTGTAATTGTTATTGTTTTCACAGTATCTCCTTAATTGTAATGCTGTTTCCACTCCGATATATTTTCCTTGAAAAAAATAATTCAAGGTGTAATCCAGAAGATGCAATGTTGTGTAATGTAGCATTTTTAAAGAAATCAATTGTCTTTTAAATGATTTTAACAAATATAATTGAACCCATCAGTATGCTTAAATTATGATAAAATATGAAGCACATTATGGATAAATAAAGACACAATTAAAAATTGTGAAATCTAATTCAAGTATTATTTTTAGATATTTATTGTTTTGCAGATTTAAAAGATATATTTTTGTGGTAAAAATAAATAAACATTTGTATGCATGATGTGGTGTTATCTGACAAGATTGAGATTTATGATGATGCAATTGAGAATTATGAATCAACTTTTATATTCAGATATATATGTTAAATTGGAAATGTATTGAAATATAAACTTAAATTAGAAAATAATTGATGTGATAAAAAAATGAGGTTTTAATACAAACATTTGTTCATTATTTTTCTGTCTCAGCAGAATTTGAGATCAGGCTTTGTTTGCCCTATTTATGTTGTTAATTAGCTATATTTCAACTGTATACATTTCATAAAAAAATACATATATATTTAATAATATATATTATACAAAAAAATAGATTCAATTGAACAAATGTGTAAACTACTGAAATGTCAACAGTTAATCGAAAAACCAATTAATGATCATGGTAATAGTACAGATCATTTGTTCACAAAGTGCTCACATGCTTTAGTTTCAACATTAGGAAACACATGGTCAGGTCACAAAATATTTTTTGCAACAATTCCTTACTCATCAATACAAACCAATCATATAAACCAACCATGGCCTTTATTACCTCTTCCTCTTACACTTTATCTCCTTTTGATATTATTTTAAATTTTTACCTTCAAGGTTAACGTCAGCTGAGCACAGTGACCCATAGGTCCCTTGTTTTATTAGAAATCTATTTTCAAACTTCAGGACTGCCTAATATCAAAACCAGTCTTCTGGTTTTCTTCATATTTACCATAAATATTCTTCTATATAGTTCCTATTTACATGCCAGAAATTAAGTCAGTATTACTTAATTTTAAAAAGTTATGGGCCCAAACATAATGGACTTTAAAATAAAATCAGGAAAGATAATTGGTCACTTAAGACCAAGTGTTAAAGGTAGGGACTTTTTTTCATTAATACAACTTTAATTAATCAAAAATTAATTGTATACCAAAAATTAGATCAAAATCTGGTTATTTTTTTTAAATATTGGCAAAAAATATAAAATCAGTACCTTGAATTTTGCCTAACTTTGTCCATGGCACTTTTTTAGCGAACCTGTGAGCTTATGCGATGGTGTGGCGGCGTCCGGCGTCTGTACGTTAACCTTAACTATCTTAAAAATGGCAAGAGTAAGCATCATGAAATTTTATGCAAAAAATTAATCATCTAAAAAACTCTATCGGATTTTGCTTATTTTTTTGGCTAACTGCATTTTCTTAGATTTTATAGGGAAAAAGCTAAAAAAGCTTTAAAAATCTTCTTCTCCGAAACTGTTCAGCCAAATTGTCGAATATTTCACAGAAATGATCCTTGGAACAATCTCTCTCAAGTTTGTTTGAATGGTTTAAGTTCGGTGATTTTTGGCCGAGTTACAGGTAGTTGAACTTAGTCATCTGTCCAAAAAAGCATACTAAAATTACAATCTTAGAAACGGCTGGAGCTATCATCACCAAATTTTATGCTAATGTTGGTCACATGAGTCATATCTGAAATTGAGGTATTGGTGGCGCCACCTGCATCGGCCTTTTTTTGTACGGGGGTCATCAGTGCCCATATCATACTGATAGCTACAAAAAACTTCTTCTCTGAAACCATATGGCCAAATTGTTTAATATCGCACAGAAATGATCCTAGGGTAGTGCTTTCTGAAGTTTGTTCAAATGGTCTAAGTTCAGTGACTTTTGGCTGAGTTATGGGAAGCTGAATTTAGTCATATGCTATAACAGCCCAATTTAGCTCAGCGTCTACAAAGATCTTCTTCTCAAAAACCACTGGGCAAAATTCTTAAATCTCACACATTAATTATCCTTAGATGTTGATAATTCAAGTATGTTCAAACGGTTTTGGTTCAGTGATTTTTGGCTGAGTTATGGGAAGCTTAACTTAGCCATTTTGCTTTATTTTCCCATATGAGTTATAAACCTGCAAAACGTTTTTTGATCGACGCCACTGAGACCAATTTGTTTAATATTTTACAAGAATAATCCCCTGAATAATTCTTATAATAATTAATTCTCTTTTATGGTTCCAAAGAATGAATTTTGGCCGAATAATAAAGATTGAATTGAGTCATTTTACCATATATGTTAGCTGTGTGAAGCAGATACATCTAGCCTGGAACCAGTTTATCAGCATCCGTTACATCATGCCTCCAGACATTTAGATTTCAGGTTAGCTTTGGTTAATATAGACAAAAATGTTTTTTAAAAACTTTTAAAAAATGTAGATTTATGATTTTAGATATTCCTCATGCCAGGCAATGTTTACAGTCACAGGTATACATTAACTCATACTATTGGATTGACTGGAGCTAGCATCATGAAATTTAATGCAAAAAATTAGAAAAGATCTGCATTTTCTCAGAATTTATAGAGAAAAAGCTAAAAAACCTTAAAAAATCTTCTCCAAAACGGTCAAGCCAATTTGTTCAATATTTAAAGAAATAATCTTTTATATCATCTCTCTCAAGTTTGTTCAGATGATTCAAGTTCAGTGAATTTTTGCTGAATTACAGGAAGTTGAACCTAGTGATGTGTCCAAAAAAGCATACTAAAATGACAATCTCAGAAACGGCCGGAGCTATCATCACCAAATTTTCTGCCAGTGTTGGTCACATGAGCCATATATGAAATTCAGGTATTGGTGGTCACCTGCATTGACCTGTTTTTTGTATGGGGGTCATTGGTCATCTGTACATTAACCCATAATTTCTCAGAATAGCAGGAACTACCATCCCCAGATTTTATGCCATAATCTGTCATATATCAAATGTTGTGGGATTCAGCTTGTTTATGAAAAAAAACTGCATCTTTTATTATTCTAGATATTTTGATAAGAAGTTTATGAATATGTCAGCTTGAAAAAATGCATTTTAGCCAAAGTCTTTCAGTATGTGCAAACAGATTTGCCAACAGGCTAAGATTGTGTCTGTATATTTAAATAGGTAAAGAAACTGCCAACTGTTTCAGATTTGGGAATAGATCAAGAGTTCATTCAGTGCAGCCAGATATAGGTCAAGATTTCAGTCAGTGCAGCCAAGCACAAGGCATGTGATCCCCTCATTTGTGACATGTGAACACCTCTTGGGCAGCATGTGATCACCTCATGGGTGTCATGCCTCTCAGGGCTGCATGTGGAGCCAATCTATTTATAGCTTTGGCAGACTGCCAACTGTATCAGATTAGGCAACAAGTCAAGAGTTCACTCAGTGCAGCCAGGTACAGGTCAAAAGTTCACTCAGTCTAGCCAGGTGCAGGTCATGAGTTCACTCAGTGCAGTAGCCTGAGCAAGCAAATTTGTCACACTTCACTCGGGGCAACTGCCTTTCTCACCTAAGCCAGGTCAGCCCCATGCATCAGACTTAAGGGAAGGTTGATGTATTGGCCTGATATTTTGACCTGTCTATGCGTCTTTGATGGGTTTCTCGTTCACATATGACAGGTGTCACCACCTACAGTGACTTTTGTACAGTGTGTGACTTTGGTGCCTGCTTATTTCTATAGAGGAATTTGATATATCATCCTGAAATTATTTATACCTATCGAATAGCTTTGTCTTATGCAAGACTGGTGGTGCCACCTACAATAATTTTTGCACAGTGTGTGTCCCTGCTTATTTCTCAGGAGGGGTTTGATATATAAGTCTGAACTTGTTCATATGTATATATCTCTGAAAGCTTCGTTGTATACAAGACTGGTGGTGCCAGCTACAATCATTTTTAGCTCAGCTGACTGTTAGTCAACTGAGGTGTAGGAATGGCGCTTTGTCCGTCATCCATACGGATATCCGGCCGTCCGTTAGCAGGGCACAAATCATAACAGCTGGTCCTAGAAACTTCTAAGTGATAATCCAGGGAGGTCAATAAAAAATCTCCTTGGAAACCTGAAATTAGGTCACTGCGACCTATATCCTTTGAGCTACAGGGCTTGAAAGTACCCCCAGAATAGTAAGAAATTTAATACAAAACCTCCAATATCTTGATAATTAATGCATGGTTTTTAGCTCAGCTGACTATAAGTCATCTGAGCTATATTCCTGGTCCATTGTCTATTGTCCGTCGTCTGTCTGTCTGTCCGTTCGTCCGTCTGTCCGTAGATGTGGCACGTTTCGAAACCGTAAGACCTAGGAATCTAAAATTCGGCATAGTGTTAGATTTCCCCAAGATCTCCTACCAAGCCGAAAACTGGGTCTTTGCAACTTTGTTCCTTTGAGAAATTAAGGAAAAACGTCAATTTTTTATTAAAAACCTATTTTCACTTTTCAGGGCTGCCTAATATCAAAACCACTCATCTGTTTTTCCTCATATTTACCATAAATATTCCTCTATATAGTTCCTATGTACATGCCTGAAATTATGTCTGTATTATATAATTTAAGAAAGTTATGGGCCAGAACATAATGCATTTTGTATAAAATCAGGAAAGATATTTGATCACTTAACACAAAACTTGGAGTGTTTCATCAGTTTCTGCAGACTGGTGGCGCCACCTATATTTTTTCGATTTTTACCAATATTTTTCTCTATTTTTGAGACCTCTTAAGATGCGGCCATCTGTTTACAGGGCACAAATCGTAACAACTACACCTAGAATCTTCTCTCTTGACATGCAGGGAGGTCCATAAAAAGTCTCTTTGGAAACCTGAAATTAGGTCTCTGTTACCCATAACCTTTGAGCTATGGGGCTCAGAAGTACCCCCCCAGAATAATGGAAAATCTGATACAAAAGCTCAAGTATCTAACAACTATTGCAGTGATCACCATGATTCTTTGCATGGATATTGATCATGGAATGTGTCATCAGTTTCTGCAGTATGGTGGCGCCACCTGTATTTTTTTTTATTTTTATGAATTTTTTTCTCTATTTTTGAGACCTCATAAGATGCGGTCATCTGTTAACATGGCACAAATCGTAACAACTGGACCTAGAATCTTCTCTCTTGACATGCTGAGAGGCCCATGAAAAGTCTCCTTAAAAACTTGAAATTAGGTCTCTGTTACCCATTACCTCTGAGCTATGGGGCTCCGAAGTACCCCCCAGAATAATGGAAAATTTGATACAAAAGCTCAAGTATCTGAACAATTATTATATTGATCACCATGATTCTTTGCATGGATATTGATCATGAAATGTTTAATCAGTTTCTGCATTCTGGTGGCGCCACCTGTATTTTTTCAATTTTTAGCTCAGCTGACTGAAAGTCATCTGAGCTATAGGGACCACCTTTTGTCCGTCGTCCGTCCGGCCATCCAGGCGTCTGTCAACAACTGGACCTAGAATCTTCTCTCTTGACATGCTGAGAGGCCCATGAAAAGTCTCCTTAAAAACTTGAAATTAGGTCTCTGTTACCCATTACCTCTGAGCTATGGGGCTCCGAAGTACCCCCCAGAATAATGGAAAATTTGATACAAAAGCTCAAGTATCTGAACAATTATTATATTGATCACCATGATTCTTTGCATGGATATTGATCATGAAATGTTTAATCAGTTTCTGCATTCTGGTGGCGCCACCTGTATTTTTTCAATTTTTAGCTCAGCTGACTGAAAGTCATCTGAGCTATAGGGACCACCTTTTGTCCGTCGTCCGTCCGGCCATCCAGGCGTCTGTCTGTTAACAGGGCACAAAACTTGTTAAAGCTATGGACTTTTTTTCAAGTAATATAACTTAAATTAATCAAAATTAAATTGTATACCCAAAATTAGATCAAAATCTTTCAAATTTTTTAAAATATTAACAAAAATAAAAAATTGGTACCTTAAATTTTGCCTAACTTTGACCATGGCACGTTTTTTTAGCTCAGCTGACTGTAAGTCATCTGAGCTATAGGGATCACCTTTTGTCCGTCATCCGTCCGGCCGTCCGGCCGTCCTGCCGTTAACAGGGCACAAATCGTAACCGCTAGAACTGGAATCTTCTTACTTGACATCCTGGGAGGTCTATGGAAATTCTCCTTGTAAACCTGAAATTAGGTCAATGTGACCTATATTCTTTGAGCTATGGGGTTCTGAAGTACCCCCCAGAATAATGCAAAATTTAATACAAAAGCTCAAGTATCTGAACAACTAATGCATTAATCACCATGATTCTTTGCATGGATATTGATCATGGAGTGTTTCATCAATTTCTGGAGATTGGTGGCGCCAGCTATATTTTTTTTATTTTTTACAATTTTTTTTCTCTACTTTTGTGATCTTTAAACATTTGGTCATCTGTAAACAGGGCACAAATCATAATGACTGGACCTAGAATCTTCTGTCCTCACCTCCAGGGAAGCCCATAAAAGGTCTACATGGAAACCCGAAATAAGGTCCCTGTTACCCATATTCTGTGAGCTATGGGGCTCTGAAGTACCCCCCAGAATAAAGATTTGGTCATATATTAACAGGGCACAAATCATAATGACTGGACCTAGAATCTTCTTTCTTGACATGCAGGATGGCCTTTGGAAAGTCTCTTTGGAAATCTGAAATTAGGTCTCTCTTACCCATATCCTTCATGCTATGGCTCCGAGAATAAAGATTTGGTCATCTGTTAACAGAGCACAAATTATAATGACTTGACCTAGAATCTCCTTTCTTAATATGCTGGGAGGCCCCTGAAAAGTCTCCTTGTGCACCTGAAATTACATCTCTGTAACCCATATCCTTCATCCTATGCGGCTTTGAAATACCCCCCAGAATAAACATTTGGATTTGTTAACAGGGCACAAATCATAATAACTGGACCTAGAATATTAATTTTTGACATGCTGGGAGACCCCTGAAAAGTCATCTTGTAAACCTTGAAAATAGGTGTCTGTTACCCATATCCTTCATGCTACAGAGCTCCATAGTACCCCAATGAATATTGGATGATTTTATACAAAAGGTCAAGTTTGGAAAAAGTATTTCATTCAAATTTGACATTCAGATGATAAAATTACTTTTGTCAATGTCTTCCTGGTCAGCTGAGCGTCATGACCCCTGGGTCACTTGTTCCTGTATGTACTGTGGATTTAATTTTCTCAGCATGTTTTTGTTAGCATTTTGTCTGTTAACACCAAAAATTTGAAACCAGTTGATCAAAAACTGTAGATTTTATTCAAGTTTTAAAGCACCATGTAACATATTGTTTACATCAGGCTAATGTTATGCAGTTTGCAAGAGCTCAGCTCCCCAGCTTAAGCTCTCAGTTCCTAAAATTTGGCATACAATTAGATGTCTCCAAAATTCCCTACCATGCCAAGAATTTGGTCACTAGGACTTAATACCTTTGAGATATTAATGAAAAACTTCATTTTTCAGTTAAAAACCCATTGTTACACTTCAATACTGCCTAATATCAAAACCACTGATCTGACTTTAATCATATATAATATACATGTTTTTCTATACATTCTCTGTGCACATGCCAGAAATGATGTTTTAAGTTATAGGCCCAAACATAATGTACTTTGTAAAAAATCAAGAAATATATTTACTCCCTTAACAAAGGGTTTGCTAAAACTAGAGATTTTATTTGTCAGGGATGTAACATTATTTAATCAAGATTCAATTGAATACCCAAAATAATTCTGAATTTTTAAAATTTTATAAGTTATTAGTATAAATATAAAATTAGTACCTTAAATTTTGCCCAACTTTGACCATTTCACCTTTGTTTCATGTGAGCTCTGTTTATATAATTTTCATATCATGCTCACATAAGGATTTCAGCTTTTTAGTTTAGAAAGCTGAAAGAAATTGGCCAAAAATTGTAGCTTTTATTCATGTTTTTATGAGACCATGTCAGACCTTGGCTCTCTCCAGCCACTCTTGAGTCACCTGTATGTTATCCTTGTTAAACTTTCAGCAAATTATGCACGCTTGACGCGAGGCATATACTGGGGCAACAAGGCAGCTTATGGCCAGCCACAGTTGATCCAGGTGTCCAATCCAACTCATCTAGTAGTTTTAACCAACAACATAACAATAAACAATAAATTAATCAATTTTTATTGGTTTTTAATAACAAATTAAAGAAAAATAGAAAAGGAATTTGTTAGTTTATAATAATAGGGAATTAACTTGCAGTTACTGATGATATAAGAATCTTGTATCGATGGATAGAATGTCACATATTCCAAATAACACCATGCAGTCACCTATGGCATTTTTCAGTTCAATTTTAATAATAAAAAAGTAAATTTAAATTATTCATTACTAATCATTAGGGATCATATGAAGGAAATGAATGATAGACAAAGATGCAGTTGATAATATTAATCTAGATTCCTACTGTGTCTAGTGTGTACATTGATGTGAAATTAGTCCAAAATAAATATATCAATTTATTTTTTTTTTTCAATATAAATAAAAGCCATAAAACCAGGTACTTATGATCATTATTTAAATGTGTGAATTTTGTACATTCTGGATTCTCAACACCATTGTTTGGTGAAAACTGAATAAATACCAGACATGGTGGGAATACTTTGCAATTGTATTTAAATACGAATATGAATATGTACTCCATTATAAAATTTCTTGCATAAAGAATGGGAATTCAGGTAAAAATGAAAGTATATGAATACCAGTGCAAATGTATTAATGAATGCATTCATGAATATATTCTTTAATATTATTTTAACCCTTTACTGTTCAGATTAGCCTGTGGATTGTCACACTCCTACTGTTCAGATTTATTTTGCATTTTTTCCACATTTTGACATGAATCTATATAAGAGACATTAAATCAGTAACCGTTAAAGGTATCTTTGTGAAATTTTCAGCTTTTACTGTCAGGTATATGTCCATCATGTTTTTTTATTTATTTTCTACATACCTGGTTTGATATGTATGTAACTAAGGTATATACAGGTAAAAACAGGTAAATCTGTAGTACCTGTATTTCCACTCACTGGTATATCACCAAAATGACCCCTTTCATCCTGTTCAGGTAACCCATTAACCATTTGATAAAAACAAGGAAATGTAAGGATTTTTTTCACTCTAAGGTAATTATTAATTAAAGGTAAGAAAAAGGTAAATGATTTGGTTTAATACTGGAAAGGGAACCACCAACGAACCAGAATGTGCAAGTAAAATTGGATTTTTCTGTGGAAATCAAGCATTTTTCACCTGAAAAGCTTGCTGACCCAAAGAGCACATGCTATGATTATTAACATATAATACATATGTTTACCTGTACAGGTAAGTAAAGGTAAATTATTTTTTTTTCTGAATATGTTAGCAAACACCTTGTTCATCATTATAGTTACTATAAATTAAAACCTTCTCTATTTATGGACTGTATAATTCATTTTGATATAAGAACAGGTGCTTTTAATACAGTAATTAAGTTACCTATGTGAATAGTACCTTTGTTCTTCAACTGATCTAATTACCTGTGGCAGTGACAAAATCATGCTAAAAAGTGGCTGAGAAGAATATGTATAAACAAGTGTCAACTGTGTAAAACCATTATATTTTGATTTTTCAGACATGTAAAACATAAATTGATAATTTTGGTTAAGGTTACACATAAAAACATACTCACCTGTACAGGTGAGTTCAGGTAAATACAGGTAAATTATTTTTTTAATGAAGTATATATTTTATACATGTAATAAGGGAGGAAAAAAAACATACAACTTAATTTTGAGTGCCATGTGTAAAATTTTTGAATTACAGGTACTAACTGCACCATTTATTGGGTTACCTGAAATGATACCTTTGATCTTAAACAGATTTAATTACCTTTGTAAGTACAGAATATAAAGACAACTTTTCATTTTAAAAGTGGAGAGGAAATTTTTGAAGGAGTGAAAACAATATGCAGAATCTATCTTTTAATTAACTGCATAGCCACGAGACTTGTGGATTTCAATTTTGCCAATTTCTACCTGTAAAAGTTTACTCACCTGCACAGGTAAGATCAGGTAAATAAAGGTAAATTCTCATTTTTTTTATTTAAATTATATATTATACTTGTTATAAGGGACATCACAATAAAAACTGTTTACTTTTGTCCAATGTGCAAAATATATAATTTATGGGTGTGAAATGCACTAATATCTAGTTACCTGTAATATACCTTTTTATGTCAAATTAATATATTTTAACATGTACAGGTAAAAAACAAATCGCCGACTGATTTTAAAATAAAATCTTGAAAATTGTGTCTACCCTGTTTGTTAACATTTCATGCAATAATTAAATTGCTGTTTAGTTGGTCTGTCGCGATTATCTGCACAGGTAAAAATCCAGGTGCGACAGGTAAACAGGTGTGCACTTGGTTCGATCAATGATTAGCCTAAATAAACGTTGATATATCCAAATCTTTCCCATTCGAAACAGTGCAAATGTACTAAAATTTGAAATAAAAAAAATCAAAACTAATATGTCTTACACTTGTGAAAACTATTATTTTCTTAATTGAGGGTATCCATGCAATATCTTTTTAAATACCCGCCCCTCCGCGGCTGACGGTGATTGAGCGATAATGAGTGAATTTAGCAATATGTAGCACACAAGGTACATTAACGAGGCGGTTTTGCAGACTTTAGTCGCAGAATTATACTATCTGGTCAATATAACGGAAAAATAAAAATAAATAAAACATTTACCGGGCAATTCAGATGCAAGACCACACGTCTGTTTGGGTTTTTTTCCTGAAAGGTCCAATTCTACAGCGTCATCCCTCAGCCAGCGATGACGCACTGACGCTGCAAACTTTTCTCACCCAATCGTATCTACTTTTACATCGGCAAGGTTCACGTGACTGAGTCTGGCGTGTTTATTATAAGAAGCATCATGAGATGCAGTGCCGACTTGCGGTAGAATTATTCTTTTTTTTTTGTGGGGGGAGTTACCTGGACACATCCTCTCACGTCATGCAAGAGTTACCTGGAAACATCCTCTCACGTCATGCGCAATATGTATGCATTAGAATCGATTTTTTCCTGCAGGGATCAGAAACTGAGAACACTGGTAGTACTAATAGAACAATAATTTATTACATATATAATAAATATGCACATTAATGTAAACAAATTGTTATTAACAAGAATATAAAATAACGGAAAATCAATATTTTTTATAGTTGGAAAGGTGTTTTTAAAATGTGCTATTGGGGATCATGCACATAATACCAAAGTTTATAAACGTGTGAAAACGATACTAAACTGTGAAGTAACACCAAAGAAACATGTTTTCACAGTACATTTTAATGTAAGTTATGTTATTCGTATATATAGGCCTACGTAAGTCCAACAATGCTTATAAAAAGTATGCCTAGTTTCTATGATTTCATAGCAGTACATTCTGGTATCTTAGAGGAAAATTGCACGTACATATCTTCATGCACTTACTTATCCAGGTCTTCAATTTGCACTTTATTTCAGTGACATTTAAATGAAGCATAATTACGTCATATGAAATTAATATAAAATTGAAATATAATATATAATTACATTTATTCAATTCAACTTCGCTTGAAGAAAAGTAGGAAATTTATTTAATAATTTTGAGATGCACAATTCCTTGGTTAACTAGATGCACAATTCCTTGGTTAACTAGATGTATACACGAGACCTAACTTCAAAATCATATAGCTAATCTGGTAACCTCCGTATGTAACTTTGTACATTTAAGCCCTCATATAGTCAGAAATCATGCACTGCTGATAAAACTTCAGCTTCAGCAGGAAAGCATGCGATCTCCCCAGGCTGCAAGCTAGGTGGTGATTTCACGGAGAGGCAGAGTTCCAGTTAATTATAAAACAATATGCAGCAACAATTCAATAATTCTTAAGAAGCACCTGGAATGTTCCAAAAACTTCTAATAAGTTATGATCTCTTGGGTGTTTGTTTATTTATTTATTTTGTATTCACCAGTCCCGTCAGCTGTAGAGACGCGGACCATGACCTACACCTGGCAATTATACATGTCGTTCGGTTCCCGAACATTGTAAATGATGTCATTATCCTTTGATG
The DNA here is from genome assembly GCA_026874595.1 of Sipunculus nudus. NCBI lineage: Eukaryota > Metazoa > Annelida > Sipuncula > Golfingiida > Sipunculidae > Sipunculus > Sipunculus nudus. The sequence goes on from CM049310.1 coordinate 65,137,343, forward strand.
ATTAATGTAATAGATGCCAATTTAAAGCAGTAATTTTCACTCCGAATCCCCGTCTGGTTGGCCACATGTTGTGTGCTGTCTTTCCGCTAAAATCTTCTGTGTGATAGGAAAATTTCCTTGTGCTAATAAAACTGTCAATCAAACGTGAAAATGACAAGGTCGGTGGGTAAAAATAGAAGCCGACACCCTGTGGTATTTTAGGTCTTCGAAAGGGGCAAGTTTGAGACAAGGCCATCAAACATTTTGCAATATAGATATATTTGTATACCTGCGTCTTTTAAATCTTATCTTACAGCAATGGAAAGGTACAATTAGATTTCAGTCTAATTTGTCCACGTGCATGGTTTCTCGATCGTCATTTTGAATACACCATGCGCATGCATATCGAAAGTCTGCATCTTTGGTCTTTATATTTTACTTTCACTGTGTCACCGTCACTATATATATACGCTTTAGCTTCTAATTTAAGATTGGCGAATGCATTTTATTCATTTTCTTGCAAGTATCATGACTGAGACTGACTCCGCCGTATGACTTTATAGGATTATCATGACCACGACACATTTTCCATATTTAATCCCTGGGCCATGCATGCACGCATTGACTGGGTTTTGAGAGCGATATCAATATAAAGCGGCGATTATACCGGGCGCACGGTATATGCGATATATATGCAGGCGGTCTGCAGTATACACTATGTATTTTTTATGAATATAGGCAGCGAATGAAACCGATTTGAGAAATTGACATGGATGAAATGTAAAAAGGAGTTATAAGTTCTGGTATTAGTGGTAAGATTTTATGTTTAAAAGGTACAAACATTTAACGCAGTACTATTCCTTACAACAATATATAGCCTGTTATAGGCAAACATGTATTACCAAAAAAAAATTTACTTCAACTCATAATATAATAGGTTATAGTTTTATAATTTTATTTGCTATGTGCCATATATATTTAAGGATGTTTTGCAGCTCCTCCCAAAATCTGTTTCACTGGCAGTGACAGTGCTTTTTTCAATCACTAATGAAAATTATAATACGCACATACTATATACATGTGTATATATATATAGGCCTAGTTATATACACACACATGCACACACAAAAGCGCGCACACGTGCACGTACACATGTAGCCTATACATATACAGAAAGTACTACACATATACAAATTTGTAAAATCTGTTCAGTATGTGTTGAAACCGTATTAATACATATTTGTTCAAGCGTATAAGTCACTTACTGTCTTGTCTTACATATTCAAGGATCTGGGTGTAAGCGTGCAGTTCCACGTACGTCGTATAATAATTACATCAATATTTCATGAAGTATATTATCATTATATTTTACACTGGAAAATTAACTATATCCATAAATTATCTGGCTCTTTCTAAGTTAAGACGGTATCAATTTTATTTTCAATTCATAAAGTCTCTCAGAATGATTGACAGTTCTTGTGCACGGCCGATTGTGCCCGATAACGATTGTACATAGAATGTTTGGCACAGAAATGATCACTAGTAAACAATCAGACATCACATATATATACGACATGATATATGACAGTATCTTCAATTTTTATTTATGAAAATATGTTAATATTTAAAATAAATACTCATTATATGATATCGGTAAAACATAGTTTTCCAGTGCCATTACATGACACAATTAGGAGGTCACTCAGATCACGTGCGTTGTGTCTGTCAAACGCGTCAGTCAGTCGGACGGCGATCATTGGTCACAAGTTAAACCAATAAAAAAAGGGATAATATATGATCTTGGAAATATTTAACGGAATTTAACTCTGTAAACACATTGCACTTGGTTTTCTCACTGGAATTGATAACCAATATTTAGTGATTTACCGATTTCTGATGAATTTAGCGAAAGTGTCTGATTTTACTCTCGCAGGCGACATGTTACCAGGGCCCACGTAACAAGGCCACGTGAGTGAAAGTCAATCATTTTTATTTTTTTCCAACAAGTCGGCGTCCGCGCCAGTTTGGATCTTGGTCACATGTTAGAACAACTCTTGACGTTCTGCTCTTTCATTTAAGTACAAATATGATAGATGACAATAGATATTTCACCCCCAAAACTTGCCCCAAATACGGGTATGTAAAATGGGCTTTAGCGCGCCCTGGCGGGCGCCTTTGAATTCTAGGCCTGTGACAAACCGTGAGCCCGCCAAGGCGGTATTGGAGTTTAAAGGCTTAATAATCATTTCAGTTATATTTCATTTTAAAAATCATACGATTCTCATATATTTTTAATAAAAATTATATCGTGGACAATATTTGTAATTATTTTAATAAATATTTAAACTCTTATATTATATGTTCTGCTTATAAGTTATATGGCCAAGTCAAAATCTGTGTGACAATAGTACTCCATTTGTTAATAAAATAAATGAAATCAATTCTCTTCTCTGTCTCCAAAGGTACTATCAAAATCATACATATAGCTTAACAACAACAACTCATAATACAGCTTATACTTATTACCAACCAAAACCAGCATGTGCCTCATTTCTAAATCATATTTTTTATCATATATAACAGCTGAGCGCCGTGACCCATAGGTCCCTTGTTCATGAATCTTGCCTTGAATATATATATATTGACCATGACTAGTTTTGTTAGTTCCTGAAAAGTGGTGGCGCCACCTGTATTTTTTCTATTTTAATGAATATTTTTCTATTTATTTACTAAAAATAAACTGGCTTCAAACTTGATTTAATAATGACCAACCACATAAGTAAATTCATTTTGAATACCAGGGTCCAGCAATCTAAGTTGAAGGTCACAGGAGCCACTTCTTTAAAAAGATTGTGGATGCACTGTAAATCAAACTTTTCATCCTGAACTTTCCAACGTTCACACATGGCTTACTTGCCTAAAGTGAGGAAACTGTAGAATTTGAGGTTATCTGGTCAGAGGTCAAGGTCACTTTTTAGCCCTCAGCCCTTAGGCTGATGGGCTATTGTCGTCACCCAAGCTGTCTGTCCGTCCGTCTGTCCGTCCGGCGTCCGTTAACTTTTACCTTGTGAGCGGGATATCTTGAAAAGGGTTCACCGTCAGAATTTTATTTCCTCGGTAAAGATGTATATCGACAAAATCTCGGTCAAGTTCGAAGATGGGTGACCTTGACCTATTTTTCTACATTTGAGAGCTGATTATAGAAAAACACTTAGATGCTTATTACTCAGGAACCATTTGGTGGATTTTCACAAAACTTACTATGGTTATTGGGACTGATAGTCTGTACCTGCTATACAAGTTTGGTGGCGCCACCTACAATTTCTGATTTTTAATGAATTTTTATCGGATTTTTCAACTTTGGGCTTGTGAGCGGGATATCTCGAAAAGGATTCACCGTAAGAATTTTATTTTTTCGGAGAAGATGTATATTGATAAAATCTCGGTCAAGTTCGAAGATGGGTGACCTTGACCTATTTTTCTACGTTTTAGAGCTGATCATAGAAAATACATTTGGAAGCTTATTTCTCAGGAACAATTGGATGGATTTTCACAATACTTACTATGATCATAGGGACTGATGGTCTGTAACTGCTGCACAAGTTTGGGGGCGCCACCTGCAATTTCTGATTTTTTATTGAATTTTTCTTGGATTTTTCAACTTTGGCCTTGTGAGCGGGATATCTCTAAAAGGATTCACAATAGGAATTTCATTTCTTTGGTGAAGATGTATATCGACAAAAATCTCGTTCATCTTCGAACATGGGTGATCTTGACCTACTTTTCAAGGTCACAGGGCTTATAATAGAATAAAACTTAGAAGCTTATTTTTCGGGAAGCATTTGGTGGATTGTTATGAATCATGGTACTTACCTCTCCATTTTAAATTTATAACTGAGATATGTACAGATATCAACCATGTGAGAACAGATATTTAGTACTTGTTACTGTTACCACCTCTAAACACTGTTCTTTTGGCTGAGGGCTTTTGTCAGCTTTTGCTGATATTCTAGTTTAAAGATTGTTACAATAATCCTAATGCTGGAAGTTCAAGGATATTAAGTTCTAAGATTTTTTGGTCACAATGTCATTGGTTAAGGTCACAGGACTGTCATTCTGAAAAATTTCTTTTAAAATATCCTTATAGACAAATTCAGCTGAGCGTTGAGACCCATGGGTCCCTAGTTGTGTTGTGTGCACCCATGCCAGAATTTCAGCAGTGATGTTTGTGTAATTGTTTCGTATTCAAAATGTTTAGTACCTGCATTGTTCATATACATGAGAAGTAATGGTCCAGCTTTGAAGCATTATTCCTGGTGTATTTCCCAATGCACAGGTTCACATTAGGCCTGTAGGCCTTGTTTCCTGTAAGAAGTGTGTATTTAATTTTCACAGCATGTACACATAAGGATTTAATTTGTTAAAATCTGAAATTTGAAAATAAAAGCTGCAAAATTAGGCTAGTTATTAAATTTTTTTGAGGCTCTTGTTGTATTCCCTTATATTTTCAAGCAGTCCCCTTTGGTCACTGTAGGTCATTCAGTGCAGCTCTCTATGCTCCGTATGCTGTTGGCATTATGTTAAGCTCTCTCTTCACTGAGTTGAGCTTGACCAGGCTGTCTGCAGTTAATACCATACCACAGGGAGCCTTTTTCTCCCCCCCCCCCCCCCCCCACCCCATTCTGTTGACAGACCTGTACTATGAACTAGATGAATCTTTAAATTAACATTTTTTCAGCAATGAGCAGTAAGAACGGAGACCTCTCCCCCACCCACCCCTTCAATACACAAGACTAATAAACAAGATGAATCTTATAATTTTAATGTTAAATAAATTCTTTTTGATGAGACTTGGACAATTTTGATTTTTTTTAAGAAAAAAATTTCAGGAATTTAATCCTAATATTCAAATGAGATAAAATATAAGGATCTAATGTAAGTGCTAACTGACAAGATTTAAGAAGATATAAATACTTTGTAGCATTTCATTCATATCTCTTAAAGTTGGCCGGGCCTAGGTGTGAAAAACACTGTTAACTTAGTATTAAAATTAGGAATATTGGTCAAACTTTGTGGGATAAATTTTTAACTCATATGGCCATATATTTAACTTTATCAAAACTTAATTACCTTTACACATTACTGCGAAACCTCTTTGTGTCGAACATAAAGTCGAATTCCCGCATGCGTCGAAGTCCAATGTGAAGTCCCTGCAAGAAACAGTTAAAACCTTACTAATTTAACTCCGCTTGTGTCGAAGTTGGATCTGTCGAAAAACCTGATTTGTCGAGGTGTTTTGTTGGTCCCCAGCTAGTATTTCTATCGCTTAACTGGAAGTCATGTTTGGATAAAGGTTGTGCGAGGCCCGTCAATCATGATTGGGCGGTGATGACCAGTCATAATTGATTAATACCGACAAGGCTCTCACTCATAGAGCGCGATCGCTCTGTCACTCGACTCGAGGTCATGCCGCTTTAATGTTTGGATAGCAGCTGTGCACGGTCCAACGATCATACCTACGGCCGCGATGACCAGTTGCACAATTAATACCGGCAAGGATCTTACTCATCAAGCCCGATGGCTTACATACCAATCACGCCCACTTCACCACCACCAACCATTACAAAGGCCCGTGAGATGTGCTGCATGCTGTGGCAGCTGCTACAGTCGTCAGAGAGCATGGCTGACTGCTTAAGATTACTGTCAGGAATTTAGAACTTGGTTGCTTATCAGGAGCATTCTCATGTTAAGCAAAGAACTGTTACTGCATTTTTAAGAAGATCTGATGTATTGATCTAAAATAGATCTGAGCAATCATATGATGATTTGTGTGCTCTTATTACATTTTCCTGATTTACCTAATCCTTATGCTCCCGAGGCAGCAGAAATCTTGCGCTTCTGAAGAAGCTAATGATTTTATACGATATAGGTAGTAGGCCTATAGGCTATAGGTAAAGCGCTGTGTACAGATCGTACCTAATCCTATATTTGGTGATACTTATGTTCTTTTTAGTATTAATAAAAAATATATATATATAAAAATTGTGTTGTTCTTTCACACAAACATTTGTGAGAACTCTATTATATAGGCCCTATATACATGTGCAGTATTTATCGATAATAATCACGGCTGAAGAAGGTTATATATAATGAACATCGGTTGTCTCGAACTCCGGTTGTGTCGAAGTAAATTTCACCAGTCCCTTCGACTACGACACAACAAGGTTTTACTGTATTTGTTTATGAAATGTTACTTTTATATAACACTTACCGCAGGCCTATTTGTTCCCTTGGTGCATCACTAAATGGTTTAGCTCATGTCCATTATTCTATAATTTACAGAGTTTAATTTTAGCAGGGCCATTTTCTCATAGCTTTTTCTAATGATAATATACATGAAAAACCAAAAGAAATAAAAATATTTTGCAGTTACTAATATTTTCCAAAATTCAGCTGAGCGATGTGACCCATGGGTCCCTTGTTTTAATTGCACTAATAAAGATTTATATGAATATTAAGTTGATAGTTAAATTTAATATCATGTTTGTAGATTTAAAAAAAATTCTTACTATTCTTCAAGGATATATCAAGCTCCCATTTAGATACCAGACAGAATACCTGAGTTTTTTTCATCCCTCACCTCTCTAAGCAGTAAATACATTTGTTTGCATGCAAATAAAGGGATTTCAAACAGAGGAAATCAGATATGAAACATTAATATAATAAAACTTACCCCAGCAAATGACACTTTCATTTGAAAGTGCAGTATTCATCAAATTTTATCGTTGGGTGTGCTGATGAAAAAGGGACTTTTAGCACAATTTCAGTAGGTACACACAAGGCAGAATCTATACAGTTGACAGGCGTGAGCTTCCAACATAGGTTTGTATCCTGCAAGGCACGCAAGATAGGTCTGTATCAGTCTGATATAAAAGTCTTATTTATTTTATTATAATATTTAGTCAATATGGATTGTACAGTTAGTTATAATTACTATTACAAGCCGCTCTCCATAGCTCGGATGGGGGCGTTCAGTGGTATATATACAGGGATGGAAGAAAGGGAAGGACAAGGAGGAATTCACCAACCTTGGACGGACCAATACAACCTACTCTAATAGGACTGATGTTGATTAAAACCTGGGGCACCAGTTGAGATAGCCGAGCGTTTTACCACTCGACTGTCCATTTCATTACATTGAAACAGATATAGGGCTCAAATACGTAAAACTAATATATATGTTAAATGTGAGCACAGTTGGATTTATTCATTTGGCATTTCCTAATTGCACTAACAGAGGTTAACATGAATGCTGATTGTAAAAACTAATTACATGTATGTAGGTTTCAAATTTTCTTATGATTAGTGTTTACGGACATAGGCCTATCAAGTTCAATCCTAATTTTATTCCAGATTTCGACAGATAAGTTTTTTGCAACCACCACCTCCTAAACAATAACATTTGTTAGCATGAAAATAATAGGAAATGAAAAGGAAGAAAATAAGAAATATTGTAATAAAAACCTATCTCCAATTCAAGCATCCAAATAAATGATAAAGCAGACAAACCTCAGCCAGCAAATGACACTTTCATTTGACTACGATCACAATGTGTGCGACTTCTGTGCAGAACTCAACAAATAATGTTTGCTGTCCATTTTGCCAGTAAACAAAGACAAATTTCAATTTCAACAAAACCAGAATTCATACACATATTCATTTTACAGACTCCTAACTCTTATATATGAATTTTTCGACCCCAAAAACATATGAATAATGCACTTGGAAAGCATTCTAGGACAAATATAACCAAATGTATTGATATTTTATAATCCGGCAGCCATCTTGACCGCCATCTTGGATTTTGATCAAGATGGGATGAATTCTGCTTGGCCTTATATCTGAAAATGATGAGTATGGTTTGGCCAACTATTATGCCAAGTTTCATGCTTCTTTCACTTTTTGCACAATTCTTCTCTTAACAGCTGGACTATAGGTACAAATCATCCCTGTGAATTTGATAAAGCTGCAGTAGGTTGTTGTTGAGTTATCATGCGCCAAAGGAAATTGGCGATCCGGCTATGGGGGCCATATTGGAATTCCGACAGGTGTGTAATTCCAAAGGTCTGGAGCCCTCATAGGTACAAATCATCCCTGTGAATTCAGGAAAGCTGCAGTATGTTGTTGACTTATTACAAGCAAAAGAAAATCAGCAATAAGGCTGTTGCGGCCATATTGGAATTCAGACAGGTCTGTTATTCAGTAGGTCTCGAGCCCTCATAGGTACCAATCATCCCTGTGAATTTGGGAAAGCTCCAAGAAGTTGTTGTTATCGCTCGTGAAAGAAAATCACCTATCGGGCTGTGGCGGCCATATTGAAATTCCAGCAAGTCTGTAATTCAATAGGTCTGGATCCCTCATAGGTACCAATCTTCCCTGTGAATTTGGAAAGCTGCAGTAGATTGTTGTTGAGTTATCATGCGCAAAAGAAGATCAGCGATCAGGCTGTGGCGACCATATATTGGAATCCCGACTGGTCTGTAATTCAATAGGTCTGGAGCCCTCACAGGTACCAACCATCCCTGTGAATTTGGGAAAGCTGCAGTATGTTGTTAGCTCAGCTGACTATAAGTCATCCAAGCTGCAGTTGTGGTCCATTGTCCATCCATCCCGCCATCCGGACTTTAACAGGGTACGTTTTGAAACCGTTGGACCTACGAATCCAAAATTTTGAATTCAGTTAGATGTCCCCAAAATCTCCTACCATAGTGAATATTGGTTCACTAAGACTTTGTTCCTTCGAGATAATAAGGAAAAACCTACGTTTTCCATTAAAAACCCATTGTTACAATTCAAGACTGCCTAATATCAAAACCACTCACCTGAATTTGATCATAGTTAATATTCATATTCTTCCATACATTTCCTGTGTACATACTAAAAATTAGGTTAGTATTAAGTAATTTGTTAAAGTTATCCACCCAAACAAACTGCACCTTGTAAAAAATTGGGAAATATATTTACTCACTAAACACAAGAATTGCTGATGCTAGAGACTTTTTTAGCGAACCTGTGATCTTATGCGATGGTGTGGCATCGACCGGCATCTGCATCTGTCGTCTGTACATTAACCCATACTATCTTTAAAACAGCAAGAGTTAGTATCACAAAAATTTTATGCAAAAAATTAGTCATCTGAAAAACTCTAATTGATTTTGCTTATTTTTTGACTAACTGCATTTTCTTAGATTGAATAGGGAAAAAGCTAAAAAAGCTTTAAAAATCTTCTTCTGAGAAACTGTTCAGCCAAATTGTCAAATATTTCACAGAAATGATCCCTTTAACAATCTCTCTCAATAATGTTCGTATGGATTAAGTTCAGTGATTTTTGGCCAAGTTACACCTAGTTGAACTTAGTCATCTGTCCAAAAAGCATACTAAAATTACAATCTTAGAAACGGCTTAAGCTATCATCACCAAATTTTATGCCAATGTTGGTCACATGAGTCATATCTGAAATTGAGGTATTGGTGGCGCCACCTGCATTGGCCTTTTTTGTACAGGGGTCATCAGTGCCCATATTACACTTGCAACTACAAAAAACTTCTTCTCTGAAACCGTATAGCCAAATTGTTTAATATCGCACATATATGATCCTAGGGTAGTGCTTTCTGAAGTTTGTTCAAATGGTCTCAGTTCAGTGACTTTTGGCTGAGTTATGGGAAGCTGAATTTAGTCATATGCCATAACAGCCAATTTTAGCTCAGTGGCTACAAAGATCTTCTTCTCAAAAACCACTGGGCCAAATTCTTAAATCTCACACATTAATTATCCTTAGATGTTGATAATTTAAGTTTGTTCAAATGGTTTTGGTTCAGTGATTTTTGGCTGAGTTATTGGAAGCTTAACTTAGCCATTTTGCTTTATTTTCCCATATGAGTTATAAACCTGCAAAACCTTTTTTGACTGACGCCACTGAGGCCAGTTTTTTAGCTCAGCTGACTATAAGTCATCTGAGCTATAGTCGTGGTCCATTGTTTGTCGTCCGTCCGTCTGTCCGTCCGTCCGTCAGTCCATCCTCCGGCAGTCCGTCCGTAGATGTGGCACGTTTTGACACCGTAAGACCTAGGAATCCAAAATTCGGCATAATGTTAGATGTCCCCAAGATCTCCTACCAAGCTGAAAACTGGGTCTTTGCAACTTCGTTCCTTTGAGAAATTAAGGAAAAACCTCAATTTTTTATTAAAAACCTATTTTCACACTTCAGGACTGCCTAATATCAAAACCACTCATCTGTCTTTCCTCATATTTACCATAAATATTCCTCTATATAGTTCCTATGTACATGCCAGAAATTATGTCTGTATTATTAAATTTTAAAAAGTTATGGGCCCATACATAATGCATTTTGTAAAAATTCAGGAAAGATATTTGATCACTTAACACAAAAAATGTTAAAGCTATGGACCTTTTATCCAGTAATATAACTTTAATTAATCAAAATTAAATTGTATACCCAAAATTAGATGAAAATCTTTTAAATTTTTTAAAATATTAATAAAAATAAAAAATTGGTACCTTAAATTTTGCCCAAATTTGACCATGGCACATTTTCTTCCTTAAAGTACTGTGGATTTAATTTTCACAGCATGTTTTTGTTAGCATTTCAACTGTTAACACCAAAAATTTGAAACCAGTTGATCAAAAACTGTAGATTTTATTCAAGTTTTCAAGCACCATGTAACATATTGTTTACATCAAGCTAGTGTTATGCAGTTTGCAAGAGCTAAAAATCCCCTACCATGCCAAGAATTTGGTCACTAGGACTTAATACCTTCGAGATATTAATGAAAAACTTCATTTTTCCATTAAAAACCCATTGTTACACTTTAAGACTGCCAAATATCAAAACCACTGATCTGACTTTAACCCTTTACTGTTCAGATTAGCCTGTGGATTGTCACACTCCTACTGTTCAGATTTATTTTGCATTTTTTCCACATTTTGACATGAATCTATATAAGAGACATTTACTCAGTAACCGTTAAAGGTATCTTTGTGAAATTTTCAGCTTTTACTGTCAGGTATATGTCCTTCATGTTATTTTATTTATTTTCTACATACCTGGTTTGATATGTATGTAACTAAGGTATATACAGGTAAAAACAGGTAAATCTGTACTACCTGTATTTCCACTCACTGGTATATCACCAAAATGACCCCTTTCATCCTGTTCAGGTAACCCATGAACCATTTGATAAAAACAAGGAAATGTAAGGATTTTTTTTCACTCTAAGGTAATTATATATTAAAGGTAAGAAAAAGGTAAATGATTTGGTTTAACACTGGAAAGGGAACCACCGACGAACCAGAATGTGCTAGTAAAATTGGATTTTTCTGTGGGAATCATATATTTTTCACCTGAAAAGCTTGCTGACCAAAAGAGCACATTCTATGACTATTGACATATAACACATATGTTTACCTGTACAGGTAAGAAAAGGTAAATTATTTTTTTTTCTGAATATGTACGCAAACACCTTGTTCCTCATTATAGTTACTATAAATTAATACCTTCTCTATTTATGGACTGTATAATTAATTTTGATATAAGAACAGGTGCTTTTAATACAGTAATTAAGTTACCTATGTGAATAGTACCTTTGTTCTTCAACTGATCTAATTACCTGTGACAGTGACAAAATCATGCTGAAAAGTGGCTGGTGAGAATAGGGATAAACAAGTGTCAACTGTGTAAAACCATTATATTTTGATTTTTCAGACATGTAAAACATAAATTGATAATTTTGGTTACAGTTACACATTAAAACATACTCACCTGTACAGGTGAGTTCAGGTAAATCCAGGTAAATTATTTTTTAATGAAGTATATATTTTATACATGTAATTAGGGAGAACAAAAAAAACAAACAACTTAATTTTGAGTGCCATGTGTAAAATTTATGAATTACAGGTACTAACTACACTATTTATTGGGTTACCTGAAATGATACCTTTGATCTTAAACAGATTTAATTACCTTTGTAAGTACAGAATATAAAGACAACTTTTCATTTTTAAAGTGGAGAGGAAATTTTTGAAGGAGTCAAAACAATATGCAGAAGCTATCTTTTAATTAACTGCACAGCCATGAGACTTGTGCATTTCAATTTTGCCAATTGCTACCTGTAAAAGTTTACTCACCTGCACAGGTAAGATCAGGTAAATAAAGGTAAATTCTCATTTTTTAAATTTAAATTATATATTGCACTTGTTATAAGGAACATCGCAATAAAAACTATTTACTTTTGTCCAATGTGCAAAATATATAATTTATGGGTGTAAAATGCACAAATTATCTGGTTACCTGTAATATACCTTTTTATGTCAAATTAATATATTTTAACATGTCCAGGCAAAAACAAATCGCAGACGGATTATAAAATAAAATCTGGAAAATTGTGTCTACTCTGTTTGTTTACATTTCATGCAATAATAAAATTGCTGTTTAGTTGGTCTGTCGCGTTTATCTGCACAGGTAAAAATCCAGGTGCGACAGGTAAACAGGTGTGCACTTGGTTCGGTCAACGATTAGCCTTAATAAACGTTGATATATCCAAATCTTTCCCATTCTAAACAGTGCAAATGTACTAAAATTTGAAATAAAAATCAAAACAAATATGTCTTACACTTGTGAAAACTGTTATTTTCCTAATTGAGGGTATCCATGCAATTTCTTTTGAAGTACCCGCCCCTCCGCGGCTGACGGTGATTGAGCGATAATGAGTGAATTCAGCAATGTGTAGCACACAAGGTACATTAATGACGCGGTTTTGCGGACTTTAGTCGCAGTATTAACCTATCTAGTCAATATAACGGAAAAATAAAAATAAATTAAAACTTTTACTGGGCAATTAAGATGCAAGACGACACGTCTGTTTGGGTTTCTTTCCTGAATGGTCCAATTCAACTGCGTCATCCCTCAGCCAGCGATGACGCACTGACGCTGCAAACTTTTCTCACCCAATCGCGTCTACTTTTACATCGGCAAGGTTCACGTGACTGGGTCTGGCGTGTTTACTTTGTAAAGTCTTTTAAATGGACAAGGTTCACGTGACTAAGCCTGGCGTGTTTATTATAAGAGGCATCATGAGATGCAGTGCCGACTGGCGGTCGAATTATTCTTTTTTTTTTTGGGGGGGGGGGGGGGGTTGTTTGTTGGAGTTACCTGGAAACATCCTTTCACGTCATGCAATATATGTATATGCATTAGAAGGGATTCTTTCCCGCAGGGATCAGAAACAACGAGAACACGTACTGATAGTACTTAGATAGTAGAACAATAATTCATTACATATATAATATATATGCACATTAATGTAAACAAATGGTTATTAACAAGAATATAAAATAACGGAAAATCAATATTTTTTATTGTTGGAAAGGTGTTTTTAAAATGTGCTATTGGGATAATGCACATAATACCAAAGTTTATAAACGTGGGAAAACGATACTAAACTGTGAAGTAACACCAAAGAAACATGTTTTTCACAGTACATTTTAATGTATGTTATGTTATTCAAATATATAGGCCTACGTATGTCCAACAATGCCTGTCAAAATTATGCCTAGTTACTATGATTTCATAGCAGTACATTCTGGTATCTTAGAGGAAAATTGCACGTGCATATCTTTATGCACTTACTTATCCAGGTCTTCAATTTGCACTTTATTTCAGTGACATTTAAATGAAGCATAATTACCTTATGAAATTAATATAAAATGGAAATATAATATAATATATAATTACATTTATTCAATTCAACTTCACTTGAAGAAAAGTAGGAAATTTATTTAATAATTTTGAGACGCACAATTCCTTGGTTAACTAGATGTATACACGAGACCTAACTTCAAATCATATATCTAATCTGGTAACCTCCGTATGCAACTTTGTACATTTAAGCCTTCATATAGTCAGAATGCATAAGTCATGCACTGCTGATAAAACTTCAGCTTCAGCAGGAATGCATGCGGTCTCCCCAGGCTGCAAGGTGGTGATTTCACAGAGATGCAGAGTTCCAGTTAATCATAAAACAACATGCAGCAACAATTCAATAATTCTAAAGAAGCGCCTGGAGTGTTCCAAAAACTTCTAATAAGTTATGATCCCTTGGGTGTTTGTTTATATATTTATTTTGTATTCACCAGTCCCGTCAGCTTTAGAGACGCAGACCATGACCTACACCTTGCAATTATACATGTAGTTCGGTTCCCGAACATTGTAAATGATATCCTTTGTTGATTAATGTAATAGGTGCCAATTTAAAGTAGTAATTTCCACTCCGAATCCCTGCCTGGTTGGCCACATGATGTGTGCTGTCTTTCCGCTAAAATCTTCTGTGTGATAAGAAAATTTCCGTGTGCTAATAAAACTGTCAATCAAACGTGAAAATGACAAGGTCGGGTGGGTAAAAATAGAAGCTGACACCTTGTGGTATTTTAGGTCTTCGAAAGGGGCAAGTTTGAGACAAAGCCATCAAACATTTTGCAATATAGATATATTTGTATACCTGCGTCTTTTAAATCTTATCTTACAGCAATGGAAAGGTACAATTATATTTTTGTCTAATTTGACCACCTGCATGGTTTCTCTTCATTTTGAATACACCATGGGCATGCATATCGAAAGTCCGCATCTTCGGTCTTTATATTTTACCTTCACTGTGTCACCGTCACTATATATATACACGCTATAGCTTCTAATTTAAGATTGGCAAATGCATTTTATTCATTTGTCCTGCATGTATCATGACTGAGACTGACTCAGCCGTATGACTTTAAAGGATTATCATGACCAAGACACATTTTCCATATTTAATCCCTGGGCTATGCATGCAAGGTGAGTGGGTTTTGAGAGCGATATCAATATAAAGCGGCGTTTATACCGGGCGCACGGTATATGCGATATATATGCAGGCGGTCTGCGGTATTTTTTATGAATATAGGCAGCGAATGAAACCAATTTGAGAAATTGACATGGATGAAATGTAAAATGGAGTTATAAGTTCTGGTATTAGTGGTAAGATTTTATGTTTAAAAGGTACAAACATTTAACGCAGTACTATTCCTTACAACAATTAATAGCCTGTTATAGGCAAACATGTATTACCAAAAAAAATTATTTACTTCAATTCATAATATAATAGGTTATAGTTTTATAATTTTATTTGCTATGTGCCATATATATTTAAGGATGTTTTGCAGCTCCTCCCAAAATCTGTTTCACTGGCAGTGACAGTGCTTTTTTCAATCACTAATGAAAATTATAATACGCACATACTATATACATGTGTATATATATATATATATATATAGGCCTATATACACACACATGCACACACAAAAGCGCGCACACGTGCACGTTCACATGTAGCCTATACATATACAGAAAGTACTACACATATACAAATTTGTAAAATCTGTTCAGTATGTGTTGAAACCGTATTAAAACATATTTGTTCAAGCGTATAAGTCACTTACTGTCTTGTCTTACATATTCAAGGATCTGGGTGTAAGCGTGCAGATCCACGTACGTCGTATAATAATTACATCAATATTTCATGAAGTATATTATCATTATATTTTACACTGGAAAATTAACTATATCCATAAATTATCTGGCTCTTTCTAAGTTAAGACGGTATCAATTTTATTTTCAATTCATAAAGTCTCTTAGAATGATTGACAGTTCTTGTGCACGGCCGATTGTGCCCGATAACGATTGTGCATAGAATGTTTGGCACAGAAATGATCACTAGTAAACAATCAGACATCACATATATATATACAACATGATATATGACAGTATCTTCGATTTTTATTTATGAAAATATGTTAATATTTAAAATAAATACTCATCTTATTATATGATATCGGTAAAACATGGTTTTCCAGTGCCATTACACAGGAGGTCACTCAGATCACGTGCGTGGTGTCTGTCAAACGCGTCAGTCAGTCGGACGGCGATCATTGGTCACAAGTTAAACCAATAAAAAAAGGGATAATATATGATCTTGGAAATATTTAACGGAAGTTAACTCTGTAAACACATTGCACTTGGTTTTCTCACTGGAATTGATAGCCAATATTTAGTGATTTACCGATTTCTGATGAATTTAGCGAATGTGTCTGATTTTACTCTCGCAGGCGACATGTTACCAGGGCCCACGTAACAAGGCCACGTGAGTGAAAGTCAATCATTTTTATTTTTTTCCAACAAGTCGGCGTCCGCGCCAGTTTGGATCTTGGTCACATGTTAGAACAACTCTTGACGTTCTGCTCTTTCATTTAAGTACAAAATTTCACCCCCAAAACTTGCCCCAAATACGGGTATGTAAAATGGGCTTTAGCGCGCCCTGGCGGGCGCCTTTGAATTCTAGGCCTGTGACAAACCGTGCGCCCGCCAAGGCGGTATTGGAGTTTAAAGGCTTAATCATAAATAATATACATATTTTTCAATCTCTATGCACATACCAGAATGATGTCAGTATTGCGTAATTGTTTTAAGTTATGGGCCCAAACATAATGCACTTTGTAAAAAATCAAGAAATATATTTACTCCCTTAACAAGAGCATTGCTGAAGCTAGAGATTTTTTTGTCAGGGATGTAACATTATTTAATCAAGATTCAATTGAATACCCAAAATTAGTTCTGAATTTTTCAAATTTTATAAGTTATTAGTATAAATATAAAATTAGTACCTTAAATTTTGCCCAACTGTGACCATGGCACGTTTGTTTCCCGTGAGCACTGTTGATATAATTTTCATATCATGCACACATAAGGATTTCAGCTTTTTAGTTTAGAAAGCTGAAAGAATTTGGCAAAAAATTGTAGCTTTTATTAATGTTTTTTATGAGACCCTGTCAGACTTTGGCTCTCTCCAGCCCCTCTTGAGTCACCTGTATTATGCATGCTTGAGGCGAGGCATACACGGAATCCAGGCAGCTTATGGCCAGCCACAGTTGATCCAGGTGTCCAACCCAACTCATCTAGTAGTTTTAACCAACAACATAACAATAAACAATAAATTAATAATTTTGTATTGTTTTTTTTAATAACAAATTAAAGAAAAATAGAAAAGGAATTTGTTAGTTTATAATAACAGGAAATTAACTTGCAGTTACTGATGATATAAGAATCTTGTATCGATGGGTAGAATGTCACATATTCCAAATAACACCATGCAGTCACCTATGGTATTTTTCAGTTCAATATTAATGATAAAGAAGTAAATCATATTATTCATTACTTATCATTAGGGACCATATGAAGGAAATTAATGATAGACAGAGATGCAGTTGATAATATTAATCTAGATACCTACTGTGTCTAGTGTGTTCATTGATGTGAAATTAGTCCAAAATGATTTTTTTACAGTTATTTTTTAATATAAATAAAAGCCATAAAACCAGGTACTTATGATCATTATTTTAATGTGTGAATTTTGTATATTCTGGATTCTCAACATCATTGTTTGGTGAAAATTGAATAAATACCAGACATGGGGCGAATACTTTGTAATTGTATTTAAATACAAATATGATTATGTACTCCATTATGAAATTTCTTGCATAAAGAATGGGAATTCAGGTAAATATGAAAGTATATGAATACTCGTGCAAATACTTTCAAAATGTATTCATGAATGCATTCATGAATATATTCTTTAATATTATTTTAATAATGATTTCAGTTATATTTCATTTAAAAAAAATCATATGATTCTCTTATAATTTTTAATAAAAATTATATTTGGGACAATATTTGTAATTTTTTTTAATAAATAGTTAAACTCTTATATTATATGTTCTGCTTATAAGTTATATGGGCAAGTCAAAATCTGTGTGACAATAGTACTCCATTTGTTAATACAATAAATGAAATCAATCCTCTTCCCTGTCTCCAAAGGAACTATCGAAATCATACATAAGCTAAACAACAACAACTCATAATACAGCTTATATTTATTACCACACAAAACCAGCATGTGCCTCATTTCTTAATAATATTTTTTTATCATATATAACAGCTGAGCGTCGTGACCCATAGGTCCCTTGATTAATATTTTACAAGAATAATCCCCTGAATAATTCTTACAATAATTGTATCCGCCAGAAGTTTTGCGGATACTATGTTTTTGACCGGGTTCCGCCGCCGCCTCCGCGTTCGTTTCCGGAGAACTCCTCTGAGACTACTGGACAGATTTTTCCGAAACTTACACAAATTATCGGGTCACATGTGAACTGGTGCCTAACCAAGTGACCTTGACCTCTGACCTTTCGTCTCTGCCCAGCGTCCGTTTGTGCGTCTGTTTACACACATAAACCCATATATCTCGGGAACCGTTTGACCGATCCGGAAAATTTTTTTACACAAATGTAGCCCTGGGATAGCTTTATAACATACACAACAAAAGGTGGCGCCACCTGCAACCATGTTTGCACAGTGTCCATCTGTTCATCTGCCTGGGGTTAAAATCACTCATATCTCTGCAGTGGTTTGACTAATTCACCTAAAAATCGGCATGCATATACATCCTAGATAGCTTTCTTGATTTTATGACAGGTGGCGCCACCTACATTCACGTTAACGCTCCACACATAAACCCATATATCTCGGGAACCGTTTGACTGATCCGGAAAAAATTTTTACACAAATGTAGCCCTGGGATAGCTTTATAACATACACAACAAAAGATGGCGCCACCTGCAACCATGTTTGCACAGTGTCCATTTGTTCATCTGCCTGGGGTTAAAATCACTCATATCTCTGCAATGGTTTGACTAATTCACCTAAAATTCCGCATGCGTATACATCCTAGATAGCTTCCTTGATTTTATGACAGGTGGCGCCACCTACATTCATGTTAACGCTGCAGACATCCAAGCTCATATCTCGGGAACCGTTTGACCGATCCCGAAAAAATTTTTACACAAATGTAGCCCTGGGATAGCTTTATAACATACACAACAAAAGGTGGCGCCACCTGCAACCATGTTTGCACAGCGTCCATCTGTTTGTCTGCTGTGGGATAAAATCACTCATATCTCTGCAGTATTTTGACTTTTCCACTTGAAATTTTGCATGTGTATATATCTTGGATAGTTTCTCGTTCAAATAACAGGTGGCGCCACCTACAATCATGTTTATGTGGCAGAGATCCAATACTAATATTTTACATATGTAACTCTATATCCCCTTGCCACTCAATCCATGTCTCACTTCACCCGTCCTTCTCTGATTTTGGCGGATACACGTAGTCGCTTGTCGACTACCCGTATTCTAGTTGTCTTTTATGGTTCCAAAGAATGAATTTTGGCTGAATTATAAAGATTGAATTGAGTCATTTTACCATATATGTTAGCAGAGTGAAGCAGATACATCTAGCCTTGAACCAGTTTATCAGCATCTGTTACATCGTGCCTCCAGACATCTAGATTTCAGGTTATCTATGGTTAATATTGACAAGAATATTTTTTATAAACTTAAAAAATGTAGATTTATGATTTTAGATATTCCTCATGCCAGGCAATGTTTACAATCACGGATATATGTTAACCCATACTATTTCAAAAGCAACTGGAGCTAGCATCATGAAATTTAATGCAAAAAATTAGCCATCTGAAAAAAATCTGCATTTTCTCAGATTTTATAGAGAAAAAGCTAAAAACCTTTAAAAATCTTCTCCTCTGAAATGGTCAATCCAATTTGTTCAATATGTCACAGAAATAATCTTTTATACCATCTCTCTCAAGTTTGTTCAAATGGTTTAAGTTCGGTGAATTTTTGCCGAATTACAGGAAGTTGAACCTACTAATCTGTCCAAAAAAACACTAAAATGACTATCTCAGAAACGGCCAGAGGTATCATCACCAAATTTTATGCCAGTGTTGGTCACATGAGTCATATATGAAAATCAGGTTTTGATCGAACCACCTGCATTGACCTTTTTTTGTACAGGGGTCATTGGTCATCTGTATATCAACCCATAATTTCTCAGGAATAGCAGGAGCTACCATCCCCAGATTTTATGCAATAATCTGTCACATATCAAATGTTGTGGGATTGAGCTTATTTTTTGCTATCTGCTTTTACTTAGATTTTATAGGGGAAAAGCTGGAAAACCTTTAAAAGTCTTCTTGTAAACAGTCCAGCAAATTGTTCAATATTTTACAGAAATGATCCCCGAGGCAATGGTTTGCATTTGATGAATTTTAGTGGAGTTAAACGAATTTGAACAGTCATTTGGCCAAGTAAGCATACTGACATAGTTATATCAGAAATGACAGAAGCTATCAGTACCAAGTATTGTGCTAATATTGGTCACACGACTCATATTTGAAGTTTCAGATTTTGTGGTGCCACCTACATTGACCTGTTTTTTATGGGCAAAAACCTCATAATTTTAGCCTGTTTCATCTTAAAATGTTTATGATGAAACTGTCAAGATGAATCGTTCAATTTTTAAAAGAATTATCCTAGGACATGGTTCTTTCTATCATATCAGAAAAGCTTAATTTGGTCTTGTGGCCATTATTATGTCTATTATAAACGGAGGATTGCAAAACTGTTCTTCTACAAAGTTTTGTTTCAATTATAACTTCTGTAACATGGCACAAAAATTAATCTTAGGTGGTCTTTGTTCAAGTTTACTTGAATGATTTTTGGCAGAATTATTGGACCTTTATTATTCTAGATATCTTTATAAAAAAGTTTATGAATATTTCAGCTTGAAAAAAAAGCATTTTAGCCAAAGTCTTTCAGTATGTGTAAACAGATTTGCCAACAGGCCAAGATTGTGTCTGTATATTTAAATAGGTTAAGAAACTGCCAACTGTTTCAGATTTGCCAATAGATCAGGAGTTCATTCAGTGCAGCCAGATATAGGTCAAGAGTTGAATCAGTGCAGCCAAGCACAAGGCATGTGATCACCTCATGGGTGACATGTGAACACCTCATGAGCACTATGTGATCATCTCATGGGTGTCATGCCCCTCAGGGCTGCATGTGGAGCTAATCTATTTATAGCTTTGGCAGACTGCCAACTGTATCAGATTAGGCAACAGGTCAAAAGTTCACCCAGTCTAGCCAGGTGCAGGTCATGAGTTCACTCAGTGCAGTAGCCTGAGCCAGCAAAGTTGTCATAGTACACTCGGGGCAACTGCCTTTCTCACCTATTAGCCTGGTCAGCCCCATGCATCAGATTCTAGGTAAGTTTGATAAATTGGCCTTGTATTTTGACCTGTCTATGTGTCTTTGATGGCTTTCTCGTTCACAAGACAGGTGTCACCACCTACAACGACATTTGCACAGTGTGTGACTTTTGTGCCTGCTTATTTCTATTGAGGAATTTGATAATCATCCTGAAATTTTTTCATATTTATACCTATCAAATAGATTTGTCGTATACAAGACTGGTGGTGCCACATACAATAATTTTTGCACAGTGTGTGTACCTGCTTATTTCTCAGGAGGGTTTTGATATATCAGTCTGAACTTGGGCATATGTATATATCTCTGAAAGCTTCGTTGTATACAAGACTGGTGGTGCCAGCTACAATCATTTTTAGCTCAGCTGACTTTCAGTCATGCTGAGCTATAGCGATCACTCTTTGTCCGTCGTCCGTCTGTCTGTCTGTCCGTCTGTCCGTCTGTCCGTTAACCTGGCACAAATCGTAACCGCTGGACCTAGAATCTTGTAACTTTGCATTCTGAGAGGTCAATGAAAAATCTCCTTGGAAACCAGGAATTAGGTCTCTGTTACCCATATCCTTCGAGCTATGGGGCCCCAAAGTACCCCCCAGAAAAGTAAAAAATTTCATACAAAAACTTCAATATCTCATTAACTACTTGACTGATGGTCATGATTTTTGGCATACATATTGATCATGAGATGTTCCATCAGTTCCTGCAGACTGGTGGCGCCACCTGTATTTTTCGATTTTTTTTACGAATTTTTTTCTCTATTTTTGATACCTTTAAAAATGTGAACATCTGTTAACAAGGCACAAATCGTAACGACTGGACCTAGAATCTTCATTCTCAACACACTGAGAGACCTATGAAAAGTCTCCATGGAAACCAGAAATTAGGTCTCTGTTATCCATATCCTTCCAGCTATGGGGCCCCAAAGTACCCCCCAGAAAAGTAAAAAATTTCATGCAAAAACTTCAATATCTCATTAAATACTTGACTGATGGTCATGATTTTTGGCATACATATTGATCATGAGATCTTCCATCACTTCCTGCAGACTGGTGGCGCCACCTATATCATTCAATTTTTTACGAATTTTTTTCTCTATTTTTGAGACCTTTCAAAATGTGAACATCTGTTTACAAGGCACAAATCGTAAAGACTGGACCTAGAATCTTAATTCTTGACACACTGAGAGGTCCATGAAAAATATCCTTGGAAACCAGAAATTAGGTCTCTGTTAACCATATCCTTCGAGCTATGGGGCCCCAAAGTACCTCCCAGAGTAGTAAAAAATTTAATACAAAAACTTCAATATCTCAATAACTACATCACTGATGGTCATGATTTTTGGCATACATATTGATTATGAGATGTTCCATCAGTTCCTGCAGACTGGTGGCGCCACCTGTTTTGTTCGATTTTTCACGATTTTTTCCTCTATTTTTGAGACCTTCAAGGATGCTGTCATCTGTTAACATGGCACAAATCGTAATGACTGGACCTAGAATCTTCATTCTTGACACACTGAGAGACCTATGGAAAGTCTCCATGGAAACCAGAAATTAGGTCTCTGTTACCCATATCCTTCCAGCTATGGGGCCCCAAAGTACCCCCCAGAAAAGTCAAAAATTTCATACAAAAACTTCAATATCTCATTAACTTCTTGACTGATGGTCTTGATTTGTGGCATAACTATTGATCATGAGAGGTGTCATCACTTCCTGCAGACTGGTGGCGCCACCTTTATTGTTGGAGTTTTTATGAATTTTTTTCTCTATTTTTGAGACCTTTCAAAATGTGAACATCTGTTAACAAGGCACAAATCGTAAAGACTGGACCTAGAATCTTAATTCTTAACACACTGAGAGGTCCATGAAAAATATCCTTGGAAACCAGAAATTAGGTCTCTGTTAACCATATCCTTCGAGCTATGGGGCCCCAAAGTACCCCCCAGAGTAGTAAAAAATTTTATACAAAAATTTCAATATCTCAATAACTACATCACTGATGGTCATGATTTTTGGCATACATATTGATTATGAGATGTTCCATCAGTTCCTGCAGACTGGTGGCGCCACCTGTATTATTCGATTTTTCACGATTTTTTCCTCTATTTTTGAGACCTTTAAGGATGCTGTCATCTGTTAACGTCGCATAAATCGTAACGACTGCACCTAGAATCTTCATTCTTGACACACTGAGAGACCTATGAAAAGTCTCCATGGAAACCAGAAATTAGGTCTCTGTTACCCATATCCATCGTGATATGGGGCCCCAAAGTACCCCCCCGAGTAGTCAAAAATTTCATACAAAAACTTCAATATCTCAATAACTACATCACTGATGGAGTGATGGTCATGATTTTTGGCATACATATTGATCAAGAGGTGTTTCATCAGTTCTTGCAGACTGGTGGCACAACCTGTATTTGTTTGGGGTTTTTAGCTCAGCTGACTATAAGTCATCTGAGCTATAGTCGTGGTCCATTGTCCGTCGTCCGTCCGTCTGTCCGTCGTGCCGTCCGTCCGTCCGTCCGTCCGTAGATGTGGCACGTTTTGAAACCGTAAGACCTAGGAATCCAAAATTCAGCATAATGTTAGATGTCCCCAAGATCTCCTACCAAGCTGAAAACTGGGTCTTTGCGACTTCGTTCCTTTGAGAAATTAAGGAAAAACCTCAATTTTTTATTAAAATCCTATTTTCACACTTCAGGACTGCCTAATATCAAAACCACTCATCTGTTTTTCCTCATATTTACCATAAATATTCTTCCATATAGTTCCTATGTACATGCCAGAAATTAAGTCTGTTAGATATAAATTCTTTAAGTTATGGGCCCAAACATAATGGACTTTGTAAAAAATCAGGAAAAATATTTACTCACTTAACATGAAAAATTTTGAAACTAGAGTCTATTTTCCCAAGTTTATAACTATGTTTAATTAAGATTCAATTGCTTACCCAAAATTAGATCTGAATTTTGTAAATTTTTTAAGTAATTAGCATATAAATAAAATCAGTACCTTAAATTTTGCCCAACTTTGACCATGGCACGTTTTTTTCCTGTAAGTACCATTGATTTAATTATCACAGCATGTAAACATAAATATTTAATTTGTTTAAATCTGAAATTTGGAAATAAAAGCTTGAAAATTAAGCTAGTTATTGATTTTTTTTCTTGAGGCTCTATTGTAGTCATTTGCTTTGATTAGAGGTTACAGATGCAGGGTCCCACTCCAGGTCACTGGAAGTCAGCTATGCCAGGGTTTCTGATTTGTTACAGTCACTGGGGGAGATCCCCTGCTGTGACAGGTGTACAGTTATTCTCATATCATCACCCCCCCCCCCCCCCCCCCCCCCCCCCGCAAACCCAACCCACCAAGTGTTATGCAGTATTGTTATTGTTTTCACTGTATCTCCTTAATTGTAATGCTGTTTCCACTCTGATATGCAAAAACTTTCCTTGAAAAAGTAATTCAAGGTGTAATCCAGAAGATGCAATGTTGTGTAATGTAGCATTTTTAAAGAAATCATTTTTCTTTTAAATCATTTTACCAATCATAATGGAACCCATCAGTATGCTTAAATTATGATAAAATATGAAGCACATTATGGATAAATAAAGACACAATTAAAAATTGTGAAATCTAAATCAAGTATTTTTTTAGATATTTATTGTTTTGCAGATTTAAAAGATATATTTTTGTGGTAAAAAATAAATAAACATTTGAATGCATGATGTGGTGTTATCTGACAAGATTGAGATTTATGATGATGCAATTGAGAATTATGAATCAACTTTTATATTCAGATATATATGTTATATTGAAAATGTATAGAAATATAAACTTAAATTTAAAAAAAAATTGATGTGATAAAAAAATGAGGATTTATTACAAACATTTGTTCATTATTTTCCTGCATCAGCAGAATTTGAGATCAGGCTTTGTTTGCCATGTTTTATGTTGTTAATTAGTTATATTTCAACTGTATACATTTCATAAAAAACATATATTTAATAATATATATTATACAAAAAAAAGATTCGATTGAACAAATGTGTAAACTACTGAAATGTCAACAGTTAATCGAAAAGCCAACTAATGATATGGTAATTGTACAGATCATTTGTTCACAAACTGCTCATATGCTTCAGTTTCAACATTAGGAAACACATGGTCAGGTCACAAAATATTATTTGCAACAATTTCTTGCTCATCAATACAAACCAATCATATAAACCAACCATGGCCTTTATTACCTCTTCCTCTTACACTTTATCTCCATTTGATATTATTTTAGAATTTTACCTTCAAGGTTAACGTCAGCTGAGCACAGTGACCCATAGGTCCCTTGTTTTTACGATTTTTTCCTCTATTTTTGAGACCTTTAAGGTTGCTGTCATCTGTTAGCGTGGCACAAATCGTAACGACTGGACCTAGAATCTTCATTCTCGATACACTGAGAGACCTATGAAAAGTGTCCATGGAAACCAGAAATTAGGTCTCTGTTATCCATATCCTTTGAGCTATGGGGCCCCAAAGTACCCCCCAGAGTAGTCATAAATTTCATACAAAATCTTCAATATCTCAATAACTACAACACTGATGGTCATGATTTTCGGCATACATATTGATCATGAGCTGTTCCATCAGTTTCTGCAGACTGGGTGCGCCACCTCTATTTTTTTCAAATTTTTACGAATTTTTTTTCTCTTTTTTTGAGACCCTTAAAGATGTGGTTATCTGTCAACAGGGTACAAATTGCAACAACTGGACCTAGAAACTTCATTCTTGTCATGCAAGGAGGCCCATGAAGAGTGCCTGTGGAAACTTGAAATTAGGTCTCTGTTACCCATATCCTTCAAGCTATAGGACTCTGAAGTATCCCTCAGAATAATGGACAATTTGATACAAAAGCTGAAGTATCTGAACAACTAATGTGGAGATCACCATGATTCTTTGCATGGATATTGACCATTAAGTGTTTTTATTAGTTTCTGCAGACTGGTGGAGCCACCTGTATTTTTGTATCCTCTAAAACAAAGTTTTGTAGATACTATGTTTTTGACCGGGTTCCTCCGCCGCCGCCACGTTTGTTTCCAGAGAGCTCCTCTGAGAAAAATGGACCGATTTTTCCGAAACTTACACCAATTATCTAGTCACATGTGAACTAATGCCTAACCAATTTGTGTTGACCTCTGACCTTTCCCCTCTATCCAGCATCCATTTGTGCATCTGTTTCCACACATAAACCCTCATATCTCGGGAACCGATTGACCAGTCAGGAAATAAAATTTATACAAATGTAGCCCTTGGATTGCTTTATAACATACACAAAAATGGTGGCGCCACCTGTAACCATGTTTGCACAGTGTCCATCTGTTCATCTGCCTTGGGTTAAAATCACTCATATCTCTGCACTGAATTGACTAATTCACCTGAAATTCGGCATGCATATACATCCAGGATAGCTTTCTTGATTTTATGGCAGATGGCACCACCTACATTCACGTTCAAGCTGATCACATCCAAGCTCATATCTCAGGAACCGTTTGACCGATTGGGCCAAAATTTTGCATGTGTATAGATATCACTTAGCTCTTTATCATACGCAAAACTGGTGGCGCCACCTGCAACCATTTTTGCACAGCGTCTGTCTGTTTTCTGCCGTGGGATAATGTCACTCATATCTCGGCAGTGGTTTGACATATCTGCCTAAAATTTTGCAGTTTTATACATCCTGGAGAGCTTTCTTGATTTTATGACAGGTGGCGCCACCTACATTCTAGTTTACGCTGCAGACATCCGAGCTTATATCTCGGGAACCGTTTGAACGATTTGGCCAAAATTTTGCATGTGTATAGATCTCACATAGGTCAACTGGAGGGGCCACCTGTAACCATTTTTGCACAGCTTCTGTCTGTTTGTCTGCCGTTGGCTAAAATCACTCATACACATGTAGTGGTTTGACTTTTCTGCCTAAAATTTTGCATATGTATACAACTTGGACATCTTTCTGGATTTGTGGTACGTGGCACAACCTACATACACATTTAGGCTGCAGACATCCATGCTAATATGCAACATACCTCACTCTATTTCCCCTTGCCACTCAATCCATGCCTCACTTCAACTGTTCCACTCTGATTTTGGCGGATACAAGTGGTCACTTGTCGGCTACCCGTATTCTAGTTTTTAAAGTTTACACATTTTTTCTCTATTTTTGAGATATATAAATAAAGACTAAATCTTGGCCTGTTGGTTAATCTGTTTGATGCTTCAGTTGAATGGGTATATACTACCATTCTGATGATAAAATTTCCTTTAGCGAATCTCTTCCCTGTCAGCTGAGCGACATGACCCATGGGTCACTTGTTAGCTCAGTGTAGTAAGTCAACTGAGGTATAGGAATGGCGCTTTGTCGGTCGTCCGTCCAGACGTCTGGGTGTCTGGCTGTCCATTAGCAGGGCACAATTAGTAACGGCTGGTCCTAGAAACTTTTAAGTGAATATCCAGGGAGGTCAATAAAAAATCTCCTTGGAAACCTGAAATTAAGGCACTGCGACCTATATCCTTCGAGCTATGGTGCTTGAAAGTACCCCCCAGAAAAGAAAAAAAATTTGATACAAAACCTCCAATATCTTGATAAGTGATGCATGGTTTGTCATGAATCTTGCCTTGAATATTGACCATGACTAGTTTTGTCAGTTCCTGAAACGTGGTGGTGCCACCTATTTTTTTCTATTATAACAAAATATTTTCTGTTTATTTTACTATAAAATGACAACAATCATGTCAGTTTCTCAGCTGTGATTACATCTGGTGTCCCCAAACCTGGTGTATATATTGATCACAAGTGGATGCCCTATACTAATCACCCTGTCTGTCTGTCTGAATGTCTGTTTGTCTGTCAATCCGTCCATCCACACAAATTTTTTTTCCAGACGATAACTCCAGGTTGGATTGGCACATGGTTTTCAAACTTGACTTACACATGGCACACCACTAAAGCAAGAACCTTTATGATTTTTGGGGTCATGAGGTCAATGGTCAAGGTCACAGGACCCCTTTCTTTAAAGGGAATGTGTATGCATTTGATGCCAAACTTTTCATTGCAAACCTTCCATCTTCAAGATATTGCTAACCTGCCACTAGGGGAAGATTCTGTTTGAATTTTGGGTCATAGGTCAAAGGTCAAGGTCACAGGGCCCATCCATTCACAAATTAGTTTATGGATGGTAATTCTGCTTTGGATAGACAGACTGGCTTCAAACTTGATTTAATAAACCTGTAGAATGTTAGGTTATCCGGTCAGAGGTCAAGGTCACTTTTTAGCCCTCAGCCCTTAGGCTGATGGGCTATTGTCGTCACCCAAGCTGTCTGTCCGTCCGTCCGTTCGTCCGTCCATCCGGCGTCCGTTAACTTTTACCTTGTGAGCAGGATATCTTGAAAAGGATTCACCGTCAGAATTTTATTTCCTCGGTAAAGATGTATATCAACAAAATCTCAGTCAAGTTCAAAGATGGGTGACCTTGACCTATTTTTCTACATTTTAGAGCTGATTATAGAAAAACACTTAGATGCTTATTACTCAGGAACCATTTGGTGGATTTTCACAAAACTTACTATGATTATTGGGACTGATAGTCTGTACCTGTTACACAAGTTTGGTGGCGCCACCTACAATTTCTGATTTTTTATGAATTTTTATCGGATTTTTCAACTTTGGGCTTGTGAGCGGGATAACTCTAAAAGGATTCAATGTAAGAATTTTATTTTTTTGGTAAAGATGTATATTGATAAAAATCTCGGTCAAGTTCGAAGATGGGTGACCTTGACCTATTTTTCTACGTTTTAGAGCTGATTATAGAAAAAACATTTAGAAGCTTATTTCTCATGAACCATTGGGTAGATTTTCACAATACGTACTATGATCATAGGGACTGATGGTCTGTAACTGCTGCACAAGTTTGGGGGCGCCACCTACAATTTCTGATTTTTAATGAATTTTTCTTAAATTTTTCAACTTTGGCCTTGTGAGCAGGATATCTCTAGAAGGATTCACAATAGGAATTTTATTTCTTTGGTGAAGATGTATATCGACAAAATCTTGGTCAAGTTGGAAGATGTGTGACCTTTACCTACTTTTCAAGGTCACAGAGCTTGTAATAGAATAAAACTTAGAAGCTTATTTTTCAGGAAGCATTTAGTGGATTGTTATGAATCATGGTACATACCTCTCCATTTTAAATTTATAACTTAGACATGTACGGATATACATCCATGTGAGAACAGATATTTAGTACTTGTTACTGTTACCACCTCTAAACACTGTTCTTTTGGCTGAGGGCTTTTGTCAGCTTCTGCTGATATTCTAGTTAAAAGATTGTTTCAATAATCCTAATGCTGCAAGTTCAAGGATATTAAGTACTAAGATTTTTTGGTCACAAGGTCATTTGTTAAGGTCACAGGACTGTCATTCTGAAATTTTTTTTAGCTCAGCTGACTGTAAGTCATCTGAGCTATAGCGATCACTCTTTGTCCATCCGGCCATCTGTCCGTTAACAAGGCACAAATTGTAACCACTAGACCTGGAATCTTCTGACTTTACATCCAGAGAGGTCCATGAAAAATCTCCTTGGAAACCTGGAATTAGGTGTCTGTTACCCATATTCTTCAAGCTATGGGGCTCTGAAGTACCCCCCCCCCCCCCAGAATTATGAAAAATTTGATACAAAAGCTCATATATCTGAACAATTAATGCATTGATCACCATGATTCTCTGCATGGATATTGATCATGGAATGTTTCATCAGTTTCTGCACACTGGTGGTGCCACCTGTAATTCAATTTTTTCCGATTTTTTTTCTCTATTTTCGAGAGCTCAAAAGATGCCACCATCTGTTAACAGGGCTCAAATCTTAATGACTGGACTTAGAATCTTCTGTCTTGACATGCAGGGCGGTCTATGAAAAGTCTTTTTGGAAACCTGGAATTAGGTCTCTGCTACCCATATACTTCAAGCTATGGGGCTCTGAAGTACCCCACAGAATAATGAAAAATTTGATACAAAAGCTCAAATATCTGAACAATTAATGCATTGATCACCATGATTATTTGCATGGATATTGATCATGGAATGTTTTATCAGTTTTTGCAGACTGGTGGTGCCGTCTGTATTTTTCGATTTTTTAATGATTTTTTTTTCTCTATTTTTGAGACCTCAAAAGATGCCGTCATCTGTTAACAGGGCACAAATCTTAACAGCTGGACCTGGAATCTTCTCACTTTACATTCAGAGAGGTCCATGAAAAGTCTTCTTGAAAACCTGGAATTAGGTCTCTGTTACCCATATTCTTCTTCAAGCTATTGGGCTCAGAATTACCCCTCAGAATAATGAAAAATTTGATACAACAGCTCAAATATCTGATCAACTAATGCATTGATCACCATGATTCTTTGCATGCATATTCATCATGGAGTGTTTCATCAGTTCTTGTGAACTGGTGGCACCATCTAAATTTAAAAAAAATTTCAACACATTTTTTTTTTGCTAGGCCTATTTATGAGACCTTCAAGGATGCGTTCGTCCCTTAACAGGCCTCAAATTGTAACCATTGGTCCTAGAATCTTCAACTTGACATCCAGGGAGATCTGTGAAAAGTCTCCTTGGAAACGTGAATTAAGGTCTCTGTTACCCATATTTTCTGAGCTATTGGGCTTGTAAGCACCCGTCAGCATAATTGAAAATTTGATACCAAAGTCGGGCACAAATCATTACCATGGGGCCCAGAATCTTCTAACTTGACATCCTGAGAGTTCCTCAAAAGTTCTCCCCAGAAACCTGAAATTGGGTCACAGTGACCTATATTCTCAGAGTTTTGGGGTATGTTTGAGCATCCCAGAAATAATGCAAAATACACACAAATTTCCAGATTCCTCATAAAAGGCTGGTTGGATTGTCAACAAATTTGTTTTTATGGGTTGGGTCTTGATGAACTTGATCTAATATGCATGAACAATGATGCCACCTTTCTTAATTAGATGTCTGTGCAAGGATTCAACGTGTCAGTCGGCTGAGCGTCATGACCCATGGGTCACTTGTTTTAAAATATCCTTATAGACAAATTCAGCTGAGCGTCAAGACCCATGGGTCCCTAGTTGTGTTGTGTGCCCCCATGCCAGATTTCAGCAGTGATGTTTGTGTAATTAATTCATATTCAAAATGTTTAGTACCTGCATTGTTCATGTATATGAGAAGTAATGGTCCAGCATTGAAGCATTGTACCTGGTGTATTTCCCAATGCACAGGTTTGCATTAGGCCTGTAGGCCTTGTTTTCAGGGATATAATTTCATTCAATCAAGATTCAATTGTATTCTGAAAATTAGTTCTGAATTTTGCAGTTTTTAGCTCAGCTGAGTATAAGTCATCTGAGCTATGGTCGTGGTCTTTTGTCCGTCGTCCAGCTGGCCGTCCGGCCGTCTGTTAACAAGGCACGTTTTAAAACGGTTGGACCTAAGAATCCAACATTTTGCATACCATTAGATGTTCCCAAAATCTCCTACCATACCTAAAATCGGGTCATTAGGACTTCGTTCCTTCGAGATATTAAGGAAAAACCTCCGTTTTCTATAAAAAAAGCCATTGTTACACTTCAAGGCTGCCTAATATCAAAACCACTGATTTGTTTTTGATCATATTTAGTATTCATATTCTTTTATACATTTTCTATAAACATACCAAAAATTAGGTCAGTATTGGGTATTATTTTGAAGTTGCGGGCCCAAATGTAATGCAATTTTTAAAAAATCAGGAAATATATTTACTCACCTAACATGAGAATTGCTGAAACTGGAGACTTTTTTTTCAGGAAAATAACTTTATTTAATCAAGATTCAATGTTTACCCAAAATTAGATCTGAATTTTGCAAATTTTGCAAGTTATTAGCATAAATAAATCAATACCTTAAATTTTGTCCAACTTTGGCAATGGCACGTTTTTTCCCTGTAAGCACTGTTGATTTAATTTTCTCAGCATATATACATAAGGATTTAATCTTTTAAAATCTGAAATTTCAAAGGAATTGATTGAAAAGAGTAGCTTTTATTCAAGTTTTCATACACTTTGTCAAGTGTTGTTTACATCTAGCCCACCTAGTAACACAGCCTTCACTTGCATTATGTAACCCACTCCTGGCAGCTTGCCTTGGCTCAGCTTGGCCACTACTAGCAGGCTTCCCCCCCCCCCCCCAGATGGTGCATTAACTAGATGAATGTTATAATTTTCTGTATTTTATTTTATTCTTGGCTATGCTACATTTAGGATTTTGTATTGTACCACTTGGGTTACAATGATTAAAGTGCACATTTAATTGTGTCCACAGAGTGGTGTATTGCTATGAAAGTGTGGATGTTTATCAGATAAGTAATTCCTTACTTCAGAAGAGTAAAAACCAGGTGTGAAATTGAATGTTAATTCCAGTAATAAATTATAGCTGAGATAGTAAATAGCACAATGATATTGTTTGTCCCTCATTCAGCCAACAGTGTGTATATTTTATTTGAAAAGATGTTTTTATTTTATCAAATTAACTGAATCTTTTATTTTATTTTGGTGAATAAAATTAAGCATGTACTGACAACTCCATTGTCCAAAACTTTAAATAGTGATTCAAGGAATAATCTTGTAGATGCCATGTTGTGGCATTATTTTCTTTTAAATTCAGTTTAAACATTAGTGATTAACTCTGGAAATTTAATGATTGCAACTTAGAATTCTAATATTTTAACTTATATATTCAGTTTTTTTTATCACAAATTTATAAAACTTGTAAATAAAAAAAATGAATCAGATAAAAACCATTAATGGAAAAAGTGGATATGCTAAAAAAATATGCTTATATATAAGCTTAAATGCATTATTCCCTTGAAAGTGAAATAAAGGTATCAGTCCATTCTGTCCACTTGCCTGTCCATCTGTAAATTTTTATATGCATCACAGTATCTCAAAACTTTTACTGTTTTATTTCATGAAAGTCTTGTCAGAGTATTAGTTTGCAATCATATATTTAGAACTTTACTATAACCAAGTAGGAGGGCCCCTTTCCTTTTAGGTTCTCATATGCTTATATAAACGAAAAACATTACAATAGAATATTTTGCATATTTTGCATTTGCGAAAATTTCAGACTTCAGCTGAGTGCCATGACCCATGGGTCCCTTGTTTTAAGTTATTAGCATAAATATAAAATCACTACCTTAAATTTTGCCCAACTTTGGCCACAGCACGTTTTTTAACTGTAAGTACTGTGGATTTTAATTTCACAGCTTGCACACATAAGGATTAAATCTGTAAAAATCTGAAATTTTAAAATAAAAGCTGCACAATTAGGCTAGTTATTGAATTTATTTTGGAGGCTCTTGTTGTATTCCCTTTCATTGTCAAGCAGTCCACTTTGGTCACTGTAGGTCATTCAGTGCAGCTCTCTGTGCTCCCCAGGCTCTTGTTATGTAATCCCATCACTGGGGCAAGCCCTCTCTCTGTTGAGCTTGATCAGGCTGTCTGCAGTTAATACCACAGGGAGCCTTTCTCTCTCCCCCCCCCCTATTCTGTTGACAGACCTGTACTATAAATAAGATGAATCTTATAATTTCACATTTTTTTCAGCAACGAGCAATAACAAGAGAGACCCCTCCCCCACTTACCTCTTCAATACACAAGACAAATGTTATAATTTAAATATAAAATTAATTCTTTTTTTTTGAGACTTGGACAATTTTGATTTTATAAAAGAAAAAAATGTTCAGGAATTTAATCCTAATATAAAAATGTGATAACTTATTAGGATCTAATGAAAGTGCTAACTGACTAGATTTAAGAAGATATAAATACTTTCTAACATTTTGTTCATATCTCTTAAAGTTGGCTGGGCCTAGGTGTGGATAACACTGTTAAACTTAGTATTAAAATCAGGAATATTGATCAAGCTTTGTTGGATTAATTTTTAACTCATATGGCCATATATTTAACTTTTTTAAAACTTAATTACCTTCACACATTATTTGTTTATGAAATGTAACTTTTATATAACACTTACTGTAGGCCTTTTTTTTCCCCTTGGTGCATCATTAAATGGTTTCAGGCCACAGGTTTCATTTATTACAGTGCACATGCTTGAGCTCATGTCCATTATTCTATAATTTACAGTGTTTCATTTTAGCAGAGCCATTTTTTCTTAGCTTTTCAAATGCTTATATACATGAAAAACCAAAAGAAATGAAAATATTTTCAGTTGCTTATATATTTCCAAAATTCAGCTGAGTAACCTGACCCATGGGTCCCTTGTTGTTGAGTTATCCTGGTGAAAGAAAATCATCGATCGGGCTGTTGCGGCCATATTGAGTTCTGACAAGTCTGTAATTCAACAGATCTGAAGCCCTTATAGGTACCATTTATCCCTGTGAATTATGGAAAGCTGCAGTATGTTGTTGTTAAGTTATTGCGTGTTAAAGAAAATCAGCGATTGGGCTGTGGTGGCCATATTGGAATTCCAACAGGTCGGTAATTCAATAGGTCTGGTACCCTTATGGGTACCAATCATCCCTGTGAATTTGGGAAAGCTGCCGAAGGTTGTTGAGTTATCACGCGTGAAAAATATTCTGTCAGGTCTGTAATTCAATAGGACTGAAGCCCTAACAGGTACCAATCATCCCTGTGAATTTGGGAAAGCTGCCTTAGGTTGTTGTTGAGTTATCACGCGCGAAAAATATTCTGTCAGGTCTGTAATTCAATAGGACTGAAGATTTTACAGGTACCAATCATCCCTGTGAATTTTGGAAAGCTGCAGTTGGTTGTTGTTGAGTTATCATGCACAAAAGAAAAATCAGCGATCGGGCTGTGGTGGCCATATTTGAATTCAGACAGGTCTGTTATTCAATAGGTCCAGAGCCCTCATAGGTACCAATCATCCCTTTGAATTTGGGAAAGCTGCAGTAGGTTGTTGTTGGGTTATCACGTGCGAAAGAAAATCAGCGATCGGGCTGTGGCAGCCATATTGGAATCATGACTTATCTGTAATTCAATAGGTTTGGAGTCCTCATAGGTACCAACCATCCCTGTGAATTTGGGAAAGCTGCAGTATGTTGTTGTTGAGTTATTGCATGCAAAGAAAATCAGCGATTGGGCTGTGGCTTCCATATTGGAATTCCGACATGTCTGTAATTTGATAGGTCTGGAGCCCTCATAGGTACCAATCATCCTTGTTAATTTTGGAAATCTGCAGAATGTTGTTGTTGAGTTATCGCATACGAAAGAAAGTGTCACTGACAGAAGGATGGAAGTATGAAAGGATGAATGGACGGAAGGACGGACTGACTTGGTGATCACAATAGGGCACCGCTTGTTAAGCAGGCCCTAATTAATATGTATGTATGTATGTATGTATGTATGTATACTTGTCTTTAACCAGTTGATCGACATCACAGGTTTTTTGATGAAATAGGGCGGGAAGGTCTAGGATTTTTCTCACACAAAAGCACAGCGTTGTCAAAGGGTTGTCGATCATGTGTTGTGACAACCTGTATGCAGTAATTGGTCAGTCAAGGTCACATCTTGCTTGTCAAATAAACTCCATTATTTCGTAAAAAAAAAAGAAAGGGATTTCAGCTTCTAAATTCTGAAATTTGAAAGGAATTGACTAAAACTTGTAACTTTTATTACACATTTTATGAGAACATGTCTCACATGCACAAGTCCCTCTATATGTCCCTATATTGACCTCTCAGGCTAACTATGCATGCTTGAAGTGAGGCATACACTGCAGCCAGCCAGCTCTTGGGTGGCTTCAACTTGATCTAACTGTCCAACCCCCCTCCTCTTGTGGTTGTTTTGGCCAAAAATATAAAAATAAACAATAATTTAGGAAAATATGTATTGGTTTAAAATAACAACTTCAAGAAAAATAAATGGAAAAGGAATTTAATAGTTAATGAGTAACAGGGAATAACTTTGCAATTACTTACGTTTTATGGATCTTCCATGGATAGCCAAAAATGTATATCAAATGACATAATGCAGTCACTATTTGGTATGTTTTCATTTCAATCATAAAAAATCAAAAATAAATAATAAAATTATAGTGTGGTTTACTATTAGGGATTATATGAAGTAAGTTAATGATAGACAAGGATCCAGTTGATTATATTAAATTAATCAAAATTTCCAGGTCTTTTCCAGGTGTTTAAGTTGTTGGTTTATATTTAATTAAAAAATAAAAAAAAAATGAAATATGTAAAAAATTTAAAATGTTACGTAGACAAGTTCTCATTAAAGATATCAATATGTTTGACTAATGGCATAAAGACTCATGGCTGTATCAGCTGTTACATGACACTGGGTAAATAATCAAAATTGATATTACTGATTCCTTTATTTCATTTAATAAAATAAAACATTCCCAACTCCAGTTTGCCCCGTGTATAATATATTGGTTTGTTAGCGAACCTGTGAGCTTATGCGATTGTACGTCGTCGTGTGTCGTGTGTCGTGTGTCGTGCATCATGCGTCGTCTGTTAACCATAGCTATCTCAAAAACAGCAGGAGCTACTATCACCAAATTTTTTGCAAATATTCAGTCATCCAAAAAACTATATCGGATTTTGTTTATTTTTTTTTTAAACTGCATTTTCTTAGATTTTATAGGGAAAAAGCTAAAAAAATTTAAAAATCTTCTTCTCTGAAACTGTCCAGCCAAATATTTCAATATTTCACAGAAATGATCCCTGGAACAATCTTTCTCAAGTTTGTTCGAATGGTTCCAGTTCGGAGATTTTTGGCTGAGTTACAGGAGGTTGAACTTTGTTAACTGTGCAAAAAAGCATATTAAAATTTAAATCTCTGAAACGGCTGGAGCTATCATCACCAAATTTTATGCCAATGTTGGTCACATGAGTCATATCTGAAATTGAGGTATTGGTGGCGCCACATGCATCGGCCTTTTTTGTACGGGGTCATCAGTGCCCGTATCACACTGACATCTTCTTCTCTGAAACGAAATGGTCAAATTGTTTAATATTGCACAGAAATGATCCTAGGGTAGTGCTTTCTGAAGTTAGTTCAAATGGTCTCAGTTCAGTGACTTTTGGCTAAGTTATGGGAAGCTGAATTTAGTCATATGCCATAACAGCCCATTTTAGCTAAGTGGCTACAAAAATCTTCTTCTCCAAAACCACTGGGCCAAATTCTTAAATCTCACACATTAATTATCCTTAGATGTTGATAATTGTATTCCCAGACAAAGTCGGGGGATACTATGTTTTCATACCGGTCCCGCCGCTGCCGCCCACGCCGCCGCATATAAATCTTGTTGGCGCGATAACCCAAAAAATATTTCACTGAACTTCAACTTTACCAAACTTGGTATATGTATATATATGGGTAAGAGGACGACGCCTATTTAAAATGAGGTCATGACCTTTACTAGGAGTGTCCTTGACCTTGAATAGGTCCAATTGTGGGGAAAATCACACAAATTCTTTAATATCTCAAGAAATCTTGCATGGATTTATCCCAAAATCAAGTTGATGGAAAATCATGGATAGGGTTGTCATGTTCCAGAAACTGGTGGCGCCACCTATTATTCTTTACTTGTTTTCATGCCGTTTAATACCCCAAAAATTGCCACCTTACAGTACTGTGAGCATTATAAGTCAAAAACTAATGGACAGATTTCTTTTATATTATGCATATACATAGGTATGGGTTATGGGATGATGCTTATTTAAATTGGGGTCATGACCTTTCCTATGATAGTGGCCTTGACCTTGAATATTGCCATATATGGTGAAAATCACACACCTCTTATGATATCTCCAGTGTTGATAGCCATATGGATTTCAAACATGACTTATGTATGGCCCACCACTAAAGTAAGAACTCTATAGGTTCTAGGGTCATGAGGTCAAAGGTCAAGGTCACTGGACTGGCATGTTAAAAGATACTGTGGATGCATTTTAAGCCAAACTTTCATCCCAGGTCTTCCATCTTGAATATATAGCTCACTTGCCAATAGTGGATGATCCATATAAATTTTGGGGTCACAAGGTCAATGGTCAAGGCCACAGGAGCTATCTGTCCAAAAATTAGTTTCTGGATGATAATTCCTGCTTTTATTGATGTAATGATTTCAAACTTGACTTATGTATGTCCCATTGTAAAAGCAAGACCCGAATTGATTTTGGGGTCATGAGGTCAAAGGTCAAGGTCACAGGACACATCTTTAAAAAGTTTGTGGATGCATTTTCAGCCAAACATTTCATCTCAGACCTTTCATCTTGCACATATAAGTCATCTGCCAATAGAGGAAGACCCCTATCAATTTTGAGGTCACAAGGTCAAAGGTGAAGGTCACAGGAGCCATCTGTCCAAAAATTAGTTTCTGGATGATAATTCCTTCTTTTATTGATGTATGGATTTCAAACTTGACTTGTATTTGACCCATTGGAAAAGCAAGATCGGAATTGAATTTCGGGTCATGAGGTCAAAGGTCAAGGTCACAGGAAACCACTTTAAAAAGATTGTGGATGCATTTTCAGCCAAACAATTCATCTCAGATCTTTCATCTTGCACATATAGTTCACCTGCCACGAGTGGAAGACCCCTATCAATTTTGAGGTCACAAGGTCAAAGGTGAAGGTCACAGGAGCCATATGTCCAAAAATTAGTTTCTGGATGATAATTCCTGCTTTTATTGATGTATGGATTTCAAACTTGACTTATATATGTCCCATTGGAAAAGCAAGACCCAAATTGATTTTGGGGTCATGAGGTCAAAGGTCAAGGTCACAGGACACATCTTTAAAAAGATGTGGATGCATTTTCAGCCAAACATTTCAACTCAGATCTTTCATCTTGCACATATAGTTCACCTGCCAAGAGTGGAAGACCCCTATCAATTTTGAGGTCACAAGGTCAAAGGTGAAGGTCACAGGAGCCATCTTGTCCAAAAATTAGTTTCTGGATGATAATTCCTTCTTTTATTGATGTATGGATTTCAAACTTGACTTGTATTTGACCCATTGGAAAAGCAAGACCGGAATTGAATTTCGGGTCATGAGGTCAAAGGTCAAGGTCACAGGAAACCTCTTTAAAAAGATTGTGGATGCATTTTCAGCCAAACAATTCATCTCAGATCTTTCATCTTGCACATATAGTTCACCTGCCAAGAGTGGAAGACCCCTATCAATTTTGAGGTCACAAGGTCAAAGGTGAAGGTCACAGGAGCCATCTGTCCAAAAATTAGTTTCTGGATGATAATTCCTGCTTTTATTGATGTATGGTTTTCAAACTTGACTTGTATATGTCCCATTGGAAAAGTAAGACTAATTTGATTTTAGGGTCACGAGGTCAAAGATCAAGGTCACAGGACACATCTTTAAAAAGATGTGGATGCATTTTCAGCCAAACATTTCATCTCATATCTTTCATCTTGCACATAGAGTTCATCTGCCAATAGAGGAAGACCCCTATCAATTTTGAGGTCACAAGGTCAAAGGTGAAGGTCACAGGAGCCATCTGTCCAAAAATAAGTTTCTGGATGATAATTCCTGCTTTATTGATGTATAGATTTCAAACTTGACCTGCATATGTCCCATTGGAAAAGCAAGACCCAAATTGATTTTGGGGTTATTAGGTCAAAGGCCAAGGTCACAGGACACATCTTTAAAAAGATCAAGGTCACAGGACCAACATCTTCAACAAGATTGTGGATTGTTAGATGGAAGAAACAATAAAAATGCCAAGTCTCAGTATATGCTGCTAAAAATGGAGGTCTGTTCTTGTAGGGGGGGGGGGGCCTACTATGTCTGGGGATACTCTGGCACCTGCGGTGCCAAGAAATGTCTAGTTTAAGTTTGTTCAAATGGTCTCAGTTCAGTGACTTTTGGCCGAGTTATGGGGAGCTGAATTTAGTCATATGCCATAACAGCCAATTTTAGCTAAGTGGCTATAAAAATCTTCTTCTCAACAACCACTGGGCCAAATTCTTAAATCTCACACATTAATTATCCTGAGATGTTGATAATTCAAGTTTGTTCAAATTGTTTTGATTCAATGATTTTTGGCTGAGTTATGGGAAGCTGAACTTTGCCATTTTGTTGTATTTTCCGGTATGAGTTATAAACCTACAAAACGTTTTACGACTGATGATGATACTGAGGCCAGTTTGTTTAATATTTTGCAAGAATAATCCCCTGAATAATTCTTATAATAATTGTCTTTTATGGTTCCAAAGAATGAATTTTGGCTTAATTATAAAGGTTCAATTGAGTCATTTTACCATATATGTTAGCTGTGTGAAGCAGATACACAGATACATCTAGATACATCTAGACTGGCACCAGTTTATCAGCATTTATTACATCATGCCTCTAGACATTTAGATTTCAGGTTATCTACACTGCCAAAAATAATTTTCTTATCTAAGGAAATATTAGTTATTTTCACTTGAAACAAGTAAAATTTACCTAAAACAAGGAAGTACCTAGAAATTAATCCTTAAATCACAAGAATGAAGCCCATCTCTTTGGTAAATAAGTAAAAATACCTACAGTTTAGAAAAAGTTACTTGATATAAGATAATTTACCTTCAGCTGTAGGCTTTACTCCCTGATTTTAGAAAATTTAACTTTAGAATGAGTGAGGTGCAAGTAAAGCTTACTAATATGAATGTAACCACATATTAAACATCATGCAAAATACAATTTTAATCACTGTATATTGTAACATTGTCAGTTAGGTTTACAGTCCTACATCTAACAAATGTTACATAAACAGGGTGCATAAAAGGGGCTGTAAAGAATTTCTAAGTGAAAAATATTGAGTAATTATAAACATTTATGCCCACTACTTGTCATACAGCAGTTGTTCTCATTTTGGCTAACCAAGTCACTGAGGTAAAGTTAAAGTTTTCAAACCTTCAGGGTTATAAGTGTGATAATTTTGAAAACAGAAACTACTAAAAAAATAGTAATGTTCACAAAATCCTGTATTTTAATATAAGCTATATTATCTTTAGGTGATGGTTATTAGGGCACCAGTTTTCAAATTTAT
Source organism: Sipunculus nudus (assembly GCA_026874595.1). Classification (NCBI taxonomy): domain Eukaryota; kingdom Metazoa; phylum Annelida; class Sipuncula; order Golfingiida; family Sipunculidae; genus Sipunculus; species Sipunculus nudus. Next base: position 65,178,698 of record CM049310.1, read on the forward strand.
CTGTGAATTTACTTTTTCCTGGTTTTTGTTCATACTGATTTTCAGAACAATTTAACCATTTCTACCACCCTTCTTGAAAAATCTAATTCATGCTCGGTGTTATTTTCACAATATGTGGATTTATACAAGATCAAGGTCTGTTTTAATTATATTAAATTATTAAAGTCATGACCCTACTTTAAGGAGTCTAGCTAGGCCTTTTCTTTATCACAGAAATCAAAATAAACTCTTAAATGAATTCACAGCTAGCAGTTAATTTGTTTAAAATTAAAATTTATTTCCAGTTTTATTAAACATTTTATTTGACCTGAATTAATAAACTTAATATATGTGAAGCATCATATTATAAAATATGGAGAATTGCATGTATGTATTGTAAAATAGTAATTATCAGGAGATTTAACTGTAAAAAATAAAAAAAAAAAATGGGACACATATGTTATATGTATACACACACAAGAAACTTTAAAAGAAAATAAGAACGACATTTTCATGCATTAATTAATTTATACACAAAAATATTATATCTTCATAATCTTACAGTTGTTTCATTAATCACACAAATATGTACCATAATAGAAGGTAACTTTGCCTGCTTTTTTTTATTTCCTGCTTATTTTCATCAGGAATATATATATATATATATATATATATATATATATATATATATATATATATATATATATATATATATATATATATATATATAAAGTGCAACCCAGAAATAATTGTGAAACAAATGTCATGCATTTATATCTTATGATTATTAATTATAAAAGACAATCAATATCTGAAAAATTTACTGTCATTGTTACCGCAGGACATGCAAATTTTGAATAAATTTACACACATACATATATACATATATACATATATATATATATATATATATATTACAAAGTATTGTGTATTTTACGACATGACTGCACTTACGGCATGACCGCTTTACGGTACCAGTGACAGTTTATGGCGCCTAAACTTTGTCAGAACGTGTATTGTCAGTTGAAATGAGGTGCTCGCATATGAACTCAACCAATTTGGAAACGCAGTGGATGAGTTGCATCAGCTTATCTATGAGCGTAAGAAACCACAAATATCTTATTCTAAACTGCCATCGTGCATTTTGTGTTTTTTTTATTCGACTTGTGACATTGACCCCTAAAAGACCCCCATTATCGCTCACGCGCGTCAGCAGTTTTGTGCTGGTGTTAAGTAAACCTTCATATTATGTGATTTATCACAGAGCATTGTTAGAAAATAAATAATAACAGTAGCTGTAACATATATTAATAATTTTATGAACTTTTAACGCCGTGAATGACCTTAAGAAGAAAACTTGTTTGACTTGAAATTGACAGTTTTAGTAAGGCTAAAACGTGGATGTCAGAAGTCTGATCATGGATATACTACATATCACTTATCAGCAAACAGAGAAATCAAACATAAATATGTAATTTCAGTTTTAATTTATTTATGAGTGTAGAAACATGTTTAAATTTGTATTTAATGTATTGTTATTAAAAGATTATGCAAGCTACTCACTGTTTCATATTTACAGTTAGATTAACAATATGACAATTGACATCCATTTTATTAAAACCATAGATCTTTATTAACAAGTTTTATTTTCCTTACATCTCCCAGACATCTATGAGTTAAATCATAATTTAGATATTTAAAAAAAAGGTTAATTTTAAAATAGTTTAGCTTTAATAATAATACTTATATACAACATACAGCACATACAACATTTAAAACTTAAAATACAAATGGAAACACTTCTTTTTTTCAATATATCAATATTTTAGTTCCAATTATAAATAAATTTAATTTTGAACACATATTTGCATAGTTTCAGGACTGCCTAATATGATCTGTTTCTGCTCATAATTTATTTTGCCTGTCCTTCTATACTTTTCCTTTGTACATACCAAAAATTAGGCCAGTATTGCTTAATTTGTTGAAGTTATGTTCAGAACATTGTACACTTTGTAAAAAATCAGGATATATATTTACTTAGTTAACATAAGAATTGCTGAAGCTACAGACTTTTTTTCAGGATAATTTGCATTTAATCAAGATTTAATTATAAACCAAATATTTGGTCTGAAATTTTCAAATTTTTTAAGTTATAAGCATTAATATAAAACCAGTACTTTAAATTTTGGCCATGGAACTTTTTAGCTAAGCTGACTATAAGTCATCTGAGCTATAGTCATGGTCCATTGTCCGTCTGTCTGTCCATCCGTCCGTCCGTCTGTCCGTCTGGATGTCCGTCCGTAAGACTGGCACGTTTTAACACCGTTGGACCTACGAATCTGAATTTCGGCATACAGTTAGATGTCCCCATAATCTCCTACCATGCCAAAAATTGGGTCAATAGGACTTCATTCCTTTGAGATATTAAGGAAAAACCTCAATTTTTTATTAGAAATCTATTTTCACACTTCAGGACTGCCTAATATCAAAACCGCTCATCTGGTTTTCTTCATATTTACCGTAAATATTCCTCTATATAGTTCCTATGTACATGCCAGATATTAAGTCAGTATTATATAATTTAAAAAAGTTATGGGCCCAAACATAATGGACTTTGTAAAAAAATCAGGAAGATATTTGGTCACTTAAGACCAAAAGTGTTAAAGGTAGGGACTTTTTTCCAGTAATACAACTTTAATTAATCAAAATTTAATTGTATACAAAAAATTAAATCAAAATTTGTTAATTTTTTTAAATATTGGCAAAAATATAAAATTGGTACCTTAAATTTTGCCCAACTTTGGCCATGGCACGTTTTTTTCCTGTAAGTACTGTGGATTTAATTTTCACACCATGTATACATAAGGATTTAATCTGTTAAAATCTGAAATTTGAAAATAAAAGCTGCAAAATTAGGCTAGTTATTGAATTTTTTTGGAGGCTCTTGTTGTATTCCCTTACATTGTCAAGCAGTCCACTTTGATGACTGTAGGTCATTCAGTGCACATCTCTATGCTCCTCAGGCTGTTGACATAATTTTAGATGTCCCCAAAATCTCCTACCATACCGAAAATTGGGTCATTAGGACTTTGTTTCTTCGAGATATTAAGGAAAAAAACTCTGTTTTCCATAAAAAAAGCCATTGTTAGACTTACACTTCAAGGCTGCCTAATATCAAAACCACTGATCTGTTTTTGATCGAATTTAGTATTCACATTCTTTTATACATTTTCTATGAACATACCAAAAATTAGGTCAGTATTGGGTATTATTTTTTTAAATTATGGGCCAAAACAATGCAATTTTTAGCTCAGCTGACTATAAGTCATCTGAGCTATAGTCATGGTCCATTGTCCGTCGTCCGTCCGTCTGTCCGTCCGTCCGTCCGTCCGTCCGTCCGTCCGTCCGTCCGTCCGCTCTCCCTGTGACACACTTGTGGGGTGAAATGGCCGTACAGATATAACTTGTGGGGATTTGTGGTCACTTGTGGGCTGCACCCCAGGAGTGATGGCTTTCAAACGTGTCCATTTGTCATCCCTGGGGTGCAGTGATAATATGGCAAAATCACCCCACAAATCTCACGGATGTCCGTGGTGACGGACAACACGTGTAGAACGGACAAAAATGATGATGCAGAGGTGACTCCTGGTGTGTGCTAACCTAACCAATGAGAGAACGGTCTTTTGGCGCCAAAATGACGTCAAGGTGACTCCTGGTGTGTGCTAACCAATGAGGGAACGGTCTTTCGGCGCGAAAAATGACGTCGAGGCATTTCGGACCATTTTGTTTTCGGCCTCATTTCCGGTGTAGACAATTCGTACCTTTTGACTTGGGCACTTTTTGGGGATCGTATATTCCATTTATTCGTACAAGTTCAAGTTACTAGGTAAGTATTGATTTGTATTTAGTAAGCTAAGTGTGTTTATAAGCTTGCTGTCTGGGTGGAACTACGATTTTGGGACCCAGCAGTTAATGTGACATCGGGCCGAAATATTACGAAACGGTTATACTGGCCGAAATGGCACATGTCCGGTATGGAAATGATAAATAATCTCAAAACCCGCATTTGTGTTTATGTGTGTGTGGGGAAATGAAAGCTCGAATAATGACGAAACGAATGAAAAAAGGTTAGAAAAATGCCTGTAACATTCTTAATTTAATGTGCGAATGATCAGGTTATAGATTTGTAAAACTGGAATGAGGAAAGGTCCGCTTGTTTCTCGCTCTTTGAGAGTACGCGCGGGTTACTTTGAGTCAAGATGGCGGATAAACCAAGCGGTAAGATGTTGATCGTGCGATAGATCTGTAGAGAGTTAAGCTGTAATTGGCAAATCTTAAACTTTGACGCCCATTATAAATGAGGTGATATTTTTCAAGAACTAATTTTTAATATTGTTTGATTAAATAATAAAGATATATGCCGCTGTGTCATTGCGGCCTGAAATGAGAAAACGTGTCAGATCTACTGTCAAGCGGCTTCACGCAGCAGCGTTCTCTGGGTAATTGTCCTGTTTAATAACGGCTCACAGTATCATTATGAAACTTTAAATATAAAACCTTGATATGTTTTAATCTTCCTACGATGTACAACTTGTCATTGAATTCTTCATAGCTGTCACTATACTGTATACAAGAAGTTCAGCGTACCCTTGCCATGTCACACGCGACACGGCGGTGCTCATCTCAAGGTGGATAAACGTGTTAAACATTTTAAAAAAAATCAACATAACTGAGTTGATGTGTTAAAAAATAAAAAGAGAAGCTTCAAGTGTAATTTAACAATTAATGTTTGTAATAAAATCTAATCAACATAAAAAAAGCATTTTGATGCATATTGCCAACATTGTTTACTACTGTTTTATCAACATTTGTAACTTTTATCAGAGGGGCTAGAATCCGGTCTGCATGTTGGGGAGAGAAAAACTGGGGTTTTGGAGTTGTGGAGGAAATTAAAGTCAAAGCTTGTAATGTTGTATGTTTAAAAAAAAAATAAGGAATAAATTATATTACAGTTTTTTAAATAAGTGTAATATTGTGAAGAAAATCAAAAATATTGCAAGAAAATTTATTACTGCTCCATGAATTTATGCTTGATGTCCGAACATGCAGACCCGATTCTATAGTCGCGATCTTTTTTCATTGCACGGATATTGAACAGGTCATTTACCAACTGCTGTTCTCATGAGTTCATTTAATCAATGCATGCATGTTTATTCATGTGACCTTGAGCTGCATCCTCAAGGTCAAATCAACCGTAATGTGAATTTCTGATCGTTCCTACCAAGATCTCACACCAGATCCTAACCGGGTGACCTTGACCTTTATTGATACAACCTATATACAGCGGGGGGGGGGGGGGGCATCTGTTTTTGCAAGTGCATTTCTAGTTTTTCCGCATCTATTCATGTGAGGTAAATTGTTCAAGTATTGTTGGGTGATTTGTCAACAACGATGATCAGCATTTGGTTGTCTGCCAAATAAGTTTTTTGTCCATATTGTGTGGGGATGATGTGTCGATGGGGTGTATTAGCTTGTCTGCAGGTGAGAAAGAAAACTGAAAATGTGTGCATAACATGGGGATATTAAATGTAAATGTCTTTTACTTGGAGGGGGGATGATTTGTCCATGACTGGTGGGGTGATTTGTTGATAAAATGTGGGGTGCATTGGCATATAAATTCTCCATGTTGTGTGGGGTGAATTGTCCAAAAGAGTGGGGTGCATTGGCATATTTACAAGATAAGTATTAAATGTAAATGTCTCTTACTTGGGGGGTGATTTGTCCATAAAATATGGGGTGCATTGGCACATAAATTATCCATATTGTGTGGGGTGATTTGTCCAAAAGAGTGGGGTGCATTGGCATATCTACAAGAAGAGCATTAAATGTAAATGTCTCTTACTTGGGGGGTGATTTGTCCATAAATATTGGTGTGATTTGTCCATAAAAGTGGGGTGCATTGGTATCAGACATGGGGTCTATTACAGATGTTCTATTACTATTACTATTACTATTACTTTCAATTTCTGGTATTACTATTACTATTACCACATTTTATCTTCTATTACTATTACTATTACTATTACTGGGGTGTCTATTACTATTACTATTACTATTACTTTAACTGATGGGAGGATTCTAGACCTTGCGCAGCCATGAGTGCTATAAACTAGCACTACAATCACATGTTTAAATAATATTACAAGCATCTATATCATCCAGTTACATACACAATGTTCCTATACTGTGTCTGTCATTTACAAGAAGCCTAATGATACTGGAGATCTTAATTATTTCAGTTTCTTTAATGATTTTTTTTTAATATTTTGAAACCTCAATTATTGTTATAGAGGCATTTCAAGTTGAAATTATAAGATAATTGTATGAACTCTTGAATACAAGTAATTTAAAAGCAACCCATCGTAAAGGCCCTGGCATATGTAAAATAATGATTTATAATTATATGCATACTTGTACATTTTATATTATTTTCATATATATTTCCCATTAATTTATTTTATAGTACATAATTTCGTTCAGATATAATCTTCTTTCTCAAAGTTCACAAATAAAGTTTTTCAGTGTATCTAAAAACTGTCTCCAGAGGAAGTGTTCATGATTACTGCATATTATTATTTAGTATCAATTCTGTCAATTCAGTCCTTTATGTATGTATCAAGAGAGGAATTTATGTAGGGATGTGTCCTGTTTCCTAATCCTTATGTCAAGATTCTGGACAGAACCGAACTGGAGATAAAAGTACCTTCTTAGGTGTGTATGTTCATTTGGATATGATGACATGTTTATTCCATCACATAGTTCATCTTGAGAGTGAACAGAGAGGTGGTAAACTTTACAATAACGGTAGCATGCATGGCTTTTATTCTTCAGGCATGCCCTTCTTCATTGCAGCAAAACACGCATAGGATAATTTAGGAATATGGAGAGTGATTTAAACTTACATCAATTTTACTAAACAAATAAAATATTATTTAAATCACTTTTACAATACATTTGGTATTAAACAATCTTGTACTTTAAATTTTTTACGTAACATGATCTAATTATTTGATTTCAAAATTTCAGATATTAAATAATAAAAAATTAACACTTCCTTGTATTCTCATATTATGTAATCAAATAAATTAATATCGTGATAAAACTGGTTCATTTAATTTTCAAAATATAAATTAAAATTATTTTAGAAACTGAATGAAGGTCTGCAAAATTGGTACTATGAAATAACAGACAATTATTAAAAGAATAGTTTTAAGAGAATATGTATATAAATTAACCAGATAACATGTGCCTACAGTATGACTTTATCAAAGTGATGTAGTACTAGTATGAGTTTATAGCATTGTAGGCTTTAATACGCTTCAAAACACCATAAGCTTATCATGAACATTTTGGGTCTGCACTGTATCTGGTTCCATATTATATTTTTCTTGAATGTGCGCTATTGCAATCAGTATGATTAAAATGCAAACTGGCTTGTGAAAACAAATCTAGGTTCATTTCAGAATATACATATGTATTGGTGGATGTGAGATAAGATGTACATGTCACAATGATAATAAACTATTTATCTGTCTCTTAACATCAAACATGCCTCTGTTTATCCATGGTTTACTAGTCAAAGGCAGATTGAGCCAGGTAACTTATTTGGCTGTGACCTACTCTGTCCAGTACTCTTATGTAATTAGCACCAGTGGTCACCAGCAATGTGGCAGCTGGCCCATGCTTGCCTCAACAATAGGCACATCCTGGGCAATAAATGGTCAAGAACCTAGTCTGTTCAGCATTATTTGCTGATATGCTTCATGATCAAGGGGCTCACAGGAAGTAATAGAAAGTAATATGTATTACTCTATTACTTTGCCCTCTGTTTCTATTACTATTACTATTACAGCTCAAATTTTTGAGTCTATTACTATTACTATTACTATTACATGGAAAAAGCTGTAATAGTCTATTACTATTACTATTACTTATTACTATTACCCCATGTCTGATTGGTATATCAACTGTCCATGTTGTGTGGGGTCACTGGGGTGATTTGTCCAAAAGGGTGGGGTGCATTGGCATATTTACAAGACGAGTATTAAATGTAAATGTCTGTTACTTGGGGGGGGGGGGTGATTTGTCCATAAATGTTGGGGTGATTTGTCCATAAAATGTGGGGTGTATTGGCACATAAATTATCCATGTTGTGTGGGGTGATTTGTCCAAAAGACTGGGGTGTATTGACATATTTACAAGATGAGAATTAAATGTGAATGTCTCTTGCTTGGGGGATGATTTGTCCATTAATATTGGGGTGATTTGTCCATAAAAGTGGGGTGCATGGGCATATAAATTCTCCCATGTTGTGTTGGGTGATTTGTCCATAAAATGTGGGGTGCATTGGCACATAAATTATCCATGTTGTGTGGGGTGATTTGTCCAAAAGAGTGGGGTGCATTGGCATATCTACAAGATGAGTATTAAATGTAAATGTCTCTTACTTGGGGGGGGGGGGTGATTTGTCCATAAATATTGGTGTGATTTATCCATAAAAGTGGGGTGCATTGGTATATGAATTGTCCATGTTGTGTGGGGTCACTGGGGTGATTTGTCCAATAGAGTGGGGTGCATTGGCATATTTACAAGATGAGTATTAAATGTAAATGTCTGTTACTTGGGGGGGGGGTGATTTGTCCATAAATGTTGGGGTGATTTGTTCATAAAAGTGGGTTGCATTGGCATAAATGTAAGAAAAGTTTTAAACATGAATATTTGTCTGTTACTTAGGGGTGGGGGGGGGGGGAGTCCATAGTTGAGTGATTTGTCTGGAACAGTGGGATGTCTTTGCGTATATGTAAGAGGAGTATGAAACTTGAATATTTGTCTGTTGCTTTCGGGGTGATTTGTCCATAAAAGTGGGGTGCAGTGGCTTATAAATTGTCGATGTTATGAGGATTGATTTGTCCATTACTGCAGGGTGTATAATCTTGTCTCCAAGATGAGCAGATGTTTCATGTTACAAGTAGGGTATGTTATCCATTTTTTTTATGGTTAAATTTTTTAACGTTGAGTTTATATAAATATTGAAAATTTCATGACATTTTCATGTGGCACTGTGACATAAATGACAGTATTCATTATGATTCACTAATTTCAGATATGTTTGCATGGAGTCGCCTCCCTGGAATAGGGAAAGTGTACTGGCCGGTAAAGATTGTGGATTCAGAGGGGACCTCAATTACAGTCTACTCCAGTTCTGATGATGCTTAGTGAGTAATATCTAGGGTTGATTTAAGAAATTTCTATGGATTTCTTTGATGTAAGTTGATGTACAATGAGATATATCAAAATCTTAACTGCTGTTTACCTCTGACAAAGGGGGTTACATGTTTGTTTGCTGACAATTTTTTAACAGTTTGGTAGTGTACAAGACTAATCAAGAAGTAATGGACATGTTTGGATAAAATATTCAGGGGGGGTCAGACATGACCTATGGAACAGGAGGTAAAAGTTTTGTGATCCAATTGATGCTTAAGTAGTCCACAGATGCTTGACAGTGGTTGAAAACAGGCATTTTAGAGGGACACATCATGACTAAGTGACCCACTCTGGTTAAGTGACATGAATTTATAATGGGTGACATCAACTTGTAGCTGGAAAGCCACCTAGAACACGGTCGAAAGATAAGTACACACACGACTAAAGAACAATGCCACGTTGGCCAATCAAATCACATGAACATTCAGTCTTGACTGTATTAGAGTTGGTATATATATATATATATATAAATAATCAAGTTATACTTTATTTTAAAATATTTATATATATATCAGTTATTTTTATTTTTTCCACAAGGGGTACAGTATATTGTGGAATTCCTCTTCTTGATGAGATGCTGAGTCACTCATTTTCAGCCATGAAATTTTGAAATTAATTGTATTGGACTGTTTTCCAGAAAAGCCAATGTCCATGCACCTGACTGCCAGACTTGGTCTGCTTTAAATATTATATTTCAGTATATAAAATGTGTTTGTCTGTCCTTTGCAACAAGGAACAGATTTTATTATAAAAAATTTAAGAGAATATTTATGAGTAAAGGAAGGGGCTTTTCTGGTTTGTCAGAAAACAAACAAAACTGATGGTATATATTGTAATATTATTTTAAGTATATTGCTTAAACATATTTCAGAGATATTGGATCTCATACTGCATGTAGTTTACTTAAAATTATGCTTTTTATATTGTTGATTATAATGTTGTAAAAGTTGTAGTGCTACATATCCTTATTCAATTGTGTTATATTTTGCAACCAGTTTTACAGTAAAAGAAGCCAACATATTAGAGTGGGGGAAACATCTTTCTCTTTTAGAGAAAGGGAAAGGTAAATGAAAGCGCAAATGTTCAGTTTGTTGTTCTTAGTTAAGGCATGATGGCATTGGCGGAATTTACTACATGTATAAATTATTCATGGAGCAGTCCCTGTGTTTTTAAAGGATACAGCTGTGAATGGACAGCCATTAATGACAGGGCCTATAAAAGTTAATTTCTTGAAACCTGACTGACAGTAAAAAATGACCCCGAACCGAAAGTTTTATGATCTCCAGATGAAAACTTTGTGACAGAGAATTGCTTGGAATATTTTATTCCAAGAAAGTAGCTGAATCTTCAAAGACAGCAGAATCCTACACAGTAACACTTGCTGTGCTTCACCTGGAAAGAAAAATTTGCTCAACCACTCATATTAATTAATATGTTCAATACTTGAAAGCCTATCGACAGATTTCATTGGTTGCAAATTCTTCCTTTTTAAAAAAGGTTTTAAAATTTTTTTTCCTAATTAGCTACCATAACCTTCCTACCTACCCAGCATATTTGGGACATATTCTCTAGAGGCAAATCTGTATTTTTCTTGGCCCTGCACACTTGTGAATTTCCCAAGGCCTGTCTTCATGTGAATTTCAATAATATCAATTCTACTTAATGGTTCTTTCAAAATTGATATTAGATGTCACCTTTTCGTGTCATTTCCTGCAATCAGTTACATATTTAGTTAGACATTTGTGCAGACCTGATTTAACCAGTGTCCATATGTTAATATACCATGCTTGTTTATCTGCTAGTTTTGGAACCCTTCCCCAGACACTTCTTCTGACAGTGCTATGAAATATCCAGACCAAAATTCATGTGCAAGGTTCCCATAGTAAACTTGACCATTTACCTGCACTTTCCTATTGAGAAGAGAAACTGCATGAGAAAGAAAAATAACTGTCAGATTATAATTCAAAATATCACTTGAGGTATTTACAAAGAAGCAGTTTGTAACATTGTTCATTTTTCTTTGATGAAGTTAGGTAATTAAAAAAAACCTGATTGACATTAGGTAAGAATTTGAGTTCTGTTTCATTTCCATGCTCTGCATTAATGGATTTTTGCTTGATTGGGGTTTTATTTAAGATTTTTTCTCGCCAACCCAAATGGCCAGTAAAATGTATACTGAATTGGTAGCCAAAATCAAGTATTTTTAGGGGGGGGGGGCAGATGGCTCAACTTATTTTAAATTTTTTATATTTCATTTTAATTGCAATTTAGCATAAAGGTTTTAAAAGATAATTGCACAGAGTATAAAAGTATAGTTGATTTAAAATGGCAAAATGTAAATGCTGGAAATTCAGAATATTATCACAGTGTTATCAAAATTAAAAGGAACTGTTTCATGGCTGTTTGATAAAATATAAGCTATTTAGGGCAAAACACTGTTTTAAGGTTATGATCCCTTGCCAATTTAATTTTTTTGTGGTAAATGCCACAAGAACACACAATCCTTTAATAACATGTAGCTGGAGAGCTAGATGCATCATTCATTTCTAAATATTGTTTTGTAATGAATGATGCTTCGTAATAGCTATCCAGCCTCAAGTTATCAGTTTGCTGTTTACATGGTTTTTGATTTTCATATTATTCATATACAACTTTCATTAAGATGTCCAGACAACACTTCTACTTTAGTGGGAATAATGCTGGAGGTGGTAATTACCATGTTGATTATCTTGTTTCAGTCATGCTGAGGAAAAAACCCAATTCTCTGAAGGCATTCTTGGATGACTTTGAATGGATTCTAAGTAAGTATATCTTGCAGCACAGCTTTCAGATGTATGTTACCTTGTGTACCTATTTCTGTGGTTGTCAGAGCTTGGTCGTCATTGACTCTTTCTTTTTTAAATTTTGTGGATTATGTGCTCCTGTGTCACTCAGGTTCACAATGCATTGTGTATAGATAGGGAGTGTATTGTGTATAGATGTATTGTAGAGAACTGGTGAGATACCTTTTTGTTTTTGTATCTTAATTTAAATATTACCAAATTTAGTATTTCTATTTGAGGTTGAGAGCCAGCATTTGTATTTGGATCACAGATTTGCTGTATTTGGTCTAAAGCCATTTAGATAATCATAAAGGGATAAGTCATCCAGAGAAGTCTGTGTGTTGTGTGACCACCTAACTAGATTGGACTTGTTACACATATTTAGTGTTGTTAACAAAGGTGTTTTGCCTGGAATGTTTGCTGCTTTCAGCAGATTTGAATAATTGATGTTCTTGTGCTGCAACAAATTTCTATAGATTTATGACTGCTCAGATTGACCGCTTGTAGAAATGATGGTAACATGTTAAATAGATCAGAACTTAAATTTGGTCGGTCTTGTAATTGGTGTCCTGTATTTGATTTTTTATTTCTATATAATGCTGTGTATTTTTATTTGAACTAAAAAAAGAACTTATTTTTATTTATTTATTTTGTGTATGTGACCCCTTAACCTGGAAAAGATGGATAAAAAGATTTCATTTCAATGTTTACAGCCCAGCTTGAACAGAGTCAACCAAGGGATGAGCTATCCACACATCAGTCCAAGAATCAGCAAGTGGAGAGCAAGTTATCAGAGACTGGAACTTCCAGTTTACCCGGAAGTCTGACATCTGTGAGTCAGCTATCAGGGATTCAACATGATGAGAGACCATTATCCGGGAGTCAGCTGTCAGAAAGTCCATTTTCCACATGCCTTCAACCTGTGAGTTTTTCACTCGAGGGTCAGTCCACTAATCCTCAGTCTAAGAGTCTGTTACCTGTAAGTCTGTACAGGAATCCTCAACCTGAGAGTCATGCACTGAGTCCTCTACCTGAGATCCAAATACCTGTGAGTCCCTCCATAATACATCAGACTGAGAACCAGCTGTGTGCAAACCAATCAGTGAGTGTGTCTGATGTAACTGAATCTAGAGATCGCGAAGGGAGCCTGTACAGTCCAACAAATGATAACAGTGACGACAGTAGTTAAAATGGTCATGACGTAGATTCCAGGGACGAGCTATCCACACATCAGTCCAAGAATCAGCAATTGGAGAGTGAGTTATCAGAGACTGGAATTGAGATTCCTAAAATTTTGATTGGATCAGTGCACCAACACAGACCCAAGTGTTTTAGTTCTCTCTTATTGTATCCCCAGACAAAGTCGGGGATACTATGGTTTTATGTCGGTCCCATCCACACCGCCGCATATAAATCTTGTACCCACGATAACTCAAAAAATATTTCACTGATCTTATACAAACTATACATATGCATAGATATGGATGAGAGGACAACGCCTAATTAAAATGGGGTCATGACCTTCAATAGGAGAGTGACCATGAGCTTGAATAGGTGCAATTTTGGGCAAAAACCCACATATTCTTAAATATATGAAGAAATCTTGAATGGATTGATCTAAAATTCAAGTTCACCGAAGATCTTAAATAGCTTTATCACGTGCCGGAAACTGGTGGTGCCACCTATTGCCTTTTTCTTGTTTTAGCGGGTTTTAATACCCCCAATATTGCTACTTGACAGTACTGTGAGCATTATAACTCAAAAAGTAATGTACAGATATCTTTAATATTATGCATATACATAGATATGGGTTATGGGATGATGTATGTATAAATTGGGGTCATGACCTTTCCTGGGAGAATGGCCTTGTCCTTGAATATTTCCATATATGGTGAAAATCACACAAATTCTTTAATATCTCAAATAATGTTGCATGGATTAATCCAAAATTCAAGATGTCCAAAAATATTGGATAGCTTTGTCATGTGCCAGAAACTGGTGGTGCCACCTATTGTCTTTTTCTTGTTTTAGCGGGTTTTAATACCAGTATCAGTGTTACTTGACAGTACTGTGAGCATTATAACTCAAAAACTAATGGTCAGATATCTTTAATATTATGCATATATATAGATATGGGATATGTGATGATGTATGTATAAATTGGGGTCATGACCTTTCCTGTGAGAATGGCCTTGACCTTGAATATTTCCATATATGGTGAAAATCACACAAATTCTTTAATATCTCAAATAATTTCGCATGGATTGATCCAAAAATGCAAGTTGTCAAAAGATATTGGATAGCTTTGTCATGTGCCAGAAACTGGTGGTGCCACCTATTGTCTTTTTCTTGTTTTAGCGGGATTTAATCCTCTATCAGTGCTACTTGACAGTACTGTGAGCATTATAACTCAAAAAGTAATGGTCAGATTTCTCCTATATTATGCATATACCTAGATATGGGTTATTGGATGATGTATGTTTAAATTGGGGTCATGACCTTTCCTGTGAAAGTGGCCATGACCTTGAATATTTCCATATATCACACAAATTCTTTAATATTTCTAGTAATATTGCATGGATCGATCCAAAATTAAAGTTGACCAAAGATCTCGGATAGCTTTGTCATATTCTGGAAACTGGTGGTGCCACCTATTATCTTTTTCTTGTTTAAGCAGGTTTTAATACCCCATCATTAGTACTTGACAGTACTGTGAGCAAGGCAGGTGTGAGGGGGAGAAGATGGGAGGGGTTAATTGTCTGGGGATACTATGGCACCTGCGGTTCCAAGAAATGTCTAGTTAAAAAAAGTTTTATTGGCATTATTGTTGTTTTTTCTATGTTAACTTGAAGACCTAATATTTGTTGAAAATTTTTAAATAGATCCAAGACTTCTTTGATTGTCATTGGTCCTCCTGTTGGAGTGGAAACTCTGTCACTTGCCTGCTGAATAATTTAATGTTCCTTCTGATGATTTTAAAAATATCTTATGGGAAAGCCTGTTCTTCTGCTTGTAAATGGAAGTTTTTACTTCACAGTATGTAATCTCTTGTTTTTTTAAATAAAAAATTACATCTCCAAATTTGTAATGTGTGTTATGTTTCAGCTGGGATATCTTGCACTACTTTGTGAATATGCCATTGTGGATATGCCAGCTGCTTTTGCTTATTCAAATCAGTTTTTTTTTTGTTTTCAAATGTACACCAGGATTTTTTTGCAAAACTAATCTCCAAGGTGACTCCGTATTTATGAACTTACCTTGCAAATTAAACTGGAGGTTTATAGTGGAGAACAATCTATTGCACAAATGTTTCATTTGACAGCTGAGCTAATGCTGTCATCAATTATTTACATTTTCAGTTCATGCAATACTGCAAGGCATATTGGCTTCAGCTAGGTTAGGAGTTGGTGATGATCCTGCAGAAGTTACAACTGTGGATCATTATGTACTCAGTTTAGGAGATTGCACTTTTGACCTCTCTGAAACTGCTGGTCCTTTTTCTTCAAATTTTACATGCCATCCACTGACAGCAGTGCAAACTGTCAGCACTGTAATCCTGATCATGATGCAGCTCTTGAGTTTGTGAATCATTTATGATAAGACGGAGATAGATTTTAGACTTCTCCAGGCCAACATGGCGATCAACTGATCTTGCAACCTCTCCACGCCCCCCCCCCCCCCCCTCGTTTCCACTTAAATAGCCAGATAGTACCAGTGCTCTTCCCCTTTCAAACCCAATGTATATTGAATGTTCCCTTCTCGTAAAACACAAATCCCCCTGCATTTAATGAACAAATCACCCCACTGTTAATGGATTTTGCACCCCACACATTAATAGCTGAAGCACCCCACATTTTTGGACATTAAGGTGGTGCCCACAAAACAAATGTGTACTCCCGTGCACCCCATAAGTGATGAACCCCACAAATACACCTACGGGAGTACGTCCGTCCGTCCGTCCGTCCGTAGATGTGGCACGTTTTGAAACCGTAAGACCTAGGGATCCAAAATTCAGCATAATGTTAGATGTCCCCAAGATCTCCTACCAAGCCGAAAACTGGGTCTTTGCGACTTCGTTCCTTTGAGAAATTAAGGAAAAACCTCAATTTTCTATTAAAATCCTATTTTCACACTTCAGGACTGCCTAATATCAAAACCACTCATCTGTTTTTCCTCATATTTACCATAAATATTCCTCCATATAGTTCCTATGTACATGCCAATAATTAAGTCTGTAGAGTATAAATTCTGTAAGTTATGGGCCCAAACATAATGGACTTTGTAAAAAATCAGAAAAAATAATATCTCACTTAACATCAAAAATTTTCAAACTAGAGTCTATTTTCTCAAGTATATAACTATGTTTAATTAAGATTCAATTGTTTACCCAAAATTAGATCTGAATTTTGTAAATTTTTTAAGTTATTAGCATAAAAAAAAATCAGTACCTTAAATTTTGCCCAACTTTGACCATGGCACGTTTTTTTCCTGTAAGCACCACTGATTTAATTTTCACAGCATGTAAACATAAATATTTAGTTTGTCTAAATCTGAAATTTGAAAAAGAAAGCTTGAAAATTAAGCTAGTTATTGATTTTTTTTTCTGTAGTCACTTGCTTTGATTACAGATGCAGGGTCCCAGTCCAGGTCACTGGAAGTCAGCTATGCCAGGGTTTCTGATTTGTTACAGTCACTGGGGGAGATCCCCTGCTGTGACAGGTGTACAGTTATTCTCATATCACCACCCCAATCTCAACCCCCTCCCACCCCTCCCCCCACCCCCTGCAAACCCAACCCACCAAGTGTTATGCAGTAATTGTTATTGTTTTCATTGTATCTCCTTAATTGTAATGCTGTTTCCACTCCGATATGCAAAAACTTTCCTTGAAAAAATAATTCAAGGTGTAATCCAGAAGATGCAGTGTTTTGTAATGTAGCATTTTTAAAGAAATAAATTTTCTTTTAAATGATTTTAACAAATATAAATGAACCCATCAGTATGCTTAAATTATTATAAAATATGAAGCACATTATGGATAAATAAAGACACAATTAAAAATTGTGAAATCTAAATCAAGTATTATTTTTAGATATTTATTGTTTTGCAGATTTAAAAGATATATTTTTGTGGTAAAAAATAAATAAACATTTGTATGCATGATGTGGTGTTATCTGACAAGATTGAGATTTATGATGATGCAATTGAGAATTATGAATCAACTTTTATATTCAAATATATATGTTAAATTGGAAATGTATAGAAATATAAACTTAAATTAGAAAATAATTGATGTGATAAAAAAATCAGGATTTAATACAAACATTTGTTCATTATTTTCCTGCCTCAGCAGAATTTGAGATCAGGCTTTGTTTGCCCTGTTTTATGTTGTTAATTAGCTATATTTCAACTGTATACATTTCATTAAAAAATACATATATATTTAATAATATATATTATACAAAAAAATAGATTCAATTGAACAAATGTGTAAACTACTGAAATGTCAACAGTTAATCGAAAAACCAACTAATGATCATGGTAATAGTACAGATCATTTTTTCACAAACTGCTCACATGCTTTAGTTTCAACATTAGGAAACACATGATCGGGCACAAAATATTTTTTGCAACAATTTCTTGCTCATCAATACAAACCAATCATATAAACCAACCATGGCCTTTATTACCTCTTCCTCTTACACTGTATCTCCATTAGATTTTTACCTTCAAGGTTAACGTCAGCTGAGCACAGTGACCCATAGGTCCCTTGTTTAAGTAATTAGCATAAAAATAAAATCAGTACCTTAAATTTTGCCCAACTTTGACCATGGCACGTTTTTTTCCTGTAAGTACCATTGATTTAATTTTCACAGCATGTAAACATAAATATTTAATTTGTTTAAATCTGAAATTTGGAAGTAAAAGCTTTAAAATTAAGCTAGTTATTGATTTTTTTCTTGAGGCTCTATTGTAGTCATTTGCTTTGATTACAGATTACAGATGCAGGGTCCCACTCCAGGTCACTTGAAGTCTGCTATGCCAGGGTTTCTGATTTGTTACAGTCACTGGGGGAGATCCCCTGCTGTGACAGGTGTACAGTTATTCTCATATCACCACCCCAACCCCCCCCCCCCCCCCCCCCCCCCGCAAACCCAACCCAGCAAGTGTTATGCAGTATTGTTATTGTTTTCACTGTATCTCCTTAATTGTAATGCTGTTTCCACTCTGATATGCAAAAACTTTCCTTGAAAAAGTAATTCAAGGTGTAATCCAGAAGATGCAAAATGTTGTGTAATGTAGCATTTTTAAAGAAATCATTTTTCTTTTAAATGATTTTACCAATCATAATGGAACCCATCAGTATGCTTAAATTATGATAAAATATGAAGCACATTATGGATAAATAAAGACACAATTAAAAATTGTGAAATCTAAATCAAGTATTTTTAGATATTTATTGTTTTTCAGATTTGAAAGATATATTTTTGTGGTAAAAAATAAATAAACATTTGTATGCATGATGTGGTGTTATCTGACAGGTTGAGATTTATGATGATGCAATTGAGAATTATGAATCAACTTTTATATTCAGATATATATGTTATATTGAAAATGTATAGATATATAAACTTAAATTAAAAAAAAAAATTGATGTGATAAAAAAATGAGGATTTATTACAAAAATTTGTTCATTATTTTCCTGCATCAGCAGAATTTGAGATCAGGCTTTGTTTGCCATGTTTTATGTTGTTAATTAGTTATATTTCAGCTGTATACATTTCATAAAAAAAAATATATTTAATAATATATATATACAAAAAAAAGATTCGATTGAACAAATGTGTAAACTACTGAAATGTCAACAGTTAATCGAAAAGCCAAATAATGATCATGGTAATTGTACAGAGCATTTGTTCACAAACTGCTCACATGCTTCAGTTTCAACATTAGGAAACACATGGTCAGGTCACAAAATATTATTTGCAACAATTTCTTGCTCATCATTACAAACCAATCATATAAACCAACCATGGCCTTTATTACCTCTTCCTCTTACACTTTATCTCAATTTGATATTATTTTAGATTTTTACCTTCAAGGTTAATGTCAGCTGAGCACAGTGACCCATAGGTCCCTTGTTTAAAAAATCAGGAAATATATTTACTCACCTAACATGAGAATTGCTGAACCTAGAGACTTTTTTTCAGGAATATAACTTTATTTAATCAAGATTCAATTGTTTACCCAAAATTAGATCTGAATTTTGCAAATTTTTCAAGTTATTAGCATAAATAAAAAATCAATACTTTAAATTTTGTCCAACTTTGGCACTATTGATTTAATTTTCCCAGCATATATGCATAAGGATTTAATCTTTTTAAATCTGAACTTTCAAAAGAAATTGATTGGAATGAATAGCTTTTATTCATGATTTCATACACCATGTCAAGTGTTGTTTACATCTAGCCCACCTAGTAGTACAGCCTTCACTTGCATTATGTAACCCACCCCAGGCAGCTTACCTTGGCCCAGCTTGGCCACTACTAGCAGGCTTCCCCTCTGCCCTGCACTCATCCCCCCCCCCCCCCAGCTGGTGCATAAACTAGATGAATGAACCACCAGGGTTACAATGATTAAAGTGTACATTTAATTGTGTGTACAAAGTGGTGTATTGCTGTGAAAGTGTTGATGTTCATGAGATAAGTAATTCCTTACTTCAGAAGAGTAAAAACTTCACCAGTTGTGAAATTGACTATTAATTCCAGTAATTAATAAAAACTGGGATAGTAATTAGCACAATGATATTGTTTGTCCCTCATTCAACCAACAGTGTGTATACTTTATTTGAAAAGATGTTTTATTTTATCAAATTTACTTTTATTTTATTTTGGTGAATAAAATTAAGCATGTCCTGAAAACTGCAAAACTTTTTAATAGTGATTCAAGGAATATTCTTGTAGATGCCATGTTGTGGCATTATTTTCTTTTAAAATCAGTTTAAACATTTATGATTTAAAAATAATAAAATATATGTGTATGCATAATATGACCCTATGTTTTTTACTCTGTATATATAATGATTGCAACTTTTGCAACAATTCTAATTTTTTAACTTATATTTTCAGGTTTTTTAATTAAAAATTTATAAACCTGTAAATAAAAAAATGATTCAGATAAAAACTTCTTAATGGAAAAAGTGGATCTGCTTAAAAAAATAGGATTATATATAAACTTAAATGCATTATTCTCTTGAAAGTGAAATAAAGGTATCAGTCCATTCTGTCCACTTGCCTGTCCATCTGTAAATTTTTGTATGCAACACAGTATCTCAAAACTTTTACTGTTTTTCTTCATGACAGTCTTGTCAGAGTATTAGTTTGCAATCATATATTTAGAACTTTACTATAACCAAGTAGGAGGGCCCCTTTCCTCTTAGCTTTTCATATTCTTATATAAATGAAAAACATTACAATAGAATATTTCTACATCCACCTTCGTGCTGCCCTCACTTTTCCCTTCTCCGAACCCCATCCCAAAGTCAGCCTCAGTAAGCAAGAACAAGATGAATCAGATATATTCATACTTTAATATTTTGTACTAACTATTCGTCCATAGATACCTATGTACATGCCAGAAATTATGTCAATATTGTGTAATATGTAGACATAAAGGGCATCACAATAATGTACCTTGTCAAGACTAAAGAGATATTGTGTCATACTGTCACATATTCATAAATCACTTCATCAGCATAGTTAATCATAACATCATATCTGTCAAATTGAACGCTTGCAGACTACCATACACTTTAGATCCTTCAACAAATAGCCTTATCACCATTCTACTACTGCTTATTACTGCTGTCATTGCATTCATATTTGCTCAAATATATCACAATTTTCAACCCCTCCTAAATAAATAAAAAATAAACCACTTTATTTGACTCTATTAATCCATCAGTTAGGTAATTTCATTTATCATTTACTCACATATTACATTACATTCCTTTATAATAGCCCAACATGTACATGATATTCATAAGCTTTATCGATTCGATATAGTATCACAGTGGAGAAACATTTATAGTCCAATCACGATCAGCTGAGCGCCGTGACCCATGGGTCCCTTGTTTTTCCTGTAAGCTCTGTTGATTTTATTTTAATATCATGCACACTTAAGGATTTTAACTTCTAAATTTTGAAATTTTAAAGGAATTGACCAAAAACTGTAGCTCTTATTAAAGTTTTAATGAGACCATGTCAAACCTAGGCTATACCGAAGCCCCTCTATATGTCCCTATGTTGACCTTTCAGGCTTATTATGCATGCTTGAAGGGTGGCAAACTTTACAGTCCTCCAGCTCTTGAGTGGCCACACCTGGATCTAACTGTGTCACACCACTCCTCTAGTAGTTGTTTTGGCCAAAAACAAAATCAACAATAATTAAAACAAAAAAATTGTTATATAATAACAAATTTAAGAAAAATTAATGGTAAAGGAATTTTTTGTCAGTGAATAACAGCAACCTTTTTAATTTCTGATGTTGTATGGATCTTGTATGGATGGCCAAAATTATGTATTTCAAATGACACCATGCAGTCACCTTTGGGTATTTTTCATTCAAATCATAAAAATAAAAAATAATTGAATACAGTTGTTGTATACTTTTGGTTTAAAGGATTATTTTAAGCAAATTAATGATAGACAAGGATGCAGTTGGTTATATTAAGTCATCTGAGCTATAGCCATGGTCCATTGTCCATCGTCTGTCTGTCTGTCCGTCTATCCGTTAGACTGGCATGTTTTTAAACTAATAGGCCAACAAACCCAAAATCCAGCATACTGTTAAGCCGGCCGTACATGAGGCTTCATGTGGCTCGACAAGTCGCAGAACACACTTGTTCCGCGACAAGTCGCACAGGGGTAAGTCGCACATTTTCATTGGTTGCGCGACATGTCACAGAAGAAGGAACATGTTTTTTTTTACCTGCTACTTGTCGTGCGACATCTGGCCAAGTGTTGGGAAAAGCCAACAAATAACAGTTTTATATACATAATGATTTATCATGTTATCCATTGATAATGTGACCGTCCATGGTTTCACTGTGTCTGATTAGGGTGCTATATATGTGTGTGTTTGACGGTCAACAGGAAACTCAGAAGAAATTGTGTAGCTATCCCAGAATACCTATGCCTATTTTTCTTATATATCTATATTAATAAAGAGAAACAAGACAAAATATGTCCTAGGCAGAATACATTTTTTTTGTCACTCGCACTTGTATTGATAAATTGTGTTATTTTGTTGAAACCTGGAAGTTATGTTCGGTGCAAGTAGTTTTAATAATAGTTTTGCAGAACATGTCACTGTGTGTATGGACTGTTATTGTTGTGCAACATGTCGCAGAACTCTGTGTTCTGCAACATGTCACGCGACATGTCGCCTCATGTATGGCTGGCTTTAGAGGTCCCCAAGATCTCCTACTTAACGAAAATTTGGTCATTGTAACTTTGTCCCTTTAAGAAATTAAGGAAAAAACTAAATTTTCCATTAAAAATCTATTTTCACACTTCAGGACTGCATAAAATCAAAACCAATCTGTATTTTTCGTCATATTAACCACAAATATTCCCTCGTATAGTTCCTATGTTCATGCCAGAAATAAGGTGTCAGTATTACTTAATTTATAAAAGTTATTGGCCCAAACATAATGTACTTTGAAAAAAAAATCAGTAAAGATATTTACCACTTAACATGATAACTGTCAAAGCTAGAGACTTTTCTTCAGGTGTATAACTGTATTTAATCAAGATTAAATTGTACACCCGAAATTGGATCTGAAATTTGTAAATATTTCAAGTTATAAGCATTAATATAAAATCAGTACCTTAAATTTTGCTTATCTTTGACCATGTCACTTTTTTTTTCCTGTAGGTATATTCATTTTTAATTTTTATAGCAGGTACACATAATTAATAAAACTGTTAAATACTGAAATTTTAGCATTAATGCTAAAAAATTAGGCTAGCCATTAAATTTTTTTAGGGGCTCTATTGTATTAATTTGCCATTTCATGCAAGCTCTAGGCTGCCCACTTCCGGTCACAACAGCCCTGCCAGGGTAACCTTATAAGTGATGCCACAACATTCCAGCATCCCTGCTGTGACAGGTGTACAGTTATTCTTATGTCAACTCCCCCCCCCCCCCCCCCCCCCCCCGCTTCAATCATATCAACCATCCATGACCTATATTACCTGTTCCTCTCAGACTTTATCTCCATTTGATATTATTTTAGATTTTACCTTCAAGGTCAGTTTCAGCTGAGCACAGTAACCCATAGGTCCCTTGTTGACTGTTGAATTTAATAGGGTAGCATGTATATCACAAGTACAAAGAAGTACAAGCATCAATGAAACAAATATTACTCCTGAAATACTGGCATGGATTGCAGTAAAATAATTTTAGGTGTTTGATATGAATTCAGACCCATCTTGAGCTGCACAGATGTATGAAACCCAAAACAATTGTTGTTTGTACCACAAGTCTTGTAAATGATTTAGCTATCTGAAATGTATAAATATGCCCATTT
This sequence comes from Sipunculus nudus, assembly GCA_026874595.1. Taxonomy (NCBI): domain Eukaryota; kingdom Metazoa; phylum Annelida; class Sipuncula; order Golfingiida; family Sipunculidae; genus Sipunculus; species Sipunculus nudus. The sequence continues at coordinate 65,202,414 of CM049310.1, forward strand.
TCTATCTGATATGGCAAACCCCTCTTGAAAAATAATCAGGGATATACACGGTGCAAAAATTATTGTAGGTAGCCCCATTGGTCTTGTATAGGATGAAGCTATCCTTAATGTAGAATTAAATAAATTTTCAGAATTATATAGCAAATTCTGCCTGAGAAATCAGCAGGGATATACACTATGCAAAAATTAATATTTATTTATGTTCATATCGCTAGTTATTTCCTTTAATACAACATTTAGCTCACTTGAGAATTGAAGTTTTGCATATTGTATTTGTCACAGATACTTATTTCATGATGAGTAATATAAATAAATTTTATAGATTACTTGAAACTTTTTTTAAGCATGATAGATTGACAGTAATCTCATGTATAATTACTTTAAAGTATTACTCATTGTAGGATCCAAATATGGGATAACTGATATCATATGCATTGATCAATTATATAATATGCTTTGATTTTTAGTCCACTGCATGCATTTGCATTGCTACAATGCATGCATATTGCATTAAGGGTGGTTTAAGGATTCCTTTCTTGCTTAAGGATATTTTCCTTGAGTAAGTAAATATTCCTTAAACATTTGGAAAAATATATGAATTTTCTTACCCCACTCCCAAATGACTTAAAACAAGAAAATATTTTTAAGAAACTTTTCCTTATTTTAAGTCCAATTTTCTTATTTAAGTTGAATTTCCTTGTTTGTTTCTTATTTAAGATAAATTTCCTTGTTTGTTTCCTAGGTCCTAGCAAGAAAATATTTCTAGTTTTTCAAGTATAATTTTCTAGATTATATTTAAGGAAATATTTCTTGCCTCACTCCCAAGGATATTTTACTTATATAAAGTTTTTTTTTCTCATTATAAGAAAGTGATTTTTGGCAGTGTATGGTAAATATTGACAAGAATGTTTTTCAAAAGCTTTTAAAAAATGTAGATTTATGATTTTTAGATATTCCTCATGCCAGGCAATGTTTACAATCACAGCTATACAGCTCTCTGTGGGTATATAAAGACGGCTGTACATGGATTATAAATAATTGGTATCTATAATCAAATTAATTCAAGATTTTGTCATCAGTGAGATGTATCTGTATTACAATTTTGCATTCAATATGCATCTGTATTAATTTTTAGCTCAGCTGACTATAAGTCATCTGAGCTATAGTCATGGTCCATTGTCCGTCGTCCGTCCGTCCGTCTGTCTGTCTGTCTGTCTGGATGTCCGTCCGTAAGACTGGCACATTTCGACACCGTTGGACCTACGAATCTGAATTTCGGCATACAGTTAGATGTCCCCATAATCTCCTACCATGCCAAAAATTGGGTCAATAGGACTTTGTTCCTTTGAGATATTAAGGAAAAACCTCAATTTTTTATTAGAAATCTATTTTCACACTTCAGGACTGCCCAATATCAAAACCACTCATCTGGTTTTCTTCATATTTACCATAAATATTCCTCTATATAGTTCCTATGTACATGCAAGATATTAAGTCAGTATTATATAATTTAAAAAAGTTATTGGCCCAAACATAATGCACTTTGTTAAAAAATCAGGAAGATATTTTGTCACTTAAGACCCAAAGTGTTAAAGGTAGGGACTTTTTTTCCAGTAATACAACTTTAATTAATCAAAATTTAATTGTATACCAAAAATTAGATCAAAATCTGTTAAATTTTTTTAAATATTGGCAAAAATATAAAATTGGTACCTTAAATTTTGCCCAACTTTGGCCAAGGCACGTTTTTTTCCTGTAAGTACTGTGGATTTAATTTTCACACCATGTATACATAAGGATTTAATCTGTTAAAATCTGAAATTTGAAAATAAAAGCTGCAAAATTAGGCTAGTTATTGAATTTTTTTGGAGGCTCTTGTTGTATTCCCTTACATTGTCAAGCAGTCCACTTTGATGACTGTAGGTCATTCAGTGCACATCTCTATGCTCCCCAGGCTGTTGACATAATTTTTGATGTCCCCAAAATCTCCTATCGTACCGAAAATTGGGTCATTAGGACTTTGTTCCTTCGAGATATTAAGGGAAAAAACTCCGTTTTCCATAAAAAAAGCCATTGTTACACTTCAAGGCTGCCTAATATCAAAACCACTGATCTGTTTTTGATCGTATTTAGTATTCACATTCTTTTATACATTTTCTATGAACATACCAAAAATTAGGTCAGTATTGAGTATTATTTTGAAGTTATGGGCCAAAACATAATGCAATTATTTAAAAAATCAGGAAATATATTTACTCACATGAGAATTGCTGAACCTAGAGACCTTTTTTCAGGAATATAACTTTATTTAATCAAAATTCAATTGTTTACCCAAAATTAGATCTGAATTTTGCAAATTTTTCAAGTTATTAGCATAAATAAAAAACAATACCTTAAATTTTGTCCAACTTTGGCACTGTTGATTTAATTTTCCCAGCATATATGCATAAGGATTTAATCTTTTAAAATCTGAACTTTCAAAAGAAATTGATTGGAATGAATAGCTTTTATTCATGTTTTCACACACCATGTCAAGTGTTGTTTACATCTAGCCCACCTAGTAGTACAGCCTTCACTTGCATTATGTAACCCACCCCAGGCAGCTTACCTTGGCCCAGCTTGGCCACTACTAGCAGGCTTCCCCTCGCCCTGCACTCATCCCCCCCCCCAGCTGGTGCATAAACTAGACCAAGATTGAATCTGTATCTTTAAATAGGATGAGAAACTGCCAACTGTTTCAGATTTAGGAACAGATCAAGAGTTCATTCAGTGCAGCCAGATATAGGTCAAGAGTTCAATCAGTGTAGCCAAGCACATGGCATGTGATCACCTCATGGGTGACATGTAAACACCTCATGGGCACCATGTGATAACTTCATGGGTGTCAAACCCCTCAGGGCAGGGCCCCTGCATGAGCTTATGCAATGGTGTGGCTACTATTTCAGATTTGGCAACAGGCTAGAGGTCAGTCTGGATCTATTTATAGCTTTGGCAGACTGCCAACTGTATCAGATAAGGCAAAAGGTCAAGAGTTCACTCAGTGCAGCCAGGTATGGGTCAGGAGTTTACTCAGTGCAGTAGCTGCATTCTATTTATAGCTTTGGCAGACTGCCAACTGTGTCAGATTATGCAACAGGTCAAGAGTTCACTTAGTGCAGCCAGGTACAGGTCAAAAGTTTACTCAGTCTAGCCAGGTGCAGGTCATGAGTTCACTCAGTGCAGTAGTCTGAGCAAGCAATTTGTCACAGTTCACTCGGGGCAACAGCCTTTCTCACCTAAGCCTGGTCAGCCCCATGCATGAGACTCAAGGTAAGTTTGATATATTGGCCTAATATTTTGACTTGTCTATGTGTCTTTGATGGCTTTCTCGCTCACAAGACAGGTGTCACCACCTACCATGACTTTTGCACACATTTTGCACACACGTTTGATATATCAGTCTGAAATTGGGCTTATGTATATATCTCTGATAGCTTAGTTGTATACAAGACTGGTGGTGCCAGCTACAATCTTTTTAGTGTTGTGTGCACCTATGCCAGAATTTCAGCAGTGATGTTTGTGTAATTGTTTCTTATTCAAAATGGTTAGTACTTGCATAGTTCATATACATGAAAAGTAATGGTCCAGCATTGAAGCATTATACCTGGTGTATTTCCCAATGCACAGGTTCGCATTAGGCCTGTAGGCCTTGTTTTATATAAATTAAAGCCATAAAACCAGGTATTTAAGATAATTATTATAATTTGTGAAATTTATATATCCTGGCTTCTCAACAGTTTCGTTTGACTGAAACTGAATAAATATGAGACATTGAGTGAATACTTTATTATTGTATTTGAATATGAATACAAAAATTCAAAAGTTCAACCATGAAAATTAATACAGATTTTAATAATCATTTATTTCAATAATATTATTAAAAAAAATATATTTTTAGAGAACCTGTGAGCTAATGCGATGGTGTGGCATTGTACGGCTTCTGTAATCCAGCGTCTGTATGTTAACCCATATTATCTCAAAAATGACAGGCGCTAGCATCACAAAATTTTATGCAAAAAATAGCCTTTTGAAAACTCTATCAGATTTTGCTTAATTTTTAAGCAAACCTGTGAGCTTATGCAATGGTGTGGCTTTGTCCATCTGCAGTCCAGGGCTGGCTCATTTGCAGAGCTTATTATTTGGTATCTGCATTAATTTAGATTTCTAGAGAAAAAGCTTAAAAACCTTTAAAAATCTTCTTCTCCGAAACTGTCCAGCCAAATTGTCCAATATTTTAAAGAAATGTTCCCTGGAACAATCTCTTTCAAGTTTGTTTGAATGGTTCCAGTTTGGTGATTTTTGGCCGAGTTACAGGAGGTTAAACTTAGTCATCTGTCCAAAAAAACACACTAAAATTAAAATCTCAGAAACGACTTGAGCCCTCATCACCAAATTTTAAGCCAATATTGGTCACATGAGTCAAATCTGAAAATGAGGTAGTGGTGGCGCAACCTACGTTGATCTGTTTTTAGCTCAGCTGACTATAAGTCATCTGAGCTATAGTCGTGGTCCATTGTCCGTCGTCCGTCCGTCTGTCTGTCCGTCCATAGATGTGGCACGTTTTGAAACCGTAAGACCTAGGAATCCAAAATTCGACATAATGTTAGATGTCCCCAAGATCTCCTACCAAGCCAAAAACTGGGTCTTTGCGGCTTCGTTCCTTTCAGAAATTAAGGAAAAACCTCAATTTTTAGCTCAGCTGACTATAAGTCATCTGAGCTATAGTCGTGGTCCTTTGTCCGTCGTCTGGCCGTCCGTCCGTTAACAGGGCACGTTTTAAAACTGTTGGACCTAAGAATCCAAAATTCTGCATACCATTAGATGTCCCCAAAATCTCCTACCATACCAAAAATTGGGTCATTAGAACTTCAATCCTTCGAGATATTAAGGAAAAACCTCCATTTTCCATAAAAAAGCCATTGTTACACTTCAAGGCTGCCTAATATCAAAACCACTGATCTGTTTTTGATCAGATTTAGTATTCATATTCTTCCATACATTTTCTTTGGAAATACCAAAAATTAGGTCAGTATTGGGTATTATTTTGAAGTTATAGGCCCAAATATAGTGCAATTTTTTAAAAATCAGGAAATATATTTGCTAACTTAACATGAGAATTGCTGAAGCTGGAGACTTTTTTTCAGGAAAATAACTTTATTTAATCAAGATTCAATTGTTTACCCAAAATTAGATCTGAATTTTGCAAATTTTTCATGTCATTAGCATAAATAAAAAATCAATACCTTAAATTTTGTCCAAATTTGGCACTGGCACGTTTTTTCCCTGTAAATACTGTTGATTTAATTTTCACAGCATATATACATAAGGATTTAATCTTTTAAAATCTGAAATTTCAAAGAAATTGTTTGAAAAGAGTAGCTTTTATTCAAGTTTTCATACACTTTGTCAAGTGTTGTTTACATCTGGCCCACCTAGTAGTACAGCCTTCACTTGCATTATGTAACCCATCCCAGGCAGCTTGCCTTGGCCCAGCTTGGCCACTACTAGCAGGCTTCCCCTCTGCCCTGCACTCACCCCCCCCCCCCCCCCCCCAGCTGGTGAATAAACTAGATGAATGTTATAATTTTCTGTATTTTATTTTATTCTTGGACATGCTACATTTTAGATTTTGTATTGTACCACCAGGGTTACAATGATTAAAGTGCACATTTAATTGTGTCCACAAAGTGATGTATTGCTATGAAAGTGTGGATGTTCAACAGATAAGTAATGCTTTACTTGAGAAGAGTAAAACTTCACCAGGTGTGAAATTGACTATTAATTCCAGTAATTAATTATTCCTGAGATTGTAATCAGCATAATGATATTGTTTGTCCCTCATTCAACCAACAGTGTGTATACTTTATTTGAAAAGATGTTTTTATTTTATCAAATGTACTGAATCTTTTATTTTATTTCGGTGAATAAAATTAAGCATGTACTGAAAACTCCAATGTGCAAAACGTTTTAATTGGGATTCAAGGAATAATTTTGTAGATGCCATGTTGTTATATATAAACTTAAATGCATTATTCCCTTGAAAGTGAAATGAAGGTATTAGTCCATTCTGTCCACTTGCCTGTCCATCTGCAAATTTTTCATATGCATCACAGTATCTCAAAATTTTTACTGTTTTTCTCCATTACAGTCTTGTCAGAGTATTAGTTTGCAATCATATATTGAGAACTTTACTATAACCAAGTAGGAGGGCCCTTTCCTCTTAGCTTCTCATATGCTTATATAAATAAAAAAAATTACAATAGAATATTTTTCATATTTTGCAATTGCAAAAATTTCAAACTTAAGCTGGTTGTCGTGACCCATGGGTCCTTTGTTTATATTCTGGATTCTCAACATCATTGTTTGGCTAAAACTGAATAAATACCAGACATGGTGCGAATACTTGGCAAATGTATATGAATATGAATATGAATATGTACTCCATTATAAAATTTCTTGCATAAGAATGGGAATTCAGGTAAAAATGAAAGTATTTGAATACCAGTGCAAATACTTTCAAAATGTATTCATGAATGCATTCATGAATATATTCTATAATATTATTTTAATAATCATTTCAGTTATATTTTATTAAAAAAATCATATCATTCTCTTATTATTTTTAATAAAAATTATATTTGGCACAATATTTGTTATTAAATTTTAATAAATAGTTAAACTCTTTATCTTATATGTGCTGCTTATCAGTTATATGGCCAAGTCAAAATCTGTATGACAGTGGCACTCCATTTGTTAATAAAATAAATGAAATCAATCTCTTCCCTGTCTCCAAAGAAACTATGAAAATCATACATAAGCTTAACACTAACAACTCATAATACAGCTTATATTTATTTCCACACAAAACCAGCATGTGCCTCATTTCAAAATCATATTTTTTAATCTTATATAACAGCTGAGCGCCGTGACCCATAGGTCCCTTGTTTATTAAAAACCTATTTTCACACTTCAGGACTCCCTAATATCAAAACCACTCATCCGTTTTTCCTCATATTTACCATAAATATTCCTCTATATAGTTCCTATGTACATGCAAGAAATTATGTCTGTATTATATAATTTAAAAAAGTTATGGGCCCAAACATAATGGACTTTGTAAAAAATCAGGAAAGATATTTGGTCACTTAACACAAAACATGTTAAAGCTATGGACTTTTTTTCCCAGTAATATAACTTTAATTAATCAAAATTAAATTGTATACCAAAAATTAGATCAAAATCTTTTAAATTTTTTAAAATATAACAAAAATAAAAAATTGGAACCTTAAATTTGGCCCAAATTTGACGTCAACATGGCACTTTTTTTTCCTGAAAGTACTGGGGATTTAATTTTCACAGCATGTTTTTGTTGGCATTTTGTCTGTTAACACCAAAAATTTGAAACCAGTTGATCAAAAACTGTAGATTTTATTCACGTTTTCAAGCACCTCAAACATATTGTTTACATCAAGCTAGTGTCATGCAGTTTGCAAGAGCTAAAAATCCCCTACCATGCCAAGAATTTGGTCACTAGGACTTAATACCTTCAAGATATTAATGAAAAACTTCATTTTTCCATTAAAATCCCATTGTTACACTTCAAGACTGCCTTAAATCAAAACCACTGATCTGACTTTAATCATATATAATATACATATTTTTCTATGCATTCTCTATGCACACGCCAGAAATTATGTCAGTATTGCATAATTGTTTTAAGTTATGGCCCAAACATAATGCACTTTGTAAAAAATCAAGAAATATATTTACTCCCTTAACAAGAGGATTGCTGAAGCTAGAGATTTTTTGTCAGGGATGTAACATTATTTAATCAAGATCCAATTGAATACCCAAAATTAGCTCTGAATTTTTCAAATTTTATAAGTTATAAGTATAAATATAAAATTAGTACCTTAAATTTTGCCCAACTTCGACCATGGCACGTTTTGTTTCCTGTGAGCACTGTTGATATAATTTTTATATCATGCACTCATAAGAATTTCAGCTTTTTAGTTTAGAAAGCTGAAAGGAATTGGCCAAAAATTGTAGCTTTTATTAATGTTTTTATGAGACCATGTCAGACCTTGGCTCTCTGTAGCCCCTCTTGAGTCACCTGTATGTTGACCTTGTTGAACTTTCAGCAAATTATGCATGCTTGAGGCGAGGCATAAACTGGGGCAGCCAGGCAGCTTATGGCCAGCCACAGTTGATCCAGGTGTCCAACCAAACTCATCTAGTAGTTTTAACCAACAACATAACAATAAACAATAAATTAATAAATTTTTATTGGTTTTTAATAACAAATTATAGAAAAATAGAAAAGGAATTTTTTAGTTGATAATAACAGGAAATTAACTTGCAATTACTGATGATATAAGAATCTTGTATCGATGGATAGAATGTCATGTATTCCAAATAACACCATGCAGTCACCTATGGTATTTTTCAGTTTAATTTTAATGATAAAAAAGTAAATCACATTGTTCATTACTAATCATTAGGGATCATATGAAGGAAATTTATGATAGACAAAGATGCAGTTGATAATATTAATCTAGATTCCTACTGTGTCTTGTGTGTACATTGATGTGAAATTAGTCCAAAATGAATATATTACATTTATTTTTTTTTAATATAAATAAAAGCCATAAAACTAGGTTATTATGATCATTATTTAAATTTGTGAATTTTGTATATTCTGGATTCTCAACATCATTGTTTGGTGAAAACTGAATGAATACCAGACATGGTGTGAATACTTTGCAGTTGTATTTAAATACGAATATGAATATGTACTCCATTATAAAATTTCTTTCATAAGAATGGGAATTCAGGTAAAAATGAAAGTATATGAATACCAGTGCAAATACTTTCAAAATGTATTCATGAATGCATTCATGAATATATTCTTTAATATTATTTTAATAACCATTTCAGTTATATTTTATTTTAAAAAATCATATGATTCTCATTATTTTTAATAAAAATTATATTTGGGACAATATTTGTATTTTTTTAATAAATAGTTAAACTCTTATATTAAATGTTCTGCTTATAAGTTATATGGCCAAGTCAAAATCTGTGTGGCAATAGCACTCCATTTGTTAATAAAATAAATGAAATCAATCCTCTTCCCTTCTCCAAAGGTACTATCAAAATCATACATAAGCTAAACAACAACAACTCATAATATAGCTTATTTTTATTACCACATAAAACCAGCATGTGCCTCATTTCTAAATCATATTTTTTATCATATATAACAGCTGAGCGCCGTGACCCATAGGTCCCTTGTTTACTAGCAAAAATGTAATTTTATACTCTTCTGGCTTATACACTGTTTTATGATAAAACTGTTAACCTGATTGGTTTAAACTGTACAAGAATTATTCTATTGTAGGGTTCTGCCAGTGTTATAAGAATAGATTCAGTAAATGCAGCTTTAAAAAAAGCAGTGTAGCCAATTGTAAAAGGCCTTCAGTGTTTGAAAATGGATTTGACAACATGCCAAGTTTTAACATGCCATGTCAAGAGGTCACTCAGTTTAACCGGGTCATGTCCAGACATCACCATGGCAACTGACCTAGTTTTGTCTGGTGTCTTGGCAAGGTGTCTAGATGTCTACTAGACAAGGTGCCTAGATGTCTAGACACATCATTAAGATGTCTAGAGACATTGTCCAGACGCAGAATGCCAAGATTAGAACTAGTGGAACTATATCTTTCAACTGTTTTAATAAATCTGAAACCATGCTGCCAAATTGTCCTTTCATCTGTCCCAATAATCCTCCCTGGCAAAAATAACATATCTGAAATATCCAGACTGATACATCCTAGTTTTAAAATGTCCTAGTCCGAAACTTGCAGGTCCGAAACGTCTATTTTGCTTTAATCATAATGACTAGATAGATATGCAGGACATAAAGAGGATCAATATTAAATTTTAAAAATAAACCTCCATCCATACTCCCAAACTTTGCACAGGTTCGCATTAGGCCTGTAGGCCTTGTTTAGTTCTTAAAGTATATATAATTCAATACCAGAGTTATAAACCATGGAGCATCACTGTTTGTGGATGTTGACCAGATTATTTTGATTTTATTTACTTACATCTTTATTTTAGACACTTGATGACCTGGAGGAAAGAGCAAAGAAGGCGGGGATTGAAATTGCCGTGCGGACCAGTTTCCTTAATGATCCAACCAATGCCGTTAGGCAGCTGAAGGTTTGTGAAGTATTTCTTTGTTCCCTAGACTTTTCTTTACTTTATTCAGAAAATCTTGTGGGTTTAATATTTTTGGGTTTTGACCTTAAACACTATTTGTTGGGTTAAAACTTTGGTGGATTTATCGTTCATGGATATGCATTTCATCAAAATTCATTTATAAACAGACCTAAAATAAAAATAAGCCAAAGATCAGTGATTGTTTGGAAAAAATGCACTGAAAGTTTATATTAAATAAATACTCATTAAATCAAATGTCAGACACATGCAGTCCCTGTGCATGCGAGTTGGCTCAATGACACAACAACTAAAATATTGTTTGACTTATCTGAATATTTAGATGATATAGATAGATTTCTCAGGGGTAATTCCATGCAAGTCAATCAAATGAAGTCATGCATTACTAGGTTAATGAGAGCAAGTCCTGGTGCTCGAGATTGGTATGTCATTCGTTCAGAAGAAACCCTGTTTCTACTCCAGTGGGTACCAGTGCACCTCAGGAACGAGTCCACAAGTAAACTGGGCCCCTGCTCAAAATTGTGCTCAGCTGACCGTGTCTCATCAGCCAGCCTGGGGACTAACTAGATTAACTCTGCCGCATGGTTTAGCTCTCATTGTTTGGCCAGTAATTAACAGGATACAGCTTTAGGGTGGTGTTGCATTGTTGACAGGATGCAGTTATCTGTTTTTTCCCAACATCACATGGTACTTGCGCCAGAAACCATGCAGAGGGACCGTCACTCGGCCGCATCAGCTGCGGGTCAGCTAAGCCAGTCAATTAGAAAATGACATTAGAAAATGACATTAACAAAAAAGTAAATACGAGGAGCAGTGCAAAATTACCTTTAACTATGACGTTAAGCAAGGTAATATGAAAGAGAGAGAGGGCAAGTCCACATCCACCAGTGTAAGGTAGTGCAGATGCACTTTCAAACCCTCACTGGTACAAGTTGTAAGTCCAGCACTGCTGAAATCTTGATTTTTAGCGAACCTGTGAGCTTATGCGATGGTGCGGCGTCATGTGTCTGTGCGTCGTTTGTCATCTGTACATTAACCATAGCTATCTCAAAAACGGCAGAATCTAGCATCACCAAATTTTTAGCAAATATTAGTCATCTGAAAAACTATCTGATCTTGTTTATTTTTAGCTCAGCTGACTATAAGTCATCTGAGCTATAGTCGTGGTCCATTGTCCATCCTCCGTCTGTCTGTCTGTCCGTCCGTCCATAAGACTGGCACGTTTCGACACCATTGGACCTACGAATCTTATATTCACCATACAGTAAGATGTCCCCGAAATCTCCTACCATGCCGAAAATTGGGTCAATAGGACTTCGTTCCTTCGAGATATTAAGGAAAAACCTCAATTTTTTATTAGAAATCTGTTTTCACGCTTCAGGACTGCCTAATATCAAAACCACTCATCTGGTTTTCTTCATATTTACCATAAATATTCCTCTATATAGTTTCTATGTACATGCCAGATATTAAGTCAGTATTATATAATTTTAAAAAGTTATGGGCCCAAACATAATGGACTTTGTAAAAAAATCAGGAAGATATTTGGTCACTTAAGACCAAAAGTGTTAAAGGTAGGGACTTCTTTCCAGTAATACAACTTTAATTAATCAAAATTTAATTGTATACCAAAAATTAGATCAAAATCTGTTAAATTTGTTTAAATATTGGCAAAAATATAAAATTGGTACCTTAAATTTTGCCCAACTTTTGCCACGGCACGTTTTTTTCCTGTAGGTACTGTGGATTTAATTTTCACAGCATGTATACATAAGGATTTAATCTGTTAAAATCTGAAATTTGAAAATAAAAGCTGCAAAATTAGGCTAGTTATTGAATATTTTTGGAGGCTCTTGTTGTATTCCCTTGCATTGTCAAGCAGTCCCCTTTGATGACTGTAGGTCATTCAGTGCACATCTCTATGCTCCCCAGGCTGTTGGCATAATTTTAGATGTCCCCAAAATCTCCTACCATACCAAAAATTGGGTCATTAGGAATTCGTTCCTTCGAGATATTAAGGAAAAAAAAACTCTGTTTTCCATAAAAAAAGCCATTGTTACACTTCAAGGCTGCCTAATATCAAAACCACTGATCTGTTTTTGATTGTATTTAGTATTCACATTCTTTCATACGTTTTCTATGAACATACCAAAAAATAGGTCAGTATTGGGTATTATTTTGAAGTTATGGGCCAAAACATAATGCAATTTTTTAAAAAATCAGGAAATATATTTACTCACCTAATATGAGAATTGCTGAACCTACAGACTTTTTTTCAGGAATATAACTTTATTTAATCAAGATTCATTTGTTTACCCAAAATTAGATCTGAATTTTGGAAATTTTTCAAGTTATTAGCATAAATAAAAAATCAATACCTTAAATTTTGTCCAACTTTGGCACTGTTGATTTAATTTTCACAGCATATATACATAAGGATTTAATCTTTTAAAATATGAAATTTCAAAGAAATTGATTGGAAAGAATAGCTTTTATTCATGTTTTCTTACACCATGTCAAGTGTTGTTTATATCTAGCCCACCTAGTAGTACAGCCTTCACTTGCATTATGTAACCCACCCCAGGCAGCTTGCCTTGGGTCAGCTTGGCCACTACCAGCAGGCTTCCCCTCTGCCCTGCACTCCCCCCCCCCCCCCCCAGATGGTGCATAAACTAGATGAATGTTATTATTTTCTGTATTTGATTCATTCTTATTCTAGGCTATGCTACATTTTAGATTTTGTATTGTACCACCAGGGTTACAGTGATTAAAGTGTACATTTAATTGTGTCCACAAAGTGGTGTATTGCTATGAAAGTGTGGATGTTCATGAGATAAGTAATTCCTTACTTCAGAGGAGTAAAAACTTCACCAGGTGTGAAATTGACTATTAATTCCAGTAATAAATTAAAACTGGGATAGTAATTAGCACAATGATATTGTTTGTCCCTCATTCAACCAACAATGTGTATACTTTATTTGTAATGTCTTATTTTATCAAATTTACTGAATCTTTTATTGTATTTTGGTGAATAAAATTAAGCATGTACTGAAAACTCCAATGTGCAAAACTTTTTAATAGTGATTCAAGGAATATTCTTGTAGATGCCATGTTGTGGCATTATTTTCTTTTAAATTCAGTTTAAACATTTATGATTTAAAAATAATAAAATATATGTGTATGCATAATATGACCCAATATGAGCTACACTCTGGATATATGATGATTGCAACTTTTGCATCAATTCTAATATTTTAACTTATAGATTCAGTTTTTTACTCTGTATATATAATGATAGCAACTTTTGCAACAATTCTAATATTTTAACTTATATTTTCAGGTTTTTTATTAAAAATTTATAAAACCTGTAAATAAAAAAATTATTCAGATAAAAACTTCTTAATGGAAAAAGTGGATATGCTTAAAAAATAGGATTATATATAAACTTAAATGCATTATTCCCTTGAAAGTGAATAAAGGTATTAGTCCATTCTGTCAACTTGCCAGTCCATCTGTAAATTTTCATATGCATCACAGTATCTCAAAACTTTTACTGTTTTTCTTCATGACAGTCTTGTCAGAGTATTAGTTTGCAATCATATATTTAGAACTATAACCAAGTAGGAGGGCCCCTTTCCTCTTAGCTTTTCATATTCTTATATAAATGAAAAACATTACAATAGAATATTTCTACATCCACCTTTGTGCTGCCCTCACTTTTACCTCCTCCGAACCCCATCCCAAAGTCAGCCTCAGTAAGCAAGAACAAGATGAATCAGATATATTCATACTTTAATATTTTGTATAACTATTCGTCCATAGGTACCTATGTACATGCCAGAAATTATATCAGTATTGTGTAATATGTAGACATAGTGGGCATCACAATAATGTACCTTGTCAGGACTAAAGAGATATTGTGTCATACAGTCACAAATTCATAAATCACTTCATCAGCATAGTTAATCATAACATCATATCTGTCAAATTGAAAGCTTGCAGACTACCATACACTTTAGATCCTTCAACAAATAGCCTTATCATCATTCTACTACTGCTTATTACTGCTGTCATTGCATTCATATTTGCTCAAATATATCACAATTTTCAACCCCTCCTAAATAAATAAAAAATAAACCACTATATTTTACTTTATTAATCCATCAGTCAGGTAATTTCATTTATCATTTACTCACATATTACATTACATTCCTTTATAATAGCCCAACATGTCCATGATATTAATAAACTTTATCGACTCGATATAGTATCACAGTGGAGAAACATTCATAGTCCAATCATGATCAGCTGAGCGCTGTGACCCATGGGTCCCTTGTTTTCTTACTGCATTTTAACTCAGCTGACTATAAGTCAACTGAGGTATAGTTGTGGTCCGTCTGTCTGTGAGTCTATCCATCAGCTAGACTGGCATGTTTTGAAAACATTGGACCTATGAATCCAAAATTCGGCATACTGTTAGATGTCCCCAAGATCTCCTACCAAACGGAAAACTAGGTCACTGCAACTTCCTCCCTTCGAGAAATTAAGGAAAAACCTCAAATTTCCATTAAAAACCTATTATCACACTTCAGGACTGCCTAATATCAAAACAACAACAATTTCTTAATCATCAATACAAAAAAACAATCATGTCAACCAGCCATGGCCTATATTACCTTTTCCTTGTCGTATATACAAGGGTCTGTGTGTAGGCTTACAGGTTCACATTGGATATGATATATGTTATTTATTTCATCAATATTTCATGAAGTATGAAGTTATCTTTAACTTTTAAATTGAAAATAAAACATATCCATAAGTTTTCTGGTCCTTTCTAGGTTAAGACGGTAGTTCTTTTATTTTAAAATAAAAAAAAATAACTCTAGAAATGATTGACAGTTCTTGGTTGTGTACAGGCCGATTGACCCTATTACGAGTGTAGATTCATTTAGCACAAAATGAGCACTAGTAAAACATCAGATTTTACTCATACATATATATATATGACATAATATATGACAGTTTATTTGATTTATAGTTGCAAATAACTCAATATGTAAAATAAATATTCATTGGTAAGATATCGTTTCCAATGCCAATACATGACCCAGTTTCTAGGTCACGCAGATCACATGCGTGGTGTCTGTCAGACGCGTCAGTGAATAGGGCGGTAATCATTGGTCAGGAGTGGCGTAATGTTAAACCAATTAAAAAAAACGGTTAATAAATGATCATGGCACTATATAACGGAATTTTAATCTGTAAACAAATTTAACTTAGTTTTGTCAATTGTTCTGTCACCGGGACTGCCTATAATAACCAATTTCTGAGGAATTTAGCGCAAGTGCCTGATTTCACTCTCGTTGCCAGACCACTCATGAGAGGACCGCATGAGTGAAAGTAAATCATTCTTAATTGTTTTCAAAACGTTCGGCGTCCTCGCCAGTTTGAATCTTCATTATTGTCAAAGTTATGAACAGTTGAAGGTTAATACCAAGTTTGGCCAAGAGAAGTTTGCTACCAGTTTAATGAATAATCTCATTAATTTTAATCTCTAAATCAGTGTTGTTATTGTTC
This sequence comes from Sipunculus nudus, assembly GCA_026874595.1. Taxonomy (NCBI): domain Eukaryota; kingdom Metazoa; phylum Annelida; class Sipuncula; order Golfingiida; family Sipunculidae; genus Sipunculus; species Sipunculus nudus. The sequence continues at coordinate 65,218,272 of CM049310.1, forward strand.
AATGTTAACATTTTAAAGTGACCATAAATAGGTATGCAAATAATTATTATATTTTATATGAACTTTAGACTAGACTATACAAATTATACAGTAATTCTGTGACTATGAAGAGTATTTCCTCTATGGTGTGCTTGATCTCCTATTTTCTCCTAAAGCAGCCCCGTGTCTGAGAGAGAGGTCTTCTCACATATAAACCATCTATTTATAGCCGCACGGCGAGTTCAGAAAAAAAGTCCAGATTTCAAATTTTAGATTCTTTTTAAGGCCGCAGCGAACTACAGTATACCCTGATTTAAATAAATTTGCCCTCTTTAATGACAAGTATAGAAGCTCAGGCTGCCTCTAATTTGTTTTATTGGCAAAGAATTAAGGTTGTTTTGATCTACTGAAGCAAATGTGAGCAATAATAATATTAATATATTTGCCAGTTACATATCAGAAATATTCCAAAAACTTGATCCCTCACTGCCTTCTTATTTTGGGGTTAATTTCAACATCAATTTTTTTGTACTTTCGTACTTTTTGTACTGTGTACTTTCTTTAAGTGGGCCCAAACATAATGGACTTTGTAAAAAATCAGAAAAAATATATACTCACTTAACATGAAAATTTTTGATGCTAAAGATTGTTTTTCCAAGTATATTACTTTGTTTAATTAAGATTCAGTTGTATACTCAAAATTAGATCTCAATTTTGTAAATATTTTAAGGTATTAGCATAAAAATAAAATCAGTACCTTAAATTTTGCCCAACTTTGACCATGGCATGTTTTTTTCCTGTGATTACTGTTGATTTAATATTCACAGCATATGAACATAAGTATTTGATTTATTTAGATCTGAAATTTGAAAGTAAAAGGTTGAAAATTAGGCTAGTTGTTGAATTTTTCTTGAGGCTCTGTTGTAGTCTCTTGCTCTGTCAAGATGCAGGTTGGCCACTCCTGGTCACTGCCTGGAAGTCAGCTGTGCCTGGGTTCCTGATTTGTTACAGTCACTGGGGGAGATCCCCTGCTGTGACAGGTGTACAGTTCTCATATCACCCCCATCCCCACACCTCAGTGATTATTTATTCAGCCACACACCAATGCATTCGATCAAAGAAAGATAAAAAAACAAATTCTGTCATTGATGTCATTTATTAAAATGACTCAATAATCCAGCTGGTAGTGCCCAAATTAAGTGTCAATCATTCCAGGCATAAATGTAAGCATAGTCCAAGATTGCCTGGGTGAGAATATTAATATGTACTAATTAGTTATTATAATGCATTTAAGCTTCTCAAGGGGCACTGCCATGTAAAATCAAACACCAAGTGATCCCAGAGGCAAGCCCTCTCAAGTTTGTTCAAATGGTTTGCATTTGATGAATTTTAGTGGAGTTACATGAATTTGAACAGTCATTTGGCAAAGGAAGCATACTGACATAGTAATCTCAGAAATGACAGAAGCTAGCATCACCAAGTATTGTGCAAATGTTGGTCACATGATTCATATTTGAAGTTGCAGATTTTGTCGTGCCACCTACATTGACCAGTTTTTTATGGGCAAAAACCTCATAATTTTGGCCTCTTTCAGCTTAAAATGTTTATGATGAAACTGTCAAGTTAAATCGTTCAATTTTTCAAAAGAATTTTCTTATGACATGGTTTTTTCAATCATATCAGTAAAGCTTTTGTTGGTCTTATGGCCATTATTATGTCTATATCAAACTGAGGACTGCAAAACTGTTCTTCTACAAAATCATTGTTTCAATTATAACTTCTGTAACATTGCACAAAAATTATTCTTAGTTAGCCTTTGTTCAAGTTTACTTGAATGATTTTTGGCAGAATTATTGGACCTTTAACTATGAAAGAACTGCATATTTTATTATTCTAGATATTTTGATAAAAAGTTTATGAATATGTCAGCTTAAAAAAAAAGCATCTTAGCCAAAGTCTTTCAGTATGTGTAAACAGATTCACCAACACTCTAAGATTGTGTCTGTATCTTTAAATAGGTTGAGAAACTGCCAACTGTTTCAGATTTGGCAACAGATCAAGAGTTCATTCAGTGCAGCCAGATTAAGGTCAAGAGTTCAATCAGTGCAGCCAAGCACAAGGCATGTGATCAACTCATTTGTGACATGTGATCACTTCATGGGCGACATGTGAACACCTCGTGGGCACCATGTGATCACCTCACGGGTGTCATGCCCCTCAGGGCAGGGCCTCTGCATGAGCTTGTGCAATGGTGTGGCTACTATTTCAGACTTTGCAACAGGCTAGAGGTCAGTCTTGATCTATTTATAGCTTTGGCAGACTGGAAACTGTATCAGATTAGGCAACAGGTCAAGAGTTCACTCAGTGCAGCCAGGTATGGGTCAGGAGTTCACTCAGTGCAGTAGCTGCATTCTATTTATAGTGTTAGCAGACCGCCCACTGCATCAGATTTGGCACCAAAGTTCAGCCTTGATCTATTTATAGCTTTGGCAGACTGTCAACTGTGTCAGATTATGTAACAGGTCAAGAGTTCACTCAGTCTAGCCAGGTGCAGGTCATGAGCCAGCAGATTTGTCACAGTTCACTCTGGGCAACTGACTTTCTCACCTAAGCCTGGTCAGCCCCATGCATCAGATTCCAGGTAATTTTGATGTATTGGCCTGAAATTTTGACCTGTCTATGTGTCTTTGTTGGCTTTCTTGTTCACAAGACAGTCGTCGCCCACCTACAATAACTTTTGCACAGTGTTTGTGCCTGCTTATTTCTGCAGAGGAATTTGATATATTAGCCTGAATTGGGCATATATATACATATCGAATAGCTTTGTCGTATACAAGACTGGTGGTGCCACCTACAATAATTTTTGCACAGTGTGTGTCCCTACTTATTTTCAGGAGGGGTTTGATATATCAGTCTGAAATTGGGCATATGTATATATCTCTGATAGCTTTGTTGTATCCAAGACTGGTGGTGCCCGCTACAATCATTTTTGTATTGGGTGTACCCATGCCAGAATTTCAGCAGTGATGTTTGTGTAATTGTTTCTTATCCAAAATGGTTAGTACTTGCATAGTCATATACATTAGAAGTAATGGTCCAGCACTGAAGCATTATACCTGGTGTATTTCCCAATGCACAGGTTTGCATTAGGCCTGTAGGCCTTGTTCATTCATTAACCTTGGAAATCCTCATAAATATTCATAAAATTCTAATTTAGACTCTGTTGGAAAGCTATTGGTTGAATGGCATAGGCAGTTGACATCCGGGATGTCAACACACGCAACGTTTCAGCTGACCGTGCCACATTGTTATGATAATAAACCATACCAAACTTCCACAAATGATTGGAATCTATCTTAATTATTATCATTTTTGACTTAAAATGTTAATATTTCTCATTCCTTAAGACATTTACTATGTTTGTGTTGTCTGTTATGAAGGACCAGCGATGTAATCAATTTTCAAGATGGCGGCCGTTTGACTTGCCGCTGGATAGACATCGTGCTTTGACATATTTCAATACATGTTTTGAACAAAATAAATAAAAATAATGTTCAATAAACTTTAGTTACTCAAGTTCGAGAATTTTGCTTATGTCTTAAGTTAAAAAGACATCTGAAATCGTTTTGACACTGGATAACCATAATGCAATGCGACAGTGATTTCCCCATATATTCTGTCACGGGCAACATAAAAGTGATATACGCTTTACCGGGAGTACCATAACAATTCAAGTAAACATTACAAAGGGGGAAAAACGTGTAGAAATGTTAGATTTTACCATTCTGTCAGACTTTTGGCGATTTTTCCATTGTGTTTTATACATATTTGATGAGTAAATCTGTGAATGTGTTTTTTTTTTCCAACTTTCTTTGAAGTTCCCCTGGTCTTAATTAGTTTTACATACCTGAAGAGGTAGGTTGTGGCAATTTGATCCTTATTTGATATCAAAATAATATTTCATGTTAAATATATAATTATTATTCTTATACATTTCTCTGAAAAATCATATATGGTTTTGTCTAATTTATTTCAGCACTCCTCACCTACATTACTTTAATAATCTTAATCATATTTCATTAACCTGTTTTACCTAGATCTTCCATGACAATACACCCAGTACCAGGGGATGATAATTCCCTTATTGGTCTTAAATTCTTCAAGGTCTTCACTGGGACACACTGTAGACATTCATGTACAAATATGCTAAAACAACAAAGACACTATACTTACCTGAATTTACCTGAATTACCTGGTTCTAGTAATAGATGTATGTGAAATTTATGATTGTTTAAGTCATTAACCTCTTGCTTGGTATCTCAGTAAAATGTGTTTAAGTTATTAGCACAATTTTAAAGTCACTACCTTAAATTTTGCCCAAATTTGATCATGGCACGTTTGTTTCCAGTAAGCACTGTTGATATAATTTTCATATCATGCACACATAAGGATTTCAGCTTGTTAGTTTTGAAAGTTGAAAAAAATTGGCCAAAAACTGTAGCTTTTATTAAAGTTTTTATGAGACCATGTCACACCCAGGGTCTACCCAGCCCCTATCAGACACCTCTATGTCACCTTCAGGCAGATTATGCACACTTGAGGCGGGGCATATACTGGTCCACCAGACAGCGTATAGCTGGCACCAGTTGATTCAGGTGACAAACCCAACTTTTCAATAAGTTGTTTTGACACACAACATAAATATAAACAATAAATTTTTAGTTCAGCTGACTGTAAGTCATCTGAGCTATAGTCGTGGTCCATTTTCCGTCGTCCGTCCGTCTGTCTGTCTGTTAGACTGGCACGTTTTTAAACCGTTAGACCCATGAATAAAAAATTCGGCATACTATTAGATGTCCAAAAAAACCTACCATACCGAAAATTGGGTCTATATGACTGTTCCTTCGAGATATTTAGGAAAAACCTCAAATTTTCATTAAAACCTGTTATCACACCTGTTATCACAGGACTGCCTTATATCAAAACCACTTATCTGTTTTTAGCGAACCTGTGAGCTTATGCGATGATGGGGGCATCGTGTGTTGTGTGTCGTGTGTACGTTAATCATAGCTATCTCAAAAATGGCAGAAGCTAGCATCACCAAATTTTTTTGCAAATAACCAGTCATCTGAAAACTCTAACGGATTTTGTTAATTTTTTTTCTAACTGCATTTTCCTAGATTTTATTGGGAAAAAGCTGAAAAAGCTTTAAAAATCTTCTTCTCTAAAACTGTCCAGCCTTTGGAGATTTTTGGAGTTACAGGAGGTTGAACATAGTCATCTGTCCAAAAAAGCACACTAAAATTAAAATCTCAGAAATGGCTAGAGCTATAATCACCAAATTTTATACCAATGTTTGTCACATATGTCATATCTGAAATTGAGGTATTGGTGGCGCCACCTACATTGATCTGTTTTTTTACAAGTGAAAATGTAATTTTATACTCTTCTAGATTATACACTGATTTAGAATGAAACTGTAAAGCTGATTGGTTTAAACTTTACTAGAATTATTCTATGGAAGGGTTCTGCCAGTTTTTTTAGAATATATTGGGTAAATAAAGCTTTTAAAAAGCATTGTAGCCAATTGAAAAAGGGTTTCAGTGTTTGAAAACAGATTTGACAACATGCTGAGTTTCAGCAGTCAAGTCAAGAGGTCACTCAGTACAAACAGGTGGGGTCCAGACATCACCATGGCAACTGATCTGGCTCTGGCGTGTGTCTAGACAATGTGTCTAGACGTCTAGACATAGCGTCTAGACGTCTAGACAATGTCTAGATGCTAAATTCCCAGATTATTGGATCTATATCTTTCAACTGTTTGAAAAAACTTGCTTTGCATTTTAAGCGAATCAGGTTTATCATCAGGTCACGTGAACTGCTGCTCCCTCATTTTTGGTTGATGTCTGACCTTTCCTCGCTGCCCAGCGTCCATTGGTGCGTCTGTTCCACATACCTCTTCATCATAGGCAAAACTGGTGGCTTCACCTGCAACCATTTATGCACAGCGTCCATCTGTTCATCTGCCTTGGGATAAAATCACTCATAACTCAGCAGTAGTTTGACTTATCCGCCTGAAAACTTGCAGGTTTATACATCCTGATCAGCTCTCTTGATTTTATGACAGGTGGCACCACCTACATTCATGTTTACTCTGCAGACAACCAAGTTCATATCTCAGGAACCGTTAGACCGATTGGGCCCAAATTTTGCATGTGTATAGGTCTCACATAGCTCTTCATCATAGGCAAAACAGGTGACGCCACCTGCAACCACTTATGCACAGTGTCCATCTGTTCATCTGCCTTGGGATAAAAATCACTCATATCTCAGCAGTGGTTTGTCTTATTCACCTGAAATTTTGCTGGTTTATACATCATGGACAGTTTTCTTCATTTTATGACAGGTGGCACCACCTACATTCACGTTTACGCTGCAGATATCCATGCTAATATGCAACACACCTCTCTCTATTCCCTTTGCCACTTAATCCATGCCTCACTTCACCCGTCCCTCTCTGATTTCTGCAGATACACATAGTCGCTTTTAAAATGTCCTAGTCTGAAACTTGCAGGTCCAAAACGTTCATTCTGCTGAAATCATAATGACTAAGGTAGATATGCAGGACTTAAGAAGATCAATATTAAATTTTAAAAATAAACTTCCATTCATACTTCAATCTTTGCACAGGTTCGCAATAGGCCTGTTGGCCTTGTTCTTAATATTTACCAGAAGTAATCTCCTATATATTTCCTATATACACGCCAGAAATTAAGTCTGTTAAATATAATTTCTTGAAGTTATTGGCCCGAACACAATGGACTTTGCAAAAAATTAGGAAAAATATTTACTCACTTAATATGAAAAATTTTGAAACTAGAGACTATTTTCCCTTGTATATAACTTTGTTTAATTAAGATTCAATTGTTCACCCAAAATAAGATCTGAATTTTGTAAATTTTTTAAGTTATAAGCATAAAAATAAAATCAGTACCTTAAATTTTGCCCAACTTTGATGATGGCACTTTTTTTTCCTGTATTGATTTAATTTTCAAAGCATGTAAACTTAAGTATCTTATTTGTTTAAATCTGAAATTTGAAAATAAAAGCTTGAAATTTAGGCAAGTTATTGTTTTTAGCTCAGCTAACTATAAGTCATCTGAGCTATAGTCGTGATCCTTTGTCCGTTGGCTGTCCGTCTGTCTGTACGTCCGTTAATCTGGCACGTTCTGAAACCATTGGACATACGAATCTGAAATTCGGCATCCCTTTAGATGTCCCCAAAATCTCCTAGCATACCAATAATTGGGTCACCAGGACCTTCGTTCCTTTGAATTATTAAGGAAAAACCTCCGTTTTCCATTAAAAACCCATTGTTACACTTTAAGACTGCATAATATCAAAACCACTGACCTGATATTGACCATTTTTAATATATTAATTCCTCTATATATTTTCTATGTACATACCAGAAATTAGTTCAATATTTTTTAAATTCTTGTAGTAATGGGCCCAAACATAATGCACTTTGTAAAAATTCAGGAAATATATTTACTTCCATAACCTGAGAATAGCTGAAGCTAGTGACTTTTTTTTCAGGTGTATAACTATATTTAGTCAAGATTCAATTATATACCCAAAATTATATCTGAATTTTTAGCTCAGCAGACTATAAGTCATCTGAGCTATAGTCGTGGTCCTTTGTCCATCCTCTGTCCGTCCAGCCGTCCGTCCGTTAACAGGGCACTTTTTAAAACCGTTGGACCTACAATTCCAAAATTTTGCATACCATTAGATGTCCCCAAAATCTCCTACCATACCAAAAATTGGGTCATTAGGACTTCGTTCCTTCGAGATATTAAGGAAAAACCTCTGTTTTCCATGAAAAAGCCATTGTTACACTTCAAGGCTGCCTAATATCAAAACCACTGATCTGTTTTTGATCATATTTAGTATTCATATTCTTCCATACATTTTCTATGAACATACAAAAAGTTAGGTCAGTGTTGGGTCCTATTTTGAAGTTATGGGCCAAAATATAATGCAATTTTTTAGCGAACCTGTGAGCTTATGCGATGGTGCTGCGTCGTCCGTCGTGCGTCGTATGTTGTGCGTTGTACGTCATGCTGCGCCCTCATTTTTGGTTGACCTCTGACCTTTCCTCTCTGCCCAGCATCCATTTCCCACACATAAACCTACATATCTCAGGAGCTGTTTGACCGATAAGGCTAAAGATTTTGCACAAATATAGCCCTTGAAAAGCTTTATAACATACACTAAAAATGGTGGCGCCACCTGCAACCATTTTTGCACAGCGTCCATCTGTTCATCTGCATTGGGATAAAAACACTCATATCTCTGCAGTGGTTTGACTTATCCATCTGAAATTTTGCATGTGTAAACATCCTGGACAGCTTTCTTGACTTTATGACAGGGGGCGCCATCTACATTCAAGTTTACGCTGCAGACATCCAAGCTCATATTCAGGAACCGTTTGACCAGTTGGGCCAAAATTTTGCATGTGTAAAGATCTCCCATAGCTCTTTATCATACGCAAAACTGGTGGTGCCACCTGCAACCATTTTTGCACAGCATCCATCTGTTCACCTGCCTTGGGATAAAATCACTCATATCTCGGCAGTGATTTGACATATCCACCTGATATTTTGCAGGTTTATACATCCTTGACAGCTTTCTTGATTCTATGACAGGTGGCGCCACCTACATTCAGATTTATGCTGCAGACATCCAAGCTAATATCTCAGGAACCATTTGACCGATCGGGCCAAAATTTTGCATGTGTAAAGATCTCCGATAGCTCTTTATCATACTAAAAAGTGGTGGCGCCATCTGCAATCATTTTTGCACAGTGTCTGTCTGTTTGTTTGCCGTGGGATAAAATGCCTCAAATCTCGGCAGTGGTTTGACTTATCCACCCGATATTTTGCAGGTTTATACTTCCCTGACAGCTTTCTTGATTCTATGACAGGTAGCGCCACCTACATTGTATACGATGTAGACATTCAGGCTTATATCTTAGGACTGGTTTGACATATCCCCCTGAAATTTTTGCATGTGTATAGATCTCACATAGCTCTTAATCATACACAAAATTGGTGGTGCCACCTGCCACCTTTTTTGCACAGCATCAGTCTGTTTTTCTGCTGTGGGCTAAAATCACTCATATCTCAGTAGTGGTTTGACTTATCAGCCTAAAATTTTGCATGTTTATACATTTTGGATGTCTTTCTGGATTTTTTGGCAGGTGGCGCCAACCTACATTTATGTATACGCTGCAGACATTCAGGCTTATATCTCAGGACTGGTTTGACATATCCCCCTGAAATTTTGCATGTGTATAGATCTCACATATCTCTTAATCATACACAAAATTGGTGGCGCCACCTGCCACCATTTTCGCACAGCATCAGTCTGTTTGTCTGCTGTGGGCTAAAATCACTCATATCTCAGTAGTGACTTATCTGCCTAAAATTTTGCATGTTTATACATCTTGGATAGCTTTCTGGATTTTGTGGGAGGTGGCGCCACCTACATTTATGTATACGCTGTAGACATTCAGGCTTATATCTTAGGACTGGTTTGACATATCCCCCTGAAATTTTTGCATGTGTATAGATCTCACATAGCTCTTAATCATACACAAAATTGGTGGCGCCACCTGCCACCATTTTCGCACAGCATCAGTCTGTTTGTCTGCTGTGGGCTAAAATCACTCATATCTCAGTAGTGACTTATCTGCCTAAAATTTTGCATGTTTATACATCTTGGATAGCTTTCTGGATTTTGTGGGAGGTGGCGCCACCTACATTTATGTATACGCTGTAGACATTCAGGCTTATATCTTAGGACTGGTTTGACATATCCCCCTGAAATTTTTGCATGTGTATAGATCTCACATAGCTCTTAATCATACACAAAATTGGTGGTGCCACCTGCCACCTTTTTTGCACAGCATCAGTCTGTTTTTCTGCTGTGGGCTAAAATCACTCATATCTCAGTAGTGGTTTGACTTATCAGCCTAAAATTTTGCATGTTTATACATTTTGGATAGCTTTCTGGATTTTTTGGCAGGTGACGCCACCTACATTTATGTATACGCTGCAGACATTCAGGCTTATATCTCAGGACTGGTTTGACATATCCCCCTGAAATTTTGCATGTGTATAGATCTCACATATCTCTTAATCATACACAAAATTGGTGGCGCCACCTGCCACCATTTTCGCACAGCATCGGTCTGTTTGTCTGCTGTGGGCTAAAATCACTCATATCTCAGTAGTGACTTATCTGCCTAAAATTTTGCATGTTTATACATCTTGGACAGCTTTCTGGATTTTGTGGTAGATGGCGCAACATACATACACATATCGGCTGCAGACATTCAGGCTATTATGCAACACACCTCACTGTATTTCCCCTTGCCACTGAATCCATGTCTCACTTCACCTTTCCCACTCTGATTTTGGCGGATACACGTAGTCCCTTGTTGACTTCCCATATTCTAGTTTTTGTGTTGTGTGCACCCATGCCAGAATTGCAGCAGTGATGTTTGTTTAATATATATATATAAGGATTTTATCTTTTAAAACCTGAAATTTTAAAGGAATTGATTGAAAAGGGTAGCTTTTATTCAAGTTTTCATACACCATGTCAAGTGTTATTTACATCTAGCCCACCTGGTAGTACAGCCTTCACTTGCATTATGTAACCCACCCCAGGCAGCTTGCCTTGGCTCAGCTTGGCCACTACCAGCAGGCTCCCCCCCCCCCCCCACCAGGTGGTGCATAAACAAGATGATTATTGTTAATATGTTATTATTTTCTGTATTTGATTCATTCTTATTCTAGGCTATGCTACATTTTAAATTTTGTATTGTACCACCAGGGTTACAATGATTAAAGTGCACATTTAATTGTGTCCACAAAGTGCTGTATTGCTATGAAAGTGTGGATGTTCATCAGATAAGTAATTCCTTACTTCAGAAGAGAAAAAACTTCACCAGGTGTGAAATTGACTATTAATTCCAGTAATAAATTAAAGTTGAGATAGTAATTAGCACAATGATATTGTTTGTCCCTCATTCAACCAACAGTGTGTATACTTAATTTGAAAAGATGTTTTATGTATACTTTATTTGAAAAGATGTTTTATTTTATAAAATTTACTGAATCTTTTGTTTTATTTCAGTGAATAAAATTAAGCATGTACTGAAAACTCCAATGTGCAAAACTTATTAATAGTGATTCAAGGAATAATCTTGTAAATGCCATGTTGTGACATTATTTTCTTTTAAATTCTGTTTAAACATTTGTGATTTAAAAATAATAAAATATATGTGTATGCATAATATGACCCAATATGAGCTACACCCTGGATATATAATGATTGCAACAATTCTAATATTTTAACTTATATTTCAGTTTTTTACTCTTGATATATAATGATTGCAACTTTTAATTGAAAAAGTGGATATGCTAAAAAAATAGGCTTATATATAAACTTAAATGCATAATTCCCATGAAAGTGAAATAAAGATATTAGTCCATTCTGTCCACTTGCCTTTCCATCTGTAAATTTTCATATGCATCACAGTATCTCAAAACTTTTACTGTTTTTCTTCATGACAGTCTTGTCAGAGTATTAGTTTGCAATCATATATTTAGAACTTTACTATAACCAAGTAGGAGGGCCCCTTTCCTCTTAGCTTCTCTTTTCTTATATAAATGAAAAACATTACAATAGAATATTTTGCACTTGCAAAAATTTCAAACTTCAGCTGAGCGCCGTGACCCATGGGTCCCTTGTTTAAATTTTATCAGTTATTAGCATAAATATAAAATCAGTACCTTAAATTTTTCCAATATTTGACCATGGAACATTTTTTCCGTGTAACTGCTGTGGATTTAATTTTCACAGCACATACACACAAGGATTTAATCTGTTAAAATCTGAAATTTGAAACAGTTGATCAAAAACTGTAGATTTTATTCCAGTTTTCAAGCACCCTGTAAAGTATTATTTAGATCAAGCAAGTGTTACGCAGTTTGCTAAAGCTCAGCTCCCCAGCTTCCAAGGCCAGCTCTCAGCTCCCAAAATTTGGCATACAGTTAGATGTCCCCCTAACCCCCCTTCCATACCAAAAGTTTGGTCACTAGAATTTCATTCCTTCGAGATGTTATGAAAAAACTTTAATTTTCAATTAAAAACCCATTGTTACACGTCAAGACTGCCTAATATCAAAACCACTGATGTAACTTTGATCATATAAAATATACATGTTCTTCTATTTATACTCTATCCACATGCCAGGAATTATGTGAGTATTGTGAAATTATTTTAAGTTATGGGCCTGAACATAATGCACTTTGTAAACAAGAAATATATTTACTCTCTTAACATGAAAATTGCTGAAGCTAGAGATTTTTTTTTGTCAGGGATATAACATTATTTAATCAAGATTCAATTCTGTACCCAAAATTAGTTCTGAATTTTTCAAATTTTATAAGTTTTTAGCATAAATATAAAATCAGTACCTTAAATTTTGCCTAATTTTTTATCATGGCATGTCTGTTTCCTGTAAGCACTGTTGATATAATTTTCATATCCTACAGAAATAAGGATTTCAGCTTGTTAGTTTTGAAAGTTGAAATAAATTGGCCAAAAACTGTAGCTTAATTTTATAAAAGTTTTTATTAGACCATGTCAGACCCAGGCTTTAGCCGGCCCCTCTTCAGTCACCTGTATGTCCTCAAGTTGACCTTTCAGGCCAATTATGCACGCTTGACTCGGGGCATATACTTGCAGCTGGGCAGCTTATTGCTGGCCACATCTGATCCAGGTGTCCAACACAGCTCATCTATTAGTTAGACCAGCAGCATAACAATAAACAATTAATAAATAAATTTTTATAGGTCAATAATAACAACTTAAAAAATAATCAATAGAAAAGGAATTAGACAGTTGAAGAGTAACACAAACAGGGAATTACCTTGCAGTTACTGATGTTTTATGGATTTTGTATGGAAGGATGAAAATGAATTCCAAGTAACACCATTGAGTCACCTATGGTGAAATAAAAAAAAAAAAAAAAATGAAATTATATTGTTCTATACTATTAGGGATTATATGAAGAAAATAATTGATTGACAAAGATGAAGTTGATAATATAATCTAAATTCCCAGGTCTTTTCCTTGTTAATTTATATATATTTCAAATTGTAAAAAAAAAAGTTAATATATTTAATATAAATATTTAAATTTTACTTGGACAAGTACTGATTAAAGATGTCAATATGTTTCACTTATGACATTCAGACACGTGGCTGTAACAGCTGTCACAAGACTATGTAAATAATCAAAATTTATATTACTGGTTCCTATATTTCAGTTAATAAAATTAAACTTGCCCATCTCTAGTTTTCTCCTTGTATAATTTATAGGGTATTTTTATCCATATATAATGGTTTTATAGCTGTGATACTTCAATTTTTTTTTCTGAAAATTTTTTTGTTTAAATAAAAATATTTGAATATGATAAAAAATCAGATCTTAAACAAGTTCTCATTATTATTTCTGTAATGTTGATAATTGTCATAAGACTCTTGTTATGTCTAGTGTGTAGATTGATGAGAAGGTAGTCCAAAGTGAATATTTAGTTTTATTTCTGAATATAAATAAAATTCATAAAACCAGGTACAATGTACTTATGATCATTATTTAAATTTGTGATATTTGTTTATTCTGGGTTCTCAAGAACTTTGTTTGGCTGAAACTTAATAAATACCAGACATTGTGCAGAAATTTGCAAATGTTTTTGAATGCAAATATGAATATGACATATATGTACTCCATAATTTCATGTATAAGGATAGGAATACAGGTAAAAATGAAATTATTTAAATACAAATGCATTTATGAATATATTCTATAAAATTATTTTAATAATCATTAATTTTGATGATATTATTAAAAAATCTTTGATGAAAAAAACATGATACCGTTATTATTTTTACGTTAAATTATATTGTTACAACGGGGAATTAGGGGAGTTCTTCCCTGGCCATAACACAGTCACACGGCGCGTCAGGTGAATAACTGAGACAGTCCAAGTTGGATATTGTGCTGTTTTATTTCCAGTTGTCTTGGTTTACATGTTGATGATGGCGTGGGTCTGTCTGCCAGTTCCCAGCCCAACACAGGTTTTTGTATCAGTATTACTACGTCACAACCCTTTACATCATCTTACACTTTTTCTATTGGATATTGGATGTGTGTCATTATGTTAAGATAACCATATATGGCTTCGGCTTTCACCTACGCCCAAACTTTTTCCTTGTTTTACCTAAAGCTCATGTAATATCATTATATTCCTGTCATTAATATATTCAGGGTATATATTTGTCTCCTGATCAATTCTGTGTGACCCAGCTACTTACTGACTCACTTTTGGTACTGTTTTCCTGTCCTAAATTACTGCCTTGTGCGAAGGCCGGTATTCACTGTACCTTTGACTTTTATATCATTTTACACTGTCATCCAGATCTAAACCTGGCTTCTGCTGATGCCTATAATAACAGAATCTATTTTGACTTACTTGATTAAGTTTACGTTCACATGCATGGCTATAAAAATTATACCAGTCTATAGTAATCACTGGTTGTCTGCATTCAGAATTTATGTCCAATAAAATACTCATTTATCAGCTTCTTTTCTAAACCTATATGCTAACCGACATATGGAGATCGGAATCCAAACACCTGTCTTACAATGTTAGACAATGCGTTGGTACACCAATTTAGGCTATTATCATTTCTCCCTGTCGCTCTATCTGTCTTTCCATCTGCTGAACTGGTAACTGATCTTATGTGTACCAAAATATTGCGTTAAAATCAGTAATTATTTATAATAGATATTAACACCTCTTACCACATAACATATCCCTGGGGCTCAAAATTTGAACTCCGGGTCAAATACACAGGAAGATGAACAACATACTGAGGACAGTTTAAATAACGCCAAAGAATCACATTAGAAAAAGCGCATCAAAGTACTGGCTGCAGCGGCAGTACAATCCATAAACATCAATATAGTATCAGGAAACATGGATAATACAATATACTAGTAGCTATCTCTAGTATGCTAGTTTGTTTTTGTTTTTTATATATTTTTTTTGTGTGTGTTGGAGTACATCCTATCGTAACACAGCAAGAAGGTAAAATAGTAGTCCCTTAATTGTATGATAATATTCAATAAGTTTCATGAAGGTACAATCACAAGGAAATAATATATAGATATATATATTTAAATATACATATGAAAAGACCAATATACATAACATGATAAGAATATAATGCAGGATAAATATACATCAATGAGATCTACACATGGTATATAGTGATGATTAACTACACATAAGATATAATGATAGGGGATAATAAGTATACAGATATATGCATGGCTTATTTGCAAAGAGGCAAAAATTATACATACTAGTAGTCAAACAGCCTTTTTCTTTAGTGATTTTAAAGCTTTTGTACATTTTTTTTTTCATTTTTTTTTTTTTAATATGCACGTATTAAAGAACAATAAGAATATGTATATGTACAATCGTAACAACAAGAATAATGCTACCTATGTCATGTATTATCAAGAAATATCATAAAAGGACAATATCATATAACAAAGATATATATACATATACATATAGCGACAATATTCTAAATAGACGCTACATAAGTAAAGAACCTCAACGTGATATTGCACCATCTAATGATACATTATCAGATAGTGGATACAACGTAGCATGCGTTGTATTATCCGTCATGGACATCGTGGACAACGATGCCATGAACGGAGGTACAGCAGGAAACATTGCTGTTTTGAGTGTCTGACCCGGAACTTTTAATGGATTTGTAGCGACTTTATTGTCTACGTCCATTTCATAGGAAGTGGGGTCCTCCCGTGTAGGACACGAGTTAACCAAATACACTACGCCGTGATGTTTCATCGTAAGAATCGTAATAGGAAGTCCGTGACGCAACATGCGTTGTAATTTCCATGATTGCCAAAACGATATATAAACGTGCTGAGGTATGGGGACTGTGTCATTGTTAATCATACCAGTGGAAACAACAGGGTTGCCATGCCAGCTAATAATCAATTGATAACACAGGTAAGTGGAATGTATTTCTTCCCGTGTGATGCCCATTTTCTGTAAGGGGACAAGGAATGGATGAATAAGTATGAGGAATGACATATGAGAATAGTAAATCTCTCAACAAGTGTGTGTATTGATCTTAACCTTAAGGATTTAAGATGGTAATTTTATTGCTAGCTATTTATGTGTAAGATCAACACATCTGCAGAGTGATGATATAATATATGTCAATGAAACGAATGATATCCTCGTCATCTCACTATTAGGGTCCATATACGGGTGAGTACAGTCAGTGTATTTGTATCGCCAGACATAGTCTGGAGATACTATGGTTTAGGCACAGTCGCGCCGCCGCCGCCGCAGAGATTTCTTTTGGACACAATAACTCAAAAAATATTTCACGGATCTTTACCAAACTTGGTATATGTATAGATATGGGTAAGAGGACGAGGCCTATTTAAAATGAGTTCATGACCCCAACTAGGAGAGTGACCTTGACCTTGAATAGGTTCAATTTTGGGGAAAATCACACAAATTCTTAAATATCTCAAGAAAACTTGCATGGATTGATCCCAAAATCAAGTTGATCGAAGATCATGGATAGGGTTGTCATGTTCCAGAAACTGGTGGCGCCACCTATTATTCTTTACTTGTTTTCATGCCGTTTAATATCACCAAAATTGCTACTTGACAGTACTGTGAGCATTATAAGTCAAAACTAATGGACAGATTTCTTTCATATTATGCAAATACATAGATATGGGTTATGGGATGATGTTTATTTAAATTGGGGTCATGACCTTTCCTATGAGAGTGGCCTTGACCTTGAATATTGCCATATATGGTGAAAATCACACAAAATCATTAATTTCTCAATAAGGGATGCATGCATTGGTCCAAAAATAAACTTGACCGAAGATCTTGGATAGTAATGTCATGTTCCAGAAACAGGTGGCGCCACCTGTTATTCTTTTACTTGTTTTCATGCCGTTTAATACCCCATCATTGCCACTTAACAGTACATTTATAACCTGTGAGCATTATAAGTATAAAACTAATGGACAGATTTCTTTCATATTATGCATATACATAGACATGGGTTATGGGATGATGTATATATAAATTGGGGTCATGACCTTTCCTATTAGAGTGGCCTTGACCTTGAAAAATTGCCATATATGGTGAAAACTACACAAAATCATTAATATCTCAATAAGGGATGCATGCATTGGTCCAAAAATCAACTTGAACGAAGATCTTGGAAAGTATTGTCATGTACCGGAAACAGGTGGCGCCGACTGTTATTCTTTTACTTGTTTTGTGCCGTTTTATACCCCATCATTGCCATTTATCAGTACTGTGAGCATTATAAGTCAAAAACTAATGGACAAATTTCTTTCATATTATGCATATACATGGATATGGGTTATAGGATAATGTTTATTTGAATAGGGGTCATGACCTTTCCAATGAGTGGCCTTGACCTTGAATATTGCCATATATGGTGAAAATCACACAAAATCATTAATTTCTCAATAAGGGATGCATTGATTGGTCCAAAAATCAACTTGAACGAAGATCTTGGACAGTGTTGTCATGTACCGGAAACAGGTGGTGCCACCTGTTATTCTTTTACTTGTTTTCATGCTGTTTAATACCCCATCATTGCCACTTAACAGTATTGTGAGCATTATAAGTCAAAAACTAATGGACAGATTTCTTTCATATTATGCATATACATGGATATGGGTTATAGGATAATGTTTATTTGAATAGGGGTCATGACCTTTCCAATGAGTGGCCTTGACCTTGAATATTGCCATATATGGTGAAAATCACACAAAATCATTAATTTCTCAATAAGGGATGCATTGATTGGTCCAAAAATCAACTTGAACGAAGATCTTGGATAGTGTTGTCATGTATGGGAAACAGGTGGTGCCACCTGTTATTCTTTTACTTGTTTTCGTGCCGTTTAATACCCCATCATTGCCACTTAACAGTATTGTGAGCATTATAAGTCAAAAACTAATGGACAGATTTCTTGCATATACATAGACATGGGTTAGGGGATGATGTATATTGAAATTTGGATCATGACCTTTTCTATGAGAATGACCTTTTCTATGAGTGTGGTCTGATATTAATTGTTGCTGAAGATGGGGGGCCTATTCTTAAAGGGGGGGGGATTAATTGTCTGGGGATACTATGGCACCTGCGGTGCCAAGAAATATCTAGTTTACGTTTGTTTTTACGTTTGCGTACCTGACCGGTCATTGTTCGTTTAATGTGAAATTCACGGGTAAGTGCGGGCGAAATATCGTCAGCATATTCCCAGGAAGATTTCCGTGATTTGTCTACCCATTTCACGAAATACACACGCTTTTCTTGGTGTTTTGAACACTTCATAAGCCTATTGACGGCAGTGTATGCATCATGGGAAGTTTGAGATTGATCTGGGCTGTCTGGATCCAAGACAGACCGATCTCTAGGGGATGTATCACGCTGGGATGAATCTACACGGGTCGAGGGTGGATCATCGGTCGGATGATCAGGGGGATCTCGACGATTTGTCGGACGATCCTGGGGATCAAAATATTTTTTTAACCTATTACTATGCACGAAATTGGGTTAAGCTTTGTTAGTACGGCAATCAATAAGTTTATACCTATTATTAGAATTGGCTATTGCAATGTAGTATGGGCCTAAGTATTTGGGGAGTAATTTTGGCGTAAGACCTGGGGTTTTGGCCATACGTTTTAACAGAACACGATCACAGACCTGAAAGTCAGGTTGAGATGCTTTTATATCATGTCGCTGTTTAATTTTATCTTTGGTCTCAGAAGTAATATCAGCTACTATCTCCCTAATTTGTTTCAGGCGTGTAGTTAATAAATCAAGGTATGCCTGATCGGGAGTGGTCAATTTAGGTGCAGGTAACAACTGCACATCAATTGGAAGTGTTGGTTTCTTACCAAACAAAATTTGATATGGGCTAAAGCCATCAAGTTGTGCCTGAGGTCTGAAACGAAAAGCCATTAATAAACTTGGAATTAAATCAGCCCAATTAGATTGATCGGCTTCGATATATGTTCGAAGTGACTGGACTAAAGTGCGGTTATAAACTTCAACCTGACCAATCGAGGCTGGGTGGTAAGCACTTGTTTCTACTTTTGTAATTTGAAAAAGTTTACATAATTGTTTAATCAAGTGGGACATAAAAGTTAGCACCTCTATCCGAAACGAGGCTATGCGGGGGTCCAAACCTGGTAATAAAGGTATTATAAATAGCCTTGGCGATAGACTGTGCATTCTGTTCTCGTAATGGAACAGCCTCTATCCATTTTGAAAAACTGTCAACCATGACAAGAACATATTTATATCCTTTTGGAGTTGTTTTCAGGGGGCCACAGACGTCTACATGGACTCGAGAGAACACAGAGGAAAGTGGGTAATTAATAAGTGGTGCATCCCTTGCATGGAAATGTCGTTTTGCAACCTGACAAGCGTCACAAGATCGTATGCATTTTGTAATATCAGCATACATAGAATGCCAGTAGTACTTTTGACGTAAGGCTTCGTAGGTAGAATTAATACCAAAATGACAACCAGCAGCCAAAGAATCATGATAAGATCTTAAATATCATCACGCAATATATATGGAATGACTAACTGAATATATGGTGCATATTTTTGTTTACTGCTGGAGCGAGGATAATAACGATGGTATAGAATATTATTATCCAGAAAATAATTTTGACTTTCTAAAATAACGTTTCTGGCTAAACGTTGATTATCAGGTAAGTCAGTTTTATTCCTAAGGTATTTGATGATAGGTATTAAATCCTCATCTTGACCCTGTAATTCCTGTATCGGGGTAATCTCAGGAAGAAGATGTTCCAATAACTGTTGTGGAGTCGCGTCCGTGTAGTTTTGCGAGGCTTGAGCCAACTCTTGTAATTGATTAATTTCAGGAGTTATTATCTGAGAGCTATAAGTAAAATGATGTTCAACTAAATCAGATGTCTGATCCGGAATAACCTGTGTAGAAAGTAAACTAAGACTAGACACATCACGAGTGTCCTCCCAAGATATGGGTTGTAAACTAATATCATAATTTCTTCTTGAAAGAGCGTCCGCATTAACGTTTGATTTTCCAGGCTTATATACTATTGTATATTTATATGGCTGTAATTTCATAGCCCAGCGAGCGAGCCTTGCTGATGAATTTTTACAGGAGTCCAAATAAGTCAGAGCCCTATGATCTGTCACGATTGTGAATGGCCGGTCGTTTGCAAGATACACATTATAATGTTTAATACCTTCTATAATAGCTAAACACTCTTTATCTGTTATGCCCCATCTGGTTTCGTTATTTCTCAAATTTCGGCCACCATAGGCAATAACACGCTCCTTGCCATGGTCGTCTTTTTGACCCAAAATATAACCAATAGCATAATCGGACGCATCAGTATATAAAATGAATTCCTTGTCAAAATCGGGATTCACCAAAACAATAGGTTCTGTAGTCAGAGCCTGTTTCAGTTTAGTAAAAGCATTTTGGCATGCAGTATCCCAGTTGAATGGAATATCTTTATGCAATCTTTATCTTTATCTGGTCAATGGGTAAGCAATTTTTGAATAATCTTTAACAAATTTTCTGTAGTAATTACATAATCCTAAGAAACTGCGCATTTGTTTAGGGTTCTTAGGTTGGGGAAAGGTAGCAACAGCTTGTGTCTTCGCTGTGTCCATTTCAACACCTCTAGTTGTGATATAGTGACCTAAAAAATTAACCTTAGGAGTGGCAAAATGACATTTGGATGGTTTCAGTTTAAAGTTAGCTTGTCGTAGTCTAGTAAAAACTTGAGACAAATGAGTGAGATGTTCAGATAAATTACGACTATAAACAAGTATATCATCAACATATACTACAGCATTTTTAAAGTTTAAACCCTTTAAAATAGTTCCAACTGTAAAAGAGAACGATGATGGTGCATTACGAAGACCGAAGGGCATAACATTCCAGGTATATGTACCTGAATGCGTGACAAATCCAGTTTTGTCAATAGAGTCAGGGTGCATTGGAATCTGCCAAAATCCAGAGGCCATATCTAGAACAGAGAATATGCGCGCTTTTGCTTGTCCTATACTATCAAAAACATCCTCAATTCGAGGTAAAGGATGACTTACCGGCTTAGTTATAGCATTTAATTTTCTATAATCCACAGCAAATCTATATTGTCCATTTTTCTTAGGGACTAATAAAACAGGAGCTTGCCATAAGGATGTAGATTCTTGGATGATGCCCGTATCGAGCATTTCCTGAACTTGCCTATCTATTTCAGCCTTTTTAGTGGGGCTTACTCTGTATGGGGCCAGTCGAATGGGAGTTTCATCACCAGTATCTATTGAATGAGAGAATACATTTGTACGTCCTAATTCATTAATATTAGTAGCAAAAATGTCCCGATTTGAGCCTAAAAATGCAAGTAATTTATATCTTTCCTGTTCATTTAATTCTGTTCCTTCTAAGTTGAAGTTTAAGGATTGGGCTATGTTAAAATATTCCTTCTCGTTATCCTCATTGGTATTACTAGCACTAACCTTATTAATGTCCATACTGACTTGGCGATCAATAATGGTGAATGCGTCAGATGTGGGTGCAATTAAACGGAATGAGGCAATTGGATAACCCTGTGAGAGTTTAATTGGTTTGGTATAAGGATTCATAACACGCATGACAGTTTTTGAATTGGTTAAGGTATTGATGCTATACGCCCCAGCTAATCGTTTCGACTTTCTTAATAAGCTAAGAGGAATGACCTGTCCAATGGTATCCGAGAAGTATGGATCCGGAGTATAAACAGGTAATATTGTTTCTGTGAGCGGTTGACAGGTAGTATTAATCGCAACTCTGAGATACGAGTGATTAGAGGGCCGTCCCTTACTACACAGTGGAATGTGATATTTACCATTCATTAAGGAGAGAACATTATGAGAAAAATCAATTTGGGCTTGGTACTTCTGTAAATAATCCGTACCTAATATTATGGGTACACTACTAGATGTTAAGACCAGAAAGGAATGTTTGGTACTGAATTCCCCCAATTTAAGAGTTTAATCAACCTGACCCATAACTTTAACATGGATATTTCCGATCCCTTTTACATATGAAATGTTTACTGGATTAACCGGAATAGTACCCCTGTTGTTTAGATTTTGTATCGTATGCCAATCAATACAAGAGACTTGAGCTCCCGTGTCTAATAAACATTGGACTTTGAGGGAATTAACTGTAGCTGTAACCAAATTATTATATCTGTTATTTTGAAGATTGACTAAAATATGGGGACATTTGAAATCTGGGTCTCTAAGGACCTAGTTCAGAGGAAGGTTATGTCTACTGATTGATGGAGAACTTTGTTTTAAAGCGCTACGGTCCAGTTCAGGATCAGGCCTTATATCCTATTTAAACATTACTCTATCAAACCATACAGTTTTAGGAGTAGTTTTAGCGTTGCGACATACACGGGCCAAATGACCTACTTCACCACAAAAATTACAGCTAACATTTTAAAATCTGCATAGATAAGCCCAATGATTATAACCACACCGTGGACACGGCGAAGGTGGCTGACTGTTACCTGGCAATGATCGTCTGGGTTGTCTGTAACCTTGAGTGGAGCGTTGTTGTTGTGGTCCCGAAGATCGCCAGCGGGGAGGGGGTGCAGGTGATGCGGAACGCATTCCTGTGGGCTCACCTGATGGTGTGCGAGGTCGTCTCATCGGAGATTCGGTGGCGGTCGACAGGGCCCGCTGCCAAACAGCATTGCTGATCTCTTCACACAGCTCGGTTATATTAAGTTGTGGTGGAATCGGCGAGTTGGTAATGGGATGAAATTCAACAGCCTTACGAGCTAGTTCTGTCAAATCTTCAAGATTTTGTGGGTCTTTTAAGTCTATGTATTGTTGGATTCCTCTGGGAAACCCAATTTTAATGGCGTCCATGATATCTTGTTCAGATTTACCGAGCTGCGCTCCCATATTACGGAGGTGATCAATGTAATGATCAACAGTTTCGGTGGACTGAAAAACTCTTGTATTAAAAGTTCTTAAAATAGCGAGTCTCTGACCTTTATGCGCGAAACGTTGTGTAAAAGCTTCTGCTAGTTTTGTAAAGTCTTTACGCCTGTCTAAAGGTAGAGAACGATACCAAGACGCGGCAACACTACCTGGAGCTAGTTTTAAGGAGAATATTTCAGCTCTCTGATCGCTTCTAAGACCTTCTACGGACGGTGTCGTCCAGCCTAGTAGGACAGCCGTGGTGTTAAAACGGTAGAGCCAGTCAATTGCATCTGTGTCACCATCTCCATAAAACATGGGAATAACTGAACAGTCTGTTTTACCTGACGGTGTAGAATCTGATGATGTGTTCTGTCCTGTTGGTGCCATATTGATTATGTCGTGACGAGGTAGATCGTTGTACCGAAACCGGATCTCCACCAATGTGTTACAACGGGGAATTAGGGGAGTTCTTCCCTGGCCATAACACAGTCACACGGCGCGTCAGGTGAATAACTGAGACAGTCCAAGTTGGATATTGTGCTGTTTTATTTCCAGTTGTCTTGGTTTACATGTTGATGATGGCGTGGGTCTGTCTGCCAGTTCCCAGCCCAACACAGGTTTTTGTATCAGTATTACTACGTCACACCCCTTTACATCATCTTACACTTTTTCTATTGGACATTGGATGTGTGTCATTATGACATACCTGAATGTTTAGATAACCATATATGGCTTCGGCCTATGCCTACGCCCAAACTTTTTCCTTGTTTTACCTAAAGCTCATGTAATATCATTATATTCCTGTCATTAATATATTCAGGGTATATATTTGTCTCCTGATCAATTCTGTGTGACCCAGCTACTTACTGACTCACTTTTGGTACTGTTTTCCTGTCCTAAATTACTGCCTTATGCGTAGGCCGGTATTCACCGTACCTTTGACTTTTATATCATTTTACACTGTCATCCAGATCTAAACCTGGCTTCTGCTGATGCCTATAATAACAGAATCTATTTTGACTTACTTGATTAAGTTTACGTTCACATGCAAGGCTATAACAATTGTACCAGTCTATAGTAATCACTGGTTGTCTGCATTCAGAATTTATGTCCAATAAAATACTCATTTATCAGCTTCTTTTCTAAACCTATATGCTAACCGACATATGGAGATTGGAATCCAAACACCTGTCTTACAATGGTAGACAATGCATTGGTACACCAATTTAGGCTATTGTCATTTTTCCCTGTCGCTCTATCTGTCTTTCCATCTGCTGAACTGGTAACTGATCTTATGTGTACCAAAATATTGCGTTAAAATCAGTAATTATTTATAATAGATATTAACACCTCTTACCACATAACAATATTTGACACAATATTTGTTATTAATTTTTAATAAATAGTTTAACTTTTCAAATAATTCTGCTGCAATGTAGGTAAAGTTTTATGGCCAAGTCTAAACCTATGTGATAATAGCACACCATTTCCAACTGTAAATAATATTAATTACATCAGTCCTGTTTTATGGCCAAGTCAAAACCTATGTGATAATAGCACACCATTTCCAACTGTAAATAATATTTATTACATCAGTCCTCTTCCCTGTCTCCAAGGATATTATCAATATCTTACGTAACTTGAGTTAAACACTATCAACTCATAATAGAGCTTATATTACCTCACAAAACCAGCCTTTGCCTTCCTCCTCTTCCAAATCATATTTTGTGATCATATATAACAGCTGAGCGCCGTGACCCATGGGTCCCTTGTTTTTCTTGAGGTTCTGTTGTAGTCATTTGCTTGGTCCAGATGCAGGGTCCCACTCCAGGTCACTGGAAGTCAGCTGTGCCAGGGATTCAGATTTGTTACAGTAACTGGGGGTGATCCCCTGCTGTGACAGGTGTACAGTTATTTTCATATCATCATCCCGACCCCCTGCCAAACCCAACCCAACAAGTGTTATGCAGTAATTGTATCCTCCAAAACAGAGTTTTGTGGATACTATGTTTTCAGCTGCACGCCGCCGCGGCGGCGTAGGTGTCCGGAGAACTCCTCCGTAACTGCTGGGCGGAATTTTACGAAACCCGGGATTATGTTCAGGTCACATGTGAACTGCTGCGCCCCGATTTTGTTTTGACCTCTGACCTTTCCTCTGCGCTCTGCATCTGTTTGTGCATCTGTTTCCACACATAAACCCACATATCTCGGGAACCGTTTGACGGATCAGGAAAATTTTTTTGCACAAATGTAGCCCTTGGAGAGCTTTATAACCTACACAAAAAAATGGTGGCGCCACCTGCAACCATGTTTGCACAGTGTCCATCTGTTCGTCTGCCTTGGGTTAAAATCACTCATATCTCGGCAGTGGTTTGACATATCTGCCTAAAATTTTGCAGGTTTATACATCCCCGACACCTCTCTTGATTTTATGACAGGTGGCGCCACCTGCATTCTAGTTTATGCAGCAGACATCCAAGCTCATATCTTGGGAACCGTTTGACCGATTGGGCCAAAGTTTTGCATGTGTATAGTTCTCACATAGCTCTTTATCATACGCAAAACTGGTGGCGCCACCTTCAACCATTTTTGCACAGCGTCCAATTTTTTGTCTGCCACGGGCTAAAATCACTCATAAACATATAGTGGTTTTACTTATCTGCCTCAAATTTTGCATATGTATACAACTTGGACGGCTTTCTGGATTTTGTTGTAGGTGGTGCAACCTACATACACCATTTGGCTGCAGACATCCATGCTAATATGCAACACTTCACTCTATTTCCCCTTGCCACTCAATCCATGCCTCACTTCACCCGTTCCACTCTGATTTAGGCGGATACAGGTAGTTGCTTGTCGAATACCCGTATTCTAGTTGTTATTGTGTTCACTGTGTCTCCTTAATTGTAATGCTCTTTCCACTTCAATATACAAAGACTTTCCTTGAAAAAGTAATTCAAGTTGAAATCCAGAAGATGCCATGTTGTGTTTCTTTTAAATGATTTTAACAAATATAATTAAAACCCATCATTATGCTTAAACTTATAAAATATGTTGCAAATAAAGAAACAATTTAAAATTGTGAAATCTGAATTGAATCAAGTATTATTTTTAGATATTCATTGTTTTGGAAATTTATTTTTTACCACAAAATAAATTAACATTTGTATGCATGATGTAATGTTGTCTTACAAGATTGGGATTTAAGATGATGCAATTTAGAATTATGAATCAATGTTTATATTCAGATATATATGTTATATTGGAAATGTATAGAAATATAAACTTATAATAAAAAAAATGATGTGATAAAAAAATGAGGATCTAATACAAACATTTGATCATTATTTTCCTGCCTCAGCAGAATTAGAGATCAGGCTTTGTTTGCCCTGTATGTATATGCAGAAGTGTTGTTAATCCCACCATCTCCCCCCCCCCCCCCCCCCCCAATCTGCTGCCATTGATTCCTGTGCACTGGGGTATTAGTTTTTATTGCAAATGTGTAAAATTTATTTGATTAAAAAAATAATAGGATTAGAAAAAAATCAGATCTTATTGAAACATATTCTTGCCTTAAGAGAATGGAACATAAAGCGATCAGCTCTGTCCATCATCTCTCTGTTATTAGCGAACCTGTGAGCTTATGCGATGGTGTGGCGTCGTCCGGCATCCAGCTTCTGTACCTTAACCTATGCTATCTTGAAAACGGCAAGAGTTAGCATCACGAAATTTTATGCAAAAAATTAGTCACCTGAAAAACTCTATCAGATTTTGCTTATTTTTTGGCTAACTGCATTTTCTTAGATTTTATAGGGAAAAAGCTAAAAATGCTTTTAAAAATCTTCTTCTCCGAAACTGTTCAGCCAAATTGTCCAATATTTCACAGAAATGATTCGTGGAACAATCTCTCTCAAGTTTGTTCGAATGGTTTAAGTTCGGTGTTGTTTGGCGGAGTAACAGCTAGTTGAACTTAGTCATTTGTCCATAAAAGCATACTAAAATTACAATCTTATTTGTAACCAAATTTTATGCCAATGTTGGTCACATGAGTCATATCTGAAATTGAGGCATTGTTGGCGCCACCTGCATCGGCCTTTTTTTACGGGGGTCATCAGTGCCCGTATCATACTGACACCTACAAAAAACTTCTTCTCTGAAAGCAAATGGCCAAATTGGTTAATATCGCACAGAAATGATCCTCGGGTAGTGTCCTGAAGTTTGTTCAAATGGTCTCAGTTCAGTGACTTCTGGCTGAGTTATGGGAAGCTGAATTTAGTCATGTGCCATAACAGCCCATTTTAGGTCAGTGGCTACAAAGATCTTCTTCTCAAATACCACTGGGCCAAATTCTTAAATCTCACACATTATTATCCTTAGATGTTGATAATTCAAGTTTGTTCAAATGGTTTTGGTTCAGTGATTTTTGGCTGAGTTATGGGAAGCTTAACTTAGCCATTTTGCTTTATTTTCCCATATGAGTTATAAACCTGCAAAAGGTTTTTTGACTGAAGTCACTGAGTTGAATTTGTTTAATATTTTACAAGAATAAAAATGAATTTTGGCTGAATAATAAAGATTGAATTGAGTTATTTTACCATATTGTTCAATATTTTACAGAAATGATCCCAGAGGCAAGCCCTCTCAAGTTTGTTCAAATGGTTTGCATTTGATGAATTTTAGAACTCGAGCCAAATGGTTCACATTTCATAGAACTAATCTTTTATACCGTTTCCCTCAATTTTGTTCCAATGGTTTAAGTGCGGTGAATTTTGGCCGAGTTACAGGAAGTTGAACTTAGTCATCTGTCCAAAAAAGCTTACTAAAATGACAGTCTCAGAAACTGCCGGAGCTATCATCACCAAATTTTTTGCCAGTGTTGGTCACATGAGTCATATATGAAATTCAGGTATTGGTGGCGCCACCTGCATTGACCTTTTTAGCTCAGCTGACTATAAGTCATCTGAGCTATAGTCATGGTCCATTGTCCGTCGTCCGTCCGTCTGTCTGTCTGTCCGTCCGTCTGTCTGTCTGTCTGTCTGTCCGTCTGGATGTCCGTCCGTGAGACTGGCACGTTTCGACACCGTTGGACCTACGAATCTGAATTTCAGCATACAGTTAGATGTCCCCATAATCTCCTACCATGCCAAAAATTGGGTCAATAGGACTTGGTTCCTTTGAGATATTAAGTGAAAACCTCAATTTTTTATTAGAAATCTATTTTCACACTTCAGGACTGCCTAATATCAAAACTACTCATCTGGTTTTCTTCATATTTACCATAAATATTCCTCTATATAGTTCCTATGTACATGCCAGATATTAAGTCAATATTATATAATTTAAAAAAGTTATGGGCCCAAACATAATGGACTTTGTAAAAAAATCAGGAAGATATTTGGTCACTTAAGACCAAAAGTGTTAAAGGTAGGGACTTTTTTCCAGTAATACAACTTTAATTAATCAAAATTTAATTGTATACCAAAAATTAGATCAAAATCTGTTAAATTTTAAAAAAAATGGCAAAAATATAAAATTGGTACCTTAAATTTTGCCCAACTTTGGCCATGGCACGTTTTTTTCCTGTAAGTACTGTGGATTTAATTTTCACACCATGTATACATAAGGATTTAATCTGTTAAAATCTGAAATTTGAAAATAAAAGCTGCAAAATTAGGCTAGTTATTGAATTTTTTTCGAGTCTTTTTTTGTATTCCCTTACATTGTCAAGCAGTCCACTTTGATGACTGTAGGTCATTCAGTGCACATCTCTATGCTCCCCAGGCTGTTGACATAATTTTAGATGTCCCCAAAATCTCCTACCATACCGAAAATTGGGTCATTAGGACTTTGTTCCTTCGAGATATTAAGGAAAAAAAACTCTGTTTTCCATAAAAAAAAGCCATTGTTACACTTCAAGGCTGCATAATATCAAAACCACTGATCTGTTTTTGATTGTATTTAGTATTCACATTCTTTTATACATTTTCTATGAACATACCAAAAATTAGGTCAGTATTGGGTATTATTTTGAAGTTATGGGCCAAAACATAATGCAATTTTTAAAAAAATCAGGAAATATATTTACTCGCCTAACATGAGAATTGCTGAACCTAGAGACTTTTTTTCAGGAATATAACTTTATTTAATCAAGATTCAATTGTTTACCCAAAATTAGATCTGAATTTTGCAAATTTTTCAAGTTATTAGCATAAATAAAAAATCAGTACCTTAAATTTTGTCCAACTTTGGCACTGTTGATTTAATTTTCCCAGCATATATTCATAAGGATTTAATCTTTTAAAATCTGAACTTTCAAAAGAAATTGATTGGAATGAATAGCTTTTATTCATGTTTTCATACACCATGTCAAGTATTGTTTACATCTAGCCCACCTAGTAGTACAGCCTTCACTTGCATTATGTAACCCATCCCAGGCAGCTTACCTTGGCCCAGCTTGGCCACTACTAGCAGGCTTCCCCTCTGCCCTGCACTCATCCCCCCAGCTGGTGCATAAACTAGATGAATGTTATAATTTTTCTGTATTTTATTTTATTCTTTGACATGCTACATTTTAGATTTTGTTTTGAACCACCAGGGTTACAATGATTAAAGTGTACATTTAATTGTGTCCACAAAGTGGTGTATTGCTGTGAAAGTGTGGATGTTCATGAGATAAGTAATTCCTTACTTCAGAAGAGTAAAAACTTCACCAGGTGTGAAATTGACTATTAATTCCAGTAATTAATTAAAACTGGGATAGTAATTAGCACAATGATATTGTTTGTCCCTCATTCAATCAACAGTGTGTATACTTTATTTGAAAAGATGTTTTATTTTATCAAATTTACTTTTATTTTATTTTGGTGAATAAAATTAAGCATGTCCTGAAAACTCCAATGTGCAAAACTTTTTAATAGTGATTCAAGGAATATTCTTGTAGATGCCATGTTGTGGCATTATTTTCTTTTAAAATCAGTTTAAACATTTATGATTTAAAAATAATAAAATATATGTGTATGCATAATATGACCCAGTGTTTTTTACTCTGTATATATAATGATTGCAACTTTTGCAACAATTCTAATATTTTAACTTATATTTTCAGGTTTTTTAATTAAAAATTTATAAACCTGTAAATAAAAAAATGATTCAGATAAAAACTTCTTAATGGAAAAAGTTGATCTGCTTAAAAAAATTGGATTATATATAAACTTAAATGCATTATTCTCTTGAAAGTGAAATAAAGGTATTAGTCCATTCTGTCCACTTGCCTGTCCATCTGTAAATTTTCGTATGCAACACAGTATCTCAAAACTTTTACTGTTTTTCTTCATGACAGTCTTGTCAGAGTATTAGTTTGCAATCATATATTTAGAACTTTACTATAACCAAGTAGGAGGGCCCCTTTCCTCTGAGCTTTTCATATTCTTATATAAAGGAAAAACATTACAATAGAATATTTTGCACTTGCAAAAATTTCAAACTTCAGCTGAGCGCCATGACCCATGGGTCCCTTGTTTAAATTTTATCAGTTATTAGCATAAATATAAAATCAGTACCACTTTATTTGACTCTATTAATCCATCAGTCAGGTAATTTCATTTATCATTTACTCACATATTACATTACATTCCTTTATAATAGCCCAACATGTACATGATATTCATAAGCTTTATCGACTCGATATAGTATCACAGTGGAGAAACATTTATAGTCCAATCACGATCAGCTGAGCGCCGTGACCCATGGGTCCCTTGTTTTGTACTTGGGTCATTGGTCATCTGTACATTAATCCATAATTTCTCAGGAATAGTAGGAGCTACCATTCCCAGATTTTATGCAATAATCTGTCACATATCAATGTTATGGGATTCAGCTTATTTTTTTATCTATCTGCATTTACTTAGATTTTATAGGGAAAAAGCTGAAAAACTTTTAAAAGTCTTCTTCTTGTAAACAATCCAGCCAAATTGTTCAATATTTTATATAAATGATCCCAGAGGCAAGCCCTCTCAAGTTTGTTTAAATGGTTTGCATTTGATGAATTTTAGTGGAGTTTCACGAATTTGAACAGTCATTTGGCCAAGTAAGCATACTGACATAGTTATCTCAGAAATGACAGAAGCTAGCATTACCAAGTATTGTGCAAATGTTGGTCACATAACACATATTTGAAGTTGCAGATTTTGTGGTGCCACTTACATTGACCTGTTCTTTTATGGGTAAAAACCTCATAATTTTGGCCTCTTACAGCTTAAAATGTTTATGAAGAAACTGTCAAGTTGAATCGTTCAAATTTTCAAAAGAATTATCCTAGGACATGGTTCTTTCAATCATATCAGAAAAGCTTAAGTTAGTCTTATGGCCATTATTATGTCTAACCACAGGCGCTTGAATCGCTATTTGTGTTGATCTTGGTTTAAATAGTCTTCAATTTACCTTAACAACAATCCCCTACCGTTTAATGAGCTTTAAACCATGTTATATCGTTTGCCGGTACTTGTTTATATAATAGATACACAAGGCCGGCATCCAAGTCTGCGGACGAGTCTGTATCCATTAAGCGACGAACTGACAGATTTATCCCAGATTACTATTTCCATCATTATCAACCAATCAGGTGTTAGGTTCCGGGGGGGGGGGGGGGGGGGGGGGGAATCCTCACTGCTGACCAAGATACATGGGGATTTCCTTGTTTGTGGTAACAGCTGCTTAATGGATGCAGACTAGTTACAAATAAGAGCTCATTACAAGTGGTACACTGTGTGTATTGGAATCGTTGATGCTTTTATAGAAAGAAGAACTGGCGATTTAACCACTGTAAGTTTCTTACCTCGAAAATCTTTGAAATATTTGGGAATTTCAATTGATTTCTTGTATTATCACATACACGTCCGCAGACTTGGATGCCGGCCTTGTGTTTCTATTATACAAACAAGTACCGGCAAACGATATAACATGTTTTACAGCTCATTAAACGGTAGGGGATTGTTGTTAAGGTAAATTGAACACTATTTAAACCAAGATCAACACAAATAGCGATTCAAGCGCCTGTGGTCTAACTCAAACGGAGGATTGCAACACAGTTCTTCTACAAAATTATTGTTCCAATTATCTCTGTAACATGGCACAAAAATTATTCTTAAGTGGCCTTTGACCAAGTTTACTTGAATGTAAATGGCCAAATTCTTAAATCTCACACATTAATTAATTATACTCAGCTGTTGATAATTCAAGTTTGTTCAAATAGTTTTGGTTCAGTGCTTTTTGGCTGAGATACGGGAAGCTGAACTTAGCCAGTTTGCTCTATCATCCTATATGAGTTATAAACCTGCTAAACATTTTTCCACTGATGCCACTGAAGCCAGTTTGTTAAATATTTTACAAGAATAATTCCTACAATAATTATTATAATAATTGTCATTAATGGTTCCACATGAATGATTTTTGGCTGAAATACGGAGATTGAATCGAGTCATTTTACCATATATGTTAGCTGTGTGATGCTGTTACATCTAGCCTAGCACCAGTTTATCAGCATCTATTACATCATGCCATTAGACATTTAGATTTCAGGTTATCTTTGGTTAATATTGACAAGAAAGTTTTTTTAAAAGCTTTTATAAAATTTAGATTTATGATTTAAGTTATTCATCATACCAGGCATTGTTACAATTATGGATATTCAGCTCTCTGTGGCTAAATAAAGACAACGGTACGTGGATTATAAATAATTGGTATCCCTACTCAACTTAATTCAAGAATTTGCCATCAGTGAGATATATCTGTATTTTAATTTTGCATTCAGTATGCATCCGTAATAATTTTACATATATTCCTGATTTCTTTTTTATAAAGAGTCAGCTGAAAAGTATTTTGTATTGGGAAAATATATTTCGAAGTTATTTCAAGTAGGGACCACTTTTGTGTTCAGATGGCAGCACTTAGTTTACCATTGGCAGATTGCCAGTGCCTTGATGTTGGCCATTAGCCAAGATGATGTCAGCTCTATAAATAGTTTTGGCACAGTGCCAGGATTGGAAGAAGTGCAGCCAGGTAGAGGTCAAGAGTTCACTCAGTGCAGTAGCTGCATTCTATTTATAGCTTTGGCAGACTGCTCACTGCATCATAATTGGCACCAGAGTTCAGCCTGAATCTATTTATAGCTTTGGCAGACTGCCAACTGTGTCAGATTATGCAACAGGTCAAGAGTTCACTCAGTGCAGCCAGGTACAGGTCAAAAGTTCACTCAGTCTAGTGAGGTGCAGGTCAAGAGTTCACTCAGTGCAGTAGCTTGAGGCAGCAATTTGTGACAGGTCACTTGGGGGCAACTGCCTTACTCACCTAAGCCTTGTCAGCCCAGTGTATCAAACGCTGGGGAAGTTTGATGTATTGGACTGATTTTTTTACCTGTCTATGTGTCTTTGATGTTATTCTCATTTACAAGACAGGTGGTGACATGTACATTGACTTTTGCACAGTGTATGTGCCTGCTTATTTCTACAGAGGAATTTGATATATCAGCCTGAAATTGGGCTTATTTATACATATCGAATAGCTTTGTCATTGACACAAATGTGCTACCCGCCTAGTGTATGTCAAATGGAATTTCATAAAATAATGAAATAAGTTAGGGAAAATATAATTTATGCGGTGCATTAGCAGGCCAGTTAATATTAAATTGGAATGTCAGATCATAAAGTGTAGTTGGAGAGACGGAGTTAATAATATTTGGTGAAGTTGTCAGCTGTTGTTGTCATCATGTTTGTTTACATCCGTGCTGACGACGCTGGTGGATTGTTCAATAGTATTTTGTTTATTATGTAAGTAAATGGACTTACTGTACCATGATTTATTATAATTAGATGACAGAAGGTTCTAGAGAATTCAGGTAATGTGTAATTTCCAATAGGTAAATTCTAGAAAATCCTGTAGGTGCTAGTCTTGACAAGAAACGACTTGATTATTCTAGAGACTTCTAGAAGTTTCGGTTACCCAGGTATAAATTGGGCGGTGTCAAGGCCGGTCAAGGGGGAAAAAGTGAATGAATTTGGAAGTTATCGTCAACTGGTGACAGGTCGTTTTATGTCAACGACGGATTAGTTGAACACCGAGCGGGGTGTGTTATAAATTCCGCGAGGACAGTATCAGTCCTGGAGAGAATATAGATAGTTTTAGCCGATCAGGGCTTTAGAAGATATACATGATTGGTATTTGTTGAAGACGTTATTGTGAGATTGGAGCCAGTCAACGACCAGGGGGGCGAATTGTTGGATGTTACCGGAATAAACCGTGTTCTTCAGTTCAGACAACGAGTGGTATTTTGGACTTTTCAGTGTGAAAGAACTCGGGAATATATGTCCGCTGCGTGTGTGGTGTGACAGTCATATACAAGACTGGTGGTGCCACCTACAATAATTTTTGCACAATGTGTGTCCCTGCTTATTTTTCAGGAGGGGTTTGATATATCAGTCTTAAAATTGGCATATGTGTTTATCT
Organism: Sipunculus nudus; assembly: GCA_026874595.1. Lineage (NCBI taxonomy): Eukaryota > Metazoa > Annelida > Sipuncula > Golfingiida > Sipunculidae > Sipunculus > Sipunculus nudus. The sequence continues at coordinate 65,252,995 of CM049310.1, forward strand.
CTGATAGCTTCGAAGTATACAAGACTGGTGGTGCCAGCTACAATCGTTTTTGTGTTGTGTGCACCCATGCCAGAATTTAAGCAGTAATGTTTGTGTTATTGTTTCTTATTCAAAATGTTTAGTACTTGCATTGTTCATATACATGAAAAGTAATGGTCCAGCATTGAAGCATTATACCTGGTGTATTTCCCAATAAACAGGTTTGCATTAGGCCTGTAGGCCTTGTTGTAGAATAAATTAATGCCCTTTTTCGGAGGAGATATTTGCACTATTGGCCTAAAATTGTGCATATCCATAGATGTTGGACTCCTCCATCTTGTGCTCAAGACTGGTGGAGCCATCTCCAATCGTTCGCCGTGGTGTCCATCTGTACATGTGCTTGGGGTGAAAATTGCTCATATCTACGGATGGGTTCAAGGTATAGGTCTGAAATTTGGCATGTCCATCCATCTTGGAAAATTTTCTCGTAAATCAGACAGGTGGCACCTCTTCGCTTCCTGTTTTCTTGAAATAAATTAATGCTCTTTTCTCAAGAGTGATTCACCATATTGGCCCCCTTATTTAGTGAGAAAAAATGTTGTTTCTCAAGTTGATAGATGGAAGAAACCATAGTCACTTGCAAAGTGTAAGTATATGCTGCTGAAGATGGGGGGCCATTTCTTAAAGGGGGGGGGGGGAGGGAGGGATTAATTGTCTGGGGATACTATGGCACCTGCAGTGCCAAGAAATATCTAGTTAATATATAGATATCTACAGTACATCTAAATTTATGATGCATTGATATGTTTCCTTTTTTTCAGAAGCAAGATGCAAGAATCATAGTTGGTCTTTTCTATGAAACTATGGCAAGACGAGTTTTTTGTGAGGTAAGATAGGATACTAGGATGTTCCCTTGCATATGGATCTCATTTTGAATATTTTTCGTAAGTAGTTACTATAGTCCATTCCACTACCCCTGTCCACCTCATTCTTTAGCTCAGCTGACTATAAGTCATCTGAGCTATAGTTATGGTCCTTTGTCCATTGTCCCTCTGTCGTGCTGTCTGTCTGTCCATTAGACTGGCATGTTTTGATACCATTAGACCTACGAATATAAAATTTGCCCCAAGATCTCCTACCAAACCGAAAACTGGGTCACTGCGACTTAGTTCCTTTGAGAAATTAAGGAAAAACCTCAAATTAAGGAAAAACCTCAAATTTCCATTAAAAACCTATTATCACACTCCAGGACAGACTTATATCAAAACCACTTATCTGTTTTTAGCTCAGCTGACTATAAGTAATCTGAGCTTAAGTCATGGTCCTATGTCCGTCGGCTGTCTGTCCGTACGTCTGACCATTAAACTGGCATGTTTCCAAGCCGTTTGACCTACAAATCTTAAATTTGGCATACAATTAGATGTCCCCGAAATCTCCTACCATACCAAAAATTGGATCACTAGGACTCTGTCCTTCAAGATATTGACGAAAAACCTCCGTTTTCCATTAAAAACCCATTGTTACACTTCAAGACTGCCTAACATCATAACCAATGATCTGAATTTGATCATGGTAAATATGCTTATTCTTCCATACATTTTCTATGCATATACCAAAACTTAGGTCAGTATTGCATAATTTATTGAAGTTATGGGCCTGAACATCATGCATCTTGTAAAAATCTGGAAATATATTTACTCACTTAACATAAGAGTTGCTAAAGCTAGAGACTTTTTTTCAGGGATATAACTTCATTTAATCAAGATTCATTTGTATACCAAAAATTAGATCTGAATTTTTCAAAATTTAAAAGTCATTTGCATACATATAAAATCAGTACTAAATTTTGCCCAACTTTGGCCATGGCATGTTTTTTTATGTTGATTTAATTTTCAATTCATGCACACATAAGGATTTTAGCTGCTAAATTCTGAAATTTGAAAGGAATTGACCAAAAACTGTAGCTTTTATTACAGATTTATGAGACCATGTCACTCCTAGGCTCTACTGAAGCCCATCTTTTGTCCCCTTATTGACCTTTCAGGCCAATTATGCTTGCTTGAAGCAAGGCATACACTGCAGCCAGCCAGCTCTTGGTAGCCTTCAGCTGGATCGTCCAACCTCCTCCTCTAGTAGTTATTTTGGCAAAAAACATAACAATAAAGAAAAATTTAAAAAATTATTTGGTTTATAATAACAACTTTAAGAAAAATTAATGGAAAAGGAATTTTATCATAATAAGTAACAGGGAATTACCTTGCAATTACTGATGTTTTATGCATCTTCCATGTATGGCTGAAAATGTATTTCAAATGGCACCATTGGGTATTTTTTCATTTCAATCATAAAAATGAAAAACAAGAAGACCAGAGGTCACGCGCTTGCTGGAAACACTCTAACCTAGATTGGAAGACAGATAACCTTAACATGTCATAAAGAAAACAAAGAGAAAGAAAATGAGCCATTGTTTGTAAAGACTGGATCAATATTGACAAAGTTATGATGATAATAATAATCTGACGTGTTTTCATGACTTTGACCTTGAACTTTGACCTATTTAAAATACATATACAGCTTCAAGAAATTGTTCCAATATATGATAGGTGAAAGTTGCAAAGTGATTCCTGGTAAACTGTGGCCTATAAAATGCGATTATAACAGAGGCAAGAACCAGCAAGAAAGCAACATTTAGGACAACTTGCAAACAGACAGACATATTGACAAAGTGACACAAATTTGAGACCAGGTGACTAGACTTAGTTATGTAGAAGACGAAGGTGAAAAAAAATGAGCCAAAGATGTTAAGATAGGATCAGAATGGACAAAGTTATGATGAAAATAACATTCATGACATATTGACAAAGCGGCACAAAGTTCAGACAAAAATACTGAACTATGTTATGATGAAGACAGAGGAAAAAAGTAGGCTACGGTTTATGAAATTTAGGTTTAAAGTTTAAGAGATATGGGCAATAAATGATATGTTGTAGTGTTTCTTGTGCAGTGCCCCCTAGCGGCTATTTTCCAAAACTGAAAAATCACTTTCGAGATATTAGTGTATTACATAAGATGTATCAGTTTCCAAAGGATTCCTGCAAAACTGTGGCCTGTAGAATGCTATATGTTAGACACAAGAACAAGCAAGAAGGCAAAATAGATGACAACTGACAGATAGACAGACCTACTGTCATATTGACACAAAGCTGAGGCCAGATGACTTGACCAAGTTATGGAGAAGACTCAGGGGAAGAAATTAAGCTATAGTTTATGTAATTCAGGTGTAAACTTTCGGAAATATTGTCAAAAAATTATACATTGATGAAGTTAAGTGCAGCACCCCCAGCGCCCCCAGCGGCCATATCCCGAAAATGAAAGCTCAATTTTGAGATATTGGTGTAAGACATAAGATTCACCAATATCAAAAAGATTTCTTGCAAAACTGTGGCCTGTAGAATGCTATAGGTAAGACAGAAGCACCAGCAAGAAGGTGAAATTTAGGTCAACTGACAGACAGACAGACATACTGACAAAGTGACACAAAGTTGAGCAAAGATGACAAGACCATGTCATGAAGAAGACACAGAGGAAGAAAATGAGCCTATGTTTGTGAAGATAGGACCAATAGTGACAAAGTTATGATGAAAATAAAATTTTGATGTTTTTTTATGACCTTGACCTTTGACTTATGCCAACCTATAACAATAGGCTACCAGGACTTATGACTTTCAATCATCCCTGAAAGTTTAAGATCGATTGCTACAAAATTGTAGCCAGGAGCGTACTTGCCAGAAATGGTAATAATATAGACAGACAGACAGAGAAGGAGAGACAGACAGACAGATAGAGAGACAGACAACAGACATCTGAAGTTTCCATTAGGGTTTTTCCTGTCGGACATACCGACTTAAACTGGGACAGATAGCAATGGCAGCAATATAGTCCTCAATATTTATACATATAATTATATGTGTGTGTGCAAGTTAATAAACAAAAAAAGTGTTTAATTTTTTTTTCAATGAAGAGACAATGCAACAGCCATGAATATGTAGTATTTCTATGCATGACAGAAATAAAAATAATACAAGTCCAACTGATTCCTTGGCAGTTCTTCTATTCTTTACTGCTGGAAATAAGAAAAAGCAATGAAAATGAAAATTGAAGAGTTGAACTTCCACAGTGCGGAAATGCAAGCGAAGCCGCATTTGTGTTAGACAGAGACATGACCTCTGGGTAAGGGAGACGTGACCTTTCAGTTCTGGACAAGCAGGTGCCGCACATGACCATCTTTAAGGCCTGGCTTAAATTAGGGCCGTCTTAAAGAAGCAAGGCGGCCGGTCAGCCTGCGTCCGGGAATGATAAAATTCCAAAAGTTCCTGCCCATCACGGATTAACTGTAATGTCCCCTTCATGTATCTGTAATGTGAAATATATGTTAAAAATTGGAATCTTTAGTAAAAAAAGAAAAGCAGGTATGAAGTGGTAAGTACACTTGACACGGGCGCGATGGAAGTTTAAGAGGAACCGTGGTAATCCCAAGCTGTAGTTGAATTGATTTGACCCCAGAGTTTGCAGTCCTAACTTAAATAGCCATTGGATGGGCTCTTTTTTATACCCAGAACACCAGAAGAGGCTTGAGAATGAATGAAGGATGGGGCCATTTTAAGTGCGAAAAACCTGAGAATTTGCAATTTAGAAAAATGACAGGGACCTTCTTAGCCCGTTCCAGCTTAGGGAACGGTCATTAGAATATTGTCGGGAATCCACATTATCCTACCTGTGGGCTGGGAAGGTCAAGAAAACCACATTTATACGGGATCCATAAATTTGTATGTCCATTTTTGTCATTAATAAATACATATATCTATAACGCGGACAGCTGGAGAATTCACAGAGAATTCATCATGATGATTTCATTAAATGTGAGCAAAAGTACAATTTATTTCCTTAAGAACCTGTAAATTTGATATCCTGCATGGTTTTGTTACGGTTTGCACAATAAACTGTTGAAACATTATTTAGTGTTTTGCGTTTACGTCTAATGTAAGATTGGTAGTCAATGTTAGCTGGTGATCCAGATTGGTGTTAGTGGCAATCCCATATTTTTTGCACTTAAAATTCTTAATTTTGAACAGGTTATTATTTCGGTTATTTAACAGTGAATAAATGTCTTAAGAGTAATATAAGTGTAGATTTTAAGTGATTTTAATGTCTAATTAAAAGTATCATCGCATTTAAAAACTCTCCGGAAATTCTCCGTGAATTCTCCGCGTTTAGATATTGACTGATATTCATGCAATTTTGTTTCCTTTGTCGTGCCCTGGACAAAATTTAAGACGAGATGGACTAAACCCCGCCCCAGTAGGATAGTTTGGACACCGAAGAAACAAACCCTCGCAGGAAATGCGATGGGACGGGCTCTTTCTTATTCGGTGAACGCTTGAACAGGGTGGTACATGATTGAAAAAAAATCTTCACTGTCATCTTGGTAACAGAATAAATATTTTTTAAATTTCATAGAGACTTGGTCACCCAATAACAGCAGAAAAAATGTTCATTAAAATATTGTCTGGTGTCCATTGTACCCTGGCCCACTGCCGGGATCCAAAGAGAAGCCTGAATTTTACTGCCAAAACACAACCCCCCCCCCCCCCAAAAAAAAAAAACAACTTTTATTTATTTTATTTTATTTTTTATTGCTGGATGTAGTTGAATATCATTGTTTATTTGTAAAAAAAAATAAGATGCAATTCATTGAATGAAAGAGATTTTATTAAATATATTGATACATTTTTAGAACAGATTGATATTTTATTTTTTTTATTTTTTTATTTTTAGATAGACTATTTGTTACCTCAAATCTGTACTCATGGTCAAATACATATGTTGTTGGTGTCTATAGGACCAGTATAGGGTGTATATATAGTGTAACAAGATATGTTACCCTGCTCCCACCAACAAAAATTTCAAGCCCCCAGAAAGCTTATTTCAGCTGAGGACAGTATATGCCTTATTATACACAGGCTAATAGTGTTTTGGACCACCTCATCTCCACCAGACTCATCACACACCTGGTATGGGTATCTTTGCAATCCATTGACACCCACTGGCTGGCATTTCAAAGCATTTGGCTCAACTCCCTCAGAAAAAAATTAGGACCAGTTTGAAATTTTAAAATACGGTCATAGCACTGTACTTGGTATATACATTCATGTTGTTGGTGTCCTTAGGACCAGTTTAGGGTGTATATACAGGGAAACAAGATAATATTACCCTGCTGACACAAACAAAACTTTCAAGCCCCCAGAAACCTGATTTCAGGCCAGTTTATGCTTATACACAGTCAAATACAATTACTCTGCCCCAAGCAGATAATAATTTTATGCTCGCCACACCATCAGTGTTTTGTGTGTTGGGCGCCAATAAAAGGAAATTATACCGGGGGGGGGGGGGGACAGTACTAGTATTTACACAAATATTTAAAGCCCAAGACCTGCCTTGTTGAAAAGAAGGTAATGATAACCAAAATCAGTTAAAAACTGTCCCGACAAATAGTGAGAATACTTGGAGGGTGGACATCGTTATAAGTAGGGCGGCGCTGGGCGATAATTAAGGTAACACTGTGTTCTGGGAAATCTGGTACTCTTAACGTATGGAAACCCATAGCCGGCAGCGTGAGGACCTTGCTAAATAAGCAGATTCATTTGAAACAAGTAGTTTAATTTTATCTGCAGTATAACCAGTTCATGAAGACGCGGAATTAACTAGGAGAGGGTGAATATCCAATATGGCGGCACTGCTTACAAGAGGGCAGAAGTTCAAGGTCGCTAGATTTTGAATAATGATTACAGAGGACCTAACTTTGACAAGAAGGGTCACGATTAGTAAATATATGTTACATACATCCCCATCCGTATTCTAACTGGACTAAAAACTCCATTAAATATTATATTAAGAAAGATTTGGGGCAACCATAATGCACTGCAAACGGGAAGTAAGTACCGGCCAATAGCAGTCTAGGTCATTGTTTGAGAAGACATGCCCGCGCTTGGACAAGATCACTCGTCAACCAGGACTCGGCAACCATCTACCACTAGTACCAGGAGAAACGACGACCAGTGAATTCATCCGTCAGGAAAAATGACAACCAGCAACGTACTATCTGGAAGAGTCAGGGAGGATGGATCCGAGTGGACCATCCACTATCCAGTGAGCTATGGAGGAGGGTCCTACGGGGATCATCCATAATTTAATGATTCAGGGAGGATGGATCTGTGGGGACCATCCACAATCTGTGAGACCTGGGTAAGATCTGTGGAGATCATCCACAATTTTGTGAGACTGGGGGATGGATCCAGAGGAACCATCCACATAATCACTAGGACAAGGATGATGGTTCCGAGGGGAACATCAACAATCTTAGGTTAAATATCCAGTCACTTGGGTGGGGGGGCTTTCAGCCTGTGGCGTGTTGTACCCCACCTTCCCGTCAGTGGGAAAGAAGGGATAATTGCTGAATATGTTGAATATGGAAATTTTAATGTTATTTTTAATAAACCTCGGCCAGTTTTTTCCCACAATTCCATGTCTTGTGCACTTCTTTCAGCACTTCCGAAAACAGAGCAAGTGACTGGATGGGTATGAATGATATTATCAAGTTTTGATTAATTATGGGATAACTGTGAGCAGGTTCGGGTGTGTGCATGTTTGTGTGACAGAGCATAAATAGGTTTTGGCATCCTTCATCTCCACAAAACTCAACACACACACCTGGTTTGGGTATATTTGCAATCCATTGACACCCACTGGCTGGCATCTCCAAGCATATAGCTCAACTTCTTCAGAAAAAAAATATAGGACCAGTTTGAAATTTTAAAATATGGTCATAACACTGTACTTGGTATATACATTCATCCATATTTTGGACCCCAAATTAAAACTAATGTTCCCACAAACATGGTTTTGGTGTCATTAGGCCCAATTCAGGGTGTATATACAGGGAAACAAGATAATATATTACCCTGCTGACACAAACAAAAATTTTAAGCCCCCAGAAACCTGATTTCAGGGCAGTTTATGCTTATACACAGTCAGAAAGGTTTTGGCACCCTTCATATCCACAAAACTCAACACACACACCTGATTTGGGTATCATTGCAATCCATTGACACCCACTGGCTGGCATCTCCAAGCATTTAGCTCAACTCTTCAGAAACAAACTTTAGACCACTTTAAAGTTTTTCAAATCTGGTCATAGTGGTTTATGCAGAAATCTATTGTTCTGATCTCAAATCTTAAAGAGTGGTCATAGAACATTGGTTGGTTCTTGTATGATTTTATTCAATTTACAGTCAACATGCAGGAAAACATGGCATTTTATTTTACTTCGATACACCAACAATAAACAAGCTAAGGACAAGTGAAGAGGCTACCATACATATCTTAGGTAAAGGAAAACAGCAAGGGTTGTTTACATTGAGGACATGTGGCAACCAGGTGGTTGGCGCTGGTCTGTGAAGCTTACGAAGCAACAATCAAAGGAAGACAATAACAACACAATAGAAGTCTTCTTCATTGACCATCGCACACCCATAGAACATGGCTCCAACTGTCAAATGTAATGCGCCTGCCGAAATTAACTATCACATACTGCCGCCACTTATGGTCATGGCAATAGGATGTACTTTTTAGCTCAGCTGACTATCAGTCATCTGAGCTATAGTCGTGGTCCATTGTCCGTCGTCTGTCCATCTGTCCGGATGTCCGTGCTGTAAGACGGGGGCATGGGTCGAGCTCTTGGACCTATGAATCTGTAATTCTTCTTTTTTTTTTTATTTTTTTTTATCTTTTTTTTTTTTTTAGATGTCCCCAAAATCTACTGCCATGCCGAAAATTGGGTCAATAGGACTTCGTTCCTTCAAGATATTAAGGAAAAACCTCAATTTTTTATTAGAAATCTATTTTCACACTTCAGGACTGCCTATTATCAAAACCACTCATCTGGTTTTCTTCATATTTACCATAAATATTCCTCTAAATAGTTCCTATGTACATGCCAGATATTAAGTCAGTATTATATAATTAAAAAAAGTTATGGGCCCAAACATAATGGACTTTGTAAAAAAATCAGGAAGATATTTGGTCACTTAAGACCAAAAGTGTTAAAGGCAGGACTTTTTTCCAGTAATACAACTTTAATTAATCAAAATTTAATTGTATACCAAAAATTAGATCAAAATCTGTTAAATTTTTAGCAAACCTGTGAGCTTATGCGATGGTGTGGCGTCGTCCGGCGGCTGTCGTCCGTCGTCTGTACATTAACCTATACTATCTTGAAAACGGCAAGAATTAGCATCATCAATTTTATGCTTAAAATTAGTCATCTAAAAAACTCTATCGGATTTTGCTTATTTTTATGCCCCCGCCACAAAGTGGCCGGGGCATATAGTTTTACCCATGTCTGTCATTCCGTCATTCTGTCATTCCGTCATTCCGTCATTCCGAAATGAAACAGTTGTATGGACTTTTTTTTGCAATGCCTGCAGATATTGGCCTGATTTTTGGTGTGTGGGCAGATATAGACCAGTTACAGATCGAGTTCGCGTTTTGTCCCGGTTGACCTACTTTTGACCGTTTTACGGCTCCTAAACTTAGAAAATTTCATGAAAAATAGAAATATTCATGACAGATACACATGTACCGACTTTTTTTCGTAATGCCTGCAGATATTGGCCTGATTTTAGGTAGGTGAGCAGATATAGACCAGTTACAGATCAAGTTCGCGTTTCGTCCTGGTTGACCTACTTTTGACCGTTTTTACGGCTCCTGAACATAGAAAATTTCATGAAAAATATGAAATTTCATGACAAATACACATGTACGAACTTTTTTTCGCAGTGCCTGCAGATATTGGCCTGATTTTTGGTGTGTGGACTGATATAGACCAGTTACAGATCGAGTTCGCGTTTCGTCCTGGTTGACCTACTTTTGACTGTTTTACAGCTCCTAAACTTAGAAAATTTAATGAAAAATAGAAATATTCATGACAGATACACATGTACGGACTTTTTTTCGCAATGCCTGCAGATATTGGCCTGATTTTCGGTGTGTGGGCAAATATAGACCAGTTACAGATCAAGTTCGCGTTTCGTCCCGGTTGACCTACTTTTGACCGTTGTACAAACATAGAAAATTTCATGAAAAATAGAAATATTCATGAAAGATACACATGTACAGACTTTTTTTCGCAATGCCTGCAGATATTGGCCTGATTTTTGGTGTGTGGGCAGATATAGACCTGTTACAGATCGAGTTCGCGTTTCGTCCTGGTTGACCTACTATTGACCGTTTTACGGCTCCTGAACATAGAAAATTTCATGAAAAATATGAAATATCATGACGGTGCTCTAACAAAGAAAATTTCATAAAAAGGTGCATATGTATGGACTTTTTTTCGCAATGCCTGCAGATACGGGCCTGATTTTTGGTGTGTAGGCAGATAATGACCAGTTACAGATCGAGTTCTTGTTTTCTCTCAGTTGACCTACTTTTGACCATTTGACTGCTCCTGAACATAGAAAGTTTCATGAAAAATTATAAATTTTCATAACAAATGCATATGTACTTACTTTTTTTCCTCAATGCCTGCAGATACCACCCAGATTTTTTATGTTTCGGCAGATAATGACAGTTACAGATCGAGTTCGCGTTTCATCCCGGTTGACCTACTTTTGATTGTTTTACGGCTCCTAAACATAGAAAATTTAAAGAAAGACAGAAATTTTTATGGAAAATGCACATGTATGGACTTTTTTCACAATGCCTGCATATACTGGCATGATTTTTGGTGTGTTGCTTGATAATGACCCGTTACAGATCGAGTTTGCATTTTGCCCTTGTTGACCTACTTTTGACCATACGACACCTCCTGAACTTAAAAAAATTTTCAAAATTTTACAAATGTTTCTAATTTGCCCAAGGCGGGGGCATTCGTGTCGTTCCGACACATCTAGTGTTTATTTTTTGGCTTTCTGCATTTACTGAGATTTTATAGGGAAAAAGCTAAAAAAGCTTTAAAAATTTTCTTCTGCGAAACAGTCCAGCCAAATTGTCCAATATTTCTAAGAAATGAACTCTTGAACAATCTATCTCAAGTTTGTTCGAATGGTTTCAGTTCGGAGATTGAACAGGAGGTTGAACTTAGTCATCTGTCCAAAAAAGCAAACTAAAATTAAAATCTCAGAAATGGCTAGAGCTGTCATTACCAAATTTTATACTTATGTTTGTCTCATATGTCATATCTGAAACTCAGGTATTTATGGCGCCACTTACATTGATCTGTTTTTTACAAGGGAAAAGGTAATTTTAGACTCTCCAGCTTATACTCTGTTTTATGATGAAACTGTTAAGCTGATTGGTTTAAACTTTACAAGAATTATTCTCTGGTAGGTTTCTGCCAGTTTTATAAGGAGGGATTGGGTAAATGCAACTTTAAAAAAGCAGTGTAGCCAATTGAAAACTATGATTTATTTTCTTCCTCTGAATCTACTCGATAATCTTAGTAGGTCATCTGGTCTTATTCTTGTGTCATTTTTTAGCTCAGCTGACTGAAAGTCATCTGAGTTATAGTGATCACTCTTTGTCCGTCGTCCGTCTGTCTGTCTGTCTGTCTGTCTGTCTGTCCGTCTGTCTGTCCGTTAACCAGGCACAAATCGTAACCGCTAGAACTGGAATCTTCTAACTTGACATCCTGGGAGGTCCATGAAAAATCTCCTTGGAAACCAGAAATTAGGTCTCTGTTACCCATATCCTTCGAGCTATGGGGCCCCAAAGTACCCCCCAGAAAAGTCCAAAATTTCATACAAAAACTTCAATATCTCATTAACAACTTTACTGATGGTCATGATTTTTGGCACATATTGATCATGAGAGGTTCCATCAGGTCCTGAAGACTGGTGGCGCCACCTGTATTTTTCGATTTTTTACGAATTTTTTTCTCTATTTTTGAGACCTTTAAAAATGTGAACATCTGTTAACAAGGCACAAATCGTAATGACTGGACTTAGAATCTTCATTCTCGACACACTGAGAAACCTATGAAAAGTCTTCATGGAAACCAGAAATTAGGTCTCTGTTACCCATATCCTTCCAGCTATGGAGCCCCAAACTACCCCCCAGAAAAGTAAAAAATTTCAAACAAAAACTTCAATATCTCATTAAATACTTGACTGATGGTCATGATTTTTGTCATATATATTGATCATGAGATGTTCCATCACTTCCTGCAGACTGGTGGCGCCACCTGTATCGTTCAATTTTTTACGAATTTTTTCTCTATTTTTGAGACCTTTCAAAATGTAAACATCTGTTAACAAGGCACAAATCATAAAGACTGGACCTAGAATCTTCATTCTTGACACACTGAGAGACCTATGAAAAGTCTCCATGGAAACCAGAAATTAGGTTTCTGTTACCCATATTCTTCGAGCTATGGAGCCCCAAAGTACCCCCAAGAAAAGTAAAAAATTTCATACAAAAACTTCAATATCTCATTAACTACTTGACTGATGGTCATGATTTGTAGCATAACTATTGATCATGAGATGTTTCATCACTTCCTGCAGACTGGTGGTGCCACCTTTATTGTTTGATTTTTTACGATTTTTTCCTCTATTTATGAGACCTTTAAGGATGCTGTCATCTGTTAGCATGGCACAAATCGTAACGACTGGACCTAGAATCTTCATTCTTGACACACTGAGAGGTCCATGAAAAATATCCTTGGAAACCAGAAATTAGGTCTCTGTTAACCATATCCTTCGAGCTATGGGGCCCCAAAGTACCCCCCCCCCCCCCCGAGTAGTCAAAAATTTCATACAAAAACTTCAATATCTCAATAACTACATCACTGATGGTCATGATTTTTGGCATACATATTGATTATGAAATGTTCCATCAGTTCCTGCAGACTTGTGGCGCCACCTGTATTGTTTGATTTTTTACGATTTTTTCCTCTATTTTTGAGACCTTTAAGGATGCTGTCATCTGTTAACGTGGCACAAATCATAAGGACTGGACCTAGAATCTTCATTCTCGACACACTGAGAGACCTATGAAAAGTCTCCATGGAAACCAAAATTAGGTCTCTGTTACCCATATTCTTCGAGCTATGGAGCCCTAAAGTACCCCCAAGAAAAGTAAAATATTTCATACAAAAACTTCAATATCTCATTAACTACTTGAATGATGGTCATGATTTGTGGCATAACTATTGATCATGAGATGTGTCATCTGTTCCTGCAGACTGGTGGCGCCACCTGTATCGTTCGATTTTTTACGATTTTTTCCTCAATTTTTGAGACCTTTAAGGATGCTGTCATCTGTTAGCATGGCACAAATAGTAACGACTGGACCTAGAATCTTCATTCTCAACACACTAGAAGACCTATGAAAAGTCTCGATGGAAACTAGAAATTAGGTCTCTGTTACCCATATCCTTCGAGCAATGGGGCCCCAAAGTACCCCCCCAGAGTAGTCAAAAATTTCATACAAAAACTTCAATATCTCAATAACTACATCACTGATGGTCATGATTTTTGGCATACATATTGATTATGAGATGTTCCATCAGTTCCTGCAGACTGGTGGAGCCACCTATGTTATCTATCAAGAGGGTACAAATTGCAACAACTGGACCTAGAAACTTCATTCTTGTCATGCAAGGAGGCCCATGAAGAGTGCCTGTGGAAACTTGAAATTAGGTCTCTGTTACCCATATCCTTCAAGCTATAGGACTCTGAAGTATCCCTCAGAATAATGGACAATTTGATACAAAAGCTGAAGTATCTGAACAACTAATACGGAGATCATCATGATTCTTTGCATGGATATTGACCATTAAGTGTTTTTAGCTCAGCTGACTGTAAGTCATCTGAAGTATCCCTCAGAATAATGGACAATTTGATACAAAACCTCAAGTATCTAAACAACTATTGCAGTGATAACCATGATTCTTTGCATGGATATTGATCATGGAATGTGTCATCAGTTTCTGCAGTATGGTGGCGCCACCTGTATTTTTTTTATTTTTACGAATTTTTTTCTCTATTTTTGAGACCTCATAAGATGCGGTCATCTGTTAACATGGCACAAGTTGTAACAACTGGACCTAGAATCTTCTCTCTTGACATCCTGAGAGGCCCATGAAAAGTTTCCTTAAAAACTTGAAATTAGGTCTCTGTTACCCATAACCTCTGAGCTATGGGGCTCCGAAGTACCCCCCAGAATAATGGAAAATTTGATACAAAAGCTCAAGTATCTGAACAATTATTATATTGATCACCATGATTCTTTGCATGGATATTGATCATGAAATGTTTCATCAGTTTCTGCATTCTGATGGCGCCACCTGTATTTTTTCAATTTTTAGCTCAGCTGACTGAAAGTCCGTCGTCCGTCCGGCCATCCAGGCGTCTGTCTGTTAACAGGGCACAAATCGTAACCGCTAGACCGGGAATCTTCTTACTTGAAATCCTGGGAGGTCTAAGAAATTCTCCTTGTAAACCTGAAATTAGGTCACTGTGACCTATATTCTTAAAGCTATGGGGTTCTGAAGTACCCCCCAGAATAATGCAAAATTTAATACAAACGCTCAAGTATCTGAACAACTTATGCATTAATCACCATGATTCTTTGCATGGATATTGATCATGGAGTGTTTCATCAATTTCTGGAGATTGGTGGCGCCACCTATATTTTTTTATTTTTTTACGATTTTTTTTTCTCTACTTTTGTGATCTTTAAACATTTGGTCATCTGTAAACAGGGCACAAATCATAATGACTGGACCTAGAATCTTCTGTCCTCACCTCCAAGGAAGCCCATAAAAGGTCTACATGGAAACCCGAAATAAGGTCCCTGTTACCCATATTCTGTGAGCTATGGGGCCCTGAAGTACCCCCCAGAATAAAGATTTGGTCATATATTAACAGGGCACAAATCATAATGACTGGACCTAGAATCTTCTGTCCTCACCTCGAGGGAAGCCCATAAAAGGTCTACATGTAAACCCGAAATAAGGTCCCTGTTACCCATATCCTTCATGCTCTGGGGCTCCAAAGTACTCCCCAGAATAAAGATTTGGTCATCTGTTAACAGAGCACAAATTATAATGACTTGACCTAGAATCTCCTTTCTTGATATGCTGGGAGGCCCCTGAAAAGTCTCCTTGTGCACCTGAAATTACATCTCTGTTACCCATATCCTTCATCCTATGCGGCTTTGAAATACCCCCCAGAATAAACATTTGGATTTGTTAACAGGGCACAAATCATAATAACTGGACCTAGAATTTTATTTTTTGACATGGTGGGAAACCCCTGAAAAGTCATCTTGTAAACCTTGAAAATAGGTGTCTGTTACCCATATCCTTCATGTTACAGAGCTCCATAGTACCCCAATGAATATTGGATGATTTTATACAAAAGGTCAAGTTTGGAAAAAGTATTTCATTCAAATTTGACATTCAGATGATAAAATTACTTTTGTCAATGTCTTCCTGGTCAGCTGAGCGTCATGACCCCTGGGTCACTTGTTGAGTATGTCTGTCTGTTTGTCAGTGATCCTAAATTTCACCTGCTTGCTGGACCTTGCTTCTTCCAGTTAGCAATTTTCAGGACACAGTTTTGCGGGAATCCTTTTGGAACTGAAACAACATCTTATTCCTTAAATTAAAGTCTCAAAAGAATATTTAATGTTTGGGATATGGCCTCTACCATATATTGGCCATACCTCCGACACTATAAACTCTACCTACTAAAACTATAGCTCATTTTGCTTCTCTTTACGTTCCCAACTTTTTTCTGGTAGTCTGTTATCTCAGGTGTGTCAGTATATCTGTCTGTTTTGAACTATGTCTGCTTTCATGATCTTTTGTATGATATATGTCATTCAACAGGCAAAACTTTCCAGCAATCGCTCTGAAAGTCATTCAATCGATAGAAAACCAACAGTTTGTCCTGTTTGTTTCGCTGTCTTATTTCTGGCCATTTCCGGCAAGCGTTCGACCTCTGGTCGTCTAGTTGCTTGCCGGAAATCTTCGATTTTCGCAAGCTGGTTGGTCAGTCGCCGATGTCTGTTTGTTGCTTGCCGGAATCAGAGATTTCAACAAGTATGTTGATCAGTTCCGTTTGTTTGTTTGTCTGTATGTCCCCGCTCTACAGGCCACAATTTTGCACCAATCGTCCTGAAACTTATAGATAGAGTGTATAATCGGTTCTTCTCGGAGCCTATTGTTTTTGGTCATGATCGGTCAAGGCTCAAGGTCAGGGTCCCAAAAAAAGCTCAAAAACGGTTTTTTCTTCATACCTTCGTCAAAAATAGCCGTAGGCACCTAATCTGTAGCCCTTTTATTTGCCACTGCATGGCCACTTCCAACACTGTAAAATTGCTTCATTTCGCTGTTACCATGGTTATGCAATTTTGGGGAGAAATCATTGAATTTCGTGATATTTTTCAAATTTGCAGCAATTTTACTGATTCTGAGATATTTTATGTAACTTAAGAATATCTCGAAACGGGTTTTTCAGATTTTGGAAATGGCCGCCAGGGGGCGTTGCAGATGAAAAAACATGAAAATTTGTTTTGGTGCTATACCTCCAGAACTATTAAACATTGGGCCATTTCCATCACAGCACCTTAAACTAGGGTCCATGGGCTTATTTTTGCACATAGGTGCCAAAGTGCGCTATTGCCAGATTTCTCTATTTTTGGGGTAAAACCTTTGAATTTTGAAAATATGCAGTTTTCAGCTTCTAACTCTGTCAGTTTTTATGCTAGAGAGGTCAAAATTTTTGCATCTTGTAGCCCTTGGTGAGTTCTCGGTGATCCAACCAAAAATCTTGCAAAATCTCGCACCGTTTCTCGTCGAATGAGATTTCGCGATTTCACGGTGACATGCCCTATGGGCCACAGATATGCAGGCATCCTTTTGAAACTGATACATGTTACGTCATACACTAATATCTCGAAAGCAATTGTTCAGTTTTTGGAAAATTACCGCTAGGGGGCGCTGCACTGCAACCCCGTACCTACTATCATTGTTTAACCATATCTCCAAAACTACACATTTTAGGTACATAAACTGTACACCATATGAATTGGCGTTTCCTGGCCTTTCTGCCCATGACCTCTTTTGTTTAATCATACACGGTCCCCACAAATTTTAGCAACTTTGTTAAAATTAAAACCCGCATGCACAAATACATATGCCATCACGCATGCATGCACGCGTTTTAGTATGAAAGACAGACACGCTTTCCTGTGACTGCAAAAATTATAGCCTTCGCCGTATACAATAAGTGACCACAGGCACTCTTTGCGGGCCGGTTTGCCATTTCTGTCGCGTTATAGTTTATTGCTTGCCGGAATCAGAGATTTCGACAAGTATGTTGATCAGTTCCGTTTGTTTGTTTGTCTGTATGTCCCCGCTCTACAGGCCACAATTTTGCACCAATCGTCCTGAAACTTATAGATAGAGTGCATAATCGGTTCTTCTCGGAGCCTATTGTTTTTGGTCATGATCGGTCAAGGGTCAAGGTCAGGGTCCCCAAAAAGCTCAAAAACGGATTTTAGCTCAGCTGACTGAAAGTCATCTAAGCTATAGCGATCACTCTTTGTCCGTCGTCCGTCTGTCCGTCTGTCTGTCCGTTAACCAGGCACAAATCGTAACCGCTGGACCTAGAACCTTGTAACTTGGGATTCTGAGAGGTCCATAAATAATCTCCTTGGAAACCAGAAATTAGGTCTCTGTTACCCATATCCTTCGAGCTATGTGGCCCCAAAGTATCCCCCAGAAAAGTCAAAAATAACTACTTGACTGATGGTCATGATTTTTGGCATACATATTGATCATGAGATGTTACATCACTTCCTGCAGACTGGTGGCGCCACCTATATTTTTCGATTTTTTACGAATTTTTTTCTCTATTTTTGAGACCTTTAAAAATGTGAACATCTGTTAACAAGGCACAAATCATAAAGACTGGACTTAGAATCTTAATTCTTGACACACTGAGAGGTTCATGAAAAATCTCCTTGGAAACCAGAAATTAGGTCTCTGTTACCCATATTCTTTGAGCTATGGGGCCCCAAAGTACCCCCCAGAATAGTAAAAAATTTCATACAAAAACTTCAATATCTCAATAACTACATCACTGATGGTCTTCATTTTTGGCATACATATTGATCATGAGATGTTCGATCAGTTCCTGCAGACTGGTGGCGCCACCTGTACTGTTTGATTTTTTACGATTTTTTCCTCTATTTTTGAGACCTTTGAGGATGCTGTCATCTGTTAGCGTGGCACAAATCGTAACGACTGGACCTAGAATCTTCATTTTCGACACACTGGGAGACCTATGAAAAGTCTCCATGGAAACCAGAAATTAGGTCTCTGTTACCCATATCCTTCGAGCTATGGGGCCCAAAATTACCCCCCAGAATAGTCAAAAATTTCATACAAAAACTTCAATATCTCATTAACTACATCACTGATGGTCATGATTTTCGACATACATATTGATCATGAGATGTTTCATCAGTTTGTGCAGACTGGTGGCGCCACCTGTATTTTTCAATGTTCACGAATTGTTTTCTCCATTTTTGAGACCTTTAAGGATGTAGTTATCTGTCAACAGGGTACAAATCGTAACGACTGGACCTAGAATCTTCCTTCTTGACACACAGGGAGACCCATGATAAGTCTCCATGGAAACCTGAAATTTGGTCTCTGTTACCCATATCCTTTGAGCTATGGCACTCCAAAGTACAGCTCAGAATAATGGAAAATTTGATACAAAAGCTAAAGTATCTGAACAACTAATGCAGAGATAACCATAATTGTTTGCATGGATATTGATTATGGAGTGTTTCATAAGTTTCTGCAGACTGGTGGCACCACCTGTATTTGTTCGTTTTTTTTTTTACGAAATTTTTCTGTATTTTTGAGACCTTTAAAGATATGAACATCTGTTAACAGGGCACAAATCATAAAATCTGGACCAAGAATCTTCATTCTTGACACACAGGGAGACCCATGAAAAGTCTCCATGGAAACTTGAAATTAGGTCTCTGTTACCCATATTCTTTAAGCTGTATGGGTCCAAAATACCCCCCCCCCCCAGAATAATGGAAAATTTGATACAAAAACTGCAGTATTTCAATAACTACAACACTGATGGTCATGATTTTCGGCATACATATTGATCATGAGCTGTTCCATCAGTTTCTGCAGACTGGGTGTGCCACCTCTATTTTTTTTTCAAATTTTTACGAATTTTTTTCTTTTTTTTTGAGACCTTTAAAGATGTGGTTATCTGTCAACAGGGTACAAATCGCAACAACTGGACCTAGAATCTTCATTCTTGTCATGCAAGGAGGCCCATGAAAGGTGCCTGTGGAAACTTGAAATTAGGTCTCTGTTACCCATATCCTTCAGGCTATAGGACTCCGAAGTATCCCTCAGAATAATGGACAATTTGATTCAAAAACTGAAGTATCTGAACAACTAATGCAGAGATCACCATGATTTTTTGCATGGATATTGACCATTAAGTGTTTTTATTAGTTTCTGCAGACTGGTGGAGCCACCTGTATTTTTGTATCCGCCAAAGCGAAGTTTTGCGGATACTGTGTTTTTGACCGAGTTCCTCCGCCGCGGCGGCGTTCGTTTCCAGAGAGCTCCTCGGAGACTAATGGACCGATTTTTCCCAAACTTACACCTGTTATCGGGTCACATGTGAACTGGTGCCTAACCAATTTGCATTGACCTCTGACCTTTCCTCTCTATCCAGTGTCCATTTGTGGGTCTGTTTCCACTCATAAACCCTCATATCTCGGGAACCGTTTGACCGATCAGGAAATAAAATTGATACAAATGTAGCCCTTGGATTGCTTTATAACATACACAATAAATGGTGGCGCCACCTGTAACCATGTTTGCACAGTGTCCATCTGTTCATCTGCCTTGGGTTAAAATCACTCATATCTCTGCAGTGAATTGACTAATTCACCTGAAATTCGTCATGTGTATACATCCAGGATAGCTTTCTTGATTTTATGACAGGTGGCGCCACCTACGTTCACGTTCACGCTGATGACATCCAAGCTTATATCTCGGGAACCGTTTGACCGATCAGGAAATAAAATTTATACAAATGTAGCCCTTTGATAGCTCTGTTACATACACAAAAAATGGTGGCGCCACCTGTAACAATGTTTACACAGAGTCTGTCTGTTAGTCTGCCGTGGCCTAAAATTACTCATTTCTCTGTAGTGGTTCGACATAACTTCCTAAAATTTTGCAGGTTTATACATCGTGGACAGCTTTCTTGATTTTATGACAGGTGGCGCCACCTACATTCTAGTTAACGCTGGACACATCCAAGCTCATATCTCAGGAACCATTTGACTGATTGGGCCAAAATTGTGCATGTGTTTACATCTCACATAGGTCTTTATCATACACAAAACTGGAGGGGTTACCTTCAAAGATTTTGCACATTGTTTGTCTGTTTGTCTGCCATGGGAAAAAATCGCTCATATACATGTAGTGGTTTGACTTTTCTGCCTAAAATTTTGCAGGTGTATACAACTTGGACAGCTTTCTGGATTTGTGGTAGGTGGCACAACCTACATACACATTTAGGCTGCAGACATCCATGCTAATATGCAACATACCTCACTCTATTTCCCCTTGCCACTCAATCCATGCCTCACTATCCGATTTTGGCAGATACATGTAGTCACTTGTCGGTTACCTGTATTCTAGTTTTAAAAGTTTACACATTTTTCTCTATTTTTGAGATATATAAATACAGACTAAATCTTGGCCTGTTGGTTAATCTGTTTGATGCTTCAGTTGAATGGGTATATACTACCATTCTGATGATAAAATTTCCTTTTGCGAATCTCTTCCCAGTCAGCTGAGCGTCATGACCCATGGGTCACTTGTTTCTTCATACCTTCGTCAAAAATAGCCGTAGGCACCTAATCTGTAGCCCGTTTTATTTGCCACTGCATGGCCACTTCCAACACTGTAAAATTGCCTCATTTCGCTGTTACCATGGTTATGCAATTTTGGGGAGAAATCATGGAATTTCGTGATATTTTTCAAATTTGCAGCAATTTTACTGATTCTGAGATATTTTATGTAACATAAGAATATCACGAAACAGGTTTTTCAGATTTTGGAAATGGCCGCCAGGGGGCGTTGCAGATGAAAAAACATGAAAATTTGTTTTGGTGCTATACCTCCAGAACTATTAAACATTGGGCCATTTCCATCACAGCACCTTAAACTAGGGTCCATGGGCTTATTTTTGCGCATAGGTGCCAAAGTGCGCTATTGCCAGATTTCTCTATTTTTGGGGTAAAACCTTTGAATTTTGAAAATATGCAGTTTTCAGCTTCTAACTCTGTCAGTTTTTATGCTAGAGAGGTCAAAATTTTTGCATCTTGTAGCCCTTGGTGAGTTCTCGGTGATCCAACCAAAAATCTTGCAAAATCTCGCACCGTTTCTCGTCGAATGAGATTTCGCCATTTCACGGTGACATGCCCTATGGGCCACAGATATGCAGGCATCCTTTTGAAACTGATACATGTTACGTCATACACTAATATCTCGAAGCAATTGTTCAGTTTTTGGAAAATTACCACTAGGGGGCGCTGCACTGCAACCCCGTACCTACTATCATTGTTTAACCATATCTCCAAAACTACACATTTTAGGTACATAAACTGTACACCATATGAATTGGCGTTTCATGGCCTTTCTGCCCATGACCTCTTTTGTTTAATCATACACGGTCCCCACAAATTTTAGCAACTTTGTTAAAATTAAAACCCGCATGCACAAATACATATGCCATCACGCATGCATGCACGCGTTTTAGTATGAAAGACAGACACGCTTTCCCGTGACTGCAAAAATTATAGCCTTCGCCGTATACAATAAGTGACCACAGGCACTCTTTGCGGGCCGGTTTGCCATTTCTGTCGCGTTATAGTTTATTGCTTGCCGGAATCAGAGATTTCGACAAGTATGTTGATCAGTTCCGTTTGTTTGTTTGTCTGTATGTCCCCGCTCTACAGGCCACAATTTTGCACCAATCGTCCTGAAACTTATAGATAGAGTGCATAATCGGTTCTTCTCGGAGCCTATTGTTTTTGGTCATGATTGGTCAAGGGACAAGGTCAGGGTCCCCAAAAAGCTCAAAAACGGTTTTTTCTTCATACCTTCGTCAAAAATAGCCGTAGGCACCTAATCTGTAGCCCGTTTTATTTGCCACTGCATGGCCACTTCCAACACTGTAAAATTGCCTCATTTCGCTGTTACCATGGTTATGCAATTTTGGGGAGAAATCATGGAATTTCGTGATATTTTTCAAATTTGCAGCAATTTTACTGATTCTGAGATATTTTATGTAACATAAGAATATCTCGAAACGGGTTTTTCAGATTTTGGAAATGGCCGCCAGGGGGCGTTGCAGATGAAAAAACATGAAAATTTGTTTTGGTGCTATACCTCCAGAACTATTAAACATTGGGCCATTTCCATCACAGCACCTTAAACTAGGGTCCATGGGCTTATTTTTGCGCATAGGTGCCAAAGTGCGCTATTGCCAGATTTCTCTATTTTTGGGGTAAAACCTTTGAATTTTGAAAATATGCAGTTTTCAGCTTCTAACTCTGTCAGTTTTCATGCTAGAGAGGTCAAAATTTTTGCATCTTGTAGCCCTTGGTGAGTTCTCGGTGATCCAACCAAAAATCTTGCAAAATCTCGCACCGTTTCTCGTCGAATGAGATTTCGCGATTTCACGGTGACATGCCCTATGAGCCACAGATATGCAGGCATCCTTTTGAAACTGATACATACCACGAAGACACGTGCAATTGCCGTAAGTGGCGACAGGGTCCTTACAATGGGCAGCCGGCGTGTGCAGCGGTGCGTGTCGGCCTTTCCGGGCCCTATCTATTATCATACATGTTGGAGGCACAGTCCAGACTTTATTACTTATATTACTTGCCGGAAATCTTCGATTTTCGAAAGCATGTTGGTCACCCGTGTATGTTTGTTCCTTCATCTTATGTATTATACTAATATCTCAAAAATTATTTTTCATTTTCCCGATATGGCTGCTAGGGGGCGCTGCACTTGACCCTTCCAAAAAAATCAGTTTTTGAACATATTTCCGTAAGAGTAATCCTATATTACACATACTATAGCTTATTTTTTTTTCTCTTGGTCTTCTTCAAAACATGGTCAAGTCACCTGGTCTCCCTCTAGTGTCACTTTGTCAGTATGTCTGTCTGTTTGTCATTTATCCTCATATTCGCCTGCTTGCTAGTTTTTGCACTTTAGATATAGCAATCAACAAGTCAGATATGTGGATGAATCCTTTTGAAACTATTACATCTTATATCATACACTAATATCACGAAACGCATTTGTCGTCTTCAGGATATGTCCACTAGAGGGCGCTGCAGTCGAACATATCCAGCATATCATTATTTGGCCATATCTCCAACATTATAAGCCTCAATTACATAAACTATAGCTTATTTTCTTCCTCTGAGTCTTCTCCATAACCTGATTAAGTCATCTTGTCTCCATCTTGTGTCCCTTTGTAAGTTTGTCTGTTTGTTTGTCAGTTGTCCTCAAATTCACCGGCTTTTTGGTTCTTGAGTCTCACTGATAGCATTCTACAGGCCACCGTTTTGAAAGGATCAAATTTTAGCTCAGCTGACTTTCAGTCATGCTGGGCTATAGCGATGGGTCTTTGTCCGTCGTCCTTCCATCTGTTCATCCTGCTGACCGGCCGTCCGTCTGTTAGCAGGGCACAAATCGTAACTGTACAGGCTAGGGTCATGAACCCTATGTAGTCTTAGAGGTTCTAAAATGATCTCCTTGCAAACCTGAAATTAGGTCACTGACCTATATTCTCGAAGTTACAGGATGTGTATGCACCCCCCAGAAATAATTCTTTTAGCTAAAATTTTCATCCAAAACCTTCCATCTTTCACATACAGCTCATCTACCAACAGGGGAAGAACCATAATTATTTTGAAGTCAACAGGTCAAAGGTCAAGGTCACAGGAGTCCCTTTATTTAATGCCTGTGGATGCATTTTAAGCCAAATCTTTCATCCCAATTCTTTGAACTTTTACATATATTTCACCTACTAAGAGGGAGAAGAATCCTATAGATTTTTAGGTCACAAGATCAAAGATCAGGGTCACAGGATCCAATTTTTTTAAAAGGTTGTGAAAACATTTCAAGCTAGACATTTCATTCCAAACTTCCCAGCACTGATATCGCTTCTCTGCCAACAGGGGAAAAGACCTGTTGAATTTGAGGTCAAAGGTGAAGTTCACTGCACCCACTTTTTGTGTGGAGTCATTTTCAGTAAACTTTTCAATCTATACCTTCCATTTGTCATATATGGCTTACCAACCAATAGGGGAAGAAGCCTATCGATGTCGAGTTTCAAAGGTCAAGGACACATTACTTAATTATTCTAAATGGTTGTGAACATTTTGCAAGTGAAACTGTTCAACCCAAACCTTCAGTCTTTCACATATGCCATATCTATGCATCACTCAATTTGATTCAAACTTCATATTTATAAGCACCCGTTTCTCAATAATTCTTGCATGGATTTCCTTGATTTTTGCTATATATTTTGATCTTATATTTGCCCTTTTTGGTGTTTCTTTTGAGACTGACAGGTATCAAGCAAGCTATGGGAATAGTTACTGATAGCTTAACAATCATTCATTTTTCCTAAGACCATCAAGTCACTGTGTTTTAACCAGACATAGGTGATGTATATTTCTGTTGTCGTAGAAAATTTCACATATTGGCAAATTGGTTCTTCAAAATGTGACTGGAAGTTGTGAATCTCAGCCCATGATGTGGCAGGTCATGCTTGGCAGCTGAGCGTCATGACCCATGGGTCACTTGTTAAACTATTACATCTTACATCTTACAGTAATATCTCGAAACAGATTATTCATTTTCTGGATATTGCCAATAGGGGGCGTTGCACTCGCCTCTCCCCTATATATATTTCTTTGCCATATCTACAAAACTATAAACTTCAATTACAAACACTATGACTTATTGTCTTCCTTTGAATCTTCTCCATAATCTGAGTTAGTCATCTGGTCTTATTCTTGTGTCACTTTTTCAGTATGTCTGTCTGTTTGTCAGTGATCCTCTATTTCACCTGCTTGCTTGATCTTGCGTCTTACAGTTAGCAATCTTCAGGCCACAGTTTTTCAGTATGTCTGTCTGTTTGTCAGTGATCCTCATTTTCGCCTGATTGCTGGATCTTGCGTCTTACAGTTAGCAATCTTCAGGCCACAGTTTTGAAAGAATCCTTTTGGAATTGGAACATCTCTTACAATAATATATACATTTTGGAACATTTCTTACAATAATATATCAAAAGAAATTTTTTAATTTTTGGGATATGGCCGCTAGGGGATGCTGCGGTAGAGCCTCCACGCCATATCATTTTTTGGCCATATCTCCGACATTATAAACTCTACCTTCACTTGTAGTCTGTTCTCTCAGGTGTGTCAGTATATTTGTCTGTTTTGAGCTATGTCTGATTTCATGTTCTTTTGTGTGATATATGTCGTTCAACAGGCCAAACGTTCCAGCAATCGCTTTAAAAGTCATTCAATTGATAGAAAACCGTCAGTTTGTCCTGTTTGTCCATCTGTCTGTCATTTAAGCCCGGCAAGCTCTCGACCTATGATCGTCTAGTTTGTCTGTTTGTCTGTCTGTCTGTGCTCTACAGGTCACAATTTTTAAGCAATTGATCTGAAACTTATACATTTAGTGTATAATTGGTTCTCCTCGGAGCCTATTGTTTTTGGTGTTGATCGGTCAAAGGTCAAGGTCAGGGTCACTGAATAACCTTAAAACGGTTTTTCCTTCATATCTTTGTCAATAATAATCGTATGCACTTAATCTATAGCTCATTTAATTCCTCATTTTGTTGGCTTTCCACATAATAGCAAATTATCCCGATCAATGGTTACCATGGTAACGTATTTTTGGGGAAAAGGTCACAAAATTTGAATTTTTTTTCTAACTTTTCCATTTTAGAGCTAGAGACGTGTGGTTTTTTGCATCAGGAAGTGTTTAATCAGGGGTTTATCATAAAGTACCAAGTATCGTAGAATCTTGTCTGAATTCTGGTCAAATGAGATTTTTCGAGATTTCAGTAAATATGACCTTGAGGTCGCCATTTTTTTAACTATTGCTTTGAAAATGACATATTTTGTGTTATTTATAAATATCTCGAAATCAATTTTTCATTTTTTGGAAATAGCCACCAGGGGGCGTGGTACATGAAACACTGTAACATATCATTTTTCTGCAATATCTCAAAAAATATTTAACATGACACAATGTTTATTGTCTTATCTGAAACTAGGATCATTGGCTTATTCCTGCGTACATGTAGCTTTGTGCCGCTGTTACCATGGTAATCAAATTTTGGGGTAAAACTTGGCAATCTGAAAATAATAAGTTTTTTGCTTCTATCTCCGTTGTTATTTATACTACAAGGGTCTAGTTTTCTGCGTTAGTTAGCATTCCTTTGGCTCTAATGCAGTCCATTGCAAGTCTCGCAGAATCTCGCTCTGTTTTCCGTCAAACGAGAAATTACGAGATTTATCAGAAATGCTGATAACTCAATCACGTTTTAGGTTAAACAGTATAGGTTTTCACCCTCTGGTAGCCTTTCGGAAGCTTAACATGATAAAACTGCAAATCTCGCCAAATCTCACATCATCTCCCGCCAAACGAGAATATTCGATATTTGGACAAAATATTCAACAAATGTCTATATCTCTGTCATTTTTATGCTAGAGATTTTATTTTTGTATTGTTCAACAATCATTTGACTAGTGATACAAGTGATATAAGTGCATATTTTGTTATATCTTGCACCATTTTTCGTCAAACGAGAACAGTGGACCATTTAAACAAATGCAAATAATGCTGTCATTTTGTACACTACAGACATATAGTTTTCAGCATTTGACAGCGTCTGACACTCTCAGTCACATCATGTGATTATATTGCAATTCTCGTCAAATCTTGCCTCTTTTTTCATCAAATGATGAAAATATATCCAATTGCCGTGAGCACAAGTGGCTTCAGGGTTGACCGGTAAGTGCCGGCAAGGCTATTACAATTGCATGTTGGCGTGCGCGGTCGTCCATGAATCTCACAAAGCAGCATTGAATAGAGGACAGAAGCCGCTAAATGTGGAGGGAACACACCTGTGATTTTTATTGTGTCCCCTTGTCCGGCCACTTGTGTTGCCAGGAATCACTGGCAAATCTTTCAAACCAGGGACGGATCCACGATTTTGTAGTTGGGTGTGTCCAAATATGGGCGGATCCTGGTATAGCAGTTGGGGGGCAGGAGTTAAATTTTAATTTTACATCAAAATATATATAATAAAAATAAAATATCTCGAAACTTATTTTTTTTTCCTTTTAGAAAATAGCCACCAGATGGCGCTGCAGCAATAATTATAGTGCCATATCTCCAACACTATAGACAGTGTCACAACATTGATTGCAGCATGTGAAACTAGACTTAATGCGTTTATCATCGTGAGGATTGTCATATTCTTCCATTACCATGGTGACCTAATATAGGTTACAATTCTTGAAATTCAAAATATGGAGATTTATTCCTATAGACTGTGGCTTATTTTATTCATGCTTTCTATTCTCCATGACAGGAGTAAATTGCCTACACATGGAGTTATTTTCCGTCTGTCTGTCTACTCTTTTGTGGCTATTGAAAATCAGCGAAATCACATAAAAATGTGCTTCCATTTTAACCATGATAGCGGTTGTTCATTTGATCAGATCCAAACGTTCCCTGTCTGTCTGCCTAGTAACTGTCCGTCTGTTTTGCTGTCTTATTTCCGGCCATTTCCGGAACTAGATTTAATGCATTTAACCTCGTGGGGACTCTGTCGTATTCTGCGGGGGTTAAATTTTAATTATACATCAAATATATATAATAAAAAAATAAAATATCTCGAAACTTATTTTTTGTCCTTTTAGAAATAGCCACCAGATGGCGCTGCAGCAATCATCATTGTGCCATATCTCCAAAACTATAGACAGTGTTATACGTTCCCTGTCTGTCTGCCTAGTAACTGTCCGTCTGTTTCGCTGTCTAATTACCGGCCATTTCCGGCAAGCGTTCGACCTCTGGTCGTCTAGTTTGTTTTTTTGTTTGTCTGTCTGTCTGTCTGTTTGTTTGTTTGTCTGTATGTACACGCGCTACAGGCCACAGTTTTTGAGCAATCGCTCTGAAACTTATGCATTAAGTGTAAGATTGGTTCTCCTCGGAGCCTATTGTTTTTGGTCATGATCGGTCAAAGGTCAAGGTCAGGGTCACCAAAAAACCTAAAATTTTTACTTTCTTCATATCTTTGTCAATAATAATCGTAGCCGCATAATCTGTAGCTCATTTTATTCCTCACTATGTTAGCTTTCCAAGTGCTGGCAAATTTTTCCGGTCAATGGTTACCATGGTAACGTATTTTTGGGGGAAATTCAGAAAATTCGAAAATTTCCCTCCAAATTTCTCATTATTTAAGTTAGAGAGGTCTAGTTTTTTGCAATGCGTAGCATTTAATATGCTCTATGCGAAATTAATGTAAGTCTCGCAAAATCTTGTGCCATTTGTCGTCAAATGAGACTTTTCGAGATTTCATTAAATACAATTTACAGGTGGCAGTTTTACAGCTAAGGTTTTGAAAGTGACATATTTTCTGTTGTTCTGTATTATCTCGAACTTGTTTTTTCATTTTTCGGAAATAGCCACCAGGGGGCGTGGTACTGGAAACACTACAACTTATCATTTTTCCGCAATATCTAAAAAAATATTAAGCATAGAACAATTTTTTTTGTCGCATCTAAAACTAGGATCATTGCCTTATTCCTTCGTACATTTAGCCTTGTGCTGCCATTACCATGGTTACCAAATTTTGGGGTAAAACTTGACAATCTGAAATACGGAGTGTTCCTGCTTCTGTCTCTGTCAATATTTGCGATAGAACGCTCTGGTTTTTGGCGTTAGATAGCATTAGTTTACTTCTTAGTCATTCAATAGAAAGGCTCGTCATATCTCGCACCGTTTCTCGTGAAACGAGAACACGAGACCATTCAAAGAAATGCCTATAATTCTGTCATTTTTTACGCTACAGACACATGGTTTTCAGCGTTGGGTAGCGCCTGACACTCGCAGTCACATTCAGGGGTCATATTGTAAGTCTCGTCAAATCTCGCGCCGTTTTTCGCCAAACCACAAAGACCCGCGCAATTGCCGCAAGTGGCGACAGGGTCCTTACGGTGGGCGGCCGGCGTGTGCAGCGGTGCGTGACGACCTCTCCGGGCCCTGTCTATGATCATACATGTTGGAGGCACAGTCCGAAGAACTTTATTGCTTGCCGGAAATCTTCGATTTTCGCAAGCATGTTGATCACCCGCGTATGTTTGTTTGTTTGTTTGTTTGTCTGTCTGTCTGTCTGTCTGTCTGTCTGTTTGTTTGTTTGTCTGTATGTACAAGCGCTACAGGCCACAGTTTTTAAGCAATCGCTCTGAAACTTATGCATTAAGTGTAAGATTGGTTCTCCTCGGAGCCTATTGTTTTTGGTCATGATCGGTCAAAGGTCAAGGTCAGGGTCACCAAAAAACCCAAAATTTTTACTTTCTTCATATCTTTGTCAATAATAATCGTAGCCGCATAATCTGTAGCTCATTTTATTCCTCACTATGTTAGCTTTCCAAGTGCTGGCAAATTTTTCCGGTCAATGGTTACCATGGTAACGTATTTTTGGGGGAAATTCAGAAAATTCGAAAATTTCCCTCCAAATTTCTCATTATTTAAGTTAGAGAGGTCTAGTTTTTTGCAATGCGTAGCATTTAATATGCTCTATGCGAAATTAATGTAAGTCTCGCAAAATCTCGTGCCATTTGTCGTCAAATGAGACTTTTCGAGATTTCATTAAATATGATTTACAGGTGGCAGTTTTACAGCTAAGGTTCTGAAAGTGACATATTTTCTGTTGTTTTGTATTATCTCGAACTTGTTTTTTCATTTTTCGGAAATAGCCACCAGGGGGCGTGGTACTGGAAACACTACAACTTATCATTTTTCCGCAATATCTAAAAGAATATTAAGCATAGAACAATTTTTTTTGTCGCATCTAAAACTAGGATCATTGCCTTATTCCTTCGTACATTTAGCCTTGTGCTGCTGTTACCATGGTTACCAAATTTTGGGGTAAAACTTGACAATCTGAAATACGGAGTGTTCCTGCTTCTGTCTCTGTCAATATTTGCGATAGAACGCTCTGGTTTTTGGCGTTAGATAGCATTAGTTTACTTCTTAGTCATTCAATAGAAAGGCTCGTCATATCTCGCACCGTTTCTCGTGAAACGAGAACACGAGACCATTCAAAGAAATGCCTATAATTCTGTCATTTTTTACGCTACAGACACATGGTTTTCAGCGTTGGGTAGCGCCTGACACTCGCAGTCACATTCAGGGGTCATATTGTAAGTCTCGTCAAATCTCGCGCCGTTTTTCGCCAAACCACGAAGACCCGCGCAATTGCCGCAAGTGGCGACAGGGTCCTTACGGTGGGCGGCCGGCGTGTGCAGCGGTGCGTGACGGCCTCTCCAGGCCCTGTCTATGATCATACATGTTGGAGGCACAGTCCGAAGAACTTTATTGCTTGCCGGAAATCTTCGATTTTCGCAAGCATGTTCGTCACCCGCGTATGTTTGTTCCTTCATCTTATGTTTTACACTAATATCTCAAAACTTATGTTTCATTTTCCGGATATGGCTGCTAGGGGGCGTTGCACTAGACACATCCAAACAAATCAGTTTTTGGACATATTTCCGTAAGAGTAAACCTATGTTACACAAACAGTAACTTATTTTCTTTCTCTTGGCCTTCTGCAAAATATGGTAACGTCATCTGGTGTCCATCTTGTGTTACTTTGTCAGTATGTCTGTCTGTTTGTCAGTTATCTTCAAATTCGCCTACTTGCTGGTTCTTGCATCTCACATATAGCAATCAACAAGCCAGATTTTTTGAGGAATCCTTTTGAAATGATTACATCCTATGCCATTCACTAATATCACGAAACGCATTTGTCGTCTTCAGGATATGTCCACTAGAGGGCGCTGCAGTCGAACATCCCCAATATATCATTATTTGGCCATATCTCCAAAACTGGAAACCTCAATTACATAAACTATACCTTATTTTCTTCCTCTGAGTCTTCCCCATGATCTGGTTAAGTCATCTTGTCTTCATCTTGTGTCCCTTTGTCAGTATGTCTGTTTGTTTGTCAGTTGTCCTCAAATTCGCCTGCTTGTTGGTTCTTGCGTCTCACTAATAGAATTCTACAGGCCACAGTTTTGAAAGAATCTTTTTTAAACTATTAAATCATATGTCTTACAGTTATATCTCAAAACAGATTATTAGCGAATCTGGTGCAGCGTCGTCCGTAGGTTAACCATAGTTATCTCAAAAACGGCAGGAACTAGCATTACCAATTTTTTTTGTAAATAAACAGTCGTCTGAAAAGCACTATCGGATTTTGTTTATTTTTTGGCTTTCTGCATTTACTGAGATTTTACAGGGAAAAAAGCTAAAAAAGCTTTAAAAATTTTCTTCTACGAAACTGTCCGGCCAAATAGGCCAATATTTCTAAGAAATGATCTCTTGAACAATCTATCTCAAGTTTGTTCGATTGGTTTCAGTTCGGAGATTAAACAGGAGGTTGAACTTAGTCATCTGCCAAAAAAGCAAACTAAAATTAAAATCTCAGAAACGGCTAGAGCTGTCATTACCAAATTTTATACCTATATTTGTCTCATATGTCATATCTGAAATTGAGGTATTGGTGGCGCCACTTGCATTGATCTGTTTTTTTACAAGGGAAAATGTAATTTTAGACTCCAGGTTATACTCTGTTTTATGATGAAACTGTTAAGCTGATTGGTTTAAACTTTACAAGAATTATTCTATGATAGGTTTCTGCCAGTTTTATAAGAAGAGATGGGGTAAATGCAACTTTAAAAAAGCAGTGTAGCCAATTGAAAACTATGATTTATTTTCTTCCTCTGAATCTACTCGATAATCTGAGTACCGTTTCCCCCCGTTGATAATCCGCACTTTTTCTCCATGAAATTGAAATAACAAACATTGGTGCGTATTATACATGGAAGCATAATTCCAAACTATTTCCCCTATCACATTGGACATCGTATTGTGGGCCGACGGTGAGTGATAATAAAGGATTTTATGCAAACTAAGTGTATACTCCCTGAACTTTATCAAATTAGGCATAAGAAAACATAATAATAGGTTTTATTTACTGTCATAATTTCAAAAACTTAAAATATACCTTGAATGTGGCTTACAGCCGTAGAACATTGATGATTTGTGAACTGAAATATGCATGACTGTGCATGGTTTGGCCGACTTCATTTAATGTCATTGTCAGTTGGTAGATGGCGCTGTGCGCACCAGCACTGGGGTTGTTATACCGGGTCATTAATTCTCTTAGGAAATGATCCGTGATACACTTAAATACTTCCTAAACAAATTGAGCCAAGGAAGGAATAATTGCCTAGTGGTTCCTTTAGTTAATTAATTACCCTATTTTGTACATCGTCATGGTCAGATTGATCAGTTGTACAAATTAACGTTATCACGGCCATAGTGTTATAACTTGATAACAAAGGATGGGGGATTTTTTTTATACTAAACTATATATATTTATTTAGAACATCATAGGTCATGCACTCTTGAAAGAAAATCTTTCATGTAGCGTATTACACTGTATAGATGAAAGACAAACCACGGGGGCAAAGATCAAAGATTAAAATCAGGGCACCTCCACTTACACGGATTAGCAGGTCGTGTCAGTCTGTCACGTGGTCAGGGGAAGTCCAGGGTCTGCCCCAGGTGCCTAGAATACCAGGCACCAGCCAGGGTTCGGTAGTCGGTACATTCACACAATAATAGAACAAACAGTGAGTACATACAGGTGACCGCGACTTAACCCAATGGGCAATCAACCGGGTCAGCGCTGGATAAACATGATGGCCCGTATTAGGCAAGTCAATTTAATAGTAATATATCACTTTGGTCAGAAAAAAACTCGTAATCTGTAATAGCCAGGTGGTCATATTTCACAGCATTTATAAATTGATTATATAACGGAGTTTCGAAAGGGACTGATATAAAATGGTCGTAATTTGCTCGCATTTTACAGGTGGTTGTTCAGTATATTATATTTTACTTAAAACAGGTACGTGTCAGTATTGTACACTTAACAGCACCCTTTTTTACATTTGACAGCTAAAGGAGAATAACCTTTTTGCTATTTTAAGTGTAACGATCTTCTTCTAAGAGACTTGTCGGTCTGACTGGCAAAGTTTACCTCCATGGAACCAGTGCATATTCGATTACTACGGCAAATACAAGTTGCAGCATTCAAGATTTTGGCCAGAAACAGGCTGCGTATTATACACAGGGTTATGTGTTTTTCCTCAGAAATTGTTGCTCTAAACAGGGGTGCGGATTATCAACGGTAGCGGATTATCCATGGGGGAAAACGGTAGGTCATCTGGTCTTATTCTTGTGTCATTTTTTGAGTATGTCTGTCTGTTTGTCAGTGATCCTAAATTTCGCCTGCTTTGCTGGACCTTGCTTCTTGCAGTTAGCAATTTTCAGGACACAGTTTTGAGGGAATCCTTTTGGAACTGGAACAACATCTTATTTCTTACATTAAAGTCTCAAAAGAAATTTTTAATGTTTGGGATATGGCCGCTACCATATATTGGCCATCCCTCTGACACTATAAACTCTACCTACTAAAACTATAGCTCATTTTGCTTCTCTTTACGTTCCCAACTTTTTTCTGGTAGTCTGTTATCTCAGGTGTGTCAGTATATCTGTCTGTTTTGAGCCAAGTCTACTTTCATGGTCTGTTGTGTGATATATGTCAATCAACATGCAAAACTTTCCAGCAATCGCTCTGAAAGTCATTCAGTTGATAGAAAAGCGACAGTTTGTCCTGCTTGTTTCGCTGCCTTATTTCCAGCCATTTCCGGCAAGCGTTCGACCTCTGGTCGTCTAGTTTGTTGGTTTGTTTGTCTGCACTCTCCTGGCCACAATTTTGCCACAATCACCTTGAAACTTTCAGAGATGATGGAGAATTAAATTTCTAGGTGCCCTATTGTTTTTGGTTAAAATAGGTTCAAGGTCAAGGTCAAGGTCGTCGAAAAACCTTGAAACCTTATTTTCCTCATAACATGGTCAAAAATGGTCGTATCAACCTCATTCTAAGATCATTTTGTTTGTCTTTCCTTTCCCTATATCATGGTATGATCAACTTTTGTTGACTTTGTGTCACCTTGTCAGTATGTCTGTCTGTTCCTCTGTTGTTGTCAATTTTGACAACGGCCTTGATGTCCTGTCTGACATTTAGTACAGTACAGGCCACAATTTTGCAGCAATCACCTTGAAACTTTCAGAGATGATGGAGAATTAAATTTCTAGGTGCCCTATTGTTTTTGGTCAAAATAGGACAAAGGTCAAGGTCAAGATCATCAAAACTTCTCAAAACAGTTTTTTCTTCATATCTTTGTGACTATTAGTCGTATCTACTTCAACGATAGCTCATTTTAATCGTCATTCCAAGGCCTGTCATTTGGTGTGTAGCTGACTCAAATTTGCCGTAACCATGGTTACAAATTTTTGGGGAAAAGTCATGATATTCGAAAATAAGGGGTCTTATTTTTCTAACTTTGTCAGTTTTAAAGCTAGAGTGATCTAGTTTTTTTGCATCAGGAAGCATTCAACTAGTACTACAAGATTTTATTACAAGTCTTGCAGTATCTTGTAAAATATCTCGTGAATAGAGATATTTCGAGATTTAATTTTATCTTGCGCCAAAGGCCACATTATTGCAGGAATCTTTTTGAAACTGACATATTATAAGTCCTACACTAGTATCTCGAAATTGTTTTTTCATTTTTTGAATAGGGCCGCTAGGGGGCGCTGGATGTGAACCTCCCGAACATATCATATTTTGGCCATATCTCAAAAATTATAAGCCTCAATTACATAAACTATAGCTTATTTTCTTCCTCTGAGTCTTCTCCATAACCTAGTGTAGTCATCTGGTCACAATTTTGTGACACTTTGTCAGTGTGTCTGTCTGTTTGTCAGTTGTCCTCAAATTCGCCTTCTTGCTCTTGTGTCTCACATATAGCATTCTACAGGCCACAGTTTTGAAAGAATCCTTTTGAAACTATTACATCTTAAGTCTTACACTAATATCTCGAAACCAATTGTTCATTTTCTGGATATGGCCGCTAGGGGGCGCTGAACTCGAATCTCTCCCAACATATCATGCTTTGGCAATATCTCCAAAACTATAAACCTCAGTTACATAAACTGTAGCTTTTTTCTTCCTTTGAGTCTTCTCCATAACCTGGATTAGTCATCTGGACTCAATCTTGAGTCACTTTGTCAGTGTTTTCGTCTGTTTGTCAGTTGTCCTCAAATTCGCCTGCTTAATTGTTGGCTCTTGCGTCTCACATATAGCATTCTATAGGCCATAGTTTTGACGGAATCCTTTTGAAACTATTACATCTTATGTCTTACACTAAAATTTTGAAATAAATTTTTCATTTTCCGGATATGGCCACTAGTGGGCGCTGCACACGACCCTCACACACATACCATTGTATTGGCCATATCTCTACACCAAAAGCCTCTGTTATATAAACTATAGCTTATTTTCTTCCTTTGAATCTTCTCCATAACCTGATTAAGGCATCTGGTTTCAATCTTCTGTCACTTTGTCAGTGTGTCCATCTGTTTGACCGTTATCCTCAAAGTC
This sequence comes from Sipunculus nudus, assembly GCA_026874595.1. Classification (NCBI taxonomy): domain Eukaryota; kingdom Metazoa; phylum Annelida; class Sipuncula; order Golfingiida; family Sipunculidae; genus Sipunculus; species Sipunculus nudus. Next base: position 65,289,012 of record CM049310.1, read on the forward strand.
GCCTGCTTGCTGGTTCTTACGCCTTACATATAGCATTCTACAGGCCACAGCTTTGAGGGAATCCTTTTAAAACTGGGACATCTCGCGCATACACTAATAAAACGAAACGCATTTGTCGTCTTCGGAATATGTCTGCTAGAGGGCGCTACAGTCGAGCTCCCAAGTATATCATTAATTCGCCATACCTCCAAAACTATAAATCTAAATTACATAAATTATAACTCATTTTCTTCCTTTGAATCTTCTCAATCAGTAGGTTATGTCATCTGGTGTCAATCTTGTCTCACAAAGTCACTATGTCTGTCTGTTCGTCTTTTGTTGTCAGTTTTGTCTGCTTGCCTGTTCTTTTGTCTCATATGTCATTCTACGGGCCACATATTCTCAGCGATGTCCCTGAGAGTCATTCCATTTAAAGAAAATCGACAATATGTTCTTTCTGTCCGTCTGTGTTTCACTTCCGATTTCCGGCAAGTGTTCGAACCTATGGTCGTCTAGTTTCGATTTTTTTACGATTTTTTTCTCTATTTTTGAGACCTTAAAAGATGCAGTCATCTGTTAACAGGGCACAAATCGTAACAACTGGACCTAGAATCTTCTATCTTGACATGCGTGGAGGCCCATGAAAAGTCTCTTTGGAAACCAGGAATTAGGTCTCTGTTACCCAGATTCTTCAAGCTATGGGGCTCTGAAGTACCCCCCAGAATAATGAAAATTTGATACAAAAACTCAAATATCTGAACAACTAATGTATTGATCACCATGATTCTTTGCATGGATATTGATCATGGGGTATTTCATCGGTTTCTGCAGACTGGTGGCGCCACCTTTATTTTTACAATTTTCTTTCTCTATTTTTGATACCTTAAAAGATGCGGTCATCTGATAACAGGGCACAAATCATAACGGCTGGACCTAGAATCTTCTTTCTTGACATGCAGAGAGGCCAATGAAAAGTCTTCTTGGAAACTGAAAATTAGGTCTCTGTTACCCAAAACCTTAGAGCCATGGGGCTCTGAAGTATCCCCCAGAATAATGCAATTTTTGATACAAAAGCTCAAGTATCTGAATAACCACTGCATTGATCACCAAGATTCTCTGCATGAATATTAATCATGGGATGTTCCATCACTTCCTGCAGACTGGTGGCGCCACCTGTATTTTTTTAAAATTTTTACTCTTTTTTTTCAAACCTCAATGAAACTGTCATCTGTTAACATGGCACAAATCATAACCATTGGACCTGGAATCTTCAAACTTAATATCCAGGGAGGTCCATGAAAAATCTCCTTGAAAACCTGAAATTAGGTCTCTGTTACCCAAAACCTTGGAGCTATGGGGCTCCGAAGTACCCCCCCAGAATAATGCAAAATTTGATACAAAAGCTCAAGTATCTGAATAACCACTGCATTGATCACCATGATTCTTTGCATGAATATTGATCATGGGATGTTCCATCATTTCCTGCAGACTGGCTGTGCCACCTGTAATTTTTGAATTTTTACAAATTTTTTTCTCTTTTTTTCAGACCTCAATGAAACTGGCATCTGTTAACAGGGCACAAATCATAACCACTGGACCTGGAATCTTCAAATTTAATATCCAGGGAGGTCCATGAAAAAACTCCTTGAAAACCTGAAATTAGGTCTCTGTTACCCATATCCTTGGAGCTATGGGGCTCCGAAGTACCCCCCAGAATAATGCAAAATTTGATACAAAATCATGGGATGTTCCATCACTTCCTGCAGACTGGTGGCGCCACCTGTATTTTTTTCAAATTTTTTTCTCTTTTTTTTCAAACCTCAATGAAACTGTCATCTGTTAACATGGCACAAATCATAACCATTGGACCTGGAATCTTCAAACTTAATATCCAGGGAGGTCCATGAAAAATCTCCTTGAAAACCTGAAATTAGGTCTCTGTTACCCAAAACCTTGGAGCTATGGGGCTCCGAAGTACCCCCCCAGAATAATGCAAATTTGATACAAAAGCTCAAGTCTCTGAATAACTACTGCATTGATCACCATGATTCTTTGCATGAATATTGATCATGGGATGTTCCATCAGTTCCTGCAAACTTGTGGCGCCATATGTATTTTTTTTTCAATTTTTACGAATTTTTTTCTTTATTTTTGAGACCTTCAAAGAAGTTGTCACTTGTTAACAGGGCACAAATCGTAACCGCAGGACCTAGATTCTTCTTACTTGACATCAAGGGAGGTTCAAGAAAAGTCTCTGTGAAAACATGAAATTAGGTCTCTGTTACCCATATCCTTGGTAGTAAGTACCCCTCAGAATAATTAAAAATTTGATACAAATTTAAACTCCAGTATCTGAATAACCAATGCATTGATCTCCATGATTCTTTTCAGGCATATTGATCATGGAGTGTTCCATCAGTTCCTGCAAACTGGTGGCGCCACCTGTATTTTTTTTAATTTTTAAAGCATTTTTTCTCTATTTATGAGACCTTCAAATGAAGTGGTCATCTGTTAACATGCCATAAACTGTAACTGCTGTACCTAGAATCTTCTTACTTGACATCCAGGGAGACTAATGAAAAATCTCCTTGGAAACCTGAAATTAGGTTTCTGTTACCCATATTCTCCGAGCTATAGGGCTCATAAATACCCCCAAGAATAATTAAAAATTTGATACAAACAAAAACTCCAGTATCTGAATAGCTAATGCCTTGATAGCCATGATTCTTTGGATATATATTGATCATGCAGTGTTTCATCAGTTCCTGCAGACTGGTGGCACTACCTGTATTTTTTTCAAATTTTTACACATTTTTTTTTCTGTTTATGAGACCTTCAAATGAAGTTGTCATCTGTCCAAAAACCCACTGAAACCCATTTCTAAGGACTTTTCACAAAATTCATGAATTGTTTGCACTCTGGCAGTCATTTTGCTCATTGTTCAACATTCCTTGAATTCAGCTTAGCGTCATGGCCCATGGGCCACTTGTTCATTTTCCAGATATAGCCACTAGGGGGTGCTGCACCTTCACCTCCCAAACATATCATGTTTTGGCCATATCTCCAAAATTATAAACCTTATCTACATAAACCATCGCTAATTTTGCTCTTCTTTACCTTCGGCACTTTTTGTCTGGTAATCTGTTATCACAGATGTGTCAGTATGTTTGTCTGTTAGTCTTTTGTGGTCAGCTTTTTCTGCTTCCTCGTTGTTTTGTCTGATATGTCATTTTACAGGCCACAACTTCTCAGCAAATGCTGAGGGTCATTCAAATAATAGAAAACCCACAATATGTTCTGTCTGTCCATCTGTCTGACATTTCAACTTCTGGCAAGCGCTCGACCTCTGGTTATCTAGTTTGTTTGTCTGTCTGTCCGTCTGTTTGTCTGTATGTACACGCGCTACAGGCCACAGTTTTTAAGCAATCGCTCTGAAACTTATACATAAACTGAAAGATCTGTTCTCCTTGAAGCCTATTGTTTTTGGTCATGATCGGTCAAAGGTCAAGGTCAGTGTCACAAAAAACCTAAAATCTTTATTTTCTTCATATCTTCGTCAATAATAATCGTAGCGGCTTAATCTGTAGCTCATTTTATTCCTCATTATGTTAGCTTTTTAAGTGCTAGCAAATCTTTCCGGTCAATGGTTACCATGGTAACATATTTTTGAGGGAAAATCAGAAAATTCGAAAATTTCCCTCCAAATTTCTAATTTTTATCTCAGCTGACTGAAAGTCATCTGAGCTATAGCGATCACTCTTTGTCCGTCGTCCGTCTGTCCGTCTGTCCGTCCGTTAACCAGGCACAAATCGTGACCGCTGGTCCTAGAACCTTGTAACTTGGGATTCTGAGAGGTCCATAAAAAATCTCCTTGGAAACCAGAAATTAGGTCTCTGTTACCCATATCCTTCGAGCTATGTTGCCCCAAAGTACCCCCCAGAAAAGTAAAAAATTTCATACAAAAACTTCAATATCTCATTAACTACTTGACTGATGGTCATGATTTTTGGCATACATTTTGATCATGAGATGTTACATCACTTCCTGCAGAATGGTGGCGCCACCTGTATTTTTCAATTTTTTACGAATTTTTATCTCTATTTTTGAGACCTTTAAAAATGTGAACATCTGTTAACAAGGCACAAATCATAAAGACTGGACTTAGAATCTTAATTCTTGACACACTGAGAGGTCCATGAAAAATCTCCTTGGAAACCAGAAATTAGGTCTCTGTTACCCATATCCTTTGAGCTATCGGGCCCCAAAGTACCCCCCAGAATAGTAAAAAATTTCATACAAAAACTTCAATATCTCAATAACTACATCACTGATGGTCTTCATTTTTGGCATTATTATTGATCATGAGATGTTCGATCAGTTCCTGCAGACTGGTGGCGCCACCTGTACTGTTTGATTTTTTACGATTTTTTTCCTCTATTTTTGAGACCTTTGAGGATGCTGTCATCTGTTAGCGTGGCACAAATCGTAACAACTGGACCTAGAATCTTCATTTTCGACACACTGAGAGACCTATGAAAAGTCTCCATGGAAACAAGAAATTAGGTCTCTGTTACCCATATCCTTCGAGCTATGGGGCCCAAAATTCAAAATTACCCCCCAGAATAGTCAAAAATTTCATACAAAAACTTCAATATCTCATTAACTACATCACTGATGGTCATGATTTTTGACATACATATTGATCATGAGATGTTTCATCAGTTTGTGCAGACTGGTGGAGCCACCTGTATTTTTCAATGTTCACGAATTGTTTTCTCCATTTTTGAGACCTTTAAGGATGTAGTTATCTGTCAACAGGGTACAAATCGTAACGACTGGACCTAGAATCTTCGTTCTTGACACACAGGGAGACCCATGATAAGTCTCCATGGAAACCTGAAATTTGGTCTCTGTTACCCATATCCTTTGAGCTATGGCACTCCAAAGTACATCTCAGAATAATGGAAAATTTGATACAAAAGCTAAAGTATCTGAACAACTAATGCAGAGATAACCATAATTGTTTGCATGGATATTGATCATGGAGTGTTTCATAAGTTTCTGCAGACTGGTGGCACCACCTGTATTTGTTCGTTTTTTTTAACGAAATTTTTCTGTATTTTTAAGACTTTTAAAGATATGAACATCTGTTAACAGGGCACAAATCATAAAAACTGGACCAAGAATCTTCATTCTTGACACACAGGGAGACCCATGAAAAGTCTCCATGGAAACTTGAAATTAGGTCTCTGTTACCCATATTCTTTAAGCTGTATGGGTCCAAAATACCCCCCCCCCCCCCCATGAATAATGGAAAATTTGATACAAAAACTGCAGTATTTCAATAACTACAACACTGATGGTCATGATTTTAGGCATACATATTGATCATGAGCTGTTCCATCAGTTTCTGCAGACTGGGTGTGCCACCTTTATTTTTTTTTCAAATTTTTACGAATTTTTTTCTTTTTTTTGAGACCTTTAAAGATGTGGTTATCTGTCAACAGGGTACAAATCGCAACAACTGGACCTAGAATCTTCATTCTTGTCATGCAAGGAGGCCCATGAAAGGTGCCTGTGGAAACTTGAAATTAGGTCTCTGTTACCCATATCCTTCAAGCTATAGGACTCCGAAGTATCCCTCAGAATAATGGACAATTTGATACAAAAACTGAAGTATCTGAACAACTAATGCAGAGATCACCATGATTTTTTGCATGGATATTGACCATTAAGTGTTTTTATTAGTTTCTGCAGACTGGTGGAGCCACCTGTATTTTTGTATCCGCCAAAACGAAGTTTTGCGGATACTATGTTTTTGACCGAGTTCCTCCGCCGTGGCGGCGTTCGTTTCCAGAGAGCTCCTCGGAGACTAATGGACCGATTTTTCCCAAACTTACACCTATTATCAGGTCACATGTGAACTGGTGCCTTACCAATTTGCATTGACCTCTGACCTTTCCTCTCTATCCAGTGTCCATTTGTGAGTCTGTTTCCACTCATAAACCCTCATATCTCGGGAACCGTTTGACCGATCAGGAAATAAAATTGATACAAATGTAGCCCTTGGATTGCTTTATAACATACACAAAAAATGGTGGCGCCACCTGTAACCATGTTTGCACAGTGTCCATCTGTTCATCTGCCTTGGGTTAAAATCACTCATATCTCTGCAGTGAATTGACTAATTCACCTGAAATTCGTCATGTGTATACATCCAGGATAGCTTTCTTGATTTTATGACAGGTGGCGCCACCTACGTTCACGTTCACGCTGATGACATCCAAGCTTATATCTCGGGAACCATTTGACCGATCAGGAAATAAAATTTATACAAATGTAGCCCTTTGATAGCTCTGTAACATACACAAAAAATGGTGGCGCCACCTGTAACAATGTTTGCACAGCGTCTGTCTGTTAGTCTGCCGTGGCCTAAAATTACTCATTTCTCTGTAGTGGTTCGACATAACTGCCTAAAATTTTGCAGGTTTATACATGGTGGACAGCTTTCTTGATTTTATGACAGGTGGCGCCACCTACATTCTAGTTAACGCTGGACACATCCAAGCTCATATCTCAGGAACCATTTGACCGATTGGGCCAAAATTGTGCATGTGTTTAGATCTCACATAGGTCTTTATCATACACAAAACTGGAGGGGTTACCTGCAAAGATTTTTGCACAGTGTTTGTCTGTTTGTCTGCCATGGGCAAAAATCGCTCATATACATGTAGTGGTTTGACTTATCTGCCTAAAATTTTGCAGGTGTATACAACTTGGACAGATTTCTGGATTTGTGGTAGGTGGCACAACCTACATACACATTTAGGCTGCAGACATCCATGCTAATATGCAACATACCTCACTCTATTTCCCCTTGCCACTCAATCCATGCCTCACTATCCGATTTTGGCAGATACATGTAGTCACTTGTCGGTTACCCGTATTCTAGTTTTAAGAGTTTACACATTTTTCTCTATTTTTGAGATATATAAATACAGACTAAATCTTGGCCTGTTGGTTAATCTGTTTGATGCTTCAGTTGAATGGGTATATACTACCATTCTGGTGATAAAATTTCCTTTTGCGAATCTCTTCCCAGTCAGCTGAGCGTCATGACCCATGGGTCACTTGTTAAAGTTAGAGAGGTCTAGTTTTTTGCACTGTGTAGCATTGAATATGCCCTGTGTGAAATTAATGCAAGTCTCGCAAAATCTCGTGCCATTTGTCGTCAAATGAGACTTTTCGAGATTTCATTAAATACGATTTAGAGGTGGCAGTTTTACAGCTAAGGTTGTAAAAGTGACATATTTTCTGTGGTTCTGTATTATCTCGAACTTGTTTTTTCATTTTTAGCTCAGCTGACTATAAGTCATCTGAGCTATAGTCGTGGTCCATTGTCCGTCGTCCGTCCGTCCGTCTGTCCGTCCGTCCGTCCGTCCGTCTGTAGATGTGGCACGTTTTGAAACCGTAAGACCTAGGAATCCAAAATTCAGCATAATGTTAGATGTCCCCAAGATCTCCTACCAAGCCAAAAACTGGGTCTTTGCGACTTCATTCCTTTGAGAAATCAAGGAAAAACCTCAATTTTTTATTAAAAACCTATTTTCACACTTTAGGACTGCCTAATATCAAAACCACTCATCTGTTTTCCTCATATTTCCTATAAATAATCCTCTATATAATTCCTATGTACATGCCAGAAATTAGGTCTGTATTATTTAATTTAAAAAAGTTATGGGCCCAAACATAATGCATTTTTTAAATAATCAGGAAAGAAATTTTATCACTTAACACAAAACTTGTTAAAGCTAAGCACTTTTTTTCCAGTAATATTACTTTTATTAATCAAAATTAAATTGTATACCCAAAATTAGATCAAAATCTTTTAAATTTTTAAAAATATTAGCAAAAATAAAAAATTGGTACCTTAAATTTTGCCCAAATTTGACCATGGCACGTTTTTTTGCTGTAACTGCTGTGGATTTAATTTTCACAGCATGTTTTTGTTAGCATTTCAACTGTTAACACCAAAAATTTGAAACCAGTTGATCAAAAACTGTAGATTTTATTCAAGTTTTCAAGCACCATGTCACATATTGCTAGTGTTATGCAGTTTGCTAGAGCTCAGCCCCCGAGCTTCAGCTCTAAGTTCCTTAAATTTGGCATACAGTTAGATTTCTCCAAAATCCCCTACCATGCCAAGAATTTGGTCACTAGGACTTAATTCCTTCGAGATATCAATGAAAAACTTAATTTTTCCATTAAAAACCCAATGTTACACTTTAAGACTGCCTAATATCAAAACCACTGATCTGACTTTGATCATATATATTATACATATTTTTCTATACATTCAATATGCACATGCCAGAAATGATGTCAGTATTGTGTATTTTTTTTAAGTTATGGGCCCAAACATAATGCACTTTGTAAAAAATCAAGAAATATATTTACTCCCTTAACAAGGGCATTGCTGAAGCTAGAGATCTTTTTTGTCAGGGATGTAACATTATTTAATCAAGATTCAATTGAATACCCAAAATTAGTTCTGAATTTTTCAAATTTTATAAATTATTAGTATAAATATAAAATTAGTACCTTAAATTTTGCCCAACTGTGACCATGGCACGTTTGTTTCCCGTGAGCACTGTTGATATAATTTTCATATCATGCACACATAAGGATTTCAGCTTTTTAGTTTAGAAAGCTGAAAGAAATTTGCCAAATATTGTAGCTTTTATTAATGTTTTTTATGAGACCCTGTCAGACTTTGGCTCTCTCCAGCCCCTCTTGAGTCACCTGTTTGTTGACCTTGTTGACCTTTCATCAAATTATGCACGCTTGAGGGGAGAATCCAGGCAGCTTATGGCCAGCCACAGTTGATCCAGGTGTCCTTGCAACCCAACTCATCTAGTAGTTTTAACCAACAACATAACAATAAACAATAAATTAATAAATTTTTATTGGTTTTTAATAACAAATTAAAGACAAATAAAAAAGGAATTTGTTAGTTTATAATAACAGGAAATTAACTTGCAGTTACTGATGATATAAGAATCTTGTATCGATGGGTAGAATGTCACGTATTCCAAATAACACCATGCAGTCACCTATGGCATTTTTCAGTTCATTTTTAATGATAAAGAAGTAAATCATATTATTCATTACTAATCATTAAGGATTATATGAAGGAAATTAATGATAGACAAAGATGCAGTTGATAATATTAATCTAGATTCCTACTGTGTCTAGTGTGTACATTGATGTGAAATTAGTCCAAAATGAATTTTTTACAGTTATTTTTTAATATAAATAAAAGCCATAAAACCAGGTACTTATGATCATTATTTAAATGTGTGAATTTTGTATATTCTGGATTCTCAACATCATTGTTTGGTGAAAACTGAATAAATACCAGACATGGTGCGAATACTTTGTAATTGTATTTAAATACAAATATGATTATGTACTCCATTATAAAATTTCTTGCATAAAGAATGGGAATTCAGGTAAAACTGAAAGTATATGAATACTCGTGCAAATACTTTCAAAATGTATTCATGAATGCATTCATGAATATATTCTTTAATATTATTTTAATAATCATATCAATTATATTTCATTTTAAAAAATCATATGATTCTCCTATTATTTTTAATAAAAATTATATTTGGGACAATATTTGTAATTTTTTTAATAAATAGTTAAACTCTTATATTATATGTTCTGCTTATAAGTTATATGGCCAAGTCAAAATCTGTGTGACAGTAGTACTCCATTTGTTAATAAAATCAATGAAATCAATCCTCTTCCCTGTCTCCAAAGGTACTATCAAAATCATACATAAGCTAAACAACAACAACTCATAATACAGCTTATATTTATTACCACACAAAACCAGCATGTGCCTCATTTCTAAATAATATTTTTTTATCATATATAACAGCTGAGCGTCGTGACCCATAGGTCCCTTGTTTGAAATTAGCCGCCAGGGGGCGTGGTACTGGAAACACTGCAACTTACCATTTTTCCGCAATATCTAAAAAAATATTTATCATATAACAATTTTTTTTGTCACATCTAAAACTAGGATCATTGCCTTATTCCTTCATACATTTAGCCTTGTGCTGCCATTACTATGGTTACCCAAAATTGGGGTAAAACTTGACAATCTGAAAATACGGAGTTTACCTGCTTCTATCTCTGTTGATATTTGCGATAGAAAGGTCTGGTTTTTGGCGTTAGACAGCATTCCTCTAGTTCTGAGTCATTCAATCGCAAGTCTCGTCATATCTCGCACCGTTTCTCGTGAAACGAGAACACGTAACCATTCGAAGAAATGCCTGTAATTCTGTCATTTTTTTACGCTACAGACACACGGTTTGCAGCGCTGGATAGCGTCCGACACTCGCAGTCACATTCAGGGGTCACATTGTTAGTCTCATCAAATCTCGCGCCGTGTTTCACCAAACCACCCAAGTCAAGTGCCGTTGCCGCGAGTGGTGGCAGGGTCCTTATGGGGGGCGGCCGGTGTATGCAGCGGTGCGTGTCGGCCTTTCCGGGTCCTATCTATTGGAGGCACAGTCCAAACTTTATTGCTTGCCGGAAATCTTCAATTTTCGCAAGCATGTTGGTCACCCGCGCATGTTTGTTCTTTCATCTTATGTTTTACACTAATATCCAAAAACTTATTTTTCATTTTCCGGTTATGGCTGCTAGGGGGCGCTGCACTAGACCCGTCCAAACAAATGAGTTTTTGGACATATTTCCGTAAGAGTAAACCTATATTACACAAACTATAGTTTATTTTCTTTCTCTTGACCTTCTTCAAAACATGGTGACGTCATCTGGTGTCCATCTTGTGTTACTTTGTCAGTATGTCCGTCTGTTTGTCAGTTATCTTCAAATTCGCCTACTTGCTGGTTAATGCATCTCACATATAGCAATCAACAAGCCAGATATTTGGAAGAATCCTTTTGAAACGATTACATCTCATGCCATTCACTAATATGACAAAACGCATTTATTGTCTTCAGGATATGTCCACTAGAGGGCGCTGCAGTCGAACATCCCCAATATATCCTTATTTGGCCATATCGCCAAAACTAGAAACCTCAATTACATAAACTATACCTTATTTTCTTCCTCTGAGTCTTCCTCATAACCTGGTTAAGTCATCTTGTCTTCATCTTGTGTCCCTTTGTTAGTATGTCTGTTTGTTTGTCAGTTGTCCTCAAATTCGCCTGCTTGTTTGTTCTTTCGTCTCACTAATAGAATTCTACAGGCCACAGTTTTGAAAGAATCTTTTTTAAACTATTAAATCTTGTCTTACAGTTATATCTCGAAGCAGATTATTAGGGAATCTGTGAGCTTATGCTTTGGTGCAGCGTCGTCCGTCGTCTGTAGGTTAACCATAGCTATCTCAAAAATGGCAGGAACTAGCATTACCAAATTTTTTTGTAAATAAACAGTCATCTGAAAAGCTCTATCGGATTTTGTTTATTTTTTGGCTTTCTGCATTTACTGAGATTTTATAGGGAAAAAGCTAAAAAAGCTGTAAAAATCTTCTTCTGCGAAACTGTCCAGCCAAATTGTCTAATATTTCTAAGAAATGATCTCTTGAACAATCTATCTCAAGTTTGTTCGAATGGTTTCAGTTCGGAGATTGAACAGGAGGTTGAACTTAGTCATCTGTCCAAAAAAGCTAACTAAAATTAAAATCTCAGAAACTGCTAGAGCTGTCATTACCAAATTTTAATACCTATGTTTGTCTCATATGTCATATCTGAAATTGAGGTTTTGGTGGTGCCACCTACATTGATCTGTTTTTTTACAAGGGAAAATGTAATTTTAGACTCTCCAGCTTATGCACTGTTTTATGATGAAACTGTTAAGCTGATTGGTTTAAACTTTACAAGAATTATTCTATGGTAGGTTTCTGCCAGTTTTATAAGAAGAGCTTGGGTAAATGCAACTTTAAAAAAGCAGTGTAGCCAATTAAAAACTATGATTTATTTTCTTCCTCTGAATCTACTCGATAATCTGAGTAGGTCATCTGATCTTATTCTTGTGTCATTTTTAGAGTATGTCTGTCTGTTTGTCAGTGATTCTAAATTTCGCCTGCTTGCTGGACCTTGCTTCTTGCAGTTAGCAATTTTTAGGACACACTTTTGTGGGAATCCTTATGGAACTGGAACAACATCTTATTTCTTACATTAAAGTCTCAAAATAAATTTTTAATGTTTGGGATATGGCCGCTACCATATATTGGCCATACCTCCGACACTATAAACTCTACCTACTAAAACTATAGCTCATTTTGCTTCTCTTTACGTTTCCAACTTTTTTCTGGTAGTCTGTTATCTCAGGTGTGTCAGTATATCTGTCTGTTTTTAGCTAAGTCTGCTTACAAGTTCTTTTGTGTGATATATGTCGTTCAACAGGCCAAACTTTCCAGCAATCGCTTTAAAAGTCTTTCAATAGAAAATGACAGTTTGTCCAATCTGTATGTCATTTTAGTCCGGAAGCTCTCGACCTATGGTCGTCTAGTCTGTCTGTTTGTTTGTTTGTTTGTCATCACTCTCCTGGCCACAATTTTGCCACAATCACCTTGAAACTTTCAGAGATGATGGACAACCAAAATTCTAGGTGCTCTATTGTTTTCAGTCCAAATAGGTCAAAGGTGAAGGTCGAGGTCATCAAAAGTATACAAAACGGGTTTTTCTTCATATCTTTGTAACTGTTAGTTGTATCTACTTGAACTATAGCTCATTTTAATCGTCATCCAATGGCCTTTCTTCTGGTGGGTACCTTACTCAAATTTGCTGTTTCTATGGTAACACATTTTCGGGGAAAAATTATCATATTTGAAAATCAATGGACTAAATTGTCAGTTTTAATGCTAGAGAGGTCTAGTTTTTTGCATTAGGTAGCATTTGTTTAGTACTACATGATTTTATTAAAAGTCTCGCAATATCTCGTAAGATATCTCTTTAAACGAGATATTTCGAGATTTCATTGATCTTGCCCTGGAGGCCACAGTTTTGCAGGAATCTTTTCAAAACTGATATATTTCAAGTCTTACCCTAGCATCTCGAATTTGTTTTTTCATTTTCTGGATAGGGCCACTAGGGGGCGCTGGATGCGAACCTCCCCAACATATCATATTTTGGCCATATCTCCAAAATTAAAAGCCTCAAATACATAAACTATAGCTTATTTTCTTCCTCTGAGTCTTCTCCATAACCTGGTGTAGTCATCTGGTCACAATTTTGTGTCACTTTGTCAGTGTGTCTGCCTGTTTGTCAGTTGTCCTCAAATTCGCCTGCTTGCTCTTGCGTCTCACATATAGCATTCTACAGGCAACAGTTTTGAAAGAATCCTTTTGAAACTATTACATCTTAAGTCTTACACTAATATCTCGAAAACAATTTTTCATTTTCCGGATATGGCCGCTAGGGGTGCTGAACTCGAATCTCTCCCAACATATCATGCTTTGGCAATATCTCCAAAACTATAAACCTCAGTTACATAAACTGTAGCTTTTTTCTTCCTTTGAGTCTTCTCCATAACCTGGATTAGTCATCTGGACTCAATCTTGAGTCACTTTGTCAGTGTGTCCGTCTGTTTGTCAATTATGCTCAAATTCGCCTGCTTGCTGGTTCTTGCGTCTCACATATAGCATTCTATAGGCCACAGTTTTGACGGAATCCTTTTAAAACTATTACATCTTATGTCTTACAATAATATCTCGAAATAAATTTTTCATTTTCCGGATATGGCCACTAGTGGGCGCTGCACACGACCCTCACACACATACCATTGTATTGGTATCTCTGCACCCAAAGCCTCAGTTACATAAACTATAGCTTATTTTCTTCCTTTGAGTCTTCTCCATAACCTGATTAAGGCATCTGGTTTCAATCTTCTGTCACTTTGTCAGTGTGTCCATCTGTTTGTCCGTTATCCTCAAAGTCTCCTGCTTGCTGGTTCTTACGCCTTACATATAGCATTCTACAGGCCACAGCTTTGACGGAATCCTTTTGAAACTGGGACATCTCATGTCATACACTAATAAAACGAAACGCATTTTTTGTCTTCGTAATATGTCCGCTAGAGGGCGCTACAGTCGAACCTCCCAAGTATATCATTAATTCCCCATACCTCCAAAACTATAAATCTAAATTACATCAATTATAACTCCATTTTCTTCCTTTGAATCTTCTCCATAACTAGGTTAAGTCATCTGGTGTCAATCTTGTCTCACAAAGTCAGTATGTCTGTCTGTTTGTCTTTTGTTGTCAGCTTTGTCTGCTTGCCTGTTCTTTTGTCTCATATATCATTCTACGGGCCACATATTCTCAGCAATGGCCCTGAGAGTCATTCAATTGATAGAAAACCGACAATATGTTCTGTCTGTCCGTCTGTGTTTCACTTCCGATTTCCGGCAAGCGTTCGACCTATGGTCGTCTAGTTTGTTTGTTTGTCTGCGCTCTCCTGGCCACAATTTTGCAGCAATCGACATGAAACTTACAGAGATGATTGACAACCCAAAGTTCTGGAACCCTATTGTTTTTGGTCAACATCGTGTCATGGTAAAGGTCAAGGTCATGGAAAGTATACAATACAGTTTTTGCTCCTTAACTTTGTAACAAATGGTCGTAGCCACTAAAACCATAGCTTGTTTTTTTCGTCATTCCATGGCCTTTTATGTAATGGGTACCTGACTCAAATCTGCCGTTACCATCGTTACGCATTTTTGGGTTAAAACTTGATAATTTGAAAATAGTCATGCTACATTTTCTATCTTTGTCAATTTTTAAGCTACAGATGTCTGGTTTTGGTCATTATGTAGCTTATAGGCAGCTTGGCATGATAAAACTGAAAGTCTTGCCAAATCTCGCACTAGATCTGGTCAAACGTGAAAAAACAAGATTTCACGGAAATGCTTATAACTCAGCGACTTTTTAAGCTAGACCGGTCTGGTTTTCGGCATTTCGTAACATTTGCCAGCCTGGCATGATAAAACTGCAAGACTGGCCAAATCTCGCACCATTTCTCGTTTAATGAGAAAAAACGAGATTTCGCGGAAATACTTATTACTCGGCGACTTTTACAGCTACACAGGTCCAGTTTTCGGTATTTTGTAACATTTTGCCAGCTACACATGATAAAACTACAAGTCTCGTGAAATCTTGCACCATATGTTGTCAAACATGAAAAAACGAGATTTTGCGGAAATACTTATAACTCGGCGACTTTTACAGCTACACAGGTCTAGTTTTCGGTATTTCGTAAACTTTGCCAGCTTGACATGATAAAACTACAAGTCTCGTCAAATCTCGCACTATATGTTGTCAGACGAGAAAAAACGAGATTTCACGGAAATGCTTATAACTCAGCGACTTTTACAGCTACACAGGTCTAGTTTTCGGCATTTCATAACATATGACCAGCTTGACATGCCAGAAAAGAAATCAGGCCAAATCTTGCACCATCTCTCGTCAAGCGAGAAAAACAAGATATCACGAAAATGCTTATAACTAGGTGACTTTTATGGCTAGACAGGTCTAGTTTTTGGCATTTCATAACATTTGGACGGCTTGACATGACAAACCTGCAAGACTTGCCAAATCTTGCACCATATCTCGTCAAACGATTAAAAACGAGATTTCACAGAAATGCTAATAACTCAGCAACTTTTACAGCTAGACAGGTCTAGTTTTCGGCATTTCATAACATTTGGCCAGCTTGACATGACAAACCTGCAAGACTCGCCAAATCTCGCACCATATGTTGTCAAACGAGAAAAAACGAGATTTCATGGAAATGCTTATAACTCGGCGACTTTTACAGCTACACAGGTCTAGTTTTCGGCATTTCATAACATATGACCAGCTTGACATGCCAGAAAAGAAATCAGGCCAAATCTCGCACCATCCCTCGTCAAACTAGAAAATATGAGATATCATGGAAATGCTTAAACTGGGCGACTTTTACACTACTCAGGTCTAGTTTTCGGCATTTGGTAACATTTGGCCAACTCGACAAAGTAAAACTGCGAGACTGGCCAAATCTCGCACTATATCTGGTCAAATGTGGAAAAACGAGATTTCACGGAAATGCATATAACTAGGTGACTTTTAAGGCTAGACAGGTCTAGTTTTTGGCATTTCATAACATTTGGACGGCTTAACATGATAAACCTGAAAGACTAGCCAAATCTTGCACCATTTCTCGTCAAACGATAAAAAACGAGATTTCACAGAAATGCTAATAACTCAGCAACTTTTACAGCTAGACAGGTCTAGTTTTCGGCATTTCATAACATTTGGCCAGCTTGACATGACGAACCTGCAAGACTAGCCAAATCTCGCACCATATCTCGTTTAAGGAGAAAAAAACGAGATTTCACGGAAATACTTATAACTCGGCGACTTTTACAGCTACACAGGTCTAGTTTTCAGTATTTCGTAACATTTTACCAGCTTGGCATGATAAAACTACAAGTCTCATCAAATCTTGCACCATATGTCGTCAAGCGAGAAAAAAACGAGATATCATGGAAATGCTTATAACTAGGCGACTTTTACAGCTACTCAGGTCTAGTTTGCGGCATTTGGTAACATTTGGCCAACTTGACATAGTAAAACTGAGAGAATGGCCAAATCTCCCACCATATCTCGTCAAACGATAAAAAACAACATTTCACAGAAATGCTGATAACTCAGCGACTATTTAAGCTAGACAGGTCTAGTTTTCGGCATTTCATAACATTTGGCCAGCTTGACATGACAAATCTGAAAACTTCTCACTGCTTCTTGTCAAACGAGATTAATGGGATTTCATGGAAATGTTTGAACTTGGTCCCTTTTACACTAGAAAGGTATGCAGCTATTCAAGGTCAGCATGCATACATAAACGTATTATTCGTTTCTGCTGCCCCCACAATGTTGCTCATTCATATGACTGTTTCTACATGCACTCTCTGTCTATCTGTCTGTATTATTTCCATTTCCGGCAAGCGCGTGACCTCTGGTCATCTTGTGTTAGCATTTCAACTGTTAACACCAAAAATTTGAAACCAGTTGATCAAAAACTGTAGATTTTAATCAAGTTTTCAAGCACCATGTAACATATTGTTTACATCAAGCTAGTGTTATGCAGTTTGCAATAGCTCAGCTCCCCAGCTTCAGCTCTAAGTTCCTTAAATTCGGCATACAGTTAGATGTCTCCAAAATCCCCTACCATGCCAAGAATTTGGTCACTGGGACATTGGAGATATTAATGAAAAACTTCATTTTTCCATTAAAAACCCATTTTTACACTTCAAGATTGCCTAATATCAAAACCACTGATCTGACTTTAATCATATTTAATATACATATTTTTCATTCTCTATGCACATGCCAGAATGATGTCAGTATTGCGTAATTGTTTTAAGTAATGGGCCCAAACATAATGCACTTTGTAAAAAATCAAGAAATATATTTACTCCCTTAACAAGGGCATTGCTGAAGCTAGAGATTTTTTTGTCAGGGATGTAACATTATTTAATCAAGATTCAATTGAATACCCAAAATTAGTTCTGAATTTTTCAAATTTTATAAGTTATTAGTATAAATATTAAATTAGTACCTTAAATTTTGCCCAACTGTGACCATGGCATGTTTGTTTCCCGTGAGCACTGTTGATATAATTTTCATATCATGCACACATAAGGATTTCAGCTTTTTAGTTTAGAAAGCTGAAAGAAATTGGCCAAAAATTGTAGCTTTTATTTATGTTTTTTATGAGACCCTGTCAGACTTTGGCTCTCTCCAGCCCCTCCTGAGTCACCTGTATGTTGACCTTGTTGACCTTTCATCAAATTATGCACGCTTAAGGCGAGGCATACTCGGAATCCAGGCAGCTTATGGCAAGCCACAGTTGATCCAGGTGTCCAACCCAACTCATCTAGTAGTTTTAACCAACAACATAACAATAAACAATAAATTAATAAATTTTTATTGGTTTTTAATGACAAATTAAAGAAAAATAGAAAAGGAATTTGTTAGTTTATAATAACAGGAAATTAACTTGGAGTTACTGATGATATAAGAATCTTGTATCGATGGGTAGAATGTCACATATTCCAAATAACACCATGCAGTCACCTATGGCATTTTTCAGTTCAATTTTAATGATAAAGAAGTAAATCATATTCTTCATTACTAATCATTAGGGATCATATGAAGGAAATTAATGATAGACAAAGATGCTGTTGATAATATTAATCTAGATTCCTACTGTGTCTAGTGTGTACATTGTTGGAAATTAGTCCAAAATGAATTTTTTACAGTTATTTTTTAATATAAATAAAAGCCATAAAACCAGGTATTTATGATCATTATTTAAATGTGTGAATTTTGTATATTCTGGATTCTCAACATCATTGTTTGGTGAAAACTGAATAAATACCAGACATGGTGCAGATACTTTGTAATTGTATTTAAATACGAATATGATTATTTACTCCATTATAAAATTTCTTGCATAAAGAATGGGAATTCAGGTAAAATGAAAGTATATGAATACTCGTGCAATACTTTCAAAATGTATTCATGAATGCATTCATGAATATATTCTTTAATATAATTTTAATAATCATATCATTTATATTTCATTTTAAAAAATCATATGATTCTCTTATTATTTTTAATAAAAATTATATTTGGGACAATATTTGTAATTTTTTTTTAATAAATAGTTAAACTCTTATATTATATGTTCTGCTTATAAGTTATATGGCCAAGTCAAAATCTGTGTGACAATAGTACTCCATTTGTTAGTAAAATAAATGAAATCAATCCTCTTCCCTGTCTCCAAAGGTACTATCAAAATCATACATAAGCTAAACAACAACAACTCATAATACAGCTAATATTTATTACCACACAAAACCAGCATGTGCCTCTTTTCTAAATAATATTTTTTTATCATATATAACAGCTGAGCGTCGTGACCCATAGGTCCCTTGTTTTAAATAAGATTTCACACTCTTATTTTTAGTGAAATATTGGAAAGGAATTCTGGCCCCGTCTGTGATCTTTATATAACGACCTTCACAGGTGTTGCCCGGCCATTTGTTGACAATTGCGGCTTGTGACTTTACGGTAAACGGCAGAAACCTCGTGCACAACAAGGTCATAATATAAACTTGCTGGTATGAAGTTTGACTAGTATTGTTTTGAATAATTTGATAATATTATACCCAAATATCGTATAAGGGTAACAAAGGCCTACTACAGGCTTTTATTGATTTTTTTTTCCGTTGAAAACTTAAATGAATATCCCTAATGATCGCCAAATTGTCGGAGTTTTTCAGCACCTCTTCTGCCGTAGCATGTAATATGCTAAAGTTTTAGCTGGTCGGCAAATCAGAGATCCCTATTCAAGATATTACAGGTTTTAGACCCTCGTTATCAGATTGGTTAAATCTGTCAAGCTCATGCCAAAGATGAGTGATCGTTTTGATGTTAAGTTAAAACAATGGGCCATTCTGTATTAAACCGTGACTGGCTATATATACTGAAGGGTAAATCACAGGCGCTTCAATTGCTTTTAGTGTAGATTTCGGTATAATTTGTTTTTTTTCTGAGTCATTTCCTTTTAACTATAACTAATTTTACTTTTCCTAACCATTTTAACACACTATATGGTCAATCTCCTCACTATAAATATTATTTTGCATTATGTGTTACAAGAGTTCTGATGTCGGCAACATGCATGGGTGAAGGAGCACTAACCGTCTGTAAATTTAGATGTCCTTGAAAATACTTTTCAGGTCCTTGAAAAGTGCTTGAAATTTTTCTCATGATAAGTGTATGAACCCTGGTGTTGCACTGCAGGGAATGGTACTTGAATTCCATTAGTATCAGGTGGTTGGGACGCCTCTGAAGTCTGGGTGCGACCTATATTATGGACTTTTCCTGAAACAAAACTTGAACGGTTTTCTCCAGAGGGATCCTAAAAGTCAGGGTGCGACTTGTAATAAGGATGCGACTTCTACAACAACTTTACGGTACATTACACAGAAATAATTCAAGAGAAGAGCTCCCTCAAGTTTGTTCAAATGGTTTGGGTTCAATAAACATGCAAATGTTGGTCACATGACTCATATTTGAAAAGAAAGATGCAATCCAAAATCGTAAATTCTGAATCAAATAATATTTTTAGATATTATTGTTTGCTAAATCTTAAACAAACAAAAGGGCAGTGATGTTGTTGAAATTCCAATTTGGCCACCAGAGCACAATAGATGAGTTTCTTTTGCGCATAATATCTCACCAAGAATGCATGATCATTCCTTTTATTCACAGAGATCATTGGTCCCTATAAGGACTCCATCCCTACCAAATTACAGGTCTGTTAGAATTTTAATATGGCCACCACATCACAATCGTTGATTTTCTTTTGCACGTGATATCTCATCAAGAACATGCATGATCTTCCTTATTTGCACAAGCATGTTGGCTCCTGTGATTGCTCCATCCCTATCGAATAACAGACCTGTTGGAATTCCAATATGGCCACCATAGCACAATCAGTGAATTTCTTTCACACTTGATATATCAACAAGAACATCAGTAGAACTTTCTCATATTCACAGGGAGGATTGGTACCTATGGGGACTCCATCCCTGTCAAATTACACACCCGCTGAAAAAACCAAAATGGCAGCCAGACTACAATCAGATTTTTTCTGTCGCAAATATTTTCAGGAACAGAATATCCTTGAAATTTTGGCCTGGACATGCATTGTTGATGGCATTCTGGAACACAAGACTGGTCAAGCATTTTATCAGGGAAGCATTATACCTATTGTATATCCCATGGCACAGGTTCACATTAGGCCTATGTGCCTTGATCTTGAATTTTAATGATTTATTTATACCAGGTTTACAAGCAGAAGGTTTATGGCCCTCGCCACGTGTGGTTCATCATTGGCTGGTACCCTGACAGGTGGTTCGCCCAGCCAGATGCCGAGATCAATTGCACAGCACCGCAGATGATGGAGGCTCTAGAAGGACACTTCACCACGGAGGGACTTATGCTGAATCAGGGAAATTCAAGCACAATATCTGGAATGGTTTGTGCTAATTTGATATAATATGTAGTACGCAATCATAAATATGCTTATGTTGTTGTGTTTTCCATAGATTTTGACCTTCCATATTATTGTTTTGGAGGTTTATTGTATATTGTAGATATCACACAAACACAAGCACAAGCATGTGTTTCCTTATTCAGCCTGCTCGTGTTATTGACTATCACTAGAACCTGATGTGACCTAGCAATTAATTAACCTGTTGAGATCAGCTGACTGTTAATCATCTGAGCTGTGGCAATGGTCCTTTATCTGTCGTCTGAATGTAAATTATACCTGATGTATATTCCATTGCACAGGTTTGTAAACTGCTGAACTGTCATCATTTATAAAAAAAAGCCAAACAATGATCATGGTAATAGTATAGATCTTATGTTCACCAACTGCTCACATGCTTCAGTTTCAACATAAGAAACACATTGTGAGGTCACAAACTATTATTTGTAACAATTTCTTACTCATTAATACAAACTGATCATGTCAAAGAACCATGGCCTATATTACCTCTTCCTCACAGACACTATCTCCATTTTATATTTGTTTAGATTTTTAGCTCAGCTGACTAAAAGTCATCTGAGTTATAGTCGTGGTCCTTTGTCTGTCCGTCTGTCAATCCATTAGACTGGCATGTTTTGAAACGGTGAGACCAACAAAACCAAAATTTTGCATACTGTTAGACAGTCCACAAGATCTGCTACCAAACCGAAAACTGGGTCACCTTGACTTCGTTCCTTTGAGAAATTAAGGAAAAACCTCAATTTTCCATTAAACACCTATTATCACACTTCAGGATAGTATAGATTTATTCCAGCCACCGACGATATCAGCCGAAGGCCTCAAATCGACCATATCTGCTGCCAGCGCCCAGCAGGCAACCATTTCGGCTGCAACCCCGACAATGCCACTGCTGGGTGCTGACTCTTGCAAGTCAACCATATCAGCCGCAACTCGGGCGCCGGGGCACCATTTGGCCCGCTAGGCTTCCTCATTAGTAGCCGCCGTTCTTCTGGGCTACTTAATTTCAACATACATGCGGCTACCTGGGAGGGGGGCTCTACTGAGACAGTAGGGAGTTGAGCACTGCAAAGCCGACCCCGTGAAGACAGAGCTTGTCTGGCTCAAGTCCTTGCCAGTAGAATGTGTAGTCCTTCTCCATGAGACTGCCACTGGATGGGAGGCGCGCCTCCTTAAGGGCAGCAATGTTGATGTTGAGCTTGGACAACTCACAGTTGATAATGGCGGTTTTCCTGGCGTCGTCAATCTGCTTGAGGTCATCAGAGAGGCCAGAACACATTGTTCTGACGTTCAAGGTTGCCAGCAGTAGGGCTGGTGTGTTCTTTCTTTTTTAGCGAACCTGTGAGCTTATGCGATGGTGTGGCGTCGGCCGTCGTGCGTCGTCTATACGTTAACCCATACTATCTTGAAAACGGCAAGAGTTAGCATCAAGAAATTTTCTGCAAAAAATTAGTCATCTAAAAAACTCTATCGGATTTTGCTTATTTTTTGGCTAACTGCATTTTCTCAGATTTTATAGAGAAAAAGCTAAAAAAACTTTAAAAATCTTCTTCTCCGACACTGTTCAGCCAAATTGTCCAGTATTTCACAGAAATGATCCCTGGAACAATCTCTCTCAAGTTTGTTCGAATGGTTTAAGTTCGGTGATTTTTGGCTGAGTTACAGCTAGTTGTCTTAGTCAACTTAGTCATCTGTCCAAAAAAGCATACTAAAATTACAATCTTAGAAACGGCTGGAGCTGTCATCACCAAATTTTATGCCAATGTTGGTCACATGAGTCATGTCTGAAATTCAGGTATTGGTGGCGCCACCTGCATCGACCTTTTTTGAACACGGGTCATCAGTGCCCGTATCATACTGACAGCTACAAAAAACTTCTTCTCTGAAACCATTTGGCCATATTGTTTAATATCACACAGAAATGATCCTAGGGTAGTGAAGCAGATACATCTAGCCTGGAACCAGTTTATCAACATCCGTTGCATCATGCCTCCAGACATTTAGATTTCAGGTTATTTTTGGTTAATATTGACAAGAATGTTTTTTAAAAACTTTTAAAAAATGTAGATTTATGATTTTAGATATTCCTCATGCCAGGCAATGTTTACAATCACAGGTATATACGTTAACCCATACTATTTCGAAAACGACTGGAGCTAGCATCATGAAATTTAATGCAAAAAATTAGCCATCTGAAAAAAATCTGCATTTTCTCAGATTTTATAGAGAAAAAACTAAAAAACCTTTAAAAATCTTCTTCTCTGAAATGGTCTAGCCAATTTGTTCAATATTTCACAGAAATAATCTTATATACCATCTTTCTCAAGTTTGTTCAAATGGTTCAAGTTCTGTAAATTTTGGCCTAATTATAGGAATTTGAACCTAGTAATCTGTCCAAAAAAACACTAAAATGACTATCTCAGAAACGGCCAGAGCTATCATCACCAAATTTTATGCCAGTGTTGGTCACATGAGACATATATGAAATTCAGGTATTGGTGGCGCCACCTGCATTGTCCTTTTTTGTACGGGAGTCATTGGTCATCTGTATATCAACCCATAATTTCTCAGGAATTGCAGGAGCTACCAAAAATGGTGGCGCCACCTGCAACCATTTTTGCACAGCGTCCATCTGTTCATCTGCCTTTGGATAATATTACTCATATCTCTGCAGTGGTTTGACTTATCCACCTGAAATTTTGCAGGTTTATACATCCTGGACAACTTTCTCGATTTATATCAGGTGGCGCCACCTACATTCGCATTTACTCTGCAGACATCCAAGCTCATATCTCGGGAACCATTTGACTGATTGGGCCAAAATTTTGCATGTGTATAGATCTTACATAGCTCTTCATCATACGCAAAACTGGTGGCACCAACTGCAACCATTAATGCACAGCGTCCATCTGTTCATCTGCCTTTGGATAAAATCACTCATATCTCAGCAGTGGTTTGACTTATCCACCTGAAATTTTGCAGGTTTATACATCATGGACAGCTTTCTTGATTTTATGACAGGTGGCGCCACCTACATTCACATTTACTCTGCAGACATCCAAGCTCATATCTCGGGAACCGTTTGACTGATTAGGCCAAAATTTTGCATGTGTATAGATCTCACATAGCTCTTCATCATAGGCAAAACTGGTGGCGCCACCTGCAACCATTTATGCACAGCGTCCATCTGTTCATCTGCCTTGGGATAAAATCACTCATATCTCAGCAGTGGTTTGACTAATCCACCTGAAATTTTGCAGGTTTATACATCTTGGACAGCTTTCTTGATTTTATGACAGGTGGCACCACCTACATTCACGTTTAAGCTGCAGACATCCATGCTAATATGCAACACACCACGCTCTATTCCCCTTGCCACTTAATCCATGCCTCACTTCACCCGTCCCATTTCTGCGGATACACATAGTGGCTTGATGACTACCCATATTCTTGTTTTAAAATGTCCTAGTCCGAAACTTGCAGTTCAGAAACGTCCATTTTGCTGAAATCATAATGACTAAAGTAGATATGCAGGACTTAGGAGGATCAGTATTAAATTTTAAAAATAAACCTCCATTTATACTCCTAAACTTTGCACAGGTTCGCATTAGGCCTGTAGGCCTTGTTTATTAATCTAGATATTTTGATAAAAGGTTTATGAATATTTCAGCTTGATACAAAGCATTTTAGCCAAAGCCTTTAGTTTATGTAAACAGATTTGCCAACAGGCCAAGATTGTGTCTGTATATTTAAATAGGTTAAGAAACTGCCAACTGTTTCAGATTTGGCAATAGTTCAAGAGTTCATTCAGTGCAGCCAGATATAGGTCAAGAGTTCAATCAGTGCAGCCAAGCACAAGGCATGTGATCTCCTCATGGGTGACTTGTGAACACCTCATGGGCACCATTTCATCACCTCATGGGTGTCATGCCCCTCAGGGCTGCATGTGGAGCCAATCTATTTATAGCTTTGGCAGACTGCCAACTGTATAAGATTAGGCAACAGGGCAAGACACTCAGTGCAGCCAGGTACAGGTCAAAAGTTCACCCAGTCTAGCCAGGTGCAGGTCATGAGTTCACTCAGTGCAGTAGCCTGAGCCAGCAAATTTGTCACAGTTCACTCTGGGCAACTGCCTTTCTCATCTAAGCCTGGTTAGCCCCATGCATCAGACTCAAGGTAAGTTTGATGTATTGGCCTGATATTATGACCTGTCTGTGTGTCTTTGATGGCCTTCTCAGACAAAAGACAAGTGTCGCCAACTACAATGACTTTTGCACAGTGTATGTGCCTGCTTATTTCTATAGAGGAATTTGATATATCATTCTGAAATTGGGCATATTTATACCTATCAAATAGCTTTGTTGTATACAAGACTGGTGGTGCCACTTACAATAATTTTTGCACAGTGTGTGTCCCTGCTTATTTCTCAGGAGGAGTTTGATATATCAGTCTGAACTTGGGATATGTATATATCTCTGATAGCTTTGTTGTATACAAGACTGGTGGTGCCAGCTACAATAATTTTTTGCTCAGCTGACTGTAAGTCAACTGAGGTATAGGTATGGCGCCAGTCCGTCTGGACGTCCGGGCGTCTGGCAGTCCATTAGCAGGGCACAAATCATAACAGCTGGTCCTTGAAACTTCTAAGTAAAGATCCAGGGAGGTCATAAAAAATCTCCTTGGAAAACAGAAATTAGGTCACTGCGACCTATATCCTTTGAGCTATGGGGCTTGAAAGTACCCCCCAGAATAGTAAAAATTTGATACAAAACCTATTTCTTGATAAAGAATGCATGGTTTTATGAATATTGCCTTGACTATTGACCATGACTAGTTATGTCAGTTCCTGAAACGTGGTGGGGCCACCTGTATTTTAACAAATATTTTTAGCAAACCTGTGAACTTATGTGATGGTGCGGTGTTGTGCCTCGTCCGTACTTTAACCATAGCTATCTCAAAAATGGCTGAAGCTAGTATCACCAAATTTTTTGTAAATAATCAGTATTCTGAAAAACTCCAATGGATTTTTTTAAATTTTTTTTTCTAACTGGATTTTCTTAGATTTTATAGGAAAAAAGCTAAAAAAGCTTTAAAAGTCTTCTTCTCCGAAACTGTCCAGCCTAAATTGTCCAATATTACACAGAAATGATCCCTGGAACAATCTTTCTCAAGTTTGTTCAAATGCGATATAGTACATTGATGAATGGCTGAGTTACAGGAAGCTAAACATTTGGCCAAAAATGGCATAATAAATTCAAGTCTCAGAAACAGCTTGAACTATCATCACCAAATTGTATGCAAATGTTGTTCACATGATTCGTATTTTAAATTGAGTTTTTTGTTGCACCACCTACATCATGCAAAAACCATGTAATTTTGGCCTTTGAGTTCAGCTGACTATAAGTCATCTAAGCTATAGCTATGGTCCTTTGTCCGTCCTCCATCCGGCCTGCCGGCCATTAACAGGGCATGTTTTGAAACCATTGGATCTACGAATCTGAAATTAGGCATACAGTAAGATGTCCCAAATCTCCTTCCATACCAAAATTGAGTCACTATGACTTCATTCCTTCGAGATATTAAGGAAAAACCTCATTTTTCCAATAAAAACCAGTTGTTTAAGACTTAAGACTGCATAATATCAAAATCACTGAACTGATATGAAACATTTTTAGCTCAGCTGACTATAAGTCATCTGAGCTATAGTCGTGGTCCATTGTCCGTCGTCCGTCCGTCTGTCCGTCCGTCCGTCCGTCCGTCCGTCCGTCCGTCCGTAGATGTGGCACGTTTTGAAACCGTAAGACCTAGGAATCCAAAATTCGGCATAATGTTAGATGTCCCCAAGATCTCCTACCAAGCCGAAAACTGGGTGTTTGCAACTTCGTTCCTTTGAGAAATTAAGGAAAAACCTCAATTTTTTATTAAAAACCTATTTTCACACTTCAGGACTGCCTAATATCAAAACCACTCATCTGTTTTACCTCATATTTACCATAAATATTCCTCTATATAGTTCCTATGTACATGCCAGAAATTTTGTCTGTATTATTTAATTTAAAAAAGTTATGGGCCCAAACATAATGCATTTTGTAAAAAATCAGAAAAGATATTTGATCACTTAACACAAAAAATGTTAATGCTATAAACCTTTTTTCCAGTAATATAACTTTAATTAATCAAAATTAAATTGTATACCCAAAATTAGATGAAAATCTTGTAAATTTTTTAAAATATTATTAAAAATAAAAAATTGGTACCTTAAATTTTGCCCAACTTTGACCATGGCACGTTTTTTTCCTGTAAGTACTGTGGATTTAATTTTCTCAGCATGTTTTTGTTAGCATTTCAACTGTTAACACCAAAAATTTGAAACCAGATGATCAAAAACTGTAGATTTTAATCAAGTTTTCAAGCACCATGTAACATATTGTTTACATCAAGCTAGTGTTATGCAGTTTGCAAGAGCTCAGCTCCCCAGCTTCAAATCTAAGTTCCTTAAATTCGGCATACAGTTAGATGTCTCCAAAATGCCCTACCATGCCAAGAATTTGGTCACTAGGACATTCAAGATATTAATGAAAAACTTCATTTTTCCATAAAAAACCCATTGTTACACTTCAAAACTGCCTAATATCAACACCACTGATCTGACTTTAATCATAAATAATATACATATTTTTCATTCTCTATGCACGTGCCAGAATGATGTCAGTATTGTGTAATTGTTTTAAGTTATGGGCCCAAACATAATGCACTTTGTAAAAAATCAAGAAATATATTTACTCCCTTAACAAAAGCATTGCTGA
The DNA here is from genome assembly GCA_026874595.1 of Sipunculus nudus. Lineage (NCBI taxonomy): Eukaryota > Metazoa > Annelida > Sipuncula > Golfingiida > Sipunculidae > Sipunculus > Sipunculus nudus. The sequence continues at coordinate 65,316,962 of CM049310.1, forward strand.
AGCTAGAGATTTTTTTGTCAGGGATGTAACATTATTTAATCAAGATTCATTTGAATACCCAAAATTAGTTCTGAATTTTTTCAAATTTTATTTAGTATAAATATAAAATTAGTACCTTAAATTTTGCCCAACTGTGACCATGGCACATTTGTTTCCCGTGAGCACTGTTGATATAATTTTCATATCATGCACACATAAGCATTTCAGCTTTTTAGTTTAGAAAGCTGAAAGAAATTGGCCAAAAATTATAGCTTTTATTAATGTTTTTTATGAGACCCTGTCAGACTTTGGCTCTCTCCAGCCCCTCTTGAGTCACCTGTATGTTGACCTTGTTGACCTTTCATCAAATTATGCACGCTTGAGGCGAGGCATACATGGAATCCAGGCAGCTAATGGCAAGCCACAGTTGATCCAGGTGTCCAACCCAACTCATCTAGTAGTTTTAACCAAGAACATAACAAAAAACAATAAATTAATAAATTTTTATTGGTTTTTAATAACAAATTAAAGAAAAAAAGAAAAGGAATTTGTTAGTTTATAATAACAGGAAATTAACTTGCAGTTACTGATGATATAAGAATCTTGTATCGATGGGTAGAATATCACATATTCCACATATTTTTCATTCTCTATGCACGTGCCAGAATGATGTCAGTATTGTGTAATTGTTTTAAGTTATGGGCCCAAACATAATGCACTTTGTAAAAAATCAAGAAATATATTTACTCCCTTAACAAAAGCATTGCTGAAGCTAGAGATTTTTTTGTCAGGGATGTAACATTATTTAATCAAGATTCATTTGAATACCCAAAATTAGTTCTGAATTTTTTCAAATTTTATTTAGTATAAATATAAAATTAGTACCTTAAATTTTGCCCAACTGTGACCATGGCACAATTGTTTCCCGTGAGCACTGTTGATATAATTTTCATATCATGCACACATAAGCATTTCAGCTTTTTAGTTTAGAAAGCTGAAAGAAATTGGCCAAAAATTATAGCTTTTATTAATGTTTTTTATGAGACCCTGTCAGACTTTGGCTCTCTCCAGCCCCTCTTGAGTCACCTGTATGTTGACCTTGTTGACCTTTCATCAAATTATGCACGCTTGAGGCGAGGCATACATGGAATCCAGGCAGCTAATGGCAAGCCACAGTTGATCCAGGTGTCCAACCCAACTCATCTAGTAGTTTTAACCAAGAACATAACAAAAAACAATAAATTAATAAATTTTTATTGGTTTTTAATAACAAATTAAAGAAAAAAAGAAAAGGTATTTGTTAGTTTATAATAACAGGAAATTAACTTGCAGTTACTGATGATATAAGAATCTTGTATCGATGGGTAGAATATCACATATTCCAAATAACACCATGCAGTCACCTATGGCATTTTTCAGTTCAATTTTAATGATAAAGAAGTAAATTTTATTATTCATTACTAATCATTAGGGATCATATGAAGGAAATTAGACAAAGATGCAGTTGATAATATTAATCTAGATTCCTGCTGTGTCTAGTGTGTACATTGATGTGAAATTAGTCCAAAATGAATTTTTTACAGTTATTTTTTAATATAAATAAAAGCCATAAAACCAGGTACTTATGATCATTATTTAAATGTGTGAATTTTGTATATTCTGGATTCTCAACATCATTGTTTGGTGGAAACTGAATAAATTCCAGACATGGTGCAAATACTTTGTAATTGTATTTAAATACGAATATGATTTTGTACTCCATTATAAAATTTCTTGCATAAAGAATGGGAATTCAGGTAAAAATGAAAATATATGAATACTCGTGCAAATACTTTCAAAATGTATTCATGAATGCATTCATGAATATATTCTTTAATATTATTTTTATAATCATATCAGTTATATTTCATTTTAAAAAATCATATGATTCTCTTATTATTTTTAATAAAAAATTATATTTGGGACAATATTTGTATTTTTTTAAATAAATAGTTAAACTCTTATATTATATGTTCTGCTTATAAGTTATATGGCCAAGTCAAAATCTGTGTGACAATAGTACTCCATTTGTCAATAAAATAAATGAAATCAATCCTCTTCCCTGTCTCCAAAGGTACTATCAAAATCATACATAAGCTAAACAACAAATCATAATACAGCTTATATTTATTACAACACAAAACCAGCATGTGCCTCATTTCTAAATAATATTTTTTTATCATATATAACAGCTGAGCGTCGTGACCCATAGGTCCCTTGTTTATATATATCTTTTTACATATTATTTTTAATATATTTTACATATGTACATACCAGAAATATGTTCAATATTTTGTAAATTTTTGAAGTTATTGGCCTGAACATAATGCACTTTGTAAAAAATCAAGAAAGATATATACTACCTTAATTAGCATGAGAATTGCCAAAGCTAGAGATTAGGGGTCTCAGGGCCCTTCATCAAGTTATAAGCCAATCTCAATGATTACCTCAGCCACCATTTTGGTCCCTGATACAACAGGGTCCCCACTAAATATTCTGTCCGGCCACCGTGTAATAGTAACTCCAACTAGATTAGCAAAACAGTTCTTACCACTCCACTCAATCAGCAATTTCACGCACACCAGCCATATCTCAAGTCTTAAGCAACTTCCAATAAGTTTTTGTCCAGTCCAATTCCTCCGACGTTAACCAGCGTTCTCTAAAAATCCTTCTTCTCGAATCTCTCCCTCTTTTTAACTTGCCCGCCTCCCCCCCCCCTACCGGGGAGCTCTGACAAAAACATTTCATACCGGTCAAACTCTACACGGTCCTATAGCTAAAAGCAGGGTCCGCCACATCTGTCTCCCCTTAAAATCAACTGCCTGCAGTTGAGACGTAACAACAATCAAAGAAAATGATATCATAAAGATTTTGAAATCTCAATTAGTAAAAAACAGTGATAACATAAACATACCCTGATTAGTCTCTGATGAAATCAATTATTTATAAATAAAAATAATAACAAAATATACTTCCGTGCATTTCCTGAAGTTCATGGCACAAATGCCCTCCAATAAACAAACAAATGAAAAAATACTTCTCTAAGGTAGAACAACAGAAGGGTTCTTAGAATTTAAATAAAACTAGAAATACCAAAGAATAAACATAGCCAAATATAACTTGAAACTAGTATGTCAGTATACCAATTTTCAACATCAAACAGAGTTTCATGCAGGTGTACTGTGAATAGGATGACAGACTAGTTGTGGTTGATGTGGAAGGGGACCTGGACCCCCTATCTTGCGGTGTGGAACTGTGCTGCAAAAGTGCAGTGCGATACCAATCAGCCCACTGGTTTAGTTGCTCTCATTGGTCCGCTAGGTCCACCTCTGTCACCTGCTGGCTAAGATGGTCAAGGGTGCGATGGTCAGCCCACAGCTGTTGGTTGAGGATGCTTATCTCTTGAGAGCGCTCCTGATCCTGTCTTTCTAGGAGAGCGACCCGCTGTCTGGCCTCATGCAGGTCAGCACGAAGCTGACCGACAATGCCCCTGTACTCAACCATATGTTGCTCCAGGGTGTTCGCTACCCGCTCCAAAGGAAGGGTCAGGCCTAAGTAACTAAACACCCATTCCAGATTCCCAGGAAATGGCTGCCCATCTGGGTCCTGGTATCCCTGATCACGCATGCAGTCTCTTAGTACAGGGACATTGTAGATGTTGGCCCAACATTCGAATTCCCTCTCGTCTTCGAATTCGCCGAGATGCCGTTGCCGCATGTGGTCTCTCAGACATGCATTTTTCTGAACCACAAACTTGCAGTGCACGTTAGGGCACCTGAAGACCCTGGTATAGATCATATGCTGTCCCAGCCAATGGCATCCCAGCAAGCATTCACTGTCTTTTTGAAGTCTGCAGCGCCTCACAGGGCAATTCAAATGCCTCCTGGACACCACTCTGGTCCTCGAATCTGGCTGTCTCGCCCCAGCTGTTCCAGCCACACCATCTGCCTGACTACTATTCTCCATGTTCCCATCCCCTGCTATTCTCTCGTCTTGCACCGGGGTCCCCAGTGTCACAGGCGATTGTGGTCTCGTACATGTCTTTCTATTGTGTTGGCTAGTGCTGGGTCTTGCAGGCGCACATCCTGCACGGGAAACTGCACCATAGTTCTGCAAACACAGTATTATCAAGAATAAACTTATTGAACTAATCCATGTTCACATGAACACATGGTTGACCCATGGCGAACCTCTCCACACATTTGTAGTTATTCATTATTCTACCTGCTGTATAAGATGCTCTTTGTTAACATGACATGTAACCTGTACCATGGTCAAAGGGACATTCTAGGTTGAACCTTGTGGCTCTGGCAATATGATATTTCTTTCTATAGCCTATGCTATCTTACAAGGGTTTTTATTGATAATACATGCTATCCCTGCCTGTTCTACCATAGGTTTAAAAACCTATTCATCATATTTATGAGTCTAGCAGCCCAAACATCAAGTTCCCTGTCTTATATGTTCAGTCGGTCCACCAGCTTTTTGACGCAAAAACCCAAGTTGATAACATCGGCCGCTGAGCTGTCTCATCCTCGGCGTCATTGTCTGCTTCTCCATTGTTGTTTGCGGATGCCTGTGGAGGGGTCTCTTTGTCCCGATCATCCAGGATATTACTGGTTCTGATTTCCCATCTTCTGTGTCATCCTTCCCATTAGGTTCCCTTTGATGCTTATCAGCCACCCCTAGGTCATCCAAATCTACTGACAGATCTCTCACCAACCCATTTTCGCCCACTTGGCTATTCGACTTAAGCAAGCATTCATGTTGGGCATCTCCTAAACAAGCTTTCAGTTGATCCACATGTAAGACCTTACTGGGTTTTTCTGGGGCCTCTTGTATTTGTCACCTCATCAATTACAAGGAACGGGCCCGTCCAACCTCTACCCAGTTTCTGGTTGCCTTTTGGTGGGTAGTAATACCATACCCAACTTCCAATCGGGAACTTCCCGTGTATGGCGTTAACGTCATAGTTCCGTTTTTGGCGCTCTGTTGCTTTCTTGAGGTGCTGCCTAGCATGTTCATGGGCAACCATCGTTGCTTCTTTTACCCAAGTGACATACTCGTGTGGACTCTGAGGTACTTGGTCTGCCGGCAGGCCCCCCATGAGTAGATCTATTGGCATAGTCTTTTCTCTGCCCAGAATCATCAAATCAGGTGAACACTTGGTACTATCGTGGGCGGTTGCGCAATATGCTGACATCATATATGGTAGAAGATCATCCTAGTTGTCCTGATAGTTGTTCACAAAACAAGACAACGATTGGAGTAAGGTTCTGTTGGCTCGCTCTACAATTGCATCACTTTGGGGCCGATAAGTACAGGTTCTTGTCTTATCAATCTCCAGCAACCTACATAGTTGATTCATCAGTTTTGACTGGAGATCAGGTCCTTGGTCACTATGTAGAACCCTTGGAATCTCGTACTTTAAGATGAAGTCATGCATCAGCCTCTTAGCAATAGTTTGAGCGGTGTGGTCTGGCAGTGCGTACACCTCAGCCCATTTTGTGAAATAATCTGACAGGACACAGATGTACTGATTTCCATTCTCAGTAGTCCTCAGTGGGCCAAGAATGTCTAGAGCTATAGGTTCCATTCGATCTCCAACAGGACTCTGATGAAGAGGTGCTTTACGGGGTCCTGTGCGTGGTTTTCTGTTGGCACACACGTTACATCTCTGACACCATCGAATCACATCCCATTTGTGACCAGGCCAATAATAGCGTTGGCGTACATTATGTAGAGTCTTTGTTATGCCTAAGTGTTCAGCTAGTCTCTTGTTATGGACAAACTTCATGATTTGCTTTCTCAATGGCCATGGTGTCACAAGTTGACGAATCTTTGGCATATTGTCACTAGGAGCCCACTCTTCATAGAGTAAATTGTCCAGGATCACTAAGTTGTTCCACTGGCTCCACAATGCTTTCAAGTCTCGTGATTCTGTTGCTATTATGGCCCATGGTGGCTTTTGTTAATCTCTAGTCATAAGGACCATTATTTTTGATATTGCAGTATCCTCTTGCTGTAACCTTTGAAGGACATCAGTGTCATACTCTTGACACCACTCCTCGAATGATTGATGGCTTTGGGAACTTTGGGAGGCATCATTCTCCGTATCACTGGAAGCTCAACTATGGTATGCACGGCTGAGATCTTTCACATATCTGGTTTCAAACAGTCCTCCCTTTTGTACTGTCATCAGTCTTGGTATGCTTGGCCCCTGCTCTGGTTGGGATATCAAAAGAGTACATGTCTAACACCGTAAGCCACCGTGCTAACATCCCTTCAATGTTATGAAAGTTCTTTAACCACCGTGATCGGTTCAGAGAATGAAGTTGCGTCCCCACAAATATTGTCTGAAGTGCTTAATGAACGTCACCACCACCAAGAGCTCATGTTTAGTGGTACAGTAGTTTTGTTGGGAACGATTTAGGATCTGGCTGCCATAAGTGATAACACATTCCTGGCCACCTTGGAGTTTGGACAGCACGGCGCCTATGCCTTCACCACTTGCATCAGTATCCAAAAGGAACTGGTCTTCTTCAGTCAGATACAACAACAACAGAGCTTTCATAAGTGCTTTCTTAAGCGCTTCGAATGACTTTTGGCTCTTTTCAGTCTATTGAAATGATTTCTTTTTGGGGTTCCCCCTAGTCAGAGCAATCAATGGTGCGGCGATCTCTGAGAATCTGTTTATGTGTCTACGGTAGTAAGCAGCTAAACCGAGAAAACTGCGAACATTAGTAAGGCTGCTTGGTACTGGTACACTTGGTACACTCTTCGACAGCTTTGACTTTATCACGGTCACACCTGACACCATCAGCTGATACTAGGTGTCCTAAGAATGTCACACTACACTGGAATAAATGGCATTTCTTTGGTTTCAGTTTTAAATTGGCTTCACGTAACCTCTGCCATACAGTCATCAAATTTTCTAGCGCATGATCAAAGTCTTGTCCGACACAGATCACATCATCAATGTAAACTAGACATTGTCTCCACTGGAGACCTCACAAAACATTCTCCATCAGGCATTCATAGCTCGAGGGCACATTACATAGGCCAAACGGCATGAGCTTGAACTGATGTAAACCGAGATGGGTACAAAACGCAGTCTTTTCCTTGGATCTATCATCGGCCATCTTTAGTTGCCAATAGCCTGAGGCCATATCGTGTTGAAAACCGCTGGCTACCGGATAGAGTGTCCAACGAATCATTGATACGCGGTAACGGATATGCATCTTTTCGCGTCAAGCTATTTAGTCGCCGGTAATCGATGCAAAATCACACTCCTCCATCTTTCTTGGTTACAAGCACTATCGGCGATGCCTGAGGGCTGTTACTGGGCTCTATAATGCCTTGGTCCAACATCTTTTGTACCTCTCTTTCCACTACAGCTTTCTGAGATTGTGGTACCCTTCGCGGTGGTTGTTTAATTAGCGGGCTACAACCGGTATCAATCTTATGTTCAGCCATGTTGGTAAGGCCTAAATTTCCATCTGGTCCCAGGAATACATCTTGGTAATCAGAAATGGCTGCTTTTAAGCGACTCATCTGATCTTATGTAAGGTCACCAGGTACAGTCTAATAATGGTTGTAAGTGTTCTGGTAAATAGATGTCTCTATTTACATCAAGATGACTGATATCTGTGGGACTGTCTTCTGGTAGCGGAATAATTTGATTTATCTCTGGAAACTGAGCAATCAGTGTTCCTTTTGCCACTCCTCATTCCTTGGGTTGATCACGGTGATTGGTACAATCTTGTTGGATGTATCTATTACAGTGCTCAGGCTGCCAACAAGAAGTCCAGTCTCTTTAACATATTCAGGGTCTGGCTCCAACATGGCACTGGTTGAAGCTTCAGTCCATAGCTTTCTGAGTTTACACAGGATAGTCGCTTCATACTGTGAGGGAACTATCACTCTCTCTTTCACATGTACATGGGCCACATTCGTACTAGACTGATAATGCATTTTGTACCAGATACAGCGCAGGTCGTGAATGTGCTGGCAATTTGTCATACAGTTCCCTACTGATAATACGGTGTGTTGACCCTGTATCTACCAAAAAGTTAACATCAGTGCAGTTTATACGACCGGGACAATTGCCATCTGGTGGCATCTTTTAATCCGCCAGACCATCCGGGTTTTGATGTTGTAATTGTCCTAGGCATAGAAGGTGCACTAGGTGTCAGGGTGGTAGGTGCCGAAACGCGTATACCACCTCCCAATCTGGCTCTAGGTATGGATATATACTGTTGTTTTGGTGATTGATCTGTTGGTGCAGGTACATAACTACTCAGCTTAACCGGGTTGAAATCACTTAGGCACACAGGCTGGGGTGTGTACCCTGGAAATGTAGGTGTCACAGGTGGTAAATGCGCAATGGGGTTGTATGTTTCCTGCGGCGGGTGGTGACTGGTTATACCTCTCTGAGTGCAGGCCTCGAATTTGACGATGGGCAACCGGCAAATGCCGGTTAAAATTGGCTGGCTGCCGTCAGCCATGATCCTAACCAGCAGCAAGCTGCCGGTCAAAAAAATCTTCACTGCATCCTTCTTGTCTGTACACAATCACAGCCACTCTATATGTTTTTTTATTATGCCCCCGCCACAAAGTGGCCGGGGCATATAGTTTTACCCATGTCCGTCATTCCGTCCTTCCGTCATTCCGAAATCAAACAGTTGTATGGACTTTTTTTCGCAATGCCTGCAGATATTGGCCTGATTTTTGGTGTGTGGGCAGATATAGACCAGTTACAGATCGAGTTCGCGTTTCGTCCCGGTTGACCTACTTTTGACCGTTTTACGGCTCCTAAACTTAGAAAATTTCATGAAAAATAGAAATATTCATGACAGATACACATGTACGGACTTTTTTTCGCAATGCCTGCAGATATTGGCCTGATTTTGGTGTGTGAGCAGATATAGACAAGTTACAGATCGAGTTCGCGTTTCGTCCTGGTTGACCTACTTTTGACCGTTTTACGGCTCCTGAACATAGAAAATTTCATGAAAAATATGAAATTTCATGACAAATACACATGTACGGACTTTTTATCACAGTGCCTGCAGATATTGGCCTGATTTTTGGTGTGGACAGATATAGACCAGTTACAGATCGAGTTCGCGTTTCGTCCTGGTTGACCTACTTTTGACTGTTTTACGGCTCCAAAACTTAGAAAATTTAATGAAAAATAGAAATATTCATGACAGATGGGTCAGTCTCACGAAAGATGCACCAGTGGGTGTTGACATGGGCCAAAATTTAATTTCTCTGTATACGTTTTTAACTGTGATTTTTTAATAGGGTACAACCTGGAGTTTACCATCTCATTTATGTACAATATATTGACTTAGGTTTGTTGATGTGACCTCCCATCGAAAATTTGATAAATTTTTTGGCATGTACTACGAGACACATATCCTTTATAAGCATAATTAGCTGGGTGTAGCGTAAAACGGGACATACTTTAGTTTTATGATGATATGTTATTCATGATGTTCTGGACTCACGATGAATAAAAGTTATTGAGTCCTTTTTGTCTGTTTGTTTATGGTATGCATATATTTTTCTGACATCTAATGAACAAAAATTAATTCACCCAAGATTGTTGATAATTTTCTGTGTGGCTTGTGTCTTGCTGGAAACAATGGCTGTCCAAAGGATGTTAAAATCTCCCCAGAGACAGTCCCTTAATGCTGATCTTGAACTCCACGACTGGTTGAGGGTATTGACCAAAAAGTTTTGAATATTAGTTTGCATCTCGTAGTACACAAGCTATTTATGTAACTTTGAAGGAAGTGCTCATGCGTGTATCTTATTCGCATATTCAATAGCAGAACAATTGGATTAATTTCTGTCAATGGAGTAGCTGAGAGAAATACGTGGTCCCTAGTTTGACCGGTATTACCATGTTGAGCTAGTTTAAAGTATACAGCCAGTGCATTTTATCAGAGTTTGTGTGATATCAGCTATATATTGTCTTGGATAGAATAAATATATTATATAAGGTCCATTTAAAGACTACTGAATAGAGTAAAAATCATTTTTAATAAATCACTTGTAGAATCACTAAGACATTTAAAGCAACTGGAATTATCAGGCACATCTCGTAGAATTCATCTCGTATGATACACACAATAGGCGTCGGTCTTAACACAACTCAAAGATCAGTTAATTATAGTCTTTAGACATCATTGTTTATTGAAAAACAATACAGTTTTAACTGGTGTTTCGACTGGTGCAAAGAAACCTGAAAGGGCACATAAACAGTAAACCACCTTAAACTTTAATAAGCAGCTGTAGTATAAAAATCTTATATCTATCGTGACCAGGTGGCAGTTGGGTCTAATTCTGTCAACAACCCTCGCCCCCAACAAAATACTTAAATAACTGTTACTACCAGAAGATTTTACGAACGACTATACCAACGCTTAATTATTAGCTCAGCTGACTGAAAGTCATCTGAGCTATAGCGATCACTGTTTGTCCGTCGTCCGTCTGTCCGTCTGTCCGTCCGTTAACCAGGCACAAATCGTAACCGCTGGACCTAGAACCTTGTAACTTGGGATTCTGAGAGGTCCATAAAAAATCTCCTTGGAAACCAGAAATTAGGTCTCTGTTACCCCTATCCTTCGAGCTATGTGGCCCCAAAGTACCCCCCAGAAAAGTCAAAAATTTCATACAAAAACTTCAATATCTCATTAACTACTTGACTGATGGTCATGATTTTTGGCATACATATTGATCATGAGATGTTACATCACTTCCTGCAGACTGGTGGCGCCACCTGTATTTTTCGATTTTTTACTAATTTTTTTCTCTATTTTTGAGACCTTTAAAAATGTGAACATCTGTTAACAAGGCACAAATCATAAAGACTGGACTTAGAATCCTAATTTTTGACACACCGAGAGGTCCATGAAAAATCTCCTTGGAAACCAGAAATTAGGTCTCTGTTACCCATATCCTTCGAGCTATAGGGCCCCAAAGTACCCCCCAGAATAGTAAAAAATTTCATACAAAAACTTCAATATCTCAATAACTACATCACTGATGGTCTTCATTTTTGGCATACATATTGATCATGAGATGTTCTATCAGTTCCTGCAGACTGGTGGCGCCACCTGTACTGTTTGATTTTTTACGATTTTTTCCTCTATTTTTGAGACCTTTGAGGATGCTGTCATCTGTTAGCGTGGCACAAATCGTAACAACTGGACCTAGAATCTTCATTTTCGACACACTGAGAGACCTATGAAAAGTCTCCATGGAAACCAGAAATTAGGTCTCTGTTACCCATATACTTCGAGCTATGGGGCCCAAAATTACCCCCCAGAATAGTCAAAAGTTTCATACAAAAACTTCAATATCTCATTGACTACATCACTGATGGTCATGATTTTCGACATACATATTGATCATGAGATGTTTCATCAGTTTGTGCAGACTGGTGGCGCCACCTGTATTTTTCAATGTTCACGAATTGTTTTCTCCATTTTTGAGACCTTTAAGGATGTTGTTATCTGTCAACAGGGTACAAATCGTAACGACTGGACCTAGAATCTTCGTTCTTGACACACAGGGAGACCCATGATAAGTCTCCATGGAAACCTGAAATTAGGTCTCTGTTACCCATATCCTTTGAGCTATGGCACTCCAAAGTACAGCTCAGAATAATGGAAAATTTGACTATGATACAAAAGCTAAAGTATCTGAACAACTAATGCAGAGATAACCATAATTGTTTGCATGGATATTGATCATGGAGTGTTTCATAAGTTTCTTCAGACTGGTGGCACCACCTGTATTTGTTCGGTTTTTTTTTTACGAAATTTTCCGGTATTTTTGAAACCTTTAAAGATATGAACATCTGTTAACAGGGCACAAATCATAAAAACTGGACCAAGAATCTTCATTCTTGACACACAGGGAGACCCATGAAAAGTCTCCATGGAAACTTGAAATTAGGTCTCTGTTACCCAATATCTTTAAGCTGTATGGGTCCAAAATACCCCCCCCCCCCTTGAATAATGGAAAATTTGATACAAAAACTGCAGTATTTCAATAACTACAACACTGATGGTCATGATTTTCGGCATACATATTGATCATGAGCTGTTCCATCAGTTTCTGCAGACTGGGTGTGCCACCTCTATTTGTATCCGCCAAAACGAAGTTTTGCGGATACTATGTTTTTGACCGGGTTCCGCCTCCGCCGCCGCCGCCGCCCAGTTCGTTTCCGGAGAACTCCTCTGAGACTACTGGACAGATTTTTCCGAAACTTACACAAATTATCGGGTCACATGTGAACTGGTGCCTAACCAAGTGACCTTGACCTCTGACCTTTCGTCTCTGCCCAGCGTCCGTTTGTGCATCTGTTTCCACACATAAACCCTTATATCTCTGGAACCGTTTGACCGATCCGGAAAAATTTTTTACACAAATGTAGCCCTGGGATAGCTTTATAACATACACAACAAAAGGTGGAGCCACCTGCAACCATGTTTGCACAGTGTCCATCTGTTCATCTGCCTGGGGTTAAAATCACTCATATCTCTGCAGTGGTTTGACTAATTCACCTAAAATTCGGCATGCGTATACATCCTAGATAGCTTTCTCGATTTTATGACAGGTGGCGCCACCTACATTCACTTTAATGCTCCACACATAAACCCATATATCTCGGGAACCGTTTGACCGATCCGGAAAAAAATTTTACACAAATGTAGCCCTGGGATAGCTTTATAACATACACAACAAAAGGTGGCGCCACCTGCAGCCATTTTTGCACAGCGTCCATCTGTTTGTCTACCTTTGGTTGAAATCACTCATATCTCTGCAGTGGTTTGACCAAATTACCTGAAATTCAGCATGCTTGTACATCCCGCATAGCTTTCTTGATTTTATGACAGGTGGCGCCACCTACATTCAGGTTCACGCTGTAGACATCCATGCTTATATCTCCGAACTCATTCAACCAATCAGGACAATTTTTTTACACAAATGTAGCCCTTGGATAGCTTTATAACATACACAAGAATGCTTGTGTATATATCTTGGATAGTTTCTCATTCAAATAACAGGTGGCGCCACCTACAATCATGTTTATGTGGCAGAGATCCATTCTAATATTTAACACATGTTACTCTATATCCCCTTGCCACTCAATCCATGCCTTACTTCACCTGTCCTTCTCTGATTTTGGCGGATACACACAGTCGCTTGTCGACTACCCGTATTCTAGTTTTTAGCTCAGCTGACTATAAGTCATCTGAGCTATAGTCGTGGTCCATTGTCCGTCGTCCGTCCGTCTGTCCGTCCGTCCGTCCGTCCGTCCATCCGTCCGTCCGTCCGTAGATGTGGCACGTTTTGAAACCGTAAGACCTAGGAATCCAAAATTCAGCATAATGTTAGATATCCCCAAGATCTCCTACCAAGCCGAAAACTGGGTCTTTGCGACTTCATTCCTTTGAGAAATTAAGGAAAAACCTCAATTTTTTATTAAAAACCTATTTTCACACTTCAGGACTGCCTAATATCAAAACCACTCATCTGTTTTTCCTCATATTTCCTATAAATAATTCTCTATATAATTCCTATGTACATGCCAGAAATAAGGTCTGTATTATATAATTTAAAAAAGTTATGGGCCCAAACATAATGCATTTTGTAAATAATCAGGAAAGAAATTTTATCACTTAACACAAAACTTGTTAAAGCTAAGCACTTTTTTTCCAGTAATATTACTTTTATTAATCAAAATTAAATTGTATACCCAAAATAAGATCAAAATCTTTTAAATTTTTTAAAATATTAGCAAAAATAAAAAATTGGTACCTTAAATTTTGCCCAACTTTGACCATGGCACGTTTTTTTGCTGTAACCGCTGTGGATTTAATTTTCACAGCATGTTTTTGTTAGCATTTCAACTGTTAACATCAAAAATTTGAAACCAGTTGATCAAAAACTGTAGATTTTATTCAAGTTTTCAAGCACAATGTCACATATTGCTAGTGTTATGCAGTTTGCTAGAGCTCAGCTCCCGAGCTTCAGCTCTAAGTTTCTTAAATTCGGCATACAGTTAGATTTCACCAAATTCCCCTACCATGCCAAGAATTTGGTCACTAGGACTTAATTCCTTCGAGATATCAATGAAAAACTTCATTTTTCCATTAAAAACCCATTGTTACACTTTAAGACTGCCTCATATCAAAACCACTGATCTGACTTTGATCATATATAATATACATATTTTTCTATACATTCGCTATGCACATGCCAGAAATGATGTCAGTATTGTGTATTTTTTTAAGTTATGGGCCTAAACATAATGCACTTTTTTAAAAATCAAGAAATATATTTACTCACCTTAGATGAGAATTGCTGAAGCTGGAGACTTTTTGTCAGGAATATAACTTTATTTAATCAAGATTCGATTGTTTACCCAAAATTAGATCTGAATTTTGCAAATTTTTCAAGTTATTAGCTTAAATAAAAAATCAAAACCCTAAATTTTGTCCAACTTTGGCAATGGCATGTTTTTTTTCTGTAAGCACTGTTGATTTAATTTTCACAGCATATATACATAAGGATTTAATCTTTTAAAATCTGAAATTTCAAAGGAATTGATTGAATAGAGTACCTTTTATTCAAGTTTTCATACACCATGTCAAGTGTTGTTTACATCTAGCCCACCTAGTAGTAAAGCCTTCACTTGCATTATGTAACCCACCCCATGCAGCTTGTCTTGGCTCAGCTGGGCCATTACTAGCAGGCTTCTTCTCTGCCCTGCACACCCTCCCCCCCTAGATGATGCATTAACTAGATGAATGTTATAATTTTCTGTATTTCATTTTATTCTTGGCTATGCTACATTTTAGATTTTGTATTTACCACCAGGGTTACAATGATTAAAGTGCACATTTAATTGTGTCCACAAAGTGGTGTATTACTATGAAAGTGTGGATGTTCATCAGATAAGTAATTCCTTCCTTGAGAAGAGTAAAAACTTCACAAGGTGTGAAATTGATCATTAATTCCAGGAATAAATTAAAGCTTAGATTGTAATTAGCATAATGATATTGTTTGTCCCTCATTCAACCAACAGTGTGTATACTTTATTTGAAGAGATGTTTTTATTTTAACAAATTTACAGAATCTTATTTTATTTTGGTGAATAAGATTAAGCATGTACTGAAAACTCCAATGTGCAAAACTTTTTAATAGTGATTCAAGGAATAATCTTGCAGATGCCATGTTGTGGCATTATTTTCTTTTAAATTCAGTTTAAAAATTTGTGATTTAAAAATAATAAAAATATATGTGTATGCATAATATGACCCAATACGAGCTACACTCTGGATGTATAATGATTGCAACTAAGAATTCTAATATTTTAACTTATATTTTCAGTGTTTTTTTAATACAAATTTATAAAACTTGTAAATAAAAAAAATTAATCAGATAAAAACTATTTTAATGGAAAAAGTGGATATGCTTAAATAATATATAAACTTAAATGTATTATTCCCTTGAATGTGATATAAAGGTATCAGTCCAGACCTAGGAATCCAAAATTCGGCATAATGTTAGATGTCCCCAAGATCTCCTACCAAGCCGAAAACTGGGTCTTTGCAACTTCGTTCCTTTGAAAAAAATTAAGGAAAAACCTCAATTTTTTATTTAAAACCTATTTTCACACTTCAGGACTGCCTAATATCAAAACCACTTATCTGTTTTTCCTCATATTTACCATAAATATTCCTCTTTATAGTTCCTATATACATGCCAGAAATTATGTCTGTATTATTTAATTTTAAAAAGTTATGGGCCCAAACATGATGCATTTTGTAAAAAATCAGGAAAGATATTTGATCACTTATTAATCATATTATTCATTACTAATCATTAGGGATTATATGAAGGAAATTAATGATAGACAAAGATGCAGTTGATAATATTAATCTAGATTCCTACTGTGTCTAGTGTGTACATTGATGTGAAATTAGTCCAAAATGAATTTTTTACAGTTATTTTTTAATATAAATAAAGGCCATAAAACCATGTACTTATGATCATTATTTAAATGTGTGAATTTTGTATATTCTGGATTCTCAACATCTTTGTTTGGTGAAAACTGAATAAATACCAGACATGGTGCGAATACTTTGTAATTGTATTTAAATACGAATATGATTATGTACTCCATTATAAAATTTCTTGCATAAAGAATGGGAATTCAGGTAAAAATGAAAGTATATGAATACTTGTGCAAATACTTTCAATATGTATTCATGAATGCATTCATGAATATATTCTTTAATATTATTTTAATAATCATATCAGTTATATTTCATTTTAAAAAATCATATGATTCTCTTATTATTTTTAATTAAAATTATAATTGGGACAATATTTGTAATTTTTTTGATAAATAGTTAAACTCTTATATTATATGTTCTGCTTATAAGTTATATGGCCAAGTCAAAATCTGTGTGACAGTAGTACTCCATTTGTTAATAAAATAAATGAAATCAATCCTCTTCCCTGTCTCCAAAGGTACTATCAAAATCATACATAAGCTAAACAACAACTCATAATACAGCTTATATTTATTACCACAAAAAACCAGCATGTGCCTCATTTCTAAATAATATTTTTTTATCATATATAACAGCTGAGCGTCGTGACCCATAGGTCCCTTGTTTTCAAATTTTTACGAATTTTTTTCTTTTTTTTGAGACCTTTAAAGATGTGGTTATCTGTCAACAGGGTACAAATCGCAACAACTGGACCTAGAATCTTCATTCTTGTCATGCAAGGAGGCCCATAAAAGGTGCCTATGGAAACTTGAAATTAGGTCTCTGTTACCCATATCCTTCAAGCTATAGGACTCCGAAGTATCCCTCAGAATAATGGACAATTTGATACAAAAACTTAAGTATCTGAACAACTAATGCAGAGATCACCATGATTTTTTGCATGGATATTGACCATTAAGTGTTTTTATTAGTTTCTGCAGACTGGTGGAGCCACCTGTATTTTTGCATCTGCCAAAACGAAGTTTTGCGGATACTATGTTTTTGACCGGGTTCCTCTGCCGGTGTTCGTTTCCAGAGAGCTCCTCGGAGACTTATGGACCGATTTTCCCAAAACTTGCACCTATTATCGGGTCACATGTGAACTGGTGCCTAACCAATTTGCGTTGACCTCTGACCTTTCCTCTCTATCCAGTGTCCATTTGTGGGTCTGTTTCCACTCATAAACCCTCATATCTCGGGAACCGTTTGACCGATCAGGAAATAAAATTGATACAAATGTAGCCCTTGGATTGCTTTATAACATACACAAAAAATGGTGGCGCCACCTGTAACCATGTTTGCACAGTGTCCATCTGTTCATCTGCCTTGGGTTAAAATCACTCATATCTCTGCAGTGAATTGACTAATTCACCTGAAATTCGTCATGCGTATACATCCAGGATAGCTTTCTTGATTTTATGACAGGTGGCGCCACCTACGTTCACGTTCACGCTGATGACATCCAAGCTTATATCTCGGGAACCGTTTGACCGATCAGGAAATAAAATTTATACAAATGTAGCCCTTTGATAGCTCTGTAACATACACAAAAAATGGTGGCGCCTCCTGTAACAATGTTTGCACAGCGTCTGTCTGTTAGTCTGCCGTGGCCTAAAATCACTCATTTCTCTGTAGTGGTTCGACATAACTGCCTAAAATTTTGCAGGTTTATACATCGTGGACAGCTTTCTTGATTTTATGACAGATGCCACCTACATTCTAGTTAACGCTGCACACATCCAAGCTCATATCTCAGGAACCATTTGACCGATTGGGCCAAAATTGTGCATGTGTTTAGATCTCACATAGGTCTTTATCATACACAAAACTGGAGGGGTTACCTGCAAAGATTTTTGCACAGTGTTTGTCTGTTTGTCTGCCATGGGCAAAAATCGCTCATATACATGTAGTGGTTTGACTTTTCTGCCTAAAATTTTGCAGGTGTATACAACTTGGACAGCTTTCTGGATTTGTGGTAGGTGGCACAACCTACATACACATTTAGGCTGCAGACATCCATGCTAATATGCAACATACCTCACTCTATTTCCCCTTGCCACTCAATCCATGCCTCACTATCCGATTTTGGCAGATACATGTAGTCACTTGTCGGTTACCCGTATTCTAGTTTTAAACGTTTACACATTTTTCTCTATTTTTGAGATATATAAATACAGACTAAATCTTGGCCTGTTGGTTAATCTGTTTGATGCTTCAGTTGAATGGGTATATACTACCATTCTGATGATAAAATTTCCTTTTGCGAATCTCTTCCCAGTCAGCTGAGCGTCATGACCCATGGGTCACTTGTATTTGCTTAAAGCTGGTGCATCTCGTAGTGTGCCTCACTTAATCAGCCAGTGAACATATCTTAAGCAGAGCTAAACGATGTAAGCCGCCTAATTGTTGCATCGTCTTCTGGCGTTAGCCCATATTGTCCCTGGCCTCCCATGGTCTGTGGTGGGCTGATAACTGTTATGATCTGGGTTTTGTACAACCAAAGCGTGTCCTCCCGCTTAGGCCACTTGAAGCGGGGCAATTTTGATGACGTTTTCTGCATAAACCGGACAAATAGTGTGTCTTCATCGTCATCTACATTTTCTATTTGTCCAATATACCATTGCTCTTGGTACACAGCACATACAAACTCTCCACATTGGAAAGTGCGTGAGCTGTTGACCTGCTGCACGATTTGCTGGTCATGCGCATGCGTTGCTTCCTCCGTCGGTTGGACTGGTCCAGCTGCGGTGTCGGATAACGTAGTCTGGTCCATCGGCTCTGACCGAAGGGCTACACAGTTCCAACCAGAACATGTCAGTCTGAATATTCCACTGTCATAGCAACAGTCCTTAAAACATGATGTGTTCCTGACAGATATACTGCCATTCTGATGGGGAATCATGCTATGGGCATGGAGGAAACCTTTTACAGGTATTACATTCCAGTTGTCCATGGTTTGGCGAGCTTTCTGCACGTGTTGGCTAGGTACAAAAACGTAGTTCACCGCAGTTGCAGTTCTGCCTGATGCCCACCGGAAGTATTCCTCAGCATCTGATATTGTTTCTCCCCTTTTGACCGCCTCATCAGCCATCCGTTTGGAGCTGCCTCCCACTCCATCACATGGCCCCTTGCCATGACCCGATTCAAAGAACTGCCATGTGGCATGTAAGCCAAAGAGCTCATGGTGTTCTTTGATCATGTGAGCAATATAGCGGTTCCTATATTGGGAAGATGGGGAATCCATCAAATAATGCAATGTGCGAATATGGGGCAAGTCCTTCCTGATCTTTGGCAGAACTGCCTTGAGAAAAGCATAAACTGTTGATGCCGAATGACTGCGTTCATCAGAGACAACAATGTAACTTTTATGGGTGAGAACTCGCTCATTCTTTCCATAAAAGTGTACTACCATTCGGTGTAGTGTGACCTGAGTTTTGTTGTAATAGGCTGACTGTATCTCTTCTTTGTGAGAGCATGTATAATTTTCGGCGAAATCCATCTGGATTGTTGCCTCCTCATACTGCATGCGTGATTTTAAACGCCTTATTTCTTGGTACTGCGTTGTTACCGTGTGCATGTGTTTCCTGAAAACTTTTAGCTCGGCTAGGAATAGATTTTGGAATTCCTTCTTTGAGACGTCCTGATTCACAAGCCTGAGCCTGGTGAATTTCTTGCCTTCTTTCAGTACGGAAATGCGCTTCCATACTTTAAACGTCACGACTTCATTATCAAGGAGTTTCAGTTTTTCTGCTGCCGCAGAATCATCAAATTCTTGACAAAATGTGTCTGGATTTTGCACAACGCCATGTTGTTTCAGTGCCCTCAGTTTAAGAGACATATTTTGATGCTTTGTACATAAGCATGTACGGCGATCGTTGTATCTGACAAGTTTTACATACTTCGGCCGGGCTTTGGCAAAAGCTGCAAAGCTTATTACCTTGGAAGGGTGCTCTGACAGGTATTTAGTGTGCAAATTTCTCAAATAATCATTCAATACATAGAGTTGCACCTTTTGCTTTTTTGTTACTCGGATGGCATCTTTCTTACCAGGGAGACATGTACTGTTGTCTTCCCGTTTCAGGAACGAAACAACACTCGATTTAAGCAAAGATGCGGTGACTTTGCGCCTTGATATCTTTGCCTTTTTCTGTTTATCCAAGTTAAATTTGCGCCTGTCAAGATTGAGCTTGCGAGCAAGTGCGCGCCCACATTTTGACTTTACAATATGGCACCCATCGAGGACGCGCTGCCATTCCCTCTTTGGTAAGGCCTGCAGCTCTGAAACAAGGACATTCCCAAATACAAGTGCTTTTTTAATTTTGGGAGTTTTTGATGGGCTAAGTCCTTCTGTTCTTATCAATTCACTCGCCTTCTTGACAGGCGATGGCTCATACCTCAATCTTGTTTTGGATTTCAGAGACTCAGCTTTCTTTTTTTCACGAGTTAACTGCTTTTGCAGGCGCCAGAGTTTTGCCTGAAGCTTTGCGGCTTTTGCCCAGCCAGAGCTGCCTTACGCCGCATATTCCTCAGAGCGTAGTTTCTTCGTTTGCTGGACTTATTGAATGCCATCTTGACAATAAGAGGAGAGCTGGAACAAATGATTAGTAAATTTATTCATTTTTCCGGTATCAGTCAAGATGGAGAAACACATACAATATGTGTATATAATATTTTGTAATATACAGTCTAGATTTATCATGCATGTCATATTCATTAGGTGAAAAAAATCATCTGTGTAACATGGTAAGTAACAAGAACTAGTTGTAGAATTACAGTGCTTTGGTATTTATTGATTTAAGCTTACTTTATTGACACGATTTATACTTATTGTCAACATTTGCGACAGGTGTCTCTGCATCTGAAATACCTGATAAGTAAGCTGTCATCCATCGAATGAGACTGCAATTATAGTGCTTTGGCATTTATTGAGTTAAGCTTACTTTATTAATACTATTTAAAGCATACTTGTTGTCAACGTCTGCGACAGATGTATCCGCTGAAGGTGTATCTGAAGTACTAGGTAAGATGTCGCCCATCGAATCAGACAGCCCGCCTGTTTGTAAGGGAAATGAGAGTACAGAAATTCGCTCTGAAGCATTTTCGTCCCGTTGATAAAATGATTTATTCAGTCGTAGAGACCGCCGTAGACATGCGCCCTCAGCCTGTGTCCTCTCACTTCCAGCAGCACAGCCTAAAATAGTGACATGACGTCACATGAGAAGATAAGGGAATGATATTTTAAATTCCACACTTAAAACAATATACTAGTAATTTGTTGGTTTAAGCAAATCTGATGGATAATGCCTTGACTAGAAAACACACGCACAGTTGTGAGATATAACTTGTTCCAATAGCTAACGAGATATCTATATATTATTAAATCTGTATTTTTTGTAGGATTTTAACACTTAAATTAAGTATATATATATATATATATTTCTTTAAAATAAATATAAAAAACTGCGTGTTTGTGCGAGGGTGCGTGCGATGGTGTGTGTGCGTGTGTGTACCTGGAGCTGTCAGCACTTTTCCCTGTTTGACCTGCGTTGACCTGCGATATTCGGCTTGTTTTCTTGCACTGTATTCCCTGGCATGTTTCAGTTTGTTTTCAGGCATGTCTTGCCGACGGACGTAGTAAGTGGCCACACGTGCAGCTTCGTTTTTCAACCTTGTCTGTTTGTCCTTTAATTTTT
This sequence comes from Sipunculus nudus, assembly GCA_026874595.1. Classification (NCBI taxonomy): domain Eukaryota; kingdom Metazoa; phylum Annelida; class Sipuncula; order Golfingiida; family Sipunculidae; genus Sipunculus; species Sipunculus nudus. Next base: position 65,338,758 of record CM049310.1, read on the forward strand.
GTTTTTCCCGCCATCTTCGGCATGCATGTGCATGGGAAACCCTCTGTGATTCAGTCAATGGTCGTCTTATTCTTGAAGACTTTGGACGTGCCATTGTCACTGAAATATTGAAATAAAAAAGAAATATATTATTCATAATTTGAATTTTGACTACACGGGACTCGCCATTACGGAAATATCATTATTTGTAAGCCAGAGGATTTTTATCTTTGAGTACCAGAACACAGTATAATACGAGATTTCTATGTATATTACGAGATGTACATTTACTGTACGGATGGAAAATTAAGGAATGAAGTTCCGTGAGTTTTTATCCAAAGTTTAAAGGAATACCATTGTCATCTTGAAAGGTACGAAATATCCTCAGGGTATTAGGAATACTTTCCCGATAAGCTGACAGAGTACCAATTCTAGAGAAATGCATGTATCCTACGAGATCATTAATGTGACAGCAGCATCCCACTTGTTGTACACGTAACAAACTTCTATTACTTTAGGCAAAATTAGACCCTCGGCTCTCCCATATAATTTATATTTTTCGTTGAAATGTATGCATGCTACACAACTTACATATATAATGCAGACTCCTTACTGTAGTCTTGGTAATCCCGTTTGATTTGTGCACTACGAGAAGCCACACGATGAACCCATGTGGGAAAGCAACACTAGGCAACAGTAATCCTATTTCATATTCATGGAATTCAGACCACCGCTACTTACACAAACATAGTATAAACTCTTGACAGTAAAGCTTATTGCAGTGTTTCAGTCTGTTTCTACATCACACTGTTACGTGAAGTTATTTTCTAACATGATCTGACTTAAAACTATGGCTCTACTCACCTTATCAGGACACACTGGCGTCTTACTTCCTTGACCTTGACAACTCACGTGACTTGCAGTCTGACGTTTCAACTAGATTTGTACTCCACATATCCGATAGATGGCGCTTTCTACTTATTTGTTTCTCCATCTCGTAGATGACACTCTCGTAGTACATCAAAAATATCTTATTTTGGCTCAGTATTTTAGGCAAATTGAGTTGTATGAAGTTTTTCATGGTAGGCTGTGGCAACAATGTGTATTCAGACTCTCAAATATGATTAACTGTGTATAAATACTGCTCCTTTTACAATATCAGTAATTGCAAAGCTTCTCGTAGTACATGATTTAAAGTAACATTTTAAGAAATTCATTTTTATTTAATTGTGATGAAGGACTTTGTCATGAATAATCCATTTTTTTATTGTTCCATCTCGTATAATATTTGAAAATTGACACAAAATGTCAGAGGCGTTTTTGAAAGCTTGTGAAATCTGTAAAGTCTATTTTTTTTGTAAATATATTGTCCCATAAGGACATGTCCACAGAAACACAAAAATTATAAAGGACAAAACCACTATTATTTTAAAAAGTGAAACACATTTAAAAATCAAGGCGTGTGGAAAGCCATTTTTTTATTTTTTTGGCCTCTCTTTTCTTCACAGTACTTTTATTACGGATAATACATGGGTAAAACCATATATCCCCAGGAAGGTCTTCCTATGGGCTTTCTCAATCTGGCCTTTCTGGTAACATGTTCGTAACCTGATAGATTATATATGCCGTGGAACGTATTTTAGCATTGGCTCACTTTTCGTGAGACTGGCCCAGATACACATGTACGTACTTTTTTTCGCAATGCCTGCAGATATTGGCCTGATTTTTGGTGTGTGGGCAAATATAGACCAGTTACAGATCGAGTTCGCGTTTCATCCCGGTTGACCTACTTTTGACCGTTGTACAAACATAGAAAATTTCATGAAAAATAGAAATATTCATGAAAGATACACATGTACAGACATTTTTTCGCAATGCCTGCAGATATTGGCCTGATTTTTGGTGTGTGGGCAGATATAGACCAGTTACAGATCGAGTTCGCGTTTCGTCCTGGTTGTCCTACTTTTGACCGTTTTACGGCTCCTGAACATAGACAATTTCATGAAAAATATGAAATATCATGACAAATACACTTGTACAGACTTTTCTTCACAATACCTGCAGATATTGGCCTGATTTTTGGTGTGTGGGCAGATATTGACCAGTTACAGATTGAGTTAGCATTTCGTCCTGGTTGACCTATTTTGACTGTTTTACGGCTCCTGAACATAGAAAATTTCAAGTAAAATATAAATTTTCTTGACAAATACACTTGTACAGACTTTTCTTCACAATACCTGCAGATACTGGCCTGATTTTTGGTGTGTGGGCAGATAATGATCAGTTACAGATCAAGTTCACGTTTTGTCCCAGTTGACCTATTTTTGACCATTTGACGGTGCTCTAACCTAGAAAATTTCATAAAAAGGTGCATATGTATGGACTTTTTTTCGCAGTGCCTGCAGATACGGGCCTGATTTTTGGTGTGTAGGCAGATAATGACCAGTTACAGATCGAGTTCTTGTTTTCTCTCAGTTGACCTACTTTTGACCATTTGACTGCTCCTGAACATAGAAAGTTTCATGAAAAATATAAATTTTCATAACAAATGCATATGTTACAGATCGAGTTCGCGTTTCATCCCGGTTGAAAGACAGAAATTTTTATGGAAAATGCACATGTATGGACTTTTTTTTCACAATGCCTGCATATACTGGCATGATTTTTGGTGTGTTGCTTGATAATGACCCGTTACAGATCGAGTTTGCATTTTGCCCTTGTTGATCTACTTTTGACCATACGACACCTCCTGAACTTAAAAAAATTTTCAAAATTTTACAAATGTTTCTAATTTGCCCAAGGCGGGGGCATTCGTGTCGTTCCGACACATCTAGTTAAAAAAAAACTTAGTGTTACTTGTTCACCGTTTACGAGAAAACTGGCCTGGGAAACCAGCAAATGAGCCGATAGTCTCTTGCAGTGACATACGGTGGTGCTAAGCTAGCCACAATTCGGTTCTACTCTGGGGGAAAATTCAGGGAACATTTCAGATAAAAAATGGCTACTAGTCGCCCAATCAGAAAAATGATCTTTTATGGCCTTCTGTTATCAGCCAATCATAGCTAAGCATAGGGGTTACTGCAGCGTGGGCTACACGTCTACATTGTGTTACGCGTGATCCGATTGGTCCGTTGTGTAAGGATATTGGTAATACAGTTTCGCAGGAAACTACATCGTATCCACGCTGTGTTCAGTTGTAAAAACCTGCATACCTCGTGTTTAACATATAGTATATAAATAACTACTGGGAACACCCTTAATATATCTATTATCAGGTCTATCATCGTCCAAATTAGGCCTGCTATTAAATTATGACCTGGTAAAAAAATTCCCATTTCCCAACCCCGTCCGTGTCTCCATTTCACCCACCGTCATCACGATAGTTTTGAGGACTGGCCAAAGATGACTCGGGGTCACCTGGTGACTCTTTGTTTGTGAATGATGAGTAAAACATACTTGGATATGTTTTTTTTTTCTTATTTAGACTTTATTCCAAATAAAATAATGCAAACAAATGAAAAAAATTAAAGCTGCCTGTCAGATTTCTTTGTTGCCTGTCAAGTTCAAATTTGATAGGCAGCAGTAGCTTGTCATTTCCAAAAATGAAATTCGAGGCCTGGAGTGATCTGGCTCAGTGGTTAAATCGGCCTTGACCTTAGCTGACCTTGGTTTACTTAAAGACGGTGTGGTAGGGTCTCAGAAATCAATTGACTCATACAATTGACTCATACTCTACTGCAGCAGATATGGCTGAGCTTCTAGCGTAGTCGGTCTAGCAAAATGCACATGCTTTTGTAACTCTGGTTGATCGAGTCCTATTACAAACTGTTCTATCACAAGCTCTTGCAATGCATCATAACTACACAGATTATAAGCCTGACTCGCTAACCGCCATAGCGCATACGCATATTCACAAACATTTTCACCTCACTTAAGCTTTGGTTTTCAAAACTCCCTTTTGAATGCAGTTTTCCGATCCTCCGGGGCAAATCTTGATTCTAATGCTGCTTTCAATGGGCGACTCGTGAATTTTTAGTTCGCGTTACGTCGCATGGGGGCAGCACAGTCATCAGGGTCCTTCGGTTTAACTTCCGGTTGCTATCCGTTGCTAGAGGAAGCGCGTCCGTGCTGACCGTGAGTTGCTTCTTTGGTCTGTTACTTTTCCGGAAAATCATGCCCAAAACACAGAGCTGCGTTCCACTTTGTAATGAACGAGGAGGTCACCGCTTTCCAAAGGATAAAGCGATAAGGAGAGCATGGATTGTGGCCGTTAGACGAGTGATAAGACCCGGGAAGGCGTGGCACCCGTCTTGACACAGTGTAGTGTGTCATTGTCACTTCCATGAAGAGGATTATTACCAAGAAACAACATGTGGTAAGTGCTTTAAATTTCTGTAAGCAACTATAGCTATATGAATAACATTATAATCAGGGGAAGCACCGGTAAAAATAAAAAGATGTGTTTACGTGTGTGTGGGGGGGGGGGGGGTGTGTTAGATGCCAATGACACTGGTGGCGCCCATCAATAAATTTGCTGTTTACATTTATCCAAATTGTCCCTTAAAGAGATTCAGGGAGGTCCTAACCCCCCCCCCCCCCTTCCAGCCAAAACAGAGTTTTTAAAGGTTTCAAACGAATTTTTGTGGCCCGTCTCCCTTTTCTGTGGACCCAGGGACCATAAGTCCTTCACAGTTGTAACCCCCCCCCCCCCCAAATCCCTTTCTCTAAATAATGTGTTTGCCCCAGGTCTCTATCCGCAAGGAGACAAGTATATTATTTTTATCTAATGTTATACCTAAGAAACAAATTATGCTTTACCCCCTCCTTTGTTTGTAAGGTTAACAAAAGTATTATTTTTTTAGAGTAATATTAAGAGTACTAGTAAGTCGTGCTCATTATGTTTGGTTATGTCAGTGAAAATTTAAATCCAGACATGTTTTTAATTATGTATCTATAAAAATAAAGAAAACACATGACTAAAATATAATAATGGGTGGAAACTTTATCGCATAAAAATAATAGTATAATGGGGAATTACTTTAATAATTTACTTTACCCCCCCCCCCCCCATATAGGTTTATTGCCTAGCTGGAATTAGAGAAAACATATTTCATGGAAAACCAGCAGGGAATGAGGGGGATGCAATTTTATAGTTTTATTTTGTTGTGTCTACAGTAAATTTTGTATGATATATTTTCAAATAAAATTTAAAATGCTGTATATAACTTTATTTTTTAAGGATATACACCATCAGTAAAACGGCTCAAGTCATCTGCTGTTCCAAGCAAGTTTCCTTGGAGAAAGGTGAACCAGGATCAGCATGAAAGATCATCCCGGTTACAGCAGCGGAACATAAGAGCACAACTTCAAGCAACAAAGCCTGATATTGGCCAAACTGATTCATCAAAGGTATAATCATCTATATATAATTTGAGACATCCTCAGTGTTAAAACAACTAAGATAAATTGCTTTAGGGGTGATGCTTAATAAGGGTAGTGCAATATAATATTCAGTTGATCTATTGTAGCACTTTTATACAGGATTACCTAATTTTTTTATTAAGAGGAGTTTTGCTTTATCATAAATATACACAGGTTTCCTTATCAATCTATGTTTCTTGATACATTATAAATTAATTATATTTTTTTACATAACATATCTATGTAGAATATATTCCTAATTAAATTAAAGAAAAAAAATGTGGGGGGGGGGCACAAATTCCTGTTTGATTCCTCCCACCCACACAAAGGCTCTTTTATGTATATATCCCCCCCCCCAGACACACACAAACATTTTCTCATTTCATGTATGTATTATAATCCTACCAGTTTATCAAGAACCATAATCAAAGGGGGCGCCCAGTATTTTCTGGAAAGTGCAAATGATGAGTGTGAATCATGAGAGAGGCTGGTCATGAACATTTATAAAATTTTCATTTAAAATAATTTTCTATTGCATATAAACATTGCAAAATGTTGGGGAAGTACTTGGTATATCACCCCCTCCCACGGTTGAACACAGGAAAGTGGAACATGTTCATCTGCATGAATGTAGAATCAGCTTTCATCCATCTATAGTTAGGAAATTCACAACATTAATGTCACTAGAGTTTTGATTTTCCATCAGGTGGAAGTTGTTCCTGAGATAGCACAGGAGTGTGAGGTAACAACGACTGAGGCTCCATCTTCACCAACAAGCACATCAGCAGCCCCCATGATACCAACCATGTGTGATGCTGCAACAGATCCAATTCCACTTAGATCATTCAGCATTGAAAAATTTCGTCATGATCCTGCAGGGATACATCATTTCACTGGTCTAGAACATTACCAAAAATTCATGTTTGTGTTTGCTACTCTTGGACAAGCCGCTTATCAGTTGAGTTATATGTATGGACCAGTACGTAGCACAATTTCTGTTATTGATAGATTTTTCATGGTTCTTTTGAAACTGAGGAAGCATTATACTAACTTTGAACTGAGCAGATTGTTTGATATCAAAGAATCAGAGGTTTATAATATATTTTGCACATGGGTACGCTTCATGTCCCTTCAGTGGAGAGAGTTAAATCTTTGGGGTAACAGGGATCTTGTAAGATTTTATGCACCTTCAGGTTTCAAGGAGCAGTACCCAAAGACGAGAGTAATAATTGATGGCACTGAATGTCCTATTAAAAAACCTAACTTACCAACAGCACAACAGTCAACATACAGTACATATAAGAACAAGAATACTGTTAAGGTGCTTGTTGGAATTTCCCCAGGAGGGCTGTGTACATATGTCTCCCCAGCCTATGGTGGATCAACAAGTGATCGTCAGATTGCTGAAAGGTCTTCTTTGACAACGATGTGTGATCCAGGTGATGCCATTATGGCTGATAAGGGTTTAAATGTTCAAGATATTTTTGCATGCCATGATATTTCAATTAACATTCCAACTTTTTTTTCTAAGAAAAATCGCATGACCCAAAGCACAGTTCTTCATGACAGAAAGATCGCATCAAAAAGAATACATGTGGAGAGGTTCATAGGTTTAGCAAAAACCTACAAAATCTTGCAGCAACCTCTGAACTCATCAGAGACACTTCTTTCATCAGATATTATATTTATTTGCTTCATGTTATGTAATTTTCGATCAAACATTGTGTCTTCAGATGCTTGAAGTAATTGTATCCGCCAAAACAAAGTGTTCCGCCGCCGCCATGAGTCACATATGAACTTGTACCAAATATTTTGCGTTGACCTCTGACCTTTCCTCTCTCCAGTGTGTCCATCTGTGCGTGTATTTTGACACATTAACCCACATATCTTCAGACTCGTTTGACCAATCGGGAAAAAAAAATTTGCACAAATATAGCCCTTGGATAGCTTTATAACATACATAAAAATGGTGGCGCCACCTGCAATCATTTTTGCACAGCGTCCATCTGTTCATCTGCCTTGGAAAAAAATCACTCTTATCTCTGCAGTGAATGAACTTATCCACCTCAAATTTTTTTACATGTGTTTTCATCCTAGATAGCTTTCTGGATTTTAAGACAGGTGGCGCCACCTACATTCACGTTAAGGCTGCCAATATCCAGGCTTATATCTTATTACTGGTTTGAAGTATCATCCTGAAATTTAGCATGTGTATAGATCGACATAGCTCTTTATCATACGCAAAACTTGTGGGGCCACCTGCAACCATTTTTGCACAGCGTCCGTCTGTCTGTCTGCCATGGGATAAAATCACTCATATCTCAGCAGTGGTTTGACTTATCTGCCTAAAATTTTGCAGTTGTATACAACTTGGATAACTTTATGGATTTTTGTGGCAGGTGGCGCCACCTACATACACATTATGGCTGCAGACGTCTATGTTTATATGCAACACATCTCTCTCTATTTCACACTTGACCCGTCACACTCTGATTTCAGAGGATACACGTAGTCGCTAGTGGACTACCTGTATTATAGTTTACAGATGGGAGTCATTGAGTGTTAATTCACATTAGACTTTAAAAAAGAATTTATGCTATACCTTGCTCCCACTGTGTATATCCTAAATGATCTAGAGGTATTTGGGTTGTGAAAATTTCTTACAAGGCCTTAATGAAATATGTGGGAACTTGTTTATAAACAAAATGTTTGTAAACACTGCAATGTAAACAAACAAGAAAAACTTAAACTACGGTGGTCAGTTGCATTTATAGGGAGGTAAAAAAGTCACTTGTGGCAAAATACCATTTGCAACGATCTGTTTTATCTGACTTGCTGCCAGATGCCAGAATTTATTAGATGTTGATCCTAGGAAACTGTATACCTTCTAAATATTCAAAGAAGACATAAAATGAAACCTCTACAACATTCTGTGTTTTTAGCTCAGCTGACTGAAAGTCATCTGAGCTATAGCGATCACTCTTTGTCCGTAGTCCGTCTGTCCGTCTGTCCGTCCGTTAACCAGGCACAAATTATAACCGCTGGACCTAGAACCTTGTAACTTGGCATTCTGAGAGGTCCATGAAAAATCTCCTTGGAAACCAGAAATTAGGTCTCTGTTACCCATATCCTTCGAGCTATAGGGCCCCAAAGTACCCCCCAGAAAAGTCCAAAATTTGATACAAAAACTTCAATATCTCATTAACTACTTGACTGATGGTCATGATTTTTGGCATACATATTGATCATGAGAGGTTCCATTAGTTCCTGAAGACTGGTGGCGCCACCTGTATTTTTCGATTTTTTACGAATTTTTTTCTCTATTTTTGAGACCTTTAAAAATGTGAACATCTGTTAACAAGGCACAAATCGTAATGACTGGACTTAGAATCATCATTCTCGACACACTGAGAGACCTATGAAAAGTCTCCATGGAAACCATAAATTAGGTCTGTGTTACCCATATCCTTCCAGCTATGGGGCCCCAAACTACCCCCCCAGAAAAGTAAAAAATTTCAAACAAAAACTTCAATATCTCATTAAATACTTGACTGATGGTCATGATTTGTGTCATACATATTGATCATGAGATGTTCCATCACTTCCTGCAGACTGGTGGCGCCACCTGTATCGTTCAATTTTTTACGAATTTTTTTCTCTAATTTTGAGACCTTTCAAAATGTAAACATCTGTTAACAAGGCACAAATCGTAAAGACTGGACCTAGAATCTTCATTCTTGACACACTGAGAGACCTATGAAAAGTCTCCATGGAAACCAGAAATTAGGTCTCTGTTACCCATATTCTTCGAGCTATGGAGCCCCAAAGTACCCCCAAGAAAAGTAAAAAATTTCATACAAAAACTTCAATATCTCATTAACTACTTGACTGATGGTCATGATTTGTGGCATAACTATTGATCATGAGATGTGTCATCACTTCCTGCAGACTGGTGGTGCCACCTTTATTGTTCGATTTTTTACGATTTTTTCCTCTATTTTTGAGACCTTTAAGGATGCTGTCATCTGTTAGCATGGCACAAATCGTAACGACTGGACCTAGAATCTTCATTCTTGACACACTGAGAGGTCCATGAAAAATATCCTTGGAAACCAGAAATTAGGTCTCTGTTAACCATATCCTTCGAGCTATGGGGCCCCAAAGTACCCCCCCCCCCAGAGTAGTCAAAAATTTCATACAAAAACTTCAATATCTCAATAACTACATCATTGATGGTCATGATTTTTGGCATACATATTGATTATGAAATGTTCCATCAGTTCCTGCAGACTTGTGGCGCCACCTGTATTGTTTGATTTTTTACGATTTTTTCCTCTGTTTTTGAGACCTTTAAGGATGCTGTCATCTGTTTACGTGGCACAAATCATAACGACTAGACCTAGAATCTTCATTCACGACACACTGAGAGACCTATGAAAAGTCTCCATGGAAACCAAAATTAGGTCTCTGTTACCCATTTTCTTCGAGCTATGGAGCCCTAAAGTACCCCCAAGAAAAGTAAAAAATTTCATACAAAAACTTCAATATCTCATTAACTACTTGAATGATGGTCATGATTTGTGGCATAACTATTGATCATGAGATGTGTCATCTGTTCCTGCAGACTGGTGGCACCACCTGTATCGTTCGATTTTTTACGATTTTTCCTCTATTTTTGAGACCTTTAAGGATGCTGTCATCTGTTAGCATGGCACAAATCGTAACGACTTGACCTAAAATCTTCATTCTCAACACACTAGAAGACCTATGAAAAGTCTCCATGGAAACCAGAAATTAGGTCTCTGTTACCCATATCCTTTGAGCTATAGGGCCCCAAAGCACCCCCCCCCAGAGTAGTCAAAAATTTCATACAAAAACTTCAATATCTCAATAACTACATCACTGATGTTCATGATTTTTGGCATACATATTGATTATGAGATGTTCCATCAGTTCCTGCAGACTGGTGGCGCCACCTATATTGTTTGATTTTTTTACGATTTCTTCCTCTATTTTTGAGACCTTTAAGGATGCTGTGGTCTGTTAGCATGGCACAAATCGTAACGACTGGACCTAGAATCTTCATTCTCAATACACTGAGAGACCTATGAAAAGTCTCCATGGAAACCAGAAATTAGGTCTCTGTTACCCATATCCTTCGAGCTATGGGGCCCCAAAGTACCCCTCAGAGTAGTCAAAAATTTCATACAAAAACTTCAATATCTCAATAACTACATCACTGATGGTCATGATTTGTGGCATAACTATTGATCAAGAGGTGTTCCATCAGTTCCTGCAGACTGGTGGCACAACCTGTATTTGTTTGATTTTTTACGAATGTTTTATCTATTTTTGAGACCTTTAAAGATATGAACATCTGTTAACAGGGCACAAATCATAAAAACTGGACCTAGAATCTTCATTCTTGACACACAGGGAGACCCATGAAAATTCTCCATGGAAACCTGAAATTAGGTCTCTGTTACCCATATTCTTTAGGCTGTATGGCTCCAAAATACCCCCCAGAATAATGGAAAATTTGATACAAAAAGTGCAGTATCTCAATAACTACAACACTGATGGTCATGATTTTTGCATACATATTGATCATGAGCTGTTCCATCAGTTTCTGCAGAGAGGGTGCGCCACCTCTATTTTTTTCAAATTTTTACGAATTTTTTTTCTCTTTTTTCGAGACCTTTGAAGATATGGTTATCTATCAAGAGGGTACAAATTGCAACAACTGGACCTAGAAACTTCATTCTTGTCATGCAAGGAGGCCCATGAAGAGTGCCTGTGGAAACTTGAAATTAGGTCTCTGTTACCCATATCCTTCAAGCTATAGGACTCTGAAGTATCCCTCAGAATAATGGCTAATTTGATACAAAAGCTGAAGTATCTGAACAACTATTACTAATATGGAGATCATCATGATTCTTTGCATGGATATTGACCATTAAGTGTTTTTAGCTCAGCTGACTGTAAGTCATCTGAAGTATCCCTCAGAATAATGGACAATTTGATACAAAAGCTCAAGTATCTAAACAACTATTGCAGTGATCACCATGATTCTTTGCATGGATATTGATCATGGAATGTGTCATCAGTTTCTGCAGTATGGTGGCGCCACCTGTATTTTTTTTATTTTTACGAATTTTTAGCTCAGCTGACTATAAGTCATCTGAGCTATAGTCGTGGTCCATTGTCCGTCGTCCGTCCGTCTGTCCGTCCGTCCGTCCGTCCGTCCGTCCGTCCTTAGATGTGGCATGTTTTGAAACCGTAAGACCTAGGAATCCAAAATTCGGCATAATGTTAGATGTCCCCAAGATCTCCTACCAAGCCGAAAACTGGGTGTTTGCTACTTCGTTCCTTTGAGAAATTAAGGAAAAACCTCAATTTTTTATTAAAAACCTATTTTCACACTTCAGGACTGCCTAATATCAAAACCACTCATCTGTTTTACCTCATATTTACCATAAATATTCCTCTATATAGTTCCTATGTACATGCCAGAAATTATGTCTGTATTATTTAATTTAAAAAAGTTATGGGCCCAAACATAATGCATTTTGTAAAAAATCAGAAAAGATATTTGATCACTTAACACAAAAAATGTTAATGCTATGGACCTTTTTTCCAGTAATATAACTTTAATTAATCAAAATTAAATTGTATACCCAAAATTAGATGAAAATCTTTTAAATTTTTTAAAATATTAATAAAAATAAAAAATTGGTACCTTAAATTTTGCCCAACTTTGACCATGGCACGTTTTTTTCCTGTAAGTACTGTGGATTTAATTTTCACAGCATGTTTTTGTTAGCATTTCAACTGTTAACACCAAAAATTTGAAACCAGTTGATCAAAAACTGTAGATTTTAATCAAGTTTTCAAGCACCATGTAACATATTGTTTACATCAAGCTAGTGTTATGCAGTTTGCAAGAGCTCAGCTCCCCAGCTTCAGCTCTAAGTTCCTTAAATTCGGCATACAGTTAGATGTCTCCAAAATGCCCTACCATGCCAAGAATTTGGTCACTAGGACATTCGAGATATTAATGAAAAACTTCATTTTTCCATTAAAAACCCATTGTTACACTTCAAGACTGCCTAATATCAAAACCACTGATCTGACTTAAATCATAAATAATATACATATTTTTCATTCTTTATGCACATGCCAGAATGATGTCAGTATTGTGTAATTGTTTTAAGTTATGGGCCCAAACATTATGCACTTTGTAAAAAATCAAGAAATATATTTACTCCCTTAACAAGAGCATTGCTGAAGCTAGAGATTTTTTTGTCAGGGATGTAACATTATTTAATCAAGATTCAATTGAATACCCAAAATTAGTTCTGAATTTTTCAAATTTTATTTAGTATAAATATAAAATTAGTACCTTAAATTTTGCCCAACTGTGACCATGGCACGTTTGTTTCCCGTGAGCACTGTTGATATAATTTTCATATCATGCACACATAAGCATTTCAGCTTTTTAGTTTAGAAAGCTGAAAGAAATTGGCCAAAAATTGTAGCTTTTATTAATGTTTTTTATGAGACCCTGTCAGACTTTGGCTCTCTCCAGCCCCTCTTGAGTCACCTGTATGTTGACCTTGTTGACCTTTCATCAAATTATGCACGCTTGAGGGGAGGCATACATGGAATCCAGGCAGCTTATGGCAAGCCACAGTTGATCCAGGTGTCCAACCCAACTCATCTAGTAGTTTTAACCAAGAACATAACAAAAAACAATAAATTAATAAATTTTTATTGGTTTTTAATAACAAATTAAAGAAAAATAGAAAAGGAATTTGTTAGTTTATAATAACAGGAAATTAACTTGCAGTTACTGATGATATAAGAATCTTGTATCGATGGGTAGAATGTCACATATTCCAAATAACACCATGCAGTCACCTATGGCATTTTTCAGTTAAATTTTAATGATAAAGAAGTAAATCATATTATTCATTACTAATCATTAGGGATCATATGAAGGAAATTAGACAAAGATGCAGTTGATAATATTAATCTAGATTCCTGCTGTGTCTAGTGTGTACATTGATGTGAAATTAGTCCAAAATGAATTTTTTACAGTTATTTTTTAATATAAATAAAAGCCATAAAACCAGGTACTTATGATCATTATTTAAATGTGTGAATTTTGTATATTCTGGATTCTCAACATCATTGTTTGGTGAAAACTGAATAAATTCCAGACATGGTGCAAATACTTTGTAATTGTATTTAAATACGAATATGATTTTGTACTCCATTATAAAATTTCTTGCATAAAGAATGGGAATTCAGGTAAAAATGAAAATATATGAATACTCATGCAAATACTTTCAAAATGTATTCATGAATGCATTCATGAATATATTCTTTAATATTATTTTAATAATCATATCAGTTATATTTCATTTTACAAAATCATATGATTCTCTTATTATTTTTAATAAAAATTATATTTGGGACAATATTTGTATTTTTTTTAATAAATAGTTAAACTCTTATATTATATGTTCTGCTTATAAGTTATATGGCCAAGTCAAAATCTGTGTGACAATAGTACTCCATTGGTTAATAAAATAAATGAAATCAATCCTCTTCCCTGTCTCCAAAGGTACTATCAAAATCATACATAAGCTAAACAACAACAACTCATAATACAGCTTATATTTATTACCACACAAAACCAGCATGTGCCTCATTTCTAAATAATATTTTTTTATCATATATAACAGCTGAGCATCGTGACCCATAGGTCCCTTGTTTAAATATTGGCAAAAATATAAAATTGGTACCTTAAATTTTGCCCAACTTTGGCCATGGTACGTTTTTTTCCTGTAAGTACTGTGGATTTAATTTTCACACCATGTATACATAAGGATTTAATCTGTTAAAATCTGAAATTTGAAAATAAAAGCTGCAAAATTAGGCTAGTTATTGATTTTTTTTGGAGGCTCTTGTTGTATTCCCTTACATTGTCAAGCAGTCCACTTTGATGACTGTAGGTCATTCAGTGCACATCTCTATGCTCCCCAGGCTGTTGACATAATTTTAGATGTCCCCAAAATCTCCTACCATACAGAAAATTGGGTTATTAGGACTTTGTTCCTTCGAGATATTAAGGAAAAAAACTCTGTTTTCCATAAAAAAAGCAATTGTTACACTTCAAGGCTGCCCAATATCAAAACCACTGATCTGTTTTTGATCGTATTTAGTATTCACATTCTTTTATACATTTTCTATGAACATACCAAGAATTAGGTCAGTATTGGGTATTATTTTGAAGTTATGGGCCATAACATAATGCAATTTTTTAAAAAATCAGGAAATATATTTACTCACCTAACATGAGAATTGCTGAACCTAGAGACTTTTTTTCAGGAATATAACTTTATTTAATCAAGATTCAATTGTTTACCCAAAATTAGATCTGAATTTTGCAAATTTTTAAGTTATTAGCATAAATAAAAAATCAATACCTTAAATTTTGTCCAACTTTGGCACTGTTGATTTAATTTTCCCAGCATATATGCATAAGGATTTAATCTTTTAAAATCTGAACTTTCAAAAGAAATTGATTGGAATGAATAGCTTTCATTCATGTTTTCATACACCATGTCAAGTGTTGTTTACATTTAGCCCACCTAGTAGTACAGCCTTCACTTGCATTATGTAACCCACCCCAGGCAGCTTACCTTGGCCTAGCTTGGCCACTACTAGCAGGCTTCCCCTCTGCCCTGCACTCATCCCCCCAGCTGGTGCATAAACTAGATGAATGTTAAATTTTTTCTGTATTTTATTTTATTCTTGGACATGCTACATTTTAGATTTTGTATTGAACCACCAGGGTTACAATGATTAAAGTGTACATTTAATTGTGTCCACAAAGTGGTGTATTGCTGTGAAAGTGTGGATGTTCATGAGATAAGTAATTCCTTACTTCAGAATAGTAAAAACTTCACCAGGTGTGAAATTGACTGTTAATTCCAGTAATTAGTTAAAACTGGAATAGTAATTAGCACAATGATATTGTTTGTCCCTCATTTAACCAACAGTGTGTATACTTTGTTTGAAAAGATGTTTTATTTTATCAAATTTACTTTTATTTTATTTTGGTGAATAAAATTAAGCATGTCCTGAAAACTCCAATGTGCAAAACTTTTTAATAGTGATTCAAGGAATATTCTTGTAGATGCCATGTTGTGGCATTATTTTCTTTTAAAATCAGTTTAAACATTTATGATTTAAAAATAATAAAATATGTGTATGCATAATATGACTCAATGTTTTTTACTCTGTATATATAATGATTGCAACTTTTGCAACAATTCTAATATTTTAACTTATATTTTCAGGTTTTTTAATTAAAAATTTATAAACCTGTAAATAAAAAAATGATTCAGATTAAAACTTCTTAATGGAAAAGTGGATCTGCTTAAAAAAATAGGATTATATATAAACTTAAATGCATTATTCTCTTGAAAGTGAAATAAAGATATTAGTCCATTCTGTCCACTTGCCTGTCCATCTGTAAATTTTCGTATGCAACACAGTATCTCAAAACTTTTACTGTTTTTCTTCATGACAGTCTTGTCAGAGTATTAGTTTGCAATCATATATTTAGAACTTTACTATAACCAAGTAGGAGGGCCCCTTTCCTCTTAGCTTTTCATATTCTTATATAAATGAAAAACATTACAATAGAATATTTCTACATCCACCTTCGTGCTGCCTTCACTTTTCCCTTCTCCAAACCCCATCCCAAAGTTAGCCTCAGTAAGCAAGAACAAGATGAATCAGATACATTCATACTTTTATATTTTGTATAACTATTTGTCTATAGGTACCTATGTACATGCCAGAAATTATGTCAATATTGTGTAATATGTAGACATAGTGGGCATCACAATAATGCACCTTGTCAAGACTAAAGAGATATTGTGTCATACTGTCACATATTCATAAATCACTTCATCAGCATAGTTAATCATAACATCATATCTGTCAAATTGAACGCTTGCAGACTACCATACACTTTAGATCCTTCAACAAATAGCCTTATCATCATTCTACTACTGCTTATTACTGCTGTCATTGCATTCATATTTGCTCAAATATATCACAATTTTCAACCCCTTCTAAATAAATAAAAAATGAACCACTTTATTTGACTCTATTAATCCATCAGTCAGGTAATTTCATTTATCATTTACTCACATATTACATTACATTCCTTTATAATAGCCCAACATGTACATGATATTCATAAGCTTTATCGACTCGATATAGTATCACAGTGGAGAAACATTTATAGTCCAAACACGATCAGCTGAGCGCCGTGACCCATGGGTCCCTTGTTTTTATCTATTTTTGAGACCTCATAAGATGCGGTCATCTGTTAACATGGCACAAAACGTAACAACTGGACCTAGAATCTTCTCTCTTGACATGCTGAGAGGCCCATGAAAAGTTTCCTTAAAAACTTGAAATTAGGTCTCTGTTACCCATAACCTCTGAGCTAAGGGGCTCCGAAGTACCCCCCAGAATAATGGAAAATTTGATACAAAAGCTCAAGTATCTGAACAATTATTATATTGATCACCATGATTTTTTTGCATGGATATTGATCATGAAATGTTTCATCAGTTTCTGCATTCTGGTGGCGCCACCTGCATTTTTTCAATTTTTAGCTCAGCTGACTGAAAGTCATCTGAGCTGTAGGGATCACCTTTTGTCCGTCGTCCGTCCGGCCATCCAGGCGTCTGTCTGTTAACAGGGCACAAATCGTAACCGCTAGACCGGGAATCTTCTTACTTGAAATCCTGGGAGGTCTATGGAAATTCTCCTTGTAAACCTGAAATTAGGTCACTGTGACCTATATTCTTTGAGTTATGGGGTTCTGAAGTACCCCCCAGAATAATGCAAAATTTAATACAAAAGCTCAAGTATCTGAACAACTAATGCATTAATCACCATGTTTTTTTGCATTGATATTGATCATGGAGTGTTTCATCAATTTCTGGAGATTGGTGGCGCCACCTATATTTTTTATTATTTTTTACGATTTTTTTTCTCTACTTTTGTGATCTTTAAACATTTGGTCATCTGTAAACAGGGCACAAATCATAATGACTGGACCTAGAATCTTCTGTCCTCACCTCCAGGGAAGCCCATAAAAGGTCTACATGGAAACCCGAAATAAGGTCCCTGTTACCCATATTCTGTGAGCTATGGGGCTCTGAAGTTCCCCCAGAATAAAGCTTTGGTCATATATTAACAGGGCACAAATCATAATGACTGGACCTAGAATCTTCTGTCCTCACCTCCAGGGAAGCCCATAAAAGGTCTACATGGAAACCCGAAATAAGGTCCCTGTTACCCATATCCTTCATGCTCTGGGGCTCCGAAGTACTCCCCAGAATAAAGATTTGGTCATCTGTTAACAGAGCACAAATTATAATGACTTGACCTAGAATCTCCTTTCTTGATATGCTGGGAGGCCCCTGAAAAGTCTCCTTGTGCACCTGAAATTACATCTCTGTTACCCATATCCTTCATCCTATGCGGCTTTGAAATACCCCCCAGAATAAACATTTGGATTTGTTAACAGGGCACAAATCATAATAACTGGACCTAGAATTTTATTTTTTGACATGCTGGGAGACCCCTGAAAAGTCATCTTGTAAACCTTGAAAATAGGTGTCTGTTACCCATATCCTTCATGCTACAGAGCTCCATAATACCCCAATGAATATTGGATGATTTTATACAAAAGGTCAAGTTTGGAAAAAGTATTTCATTCAAATTTGACATTCAGATGATAAAATTACTTTTGTCAATGTCTTCCTGGTCAGCTGAGCGTCATGACCCCTGGGTCACTTGTTTTTTAATTGCTAGGCCAGATTCAGAGTGATATTATAAATCAGCCACACATCAGTTGAAATATTTACCCATTCAGTTTATTACTGAAGGATACATTTTTTTCTGTTACAGATCTTAACAATAACACCCCAAAAGGGCATCATATAGCTATTGTAGGTGTTGTGACACCTGACCTTAATAAATATGCATATATCTGAAAATTGAAGTCATATAAGATAGTTAACTGGTAAACGGTAAACGGTAAAAGAAACCAAACATATTCCTGGTAATAAAATTATCATGGTGACAACAGAGGTGAGTGAACGGATGGACACAATGTTTATGTTTCCTCTGACGCCATGACACAATAACCCTGGGTTCGCATGTTTTACCCACCACCCAGGTAAAATCCGGGGATAAAACAGGATTTACCTAGGCTTTATTTGGACCTGTATTTCTTTAGTTTTATACATATTGTTAATGTTAAACTGACAACAATTGTACAAGTTGTTATTTTTATTTAAATCCACCCAGTCCAATATACCCGGTAGTATGAATTCAGTGCACCCTGGTTTTGGATCCTTAAGAGTGAGAGCAGCTGATCCCCTGAATCAGAGTGATACAAACAGAATTAATCCAAAATGAATAAAATATATATATATATACATTAACAAGTTGCACATATAAAAAAGTAAACTTGAGACATTTAATGGGCAATCTGGCACATATTTAATGCTAGGTTGAGTAAAATAGGTTTTACCAAGGGTAAATGTGAACCCTGCAAGAATATAATTTTCCTTACAATAATACATCATAGTGATTTATGTGAAGTTGTAACGGTCAGTGTTTCTGTATAAATGTTTGTTTAAAATGCACTCCCTAAAAAAACAATCATAAAAGCATGTCAATCGAGCAAGCATATTGGTGATGAATTCCTGATCTCTTTCTATTTTTAAAAGCTTTGAATCTTTAAAAGTGTAAATAAAAAAATGACACAGGGAACGATTTGAACAAAACATTTGTCCTTGCACCTGGTAATAATAGTCATGCTTGGAATCAAGTGTAAGCTCTCCATCCACCATTTTCAAATAAGGCACTGTAGTTTCATTAATTTCTTTATTCCTGCTAACATAAGGGCATTTCACTTCTAGAACAGTTTTATCATTTACAATCCGATCTGGGGTAGATGAAAGAAAAGGATGCAAGTGTGACACAAAAATTCCGCAAGGTTGTGTTTTTGAGAGAGTTTTCTCCTCATACTTTTCAATAGCTTTGTGTTCAAATGTTAGCCCATGTTGCAGTGCCTTAGATAAAATTGGATTTGTGCTCATTAAAGATTGTGCTAAGGACATTTAACCGTCTTATCAGTGCACTTGCATATTCTACCAAACTTGGATGATGTTATTCGAATGCTACGTTCATACTTCCACCTTTTACTATGTGACTGTTTACGAGTTTCAAGTTCAATGTTCTCCACATCGGCTGGTGAAATACTTCTCAGATGGAGGGAATCCAAGAAGGAATCTTCTGGGGTGACACTGAGATAGTTATGGTCATGTGCTACAGCAAACATGTTTGATGGTGGTATGGACTGCAGTAAAGGTAGAGAACCACTTGGCTCTATACCAGACTGATAGTTAAGGCATAAATTACTGAAAGCAGACTGATAGGAATCCAAACGTCTGAGTTTAGGTGGTCTTGGATCAAAATCAGTATAATTTTTAAGTTCTCTTCCAGATCCCTCTGGTCGCAAACTCAGTGCTGCTGCCTTAAGTGGAGAACCTTTGTATTGCTTACATCGGTGGAAGGATTGAAGCCTTTGTGTGCAAGCAAGTCTAGTGAAAATTTCTCCATTTTGAAAAAAGGTCTGTAGTCCAAATAACACACACTTCACATGCTTGCAGTGAGCCCCTGGACCTGTGCCCACAGCACATTCACACTGGCATTCCAGGATAGAACCCTACTTGGTCAATACAATATCAATGATATATGACACTTTTTTCTTCAACTCTGCTGCACAGCAGGAGTGAATGTAGCAATTATTATCACTGAGTGCTGCACGTGCATAAAGCAAGAAGCGTTCCTTGTACAGGTTCTTGACTTTATCCTCGAGCTTCGTATCAAAGGGAGCCAAGTAGGCATCAATCGCCTCCACAGAGACAGGTGGCAACTGAAAAATTATAAATAATTTTATCCCCACCATTGCCATGGATGCCATTGGTGGGGGGATATATAATTGATGAGCATGTCTGCTTGCCCAATATGGTGTTAACACAATAACTTAAGTCAAATTGAAGGGCTCGGTCCAGGCCAATTA
Source organism: Sipunculus nudus (assembly GCA_026874595.1). Classification (NCBI taxonomy): domain Eukaryota; kingdom Metazoa; phylum Annelida; class Sipuncula; order Golfingiida; family Sipunculidae; genus Sipunculus; species Sipunculus nudus. The sequence continues at coordinate 65,359,351 of CM049310.1, forward strand.
TAGATGTCTGACACACAAGTAAGATCACACAGTTGATCTTACTAAAACAATGTGAACAGAATTTTGGGTTCATTAATACTCACACTCCAGATCAACATATTTTGTCTTTGTAGTATACAAAAAAATAATGTAAATGCAATTTACAGCTTTACTGAACATGTGGAGGTATAAACAGACAGACAGACATGATGAACTATTGATTACTAGTTTTAATAATACATGTTATTACTGATAAGAAGATAAATTTTTTGCTGATTAATGCATTTATTTAAAGTATAATGTATGATACATCCATGTGTAAAAAAATAAAAACCCATATGTATTTGGGATTTTTGTCAAGTGAAACCCATGAGTTCAACAAAACAACTTGATTTAAGACCTAGTGTACTAATGTCATGCCAATACAGGTGTTTCACACCAGTGAAAAGCAATGAATTATTGAATACCAGCAATCTCCAACTGGCATGCATGCAAATTGAGCAATCATATATACTGTTTAATGCTACTAGCCCACTGATGAATTTACAATAGGTATGTAATTTCATGTCATTTACATATAGTAAACAAGAGTTTCTGGTAAATGTAAATAACTTTAATACAATTACTATCACATTATTAACTGTACTTTACAACTTTACCAGGTTGGAGGTAAAATTAAATGCAAATACAAATAAAGAAATATTCTTAGGTCAAACTGAAAAAATTTGGTCAAATGCAAATTCAATTATTGATCATCAAAGACAAATACTTTGAAAAAAAATATGAAAGAAGGACAGACTTTTGAAAAGTGATGAGTCACTGGTGCTTTAACACAAAATCCCTCCAAGTCAGGTGTTGATTAAATAAACAATCTGGCAACTGCATAGCTATATTATGTTTGTAAATTAGTCAGGTAATCACACATGGTACATTACATCATATTTATATGTATTTTAACCTTATTTGAATAGTATTTGACCAAATACATCAAACTCATAATGCAAATAAATATATAAATACTAACTCATACTAAATAAACAAATACAAATAACCACTGTATTCATACTTCCTGTGTTTGTACACAAAATCAATTATATACATTTTTGACCCCGATCCTGATCTTTACTGAATATATGGATGTAAAAATAAACAAAGATATGAAAAAGAAATTAGTAAACACTAGTGATTTTCAAGCAATGTACATGTAATAACTGACAAAATTATATACACAGTAGCAGCCCATAGACTAAATTACAATAACTGGATGAGTATTATGCAAAAATTGCTTCAAATTCATACATCATTCATATTGTTCCACAATCTGACCAGGCAACAAACGAATGAAAATTCAAATGATGGCACCTAAATTAAACAAACTATACAAAATTAAGAACTATTAGTAAAGAACTTGGATATAAACAAATGTCTATTTTTCCTGTGCTCTCTCTCTCTCTTCAACACTTTTAGATTTATATAACAAGAATTAGGACTACTGTGCCAAATTGACACTGTTGTCAAATGGACAAATGAAGGTTGGTATATTCACCAGGGATAATATGGTGGCTGAAGTCAGACTAACTTCACTCATGATTTGAATGATTGATTTGAATAATGTAATTTAATGAAATGAAACTCTATTTATAAATATGAAAATGGTAGGAATTGAAATTTACAGCTATGCATTAAGAGTGCTCATAGTCATTTAAGGCTCAGTAATGGGTAATACATGTTAAATTCTAAAACTTCCTACTTGCTCGTGTGTTATTAAGTATATGATCATATCATACTGACCTTACTTTGTTATGGCCTAGTGAATGACTTTTGTCATTAGCAGTACAGCACTGAATGTGCCTGGAGCTGCTCTATGACAGAAACTAAGGGACACAGTCAAGGTTGATATAAAGAGGGAGCATTGTAAACACTAATAATAAATTCAAATGTACAAGTAAATGAACAAGAAACAGGAATTTAATTGTAGTTAATGGCACAACAATATATCTGAAAACTTTCATCTACCCACCACTGAATCGGCATTAATATCCTTATAGTTTTGTCGAGGTGGAGTATCAATCATATAGGCATGTTCATCATCTGGTACAACTACTCTAGTGAAGTTCTGGTTTTTGTCATAAAATTCCAGCCTGAATATGTTTAACAATAATATTTCATGAAGGTTTACTGCACATGTAAAGAAAAAGTTAAAATGTAATTACTTCTTCTGTCTGTCCTTAAATTTACTTGATGTAATGCTCAATGTAACTTCCAAATTTGTAATATAAAACTACAATTTTATTTTGTAGAGCTAATTAACTTTTGTATATAACATCTATACAAGAAAAATAACCTAAAATATTATCAAATGTTAACAAAACATTAGTTAAACCTTAGAAATATGCATACCGCTTAACTAAATCTGCCTTCTTCCCTGTCCTTTTGGCATGTCTTCTCCCCAACTCTGCCTTCAGTTGTACCAATGTCCAGCTTCCATAGTCTCTGTTCATCCTAAATTGAATTGTTTATACATGTTTTTATTAAAACATAAAACCATCACGACTAATACAAGGCATGCATAATGAATTTGTTCATACAAAAAAATTAAAACAGATGCACAGATTACTCAGAGGACTCTCAAAGTGCTTATATATTTACCCTAATTGAGTATTTCATTTGGATATGACCCACGGGTTTATGACATAATGTGAAGGATCCTTCTGTCACTGGTTAAGTGAGACTGACGTCAGAGACAAAAAAATTAAATAACGTAAAAACTACAAAACAGTTTGTTTTTATTGTCCCACAAAAGTTGGTGAATACAGTGTGAGAAATATGCAGCTTTTGACAGTTTTGTTGTGATCTGCAATGTTCAGTGAAAGGGGGTTTCCCGGTGCCTGACGTCACTGCACTGCAGAGTTGACAAAACTCCCAGATTCCCGGTGGCTTTTTAACAATTACACAACCTCTGTTTTTGAACGAAAATAAATAAAAATAGATTTTCTTTCTGGAATTAAGCCAGGTTTATGGAAAGTATACATTAATAATTAATCATATCATTTTATAGACGACAGTGTACAATGAATGAGGTACGGTCATTATTAATATTATAGAAAACGTTTGTTTGACATGAAGGCTGAACAGCAGGTACAGTTAAGCGCATTATGTTATCGCCCAAAGTTACTTATATTATGAAGAAATAAAACGTATTTAAAGTAATATATACTTATTAAATGTTATATGAATTATAAACACGTCGTTTCCATGTCGCAAACATGCTGAACATACCTGAATATATGAGGTTGGATCCTATGACTGATGACCGCTTCACTCACAGCAGGTAAACACCGCGATACCGTAATTACACCAAACGACCGTCGGACCCTGACAATAGTGCTGCCACCATGCGAATAACGGCTAACTTTTCGCACTACTCCTGGGGAAGATCACCTGCGGGTCCAGTCAAGCTAGCTCCTAACTGTCAGGCCTTTTCATTGTCATACCCCCAATTGCATTTTGCTAATAATTCAAAATGGCGGATATAGTCCTAAAAGTCAGTACTTTCTCCGTTTTACTTGTCTGGCTCTTTACCGCCTCTAGGTCTTGTATTATCACTCACACTCCAGGGTTCCCCAGGCCAAGGTGTAGAAAATGACATTTCATAGGGGTTTTGACCCTGGAGGTGACCTTGAAAAAGTTTTGTCCCTGTTTGTATCATTTGTCCAAAATATTCTCGATTCATAGTCTCTGGCTATACGAGAAGGCTGTTACTGCCCTTCCGGCGCCGACACATCTCATTCAATTTGTATAATGACTGATCCATCGCGTGAATTTAGAGACTCGCTTATTTGTCCTTGACCTTTATGTTGGTCGGCAAAACAAGTCTGTTGTCTTCTCTCAGTCTGTGTTGACTGATCCGGTCTTAACGAAGTCGCAACAACTGACAAATCAAACAAGTCCAGTAATGTTTGTTGTTGAGCCATTCTCACACATTGTCTAGTCTTAATTTCACAAATATCAAACACAATCTTTTGTGTTGTCACTTTCTCTCATCAAAGTTGAATGGCAATAATAGTCATAACATACCACTGTGCTATGAGATATTCTCTTTCTTCTTAACAAACTATGCATAAACTTGTGGTCATTGTGACTGAAAACTTGTAAGCCTAAACCACCAGACTCATAAATGTCTACATTAAATTGTTGAGCCATTGTTAAACACAATATATAATCATAATCATTCCTCAAGCTTATTGTATATATAGCCATGGTTATCAAAACAAAATAAATGTTGAATATATATTGGTCAAATGTGGGATTTAACAAACCATTTCTATTTACTCATAAAATTATAAATATGCACCAGATCTCACTAATCTTATCATAAATTTACACCTTGCTCTCAGAACAAGGTTATCGACTCATTAGTTTTTCTCAAAATGTTCAGTATTTACCAAATTACTTACCAACAATGTATATACATATACTTAACTTATATTAGTCAACATAACCCAATGATAAAGGGTCAATTAGATGTAACAACCTTAACTGTAATTCACATTTGTCAGCCTGATCAATAATAGATGACCATATCCAATGTTTGAACTGTTTGCTGGAACCAGTAGAAAATTCAAATAATACCTTTCACCTTAATCATAATAATTTGCACAACTCACTCTTAGAATGTATTAAACTATATGCATACCAAATAATATCCAATCTTTCAGCATCAGGGCATTTATGAATCACTGGCGCCCTCTGTTGTTCATATCCTAAACTAATGGCAATTTCCAGACATCCAGTTTTATTACTTTCACTATTGGCTTGTGGCGCCATCTATCGATCGTCCATTAAACTAGTTATCTCCATTTCAGTTCAGTCTGTGAATCATTGAAGACTGACAATGTCACCAAAACATCCAAATAATCCCCCAAATCATGCCACCATTTCTGTAACGACCCATGGTTAGCCCTGCCTGTTACTACACAGGTTGGTATCTCCAATAGACCATTTCAGCATCTCGCGACTCGCAATGCATGCTAGTCAGGGTCAAAGGTCACCATTACCAAAAAGCGTTTCTTGACCAGACATGTGCAAGGCAGAAATGGCGCAACGTCACGTTCCAACCCTTTCTATATATCTATTAATATTTTCAGTGGACGCCTCCCATAGAAAATGGCACCCTTTATAAGTGTTACACATATATTGCTCCTAAGCAGGTTAGAGCTTTTCTGCTGGGCTTTTTAAACAAAATGTAACAAATATGGGCACTTGTGCAGTCGCTTACTCCATGTGGCTCACAGAATCACACTGGTGAAATATTCAAGTGGACATGTGACGGTGCTTAACATTTAACTTATTTATATGGAGAAATGTCTTTGTCAACCCTTTGATTTGAAGGTTAGTAACCATTTATTAATCATGAGTATTTAGATAAACGTTTCTGATTTTTGTTTTTACTCGAAATGCATCTTTATAACTATCTCAAATTTCATAGTCCTGATTCCTGTGTTAGTACCAGTTTATTATAATACTGTTAATGTTATGTTGAAGGCCAGTGTTTCAAGCCATAATTCCCTTTAGCCCAGATAATGCTTTAATATTTTTATATTTCATAATAATAATCAACACTAATCACTGAGGAAATAATTAATACTGATAACTCTCTAACCTTGTCATGGACAAAACGGAAACGTTTCACGTAATGTATCACGTAAATGTTCACAGTTCAGCATGCAAAGCTGCTGGACAAGATTATTGTTATACATATTTCAAAATTACAAAAATGTTGTTGACTCTTAGCTTATGGGATGGTAAATATAAATTAAAATATAGCTTTTGGGGGGCATATCAAGGCATTAAAAAATATATTATAATGCAAAACTTGTAAACATAACTGTTTACCCTGTTATTTGTAACTGTTAATGCATAATAATATATCATTAGCTTTCTGTTGAAGATGTTTATGGCTTTCATGATCTGGGATAAATATTTTGGTGTCAAAGAACTTGAGAAAATATGATTATTAGAGAGTTTTTGTATGGTAGCTTTTCATGGATTTGCCAATGTCATCTCTTAACATGTGCAGAAATATAACATTTATGTATAAATTATATATATTACTGAACTTCACAAATAAAGCAGCACATTTTCAGTAAATAAACATTTTACTTTAACATGACATGCCAGTTGAAGGATTTAAACATGAATAAAATGCAGTGGAAAAAAGCAAATATACTATATGGAAGTCCTTTTATAGCATACACCTTTTTACAGCTTACATTTTCCTTTTTTATAGTTATTATGGAGTTTTAACACTGTACTAAATTCTTGAGAATCCTCAGAATACAAAGTGTATAATACGTATGCTAAAAATAATATACTTTTACTATCAAATTAATAAATTTTACATCATAAAAGTGCTTCGGACCAGCTGCTGTTAGCCAAGGGCACAATACACACCGATACACTGAATATCAAAGGGGCAGACCATATATGCATGTGTGTACCTTTCATGTACCACATACCTTTCATCAATCAACAAACAATTCGTGCTTAATTGGTGTTTTATGCATGGAGATTTTGGATGTGTGTTGCCTCCCCTTCATTTTTTTTGGAAAAATAAAATATATTAAGTCTGTATGAAGCATATAAGGGCAGTTTCCTTGGAACATATAAAATATTGACTGCATAAATCACTTAAATACCATATATATATTATATATATATATATATATATATATATATATATATATATATATATATATATATATAGGTATATATATAGGTATATATATATATATATATATATATATATATATATATATATATATATATATATAGGTATATATATGTATGTATATATACATATATATATATAAATATATATACATATATATATAAATATATAAAGCTATTTATTTTAAGATGTTAATTGGACATATACATTGAAGTTTATCATATCTTTCAGATTTGACCTTCATTAAAATAATTGTACCATAAACAAAAGTGGGGGGGGGGGGATACTTGCTGCCACTTATCTTTACAGAGGTATGTGTCAAGCACTGGTTCTACATCATTAAAGAGCTGAAATATTATATCATAATAGATATGGGTGTAAAAGGTGTAATATATTTCTCTCAAGTGTTACTTAATCATTTGTACTTCTACTGATCCACTACTTACAGAAATTTTGCATCTGTACATTTGTTATGTAATATTTAATGTTTTTAGGTGAGATACTTTTAATGTTGCATGTGAAATATTTTTTTTGGTTAAATCTCAACTATTACCATTTTACTTACAGTTGTTATTGCCGAGCGTGATAGTTTTATTAGCTCAGCTGACTATAAGTCATCTGAGCTAAAGTCGTGGTCCATTGTCCGTCGTCCGTCCGTCTGTCCGTCCGTCCGTCTGTCCGTCCGTCCGTCCGTAGATGTGGCACGTTTTGAAACCGTAAGACCTAGGAATCCAAAATTCGGCATAATGTTAGATGTCCCCAAGATCTCCTACCAAGCCGAAAACTGGGTCTTTGCAACTTCGTTCCTTTGAGAAATTAAGGAAAAACCTCAATTTTTTATTAAAAACCTATTTTCACACTTCAGGACTGCCTAATATCAAAACCACTCATCTGTTTTTCCTCATATTTACCGTAAATATTCCTCTATATAGTTCCTATGTACATGCCAGAAATTATGTCTGTATTATTTGATTTAAAAAAGTTATGGGCCCAAACATAATGCATTTTGTAAAAAATCAGGAAAGATATTTGATCACTTAACACAAGAAATGTTAAAGCTTTCGACCTTTTTTCCAGTAATATAACTTTAATTAATCAAAATTAAATTGTGTACCCAAAATGAGATGAAAATCTTTTAAATTTTCTAAAATATTAATAAAAATAAAAAATTGGTACCTTAAATTTTGCCCAACTTTGACCATGGCACGTTTTTTTCCTGTAAGTACTGTGGATTTAATTTTCACAGCATGTTTTTGTTAGCATTTAAACTGTTAACACCAAAAATTTGAAACCAGTTGATCAAAAACTGTAGATTTTAATAAGTTTTCAAGCACCCTGTAACATATTGTTTACATCAAGCTAGTGTTATGCAGTTTGCAAGAGCTCAGCTCCCCAGCTTCAGCTCTTAGTTCCTTAAATTCGGCATACAGTTAGATGTCTCCAAAATCCCCTACCATGCCAAGAATTTGGTCACCAGGACTTAATACCTTCGAGATATTAATGAAAAACTTCATTTTTCCATTAAAAACCCATTGTTACACTTCAAGACTGCCTAATATCAAAACCACTGATCTGACTTTAATCATAAATAATATACATATTTTTCATTCTCTATGCACATGCCAGAATGATGTCAGTATTGCGTAATTGTTTTAAGTTATGGGCCCAAACATAATGCACTTTGTAAAAAATCAAGAAATATATTTACTCCCTTAACAAGGGCATTGCTGAAGCTAGAGATTTTTTTGTCAGGGATGTAACATTATTTAATCAAGATTCAATTGAATACCCAAAATTAGTTCTGAATTTTTCAAATTTTATAAGTTATTAGTATAAATATAAAATTAGTACCTTAAATTTTGCCCAACTGTGACCATGGCACGTTTGTGTCCTGTGAGCACTGTTGATATAATTTTCATATCATGCACACATTAGGATTTCAGCTTTTTAGTTTAGAAAGCTGAAAGAAATTGGCCAAAAATTGTAGCTTTTATTAATGTTTTTTATGAGACCCTGTCAGACTTTGGCTCTCTCCAGCCCCTCTTGAGTCACCTGTATGTTGACCTTGTTGACCTTTCATCAAATTATGCACGCTTGAGGCGAGGCATACAGGAATCCAGGCAGCTTATGGCCAGCCACAGTTGATCCAGGTGTCCAACCCAACTCATCTAGTAGTTTTAACCAACAACATAACAATAAACAATAAATTAATAAATTTTTATTGGTTTTTAATAACAAATTAAAGAAAAATAGAAAAGGAATTTGTTTGTTTATAATAACAGGAAATTAACTTGCAGTTACTGATGATATAAGAATCTTGTATCGATGGGTAGAATGTCACATATTCCAAATAACACCATGCAGTCACCTATGGCATTTTTCAGTTCAATTTTAATGATAAAGAAGTAAATCATATTATTCATTACTAATCATTAGGGATCATATGAAGGAAATTAATGATAGACAAAGATGCAGTTGATAATATTAATCTAGATTCCTACTGTGTCTAGTGTGTACATTGATGTGAAATTAGTCCAAAATGAATTTTTTACAGTTATTTTTTAATATAAATAAAAGCCATAAAACCAGGTACTTATGATCATTATTTAAATGTGTGAATTTTGTATATTCTGGATTCTCAACATCATTGGTTGGTGAAACTGAATAAATACCAGACATGGTGCGAATACTTTGTAATTGTATTTAAATACGAATATGATTATGTACTCCATTATAAAATTTCTTGCATAAAGAATAGGAATTCAGGTAAAAATGAAAGTATATGAATACTCGTGCAAATACTTTCAAAATGTATTAATGAATGCATTCATGAATATATTCTTTAATATTATTTTAATAATCATATCAGTTATATTTCATTTTAAAAAATCATATGATTCTCTTATTATTTTGTATAAAAATTATATTTGGGACAATATTTGTAATTTTTTTTAATAAATAGTTAAACTCTTATATTATATTTTCTGCTTATAAGTTATATGGCCAAGTCAAAATCTGTGTGACAATAGTACTCCATTTGTTAATAAAATAAATGAAATCAATCCTCTTCCCTGTCTCCAAAGGTACTATCAAAATCATACATAAGCTAAACAACAACAACTCATAATACAGCTTATATTTATTACCACACAAAACCAGCATGTGCCTCATTTCTAAATAATATTTTTTTGTCATATATAACAGCTGAGCGTCGTGACCCATAGGTCCCTTGTTAATCATAAGGAGGAGCTAAATGGCAGTGTCCACACATTTAAGAAAACAAAATAAAACATCAATAAAAGATGGGTAATACATATTGATATCTTATATATATATATATATATATATATATATATTTATTGCTATAAAACTCCACAATCTACTGCACTTTTTATAATATTAATAATATAGTTCAATTTTAATTATATAAAAAAATTATTATAATATAGTTTATAGTAATATTTCTAATTAATAATAATAATGAATTAATAAGCTAAAGCTAAAAAAAATTGCCAATAAGTTCATGTAACAGGAATATATATATATATATATATATATATATATATATATATATATATATATATCTTGTTTATTTTTAAATTAATAGTGGTTGTAAATTAATAGATTATAGTGAGTAAAAAATGTCAATAAGTACATGTAACAAGAATATTTGGGAGCCGCTAGGTGTATATACATGCATATATATATATATATATATATATATATATATATATATATATATATACATATATATACCTATATATATATATACATATATATATATACCTATATATATATATATATATATATATATATATATAGGTATATATATCTGATTATATGTTTCTTTTCTTTGTTACGAAAGAGAGGCAGGCTTAAAGTATTACTAATACTAATAGGAATGCTGTTATAATACTATATTAATATTAACTATTAAACTAAACGTAGCCACACAACTTAATTGGACAGAAATCCCTGCTGTTTAAGTTGTCACGCATTTGTACCAATGTACCGCTATCAGTAAAATTTTCTCCAGTCATTCATGTTATGATATATATATATATATATATATATATATATATATATATATATTGTAATGATTTTATATCTTATAGCAGTGAGGAATCTGTATACCAGTAGATAATTGAGTGGTCTTAATTGATTACGGCAGGCAGCTGGGAACCCCTGCTGTGAGGTGACAGTGACCAGCTTGTGTGTACTGGTGTCCCCAGGCTCATAGGGGTCACCCAGAGGATAACAGGCCTGTTGCTGACATGATAGATTAGGGGGCGTGTATGTGTGATATATCCATGTATGCAGGGGTGGGGTCCTCACCCGGCAGTGTATCTTTGATTTTTGACCAGTAAAGACCTACTAGAAAACCAGCAGTGCTTTTCTTCTGTTTGTAAACTCGGTTGCACGTTACATTGGTGGCAGCGGTGGGATATATTACCCAGAAAACATGTCTAGTGATGAAGAAGTTGTGTTTAAGCAGACTGGTGACACAAATGAAGTGAAACCATCGCCCCAAGTGTCAGGGGACTGGTTTGATAGACTGGAAGAAAGACTCTGTAATAAGGTGCGGGAACAACTGGAAAACATGTGGCTGAAAGTAGATCATGTAGCCAGGAAGATGTCGGAGAAACATGATGCACTCCTACACCTAGAAAAACAACAAGGTGGTAGTAAATCAGAAGGTCTGGACGATACTGATACAAAACATCCTGTTGTAGTTCGGACAACACCTATGGTTAAAACAACAGTAAGACCACCCCTTTATGATGGGAGTAGCCCATGGGAGGACTACGAAACACAGTTTGGTATCATATCAGACTTAAATGCCTGGAAAACAGAAGAAAAAGCTATGCATTTAGCTGCAAGCCTAGCAGGTCCAGCTCGTGGAGTTTTAGCAGACTTAGATCAGCCTGGACAGCGTAATTATGATTGCCTTGTGACAGCCATGCGTTCAAGGTATGGAGTAGATCAGCAGGCTGAACTCTTCCGTGCGCAGTTGAAAACTCTTGTCAGGAGACGGGACGAAAGCCTACAGGAGCTGGCACAAAATATCAAAAGACTAACAAGGATGGCTTACCCAGATGCTACGACGAAACTTCGGGACACGCTGGCATGTGACCATTTTGTGGATGCCATACCTGACAGGGATACACGCTGGAAAATTAAACAATCCCGCCCCACTTCATTTGAGGAAACTTTAAAAATCGCAATGGAGTTGGAGGCTTTCCAGCAAGCAGCAAGTCAAGGTGGGAGACAAATAAGGGCAGCACATCCTCAAGTAAGTACAGCACACACCCCACATCTTAAAGACACCATAAGGCAAGTACTACAAGAAGAACTGAGAAATATGAGAATCAGAGACAGTCCAAATAGGAATGTTTCCTGTTGGGAATGTGGTGTAGTTGGCCACATTCGTCGTAATTGTCCCCATAACCAAAGACAGAGAACAGATAACAGACAAGTGCAGCAGGGAAACGACCAAATGTCAAGTTCACAGGCCGAAACTTGGCAGGACAGGAGGCAATAAATTCTTTATTGCCCGAATTTAGGCCTACGGCACCCCATGCTAAAACCAGTACCCTGGACTCTATAGGTGATGGGCTATTTATCAGTGGCAACATTGAAGAAATTCCGGTCTCTTTCTTGATTGATACAGGTGCCAATATTAGCATAATAAGATCCGATGTATATCAAAACATCAGTGAACAAACAAGACCTGAACTCACAGCTGTGAATAGTCACCTTATCTCTGCAACTGGACAGACTTCTCCATTTTTGGGTCATGGCTGCTTCAATTTTTCCATGGGTAAACAAACACTGAAACAAAGATTTTGGGTGGCGGATATACAAAATGAGGTGATATTAGGTCTGGATTTTCTATCACAGCCATTTTGTGACCTTTCTGTCAGGGAAAATCAGCTATTGGTCAATGGTGAAATTTTACCTCTATCACGGACTGCATCAAATGCTCCTGCAGTGTGTCGAGTGTCTGTCGCGGAAACTACTGTTATTCCACCAAACAGTGAGGTGATTTTACCTGGGAAAATTACTGATGGTAAAGAGACTAACTGGGTCCAAACCACATGTATTATAGAACCTTGTCCCAGATTCCAAGAAAAGTGTAACCTGCTTCTTGCTAAAGCTGTTGTGGATTCCGGCAATAAAGTGATACCATTGAGGGTTATGAATTTGACCAATGAACCAAAGACAATTTATACTAATACCTTTGCTGCTTTCTGTGAACCAGTTACAAGTGTAACAAATACAAGTGACTGTCAGACAACCAAAATTGAAAGTAACCATTCATCTGTCCCCGGCCATCTGGAAGAACTGATAGCTGAAACTGGACAATGCTTATCTAGTGATCAGAAAGATAAAGTGACACAACTTATCCTCCAATACCGTGATGTGTTTGCGGCCTCTTCTGAAGAACTTGGTCAAACAAACTTAACAAAACACAAGATCAACACAGGTTCAGCTCCACCCATTAGACAACCAGCAAGACGCCTGCCTTTACATAAACGTGAACAAGCGACAAATGAACTAGACAAAATGTTGAAAAAGGGAATTGTAGAACCTTCAAGGAGTCCGTGGGCCTCTCCTATTGTTTTGGTGACCAAGCGTGATGGATCTGTAAGGTTCTGTGTTGATTATCGCCGACTGAATGATGTGACCATGAAAGATGCTTATCCCCTTCCGCGAATAGATATGTCTTTAGATGCTCTCTCTGGATCAAAATGGTTTTCTACATTGGATCTTCAAAGTGGATATTGGCAGGTGGAAATGGACGAGAATGATCGTGAGAAAACAGCTTTTACTATTGGTGATGGGGGGCTCTATCAATTTACTGTCATGCCATTCGGCTTGACCAATGCCCCAGCAACTTTTGAACGATTAATGGAAAGGGTTTTAGCAGGCTTATCATGGAACGTGTGTATGGTTTACCTGGATGACATAATAGTCCATGCGGAAACCTTCACTGATGCAATAGCAAGGCTTGAACTTGTGTTCAAAAGACTACATGCAGCGGGCCTCAAACTCAGTCCAAAGAAATGTAAATTGTTTCGAAGGCGGGTGTCATTTCTGGGCCATGTGGTTGGTGAGGAAGGACTAGAAACAGACCCAAATAAAATAACCGCGGTCCGAGATTGGCCAGTTCCATCAAACGTAACCCAGCTTCGTAGTTTCCTGGGCTTAAGTTCCTACTACAGGCGTTTTGTGCAAAACTTTGCGACCATTGCAGCACCATTACATCGGTTGAGTGAACGCGGATGTAAATACAGATGGTCAAATGAATGTCAAGAAGCTTTTGATAAACTAAAGTCAATTCTCACAAAAGCGCCAATTCTGGCGTATCCAGTATTGGGCAAACAGTTCATACTAGATACAGATGCAAGCAAATGTGGAATAGGTGCTGTGTTATCACAAATGCAAAATGGAGAGGAACGTGTTGTGTCTTATTACAGCAGAACTTTAACAAAAGCTGAGCGCAACTATTGTGTAACTCGCAGAGAGCTGCTTGCTTTAGTAGAAGCAGTGCGTCACCATCACCATTACCTATACGGGCACAAATTTCACATCCGCACAGATCATGGTTCCCTTCAGTGGCTAATGAGATTCAAGCAACCTGAGGGTCAGTTGGCCAGATGGTTAGAAATACTCGGGACTTATGATTTTGAGGTAACTTATCGACCTGGAATTAGACACAACAATGCAGATTCTCTTTCGCGCCGACCCTGTGAAACAGATCTTTGTGTTCACTGCGAGCGGGCTGAAACAAAAGAAGAAAAAGGAAATGATGAGCCAGTGCGACAAGCAAGGGTTGTTCAAAAGCCTACATCATCAACTTGCAAGTATGCAATATTCACAAATATTCTACAGTTTTTCATACTGACCTGGCTATGCATGAAAAGCTCCCTCAGCCAATTAGTTACCACATGTAAGATCAGTGATAATAGAGAAAATAAATGTGCTGCCTTAACAAGAAGCCAGAACAGGGATCACTGTAATGATGAACCGTGGGTCCAGACATGGACAAACATAGAGCTACGAGATGCCCAGTTAAATGACCGTGAGCTGTGTGAAGTGATTGCCTGGAAGGAGGCTAACACAGAGAGGCCAGCATGGTCAGAGGTGTCCTCAGCTGGCCCTAAGTTAAAGTCATACTGGTCCCAGTGGGAGCTGCTTGTGATAAGGGATGGTGTATTATATCGGCAGTGGGAGTCTGTGTCTGGTGAGAGCTTCACATACAAACTAGTGGTCCCAATAGATTTAAGGCCTACTGTTTTAAAGCAGCTTCATAATTCAATCACTGGTGGTCATCTGGGGGTTAATAAAACATTAGCTAAGATCAGAGACAGATACCACTGGGTTGGTCTGCGAACAGATGTGGAAAAGTGGTGTAGGCAATGTGAGACTTGTGCTAAAAGGAAGAAAGCAACTCGGTCAGGCAAGGCACCAATGCAGACATATAATGTGGGTGCTCCCATGGAAAGAACCGCCATTGATATCCTAGGACCCCTCCCTGAAAGTACACAAGGAAATAGGTTTATCCTTGTGGTATCTGATTATTTTACAAAGTGGACTGAAGCATTTCCTTTAAAAAATCAAGAAGCTTCAACAGTCGCTGATGTGTTGGTTAAGCAGTACTTTTCGAGGTTTGGATTGCCATCACAGCTACATTCCGATCAAGGTAGGAATTTTGAAGCCAAATTGTTTAAGGAGATGTGTCAGCTTCTTGATATTGACAAGACGCGTACCACAGCCCTTCACCCACAATCTGATGGCATGGTGGAACGGTTTAATAGAACTTTAGAAGACATGCTATCAAAATATGTAAATCAAAATCAAAGGGACTGGGATGAACACTTGTCTTTGCTTATGATGGCCTACCGCTCTTCTGTTCATGAAACCACCGGTCATACACCATGCCAGCTAATGCTGGGCAGAAATCCGAAACTTCCCATTGATGTGGTAATGGGCAGTCCTGTAGAACCAACTGTGAATGATGTGTCGGAGTATGTGTACTCACTACAACAGGGAATGTCAAAAATACATGAATTTGCGCGGCAAAATATTAAATCCATGTCGGACAAACAGAAAAAGAATTATGATCATCGTGCGGCTTCTGTGTGTTACAAAACAGGTGATGCTGTGTGGCTGTATAACCCTCAGCGCAAGAAAGGACTCACGCCAAAACTACAGTTTTTATGGGATGGACCTTATGTCATTATAAATAGACTCAGTGATGTGGTGTACAGAATTAAGAAAAATCAAAAAGCCACTCCTAAAGTGGTCCATGTTGACAGGCTAAAGCCATATCAAGGTGAAAACAAACCCGATTGGTTCCAGACTGATGCAAAAAATTGAATTTATTATTACGCAGTTTTACTGAGATTGTAATCAGCGTAATATTTACTTGTATTATTATTTTTTTTATGTTGTTATTCTAGTTTCAGGCGGATGGTTATATTACAAGAACCACTTGTCATGTTTATTTTCCAAGTGTTCAACTTTTTAAGAGTAAAATATTAGTAAGACTACAGTGGTCACCTCTTGGAGTTCACAGCAATGTTGTTTAGTAAATTCCCCTCAATTAACTTTGAATGTGACTGTAAGTACCTAAGTTTATATTCATTCAAATCTCTGTTATATCATTGTTATATCTCAATTATAATTTCATTTCTTTGAATGCGAGGACGCATTCCTTCTTTTAAGGGGGGAGCAGTGTAATGATTTTATATCTTATAGCAGTGAGGAATCTGTATACCAGTAGATAATTGAGTGGTCTTAATTGATTACGGCAGGCAGCTGGGAACCCCTGCTGTGAGGTGACAGTGACCAGCTTGTGTGTACTGGTGTCCCCAGGCTCATAGGGGTCACCCAGAGGATAACAGGCCTGTTGCTGACATGATAGATTAGGGGGCGTGTATGTGTGATATATCCATGTATGCAGGGGTGGGGTCCTCACCCGGCAGTGTATCTTTGATTTTTGACCAGTAAAGACCTACTAGAAAACCAGCAGTGCTTTTCTTCTGTTTGTAAACTCGGTTGCACGTTACAATATATATATATATATCACTATAGTATAGTCTATACCATTTTAAACAAAAATTGTTTATGTCCCCACCAATCTGCTGGCAACTTGCACCCACATGCGCGTGACACGGCCTTGGTGCCTTCGTTCAATGATCAGAACTCGCACAACGCACGTGTTGTTTCCTGTGTTTTTCACAGACTAGCTGGCTTTGTTTTCACAAACCATATGTACCATTGATACAATGTTTCACGACATTGTTTGGGACGAGGCATGTTAAACCCGGAGAAACAAGTAACACAGTGTATCTGCTGCGTCTGACAAACGAAGCGGCAGAAGTTGTCAGGACCGCATGTAGTTTTTTTTTGGTAATGGTGACCTTTCACCTTGGGCTCAAGGTCGGTCATCGCACATGCGCGCCTGTAATGCTGAAATGGTCTATTTAGGGGGGGGGGGGCGGGGTTTCAGTGACAACATCCATCCCTCCACAATCAGCCAAACTGAATGAATTATAACATAAAGTCACATATTTGGGATAATCAATTCTTGATAAAATGGAATACAAAACTGGTAAGCAATACAAACACCAAGGGGATCCCCATCCATTTATGTTCCCGGGGGGGGGGGGGGGGGGTGTCAGGGCCCTTCATCAAGTTATAAGCCAATCTTGATGATTACCTCAGCCACCCTGATACAACAGGGTCCCCACTAAATATTCACGCTTTGTCCGGCCACCGTGTAATAGTAACTCCAGCTAGATTAGCAAAACAGTTCTTACCACTCCACTCAATCAGCAATTTCACGCTAACCAGCCATATCTCAAGTCTTAAGCAACTTCCAATCAGTTTCTCTCCGGTCCAATCCCTCCGATGTTAACCAGCGTTCTCTAACAATCCTTCTTCTCGTATCTTGGCCCCTTTTTAACCCCCCCTCCCCCCCCCCCCCCCCCCAGCGGGGAACTTTGACAAAACATTTAGTACCGGTCAAACCTGACACAGTCCTATATCTAAAAGCAGGGTCCGCCACATTAGCATAAATATAAAATCAGTACTTAAAATATTGCGAATGAAATTAAAATGAACAGTCCCATGTGTAGGCAGGCACCAGCCTTGAATTTATTCCTGTGGTCCCTGGTAGTGTAACCAACTCCTGAAGCTGGTTATGATATTCTTGAACAACGAACAGGAACATGATTGTGTTTGTGGGCCAAAATGGTCTTTGTTCATGAACAGAGATATGAACAGGAACATGTTCATTGAACAAAAACACGCCCCAAGCCACAGTTGGTCCAGGTGTCCAACCCATGTCATCTACCGTAGTAGTTGTTTTGACAAACAAACATAAAAAAAAAAAAAAATTATTGGTTTATAATAAAAACTTTAAGAGAATTAATATAAAAGGAATTTGTTAGTTGATGAGTAACAGGGAATTACCATGCAATTACTGATGTTTTATAGATCTTGTATGGATGGGTGCAAATGTATTCCAAATACAGTAACACCATGCATGCAGTCACCAATTTTATTTTCATTTCAATTTAATAATGAAAAAAAAAAAATTTAATTATATATTTTTATTCTATAAGGGATTATATGAAGGAAATTAATGATAGACAAAGATGCATTTTATAATATTAATCTAAATTTGCAGGTATTTCCTAAGTTTTTCAGCTTGTTAATTTATATTTATTGCAAAATTAAAAAAAAAATAAAATGTCAAAATTTTAAAATTTTACTCAGTCAAGTACTAATTAAAGATGTCAATATGTTTCACTTATGACATTAAGACTTGTAGCTGTATCAGCTGTCACAAGACTGTGTAAATTATCAAAATTTATATTACTGGTTCCTTTATTTCAGTTAATAAAATTAAATTTGCCAATCTTTAGTTTGCTCCATGTATAATATAAAGGGTGTGTTATCCTTGGGTTATTTTTTTACCAATATATGGTTATAAGGCTGAGATTACTTTTAATTTTTAGCTCAGCTGACTGAAAGTCATCTGAGCTATAGCGATCACTCTTTGTCCGTCGTCCGTCTGTCCGTCTGTCCGTCTGTCTGTCTGTCCGTCTGCCCGTCTGTCCGTCCGTTAACCAGGCACAAATCGTAACCGCTGGACCTAGAACCTTGTAACTTGGGATTCTGAGAGGTCCATAAAAAATCTCCTTGGAAACCAGAAATTAGGTCTCTGTTACCCATATCCTTCGAGCTATGTGGCCCCAAAGTACCCCCCTGAAAAGTCAAAAATTTCATACAAAAACTTCAATATCTCATTAACTACTTGACTGATGGTCATGATTTTTGGCATACATATTGATCATGAGATGTTACATCACTTCCTGCAGACTGGTGGCGCCACCTGTATTTTTCGATTTTTTACGAATTTTTTTCTCTATTTTTGAGACCTTTAAAAATGTGAACATCTGTTAACAAGGCACAAATCATAAAGACTGGACTTAGAATCTTAATTCTTGACACACTGAGAGGTCCATGAAAAATCTCCTTGGAAACCAGAAATTAGGTCTCTGTTACCCATATCCTTCGAGCTATGGGGCCCCAAAGTACCCCCCAGAATAGTAAAAAATTTCATACAAAAACTTCAATATTTCAATAACTACATCACTGATGGTCTTCATTTTTGGCATACATATTGATCATGAGATGTTCGATCAGTTCCTGCAGACTGGTGGCGCCACCTGTACTGTTTGATTTTTTACGATTTTTTCCTCTATTTTTGAGACCTTTGAGGATGCTGTCATCTGTTAGCGTGGCACAAATCGTAACGACTGGACCTAGAATCTTCATTTTCGACACACTGAGAGACCTATGAAAAGTCTCCATGGAAACCAGAAATTAGGTCTCTTTTACCCATATCCTTCGAGCTATGGGGCCGAAAATTACCCCCCAGAATAGTCAAAAATTTCATACAAAAACTTCAATATCTCATTAACTACATCACTGATGGTCATGATTTTCGACATACATATTGATCATGAGATGTTTCATCAGTTTGTGCAGACTGGTGGCGCCACCTGACTTTTTCAATGTTCAGGAATTGTTTTCTCCATTTTTGAGACCTTTAAGGATGTAGTTATCTGTCAACAGGGTACAAATCGTAACGACTGGACCTAGAATCTTCGTTCTTGACACACAGGGAGACCCATGATAAGTCTCCATGGAAACCTGAAATTTGGTCTCTGTTACCCATATCCTTTGAGCTATGGCACTCCAAAGTACAGCTCAGAATAATGGAAAATTTGATACAAAAGCTAAAGTATCTGAACAACTAATGCAGAGATAACTATAATTGTTTGCATGGATATTGATCATGGAGTGTTTCACAAGTTTCTGCAGACTGGTGGCACCACCTGTATTTCGTTTTTTTTTTACGAAATTTTTCTGTATTTTTGAGACCTTTAAAGATATGAACATCTGTTAACAGGGCACAAATCATAAAAACTGGGCCAAGAATCTTCATTCTTGACACACAGGGAGACCCATGAAAAGTCTCCATGGAAACTTGAAATTAGGTCTCTGTTACCCATATTCTTTAAGCTGTATGGGTCCAAAATACCCCCCCCCCCCCCCCCCCCCCCCGCCAGAATAATGGAAAATTTGATACAAAAACTGCAGTATTTCAATAACTACAACACTGATGGTCATGATTTTCGGCATACATATTGATCATGAGCTGTTCCATCAGTTTCTGCAGACTGGGTGTGCCACCTCTATTTTTTTTTCAAATTTTTACGAATTTTTTTCTTTTTTTTGAGACCTTTAAAGATGTGGTTATCTGTCAACAGGGTACAAATCGCAACAACTGGACCTAGAATCTTCATTCTTGTCATGCAAGGAGGCCCATGAAAGGTGCCTGTGGAAACTTGAAATTAGGTCTCTGTTACCCATATCCTTCAAGCTATAGGACTCTGAAGTATCCCTCAGAATAATGGACAATTTGATACAAAAACTGAAGTATCTGAACAACTAATGCAGAGATCACCATGATTTTTTTGCATGGATATTGACCATTAAGTGTTTTTATTAGTTTCTGCAGACTGGTGGAGCCACCTGTATTTTTGTATCCGCCAAAACGAAGTTTTGCGGATACTATGTTTTTGACCGAGTTCCTCCACCGCGGCGGCGTTCGTTTCCAGAGAGCTCCTCGGAGACTAATGGACCGATTTTTCCAAAACTTACATCTATTATCGGGTCACATGTGAACTGGTGCCTAACCAATTTGCGTTGACCTCTGACCTTTCCTCTCTATCCAGTGTCCATTTGTGGGTCTGTTTCCACTCATAAACCCTCATATCTCGGGAACCATTTGACCAATCAGGAATTAAATTGATACAAATGTAGCCCTTGGTTTGCTTTATAACATACACAAAAAATGGTGGCGCCACCTGTAACCATGTTTGCACAGTGTCCATCTGTTCATCTGCCTTGGGTTAAAATCACTCATATCTCTGCAGTGAATTGACTAATTCACCTGAAATTCGTCATGCGTATACATCCAGGATAGCTTTCTTGATTTTATGAACGGTGGCGCCACCTACGTTCACGTTCACGCTGATGACATCCAAGCTTTTATCTTGGGAACCGTTTGACCGATCAGGAAATAAAATTTATACAAATGTAGCCCTTTGATAGCTGTGTAACATACACAAAAAATGGTGGCGCCACCTGTAACAATGTTTGCACAGCGTCTGTCTGTTAGTCTGCCGTGGCCTAAAATCACTCATTTCTCTGTAGTGGTTCGACATAACTGCCTAAAATTTTGCAGGTTTATACATGGTGGACAGCTTTCTTGATTTTATGACAGGTGGCGCCACCTACATTCTAGTTAACGCTGCACACACCCAAGCTCATATCTCAGGAACCATTTGACCGATTGGGCCAAAATTGTGCATGTGTTTAGATCTCACATAGGTCTTTATCATACACAAAACTGGAGGGGTTACCTGCAAAGATTTTTGCACAGTGTTTCTCTGTTTGTCTGCCATGGGCAAAAATCGCTCATATACATGTAGTGGTTTGACTTTTCTGCCTAAAATTTTGCAGGTGTATACAACTTGAACAGCTTTCTGGATCTGTGGTAGGTGGCACAACCTACATACACATTTAGGCTGCAGACATCCATGCTAATATGCAACATACCTCACTCTATTTCCCCTTGCCACTCAATCCATGCCTCACTATCCGATTTTGGCAGATACATGTAGTCACTTGTCAGTTACCCGTATTCTAGTTTTAAAAGTTTACACATTTTTCTCTATTTTTGAGATATATAAATACAGACTAAATCTTGGCCTGTTGGTTTATCTGTTTGATGCTTCAGTTGAATGGGTATATACTACCATTCTAATGATAAAATTTCCTTTTGCGAATCTCTTCCCAGTCAGCTGAGCGTCATGACCCATGGGTCACTTGTTAATTATAAAATATCAACAGTCATGTCTCAGCTGTGATTCCATCTAGTATCCCAAAACCTGGTGTGTTTATTGATCACAAGTGGAGACCCTAAAGTAATCACCCATTTTGTTTGTTTGTCTGTCTGTCTGTCTGTCTGTCTGTCTGTCCATCCACACAAATTTTTTTCCAGATGATAACTCCAGGTTGGATTGACATATGGATTTCAAACATGACTTACATATGTCAATCCAGGTTGGATTGACATATGGATTTCAAACATGACTTACATATGGTCCACCACTAAAGAAAGAACCTGGAAGATTTTTTGGTGAACAGGTCAAAGGTCTAAGTCAAAAGACTTAACTTACTTAAAAAGATTATGGCTGCATTTTAAGCCAAGCTTTTCATCCCAAACTTTCCATCTTGCACATTAAGCTGACTTGCCAGTATGGGGAGAGCATCAATGAATGTGGGGTCACAAGGTCAAAGGTCAAGGTCACAGGGGCCATCTGTTTACAAATCAGTTTCTGATTACTCCAGTATGGTTTGACATATTGGTTTCAAACTTAACTTATATATGCCTCAACACTAAGAATTCTGTCGATTTTTAGGTCCAAAGGTCAACAGGGTCACAGTACATATTTCTTTTAAAGGATTGTGTATGCATTTTCAGCCAAAGTTTTCACCACAAACCTTTCATCTTCAAGATACTATACACACCTGCTAATAGGGGAAGATTCTTTTCTATTTGGGGTCATAGGGTCAAAAGTCAAGGTCACAGGGCCCATTCATTCACAAATTAGTTTATGGATGATAATTTTGCTTTGGATTGGCTTCAAATTTGATTAATTAATGACCCACCACTTAAGTAAGAAACATTTTGATTTGAAGGGTCCAGAGGTCAAAGCTGAAGGTCACAGGAGCCACACCTTTAAATTGATTGTTGATGCACTGTAAATCAAACTTTTAATCCCAAACTTTCCATCTTTCACACATGGCTTACTTGTCCAAAGTGGAAATCTTTAGATTTTGAGGTCACCTGGTCAGAGGTCAAGGTCACTGGACCCACTTTTTTAAAAAGAATGTTACAATAATCTAAATGCTGCAAGTTCAAGGATAATAAGTTCTCAGATTTTTTGTCACAAGGTCATTGATTAAGGTCACAGGACCGTCATTCTGAAAAATGTCTTTTTAAAAATATCCTTATAGTCATATTCAGCTGAGCGTCGAGACCCCTGGGTCCCTAGTTGTCCTGATGCATGTTGTTAAGCATAAGTAAAAACATAAAAATAAAAATAATAATTGAAATAATTTATGCATTTTCATGAAATTTTATATACTTCATATTTGACACATGAAAATAAAAGTAAAAATTGAAAAAGTAAGACATTTTCATGAAATTTTATATTTCATAAATGACACAAGACACTTAGCATCATAACCCACAGGTCACTTATTCTAAATATGTGAGAATTAGTCATACTCGATCAATATATGATAAAAGTGCCAACAATAGGGAACTCCCATCCGAAAATTGATGTTTCCAAGGTCGCCTTTGTGTGAAGCTTAGCATTACTGTTTTATTTGATCAGTGTGATTCATAAAATAATGTCTGTAGTCTGTTTTTACCTGGAATATTTGCAGACTTTTTGCTGGGAGCCCACCTGTGCATTGGGCGGGTTTACATAATCCCAGATGAAACCAGGTCCAGTAGCAGTCGTTGGCTTTGTTAATCACACCTTTAAAAAATTAACAGCAGGTGGTAACCATGTACAAATAAAGTTAATGGAAAGTAAGCTTAATGGAATTAGCTCACAGGACCGGCATCAAGTGTGAATCATGGTCCGAGCTTTTGTTAAAGCCAATATTTTTTAAACAGATTCTCTGCTTCTCCAATTCCAGTAATTACAGGTAGTCTTGTTTGAACTTCTGCTCTTTGTTATATTTGAAGTAACAGCTGGAAAGCCTCAAGTTTTTCTAATATACTTCACTTACGAACATCAAGTACAATTATCACAGAGTTTACAACCCACTTACAGGCGATGCAGTGCATGCAATTACTTCATGCATTGGGGAATTACCACAACAATGCTACTCATATTTTAATATATATATATATATATATATATATATATATATTAAAAACTGTCATGGAAGCATTTTAGCTAATTGTAAGTAATTATAATTGTGTATAATTATTCATATTTTTGTAATGAAGACTAGATTTCACAGGCAACATTCAAGGTAATTATATTTAAATAAACCTCAGATGTTTTACAGGTAAAATTATACGAAATTTGTCCAATTAGTTGGAGTTAAATCATCCGACTCAGCTTTCAGCTTGTGACAAGTTTAATTTTCTTTTTTTTTTATGTGTAGGTGGTTTAACATTTATAAAGTTGTATAACTTCGGAAATTATTCCCTAGAATATTCGTCTTTGTGCCAGTATTCCCTGGTAAAATGGTCCCCTGACCAGTATTACCCAGAGCAGGTGTCTCTTATCCAATATTCCCTTGACCAGTTGTCTCTAATCCAGTATTCCCTTGACCAGTTGTCTCTAATCCAATACTCCTTGACAAGTTGTCTCTAATCCAATATTCCCTAGACAAGTTGTCTCTAATCCAATACTCCTTGACTAGTTGTCTCTTATCCAATATTCCCTTGACCAGTAGTCTCTAATACAATATTCTCTTGACCAGTTGTCACTAATCCAGTACTCCTTGACTAGTTGTCCCTAATCCAATATTCCCCTGACCAGTTGTCTGTAATCCAATATTCCCTTGACCAAATGTCTCTAATCCAATATTCCCTTGATTAGTTATCTCTAACCCAATATTCCCTTGACTAATTGTCTCTGATTCCAATATTCCCTTGACTAGTTGTCTGTAATCCAATATTCCTTTGACCAGTTGTCTCTAGACGAACATTCCCTTAACCAGTTGTCTCTAATCCAATAATCCCTTGACCAGTTGTCTCTAATCCAATATTCCCTTGATTAGTTATCTCTAACCCAATATTCCCTTGACTAATTGTCTCTGATTCCAGTATTCCCTTGACTAGTTGTCTGTAATCCAATATTCCTTTGACCAGTTGTCTCTAGACGAACATTCCCTTAACCAGTTGTCTCTAATCCAATAATCCCTTGACCAGTTGTCTCTAATCCAATATTCCCTTGACTATTTGCCTCTAATCCAATGTTCCCTTGACCAGTTGTCTCTAAACGAAAATTCCCTTAATCAATTGTCACTAATCCAATAATCCCCAGACTAGTTATGTCTTATCGAATATTCCCATGAACTGTTGTGTCTATTCCAATATTTCCTTAACTAATTGTCTCTAATCCAATGTTCACTTGACTAGTTGTCTCTAATCCAACATTCTCGACTAGTTTTCTCTAATCCAATATTCCATTGACTAGTTTTCTCTTATCCAATGTCCCCTTGACTAGTTGTCTGTAATCCAATATTCCCTGTACCAGTTGTCTCTAGACCATTATTCCCTTGACCAGTTGTCTCTAATCCAATATTCCCTTGACTAGTTGTCTCTAATGCAATATTCCCAAGCCCGGTTGTCTCTCATCCAATATTCCCCAGACTAGTTTACTCTAATCCAATATTCCCTTGACCAGTTGTCTCTAATCTAATATTCCCTTGACCTATTGTCTCTTTACCAACATTCCCTGTACCAGTTGTCTCTAGACCATTATTCCCTTGACCAGTTGTCTCTTATCCAATAATCCCCAAACTAGTTGTCTCTTATCCAATATTCCCATGACCAGTTGTCTCTAATCCAATATTCCCCAGACTAGTTTACTCTAATCCAATATTCCCTTGACCAGTTGTCTCTAATCTAATATTCCCTTGACCTATTGTCTCTTTACCAACATTCCCTGTACCAGTTGTCTCTAGACCATTATTCCCTTGACCAGTTGTCTCTAATCCAATATTCCCTTGACCAGTTGTCTCTAATGCAATATTCCCAAGCCCGGTTGTCTCTCATCCAATATTCCCCTGACCAGTTGTCTCTAATCCAATATTCCCTTGACCAATTGTCTCTAATACAATATTTCCTTGACAAGCTTTATTTTTACTAAAAGAAAGGAAACTCTTCAGGCAGGAGTGGACAGACTTATTAATAATATCGTCAAATTGCTGTAGCAGCAGGACTCACATTTTTTAAGCGCAACATTTTTTGTGTGACCTCTTTTCTGTCCATCGGGATATGATTCTTTTCTGTCATATTCTGTCAATTCAGCTGAGCGCCGCGACCCTTGGGTCCCTTGCTGTTACAGGTTTTCTAAAAGAATCATATGATCATGCTGGGGAAAACTAATGATAAAAGAATGGCATTGCTTAACAGGTAAAAGCACAACATAACAAACGGAAATTCTATCGAAATGTTATTTCATTTTCTTGAAAGAAATGTCCGAGTGGCTGGAACTAAGAATCGGTAAATTAAATCAATAATTTTGATGCCGGGGATGGCTTGGGCTGGTGGTCAAAATTGATAAGTGTGGTGCCTTCAAACCAACTTTTTAGGCCGTGATATTCTAACTTTAATAAATATTTAAAGTATTGGGCGAGTAAACGGAAATAATTGGTAGCGGTTGGACCTACATCCCAGTAATATTTCAAACCTTTAACAAAGGCTTTTTAAAAATGTCAACAGCCATATGTACATATTAAAAAAACCTAATCTACACAGTTTCGTTTAATGGAGGTAATATCATGTGGTGTATTTTGCATGTATAGATTATGTATCGTTTAACCTTTTTCAACAGAAAGGCCTCGGTATATTTTTCATATATATCCAATATGGTTTCACACTATAAGGGTTATAAAGTTATATTTTTTTTTTCATTATCATAGAAATGAGCTTCATGTCTTATAAGACAGAATATGATTTTGTAATTCTGTGTATCAACTCTCTGAGAGACTTGGACTGTATATGAAGCATAAACAGCCGTCTGTAAGCAAATAAAACATTTTATTTACTTTATCGTCCCTGTGTAAAGGTGTCATTTACAATATCAGGGTGTATGCATATCCCATGCAGCTTGTCATAAATATATATACATATCTTTGACAGTATTCATCAATGGTATGAAACGGATACATTATCGATGGTGGATCTTCAAGCACGAGAACACACAACTGATGTGTTCTGAGAGA
This sequence comes from Sipunculus nudus, assembly GCA_026874595.1. Taxonomy (NCBI): domain Eukaryota; kingdom Metazoa; phylum Annelida; class Sipuncula; order Golfingiida; family Sipunculidae; genus Sipunculus; species Sipunculus nudus. The sequence goes on from CM049310.1 coordinate 65,386,694, forward strand.
GCCGATTGACAAAATGCTCAGTCAACTGAACTTAATTTCGGGATCAATTTTCCGCCCCATCACCTCTAGAGTGTTTGCACTGACTGAACAAAAATGAAGCCATGACTATGTTATGAGTAAGAACAAATACTCTGTGGACACAGCCTTAAACAGGGGCGGGTTTAGGCGAGTCACAGGGGCGCGCACCCGATTTTTTACCTAAAAACAAGGGAAATTCAATAATATACGCTTAATACCGAAAAACAGCGCGTGAGTTTGCATTGTTTTCTTCCATATATTCGTGCATGCGCGGGCAGTGGCGTCAATTTATATTCAAGAAGGAGAGAATGGGGGGGGGGGGGGGGGGGGTTGACTTGAAGGCGTGGGAGGGTAATCACAGTTGTGACGATTTAATTAACACACATATATATACCTGTTTTATATATATATATATATATATATATATATATATATATATATATATATATATATATATATACCTTTAATTGTCTGTGTGACACATTTTAAATACATTACAATTAAGTATAACGTTTAAAAAATAAGATATTATTTTTTTCAGTATATGTAAATTCTATACCGGGTTTAGATATATAATATTTCATAATAAACTCAGAAATAAACAGAAAGTCTGTTATTCTAATTATTAATATACATATGTATTTCATTTCCAAAATATAAATATTATTCTCAGAATATCAGGGGGTGATTAAATTTAACCCCCCCCCCTCCCCGTTTAAAGAGTGGGGATATATACCACCACCACCCCTATATTGACGCCCCTGCATGCGGGAGGTAAGTATTTTAAGTCTACCAGCACACTTGTGTACCTGTTCAAGGGTATTGAGGCCTCCCTTTTCTAATGTCCTGTATCCGCCCCTGTAAAATACAACTACTCTGTCACAGCCTGACTGGACACAAAAACATGTCCCCTGGGCCTAAACTTGAAGCACTTTTATCTCACAAAGAACTCTTCTGGCTGACAGCTGCTCGCTCAGAAAGCATTGTTACACAGCGTACCTCCAAAGAGGAAGTTCGAGACCTGCATCATAGTAACAACCTGCTGGCATTTAAGATATAGTTGCGCTGAAAATATTTTACTTTAAGAGTATATAGTCAATGGTCAAAACACAAAGTGATTCATTTTAAAAGGACAATATTGTAAAGCATCTACATTATACCTAATGAAAACTTATACCAGGTGTATCGTTTGCATAGATTTTAGATCAACTTGAACCAATTCTACACAGTATAGTTTTAGGAGTTTTACTCTTTTTCTGTTTGTTTGTTGCCTTGTACAGTTTTACTTCAGGTTTTCATGCTGTGGAATTTATATTTTTGCTACAGAATATATTTTGTCTGTTTTTTAGCGAACCTGTGAGCTTATGCGATGGTGCAGTGTCGTCCATCGTTGCGTCGTTCGTCGTCTGTACGTTAACCATAGCTAACTCAAAAACGGCAGGAGCTAGCATCACTTTTTTTTTTGCAAATAATCAGTCATCTGAAAAACTCTATCGGATTTTGTTTATTTTTTTCTAACTGCATTTTCTTAGATTTTATTGGGAAAAGAGCTAAAAAGAAGCTTTTAAAATCTTCTTCTCACAAACTGTCCAGCCAAATTGTCCAATATTTCACAGAAATGATCCCTGGAATTATCTCTCTCAAGTTTGTTCGAATGGTTCCAGTTCGGAGATTTTTGGCTGAGTTACAGGAGGTTGAACTTAGTCATCTGTCCAAAAAAAGCACACTAAAATTTAAATCTCAGAAATGGCTGTAGCTATCATCACCAAATTTTATGCCAATGTTTGTCACATATGTCAAATCCAAATTTGAGGTATTGGTGGCGCCACCTACATTGATCTGTTTTTAGCTCAGCTGACTTTCAGTCATGCTGGGCTATAGCGATGGGTCTTTGTCCGTCGTCCTACCGTCTGTCCGTCCGGCCGTCCGTCCGTTACCAGGGCACAAATCGTAACCGTTGGGGGCTAGGGCCATGAAACCTATGCAGTCTTAGAGGTTCTAAAAAGACCTCCTTGCAAACCTGAAATTAGGTCACTGCAACCTATATTCTCGAAGTTATGGGGTGTGTTTGCACCCCCCAGAAATAATTCTTTTAGCCAGAATTTTCATCCCAAACCTTCCATCTTTCACATACAGCTCACCTACCAACAGGTTAAGAACCATAATTATTTTGAGGTCACAAGGTCAAAGGTCAAGGTCACAGAACCAACTTCTTTGAAAAGCCTGTGGATGCATTTTAAGCCAAACCTTTCATCCCAATTCTTTGATCTTTCACATATAGTTTACTTACTAAGTGGGAGAAGAATCCTACAGATGTTGAGGTCACAAGGTCAAAGGTCAGGGTTACAGGATCCACTTCTTTGAAAAGGTTGTGGACACATTTCAAGCTAGACCTTTCATTCCAAACCTTTCAGCACTGATATCGCTTCTCTGCCAACAGGGGAAAAGACCTGTTGATTTTGAGGTCAAAGGTCAAGTTCACAGCACCCACTTCTTGCGTGGAGTCATTTTCAGGCAACATTTTCAATCTATACTTTCCATCTGTCATATATGGCTTACCTACCAATAGGGGAAGAAGCCTATTGAAGTTGAGTTCAAAAGGTCAAGGTCACAATATTGTCCTAAATGCTTGTGAACATATTTCAAGTGAAACTGTTCAACCCAAACCTTCAGTCTTTCACATATGCCACATCTATGCATCACTCAATGTGATTCAAACTTCATATTTACGGGTCTTTTTGCATGAAGAAATAACTAATTGATTTTGAGGTCAGCTGGTCAGGAGGTTAAAGGTTGCAGGTCTAAGTTATTCACTCTTTAGTTGCCAAGTAATTACACCCGGCCAGATGTAACTGGTTAGTAGTTACCCATCATTTAGAAAGAATCCAGTTGATATGTGGGCAAAAGGCCAATGTCATAGGTCAGGTCAACTTATTTTGTAGACCATCTCTATTTTTCTTGTATATATAAGCTTTCACTCCAGCTGGTACATCTCACCGTGTGGCTGTAATTGTGAGTGACACTGGTGACATATGACTCCCTTTTGTATCAGGCTATTAAGTGATAAGGCTGAGTGATAAGTACCTCGTTACTGCATAACAAAACACTGTTGTTGGAATACTTTAGCCAGGAATTAACACTATGAGAGTATAATATTAAGGTTTAGCTACTGATTTATAAGATGATGGGAACATTTTGCAGTTTATTTTTTTAGAATCATAGCAATAAACTTAGTTTCCTAGATATCTGAATATTTTTATATAAATCACCACATATAAAAGCAAGTGTTTGTTCTCATAATATGTGGATGTGTACTTGATTTAGGATGGCTTTATTTTATTACAAGACTCTTAGCCATGCTTTCTGCATTTCTTTTCTTTCAGGTTTTGCAGTTTACCAACCCTGCTGACCCCGTTGAAAAGCAGAGTGATAATAAAAAATATTGGTCCTACACTTTTACATTTGCATATCTGTTAATCTGATATGAGCGCCTGAACATGCGTTTTGAATTGTTTTGGACATTCATCTCTGTAACATCATTTGGAGAATTTGCCCCAAGTTTGGTCTCTTATTGGAGGACGTGTGATATCAAATGTCAGACTTGTCAGAAATCCATTATGTCTGCCAGTTAGCCACCTTAGAAATCCTTTCTTCAGTGCAGTTTCAGTAATTTTCCTTCAATTTTTGGTCCGATTTAGAGAATGGTTGTTGTCTGATTTCAGACCTGTCAGAAGTCCAAAATGGCCACCAGGCAACCATCTTTAAATTCCTTTTGATCATATTATCTCAAGAACTGTTAAAGTGAAGTCAGTTGGATGTATATTAATGTAATCTTGCAAAGGATTGGGTCAAATATTTCTTAATTAATATTATCATCATATATGAAAGTGCAGTACAGTTGGCTTGTATTGAATAAAAATTCATACAGAAGCACCTGTTTCTCAATAATTCTTGCATGGATTTCCTTGATTTTTTGCTATATATTTTGATCTTATATTTGCCCTTTTTGGTGTTCCTTTTGAGACTGACAGGTATCAAGTACATTTTCCTCAGACCATCAATTCACTGTGTTTTAATCAGACATAGGTGATATATATTTCTGTTGTCGTAGAAAATTTCAACAAATTGGCAAATTGGTTCTTCAAAATTTGACTGGAAGTTGTGAATCTCAGCCCATGATGTCGCAGGTCATGCTTGGCAGCTGAGCGTCATGACCCATGGGTCACTTGTTTTTTTATACATTTTAAAAATTAAAAATATTTGAATATGATAAAAATCAGATCTTAGACAAATTCTCATTATGATTTTTGTAATGTTAATAATTGTCAAAAGACTTGCTATGTCAAGTGTGTAGAGTAATGTGAAAGTAGTCCAAAGTGAATATAAAAATTCTGTTTTTTAGCAAACCTGTGAGCTTATGCAATGTTGTGGCATCGTCCGTCGTACGTCGTCTGTACGTTAACTATAGCCTTCTCAAAAATGGCAGGAGCTAGCATCACCAAATTTTTTGCAAATAATCAGTCATCCAAAAAACTATATTGGATTTTGTATTTTTTTTCCTAACAGCATTTTTAGCGAACCTGTGAGCTAATGCGATGATGTGGCGTCGTCCGTCGTCTGAACGTTAACCCATACTATCTTGAAAATGGCAAGAGTTAGCATCAAGAAATTTTCTGCAAAAAATTAGTCATCTAAAAAACTCTATCGGATTTTGCTTATTTTTTGGCTAACTGCATTTTCTTAGATTTTATAGAGAAAAAGCTAAAAAAACTTTAAAAATCTTCTTCTCCGAAACTGTTCAGCCAAATTGTCCAATATTTCACAGAAATGATCCCTGGAACAATCTCTCTCAAGTTTGTTCGAATGGTTTAAGTTCGGTGATTTTTGGCTGAGTTACAGCTAGTTGAACTTAGTCATCTGACCAAAAAAGCGTACTAAAATTATAATCTTAGAAACGGCTGGAGCTGTCATCACCAAATTTTATGCCAATGTTGGTCACATGAGTCATGTCTGAAATTCAGGTATTGGTGGCACCACCTGCATCGGCCTTTTTTGAATGGGGGTCATCAGTGCCCGTATCATACTGACAGCTACAAAAAACTTCTTCTCTGAAACCATTTGGCCAAATTGTTTAATATCGCACGGAAATGATCCTAGGGTAATGCTTTCTGAAGTTTGTTCAAATGGTCTCAGTTCAGTGACTTTTGGCTGAGTTATGGGAAGCTGAATTTAGTCATATGCCATAACAGCCCATTTTAGCTCAGTGGCTACAAAGATCTTCTTCTCAAAAACCACTGGGCCGAATTCTTAAATCTCACACATTAATTATCCTCAGATGTTAATAATTCAAGTTTCTTCAAATGGTTTTGGTTCAGTGTTTTTTGGCCGAGTTATGAGCAGCTGAACTTATCCAGTTTGCTGTATCATCCTATATGAGTTATAAAACCTGCGAAACATTTTTCGACTGATGCCACTGAAGCCAGTTTGTTAAATATTTTACAAGAATAATTCCTACAATAACTGTTAATAATAATTGTCATTAATGGTTCCTCATGAATGATTTTTGGCTGAATTATGGAGATTGAATTGAGTCTTTTTACCATATATGTTAGCCGTGTGATGCTGTTACATCTAGCCTGGCACCAGTTTTTCAGCATCTATTACATCATGCCACTAGACATTTATATTTCAGGTTATATTTGGTTAATATTGACGAGAAAGTTTTTTTAAAAGCTTTTTAAAAATTTAGATTTATGATTTAAGTTATTCATCATACCAGGCAATGTTACAATCATGGATATGCAGCTCTCTGTGGCTATATAAAAACAACTATGTGGATTATAAATTATTGGTATCCCTACTCAACTTAATTCCAGAATTTGCCATCAATGATATATATCTGTATTTTAATTTTGCAATTAGTATGCATCCGTAATAATTTTATATATATTCCTGATTTCTTTTTAGCGAACCCGTGAGCTTATGAGATGGTGTGGCGTCGTCCGGCGTCCGGCATCTGTACATTAACCCATACATCTTGAAAACGGCAAGAGGTAGTATCACAAAATTTTGTGCAAAAAATTAGTCATCTAAAAAACTATATCGTATTTTGCTTATTTTTTGGCTAACTGCATTTTCTTAGATTTTATAGGGAAAAAGCTAAAAAAGCTTCAAAAATCTTCTTCTCCGAAACTGTTCAGCCAAATTGTCCAATATTTCACAGAAATGATTCCTGGAATAATCTTTCTCAAGTTTGTTCGAATGGTTTAAGTTCGGTGATTTTTGGCGAGTTACAGGAAGTTGAACTTAGTCATCTGTCCATAAAAGCATACTAAAATTACAATCTCAGAACTGGCTGGAGCTATCATCACCAAATTTTATGCCAATGTTGTTCACATGAGACATATCTGAAATTGAGATATTGGTGGCGCCACCTGCATCGAGCTTTTTTGTACAGGGGTCATCAGTGCCCCTATCATACTGACGGCTACAAAAACTTCTTCTCTGAAACCATATGGCCAAATAGTTTAATATCAGACAGAAATGATCCTAGGGTAGTGCTTTCTGAAATTTGTTCAAATGGTCTAAGTTCATTGACTTTTGGCAGAGTTATGGGAAGCTGAATTTAGTCATATGCTGTAACAGCCCATTTTAGCTCAGTGGCTACAAAGATCTTCTCCTCAAAAACCACTGGGCCAAATTCTTAAATCTCACACATTAATTATCCTTTGATGTTGATAATTCAAGTTTGTTCAAATGGTTTTGGTTCAGTGATTTTTGGCTGAGTTATGGGAAGCTTAACTTAGCCATTTTGCTTTATTTTCCCATATGAGTTATAAACCTGTAAAATTTTTTTTGACTGACCCTACTGAGGCCAATTTGTTTAATATTTTACAAGAATAATCCCCTGAATAATTCTTATAATAATTGTATCCCCAGACAAAGTCGGGGGATACTATGTTTTTATACCGGTCCCCCCCGCCGCCGCCACCGCCGCCCCCGCATATAAATCTTGTTTGCGCGATAACCCAAAAAATATTTCACGGAACTTTACCAAACTTGGTATATGTATCGATATGGGTGAGAGGACGACGCCTATTTAAAATGAGGTCATGACCTGTACTAGGAGAGTGTCCTTGACCTTGAATAGGTCCAATTTGGGGAAAATCACACAAATTCTTTAATATCTCAAGAAATCTTGCATGGATTTATCCCAAAATCAAGTTGATGGAAGATCATGGATAGGGTTGTCATGTTCCAGAAACTGGTGGCGCCACCTATTATTCTTTACTTGTTGTCGTGCCGTTTTATACCCCCAAAATTGCCACCTTACAGTACTGTGAGCATTATAAGTAAAAAACTAATGGACAGATTTCTTTTATCTTATGCATATAAATAGGTATGGGTTATGGGATGATGTTTATTTAAATTGGGGTCATGACCTTTCCTATGATAGTGGCCTTGACCTTGAATATTGCCATATATGGTGAAAATCACACACCTCTTATGATATCTCCAGTGTTGATAGCCAAATGGATTTTAAACATGACTTATGTATGGCCCAGCACTAAAGTAAGAACCCTATAGGTTCTAGGGTCATGAGTTCAAAGGTCAAGGTCACTGGACTGGCATTTTAAAAGATACTGTGGATGCATTTTAAGCCAAACTTTCATCCTAGGTCTTCCATCTTGAATATATAGCTCACTTGCATATAGTGGATGATCCATATAAATTTTGGGGTTACAAGGGCAAAGGTCAAGGCCACAGGAACTATCTGTCCAAAATTTAGTTTCTGGATGTAATTCCTGCTTTTATTAATGTATTGATTTCAAACTTGACTTATATATGTCCCATTGAAAAAGCAAGACTCCAATTTATTTTAGGGGTCATGAGGTCAAAGGTCAAGGTCACAGGACATCTTTAAAAAGATTGTGGATGCATTTTCAGCCAAACATTTCATCTCAGACCTTTCATCTTGCACATGTAAGTCATCTGCCAATAGAGGAAGACCCCTATCAGTTTTGAGGTCACAAGGTCAAAGGTGAAGGTCACAGGAGCCATCTGTCCAAATATTTGTTTCTGGATGATAAATCCTGCTTTTATTGATGTATGGATTTCAAACTTGACTTGTATATGTTCCATTGGAAAAGCAAGACCCAAATTGATTTTGGGGTCATGAGGTCAAAGGTCAAGGTCACAGGACATCTTTAAAAATTGTGGATGCATTTTCAGCCAAACATTTCATCTCAGATCTTTCATCTTGCATATATAGTTCTCCTGCCAAGAGAGGAAGAACACTATCAATTTTGAGGTCACAAGGTCAAAGGTGAGGGTCACAGGAGCCATCTGTCCAAAAATTAGTTTCTGGGTGATAATTCCTGCTTTATTGATGTATAGATTTCAAACTTAACTTGCATATGTTCCATTGGAAAAGCAAGACCAGAATTGATTTTTGGGTCATGAGGTCAAAGGTCAAGGTCACAGGACACATCTTTAAAAAGATCAGGGTCACAGGACCAACATCTTCAACAAGATTGTGGATGGTTAGATGGAAGAAACAATAAATATTCCAAGTGTCAGTATATGCTGCTAAAAATGGGGGTCTATTTATAAAGGGGGAGGGGGGGCTACTATGTCTTGGGATACTCTGGCACCTGCGGTGCCAAGAAATGTCTAGTTGTCTTTTATGGTTCCAAAGAAGGGAATTTTGGCTGAATTATAAAGGTTCAATTGAGTCATTTTACCATATATGTTAGCTGTGTGAAGCAGATACACAGATACATCTAGATACATCTAGACTGGCACCAGTTTATCAGCATTTATTACATCATGCCTCTAGACATTTAGATTTCAGGTTATCTATGGTTAATATTGACAAGTATGTTTTTAAAAGCTTTTAAAAAATGTAGATTTATGATTTTTAGATATTCCTCATGCCAGGCAATGTTTACAACCACAGCTATACAGCTCTCTGTGGGTATATAAAGACGGCTGTACATGGATTATAAATAATTGGTATCCATAGTCAAATTAATTCAAGATTTTGCCATCAGTGAGATGTATCTGTATTACAATTTTGCATTCAATATGCATCTGTGTTAATTTTTAGTGAACCTGTGAACTAATGCAATGGTGTGGCAGCGTTTGTCTTCTGTACATTTACCCATATTTTTTTTAAAATGATTGGAGCTAGCATCATGAAATTTAATGCAAAAAATTAGCCATCTGAAAATTTTCTTAAATTTTATAGAGAAAAAGCTAAAAAACCTTTAAAAATCTTCTCCTCCGAAACACTCAAGCCAAATTGTTCAATATTTCACAGAAATAATCTTTGATACCATCTCCCTCAATTTTGTTCAGGAAGTTGATCTTAGTCATCTGTCCAAAAAAGCATACTAAAATGACAGTCTCAGAAACAGCCAGAGCTATCATCACCAAATTTTTTGCCAGTGTTGGTCACATGAGTCATATATGATATTCAGGTATTGGTGGCGCCACCTGAATTGACCTGTTTTTGTACGGGGGTCATTGGTCATCTGTACATTAATCCATAATTTCTCAGGAATAGCAGGAGCTACCATTCCCAGATTTTATGCAATAATCTGTCACATATCAAATTTTATGGGATTCAGCTTATTTTTTTGCTATCTGCATTTACTTAGATTATATAAGGAAAAAGCTGACAATATTTTAAAAGTTGTCTTCTTGTAGAAGGTCCAGCCAAATTGTTAAATATTTTACATAAATGATCCCAGAGGCAAGCCCTCTCAAGTTTGTTCAAATGGTTTGTATTTGATGAATTTTAGTGGAGTTACACAAATTTGAACAGTCATTCGGCCAAGTAAGCATACTGACATAGTACTCTCAGAAATGACAGAAGCTAGCATTACCAGGTATTGTGCACAAATATGAGTCATGTTGGTCACATGACTCATATTTGAAGTTGTAGATTTAGTGGTGCCACCTACATTGACCTGTTTTTTATGGGCTAAAAACCTCATAATTTAAGCCTCTTTCAGCTTAATGATGAAACTGTCAAGTTGAATTGTTCAATTTTTCAAAAGAATTATCCTAGGACATGGTTCTTTCAATCATATCAGAATATACTGAGTTTGTTGATTTTTGGTTGAGTTGTGAAAAGCTTAAGTTGGTCTTATGGCCATTATTATGTCTTTTTCAAACTGAAGATTGCAATAGTGTTCTTCTACAGAATTATTATTTCAATTATATCTTCTGTAACATTGCACAAAAATTATTCATAGGTGGCCTTTGTACAAGTTTACTAGAATGATTTTTGGCAGAACTATTGGACCTTAAACAATGAAAGTACTGCATCTTTTATTATTCTAGATATTTTGATAAAAAGTTTATGAATATGTCGGCTTGAAAAAAGAAATTTTAACCAAAGTCTTTCAGTGTGTGTAAACAGATATACCATCAGGACAAGATTGAATCTGTATCTTTAAATAGGTTGAGAAACTGCCAACTGTTTCAGATTTGGGAACAGATCAAGAGTTCATTCAGTGCAGCCAGATATAGGTCAAGAGATCAATCAGTGCAGCCAAGCACATGGCATGTGATCACCTAATGGGTGACATGTGAACACCTCATGGGCACGATGTGATCACTTCATGGGTGTCAATCCCCTCAGGGCAGGGTCCCTGCATGAGCTTATGCAATGGTGTGGCCACTATTTCAGATTTGGCAACAGGCTAGAGGTCAGTCTGGATCTATTTATAGCTTTGGCAGACTGCCAACTGTATCAGATTAGGCAACAGGTCAAGAGTTCACTCAGTGCAGCCAGGTATGGGTCAGGAGTTTACTCAGTGCAGTAGCTGCATTCTATTTATAGCTTTGGCAGACTGCCAACTGTGTCAGATTATGCAACAGGTCAAGAGTTCACTCAGTGCAGCCAGGTACAGGTCAAAAGTTCACTCAGTCTGGCCAGGTGCAGGTCATGAGTTCACTCAGTGCAGTAGTCTGAGCAAGCAATTTGTCACAGTTCACTCGGGGCAACAGCCTTTCTCACCTAAGCCTGGTCAGCCCCATCCATCAAACTCAAGGTAAGTGTGATGTATTGGCCTAATATTTTGACCTGTCTATGTGTCTTTGAATATCTTTCTCGCTCACAAGACAGGTGTCGCCACCTACCATGACTTTTGCACACGTTTTTCTCAGGAGGGGTTTGATATATCAGCCTGAAATTGGGCGTATGTATATATCTCTGATAGCTTCGTTGTATACAAGACTGGTGGTGCCAGCTACAATCTTTTTAGTGTTGTGTGCACCTATGCCAGATTTTCAGCAGTGATGTTTGTGTAATTGTTTCTTATTCAAAATGTTTAGTACTTGCATAGTTCATATACATGAAAAGTAATGGTCCAGCCTTGAAGCATTATACCTGGTGTATTTCCCAATGCACAGGTCTGCATTAGGCCTGTAGGCCTTGTTTATAAAAAGTCAGCTGAAAAGCATTTTGTATTGGGAAAATAAATTTCAAAGTTATTTCAAGTAGGGACTAATTTTGTGTACAGATGGCAGCACTTGGTTTACCATTGGCAGATTGCCAGTGCCTTGATGTTGGCCAGTAGCCAAGATGATGTCAGCTCTATAAATAGTTTTGGCACAGTGCCGGGATTGGAAGAAGTGCAGCCAGGTATATATCAAGATTTCACACTGTGCAGTAGCTGCATTCTATTTATAGCTTTGGCAGACTGCTCACTGCATCATATTTGGCACCATAGTTCAGCCTGAATCTATTTATAGCTTTGGCAGACTGCCAACTGTGTCTGATTATGCAACAGGTCAAGAGTTCACTCAGTGCAGCCAAGTACAGGTCAAAAGTTCACTCAGTCTAGCCAGGTGCAGGTCAAGAGTTCACTCAGTGCAGTAGCTTGAGGCAGCAATTTGTCACAGGTCACTTGGGGGCAACTGCCTTACTCACCAAAGCCTTGTCAGCCCAGTGCATCAAACTCTGGGGAAGTTTGATGTATTGGACTGATACCTGTCTAGGCGTCTTTGATGGTATTCTCATTTACAAGACAGGTGGTGCCACCGACATTGACTTTTCCAGTGTATGCGCCTGCTAATTTCTACAAAGGAATTTGATACATCAGCCTAAAATTTGGTATGTATATACATATCGGGTAGCTTTATAGTGTACAAGACTGGTGGCGCCACCTACAATAATTTTTGCACAGTGTATGTCCCAGCTTATTTCACAGGAGGGGTTTGACATATCAGTCTGACATTGGGCATATGTATATATCTCTTCGTTGTATATAAGACTGGTGGTGCCAGCTACAATCATTGTATCTGCCATAACAGAGTTTTGCGGATACTATGTTTCCAGTCAGACGCTGACGCTGCCGCCATCGCCGCATAGGTTTCTGGTTTCTACATAACCACTGGGCAGAATTTTTTAAAATTTGGAATTATGATCGGTCAAATGTAAACTGCTGCGCCTTCATTTTTGGTTGACCTCTGACCTTTCCTCTCTGCCCAGCGTCCATTTGTGCGTCTGTTTCCACACATTAACCCACATATCTCGGGAACTGTTTAACCGATAAGGCTGAAGATTTTGCACAAATGTAGCCCTTGGAAAGCTTTATAACATACACTAAAAATGGTGGTGCCACCTGCAACCATTTTTGCACAGCGTCCATCTGTTGATCTGCCTTGGGATAAAAACACTCATATCTCTGCATTGGTTAGACTTATCCACCTGAAATTTTGCATGTGTATACATCCTGGACAGCTTTCTTGATTTTATGACAGGCGGCGCCAACTACATTCATGTTTAAGCTGCAGACATCCAAGCTCATATCTCGGGAACCGTTTAACCAGTTGGGCCAAAATTTTGCATGTGTATACATCTCCCATAGCTCTTTATCATACGCGAAACTGGTGGTGCCACCTCCAACCATTCTTGCACAGCTTCCATCTGCCTTGGGATAAAATCACTTGTATGTCGGCAGTGGTTTGACTTATCCACCTGATATTTTGCAGGTTTTAGACATCCTTGACAGCTTTCTTGTTTTATGACAGGTGGCGCCCTCTACATTCAAATTTACGCCTGAGACATCCAAGCTCATATCTCAGGAACCGTTTGACTGATTTGGCAAAAATTTTGCATGTTTATAGATCTCGCATAGCTCTTTATCATACGCAAAACTGGTGGTGCCACCTGCCACCATTTTTGCACAGCTTCCGTCTGTTTGTTTGCCTTAGCATAAAATCACTCATATCTCGGCAGTGGTTTGACATATCTGCCTAAAATTTTGCAGGTTAATACATCTTGGATAGCTTTCTGGATTTTGTTGCAGGTGGCGCCACCTACATTTATGTATACCCTGCAGACATTCAGGCTTATATCTCAGGACTGGTTTGACATACCCCCCTTGAATTTTGCATGTGTATAGATCTCACATAGCCCTTAATCATACAAAATTGGTGGCGCCACCTGCCACCATTTTTGCACAGTGTCCATCTGTTTGTTTGCCGTGGCATAAAATCACTCATATCTCGGCAGTGGTTTGACATATCTGCCTAAAATTTTGCAGGTTTATACATCTTGGATAGCTTTCTGGATTTTGTGGCAGGTGGGCCACCTACATTTACGTATACGCTGCAGACATTCAGGCTTATATTTCAGGACTGGGTTTACATATCCCCCTGAAATTTTGCATGTGTATAGATCTCACATAGCCCTTAATCGATTATACACAAAATTGGTGGCGCCACCTGCCATCATTTTTGCACAACGTCCGTTTGTTTTTCTGCTGTGGGCTAAAATCACTCAAATCTCAGTTTTGCTCTGCCTAAAATTTTGCATGTTTATACATCTTGGAAAGCTTTCTGGATTTTGTGGTAGGTGGCGCAACCTACATACACATTTCATCTGCAGACATCCAGGCTATTATGCAACACACCTCACTCTATTTCCCCTTGCCACTCAATCCATGCCTCACTTCACCTTTCCTTCTCTGATTTTGGCAAATACACGTAGTCGCTTGTTGACTACCCATATACTAGTTTTTGTGTTGTGTGCACCCATACCAGAACTGTAGCAGTGATGTTTGTTTAATTGTTTCTTGTTCTAAGTGTTTAGTACTTGCATTGTTCATATACATGTTACACATGTTCTTGAAAAGTAATGGTCCAGCATTGAAGCATTATACCTGGTGTAATCTCATTGCACAGGTTCGCATTAGGCCTGTAGGCCTTGTTTAGCTTAGCTGACTGTAAGTCATCTGAGCTATAGCAATCACTCTTTGTCCGTCTTCCATCCGTCTGTCCATCTGTCCGTCTGTCCGTTAACCTGGCACAAATCGTAACCACTGGACCTAGAATCTTGAAAAATCTCCTTGGAAACCAGAAATCAGGTCTCTGTTACCCATATCCTTTGAGCTATGGGGCCAAAAAGTACCCCCGAGAATAGTCCAAAATTTCATACAAAAACTTCAATACCTCATTAAATACATCACTGATGGTCATGATTTTTGGCATACATATTGATCATGAGATGTTCCATCACTTCCTGCAGACTGGTGGTGCCACCTGTATTTTTCGATTTTTTACAAATTGTTTTCTCTATTTTTGAGACCTTTAAAAATGTGAACATCTGTTAACAGGGCACAAATCGTAAAGACTGGACCTAGAATCTTCATTCTTGACACACTGAGAGACCTTTGAAAAGTCTCTATGGAAACCAGAAATTAGGTCTCTGTTACCCATATCCTTTGAGCTATAGGGCCCCAATGTACCCCCCAGATTAGTCAAAAATTTCATACAAAAATTTCAATATCTCATTAACTACATCACTGATGGTCATAATTTTTGGCATACATATTGATCATGAGATGTTCCATCAGATCCTGCAGACTGGTAGCGCCACCTATATTTTTCAATTTTTTACGAATTTTTTCCTCTATTTTTGAGACCTTTAAAGATATGAACATCTGTTAACAGGGCACAAATCATAACAACTGGACCTAGAATCTTCATTGTTGACACACTAAGAGACCCATGAAAAGTCTCCATGGAAACCTGAAATTAGGTCTCTGTTACCCATATCCTTTAAGCTGTTTGGCTCCAAAATACCCCCCCCCCCCCCCCCCCAGAATAATGAAAAATTTGATACAAAAACTGCAGTAACTCATTAACTACATCACTGATGGTCATGAGGTTTGGCATACAAAGAGATTATGAGATGTTTCATCAGTTTCTGCAGATTGGTGGCTCCCTGGCAACCTTGAATTAGGTGTTACCTATATTCTTCAAGCTATGTGGCTTGTTTCAAATTTTTACGCTTTTTTTTTCTCTATTTTTGAAACCATTAAAGATGTGGTTATCTGTAAACAGGGTACAAATCATAACAACTGGACCTAGAATCTTCATTCTTGTCATGCAAGGAGGCCCATGAAAAGTGTCTGTGGAAACCTGAAATTAATTCTCTGTTTCCCATATCCTTCAATCTATGGGACTCCAAAGTATCCCTCAGAATAATGAAAAATTTGATACAAAAGCTAAAGTATCTGAATAATTAATGTAGAGATCACCATGATTCTTTGCATGAATATTGACCATTAAGTGTTTTTATTAGTTTCTGAAGACTGGTGGGGCCACCTGTATTTTATTTAAAGTTTACGCATTTTATCTCTATTTTTGAGATATATAAAAACAGAAACAATCTTGGCCTATTCTTTAATCTGTTTGATGCTTTAGTAAAATGGGTATAAACTACCATTCAGATGATAAAATTTCCTTTTGCGAATCTCTTCCCAGTCAGCTGAGCGTCATGACCCATGGGTCACTTGTTTTTCAAATACTTCTGCTGCAATGTAGATAAAGTTATATGGCCCAGTCAAAACCTGTGTGACACCATTTCCAAATGTAAATAATATAAAGGAGATCAGTCCCCTTCCCTCACTCCAAAGATATTATCAAAATCTTACAAAACTATACTTAAACATCATCAATTATAATACAGATTATATAACAACACAACACCAGCATTTGCCTATCTTCTCTTTCAAATCATATTTTGTGTTCATATATAATAGCTGAGTACTGTGACCCATGGGTCACTTGTTCGGCTTATAAATGTTTTATGAAGCAGAGTTGTACAGGCAACATAAATATTTGGTGTCCATATCTAGCTTATGTGTAAGATATTTCATGAATAAAATATATTTGTATTCTGATTTTTCTTTCAATAGGCATATGTAAGGAATCTACACATTTTGATAAAAAAAATCTTATGAATATGCAGCTTAAGAAAAATATTTCAGACTTGGCAACAGGCCATTGCACAGGTTTGCATTAGGCCTGCAGGCCTTGTTCCTTATTACATCATTAAATAGTTTCAGGCCACAAGTTTCATATATGACACAGTGCAGTTGCAGTGTGCTAATTTGTTTGTTTCAACTTGCTTATCAAATTAAGTTTGTGCTCATTTGAAAATTGAAAATTATAATTTTTACATCATTTTTTAGTTAATAAATTAAATGGTTTTTTATGCTTCAGCTCATGTCCTTACAGGGTTTTGTAAGTTCCCAGTGGATATATTTACGTGCAAATTACAGTCACTTAGTTGAAATGACCTAAAAACTTCATCCATGGAAGTCCTTGGCAAATCTCCTTTGAAATCTAAAATTAGGTCACAGTGACCTTTATTCTGCAAGATATGTGAGTAAAGTCACTGAAATGTAACCTAGATTTTGAGCACTTTGGGAGTCATTGTTCAAGGTTCCTTGATTTCAGCTGAGTATCATGGGCCACTCGTCACCAGTCATTTCATTGATTATTTTCAGCAAAAGACATTTAACTTGCATTTTCAGACTTCTAAGGAGTTTATCATGAAGCTAGATGAGGAAGTTGGTGATCCCCAAGCTGTCACCGGTTATGTAGAAGCACCCTTGGCATATGATGCCGTGTGGGCTCTTGCCTTGGCCCTTAACAAAACCATGAACAAGTAAGGAGTGATATCACAACACTGAACAGATATTATTATGAGATTGAAATATATAATGGGTCATCAAGTGTTATTAATTTAGCTCATTGACTTTAGGTGATCTGAGCTATAGCGACTGGCCTTTGTCCTTCACTTATATTTGAATGCTTCCCAACCAAAAAAATCAATTTGACTATAGAGACCTTAGTAATTATTAGCTCAGCTGACTATAAGTCATCTGAGCTATAGTCATAGCCCTTTGTCCATCATCCATCTAGCCTGCCAGCCCTTAACAGAGCACATTTTGTAACCGTTGGACCTACGAATCCAAAATTTTGCATACCGTTAGATTCCCCAAAATCTCCTTCCATACTGAAAATTGGATCACTAGGACTTAATTTCTTCAAGATATTAAGGATAATCCTCAATTTTCCATTAAAAACCCACTGTTACCCTTCATGACTGCCTAATATAAAAACCACTGATATGTTTTTCATCATATTTCATATACATATTCCTCTATATATTTCCTATATAATTACAAGAAATTGTCAGAATTGTGTAATTTTTTAAGTTATGAGCCTGAATATTATGCACTTTGTAAAAAATCAGGAAATATGTTTACTCACTTAACATGAGAATTGCTGAAGCTAGAGACTTTTTTTCAGGGATATTACTCTATTTAATCAAAATTCAAATGTATAATGAAAAATTTTTAAGATGATAGTATAAATAAAAAATCAGTACCTTATATTTTGCTTAAATTTGACCATGGCACATTTTTTTCCTATAACTGATATGGACTTAATTTTCACTGCAGGTTTTCATAAGCATTTCATCTGTGAACATAAAAAAAATTTTAAACCAGTTGAACAGATGGACGCTGTGCATAAGTGGTTACAGGTGGCGCCACCAGTTTTGCCTATGATGAAGAGCTATGTGAGATCTATACACATGAAAAATTTTGGCTCAATCAGTTAAACAGGTTCCGAGATATATACGTGGATGTCTGCAGAGTAAACCTGGATGTAGCTGGTGCCACCTGTCATAAAATTGAGAAAGCTGTCCAGTTGATCAAAAACTGTAGATTTTATTCAAGTTTTCAAGCACCATGTCACATATTGTTTGCATAAAGTTAGTGTTATGCAGTTTGCCTGAGCTCAGCTCCCCAGCTTCAGCTCTCAGTTCCTAAAATTTGGCATACAGTTAGATGTCTCCAAAATTCTCTACCATATGAAAAGTTTGGTCACTAGGACTTAATTCCTTTGAGATATTAATGAAAAACTTCATTTTTCCATTAAAAACCCATTGTTATGCTTCAAGACTGTCTAAAAATCAAAACCCCTGAACTGACTTTGATTTAATACACAAATTTTTCTATACATTTGCTATGCGCATGCCAGAAATGATGTCAGCATTGCGTAATTGTTTTAAGTTATGTGCCCAAACATAATGCATATTGTAAAAAAATCAAGAAATATATTTACTCCCTTAACAAGAGGATTGCTGCAGCTAGAGATTTTTTGTCAGGGATGTAACATTATCTAATCAAGATTTAATTGAATACCCAAAATTAGTTCTGAATTTTTCAAATTTATAAGTTATTAGAATAAATATAAAATTAGTACCTTAAATTTTGCCCAACTTTGACCATTGCACCTTTGTTTCCTGTGTTGATATAATTTTCATATGATGCACACATATGATGTCAGCTTTATAGTTTAGAAAGCTGAAAGAAATTGGCCAACAATTGTAGCTTTTATGATGTTTTTATGAGACCATGTCAGACCCAGGCTGTCCCCAGCCCCTCTTCAGTCATCTGTATGTTGACCTTTCAGCAAATTATGCATTCTTGAGGCGAGGCATACACTGGGGCAGCCAGGCAGCTTATGGCCAGCCACAGTTGATTCAGGTGTCCAACCCAACTCATCTAGTAGTTGTTTTGACCAACAACATAACAATAATCAATATATTAATAAATTTTTATTGGTTTTTAATAACAAATTAAAGAAAAATTAATAGAAAAGGAATATGTTAGTAGATGAGTATCAGGAAATTAAATTGCAGTTACTGATGATGTTAGAATCTTGTATGGATGGATAGAATGTCACGTATTCAAAATAACACCATGCAGTCACCTATGGTATTTTTCAGTTCAATTTTAATGATAAAAAAATTAATCATTTTATTCATTACTAATCATTAAGGATCTTATGAAGGAAATTAATGATAGACAAAGATGCAGTTGAAAATATTAATCTAGATTCCTGCTGTGTCTAGTGTGCATAGATTGATATGAAAGTAGTCCAAAGAAATAAAATTTCTTGCATAAGAATGGGAATGCAGGTAAAAATAAGAAAGTATTTGAATACCAATGCAAATACTTTCAAAATGTATTCATGAATGCATTCATAAATATATTCTATAATATTATTTTAATTATCGTTTCAGTTATATTTTATTTAAAAAAATCAAATAATTCTCATATTATTTTTAATAAAAATTATATTTGGCACAATATTTGTTATTAAATTTTAATAAATAGTTAAACTGTCATATCATATGTGCTGCTTATAAGTTTTATGGCCAAGTCAAAATCTGTGTGACAATAGTACTCCATTTGTTAATAAAATAAATGAAATGAATCCTCTTCCCTGTCTCCAAAGATACTATCAAAATCATACATAAGCTAAACACCAACAACTCATAATACAGCTTATATTTAAAACAGCATGTGCCTCATTTCCAAATCATATATTATTATATATAACAGCTGAGCGCCGTGACCCATGGGTCCCTTGTTTTTAGCTCAACTGACTTTCAGTCATGCTGAGCTATAGCGATCACTCTTTGTCCGTCATCCGTCTGTCGTGCCGTCCGTCTGTCCGTTAACTAGGCACAAATCGTAACCGCTGGACCTAGAATCTTGTAACTTGACATTCTGAGAGGTCTATAAAAAATCTCGTTGGAAACCAGAATTTAGGTCTCTGTTACCCATATCCTTCAAGCTATGGGGCCCCAAAGTACCCCCTAGAATAGTCAAAAATTTCATACAAAAACTTCAATATCTCATTAACTTCATCACTGATGGTCATGATTTTTGGCATACATATTGATCATGAGATGTTTCATCAGTTCCTGCAGACTGGTGGCGCCACCTGTATTTTTTTCTTTTTTACGAATTTTTTTCTCTATTTTTGAGACCTTAAAAAATGTGAACATCTGTTAACAGGGCACAAATTGAATGACTGGACCTAGAATCTTCATTCTTGACACACAGGGAAACCTATGAAAAGTCTCCATGGAAACCTGAAATTAGGTCTCTGTTACCCATATCCTATGAGCTATGGGGCCCCAAAGTACCCCCAAGAATAGTCAAAAAGTTCATACAAAAACTCAAATATCTCATTAACTACATCACTGATGGTCATGATTTTTGGTATACATATTGATCATGAGATGTTTCAACAGTTTCTGCAGACTGGTGGCGCCACCTGTATTTTTCGATTTTTTACGAATAGTTTTCTCTATTTTTTAGACCTTTAAGAATGTGAACATCTGTTAACAGGGCAAAAATCGTATAGACTGGACCTAGAATCTTCATTCTTTACACAGTGAGAGACCTATAAAAAGTCTCCATGGAAACCAGAAATTAGGTCTCTGTTACCCATATCCTTTGAGCTATGGGGCCTCAAAGTACCCCCCCCCCCCCCCCCCAGAATAGCAAAAAAATTTCAAACAAAAACTTCAATATCTCATTAACTACATCACTGCCGGTCATGATTTTTGGCATACATTTTAATTATGAGATTGTCCATCAGTTCCTGCAGACTGGTGGCGCCACCTGTATTTTTCAATTTTTTTACAAATTTTTTTCTCTATTTTTGAGACCTTAAAAAATGTGAACATCTGTTAACAGGGCACAAATCGTAACGACTGGACCTAGAATCTTCATTCTTGACACACAGGGAGACCCATGAAAAGTCTCCATGGAAACCTGAAATTAGGTCTCTGTTACCCATATCCTATGAGCTATGGGGCCCCAAAGTACCCCCCAGAATAGTCAAAAATTTCATACAAAACTTCAATATCTCATTAACTACATCACTGATGGTCATGATTTTTGGCATACATATTGATCATGAGTTGTTTCAACAGTTTCTGCTGACTGGTGGCGCCACCTTTTTTTTTCGATTTTTTACGAATAGTTTTCTTTATTTTTTAGACCTTTAAGAATGTGAACATCTGTTAACAGGGCACAAATCGTATAGACTGGACCTAGAATCTTCATTCTTTACACAGTGAGAGACCTATAAAAAGTCTCCATGGAAACCAGAAATTAGGTCTCTGTTACCCATATCCTATGAGCTATGGGGCCCCAAAGTACCCCCCCCCCCCCAGAATAGCATAAAAATTTCATACTAAAACTTCAATATCTCATTAACTACATCACTGATGGTCATGATTTTTGGCATACATATTGATCATGAGATGTTTCATCAGTTTCTGCAGACTGGTGGCGCCACCTGTATTTTTTAATTTTTTACAAATTGTTTTCTCTATTTTTGAGACCTTTAAAAATGTGAACATATGTTAACAGGGCACAAATCGTTAAGACTGGACCTAGAATCTTCATTCTTGACACATTGAGAGACCTATTATAAGTGTCCATGGAAACCTGAAATTAGGTCTCTGTTACCCATATCCTTTAAGCTGTATGGTTTCAAAATACCCCCCATAATAATGAAAAATTTGATACAAAAACTGCAGTATCTCAATAACTACAACACTGATGGTCATGATTTTTGGCATACATATTGATCATGAGGTGTTCCATCAGTTTCTGCAGACTGGGTGAGCCACCTCTAATTTTTTTCAAATTTTTATGAATTGTTTTCTCTATTTTTGAGACCTTTAAAGAATAGGTTATCTGTCAACAGGGTACAAATCGTAACAACTGGACCTAGAATCTTCATTCTTGTCATGCAAGGAGGCCCATGAAAAGTTTCTGTGGAAACCTGAAAATAGGTCTCTGTTTCCCATATCCTTCAAGCTATAGGACTCCGAAGTATCCCTCAGAATAATGGACAATTTGATACAAATGCTGAAGTATCTGAACAACTCATCCAGAGACCACCATGCTTCTTTGCATGGATATTGACCATTAAGTGTTTTTATTAGTTTCTGCAGACTGGTGGAGCCACCTGTATTTTTTTTTTTTTTAATTTTTTTCTCTGTTTTTTAGATATATTAATACAGACACAATCTCAGCGTGTTGGTTAATCTGTTTGATGCTTCAGTTGAATGGGTATATACTACCATTCAGATGATAAAATTTCCTTTTTGCGAATCTCTTCCCATTCAGCTGAGCATCATGACCCATGGGTCACTTGTTTTCATTTGGTGCAGCCTGCAGGATCTGCTTACATTAATCTCGTTGAAAAAGAAAAAGGCTGAACCTCAGTATAAGATGCCTTTGGAGAAAGAAGAAACGGTGAGTGATGGGGATGAAGAAGTGTCCTTTAAAAACCAGAATGTTCCATTTGTGTATGTGAACCAGGCATTTCCACTCCAACCCTTTACTGGAAAAGAGGATGTCCAAGAGTAGTGCAGTGAGGCTAGCGGCAGATTGGCCACAAGAGCATTCCACTCTGAGAGAGAAAAGGCAGGTTTTCTTCTTGAACATATTAAAGGGCACGCATGAGAGGAGCTGCTGGCCAGAGGTCAAACATTTTACGAGAAAACAGAGAAAATTCTGAGTGTGATTACTGCAGTTATTGGACTGAATGAAACCAAAGCTCAGCTGAGAAGCCAATTTCATAGTTACGTGCAGAAACCTGGACAATCGGTGATAAGTTGCTCCATGGAGCTTCATCGCCTGCACCAGATGATCAATCAAAATGAATCAGGATCCTCCAGATGTGAACAAGATGAAGGGGTTTTGAAAGAGCGGCTTGCTGAAGCTGTCCAGCAGGCTGATTTAAAGAGAGAGATGAGATGTCTCAACCGAGAGTGTCCTGACATGTCATTCTTTGAAAGAGGACGGCTGCTTTAGAGTGGCTTTGGCCAGAAAGGCAGACTGGAGCAGTTCCTATACAAAAAGTAGCAGTAGAACAGCAGTCACCAGAAACATCACTTCATGAAGTACTCAAGGCACAAAGCTCCCTGTTACAAGAAATGACACTTGAAGTGAGAGCCATGCGAGAAGGTCAAACTCTGCCACCTGCGCTACCCCCTAGGTTTTATGGGCAATTCAAGAGACCAGTCGCGCCAAGTAGGAGGAGACCAATATCCGAGGTGACCTGTTTTAAATGTCAAGGCAAGGGACATTATCAATGGGATTGCCCGCAACAATCAACCAAACCGTCAAACTAAAATGGTCCTGTGCCAAGGGTCAGGCCAGGACGGCCACATGTAACCAGGGACCCGATATGAGTAAAATAGTTGCCGAATGTCCCATCATGACAGTTTTACTTGGAGAAGTAGAGACAAAATGCCTTATTGATACTGGTGCTGCTGTCAGTACGATTCCAATGAGCTTCTTTAAGAGACACTGGAATAATGAAGTGTTAAAGGAACTTTTCTCTTACATAAGATTGACATGTACACAAGGTTTGCAAATTCCATCTAATACTTATAAAAGGAATTAGGTTCAGGTTTGTTCGCAATGTTCTCTAAAACCGCGTTGTGTACAATATTGTGCCATACATCATTTTAAAGGTTATTATCGTGCAGTGACATAGGGGATATGAAAATAAATAATCTTTAATATACATATAATTTTGAGTGATTTTTCTGATTTTTTACCGAGCACAGCCGAACTGCCTTCAGCAATCACCGGAATGCGTGCATCATGGTCACTTAACCTCTAACACTAAGGACTATTGTTCAGATGAATAACGCTTGCTTTCAATGAGGGATTTGACCCACGTGCGTGGTCAGTTAAAGAGAAAAACACATGTTCCTCACTTTATGAAATGGAGAGTTCAACCCAGGAGGATTAATGACAAAACCTAATTCAAGGTCCCAATTTCAGGAACTGGGCAGGTGTTTCAGGCCTCAAATTTGTCTGATACGATGAAAAAAAGGTTGTGGTGGCTAAAAATGGAATACTGCATGGAGTCCCGCTGGTTCTGCTTCTGCTACTTACAATGTATGCATATTTCTGTTTCCTTCTTCAGGAAGTTTCCTTGCAATGTACATATAATTAATCTTTCATGTGTTCCTCACATCAACCTATTCTTTATACGTCCAACGATAGAAACCACTCAAATATCAACGAAACACTGTATGCCTCCGCGTCTCATTCCGGTTTGCAGTGTAAACCATCACTGACCAGGTCTTCAAGATAAACATACCGGGGTATGATTTTTGCCACGAGCACAACGCCACAAAATAACAGTAAAAAATATCTTTACATATCGTATTTCGAGATTACCCCACTAACAATCTATATTTCCTTTTAACTTTTATAATAAAAACTGAGCATTCAATATCTCAGTAAACATATCTCCAAAACCTCAGTAAAAAGCCTGGTATACCGGGTTTATCAGCTAGTTTCATTGATATGTTGAATTGGATGTAACTGTTGGGGAATGTACCTACAGTAAATCCTCATCGTGGATGACCCATGTTGAAAACAAGGGGAACGTCGTAAAGACATACAAGGTTTAATTTGGTCTAACATTATGTGTGATGAAATAACAGCTTGGTCAAGACATCAAAAAGGTATGGCAAGATGAAGTTAGACCAGATGAGTTGGGACTTGCTGATATTTTGTCAGTGTATGAAGTTAGAGTGGACATCCCCTCGCGGCCATCATTTTCATATATTCAACTCGCAGGAAAGGGGCACCAGAATTGATTCTGGCAAGATCTACAGAAGTAATAATTGGTCAGACTGCCAATGGGCAAGCAACAACTTTTACAGCAGTAGTTGAGTCAATAAGTTCAGAAATGGCCCAATTGCCAAGTGGTGTGATGGTAGGAAGGTGTGTGATGGATGTTGGAAAGGCTGGTTCTATCTTGTTCAAGTTACCAACTCCTCAGAAAGTGATGTGTACCTTCATCCGGGCAGGAAGTTAGCGAGTGTTGTACAAGCAGAAAATATTAATGGTTATGAGAGCCCCTGATCACATTCTAAGAAAATTAATACTTTATTCTTTTAATTTATATGGAAAAATAATAGTAAAGGTGTTGAAAAAGTTAAAAGAAAGGTTGTTATTCAAGAAAATAAATATGGTTGAGTTAATATGGTGGATGTTGAAAAAATGAACCGGGCTCTTATAGGAGCCTGGGCTAGCCGATTACAAGAAGCGTATACAAATGAAATTCTACCTAATTGGGCTAAAATACCATTATGGCTGCTTAATAGTAGAGGGGAAAACATGATGCTTTTCAAATCAAATTGTAAATTTAAGGAACTCGTAAGTAATATTGACAATATGCCTATGTTTTATAAAGTATTAATTGAGACAATTCTTAATGTCAAAGAATTACACTCAGATGTCTCTTTATACGTTGTCATATGGAATAACAAAAATATTAAATATAAAAGTAAAAAACTGTACTTTAAAGAATGGATAAAGTGTGGAATCATATTTGTGTTTCAAATTGTATATGATCTGAAACTTTATTCATTACAAGAAATAAAAAAAAAATGGTTGAAGACAAGGGCATGCTACATTTTCAATACTTAGCTTTGAAGAATGCCATGAACAACATTTTGTTCAGTACAAGGGAAGACAAAAAGGATAAATATTATTCTTCCAAGGAAATTAAATCAAGTTTATGTATTCAGAGTAAGACAGAACCAATAAGTCATCATCACTTGGAAAATAAGTTTACATGTGAACTTGACTGGGAATATATATATGTATGGACTACTCATTGTTTCGCTTTAAAAGAACCACGTGTTAACTTACTTATGTGGAAAATAATCCATAATATATATCCAACAGCTATATGGTTATACAAAATGAATATAAAGAATGATGAATGTTGTACATATTGTAATGAAGTTGAAACTATGCAGCATTTTTTTATTAACAGTAAACAAGTGAAGGGCCTTTGGAGTTATGTCGGAGATTTATTTCATGTAAAGTTAAGGCCTGAAACAATATTTTTTGGAATACATATTGAAGACTCTGATTTGCATAAATATATTGGTATAGCACTTGTGTGCATTAGTAAATTTATGTATGGGTCATATCCAAAACTCCTATGTTTATTTCATCATGAATGTCATATGAGAAAAATGAATATGTAATATGTTCGTGTATACATGTTATCACTTTCTTGAATAAATATATATAAAAAAAAAAATTTCCTCATCGTATGATACCACCCACACAGTCGGCGGAGGTTCGTGAATATCTCGAAAAAGCCATGAACCAAGGTATTATAAGACCTAGTTGTTCCCAATACACTGCATCTGTGGTTTTGGACAGAAAGAAAGATGGGAAATTGAAAATATGTGTGAACTATAGGCAACTTAATGAAAAAACTATCACAGACACTTATCCTCTGCCACATATTGAAGAGGCTCTAAATGCATTACATGGAGCTTTCCTTATTTCTCATCACTGGACCTTGCACATGGGTATCGTCATATCCCAAGAGGTTATTCCAAAAACTGCATTTTGCGTTGGCACTGGATCCTAAGGATGCCGTTGGGATTATGCAATGCCTTAGGCACATTTATGCGACTTATGGTTAAGGGTCTTGGTGATATGAACTTTAATCAGGTGCTTGTTTATTTGGATGATATTCTGGTCTTGGGTAGGACATTCATTAAGAATTTTGCACAAATTGTAAAACCTTCGAATTTGTTGTTGGGTGGTCAACGGAAATGCAAGAAAAGAAAAAGGGTTGATACAAATGTGGTTTTACCAAATGTTCTTAAGTGGAACACAGAATGTGAGGAGGCGTTTAATACAGTCAAGACATGTTTGACCACAGCCCCAGTTCTTGGATATCAGGAATTTACTAAACCATATCTTCTGGAAACGAACACTAGTCAAGAAGGTGTTGGTGCTGTATTATCCCAAGAACAGAATGGACAGAAAGTAGTCATTGCCTATGCCAGCAGATCTCTTTACAAACTTGAAAAGAACATGGATAATTACTCCAGCTCTAAACTGGAACTGCTTGCACTGAAATGGGCGATCACAGAGAAATTCAGAGAACTATTGATTGGTTCTATCTCTACTGTTTTGACAGACAATAATCCCTTGCCTATTTGAAATCAACTGCTCATTTAGGTGCGACAGAAAGGAGGTGGGTCGCCGAATAGGCACTTTTCAATTTTGATATAAAGTTCAGGCCAGGGGAAGAAAATGCAAGTGCAGCTGCTCTTTCCAGACGCAAACATTTGAGTGAAAGTACTCCATCTGATCAAGTTTGCCCAATTGAGCAAGTAATCGTGGGTATTATTAATGTGCAAACTCAGCTAGAGAACAATGCATGTGGCAGTCCCATTCTGGCAAAACAAATTAAAAATTTTATGATATAAACTTGTGTAAATGTCAGGAAAAGTCAGGACTAGATCTCAAAGAGTAGAACCCGATGAGCCACAGACTTTACCATCACTACCAATAGATGAATTGATATGGGCACAGACGGAAGATCCCACCATCAAACATCTGATCTATTTCAAAGAACTGGGTAATTTGCCCACTCAGAGGCAAATGATGAAAGAAAAGGAAGTCAGGAAACTGCTGCGCTCCTGGAATCATGTCACGCAACACAGAGGGGTTTGGTATCATAAGGTTAAGCTACAAGGACGGGATTATGAGCAACTACTCTTTCCAAAAAACTTAAAACAGCAAGTTCTGAATGCAATGCAGGATGACATTGGACACCAGGGGGTCAAGCGTACTGCTACCCTAATTCAAATGCGTGCATACTGGCCAACATTGAGGAAAGACGTTGAAAGACATTGTGCACAATGTACAAGTGTGGCAAAACGAGGTAAGCTTGTAACCGCACTGATGCAACACCTTCGAGCAAACGACCACTTGATGTGGTGGCAATAGGTTACACCTTGCTAGAACAAGGGCTCGGCGGATATGAAAATGTCTGATGTATTCAGTAAATTTACAATAGCTGTTCCCACCAAAGATAAGGGCCCACGCACTGTAGCAAAAACATTGGTCCAAGAATGGTTTCTCCACAATGGAATACCAAGCCGTGACCAGGGGCAGAACTGTGAAAGCCATAGAATCGCTGAACTGTGTAAAATTTATGACATTGACAGATCACACACTACGCCATTTCATCCACTAGGAAACGATCAAGTTGAGCAGTTTAACCGCAAGATGCATGATTTATTCCGATTTATTGCCAGAGGAGAAGAATTCTGGCTGCGTCTGTGACCGTAAGATAACGACCTCCACAGGTGTGGCCCCGGCATTTGCTGAAACGTGCGGCTGGTGCCTAGGCAGTAAACGGCAGTATCTCAATAACTATAACACTGATGGTCATGATTTTGGCATACATATTGATTATGGAGTGTTTCATCAGTTTCTGCAGACTGGTGGTGCCACCTATATTTTATTCAATTTTTCAATTTTTTTTCTCTATTTTTGAGACCTTTAAGGATGCTGTCATCTGTTTACATGGCATAAATTGTTACAACTGGACCTAGAATCTTCAATCTTGTCATGCAAGGAGGCCCATGAAAAGTGTCTGTGGAAACCTGAAATTAGGTCTCTGTCACCCATATCCTTCAAGCTATAGGACTCCGAAGTATCCCTCAGAATAATGGAAAATTTGATACAAAAGCTGAAGTATCTGAACAACTAATGCAGAGATCGCCATGATTCTTTGCATGCATATTGACCATTAAGTGTTTTTATTAGTTTCTGCAGACTGGTGGAGCCACATATATTTTTTATGCATATTTTCTCTATTTTTGATATATATAAATACAGACACAATCTTGGCCTGTTGGTTAATCTGTTTGATTATCAGGTGAATGGGTATATACTACCATTCAGATGATAAAATTTCCTTTAGCGAATCTCTTCCCAGTCAGCTGAGCTTCATGACCCATGGGTCACTTGTTTTAAGTTATGGGCCCAAACATAATGCACTTTTAAAAAAATCAAGAAATATATTTACTCACCTAAGATGAGAATTGCTGAAGCTGGAGACTTTTTTTCAAGTTGTTAGCATAAATAAAAAATCAGTACCTTAAATTTTGTCCAACTTTGGCAATGGCACGTTTTTTCCCTGTAAGCACTGTTGATTTAATTTTCACAGCATATATACATAAGGATTTAATCTTTTAAAATCTGAAATTTCAAAGGAATTGATTGAAAAGAGTAGCTTTTATTCAAGTTTTCATACACCATGTCAAGTGTTGTTTACATCTAGCCCACCTAGTAGTACAGCCTTCACTTGCATTATGTAACCCGACCCAGGCAGCTTGCCTTGGCTCAGCTTGGCCACTACAAGCTGGCTTCCCCTCTGCCCTGCACACCCCCCCCCCCCCCCCAGATGGTGCTTTAACTAGATGAATATTACAATTTTCAGTATTTCATTTTATTCTTGGCTATGCAATGCTACATTTTAGATTTTGTATTTACCACCAGTGTTAGCATGATTAAAGTGCACATTTAATTGTGTCCACAAAGTGGTGTATTGCTATAAAAGTGTGGATGTTCATCAGATAAGTAATTCCTTAATTGAGAAGAGTAAAAACTTCACCAGGTGTGAAATTAACTATTAATTCCAGTAATAAATTATAGCTTTGATTGTAATTAGCATAATGATATTGTTTGTCCCTCATTCAACCAACAGTGTGTATACTTTATTTGAAAAGATGTTTTTGTTTTACCAAATTTACTGAATCTTTTATTTTATTTCTGTGAATAAGATTAAGCATGTTCTGAAAACTCCAATGTGCAAAACTTTTTAATAGTGATTCAAGGAATAATCTTGCCATGATGTGGCATTATTGTATCCCCAGACAGTCGGGATACTATGGTTTTACGACAGTCCCGCCGCCGCAGAAAAACCTTGTGAGCGGGATAACTAAAAAACATTTCACTGATCCTTTTCAAACTTTACATTTGTATAGATATAGGTAAGGGGACGAAGCCTATTTAAAATGGGGTCATGACCTATGCTAGGAGAGTGACCTTGACCTTGAATAGGTCCATTTTTGCTGAAAATAACACAAATTCTTAAATATCTCAAGTAAGCTTGCATGGACTTTTCCAAACTGAATCAAGGTGACCGAAGATCTTGGATAGCCTTTTACGCCTTTTAATACCCCCATAATTGCCACTTGACAGTACTGTAAGCATTATAAGTCAAAAACTAATGGACAGATTTCTTTCATATTATGCCCATGTAGAGAGATGGGTTAAGGGATGAGGTCTATTTACATTTGGGTCATAACCTTTACCATGAGAGTGGCCTTGACCTTTAATGTGTCCATATTTGGTGAAAATCACACACCTCTTATGATATCTCCCGTGTTGATGGATTTCAAACTTGACTTGTATATGTCCCATTGGAAAAGCAAGACCCAAATTGATTTTGGGGTCATGAGGTCAAAGGTCAAGGTCACAGGACACATCTTTAAAAAGATGTGGATGCATTTTCAGCCAAACATTTCATCTCAGATCTTTCATCTTGCACATATAGTTCACCTGCCAAGAGAGGAATAACCCTATCAATTTTGAGATCTCAAGGTCAAAGGGGAAGGTCACAGGAGCCATCTGTCCAAAAATTAGTTTCTGGATGGTAAGTCCTGCTTTTATTGATGTATAGATTTCAAACTTGACTTGTATATGTCCCATTGGAAAAGCAAGACCCGAATTGATTTTGGGGTCATGAGGTCAAAGGTCAAGGTCACAGGACACATCTTTAAAAAGATTGGATGCATTTTCAGCCAAACATTTCATCTCAGATCTTTGATCTTGCACATATAGTTCACCTGCCAAGAGAGGAAGAACCCTATCAATTTTGAGGTCACAGGGACAAAGGTGAAGGTCACAGGAGCCATTTGTCCAAAAATTAGTTTCTGGATGATTATTCTTGCTTTTTTTTTATGTATAGATTTCAAACTTGACTTGTATATGTCCCATTGGAAAAGCAAGACCCGAATTGATTTTGAAGTCATGAGGTCAAAGGTCAAGGTCACAGGACAAAAAAGATTGTGGATGCATTTTCAGCCAAACATTTCATCTCAGACATGTCATCGGTCCCAAAATCAAGGTGACAAAAGATCTTGGATAGCCTAGTGATGTGCCAAAAGGTCAAGGTCACAGGACCAACATCTTCAAAAAATTTGTGGATTGATAGATGGAAGAAACAATAATTCCTTGCCAAGTGTCAGTTTATGCTGCTAAAAATGGGGGCCTATTCTTAAGGGGGGGGGGGGTGTACTATGTCTAGGGATACTCTGGCACCCGCGGTGCCAAGAAATATCTAGTTTTCTTTTAAGTTTAAACTTTTGTGATTTAAAAATAATAAAAATATATGTGTATGCATAATATGACCCAATATGAGCTACACTCTGGATATATAATGATTGCAACTGAGAATTCTAATATTTTAACTTATATTTTCAGTGTTTTTTAATACAAATTTATAAAACTTGTAAATAAAAAAAAATTAATCAGATAAAAACTATTTTAATGGAAAAAGTGGATTTGCTTAAATAATAGGCTTATATATAAACTTAAATGCATTGTTCCCTTGAAAGTGAAATAAAGGTATTGGTCCAATCTGTCCACTGGCCTGTCCATATGTAAATTTTTCATATGCATCACAGTATCTCAAAACTTTGGATCATCTCAGATGGACGCTGTTTAGATAGACACCATGAAAATGGATGCTGATCATATAGACGCCTTCGTATTATAAGCCCATACACCATTTTGGCCATAAAGCCGCGTTTATATAGTTTTATATAAGTGTGTATATGGTGTGATTGAAGATGGACGTTACCAAAGATGTCTTAGAGACCATCGTATTATAGACGCCATCGTATATTGTTTCCTTAGATTTGAGACCTAATTTAATAAAATATTATCAATACTAATGTGATGTTTTATATCATATACTGATATCGTGCGCTGATCATATAGACGTTACCGTATTATAGACCCCATCATCTGCATCCACCCTTCAGAAAGACGCCTAATGACAAGTCATAAAAATAATTCACATTCTTATTTAATATTTCCATAAAAAGGAGTCCACATTTTATAATAACCATGATATGTTTTAAATTATATTGTGCGTTTGTGTATATTTTGTGCGAATGAGGGTCTTTTCATATCGTGCGAATGAAAAGGAACGCCGATCATATAGACGTTATGGTATTATAGACGCCATTGTCTGCATCGTCCCTTCAGAAAGACGCCTAATGACAAGAAATGAATTAGGTTTAACATGTACTATGTTTAATTCACAAATTCATATCCACATATAATGCACAAACCAAAAAGAATTGGTAATTCGGAATTTATATACATTTATTCCAAACATGCATGTGTAAATCATTTTTAGCTTCGTATATAAACGACTTTATATTATATATAAGAACACACACATATATGTGACGAGTAAGGAGGTACCCGCCATATCATGTGATGATTACAGATATGCTCAATTACCAGAAGACCTCAAGTCAAGAGTTATTGTTATTATAGCACTTATAAATTTAAAGACGGCCTGTGATCCCTGCTACCTACTGGCTAAACTGATAAAGCTCCAGGAAACAGCAATGTTTCTCTGATTATATGTGTGTAGTTCACATTATTAATTAAACTTTCATGATTATATGTGTATAGTTCACATTATTAATTAAACTTTTTATCTTGTATGCACTGGTGTCTAAGGTCATCAGATTGTCTTTGAAAGTTAAGTCATTGAAATAAAAAATGCATGTACAAAATCACATAACAATATACAATGTATACACACGAGTATGTTTATTCTCGTCATATCGTGTTTCATTAACAGGTAAACGTCTTCAACGTCATGCCGCTGGAAAGCTTTGTATTTATCAAGCATAAAGATTGTTGTAACAAGTGATTAAAAAAAAAGGAATGATTGTAACCAATAATTAGTATTTCTATCTCCTATGACATTGTTCTAATTGTTAAAAATATCAAGCTGGAAAATACGGGACGGATAATTGAACGGACTGGTTACCCAGGTGTGTGCAGTTCAGAACAGTCGCCCTTGGAAACTATAAATCATTGCGTGATGAAGCATTTGGTGGTATAAAAAATACACAAAACACACGTTAACAGAAAATTCTTTACTGATACAATTCAATTACACTTTGCTGTTCAGGCCCTCCATTAATGGTACATGTTTTCACAAATGGTTGACATAGGCCGATACATATGTTTCCGAAATTGACAAAGCTGCATAATATAAACAAACAATGACAGTGGGTTGAGTTGGTGGATAAACAGTGCTTTCTTTTGTATGGTTATCCCTGTAAAATTCTAATAGTGTTGGGTTAGCGTTCAAATGAATAGCGTCCAGCTGATCAGCGTCCATTTTTATAGCGTCCAGCTGTCGTTGTCCATTTTTATAGCGTCCAGCTGAACAGCGTCCAGGTGTCATGGACCCAAAACTTTTACTGTTTTTCTTCATGACAGTCTTGTCAGAGTATTAGTTTGCAATCATATATTTAGAACTTACTATAACCAAGTAGGAGGGCCTCATTCCTCTTAGCTTCTCATATGCTTATATAAATTAAAAACATTAAAATAGAATATTTTGCATTTGCAAAAATTTCAAACTTAAGCTGAGCGCCATGACCCATGGATCCCTTGTTTTCACAATTCCTGCAGATATTGACCTAATTATTGGTGTGTGGCAGCAAAATGACCACTTGCAGATAGAGTTGATGTTTTGTGTAGGTTGACCTACTTTAAACTGTATGACGGCTCATGAACATAGAAAATTTCATGAAAAATAGAAATTTTCATGAGAAAATTTCATGAAAAATAGAAATTTTCATGAAAAATGTACATGTATGGACATTTTTTCACAATGCCTGCAGATATTTGCCTAATTTTCAGAGTGTGGAGGCAAAATGCCCACTTACAGACTTAGTTCCCGTTTTGTCTCGGTTGACCTACTTTTAACTGTATGACAGCTCCTGAACATAGAAAATTTTAGGAAAAATAGAAATTTTTATGATAAATGCACATGTCCAGAATTTTTTCTCAATGCTTGCAGATATTGACCTAATTTTTGGTGTGTGGCAGCAAAATGACCATTTACAGATAGAGTTGGTGTTTTGTGTAGGATGACCTACTTTTAACTGTATGCAACTCATGAACATAGAAGATTTCATGAAAATTAGAAAGTTTCATGAGAAAATTTCATGAAAAATAGAAATTTTCATGAAAAATGCACATGTATGGACATTTTATCACAATGCCCGCTGATATTGGCCTAATTTTTAGTGTGTGGAGGCAAAATGCCCACTTACAGACTTAGTTCCCGTTTTGTCCCGTTGACCTATTTTTGACTGTATGACGTCTCCTGAACATAGAAAATTTCATGAAAAATATAAATTTTCATGATAAATGCACAAATACAGACTTTTTTTCGCAATATCTACAGATATTGGCCTAATTTTTGGTGTGTGGCAGCAAAATGACCACTTACAGATTGAGTTCGCATTGTGTCTCGGTTGACCTACTTTTAACCATGGGACAGCTCCTGAACTTAGAAAATTTTAGGAAAAATAGAAATTTTAATGATAAATGCACATGTACAGACTTTTTTCTCAATGCTTGCAGATATTGGCCTAATTTTTGGTGTGTGGCAGCAAATTGACCACTTAC
This sequence comes from Sipunculus nudus, assembly GCA_026874595.1. Taxonomy (NCBI): domain Eukaryota; kingdom Metazoa; phylum Annelida; class Sipuncula; order Golfingiida; family Sipunculidae; genus Sipunculus; species Sipunculus nudus. Next base: position 65,421,499 of record CM049310.1, read on the forward strand.
AGATTGAGTTGGTGTTTTGTCTAGGTGTACCTATTTTTAACTGTATGATGGCTCCTGAACTTAGAAAATTTCATGAAAAATTGAAATTTTCATGATAAATGCACATGTATGGCATTTTTTAGCAATCCTGTGAGCTTATGCGATGGTTTGGCATCGATTATCGTGCGTCGTCTGTATGTTAACCATAGCTATCTCAAAAATGGAAGAAGCTAGCATCACCAAATTTTTTGCAAATTATCAGTCATCTGAAAAACTCTATCGGATTTTGTTTATTTTTTTTCTGACTGCATTTTCTTAGATTTTATAGGGAAAAAGCTAAAAGAGCTTTAAAAATCTTCTTCTCAGAAACTGTCGAGGCAAATTGTCAAATATTTCACAGAAATGATCCCTGAAACAATCTTTCTCAAATTTGTTCGAATGGTTCCTGTTTGGAGATTTTTGGCTGAGTTACGGGAGGTTGAACTTAGTCATCTGTCCAAAAAAGCAGACTAAAATTAAAATCTCAGAAACAGCTAGAGCTATCATCACCAAATTTTATACCAATGTTGGTCACATATGTCATATCTGAAATTCAGGTATTCGTGGTGCCACCTACATTGATGTGTTTTTACGAGTGAAAATGTTATTTTAAACTCTTCCAGATTATCCCCTGATTTATGATGAAACTGTTAAGCTGATTGGTTTAAACTTTACAAGAATTATTCTATGGTAGGGTTCTGCCAGTTTTATAAGAATAGATTGGGTAAATACAGCTTTAAAAAAGCATTGTAGCCAATTGAAAAAGGCTTTCTGTATTTGAAAACAGATTTGACCCCATGCTGAGTTTCAGCAGCCAAGTCAAGGGGTCACTCAGTACAAACAGGTGGGTCCAGACATCACCATGGCAACTGACCTGGCTCTGGTGGGTGTCTAGACAATGTGTCTAGACGTCTGGACAAAGCGTCTAGACACAATGTATAGATGCAGAATTCCCAGATTATTGGAACTATATCTTTCAGGAAACACTTGGTTTGCATTTTAAGCGAATCGGGTTTATCATCAGGTCACATGTGAACTGCTGCACCCTTATTTTTTTGTTGACCTCTGACCTTTCCTTGCTGCCCAGCGTCCATTTGTGCGTCTGTTTCCACACATATACCCACATATCTTGGGAACTGTTTGACCGATCAGGCTAAAAATTTAACACAAATGTAACCCTTTGATAGCTTTAAAACATACACTAAAAATGGTGGCGCCATCTGCAACCATTTTTTCACAGCGTCCATCTGTTCATCTGACTTGGGATAATATCACTCAAGTAGTTTGACTTATCCACCTGAAATTTTGCAGGTTTATACATCCTGGACAGCTTTCTAGATTTTATGACTGGTGGTGCCACCTACATTCAGGTTTACTCTGCAGACATCAAAGCTCATATCTCAAAAATCGTTTGACCGATTTGGCCAATTTGCATGTGTATAGATCACACATAGCTCCTCATCATAGGCAAAACTGGTGGCGCCACTTGCAAACATTTATGCACAGGGTCCATCTGTTCATCTGCCTTTGGATAAAATCACTCATATCTCAGCAGGAGTTTGACTTATTCACCTAAAATTTTGCAGGTTTATACATCCTGGACAGCTTTCTCGATTTCATGACAGGTGGCGCCACCTACAATCAGGTTTACTCTGCAGACATCAAAGCTCATATCTCGGGAACTGTCTGACCGATTGGGCGAAAATTTTGCATGTGTATAGATCTCACATAGCTCTTCATCATGGGCAAAACTGGAGGCGCCACCTGCAACCATTTATGCACAGCATCCATCTGATCATCTGCCATGGAATAAAATCACTCATATCTCAGCCGTGGTTTGACTTATCCACCTAAAATTTTGCAGGATTATACATACTGGACAGCTCTCTTTATTTTATGACAGGTAGCGCCACCTACATTCAGGTGTACTCAGCAGACATCCAAGCTCATATCTCAGGAACCGTTTGACCCATTGGGCCAAAATTTTGCATATGTTTAGGTCTCACATAGCTCTTCATCATAGGCAAAACTGGTGGCGCCAACTACAACCAATGATGCACAGCGTCCATCTTTTCATCTGCCTTGGGATAAAATCACTCATATCTCAGAAGTGGTTTGACTTATCCACCTGAAATTTTGCAGGTTTATACATCCTGGACAGCTTTCTCGATTTTCTGACAAGTGGTGCCACCTACATTCACATTTACTCTGCAGTCATCCAAGCTGATATCCTGGGAACCGTTTGACTGATTGGGCCAAAATTTTGCTTGTGTATAGATCTCACATAGCTCTTCATCATAGGCAAAACTGTTGGCGCCACCTGCAACCACTTATGCACAGTGTCCATTTGTTCTTCTGCCTTGGGATAAAATCATATCTCAGCAGTGGTTTGACTTATCCACCTGAAATTTTGCAGGTTTATACATTCTGGACAATTTTCTCGATTTTTAGACAGGTGGCACCACCTACATTCATGTTTACGCTGCAGACATCCATGCTAATATGCAACACACCTCACTCTATTCCCCTTGCCACTTAATCCATGCCTCACTTCACCTGTGTCCCACTCTGATTTCTTCGAATACACATAGTCGCTTGTCGACTATCCATATTCTGGTTTTAAAATGTCCTAGTCTGAAACTTGCAGGTCCGAAATGTCCATTTTGCTGAAATCATAATGACTAAGGTAGATATGCTGGACTTATCAATATTAAATTTTAAAAATAAACCTCCATTCATACTCCCAAACTTTGCACAGGTTCGCATTAGGCCTGTAGGCCTTGTTTCATATTGTCTGCAGATTTTGGCCTGATTTTTGATTTACAGATTGAGTTTGCATTTTGTCCTGGTTTCCCTACTTTACCATATGACAGCTCCTGAACAAAGAAAATTTTTACAAACTTTAACAAATATTTCTAATTTGCTCCAGGCAGGGGCATTTGTGTCGTTCCGACACATCCAGTTTTTTAGCGAACCTGTGAGCTTATGCGTTGGTGTGATGGCGTCCGGCATCTGTCATCCGTTGGCCATTGTCTGTACGTTAAACCATACCATATTGAAAATGGGAAGAGTTAGCATCAACAAATTTTTTCCAAAAAATTTGGTCATCTAACAAAAAAATCAGATTTTGCTTATTTTTTGGCTAACTGCATTTTCTTGGATTTTATAGGGAAAAAGCTGAAAAACCTTTAAAAGTCTTCTTCTTGTAAAGGGTCCAGCTGAATTGACTGTTCAATATTTTACAGAAATAATCCAAGTGGCAAGCCCTCTCAAGTTTGTTCAAATGGTTTGCATTTGATGATGAATTTTAGCGGAGTTACACAAATTTGAACTTAGTCATTTGGCCAAGTAAGCATACTGACATACTAATCTCAGAAATGACAGAAGCTAGCATTACCAAGTACTGTGCAAATATTGGTCACATGACTCATATTTGAAGTTGCAGATTTTGTGGTGTCACCTACATTGACCTGTTTTTTATTGGCAAATACCTCATAATTAGCCTCTTTCAGCTTAAAATGTTTATGATGAAACTGTCAAGTTGAATGATTCAATTTTTCAAAAGAATTATCCTAGGGCATGGTTCTTTCAATCATGTCAGAATTGATTGAGTTTGTTGATTATTGGTTGAGTCTTGAAAAACCTATGTTGGTCTTATGGCCATTATTAAGTCTATTTTAAACTGAGGACTGCAATAGTGTTCTTCTACAAAATTATTGTTTTAATTATAACTTCTGTAACTTTGAACACAAATTATTCTTAGGTGGCCTTTGTTCAAGTTTACTTGAATGATTTTTGGCAGAATTATTGGACCTTTAACAATGAAAGGACTGAATCTTTTATTATTCTAGATATTTTGATAAAAAGTTTATGAATATGTCAGCTTGAAAAAAAAGCATTTTAGCCAAAGTCTTTCAGTATGTGTAAACAGATTTACCAACAGGCTAAGATTGTGTCTGTATCTTTAAATAGGTTGAGAAACTGCCAACTGTTTCAGATTTGGCAACAGATCTAGAGTTCATTCAGTGCAACCAGATATAGGTCAAGAGTTCAATCAGTGAAGACAGGCACAAGGCATGTGATCACCTTATGGGTGTCATGTGAACACCTCATGGGCACCATGTGATCACCTCATAGGTAGCATGTGATCACCTCATGAGTATCATGTGATCACCCCATGTGTGTTGCCCCTCAGGGCTGCACGTGGAGCCAATATGTGAGCTTATGCAATGGTTTGGCTACTATTTCAGATTTGGCAACAGGCCAATGGTCAGTCTCGATCTATTTATAGAGTTGGAAGACTACCAACTGTATGAGATTAGGCAACAGGTCAAGGGTTCACTCAGTGCAGCCAGGTATAGGTCAGGAGTTCACTCAGTGCAGTAGCCAAATTCTATTTATCGCTTTGGCAGACTGTGCACTGTATCAGATTTGGCACCTGTTGTGAGGAAGGTAAGTATAAAGACGAGATGACGCCGGATTATATCGTCAACGCTGAGCTTTATTCGCTGTTCGTTCACATGCTTATACTGTGTCCTTGACCTTAGCTATCTATCTAAAATAGTGTGTATCAGTGTTGACAGATGTCGCCACTTGCTGGACTTCTACACTACATCCCTCCCCTACTTTAGAGAGAAAAATCTAGTTTTCTTAACATGCAACAGATTGATATGAAACAGTTAAGATACCGGTATGTGAAAATAAGTCCATGAAGTGTCTGTAAATGTTCAATATTTTGTTTAACATTCCTTTTAAATCTGAGTGACAATACTTTACCTTAAGAGCATAAAACAATTAAGAACAGACCTTATGAAAATAAAATACTTGAGGAGAGAGGTCGCCAGTACATCATCCTCCTCCCAGTCTTTACCACTGGGCTCCCTACTTTACTTATCTAAGTGCTGGGCATCCCAAGGTAATCTTTAAAGCATACAGGTAGCTTGGTTTCTCTTCTAGATCTGCGTAATCCACCTGTCAAAGTAGGCGCACAGGATTGGTTGGTCACCATTGGTGCTGCCATAGGCTGCGGTGTCATGGAGCGGTCATCTAATGAGTTTTCATCACAGTCTACGTCACTGCTGTACTGTGAGTTTGGGGTTTGAATTTCAGGCACACGTTTAAAGAAAGTTACAATTCTGGTGATCTTTTGATTTCCTCTTTTGGCTGTCACTGAGTTCCCTTTGCGGCTAATAATCTGATATGGATCAGGGTCGAACTGGGGAGTGATTTTGTTGATGCGTCGCTGTTTCAGTAAAACTGTGTCACCGACATTGAGCGAGTTGGCTTTAGCATTGCGTTGTTTGTCAGCGTACTCCTTCATGTGTGTTTTGTTTTGTTGATCTTTCACCTTCACCTTTTGGTTTACGTCACCTAAGGCTGGCATGTCACGAGATTTTAGTTGAGGAAGTTGAGTGCGAAATCGTCGGCCGTACATGGATTCTGCAGGAGGTACACTTGTGGTAGAATGGGGAGTTGCACGGTATTGTCGAAGGAAACGATTTAGTTCCTGCTTCCAGTTTTTGTGTTCAATGTTTGCAGCGCGTATAGTTTTCATCATAGTTCGCATGAAAAGTTCTACAGTTCCATTGACTTGAGGCCATAATGGTGTAACTTTACGGTGTTTGAAGCCTAGATATTTGCTAAAATTGTTAAAATCCTCACCTTGAAAAGGCTGACTGTTGTCAGTGCATACAGTTTCTGGGATTCCATATCTGGAAAATATAGCATCTAGCTATAGAATGCATTGATTGATGGTATTTTCAGTCATGTTGTCAATTCCAGGAAACCATATCTTTTCCCGCAGAAGTTTCTTGGTTTTAGCGACTCCTTGATGTCCAGTGTGAGCTAAATCTATGGCATGTTGTTGTAATGAAGAAGGAATAACCAACCGAGTACCTCGTAAAATCAGTCCTTCATGATATGTTAGTTCTGACCGCATGTGTTGAAATGCTTGCGGTATAGCTTTATCCCACACATCAGTTTCAATGGCTTTTATTAGCTTTTGTGAGATTCGGTCCTTGGCAGTTTCCTCTGCCAGTTGAGTTAGAGACATTGCTTTAGGCACTGCATTTTTGAGGATATAGCTGATATACTCTTCTGCAATGTTGTTATCTTCAGTGTCATCACCTGAAGGATGTTGGCTCAGAAAGTCTGCCGGGTTGTTCTCATTGCGGCCTGGCTTATAGATCAGGTTGAATGTATATGGAGTCAAACGTAACCGCCATCTCTCTAATCTTGCTGATGTGGGTTTTGAGCTGTTTACTATACCTAGGAGAGGTTTATGATCTGTCTTTATAGTAAACTGGGACCCGTATACATACATGTGAAAATGTTCTGCTGCCCAGACGACTGCCAACATCTCTCTGTCTGTCTGGGAATAGCGAGTTTGTGTTGGTGACAGTGTTTTGCTTGCATAGCTAATGATTTTACCATCCTGTGTTAAAATGGCACCTAATCCGGTTGGACTAGCGTCGACTAGAATTTCAGTCGCTTTTCTTGGATAAAAATAATCCATGACCTGAGTGCCGGTTAAAGACTGCTGTAAATTCTCAAATGCTTGTTGATGACATTGATTCCATGTCCAAGGAACATTGGCTCTGGTCAGTTCACGAAGTGGGTTTGAAATGGAAGCATAGTTAGGTAAAAAGCGTGAGACATACTGTGCCATACCTAAGAATGATCTGACTTCTGATACACTTGTTGGAGGCTTGATAGTTGGCAGTGCTTTGATTTTCTTTGGATCTGGTCTGATTCCATCTTGTCCAAAAACATGTCCAAAAAATGTCACTTGGCTTTGTGAGAACTGGCATTTGTCTTTGTTCAGTTTAACATTGAACTCTTGTAGGCGTTTCAGTACTGCGTGTAGGTTGGAGTCATGTTCGCTCTTGCTTTTGCCATAAACTATTATGTCATCTGATATATTCAGAGTACCTGTGTGATTCTGTAATAGTTCGGCAATGGTGCTTTGAAAGATTTCGGATGCGGTATTCACTCCGAACAATAAGCGTTTATACCTATGTAGACCCATGTGTGTACTGAACGTTGTGATGTATCGGCTTTCTGGTGCGAGTTCAGTCTGGTGGTAGGCACTTGTTAAGTCTGTTATGAGCTCGTCTATAGTCGGCATGGGGTGTTTTTCACGTTCTATAGCTTTGTTGGCTTCTCTCATGTCTATACATATACAAACTCCACTGTTGTTTTTCTTTGGTACTGGTACAATGGGACTTACCCATGGAGTGGGGCCTTCAGCCTTTTCTATAATGTCTAGGTTCTCAAGTCTCTCTAGTTCCTTTTCGATGTCTTTCCTAATGTGGAATGGAACACGGCGGTGACTTTGCTATTTTGGTGCAATATTACTGTTGATGTGAAGTTTGACTTGTTTATTCCGTATTTTCCCAATACCTGACTCGAACAGTTGGGGATACTTGTCAGGAATAGTGGAATCAGTCTTTATAGTATGAATGTCCTCTGTTTAGTGCAAAATTCCGAGCTGCTGAGCTGTAGTGAAGCTGAGCAAGTTGTTGGCTGCTTTCATGTTGCTGGCAATGACATAAAACATTGTGTGTACTGATTTGTTGTTGTATCTGGCATTACTAGAAAACACACCTTTAACCGGAAGTGGTTCACTGGAGCAATAGGAAAAGAGATTATTTGATGCAGGCTGTAGTTTTGGTGTATTTGGTCTGCTTGTGCAAAGCTGATCATATGTGGTCTGACTGATAACATTGACTGTTGCCCCCGAGTCAATCACAAAAGAAACTGTGGCTGTGTTAACTTGAACAGTTCTTTGAGGCAGCTTACCTTGCGAGTGTTGTAGTTCTTTAACGTAATCAGCGGTATTTCTTGGGATGGCATCAATGGCATAGAAGAATTCATCTTCATGGTATTCGTAATTGCTTGCAGATTCTGTTGAGTCTGTTTGAATGGCATTTGTTTGTTGTGCCTTCTGGCGCTTTGTGTTTTGACATACATGTCTGAAATGGCCTTTAAGTCCACAAGCTCGGCATTGCTGATCTGTAGCAGGGCATCGAGGGTCACCCTTGCGATGTCGAGACCGACCACCACAGAAGTAACAAGTGTCGGTTTGTTTAGCTCGAGGTTGTCTGTTTCTGGAATGGCTGTTGCATGGTCTGGAAGTAGGTCTGGACCTGGTGTTAGCTGAACTGTTTGGTTGTCGTTTACGGTCTCTGCCATGATCAGTGAATACAGCACATAAAGAGTTATTGCCATGGCCATTTGTTTCTACTTTATCAGCTTGTTGTTCGCTTATTTCAAGAGCTCTGGCAGCGGCAATCAGGTTATCAAGAGACATATCCTGTCTGAGAGCACGGCGTCGTAATGTTTGTGATTTTCCGGCTAGTATGATCTGATTGGCTATCTCCCGATCTATGTCTGTAAAATCACATGATTTAGCTAAAGTTCTGAGTCGTGTTACGTATGAATCGATGGACTCGCTGTCTTTTTGAGTGCATTGACGGAAGTTGTATATTTCAAAAGCCGTATTTACCCTTGGGGTGAAATAGCTGGTCAGGGCTTCTATGGTGACATCATATGAAGTCTGCTCACCTGTGGGCTCTGGGATCGTCAATGTGTCGTGTATTTCGTCTACTTCAGGACCAGCGTAATGTAACAGCAGAGCACAGCGGCGGGCTGGGGCCGTAATGTCCATAGCCACAAGAAGCCGTTCGAAGCGTTCGGTCCATTTTTTCCATCGAGGACCAATGTTGCCGTCTTGGTGAACGTCGAATGCAGGGAAGTTCGGGAGCGCCATTGTCGGTGAGCGATAATCGGGTGTTCACAAGCACTGGTCAATTTCTGATCAAATAACCCTTGACAACTGTTAAAATGCGTGTCAAATTACTGTTTGAGTGTCCAATTTTCTGCTCGTCGCCAGATGTTGTGAGGAAGGTAAGTTTAAAGACGAGATGACGCCGGATTATATCGTCAAAGCTGAGCTTTATTCGCTGTTCGTTCACATGCTTTTACTGTGTCCTTGACCTTAGCTATCTATCTAAAATAGTGTGTATCAGTGTTGACAGATGTCGCCACTTGCTGGACTTCTACACTACAGCACCAAAGTTCAGTCTGGATCTATTTAAAGCTTTGGCAGACTGCCAACTGTGTCAGATTATGCAACAGGTCAAGAGTTCACTCAGTGCAGCCAGGTACAGGTCAAAAGTTCACTCAGTCTAGCCAGGTGCAGGTCAGGAGTTCATTCAGTGCAGTAGCTTGAGTCAGCAATTTGTTACAGTTCACTCGGGGCAACTTCCTTTCTCACCTAAGCCTGGTCAGCCCGATGCATCAGACTAAAGGTAACTTTGATGTATTTGCCTGATATTTTGACCTGTCTGTGCATCTTTGATGGCTTTCTCATTCACAAGACAGGTGTCGCCATCTGCAATGACTTTTGCACAGTGTATGTGCCTCCTTATTTCTACAGAGGAATTTGATATATCAGCCTGAAATTGGCATTTGTATATCTCTGATAGCTTTGTTGTATACAAGACTGGTTGTGCTACCTACAATAATTTTTGCACAGTGTATGGCCCTGCTTATTTCTCAGCAGGGTTTGATATATCCGTCTGAAATTGGGTATATGTATATCTCTGATAGCTTCATTGTGTACAAGACTAGTGGTGCCAGCTAAAATCATTTTGTGTTGTGTGCACCAATGCCAGAATTTCAGCAGTGATATTTGTGTAATTGTTTCTCATTCAAACTGTTTAGTACTTGCATTGTTCATAAACATGTTACATGTGTACTTAAAAGGAATGGTGCAGCATTGAAGCATTATACCAGGTGTATATCCAATTGCACAGATTCGCATTAAGCCTGTAGGCCTTGTTTCTATTTTTGATGCCTTGAATTCCTTAATTTTGAGACTGCCAAATTATAATTATACTATTAGATTTGCAACTGTTGTTACATCTGTTTCCTGAAACCTTGTGTTGTTTATTAGGGCCTTGCTTAAATAAGTGGATGCCTTATATTAATCCTCTTGTCTGTCCGTGTTTGTCTTTCTTTATATCTATCAAATTATTTTCCTGATGATAGCCAGTTTGGATTGACATTTGACTTATATATGGTCCACCTCTAACACAAGAACTCTACTAATTTGGGGTCATGAGGTCAAAGGTCAAGGTCACAGGCCCAACATATTTAGAAAAACAGTGGATTCATTTAAAGCCAAACTTTTCATCCCAAACTTTCCGTTTTGCACATGTAGCTGATCTACCAATAGGGGATGAACCTGTTTGATTTTTGGGTCATGAGGTGAAAGGTCAAGGTCACAAGACCCCCTCTTTAAAAAGATTGTGGATGCATTTTAAGCCAAACTTTTCATCCCAAACCTTCTGTCTTCCTAGTGGTGCATCTGCCAATTTGGGAAGGTTGCTTTTGATTTTGGGGCCACTAGGTCAAGGTCACAGGGCCCATCCATTCACAAATTAGTTTTTGGATGATAACCCCACTTTGGGTAGACAGGTTGGCTTCAAACTGATCACAGTATCCATATTTGAAAAAGATCATGTGTCCTTATAGACAAATTCAGCTGAGCATGGAGACCCATGGGTCCCTAGATTTCTTGGTAGTCATGTCAGACAATAAGTGCCGAGTCATGCATATATTTAGTACTTTACTATAACCAAAAAAAAGGGCCATTTACTCTGACCTTTTCAAATGCGAACATATATAAAAAACAATAACAATAGAAATAAGCATATTTTGCATCAAAATTCAGCTGAGTGCTGTGTGCACTGGGACAAAACAACAAAGACTGTTCATTTTGTAGACTTTCATGTTTTGTTGCTGTTATACAATTTAAGTTGCAAAAATGGCAGCTGTGCCGACTCACCAAGTGCCTGTATGTTGCATTACCGTAAAAACCCATTAAAATGCTGAACACTGTATTAAGACCTTATATTACATCTCCCCCCTTAAGATGGAACTTAAGACACTTCAAACAAGTGCAAAGAATTACTTCTGTACTGTCCGCATATATAGAACTGTCTTTCAACTGTTTATAAAAAAAATGTAAAATGCAATGGGATTTTCTTTCACTAGAAAGTTAAATGAAACATTAAATTTTCTCAATAAGTCTCCTGGGTTTAGTGATATTTCTCATTGGTCTGGTAGCAGTTGCTGTAGACATGGGTGGAGATACCGGGTCACTGCACTGGCAGGTCAGTCTGGTGACATGCATGGAGGTGACTCACAAACACTTGATTGCTCAGTTTGGCTTATCTTGTACAGAACATGCGGGTCCTCAGTCTGCAAGTCCTCAGAGTCATGGAGGTTCAATCGTTGTCATTAAATATCTCTATTTTTAATGATAGAGAGCACCTTCAACGGTTTTAACTAAGTATGATCTAGGCGCAACCTCTTTGACTACTGTGACTTATCCTGAAACTTGCCTTATGGATTTTTAATCCTTACATTGTTACCTATCTGCAGAGGGGTTAAGGTTTTTGTCCCTCTCCTGTCATAATATCTTTTCTGCTTTAATTTCTGTTCAGCTCTGATGTTTGCATAGTTTTCCATTTCAGGAGTAACAATATCAGGTAATTGCGGAAGGTTGGCTCTGATATTTCTACCCCCATAGGCAAGTTGAGAGGAAGACTGTCCACTTTCTGGAGGGGTAGATCTGTAGATTAACAGTCCCATGTATGGATCCTCTTTAGTGATTGCACACTTTAAAAAATGTTCTTCACTGTTTTACTGCATTTTCTGCGAGTCCGTTTGACTATGGGAACATGGGACTGGAAGTCCCATTCTCATCCCATTCTCTTGCAACGTTTTGAAATTTAACACTCTGGAAACAAGGCACATGGTCACTTATAAGTTCATACAGGATGCCTTGAAGTGCGAAACAGTGTTTCAGTGCATGGATCACTGCCTCTGCAGTCTGTTGCTTCATCTCATACACATATGGGAAGTTGGTAAAGTAATCAACTAATATAAGCAGATATTTGTTATCTATAGCTCCTGTATCCACTGCAACTTTTTCAAATGGTCTCTTTGGAATCATGTGTGGAACCAGTTGCTCTGAAGACAGCAGATTGGTGTTGTTTACAAGCAATTTGGTTTCTATGTCTTTATTGATCCTGGGCCAGAACACTGCAATTCTAGCTCCCTTTTCACATTTTTACCATCCAAAGATGTCCTGTGTGAATTTTATTATGGATGTCATTTTGAAGTGCAGTAGGTAAAATTATGTGAGTCCCCTTGAGGATAACCCATCAAAAATAGAGAGTTCATCTCTATAATTCCAGTAAGGTGCGACTTCTACTGGACAATCCTCCTTAGAGCTGAGCCATCCTGTCAAGATCACAGGTTGCAACATTTGAAGGTTACCATCCTGTGCAGTATATGTTCTGATGGTTTCTTTCTTATTGTCTGTTACTGGCAGTGCTGAAATCAGACCACTCCCATGGATCTGCACCTCCTGCTCAACATCACAATTACCTGGCCCTTCTGTGGGCTTGAGAGCCAGTGACTGTACCAATGCTGTAATATGACACTCTTCTATTGGCTGACCTTGATCTATTTCCTGCTTAGTATTTTGGGAAGGACCTCGGCTCAGGGCATCAGCCATTTTCATTAAACTACCAGGCATATGTGTTAAAAATAATTTCATTTAAATTAAATTTTATCCTTTACGTATATGTAGAGGTGCTGTAACTCCCACCAGTCCCTGTAAGCAGCTTTGAATTTAATTCCGTATTCTGTATTTATATCCAAAGGTGTTGTTACTCTTCCCCCCCAGTCATTGAGCCCTAGTTCTGAACACTGAGGATAGTATTTTTTTTGCAACTTAAAAAAAATCTATGGTGATGCAGTTATAACTGTCACAATCAGCTGAGCGCCATGACCCATGATCCCTTGTTTTTATGTAAATCAAAGTGGTGTAAGTTCATGGAAAGAAAGTTCTTAGATGTTTAGGTCACAACTTCAAGGGTCAAGATTGCAGGCCCAGCATTTTGAAAAAGCTCATAAAAATATCCTTATAGACATATTCAGTTGAGCTTCAAAACCGGGGGTCCCTAGTGGTACAAGTTATTATCAGATTCATCTGATTACACATCCAATGTAATATTTATTTTTGTGTTACTGTTTTAGGCTGGCCAAGCAGAATGAAACTTTGGATGGCTTCACATACAGCAGTAACAGATACATGGCAGAACTCTACTCTGCTATGAGGTCAACTGACTTCCTTGGAGTGTCTGTGAGGTTCTTTTTATTTACCTGAACATTAATGGTAGAAGGAACATTTGAGCCCCAAAGATGATGAATGTTTGTTTTGACATCATACTATAATTCACGAGAATCTGTTTGTATGTTTGTCTGTCTGTCTGTCCGGATTCATTCGCACGCTAGGGATCACACGGTCGTCAAACTTCGTGGGAGGGTGCATCTTGGTCTGGGGAAGAACGAGTTTATATTTTTTAGGCGTTTGGTAAAGAAATGGCCTCAAAATCGATAAAAATATTATGGCTTTAATACCTGCGCTGTGCCATGGCCATTCTCACATAGTGCTCCCACGTCGTCCTCAATCTCCTCTCGCTAACCAATCAAATCAAACCTGACATAGTCTGCCAAACATTCACTACGCGTCGGCCTTTTCTAAGCAGTCCGCTAGGTCAACACAAATGAATGTTGTTGTGGGTTGACCGCAGGGACGAATTTAGACTGGGAACATCTCACCACTGCCCATATCGGCAATTTTGGCACAAGTGAATCATGTTGCGGGTTAATCGTTGGGACAAGTTGTTGTGGGTTAACCGCGGGGACGTATTTAGACCGGGAACATCTCACCACTGCCCATGTCGGCGATTTTGGCACAAGTGAATCATGTTGCGGGTTAATCGTTGGGACGATTTTGGATGCGGAACATCTCACCCCTGGCCACATTTGTGTCAGTGCATTTCAAACACGCACGCCATGTCAGTGCTCACTCATAATTTAAGAAAAGTGTGGATGCAGGTACTGATATGTGTATATTCTAGTATTATGTAATTTGCAAAGATCAGCCCAAATTCTCAACTTGATGGTTTGACCTTCTGATGGGATACTAATCTGGTAGTTTGTGAACAGAATCCTGGAAGTGTGTGGACACTTTTTAGCACAGCTGAATGTACTTGTAAGTCATCTGAACTATGATTTATGTTACATGGGATTATGCTTTGTCTGTCATCCACCCAGTAATCCAGTCATCTAATTGTCTGTTAAAGGGAACAAATTCTGACTGTTCAACCTAGAAACTTCTTTCAGGACATCTGGGGAGATCCTTGAAAATTCTCTGTGGAAACCTGAAATTATGTCAATGTGACCTATATTGTCTGAGTTTGGCAAAAAGGCTCATGCAGTTTGACAATAACTGCATGGATTGCCATGATTCTTGCCTTGAATATTGATCATAGGCAGTTTCATTAGCTCCGGGAGATTGATGTTTCCACCTTTATTTTTAGCGAACCTGTGAGCTTATGTGATGGTGTGGCATCGTCTTTCATCTGTCTGTCTGTCGTCCATTGTCTATTCATTATCCCATACAATCTTGAAAAGGACAGGAGCTAGCATCACAAAATTTTATGCAAAAAATAGCCATCTGAAAAACTCTATTGGATTTTGCCCTTTTTTTTTGGCCAATTGCATTTTCTGACTTTATAGAGGAAATGCTAAAAAACCTTTAAAAATCTTCTCCTCCAAAACGGTCCAGCCAAATTATTGTATATTTCACAGAAATAATCTCTCATACCATCTCTCTTATATGAAATTCAGGTATTGGTGGCCCCACCTGCATTGACCCTTTGTACAGGGGTCATCAGTCATCCGTACATTAACCGAAAATTACTCAGGAATAGCAGGAGCTAACATCCCCAAATTGTATGCATTAATCTGTCACCTATCAAATGTTGTGGGATTTAGCTTGTTTTTTTGCTATCTGCATTTACTTAGATTTTTTAGGGACAAAGCTGAAAAACCTTTTGGTGTCTTCTCGTAAACAGTCCAGCCAATTTGTTCAATTTATTGTTTTACATAAATGATCCCAGAGGTGAGCCCTCTTAAATTTGTTCAAATGGTTTGCGTTTGATAAATTTTGGCGGAGTTACACAAATTTGAACTAAGTCATTTGGTCAAGTAAACATACTGACATTACAGTCTTAAAAAATGACTGGAGCTAGCATCATCAATTATTTTGCAAATGTTGGTCGCAATACTCATATTTGAAATTGCAGATTTTGTGGCGCCACCAACATTGACCATTTTTTTTTGGGCAAAAACCTCATAATTTTAGCCTTTTTCAGCTTAATGATGTTTAAGATGAAACTGTAAGGTTTAAAGATTCAATTTTTCATAAGAATTATCCTTGGACATGGTTCCTTCAATCATGTAAGAATAGATTGAGTTTGTTGATTTTTGGTAAAGTCGTGAAAAGCCTTAGTTGGTCTTATGGCCATTATTAAGTCTATTTCAAGGAGAGGACTGCAGTAGTCTTCTTCTACTAAATGGTTGTTTTATTTATAACTTCTGTAACATTGCACAAAAATTATTCTTGTGGGGCCTTTGTTCAAGGTCTTACTTGAATGTTTTTTTGGCAGAACTATTGGACCTTTAACAATGAAAGGACTGCATCTTTTATTTTTCTAGATACTTTGATAAAAAGTCTTATGAATATGTCAGCTAGAAAAAAAAATCAATTTAAGCCAAAGTCTTTCAGTATGTATAAACAGATTTACCAACAGGCCAAGATTGTGTCTGTATCTATAAGTAGGTTGAGAAACTGCCAACTGTTTTAGATTTGGAAATCGGTCAAGAGTTTATTCAGTGCAGCCAGATATAGCTCAAGAGTTCAACCAGTACAGCCAGGCACAAGGCATGCGATCACCTTATGGGTGTCATGTGAACACCTCATGGGCACCATGTGATCACCTCATGGGTGTCATGCCCCTCAGGGCTGCATCTGGAGCCAACCTGTGAGCTTATGCAAAGTTTTCGCGTGGTCTGTCTTCTGTATGTTAACCCATACTATTTAAAAATGGCAGGAGCTAGCATCACACAATTTTATGCAAAACATTGGTCATCTGAAGTCGGTCATCGGATTTTGCTTATTTTTAGCGAACCTGTGAGCTTATTCGATGGTGTGGCGTCATCCGTCGTCGTTAACCTATACTATCTTAAAAACAGCAAGAGTTAGCATCACGAAATTTTATGCAAAAAATTAGTCATCTAAAAATCTCTATCGGATTTTGCTTATTTTTTGGCTACCTGCTTTTTCTTAGATTTTATAGTTTAAAAGCTAAAAAAGCTTTAAAAATCTTCTTCTCCGAAATTGTTCAGCCAAATTGTCCAAAATTTCACAGAAATGATCCCTGGAACAATCTCTCTCAAGTTTGTTCGAATGGTTCAAGTTGGGTGATTTTTGGCCGAGTTACAGATAGTTGAACTTAGTCATCTGTCAAAAAAAGCATACTAAAATTACAATCTTAGAAACGGCTGGAGCTATCATCACCAAATTTCATGCTAATGTTGGTCACATGAGTCATATCAGAAATTTAGGTATTGGTGGCGCCACCTGCATCGGCCTTTTTTTGTACGGGGTCATCAGTGCCCATATCATACTGACAGCTACAAAAAACTTCTTCTCTGAAACCATTTGCCCAATTTGTTTAATATCGCACAGAAATGATCCTAGATTAGTGCTTTCTGAAGATTGTTCAAATGGTTTTGGCTAAGTTATGGGAAGCTGAATTTAGTTATGTGCCATAACAGCCCATTTTAGCTCAGTGGCTACAAAGATCTCCTCCTCAAAAACAACTGGGCCAAATTCTTAAATCTCACACATTAATTATCCTCAGATGTTGATAATTCAAGTTTCTTCAAATGGTTTTGGTTCAGTGCTTTTTGGCTGAGTTATGGGAAGCTGAACTTAGCCAGTTTGCTGTATCTTCCTATATGATTTATAAACTTGCGAAAACATTTTTTGATAGATGCCACTGAAGCCAGTTTGTTAAATATTTTACAAGAATAATCCCTACAATAATTCTTATAATAATTGTCATTAATGGTTCCACATGAATGATTTTTGGCTGAATTATGGAGATTGAATGAGTCATTTTACCATATATGTTAGCTGTGTTATGCTGTTACATCTGTGTGAAGCAGATACATCTAGCCTGGCACCAGTTTATCAGCATTTATTACATCATGCCACTAGACATTTAGATTTCAGGTTATCTTTGGTTAATATTGACAAAAAAAGTTTTTTTAAAAGCTTTAAAAAAATTTAGATATTTGATTTAAGTTATTCATCATACCAGGCAATGTTACAAATAAGGATACTCAGCTCTCTGTGGCTATATAAAAACAACTGTACATGGATTATAAATTATTGGTATCCCTACTCAATTTAATTCAAGAATTTGCCATCAATGAGATCTATCTGTATATCAATTTTGCATTCAGTATGCATCCGTAATAATTTTACATATATTCCTGATTTCTTTTTTTATAAAAAGTCAGCTGAAAAGCATTTTGTATTGGGAAAGTAAATTCCAAAGTTATTTCAAGTAGGGACCACTTTTGTGTACAGATGGCAGCACTTGGTTTACCATTGGCAGATTGCCAGTGCCTTGATGTTGGCCATTAGTAAAGATGATGTCAGCTCTATAAATAGTTTGGCACAGTGCCAGGATTGGAAGTAGTGCAGCCAGGTATAGGTCAAGAGTTCATTCAGTGCAGTAGCTGCATTCTATTTATAGCTTTGGCAGGCTGCTCACTGCATCATATTTGGCACCAAAGTTCAGCCTGAATCTTTTTATAGCTTTGGCAGACTGCCAACTGTGTCAGATTATGCAACAGGTCAAGAGTTCACTCAGTGCAGCCGCGTACAGGTCAAAAGTTCGCTCAGTCTAGCCAGGTGCAGGTCAAGAGTTCACTCAGTGCAGTAGCTTGAGGCAGCAATTTCTCACAGATCACTAGGGGGCAACTGCCTTACTCACCTAAGCCTGTCAACACAGTGCATCTACTCTGGGGAAGTTTGATGTATTGGACTGATATTTTGACCTGTCTATGCATCTTTGATGGTATTCTTATTTACAAGACAGGTGGTGCCACTTACATTGACTTTTGCAGTGTATGCGCCTGCTTATTTCTACAGAGGAATTTGATACATCAGCCTAAAATTGGGCATGTTTGTACATATCGGGTAGCTTTATAGTGTACAAGACTGGTGCAACCTGCAACCATTTTTGCACAGCGTCTGTCTGTTCAATTGCCTTGGGATAAAAATACTCATATCTCTGCATTGGTTGGACTTATCCACCTGAAATTTTGCATGTGTATACATCTTGGACAGCTTTCTTGATTTTATGACAGGTGGCCCCACCTACATTCATGTTTAAGCTGCAGACATCCAAGCTCATATCTTGGGAACCATTTGACCATTTCGGCCATAATTTGGCATGTGTATAGATCTCCCATAGCTCTTTATCATACGCAAATCTGGTGACGCCACCTGCAGTCATTTTTGCACAGCCTCCATCTGTTCATCTGCCTTGGGATAAAATTGCATGTTTATACATCTTGGATAGCTTTCTGGATTTTTTGGCAGGTGGCACCACCTACATTTATGTATTACGCTGCAGACATTCAGGCTTATATCTCAGGACTGGTTTGACATACCCCCCTGAAATTTTGCATGTGTATAGATCTTACATATCTCTTAATCATACACAAAATTGGTGGCACCTCCTGCCACCACTTTTGCACAGTGTCCATCTGTTTGTCTGCCGTGAGCTAAAATCACTCGTATATCATTTGTGGTTTGACTTATCTGCCTAAAATTTTTCATGTTTATACATCTTGGACAGCTTTCTGGATTTTTCAGGTATGTTGCGCAAACTACATACACATTTTGGCTGCAGACATCCAGGCTATTATGCAACACACCTCACTCTATTTCCCCTTGCCACTCAATCCATGCCTCACTTTACCTTTCCCACTCTGATTTTGGAGGATACACATAGTCGTTTGTTGACTACCCATATTCTAGTTTTTGTGTTGTGTGCACCCATGCCAGAATTGCAGCAGTGATGTTTGTTTAATTGTTTCTTGTTCTAAGTGTTTAGTACTTGCATTGTTCATATACATGTTACACATGTTCTTGAAAAGTAATGGTCCAGCATTGAAGCATTATACCTGGTGTATTCTCATTGCACAGGTTCGCATTAGGCCTGTAGGCCTTGTATGCAATAATCTGTCACATATCAAATGTTGTGACCCATGGGTGATGACGCTCAGCTGACTTGGAAGAGATTCGCAAAAGGAAATTTTATCATCAGAATGGTAGTATATACCCATTCAACTGAAGCATCAAACAGATAAACCAACAGGCCAAGATTTAGTCTGTATTTATATATCTCAAAAATAGAGAAAAAATGTGTAAACTTTTAAAACTAGAATACGGGTAACCGACAAGTGACTACATGTATCCGCCAAAATCAGAGGTGAACGGGTGAAGTGAGGCGTTGATTGAGTGGCAAGGGGAAATAGAGTGAGGTATGTTGCATATTAGCATGGATGTCTGCAGCCTAAATGTGTATGTAGGTTGTGCCACCTACCACAAATCCAGAAAGCTGTCCAAGTTGTATACACCTGCAAAATTTTAGGCAGAAAAGTCAAACCACTACATGCATATGAGCAATTTTTGCCCATGGCAGACAAACAGACAAACACTGTGCAAAAATCTTTGCAGGTGACCCCTCCAGTTTTGTGTATGATAGAGATCCTATGTGAGATCGAAACACATGCACAATTTTGGCCCAATCAGTCAAAAGGTTCCTGAGATATGAGCTTGGATGTGTGCAGCGTTAACAAGAATGTAGGTGGCACCACCTGTCATAAAATCAAGAAAGCTGTCCACGATGTATAAACCTGCAAAATTTTAGGCAGTTATGTCCAACCACTACAGAGAAATGAGTGATTTTAGGCCACGGCAGAATAACAGACAGATGCTGTGCAAAAATTGGTTGCAGGTGGCGCCACCAGTTTTGCGTATGATAAAGAGCTATGTGAGATCTATACACATGCAAAATTTTGGCCCAATCGGTCAAACGGTTCCCGAGATATGAGTTTGGATGTCATCTGCGTGAATGTGAATGTAGGTGGCGCCCCCTGTCATAAAATCAAGAAAGCTATCCAGGATGTATATGCATGACGAATTTCAGGTGAATTAGTCAATTCACTGCAGAGATATGAGTGATTTTAACCCAAGGCAGATGAACAGATGGACACTGTGCAAACATGGTTACAGGTGGCGCCACCATTTTTTGTGTATGTCATAAAGCAATCCAAGGGCTACATTTGTATCAATTTTATTTCCTGATCGGTCAAACGGTTCCCGAGATATGAGGGTTTATTAGTGAAAACAGGCCTACAAATGGACACTGGATAGAGAGGAAAGGTCAGAGGTCAACGCAAATTGGTTAGGCACCAGTTCAAATGTGACCTGACAATTGGTGTAAGTTTCAGAAAAATCCGTCCATTAGTTTCCGAGGAGCTCTATGGAAACGGACGCCACGGCGGCGGAGGAACTCAGTCAAAAACATTGTATCCGCAAAACTTCGTTTTGTCTGTACAAAAATACAGGTGGCTCCACCAGTCTGCAGAAACTAATAAAAACACTTAATGGTCAATATCCATGCAAAGAATCATGGTGATCTCTGCATTAGTTGTTCAGATACTTCAGCTTTTGTATCAAATTGTCCATTATTCTGAGGGATACTTCGGAGTCCTATAGCTTGAAGGATATGGGTAACAGAGACCTAATTTCAAGTTTCCACAGGCACTTTTCATGGGCCTTCTTGCATGACAAGAATGAAGATTCTAGGTCCAGTTGTTGCGATTTGTACCCTGTTGACAGATAACCACATCTTTAAAGGTCTCAAAAAAAAGAAAAAAAATTAGTAAAAATTTGAAAAAAAATAGAGGTGGCACACCCAGTCTGCAGAAACTGATGGAACAGCTCATGATCAATATGTATGCAGAAAATCAGGACCATCAGTGTTGTAGTTATTGAGAAACTGCAGTTTTTGGTATCAAATTTTCCATTATTCTGGGGGGGGGGGGGTATTTTGGAGCCATACAGCTTAAAGAATATGGGTAACAGAGACCTAATTTCAGGTTTCCATGGAGACTTTTTATGGGTCTCCCTGTGTGTCAAGAATGAAGATTCTTGGTCCAGTTTTTATGATTTGTGCCCTGTTAACAGATGTTCATATCTTTAAAGGTCTCAAAAATAGAGAAAAATTTCATAAAAAAACCGGAACAAATACAGGTGGTGCCACCAGTCTGCAGAAACTTATGAAACACTCCATGATCAATATCCATGCAAACAATTATGGTTATCTCTGCATTAGTTGTTCAGACTCGGATACTTTAGCTTTTGTATCAAATTTTCCATTATTCTGAGCTGTACTTTGGAGTGCCATAGCTCAAAGGATATGGGTAACAGAGACCAAATTTCAGGTTTCCATGGAGACTTATCATGGGTCTCCCTGTGTGTCAAGTTAGAAGATTCCAGGTCCAGTGGTTACGATTTGTGCCTGGTTAACGGACAGACAGACAGACGGACAGACAGACGGACGACGGACAAAGAGTGATCGCTAAAAACCTTTAAAATTCTTCTTCTTGTAAACTGTCCAGCCAAATTGTTCAATATTTTGCAGAAATGATCCTAGAGGCAAGCCCTCTCAAGTTTGATCAAATGGTTTGCATTTGATGAATTTTAGTGGAGTTACATGAATCTGAACAGTCATTTGGCCAAGTAGGCATACTGACATAGTAATCTCAGAAATAACAGAAGCTAGCATTACCAAGTATTGTGCAAATGTTGGTCACATGACTCATATTTGAAGTTGCAGATTTTGTGGTGCCACCTACATTGTCCGGTTTTTATGGGCAAAAACCTCATAATTTTAGCCTCTTTCGGCTTAAAATGTTTTTGATGAAACTGTCAAGTTGAATCATTCAATTTTTAGCTCAGCTGACTATAAGTCATCTGAGCTATAGTTGTGGTCCATTGTCCCTCGTCCGTCCGTCTGTCTTGCCGTCCGTCCGTCTGTCCGTCCGGATGTCCGTCTGTAAGACTGGCACGTTTCGACACCGTTGGACCTACGAATCTGAAATTCAGCATACTTTTAGATGTCCCCAAAATCTCCTACCATGCAGAAAATTGGGTCAATAGGACTTTGTTCCTTCGAGATATTAAGGAAAAACCTCGATTTTTTATTAGAAATCTATTTTCACACTTCAGGACTGCCTAATATCAAAACCACTCATCTGGTTTTCTTCATATTTACCATAAATATTCCTCTATATAGTTCCTATGGACATGCCAGATATTAAGTCAGTATTATATAATTTAAAAAAGTTATGGGCCCAAACATAATGGACTTTGTAAAAAAATCAGGAAGATATTTGGTCACTTAAGACCAAAAGTGTTAAAGGTAGGGACTTTTTTCCAGTAATACAACTTTAATTAACCAAAATTTAATTGTATACCAAAAATTAGATCAAAATCTGTTAAATTTTTTTAAATATTGGCAAAAATATAAAATTGGTACCTTAAATTTTGCCCAACTTTGGCCACAGCATGTTTTTTTCCTGTAAGTACTGTGGATTGAATTTTCACAGCATGTATACACAAGGATTTAATCTGTTAAAATCTGAAATATGAAAATAAAAGCTGCAAAATTAGGCTAGTTATTGAATTTTTTTGGAGGCTTTTGTTGTCAAGCAGTCCACTTTGATGACTGTAGGTCATTCAGTGCACATCTCTATGCTCCCCAAGCTGTTGGCATAATTTTATATGTCCCCAAAATCTCCTACCATACCGAAAATTGGGTCATTAGGACTTTGTTCCTTCGAGATATTAAGGAAAAAACTCTGTTTTCCATAAAAAAAAGCCATTGTTACACTTCAAGGCTGCCTAATATCAAAACAACTGATCTGTTTTTTATCGTATTTAGTATTCACATTTTTTCATACATTTTCTATGAACATACCAAAAATTAGGTCAGTATTGGGTATTATTTTGAAGTTATGGGCCAAAACATAATGCAATTTTTTAAAAAATCAGGAAATATATTTATAGGATTATATATAAACTTAAATGCATTATTCCCTTGAAAGTGAAATAAAGGTATTAGTCCATTCTGTCCACTTGCCTGTCCATCTGTAATTGTATCGCCAGACATAGTCTGGAGATACTATGGTTTAGGCATGGTCGCGCCGCCACCGCCACCACCGCAGAGATTTCTTTTAGACACAATAACTCAAAAAATATTTCACGGATCTTTACCAAACTTGGTATATGTATAGATATGGGTGAGAGGACGACGCCTATTTAAAATGAGGTCATGACCTCAACTAGGAGAGTGACCTTGACCTTGAATAGGTTCAATTTTGGGGAAAATCACACAAATTCTTAAATATCTCAAGAAAACTTGCATGGATTGATCCCAAAATCAAGTTGATCAAAGATCATGGATAGGGTTGTCATGTTCCAGAAACTGGTGGCGCCACCTATTATTCTTTACTTGTTTTCATGCCGTTAAATATCCCCAAAATTTCTACTTGACAGTACTGTGAGCATTATAAGTCAAAAACTAATGGACAGATTTCTTTCATATTATGCAAATACATAGATATGGGTTATGGGATGATGTATATATAAATTGGGGTCATGACTTTTCCTATGAGAGTGGCCTTGACCTTGAATATTGCCATATATGGTGAAAATCACACAAAATCATTCATTTCTCAATAAGGGATGCATGCATTGTTCCAAAAATCAACTTGACCGAAGATCTTGGATAGTAATGTCATGTACCAGAAACAGGAGGCGCCAGCTGTTATTCTTTTACTTGTTTTCGTGCCGTTTAATACCCCATCATTGACACTTAACAGTACATTTATAACCTGTGAGCATTATAAGTCAAAAACTAATGGACAGATTTCTTTCATATTATGCATATACATAGACATGGGTTATGGGATGATGTATATATAAATTGGGGTCATGACCTTTCCTATTAGAGTGGCCTTGACCTTGAATATTGCCATATATGGTGAAAATTACACAAAATCATTAATATCTCAATAAGGGATGCATGCATTGGTCCAAAAATCAACATGTTCAAAGATCTTGGAAAGTATTGTCATGTACTGGAAACAGGTGGCGCCACCTGTTATTCTTTTACTTGTTTTGTGCCGTTTAATACCCCATCATTGCCATTTATCAGTACTGTGAGCATTATAAGTCAAAAACTAATGGACAAATTTCTTTCATATTATGCATATACATGGATATGGGTTATAGGATAATGTTTATTTGAATAGGGGTCATGACCTTTCCAATGAGTGGCCTTGACCTTGAATATTGCCATATATGGTGAAAATCACACAAAATCATTAATTTCTCAATAAGGGATGCATGCATTGGTCCAAAAATCAACTTGACCGAAGATCTTGGATAGTAATGTCATGTACCAGAAACAGGTGGCGCCACCTGTTATTCTTTTACTTGTTTTCGTGCCGTTTAATACCCCATCATTGCCACTTAACAGTACATTTATAACCTGTGAGCATTATAAGTCAAAAACTAATTGACAGATTTCTTTCATATTATGCATATACATAGACATGGGTTATGGGATGATGTATATATAAATTGGGGTCATGACCTTTTCTATTAGAGTGGCCTTGACCTTGAATATTGCCATATATGGTGAAAATTACACAAAATCATTAATATCTCAATAAGGGATGCATGCATTGTAGGATAATGTTTATTTGAATAGGGGTCATGACCTTTCCAATGAGTGGCCTTGACCTTGAATATTGCCATATATGGTGAAAATCACACAAAATCATTAATTTCTCAATAAGGGATGCATTGATTGGTCCAAAAATCAACTTGAACGAAGATCTTGGATAGTGTTGTCATTTACGGGAAACAGGTGGTGCCACCTGTTATTTTTTTACTTGTTTTCGTGCCGTTTAATACCCCATCATTGACACTTAACAGTACATTTATAACCTGTGAGCATTATAAGTCAAAAACTAATGGACAGATTTCTTTCATATTATGCATATACGTAGACATGGGTTATGGGATGATGTATATATAAATTGGGGTCATGACCTTTTC
This sequence comes from Sipunculus nudus, assembly GCA_026874595.1. NCBI lineage: Eukaryota > Metazoa > Annelida > Sipuncula > Golfingiida > Sipunculidae > Sipunculus > Sipunculus nudus. The sequence goes on from CM049310.1 coordinate 65,446,724, forward strand.
TATTAGAGTGGCCTTGACCTTGAATATTGCCATATATGGTGAAAATTACACAAAATCATTAATATCTCAATAAGGGATGCATGCATTGTAGGATAATGTTTATTAGCTCAGCTGACTATAAGTCATCTGAGCTATAGTCGTGGTCCATTGTCCGTCGTCCGTCCGTCTGTCCGTCCGTCCGTCCGTCCGTCCGTCCGTCCGTCCGTCCGTAGATGTGGCACATTTTGAAACCGTAAGACCTAGGAATCCAAAATTCGGCATAATGTTAGATGTCCCCAAGATCTCCTACTAAGCCGAAAACTGGGTGTTTGCAACTTCGTTCCTTTGAGAAATTAAGGAAAAACCTCAATTTTTTATTAAAAACCTATTTTCACACTTCAGGACTGCCTAATATCAAAACCACTCATCTGTTTTACCTCATATTTACCATAAATATTCCTCTATATAGTTCCTATGTACATGCCAGAAATTATGTCTGTATTATTTAATTTAAAAAAGTTATGGGCCCAAACATAATGCATTTTGTAAAAAATCAGAAAAGATATTTGATCACTTAACACAAAAAATGTTAATGCTATATACCTTTTTTCCAGTAATATAACTTTAATTAATCAAAATTAAATTGTATACCCAAAATTAGATGAAAATCTTTTAAATTTTTTAAAATATTAATAAAAATAAAAAATTGGTACCTTAAATTTTGCCCAACTTTGACCATGGCACGTTTTTTTCCTGTAAGTACTGTGGATTTAATTTTCACAGCATGTTTTTGTTAGCATTTCAACTGTTAACACCAAAAATTTGAAACCAGTTGATCAAAAACTGTAGATTTTAATCAAGTTTTCAAGCACCATGTAACATATTGTTTACATCAAGCTAGTGTTATGCAGTTTGCAAGAGCTCAGCTCCCCAGCTTCAGCTCTAAGTTCCTTAAAATTCGGCATACAGTTAGATGTCTCCAAAATGCCCTACCATGCCAAGAATTTGGTCACTAGGACATTCGAGATATTAATGAAAAACTTCATTTTTCCATTAAAAACCCATTGTTACACTTCAAGACTGCCTAATATCAAAACCACTGATCTGACTTTAATCATTAATAATATACATATTTTTCATTCTCTATGCACATGCCAGAATGTTGTCAGTATTGTGTAATTGTTTTAAGTTATGGGCCCAAACATAATGCACTTTGTAAAAAATCAAGAAATATATTTACTCCCTTAACAAGAGCATTGCTGAAGCTAGAGATTTTTTTGTCAGGGATGTAACATTATTTAATCAAGATTCAATTGAATACCCAAAATTAGTTCTGAATTTTTCAAATTTTATTTAGTATAAATATAAAATTAGTACCTTAAATTTTGCCCAACTGTGACCATGGCACGTTTGTTTCCCGTGAGCACTGTTGATATAATTTTCATATCATGCACACATAAGCATTTCAGCTTTTTAGTTTAGAAAGCTGAAAGAAATTGGCCAAAAATTGTAGCTTTTATTAATGTTTTTTATGAGACCCTGTCAGACTTTGGCTCTCTCCAGCCCCTCTTGAGTCACCTGTATGTTGACCTTCTTGACCTTTCATCAAATTATGCACGCTTGAGGCGAGGCATACATGGAATCCAGGCAGCTTATGGCAAGCCACAGTTGATCCAGGTGTCCAACCCAACTCATCTAGTAGTTTTAACCAAGAACATAACAAAAAACAATAAATTAATAAATTTTTATTGGTTTTTAATAACAAATTAAAGAAAAATAGAAAAGGAATTTGTTAGTTTATAATAACAGGAAATTAACTTGCAGTTACTGATGATATAAGAATCTTGTATCAATGGGTAGAATGTCACATATTCCAAATAACACCATGCAGTCACCTATGGCATTTTTCAGTTCAATTTTAATGATAAAGAAGTAAATCATATTATTCATTACTAATCATTAGGGATCATATGAAGGAAATTAGACAAAGATGCAGTTGATAATATTAATCTAGATTCCTGCTGTGTCAAGTGTGTACATTGATGTGAAATTAGTCCAAAATGAATTTTTTACAGTTATTTTTTAATATAAATAAAAGCCATAAAACCAGGTACTTATGATCATTATTTAAATGAGTGAATTTTGTATAATCTGGATTCTCAACATCATTGTTTGGTGAAAACTGAATAAATTCCAGACATGGTGCAAATACTTTGTAATTGTATTTAAATACGAATATGATTTTGTACTCCATTATAAAATTTCTTGCATAAAGAATCGGAATTCAGGTAAAAATGAAAATATATGAATACTCGTGCAAATACTTTCAAAATGTATTCATGAATGCATTCATGAATATATTCTTTAATATTATTTTAATAATCATATCAGTTATATTTCATTTTAAAAAATCATATGATTCTCTTATTATTTTTAATAAAAATTATATTTGGGACAATATTTGTATTTTTTTTAATAAATAGTTAAACTCTTATATTATATGTTCTGCTTATAAGTTATATGGTCAAGTCAAAATCTGTGTGACAATAGTACTCCATTTGTTAATAAAATAAATGAAATCAATCCTCTTCCCTGTCTCCAAAGGTACTATCAAAATCATACATAAGCTAAACAACAACAACTCATAATACAGCTTATATTTATTACCACACAAAACCAGCATGTGCCTCATTTCTAAATAATATTTTTTTATCATATATAACAGCTGAGCGTCGTGACCCATAGGTCCCTTGTTTGAATAGGGGTCATGACCTTTCCAATGAGTGGCCTTGACCTTGAATATTGCCATATATGGTGAAAATCACACAAAATCATTAATTTCTCAATAAGGGATGCATTGATTGGTCCAAAAATCAACTTGAACGAAGATCTTGGATAGTGTTGTCATGTACGGGAAACAGGTGGTGCCACCTGTTATTCTTTTACTTGTTTTCGTGCCGTTTAATACCCCATCATTGCCACTTAACAGTATTGTGAGCATTATAAGTCAAAAACTAATGGACAGATTTCTTGCATATACATAGACATGGGTTAGGGGATGATGTATATTGAAATTTGGATCATGACCTTTTCTATGAGAATGACCTTTTCTATGAGTGTGGTCTGATATTAATTGTTGCTGAAGATGGGGGGCCTATTCTTAAAGGGGGGGGATTAATTGTCTGGGGATACTATGGCACCTGCGGTGCCAAGAAATATCTAGTTTTCATATGCATCACAGTATCTCAAAACTTTTACTGTGTTTCTTCATGACAGTCTTGTCAGAGTATTAGTTTGCAATCATATATTTAGAACCTTACCAAGTAGGAGGGCCCCTTTCCTCTTAGCTTTTCATATTCTTATATAAATGAAAAACATTACAATAGAATAGTTCTACATCCACCTTCGTGCTGCCCTCACTTTTCCCTTCTCCGAACCCCATCCCAAAGTCAGCCTCAGTAAGCAAGAACAAGATGAATCAGATATATTCATACTTTAATATTTTGTATAACTATTCGTCCATAGGTACCTATGTACATGCCAGAAATTATGTCAATATTGTGTAATATGTAGACATAGTGGGCATCACAATAAGGTACCTTGTCAAGACTAAAGAGATATTGTGTCATACAGTCACAAATTCATAAATCACTTCATCAGCATAGTTAATCATAACATCATATCTGTCAAATTGAAAGCTTGCAGACTACCATACACTTTAGATCCTTCAACAAATAGCCTTATCATCATTCTACTACTTCTTATTACTGCTGTCATTGCATTCATATTTGCTCAAATATATCACAATTTTCAACCCCTTCTAAATAAATAAAAAATAAACCACTATATTTGACTCTATTAATCCATCAGTCAGGTTATTTCATTTATCATTTACTCACATATTACATTACATTCCTTTATAATAGCCCAACATGTCCATGATATTCATAAGCTTTATCGACTCGATATAGTATCACAGTGGAGAAACATTTATAGTCCAATCATGATCAGCTGAGGGCCGTGACCCATGGGTCCCTTGTTCAAAAGAATTATCCTAGAACATGGTTCTTTCAATCATATCAAAAAAGCTTTTGTTGGTCTTACAGCCATTTATGTCTATTTCAAACTGAGGACTGCATCTTTTATTATTCTAGATATTTTGATAAAAAGTTTATGTATATATCCAGAAATATATTTACTCCCTTAACAAGAGGATTGCTGAAGCTAGAGATTTTTTTTTTGTCAGGGATGTAACATTATTTAATCAAGATTCAATTGAATACCCAAAATTAGTTCTGAATTTTTCAAATTTTATAAGTAATTAGTATAAATATAAAATTAGTACCTAAAATTTTGCCCAACTTTGACCATGGCACGTTTGTTTCCTGTGAGCACTGTTGATATAATTTTCATATCATGCACACATAAGGATTTCAGCTTTTTAGTTAAGAAAGCTGAAAGAAATTGGCCCAAAATTGTAGCTTTTATTAATGTTTTTATGAGACCCATGTTAGACCTTGGCTCTCCCTAGCCTCTCTTGAGTCACCTGTATGTTGACCTTTAGCAAATTATGCACGCTCGAGGTAAGGCAGCAAGGTAGCTTATGGCCAGCCACAGTTGATCCAGGTGTCCAACCCAACTCATCTAGTAGTTTAAACCAACAACATAACAATAAACAATAAATTAATAAATTTTTATTGGTTTTTAATAACAAATTAAAGAAAAATAGAAAAGGAACTTGTTAGTTGATAATAACAGGAAATTAACTTGCAATTATTGATGATATAAGAATCTTGTATCGATGGATAGAATGTCAAGTAATCCAAATAAAACCATGCAGTCACCTATGGTGTTTTTCAGTTCAGTTTTAATGATAAAAAATAAATCATATTATTCATTACTAATCATTAGGGATCATATGAAGGAAATTTATGATAGACAAAGGTGTAGTTCATAATATTAATCTAGATTCCTACTGTGTCTAGTGTGTACATTGATGTGAAATTAGTCCAAAATGAATATATTACATTTATTTTTTTTAATATAAATAAAAGCCATAAAACCAGGTACTTATGATCATTATTTAAATGTGTGAATTTTGTATATTCTGGATTCTCAACATCAATGTTTGGTGAAAACTGAATAAATATGAATATGTACTCCATTATAAAATTTCTTGCATAAGAATGGGAATTCAGGTAAAAATGAAAATATTTGAATACCAGTGCAAATACTTTCAAAATGTATTCATGAATACATTCATGAATATATTATTTAATATTATTTTAATAATCATTTCACCTATATTTTATTTTTAAAAATCATACGATTCTCTTACTATTTTTAATAAAAATTATTTTTGGGACAATATTGAAAATTTTTTTAATAAATAGTCAAACTTTTATATTATATGTTCTACTTATAAGTTATATGGCCAAGTCAAAATCTGTGTGACAATAGCACTCCATTTGTTAATAAAATAAATGAAATCAATCCTCTTCCCTGTCTCCAAAGATACTATCAAAATCATACATAAGCTAAACACCAACAACTCATAACCATACAGCTTATATTTAATACCACTCAAAACCAGCATGTGCCTCATTTCTAAATCATATTTTTTTATCATATATAACAGCTGAGCGCCGTGACCGATGGGTCCCTTGTTTGACTGAGGCCACTGAGGCAAATTTGTTTAATATTTTACAAGAATAATCCCCTGAATAATTCTTATAATAATTGTCTTTTATGGTTCCAAAGAATGAATTTTGGCTGAATTATAAAAATTGCATTGAGTCATTTTACCATATATGTAAGCTGTGTGAAGCAGATACATCTAGCCTGGCACCTTTTATCAGCATCCATTACATTGTGCCTCTAGACGTATAGATTTCAGGTTATCTATAGTTAATATTGACAAGAATGTTTTTTAAAAAGCTTTTAAAAAATGTAGATTTATGATTTTAGATATTCCTCATGCCGGGCAATGTTTACAATCACAGGTACACAGCTCTTTGTGGGTATATAAAGACGACTTTGCATGGATTATAAATAACAGGTATCCATACTCAACTTAATTCAAGATTTTGCCATCAGTGAGATGTATCTGTATTATACTTTTGCATTCAGTATGCATCTGTAGTAATTTTTAGCGAACCTGTGAGCTAATGTGATGGTGTGATGGCGTCCGCCATCTGTAGGTTAACCCATACTATTTCAAAAACAAAAGGAACTAGCATCATGAAATTTAATGCAAAAAATTAGCCATCTGAAAAACTGCATTTTCTTAGATTTTATAGAGAAAAAGGTAAAAAAAACTTTAAAAATCTTCTCCTCTGAAACAGTAAAGGCAAATTGTTCAATATTTTACAGAAATAATCTTTTATACCATCTCTCTCAAGTTTGTTTGAATTGTTTAAGTTAGGTGAATTTTGGCCGAGTTACAGGAAGTTGAACTTAGTCATTTGTCAAAAAAGCATACTGAAATGACAGTCTCAGAAACAGCCAAATCACCAAATTTTATGCCAGTGTTGGTCACATGAGTCATATATGAAATTCAGGTATTGGTCGCACCACCTGCATTGACCTTTTTTTGTACGGAGGTCATTGGTCATCTCTACATTGACCCATAATTTCTCAGGAATGGCAGGAGCTACCATCCCCAGATTTTATGCAATAATCTGTCACATATAAAATGATGTGGGATTTAGCTTATTTTTTTGCTATCTGCGTTTACTCAGATTTTATAGGGAAAAAGCTGAAAAACCTTTAAAAGTCTTCTTCTTGTAAACGGTCCAGCTAAATTGTTCCATATTTTGCATAATTGATCCCAGAGGCAAGCCCTCTCAAGTTTGTTCAAATGGTTTGCATTTGATGAATTCAATGGAGTTACATGAATTTGAACAGTCATTTTGCCAAGTAAGCATACTGACATAGTACTCTCTGAAATGACAGAAGCTAGCATTACCAAGTATTGTGCAAATGTTGGTCACATGACTCATATTTGAAGTTGCAGATTTTGTGGTGCCATCTACATTGACCGTTTTTTTATGGGTGAAACCCTCATAATTTTAGCCTCTTTCGGCTTAAAATGTTTATGATGAAAATGTCAAAATGAATTGTTCAATTTTTCAAAAGAATTATCCTAGGACATGGTTCTTTCAGTCATATCAGAAAACTTTAGTTGGTCTTATGGCCATTATCATGTCTATTTCAAATTGTGGACTGCAAAACTGTTCTTCTACAAAATTATTGTTTCAGTTATGACATCTGTAACATTGCACAAAAATTATTCTTAGGTGGCCTTTGTTCAAGTTAACTTGAATGATTTTTGGCAGAATTATTGGACCTTTTACAATGAAAGGACTGCATCTTTTATTATTCTAGATATTTTGATTAAAAGTTTATGAATATGTCAGCTTGAAAAAAAAGCATTTTAGCCAAAGTCTTTTAGTATGTGTAAACAGATTTACCAACAGCCCATATTGTGTCTGTATCTTTAAATAGGTTGAGAAACTGCCAATTCAGATTTGGCAACAGATCAAGAGTTCATTCAGTGCAGCCAGATATAGGTCAAGACTTCAATCTGTGCAACCAAGCACAAGGCATGTGATTACCTCATGGGTGACATGTGAACACCTCATGGGCACCATGTGATCACTTCATGGGTGTCATGCCCCTCAGGGCAGGGCCCCTGCATGAGCTTATTCAATGGTGTGGCTACTATTTCAGATTTGACAACAGGCTAGAGGTTACTTCTAATATATTATGCACTGTAATTGACATATGAAAAATGTTTTCAGTCAGATTTTCAATATTTTAACACTGATTGGTTATATATATAGTGCACAGGTAATATATTTATTAATATTTACAGAATATTATAATATTAATGTAATAATAAACATTAATTTGTACAGTAATGTAATAATTATTAATGTAATAATTATTAATGTAATAATTAACATTAATTTTGATTTTTATTTTTGGTATTCATTGATTATTACTTGCACCTTTGATGTGATTCTTGTGGTCTACAGCATTCATATCATACCAATTATTTGCTGAAAATTAATTAATCTTTATTTTTTCCCCAGTTTTCTTAACAACCTTGGAGTTGTAAAAATCACCAATAATTTTTACCCAAAAAAATTGTAATTGTATTTAATATATGGCAATTAGAGAGTAACAAGAGGTATACTGAAGCACATTTATGAGATAAATTTATGAAGAGCAAATCTAGGAGAAAAAAGTCATCCACTTGCATATTGAACCAATCATAGTTCGATAGATCAATAGATTGATAGCTAGATAGCTAGATTAGATAGCTAGATTATAGCTAGATAGACAGATAGATATTACTTCACTATTTAAAGAGTATATTACACATTGTACAGTATTATATCATATCAGAAAAGGTATGATTTCTAGATTCATAGATTATAGATCGTTTATGGATGTGAACATGTATGCATTGAATTATATTGTTATATAATAAATGAGTTATATTAAGTCTCCTTTTCTTTTTAAATTACTACATTATTAATATTACTAATACCAATTTCACTTCAAATTAATAAGGAAAACAAAATTATTATATAAACTAGAATACGGATAGTCGACAAGCGACTATGTGTATCCACCTAAATCAGAGTGGAACGGGTAAGGTGAGGCATGGAATGAGTGGCAAGGGGAAATAGAGTGAAGTGTTGCATATTAGCATTGATGTCTGCAGCCAAATTGTGTATGTAGGTTGCGCCACCTACCACAAAATCCAGAAAGCCGTCCAAGTTGTATACATATGCAAAATTTAAGGCAGATAAGTCAAACCACTACATGTATATGAGTTATTTTTGCCCTTGGCAGACAAACAGATGGACGCTGTGCAAAAATGGTTGCAGGTGGCGCCACCAGTGTATGATAAAGAGCTATGTGAGAACTATACACATGCAAAACTTTGGCCCAATCGGTCAAACGGTTCCCAAGATATGAGCTTGGATATCTGCTGCATAAACTAGAATGTAGGTGGCACGACCTGTCATAAAATCAAGAAAGCTGTCTGGGATGTATAAACCTGGAAAATTTTAGGCAAATCTGTCAAACCACTGCTGAGATATGAGTGATTTTATCCCATGGCAGACAAATAGATGGGAGCTGTGCAAAAATTGGCTGCAGGTGGTGCCACCAGTTTTGCGTATGATAAAGAGCTATGTGAGATCTATACACGTGCAAAATTTTGGCCCAATCGGTCAGACCGTACCCGAGATATGAGCTTGGATGTCTGCAGCGTAAACGTGAATGTAGGTGGCGCCACCTGTCATAAAATCAGAAAAGCTATCCAGGATGTATACGCATGCCGAATTTCAGGTGAATTAGTCAAACCACTGCAGAGATATGAGTGATTTTAACCCAACACAGACGAACAGATGGACACTGTGCAAACATGGTTGCAGGTGGCGCCACCATTTTTTGTGTATGTTATAAAGCTCTCCAAGGGCTACATTTGTGCAAAAAAAATTTTCCTGATCGGTCAAACGGTTCCCGAGATATGTGGGTTTATGTGTGGAAACAGACGCACAAACGGATGCAGAGCGCAGAGGAAAGGTCAGAGGTCAAAACAAAATCGGGGCGCAGCAGTTCACATGTTACCTGAACATAATCCTGGGTTTTGTAAAATTCCACCTACGCGGTGGCGGCAGCGATGGCGGCGGTGGGCTGAAAACATAGGATCCGCAAATACAATAATCAGCAGCAGCCCACATCATATATCACTTAAATATGCCGTATACAATACCCATGTAAGTTTCTTATTGCTTAGTTCATTAATAAAAATATAAATATAAAAAATAATGCAAATTATTTCATTAATAATATATTCTGTAAATATTAATAAATATATTACTTGTGAACTATACATAACTATATTAATAAAACTATATAATGAAAAAAATCCATTTCCAAAAATAATGGTAATTATTACATTAATATTATAATATTCTGTAAATATTAATAAATATATTACCTGTCAACTATACATAACCATTCAGTGTTAAAATATTGAAAATTTGTAAATTGAAAAAATTTGTAATTGAAAAATGTCAATTACAATGCATAATATATTAAAAAATTAGATTAGATCACTATTTTATTCTCACCTAGGCAGATTTAAAACTCGCCTAAGTGATATCAGGCAGATTTTAAACTCGCCTGAATGATACCAGACGGATTTTAAACTTGCCTAGATGAGATTAAAATCCTGGCCTGCTCCATGATGGATTTTAATCTTGCCTAGGCGAGATTGCAATTGTGATCTCGTCTAGGCGAGTTTAAAATCTGTCTAGGTGAGATCACAATCACAATCTCGCCTAGGCGAGATCACAATCGCAATCTCGTCTAGGCAAATTTAAAATCAGCCTGGATTTCAATCTTGTCTCTGACATATATATCTCTGATAGCTTTGTTGTATACAAGACTGGTGGTGCCAGTTACAATCATTTTTGTGTTGTGTGCACCCATGCCAGAATTTCAGCAGTGATGTTTGTGTAATTGTTTCTTATTCATAATGTTTAGTATGTGCATTGTTCATTATATGAGAAGTAATGGTCCAGCATTGAAGCATTATACCTGGTGTATTTCCCAGTGCACAGGTTCGCATTAGGCCTGTAGGCCTTGTTAAATAATCAGCAAAGCTCATGCTACTCAAGATATCAATTAGTTCATGGGAAGCATACTTCCGGTGTATGAACACCCTTATTGCGAGAAGACGTAGCGGTGAAATGAAAGATCTTGGTCTGCTTGCAGAAATGATTGCATGTGTTATTGATGTACATTTCCTGTCTGAAACAGTGTGACTTTTACCTGTGTCATCCACCAATTTGTGTAAGAATCGGTTCAATGAGTTCCATTTTCAGTTGTTTACAGTGTTGTGTACTCATCACAGTCATAGACTGTTATTTGGATGTCATTTAGAACGATAGAAGCAGCCATATCTATTACACGGTCACTTTGGCTCTTTGCATCAAAAACCTTGTCAGCAATCAATTTATCATGGAGGTTCCTGTGTGCTGAGTCACGGCAACTTATGATACTTGACTTTCTAGTAATGCTTGTTACAACGTCATCACTGTAATGTTCCTTGAGTTTTAGTCTTGAGATGTTTCATTAAATAACCTTCATTTCCACCCAAAAAGGTAACCATATGCTCTGAAAGTTCCTGTACAGAATACTGACACTCATCATCATTATCAAGAAAATTGCAGAGTTTACTGGATGCTTCATCCCACAAATTCTTATTTGGTGTTTCCTCTTTCTCTCTTGAATGAAAAAATAATTTAGCACACTGTCGGTGATACCTAGCTTCAGCTGCAACCAGGTCATTAGCATGTTGCACACAGCAACTTCTGTTGTTCAGCAACTTCATTGCCCCACTTGTCATGCCTTTTGCATGCCTGATTCATGACTGATGCTTGGAATTCCAGCATTTCTACATTGCTTACTGCCCTTCTTCTATAGCAAGCAAGCATGGTCTCCTGAACTACAGGCTTCGTATTAAAACAAGTTCTCATTGTATATGTCAAATGTCCGTGGAATACTTGACTGCAGTACAGGCACTTCATCTCCTTCAATACACGCAGCTTTTCTTTTTGCAGTTCCTATAGAACTCTTATGTGTGTAATTTTTGCCACAATGAGCATGGGTTCTCAGTGGCATTTCCTTCTCATATGCTTCATTAAGGCCATCTCCTCTCTCCAAGCTTGAGGACACAAGGGTCTTGAGTCTCTTGTCCCCAACAACAACAGTTGCAGGTGAACAAGCAAAATCCATTTGGTGAAATTACAATATGTACTAAAACAACTGGTGATGTGTTTTCTTTTCATAGACATCTGATAATGATCTTATGCCCGCAGTACTGAACAGTGTTAACTTATGTATGATGAAAAGTATTAAAACACAAGGGGAATATTTCACTGCAAAATTTTAACAGATCCGTATAGGTATAAAGTTTATTACCTTCAGAGGGCAAAGGGAATCATAGCTTCTGTATATTCTGATATTTTGAGGAAAAGACATCACAATGAACCTTTTTCAGGTTATATGATATAGAACTGTATGAAGCAACTTCACAGAAGCAAGCCTGGTCTTGATGTTTCAATATTAGAGCACATGAAAGACCCAGTTGATTCAGACAATGTACTACAGTGTAATACAAGGTTGATGTTAACACTGTGTATTGCATTCAGTCGAGTGCAAAAGCTGTAGCTATTAGGTAAATAAAAAGGATACTTGTTCCATTACTAAAGAAAACAACAGTGATCCCTAACCTATAAATTTTAAAAGCATCCTCAATTTGTATATTTGGAAATCTCTAGGCTGCTTGAGTTCAGTCAACATAAGTTCGAATTTATAAAAGGTAGAAGCACTCATATGGCCGTTGACTAACAAATGATGCTGTGTAATAACGGGATATCAGCTACCATACTTGTGTGGTGAAAACTGCCTGTGGTTCCAAATGTGAAATGAGCTTTGAATGCCCAACGGGCTTCCCACAACATGGTGCAATATCCTTGACAATAGAGATTTGTCGCAAATCTGAAAATGTAGCTTCTTTGACAAATTTATGTTATTTGAACACCACCTAGATATTTATAAATTTTGTTCCTTATGGAAGGATTGTAACCAATTCCTTGTTTAAATTCTTTATTTACATGTCTTTCTAACCTGCTCCAAACAAAACAAGTGACCCATGGGTCATGATGCTCAGCCGACTGATATGTTGACAGTATGTCCTAGGACAGGCAACAAATTAAAATAATGTAGGTGACACCATTATTCATATGAAATTTCAGGGATATGGGTAACAAAGACCTAAAAACAAATATAAAATTTACCAATCACGATAACACTGGAAAATTCTCTTTGAAACAAGCGTAAACAAGGCTTTATGATCAGATCATGGAGCTTCTATTGTTGAAGTTGTAGCATGAGGGAAATTTGAAAACACCAGATCAATAATACTTCCATGATCAGTTGTCTTTTCTATAACAAGTTGTTGACAGTGTAGAAGATGCGAGAGATTATTCAAAAGACCTAATAACAAATATAAAATTTACCAATCTAGATGAAACTGGAAAACACTCCTTGGAACAAGTGTAAACAAGGCTTATTTGTGATCAGACCATGGAGCTTCTATCATTGAAGTTGTAGCATGAGGGAAATTTGAAAACACCAGATCAATAATACTTCCATGATCAGTTGTCTTTTCTGTTACAAGCTGTTGACAGTGAAGAAGATGTGAGGTTATTCAAGGCTGATAAATTGCTTTGTTTAGTAAAATCAATATTGAAATCTCCTATTACTAACAGTGTTTTTAGCTCAGCTGACTGTAAGTCATCTGAGCTATAGAGATCACTCTTTGTCCATCGTCTGTCTGTCTGTCTGTCCGTCTGTCTGTCCGTTAACCAGGCACAAATCGTTACCACTGGACCAAGAATCTTGTAACTTGAGATTCTGAGAGGTCCATAAAAAATCTCCTTGGAAACCAGAAATTAGGTCTCTGTTACCCATATTATTCGAGCTATGGGGCCCCAAAAATTTCAATATCTCATTAACTACATCCCTGATGGTCATGATTTTTGGCACACATATTGATCATGAGATGTTCCATCAGTTACTGCAGACTGGTGGCACCACCTGTATTTTTCAATTTTTTTACGAATAGTTTTCTCTATTTTTGAGACCTTTAAAATGTGAACATCTGTTAACAGGGCACAAATCGTATAGACTGGACCTAGAATCTTCATTCTTGACACAGTGAGAGACTTATGAAAAGTCTCCATGGAAACCTGAAATTAGGTCTCTGTTACCCATATCTTTTGAGCTATGGGGCCCCAAAATACCCCTAAAAATAGACAAAATGTCATACAAAAACTTCAATATCTCATTAACTACATCACTGATGGTCATGATTTTTGGCATACATATTGATCATGGAGTGTTTCATCAGTTTCTGCAGACTAGTGGCGCCACCTGTATTTTTCAATTCTTTACAAATTGTTTTCTCTATTTTTGAGACCTTTAAAAATGTGAACATCTGTTAACAGGGCACAAATTGTAAAGACTGGACCTTCAATCTTCATTCTTGACACATTGAGAGACCTATGAAATGTCTCCATGGAAACCTGAAATTAGGTCTCTGTTACCCATATCATTCGAACTGTTGGGCTCCCAATTACCCCCCAGAATAATGAAAAATTTGATAAAAATAAACTGTAACATCTCAATAACTACAACACTGATGGTCTTGATTTGCGGCATACATATTGATCATGAAATGTTCCATCAGTTCCTGCAGACTGTAGGCGCCTCCTGTATTTTTTAATTTTTTACGAATATTTTTCCCTAATTTTGAGACCTTTAAAAATGTGAACATCTGTTAACAGGGCACAAATCTTATGGACTAGACCTAGAATCTTCATTCTTGACACAGTGAGAGACCCATGATAGGTCTCCATGGAAACCAGAAATTAGGTTTCTGTTACTCATATCCTTCGAGCTATGGGGCCCCAAAGTACCCCCCAGAATAGTAAAAAATTCATACAAAAACTTCAATATCTCATTAACTACATCACTGATGGTCATGATTTTTGGCATACATATTGATCATGAGATGTTTCATCAGTTTCTGCAGACTGGTGGCGCCACCTGTATTTTTCCATTCTTTATGAATAGTTTTCTCTGTTTTTTAGGTCTTTAAAAATGTGAACATCTGTTAACAGGGCACAAATTGTTAAGACTGGACCTAGAACCTTCATTCTTGACACATTGAGAGACCTATGATAAGTCTCCATGGAAACCTGAAATAAGGTCTCTGTTTCCCATATCCTTTGAGCTGTGGGGCTTCCAATTCCCCCCCCCCCCCAGAATAATGAAAAATTTGATAAAAACAAACTGCAACATCTCAATAACTACAACACTGATGGTCATATTTTTTGGCATACATATTGATCAAGAGGTGATTCATCAGTTTCTGCAGACTGGTGGCGCCATGTGTAAAGTTTTCTCCATTTTTGAGACCTTTAAAAATGTGAACATCTGTTAACAGGGCACAAATCGTAAAGATTGGACCTAGAATCTTCATTCTTGACACAGTGAGAGACCTATGAAAAGTCTCCAGGGAAACCTGAAATTCGGTCTCTGTTACTGATATCCTTTGAGCTATGGCACTCCAAAGTACAGCTCAGAATAATGGAAAATTTGATGCAAAACTGAAGTATCTGAACAACTAATGCAGAGATCACCATAATTGTTTGCATGGATATTGATCATGTAGTGTTTCATCAGTTTCTGAAGACTGGTGGCACCACCTGTATTTGTTCAGCTTTTTTTACAAATTTTTTTTCCCTATTTTTGAGACCTTTAAAGATATGAACATCTGTTAACAGGGCCCAAATCATAACAACTTGACCTAGAATCTTCATTCTTGACACACAGGGAGACCCATGAAAAGCCTCCATGAAAACCTGAAATTAGGTCTCTGTATGGCTCCAAATTACCCCCCCCCCCCCCCCATAATAATGAAAAATTTGATACAAAAACTGCAGTATCTCAATAACTACAACACTGATGGTCATGATTTTTGGCATACATATTGATCATGAGGTGTTCCATCAGTTTCTGCAGACTGGGTGTGCCACCTCTATTTTTTTCAAATTTTTACGAATTTTTTCTCTATTTTTGAGACATTTAAAGAATAGGTTATCTGTCAACAGGGTACAAATCGTAACAACTGGACCCAGAATCTTCATTCTTGTCATGCAAGGAGGCCCATGAAAAGCATCTGTGGAAACCTGAAATTAGGTCTCTGTTACCTGTATCCTTTAAGCTATAGGACTCCGAAGTATCCCTCAGAATAATGGAAAATTTGATACAAATGCTGAAGTATCTGAACAACTAATGCAGAGTTCACCATGATTCTTTGCATGCATATTGACCATTAAGTCTTTTTATTAGTTTCTGCAGACTGGTGCAGCCACCTGTATTTTTAGCGAACCTGTGAGCTTATGCGACGGCGCAGTGTCGTCTGTCCATCGTCAGTCGTCCGCCGTCAGCCGTCCGCCGTCCAGGGTTTGCTTCCGCCGTCCATGGCTGTAAGTCAGAAACCGTTGGAGCTAGCAGCTCCAAATTACATGTAGGATTTAGTCACATGTGAAACTTGGTGCCCTGGAGCTTTTTATAGGGTATCTGCATTTATTTAGATTTTATAGAGAAAAAGCTTAAAAACCCTTAAAAATCTTCTTCTCTGAAACTGTCCAGCCAAATTGTCCAATATTTCACAGAAATGATCCCTGGAACAATCTCTCTTAAGTTTGTCGAATGGTTCCAGTTCGGAGATTTTTGGCCGAGTTACAGGAGGTTGAACTTAGTCGTCTGTCCAAAAAAGCACACTAAAATTAAAATCTCAGAAACGGCTAGAGCTATAATCACCAAATTGTATACCAATGTTTGTCACATATGTCATATCTGATTTTGAGGTATTAGTGGCGCCACCTACATTGATGTGTTTTTTACAAGCGAAAATGTAATTTTAACTTCTTTTAGCTTATACACTGATTAATGATGAAACTGCTAAGCTGATTGGTTTAAACTTTACAAGAATTATTCTATGGTAGGGTTCTGCCAGTTTTATAAGAATAGATTTGGTAAATACAGTTTAAAAAAAAACATTGTAGCCAATTGAAAAAGGCTTTCTGTATTTGAAAACAGATTTGAGTTTCAGCAGCCAAGTCAAGAGGTCACTCAGTACAAACAGGTGGGGTCAGACATCACCATGGCAACTGACCTGGCTGGGGGTGTGTGTCAAGACAAAGTGTCTAGACGTCTAGACACAGCGTCTGGACGTCTAGACACAATGTTTAGATTCAGAATTCCCAGATTATTGGAATTTTATGTTACAACTGTTTAAAAAAACTTGGTTAGCATTTTAAGTGAATTGGGTTTATCATCAGGTGACATGTGAAATGCTGCGCCCTCATTTTTTGTTGACCTCTGACCTATTTTTGCTGCCCAGCGTCCATTCGTGCGACTGTTTCCACACAAAAACCTGTATATCTTGGGAACCATTTGACCCGATCAGGCTAAAAATTTTGCACAAATGTAGCCCTTTGATAGCTTTATAACATACACTAAAAATGGTGGCGCCACCTGCAACCATTTTTGCACAGCGTCCATCTGTTCATCTGCCTTTGGATAATAGCTCTCATATCTCAGCAGTGGTTTGACTTATCCACCTGAAATTTTGCAAGTTTATACATCCTGGACAATTTTCTCGATTTTATGACAGGTGGCGCCACCCACATTCACATTTACTCTGCAGACATCCAAGCTCATATCTTGGGAACTGTTTGACCGATTGGGCCAAAATTTTGCATGTGTATAGATCTCACATAGTTCATAGGCAAAACTGGTGGTGCCACCTGCAACCACTTATGTACAGCGTCCATCTGTTCATCTGCCTTAGGATAAAATCACTCATATCTTAGCAGTGGTTTGACATACCCACTTGAAAATTTGCAGGGTTATACATCCTGGACAATTTTCTCGATTTTATGACAGGTGGCGCCACCTACATTTACGTTTACTCTGCAGACATCCAAGCTCATATCTCAGGAACCGTTTGACCGATCAGGCTAAAAATTTTGCACAAATGTAGCCCTTTGATTGCTTTATAACACACACTAAAATGGTGGCCCCACCTGCAACCACTTATGCACAGCGTCCATCTGTTCATCAGCCTTGGGATAAAATTACTCATATCTCAGCAGTGGTTTGATTTATCCACCTGAAATTTTGCAGGTTTATACATCCTGAACAGCTTTTTCGATTTATGACAGGTGGCGCCACCTACATTCAAGTTTACTCTGCAGACATCCAAGCTCATATCTCAGGAACCGTTTGACCGATTTGCCAAAATTTTGCATGTGTACAGATTTCACATAACTCTTCATCATAGGCAAAACTGGTGGCGCCACCTGCAACCATTAATACACAGCACCTATCTGTTAATTTGCTTTGGGATAAAATCACTCATATCTCATCAGTGGTTTGACTTGTCCACCTGAAATTTTGCAGGTTTATACATCCTGGTCAGCTTTCTTGATTGTATGACAGGTGGCACCACCTACATTCATGTTAACTCTGCAGACATCCAAGCTCACATCTTGGGAACTGTTTGACCGATTGGGCCAAAGTTTTGCATGTGTATAGTTCTCACATAGCTCTTTATCATACGCAAAACTGGTGGCGCCACCTGCAACCATTTATGCACAGCATCCATCTGTTCATCTGCCTTGGCGTAAAATCACTCATATCTCAGCAGTGGTTTGACATATCCACCTGAAATTTAGCAGGTTTATACATCCTTGAAAGCTTTCTCGATTTTATGACAGGTGGAGCTGCCTATATTCACGTTTACTCTGCAGACATCCAAGCTCATATCTCGGGAACAGTTTGACCAATTGGGCCAAAATTTTGCTTGTGTATGGATCTCGCATAGCTCTTCAGCATAAGGAAAACTGATGGCGCCACCTGCAACCACTTATGAACACCGTTCATCTGCCTTGGGATAAAATCACTCAAATCTCAGCAGTAGTTTGATTTATCCACCTGAAATTTTGCAGGTTTATATATCCTGGACAATTTTCTCGATTTTATGACAGGTGGCACCACATACATTTACGTTTATGCTGCAGACATCCATGCTAGTATGCAACACACCTCACTCTATTCCCCTTGCCACTTAATCCATGCCTGACTTCACCCGTCCCACTCTGATTTCTGCGGATACACAGTCTCTTGTTGACTACCCATATTCTAGTTTTAAAATGTCCTAGTCTGTAACTTGCAGGTCCGAAATGTCCATTTTGCTGAAATCATAATGACTAAGGTAGATATGCAGGACTTAAAAGGATCAATATTAAATTTTAAAAATAAACCTCCATTCATACTCCCAAACTTTGCACAGGTTCGCATTAGGCCTGTAGGCCTTGTTTACGCATTTATTTCTCTATTTTTGAGATATATAAATACAGACACAATCTTGGCCTGTTGGTTAATCTGTTTGGTGCTTCAGTTGAATGGGTATATACTACCATTCAGATGATAAAATTTCCTTTTGCGAATCTCTTCCCATTCAGCTGAGTGTCATGACCCATGGGTCACTTGTTGTAGATCAAGATGTGTCATAAGGTGGGCAAGCTTAGAAATAAAGTCGGATAGTTTTGACTTAGGGGATCTGTACAAACTAATCAGCTGTAAAGAACACTTTTGAGTATTTATCAATAATATAGATGCATCAATGTTTCCACTGGAATGATGAAGCACTTCAATGAATGGGCAGAGGTCTTTGTACACATAGAATGCTAATCCATAGTGTGGTCTTTTGGAAGGACATGTTAAACCCGCTATTTGATGATCATTTTGAATCAGTTGGAAATTTGGGATACAATACTGATCATCAGTGTCAAAGGAACACAAACGAGTTTCAGCCAAAGCAATGATATGGGTATTTGGGAAATGACAATCAGATATCACATCTTGGAAATGCAAATGAAGAGATCTTGTGTTATGGTATATTATTTTGAGTGAATCAGTTGGTACAGATGCTGGTGGTATGAAATTAAGAGCAAGTTTAGCATCATTTCGCAGTTTGGTCATTTCATTTGTCACCTTTGGATCAGTTGATATTTTGTTTTCATCTAAATTTAATACATACAAGCCATCCATTTTTCTTGCCCTACTCAAAGCAACATAATGTGCATGCCTCAGTTTTCTGGTACTTTTCATATCGACAACCACCTGATCAAGTGAACTGCCTTGTGCCTTCCATATTGTTTTTGCAGCACCAATTTTTATAGGAAATTGAGAACGAGTAACCAGTATATGTCTCCTGCCAGTATGGAATGTGCATTTGGTGACAAAAAGTGGTGTCCATTCTTTCGATATTGCTGGAGTGTAAAAGGTAGCATAATTTCTCCTAGTGTCTGAACCAATGTTTGAATCTTCAAACTGAACCCAAAGAATACTTGGTACACTTTTGCTATGCAGATATTGTATGTGCTTCAATATACAAGAACAACCATTAGTGATTCCATCCTGAACAGCTATATTGCAGGTGATATCATATGGTAAATCAACAGCGATCTGAAGTGTTTTCAGCAAACCTGCAGTTTTTGATGGGTTATCAGGAATTCTTGAAAGAACATCCTTCTTAACATCTTCTGTGACATCTGTTATTACCGTGTCAACTGCAGTTATTATTACCTTAGTTGTGTTTGTACACTGGAAAATTTGCATATTATGATTGTCCACAGAAGTATTGTTTGTAAACAAATGTGTAGTTTGTGATGGATATGAACTGTTGGTACTGACAAGACAAGATTTAAGGGCATAAATGTCACCTTTTGTCTGCTGTCCTTCACGTAGTCTGTTCAAAAGTTGTGCAAAACCATGATCATTGCTTGCCGGAAATCTTCGATTTCGGCAAGCATGTTCGTCAGTTGCGTATGTCTGTTTGTCTCTTTTTTGTTTGTTTGTCACGACTCTCCAGGCCACACTTTTGCATCAATCAACTTGAAACTTACAGGCTTGATTGACAAACCGATTTCTAGGTGCCCTATTGTTTTTGGTCAACATTGCTCCAAGGTCAAGGGTCAAGGTCACGACAGGTATGGTTAACGGTTTTTGCACTATAACTTCGCCATAAATAGGCTTATCCACTTCTGCAATAGCTCATTTTTTTCGTCATCACCTGGCCTTTCTTTTGACATGTAGCTTACTTAAATTTGCCGTTACCATGGTTACATTTTTTGGGGAGGAATCATGGGATTTCGTGATATTTTTCAAATTTGCAGCAATCGTACTGATTCTGAGATATTTAATGTAACAAAAGAATATCTCGAAATTGTTTTTTCAGATTTTGGAAATGGCCACCAGGGGGCGTTGCAGATGAAAAAACATAAAATTTGTTTTGGTGCTATACCTCCAGAACTATTAAACATTGGGCCATTTCCATCACAGCACCTTAAACTAGGGTCCATGGGCTTATTTTTGCGCATAGGTGCCAAAGTGCGCTATTGCCAGATTTCTCTATTTTTGGGGTAAAACTTTTGAATTTTCAAAATATGCAGTTTTGAGCTTCTAACTCTGTCAGTTTTTATGCTAGAGAGGTCAAACTTTTTGCATCTTGTAGCCCTTGGTGAGTTCTCGGTGATCCAATCAAAAATCTTGCGAAATCTCGCACCGTTTCTCGTCGAATGAGATTTTCGCGATTTCACGGTGACATGCCCTATAGGCCACAGGTATGCAGGCATCGTTTTGAAACTGACACATGTTACGTCATACATTAATATCTCGAAAGTAATTTTTCAGTTTTTGGAAAATAACCGCTAGGGGGCGCTGCACTGCAACCCCATACCTACTATCATTGTTTAACCATATCTCCAAAACTACACCGTTGAGGTACATAAACTGTACACCATATGAATTGGCATTTCATGGCCTTTCTGCCCATGGCCACTTTTGTTTAATCATACACGGTCCCCACAAGTTTTAGCAACTTTGTAAAAAATGGAAACCCGCATGCACATATACATATGCCATCACGCATGCATGCACGCCTTTTAGTATGAATGACACACACGCTTTCCCGTGAGTGCAAAAATTATAGCGTTCGCTGTATAAAATAAGTAACTACGGACACTCTTTGCCGGCCGGTTTGCCATTTCTGTCGCGTTATAGTTTGTTGCTTGACGGAATCAAAGATTCGGCAAGCATGTTGATCAGTCCGTATGTTTGTTGCTTGCTGGAAATCTTCGATTTCTGCAAGCAGGTTGGTCAGTCGCGGATGTCTGTTTGTCTGTTTGTTGCTTGCCGGAAATCTTCGATTTCTGCAAGCAGGTTGGTCAGTCGCGAATGTCTGTTTGTCTGTTTGTTGCTTGCCGGAAATCTTCGATTTCTGCAAGCAGGTTGGTCAGTCGCGGATGTCTGTTTGTTGCTTGCCAGAAATCTTCGATTTCTGCAAGCAGGTTGGTCAGTCGCGGATGTCTGTTTGTCTGTTTGTCTGTCTGTCTGTCTGTCTGTCTGTGTACTCTCTACAGGCCACAATTTTCCAGCAATTGCTTTCAAACTTATACAGCTGGTAGAAAAGCAAAAGTCCTGGAGGCCTATTGTTTTTTGGCAATATAGGTCAAAGGTCAAGGTCAAGGTCATCAAAAGTATACAAAACGGTTTTTTCTTCATATCTTTGTTACTTTTAGGGATATCTTCTTCAAACATAGCTCATTTTAAAGGTCATTCCCAGGCCTTTCTTCTGGTGTGTAGCTCTTTCAAATTGGCCGTTACCATGGTTACGAATTTTTGGGAAAAAATCATGATATTCGAAAATCTGGGGTCTTATTTTTCTAACTTTGTCATTTTTAAAGCTAGAGAGGTCTAGTTTTTTGCATCAGGTAGCATTTAACAAGTACTGCAAGATTTTATTAAAAGTCTCGCGATATTTCGTATAATATCTCGTCAAACGAGATATTTCGAGATTTCAGTAATCTTGCCCTGGAGGTTACAGTTTTGCAGGAATCTTTTTGAAACTGACATATCGTAAGTCCTACACTATTATCTCGAAATCAATTTTTCATTTTTTTAATTCGGCCGCTAGGGGGCGCTGGGTGCAAACCTCTCCAACATATCATGTTTTGGCAATATCTCCAAAACTGTGAGCCTCAATTACATAAACTATAGCTTATTTTCATCCTCTGAGTCTTTCTGAATCCTGGAGTAGTCATTTCGACTCAATCTTGAGTCACTTTGTCAGTGTGTCCGTCTGTTTCTCAGTTGTCCTCAAATCCGCTTGCTTGCCGGTTCTTGCGTCTCACATATAGCGTTCTACAGGACACAGTTTTGAAAGAATCCTTTTCAAACTATTACATCTTATGTCTTACACTATTATCTCGAAACGGATTTTTCATTTTCCAGAATTGGCCGCTAGGGGGCGGTGCACTCAAACTTGCAAAACATATCATTTTTTGGCCATATCTCCAAAACTATAAACCTAATTTACATAAACTATAGCTTATTTTCTTCCTCTGGGTCTTTCAAAAAACCTGGTGTATTCATTTGGTCTCAATCTTGAGTCACTTTGTCTGTGTGTCCGTCTGTTTCTCAGTTGTCCTCAAATCCGCTTGCTTGCCGGTTCTTGCGTCTCACATATAGCATTCTACAGGCCACAGTTTTGAAAGAATCCTTTTAAAACTATTACATCTTATGTCTTACACTAATATCTCGAAACGGATTTTTCATTTTCCAGAATTGGCCGCTAGGGGGCGGTGCACTCAAACTTGCACAACATATCATTTTTTGGCCATATCTCCAAAACTATAAACCTCATTTACATAAACTACAGCTTATTATCTTCCTCTGAGGTTTCTTCATAACATGATTAAGTCATCTGTTCTCAATCTTGGGTCATTTTGTCAGTATGTTTGTCTGTTTGTCAGTTGTCCTCAATTTCGCCTGCTTCCTGGTTCTTGCGTCTCACATGTAGCATTCTACTGGCCACAGTTTTGCAGGAATCGTTTTGTAAATTACACTTGCCATATATAGTGATGATATCTGAAAGTCCTATGTTTATTATTCAAATAAGTCAAAGGTCAAGGTCAAGGTGACCAAAATATATCAAAATCTTATTATCTTTAGAACTTTGTTAATATTGCTTCTTTCTTCACAAACTATGTATTATTTTCTTTCACTTTGACACTGCTCGTTCATCTGACTAACTTTACATCATTTCCGGCAAGCGCGTGACCTCAGGTCATCTAGTCTGTTTGTTTGTCTGTCTGTCTGTCTGTCTGTCTGTGTACTCTCTACAGGCCATAATTTTAAGGCAATTGCCTTTTAACTTATACAGCTGGTAGACAAGCAAAAGTCCTGGAGGCCTATTGTTTTTGGACGATATAGGTCCAAGGTCAAGGTCAAGGTCATCAGAACTTCTCAAAACGGTTTTGCTTCATATCTTTGTAACTATTAGTTGTATCTACTTCAACTGTAGCTCATTTTAATCGTCATTCCAGGGCCTGTCTTCTGGTGTGTAGCTGCCTAAAATTTGCTGTTACCATGGTTACAAATTTTTGGGAAAAAGTCATGATATTCGAAAAAAAGGGGCCTTATTTTTCTAACTTTGTCAGTTTTAAAGCTAGAGAGTTCTAGTTTTTTGCATCAGATAGTACTAAATAAGCTTTTTATCATACAAGTGAAAGTCTCGTAAAATCTCGCACCATTTCTCGTCAAACGAGAATTTTCGAGATTTCATTAAATATGGCTTACAGGTCGCATTTTTTAAACTATGACTTTGAAAATGACATATTTTGTGTTATTTAGAAATATCTCGAAACCAATTTTTCATTTTTTGGAAATAGCCACCAGGGGGCGTGGTACAGGAAACACTGTAACATATCATTTTTCTGCAATATCTAAAAAAATATTAAACGTGACACCATTTTTTTGGTCGTATCTGAAACTAGGAACATTGGCTTATCCCTTCGCACATGTTGCTTTGTGCTGCCGCTACCATGGTTACCAAATTTTGGGGTAAAACTTGACAATCTGAAAATTCGGAGTTTTCCAGCTTCTATCTCTGTTGATATTTGCGATAGAAAGGTCTGGTTTTTGGCGTTAGACAGCATCCCTCTAGTTCTAAGCCATTCAATCGCAAGTCTCGTCATATCTCGCACCGTTTCTCGTGAAACGAGAACACGTGACCATTCAAAGAAATGCCTATAATTCTGTCATTTGTCACGCTACAGACACATGGGTTGCAGCGCTGGATAGCGGCTGACACTCGCAGTCACATTCAGGGGTCACATTGTTAGTCTCGTCAAATCTCGCGCCGTTTTCCGCCAAACCACGAAGACACGTGCCGTCGCCGCAAGTGGCGGCAGGGTCCTTACGGTGGGCGGCCGGCGTGTGCAGCGGTCCATGACGGCCTCTCCGGGCCCCATCTATGATCATACATGTTGGAGGCACAGTCACAACTTTATTGCTTGCCGGAAATCTTCGATTTTCGCAAGCAGGTTGGTCAGTCGCAGATGTCTGTTTGTTGATTGCCGGAATCAAAGTTTCGGCAAGCATGTTGATCAGTCCGTATGTTTGTTGCTTGCCGGAATCAAAGATTCGGCAAGCATGTTGATCACTTGCGTATGTTTGTTACTTGCCGGAATCAAAGATTCGGCAAGTATGTTGATCACCCGCGTATGTTTGTTTGTCTGTTTGTCTGTTTGTCTGTTTGTCTGTCTGTCTGTGCTCTACAGGCCACAGTTTTTCACCAATCGCTCTGAAACTTATAGATATAGTGTAAGATCGGTTCTCCTCGGAGCCTATTGTTTTTGGTCATGGTCGGTCAAAGGTCAAGGTCAGTGTCACCGAAAAACCTAAAATTTTTATTTTCTTTATATCTTCGTCAATAATAATCGTAGCCGCATAATCTGTAGCTCATTTTATTCCTCTTTATGTAAGCTTTCCAAGTGCTAGCAAATTTTTCCGGTCAATGGTTACCATGGTAACTTTTTTTGGGGGAAAATCAGAAAATTCGAAAAATTTCACTCCAAATTTCTCATTTTTTTAGTTAGAGAGGTCTAGTTTTTTGCATTGTGTAGCATTTAATATGCTCTATGGAAAATTAATGGAAGTCTCGCAAAATCTCGTGCCATTTGTCGTCAAATGAGACTTTTCGAGATTTCATTAAACACGATTTAGAGGTGGCAGTTTTACAGCTAAGGTTCTGAAAGTGACATATTTTCTGTTTTTCTGTATTATCTCGAACTTGTTTTTTCATTTTTCGAAAATAGCCACCAGGGGGCGTGGTACCGGGAACACTACAACTTTTCATTTTTTCCGCAATATCTAAAAAATATTAAGCATATAACAAATTTTTTTGTCGCATCTTAAACTAGGATCATTGCCTTATTCCTTTTTACATATAGGCTTGTGCCGCCGTTACCATGGTTACCAAATTTTAGGGTAAAACTTGACAATCTGAAAACATGATGTTTTTGGTTTTTATCTCTGTTAATATTTATGCTACAAGGGTAAAGTTTTTTGCATAAGGCAGCATTCCCTTTGTTCTAAGTCATTCAATTGCAAATCTCGTCAAATCTCGCTCAGTTTATCGTCAAACGAAAAATTACGAGATTTTAAACAAATATCTGTATCTCGGCTATTTTAATGCTACAAGGGTCTAGTTTTTATTGTTCTAGGATTTTTTAGGAGATTAAAGTGACACAAGTGAATATCTCGTCAAATCTGGCACCATTTGTCGTCAAACGAGATCAGAGGACCATTTAAACAAATGCCTATAATGCTGTCATTTTTTACACTACAGACATATAGTTTTCAGCATGTGACAGCGTCTGACACTCTCAGTCATATAATGTGATTATATAGCTATTCCCGTCAAATCTCGCCTCGTTTTTTATCAAATGATGAAGATAAATCCAATTGCCGTGAGCACAAGTGGCTTCAGGGTTGACCGGTAAGTGCCGGCAAGGCCATTACAGTTGCAAGTTTGCGTGCGCGGTCGTCCATGAATTAAAAGCAGCATTGAACAGAGGACAAAAGCCGCTAAATTTGAATTGAACACACCTGTTATTTTCATTGTGTCCCCTTGTGCGGCCACTTGTGTTGCCAGGAACCACTGGCAAATCTTTCAAACCAGGGACGGATCCCCGATTTTGTAGTTGGGTGTGTCAAAATAGGGGCGGATCCCTGGTTTAGCAGTTGGGGGGCAGGGGTTTAATTTTAATTATACATTTAATATTTATAATAAAAAATAAAATATTTCGAAACTTATTTTTTTCCGTTTAGAAATAAGCCGCCAGATGGCGCTGCAGCAATCATTATTGTGCCATATCACCAAAACTATACACACTGTCACAACATTGATTGCAGCATCTGATACTAGATTTATTGCGTTTATCCATCTGGGGACTCTGTCACATTCTGCAGGGGTTAGATTTAATTATACATCAAATATATATAATAAAGAAAATATTTGGGAACTTATTTTTTTTCCTTTTAGAAAATAGCCGCCAGATGGCGCTGCAGCAATCATTATTGTGCCATATCTCCAAAACTATAGACAGTGTCACAACATTGATTGCAGCATCTGAAGCTAGATTTAATACGATTACTCTCGTGGGGACTCTGTCATATTCTTCCATTACCATGGTGACCTAATATACGTTACAATTAAATTCTTCTTATTCTTGAAATTCAAAATATGGAGTTTTATTCTAATAGACTGTTTTCCATTCTCCATGACAGGAGTACATGGCCTTCACATGGAGTTTTTTTCCCGTCTGTCTGTCTGTTTGTCTGTCTACTCTTTTGCGACTTTTAAAAATCAGCATAACCACACAAAATTGTGCTTCTGTTTACGCCATTATTCGGGTACTTCATTTGACTAGTTCCAAATGTAAACTGCCTGCCTGCTGAATGTTTCTCCTAGTCTGACTTTCTTATTTCCGCTTCCGGCAAGTGTTCGACCTCTGGTCGTCTAGTTTGTCTGTTTGTCTGTTTGTCTGTCTGTCTGTCTGTGCTCTACAGGCCACAATTTTGCACGAATCGTCATGAAACTTATAGGTAAAGTGTAAGATCGGTTCTCCTCGGAGCCTATTGTTTTTGGTCATGATCGGTCAAAGGTCAAGGTCAGGGTCACCGAAAAACCTAAAATCTTTATTTTCTTCATATTTTTGTCAATAATAATCGTAGACGCATAATCTGTAGCTCATTTTTTTCCTCTTTATGATAGCTTTCCATGTGCTAGCAAAATATTTCGGTCAATGGTTACCATGGTGACGTATTTTTGGGGGAAAATCAGAAAATTCGAAAATTTCCCCACAAATTTCTCATTTTTTAAGTTAGAGAGGTCTAGTTTTTTGCATTGTGTAGCATTTGACATGCTCTATGCAAAATTATTGCAAGTCTCGCAAAATCTCGTGCCATTTGTCGTCAAATGAGACTTTTCGAGATTTCATTAAATACGATTTAGAGCTGGCAGTTTTACAGCTAAGGTTCTGAAAGTGACATATTTTCTGTTTTTCTGTATTATCTCGAACTTGTTTTTTCATATTTCGAAAATAGCCACCAGGGGGCGTGGTACAGGAAACACTACAACTTATCATTTTTCCGCAATATCTAAAAAAATATTAGGCATATAACACATTTTTTCGTCGCATCTAAAACTAGGATCATTGCCTTATTCCTTCGGACATTTAGCCTTGTGCTGCGGTAACCATGGTTACCAAATTTTGGGGTAAAACTTGACAATCTGAAAACATGTCGTTTTCGCTCTTATCTCTGTCAATATTTATGCTACAAGGGTCTAGTTTTTTGCATAAGGCAGCATTCCCATGGTTCTAAGTCATTCAATTGCAAATCTCGTCAAATCTCGCTCGGTTTATCGTCAAACGAGAAATTACGAGATTTTAAACAAATATCTGTACCTCGGCTATAATGCTGTCATTTTTTACACTACAAACATATAGTTTTCAGCATGTGACAGCGCCTGACACTCTCAGTCATATAATGTGATTATATAGCAATTCCCGTCAAATCTCGCCTCGTTTTTTATCAAATGATGAAGATAAATCCAATTGCCGTGAGCACAAGTGGCTTCAGGGTTGACTGGTAAGTGCCGGCAAGGCCATTGCAGTTGCAAGTTGGCGTGCGCGGTCGTCCATGAATTTCACAAAGCAGCATTGAAAAGAGGACAAAAGCCGCTAAATTTGAATTGAACACACCTGTTATTTTCATTGTGTCCCCTTGTGCGGCCACTTGTGTTGCCAGGAACCACTGGCAAATCTTTCAAACCAGGGACGGATCCCCGATTTTGTAGTTGGGTGGGTCAAAATATGGGCGGATCCCTGGTTTAGCAGTTGGGGGCAGGGGATTAATTTTAATTATACATTAAATATTTATAATAAAAAATAAAATATTTCGAAACTTATTTTTTTCCGTTTAGAAATTAGCCGCCAGATGGCGCTGCAGCATTCATTATTGTGCCATATCTCCAAAACTATACACACTGTCACAACATTGATTGCAGCATCTGATACTAGATTTATTGCGTTTATCCTCCTGGGGACTCTGTCACATTCTGTAGGGGTTAAATTTAATTAAACATCAAATATATATATATATATATAAAATAAAATAAATATCTGGGAACTTATTATTTTTCTTTTAGAAAAAAAGCCGCCAGATGGCGCTGCAGCAAGCATTATTGTGCCATATCTCCAAAACTATAGACAGTGTCACAACATTGATTGCAGCATCTGAAACTAGATTTAATGCGATTATCCTCGTGGGGACTATGTCATATTCTTC
This sequence comes from Sipunculus nudus, assembly GCA_026874595.1. Classification (NCBI taxonomy): domain Eukaryota; kingdom Metazoa; phylum Annelida; class Sipuncula; order Golfingiida; family Sipunculidae; genus Sipunculus; species Sipunculus nudus. The sequence continues at coordinate 65,476,130 of CM049310.1, forward strand.
CATTACCATGGTGACCTCATATACGTTACAATTATATTCTTCTTTTTCTTAAAATTCAAAATATGGAGTTTTCTTCTAATAGACGGTTTTCCATTCTCCATGACAGGAGTACATGGCCTTCACATGGAGTTTTTCCCGTCTGTCTGTCTGTTTGTCTGTCTACTCATCTGCGACTTTTGAAAATCAACATAACCACACAAAATTGTGCTTCTGTTTACGCCATTATTCGGGTACTTCAATTGACCAGTTCCAAATGTAAACTGCCTGCCTGCTGTATGTTGTCTCCTAGTTTGACTTTCTTATTTCCGCTTCCGGCAAGCGTTCGACCTCTGGTCGTCTAGTTTGTTTGTCTGTCTGTCTGTCCGCACTCTACAGGCCACAATTTTGCACCATTCATCCTGGTTCTCCTCGGAGCCTATTGTTTTTCGTCATGATCGGTCAAAGGTCAAGGTCAGGGTCACCAAAAAGCTCTAAAATGGTTTTTAGCTCAGCTGACTATAAGTCATCTGAGCTATAGTCGTGGTCCATTGTCCGTCGTCCGTCCGTCTGTCCGTCCGTCCGTCCGTAGATGTGGCACGTTTTGAAACCGTAAGACCTAGGAATCCAAAATTCGGCATAATGTTAGATGTCCCCAAGATCTCCTACCAAGCCAAAAACTGGGTCTTTGCAACTTCGTTCCTTTGAGAAATTAAGGAAAAACCTCAATTTTTTATTAAAAACCTATTTTCACACTTCAGGACTGCCTAATATCAAAACCACTCATCTGTTTTTCCTCATATTTACCATAAATATTCCTCTATATAGTTCCTATGTACATGCCAGAAATTGTGTCTGTATTATTTAATTTAAAAAAGTTATGGGCCCAAACATAATGCATTTTGTAAAAAATCAGGAAAGATATTTGATCACTTAACACAAAAAATGTTAAAGCTATCGACCTTTTTTCCAGTAATATAACTTTAATTAATCAAAATTAAATTGTATACCCAAAATTAGATGAAAATCTTTTAAATTTTCTAAAATATTAATAAAAATAAAAAATTGGTACCTTAAATTTTGCCCAACTTTGACCATGGCACGTTTTTTTCCTGTAAGTACTGTGGATTTAATTTTCACAGCATGTTTTTGTTAGCATTTCAACTGTTAACACCAAAAATTTGAAACCAGTTGATCAAAAACTGTAGATTTTAATAAGTTTTCAAGCACCATGTAACATATTGTTTACATCAAGCTAGTGTTATGCAGTTTGCAAGAGCTCAGCTCCCCAGCTTCAGCTCTTAGTTCCTTAAATTCGGCATACAGTTAGATGTCTCCAAAATCCCCTACCATGCCAAGAATTTGGTCACTAGGGCTTAATACCTTCGAGATATTAATAAAAAACTTCATTTTTCCATTAAAAACCCATTGTTACACTTCAATACTGCCTAATATCAAAACCACTGATCTGACTTTAATCATAAATAATATACATATTTTTCATTCTCTATGCACATGCCAGAATGATGTCAGTATTGCGTAATTGTTTTAAGTTATGGGCCCAAACATAATGCACTTTGTAAAAAAACCAAGAAATATATTTACTCCCTTAACAAGGGCATTGCTGAAGCTAGAGATTTTTTTGTCAGGGATGTAACATTATTTAATCAAGATTCAATTGAATACCCAAAATTAGTTTTGAATTTTTCAAATTTTATAAGTTATTAGTATAAATATAAAATTAGTACCTTAAATTATGCATAACTGTGACCATGGCACGTTTGTGTCCTGTGAGCACTGTTGATATAATTTTCATATCATGCACACATTAGGATTTCAGCTTTTTAGTTTAGAAAGCTGAAAGAAATTGGCCAAAAATTGTAGCTTTTATTAATGTTTTTTATGAGACCCTGTCAGACTGGGGCTCTCTCCAGCCCCTCTTGAGTCACCTGTATGTTGACCTTGTTGACCTTTCATCAAATTATGCACGCTTGAGGCGAGGCATACAGGAATCCAGGCAGCTTATGGCCAGCCACAGTTGATCCAGGTGTCCAACCCAACTCATCTAGTAGTTTTAACCAACAACATAACAATAAACAATAAATTAATAAATTTTTATTGGTTTTTAATAACAGATTAAAGAAAAATAGAAAAGGAATTTGTTAGTTTATAATAACAGGAAATTAACTTGCAGTTACTGATGATATAAAAATCTTGTATCGATGGGTAGAATGTCACATATTCCAAATAACACCATGCAGTCACCTATGGCATTTTTCAGTTCAATTTTAATGATAAAGAAGTAAATCATATTATTAATTACTAATCATTAGGGATCATATGAAGGAAATTAATGATAGACAAAGATGCAGTTGATAATATCAATCTAGATTCCTACTGTGTCTAGTGTGTACATTGATGTGAAATTAGTCCAAAATGAATTTTTTTGTTATTTTTTAATATAAATAAAAGCCATAAAACCAGGTACTTATGATCATTATTTAAATGTGTGAATTTTGTATATTCTGGATTCTCAACATCATTGGTTGGGGAAACTGAATAAATACCAGACATGGTGCGAATACTTTGTAATTGTTTTTAAATACGAATATGATTATGTACTCCATTATAAAATTTCTTGCATAAAGAATAGGAATTCAGGTAAAAATGAAAGTATATGAATACTCGTGCAAATACTTTCAAAATGTATTCATGAATGCATTCATGAATATATTCTTTAATATTATTTTAATAAACATATCAGTTATATTTCATTTAAAAAAATCATATGATTCTCTTATTATTTTTTATAAAAATTATACTTGGGACAATATTTGTAATTTTTTTTAATAAATAGTTAAACTCTTATATTATATGTTCTGCTTATAAGTTATATGGCCAAGTCAAATTCTGTGTGACAATAGTACTCCATTTGTTAATAAAATAAATGAAATCAATCCTCTTCCCTGTCTCCAAAGGTACTATCAAAATCATACATAAGCTAAACAACAACAACTCATAATACAGCTTATATTTATTACCACACAAAACCAGCATGTGCCTCATTTCTAAATAATATTTTTTTATCATATATAACAGCTGAGCGTCGTGACCCATAGGTCCCTTGTTTCTTCATATCTTCGTCAAAAATAGCCGTAGGCACTTAATCTGTAGCTCATTTTATTCCACATTTGGCTGTCTTTCTACATGTTAGCAAATTGTCCCGATTAATGGTTACCATGGTAACGTATTTTTGTGGAAAAAGTCACCAAATTTGAATTTTTTTTCTAACTTTTCCATTTTTAGAGCTAGAGAGGTCTAGTTTTTTGAATAGTGTAGCATTTAACATGCTCTATGCAAAATTTTTTCAAGTCTCGCAAAATCTCGTGCGATTTCCCGTCAAACGAGATTTTTCAAGATTTCATTAAATATGACCTTGAGGTCGCCATTATTTTAACTATGGCTTTGAAAATGACATATTTTGTGTTATTTATAAATATCTCGAAATCAATTTTTCATTTTTTGGAAATAGCCACCAGGGGGCGTGGTACATGAAACACTGTCACATATCATTTTTCTGCAATATCTAAAAAATTTTTAAACATGGCACAATTTTTATTGTTGTATCTTAAATTAGGAACATTGGCTTATTCCTCCGCACGTGTAGCTTTGTGCTGCCGTTACCATGGTTACCAAATTTTGGGGTTAAACTTGACGATCTGAAAATATGTAGTTTTTGGCTTCTATCTCGGTTAATATTTATGTTTTCAGGGTCTAGTTTTTTTGCATAAGGCTGCTTCCTCTTGGTTCTCAGTCATTCAATTGCAGGTCTCGTCAAATCTCGCTCTGTTTATTGCCAAACGAGAAATTACGAGATTTCACAGAAATGCTTATAACTTGATCACGGTTAAAGCCAAAATGGAGTAGTTTTCAGCATTTGGTAGCATTTCAGAAGCCGGACATGATTATACTGCAAATCTCGCCACATCTCGTATCATCTTCCGCCAAACGAGAATATTTTAGATTTCGAACAAATGCCTTTATCTCGGTCATTTTCATGCTAGATATTTTATTTTTCTATTGTTCAAGAATCATTTGACTAGTTTTAAGTGACAAAAGTGAATATCTCGTAAAATCTCGCACCATTTGTCGTCAAACGAGAACAGAGGACCATTTAAACAAATGCCTATAATGCTGTCATTTTTTACACTACAGACATATAGTTTTCAGCATGTGACATCGTCTGACACTCTCAGTCATATTATGTGATTATATAGCAATTCTCGTCAAATCTCGCCTCGTTTTTTATCAAATGATGAAGATACATCCAATTGCCGTGAGCACAAGTGGCTTCAGGGTTGACCGGTAAGTGCCGGCAAGGCCATTACAGTTGCAAGTTGGCGTTCCCGGTCGTCCATGAATTTCACAAAGCAGCATTGAATAGAGGACAAAAGCCGCTAAATTTGAATTGAACACACCTGTTATTTTCATTGTGTCCCCTTGTGGTGCCACTTGTGTTGCCAGGAACCACTGGCAAATCTTTCAAACCAGGGACGGATCCCCGATTTTGCAGTTGGGTGTGTCAAAATATGGGCGGATCCCTGGTTTAGCAGTTGGGGGAGGGAGGGGGCAGGGGGTTTAATTTAAATTATACATCAAATATTTATAATAAAAAATATAATATTTCGAAACTTATTTTTTTCTTTTAGAAAATAGCCGCGAGATGGCGTTGCAGCAATCATTATTGTGCGATATCTCCAAAACTATACACACTGTCACAACATTGATTGCAGAATCTGATACTAGATTTAATGCGTTTATCCTCCTGGTGACTCTCTCATATCCTACAGGGGTTAAATTTTAATTATAAATCAAATATATATAATAAAAAAATCTGGGAACTTATTTTTTTTCCTTTTAGAAAATAGCCGCCAGATGGTGCTGCAGCAATCATTATTGTGCCATATCTCGAAAACTATAGACAGTGTCACAACTTGATTGCAGCATCTGAAACAAGTTTTAACGCGTTTATCCTCGTGGGGACTCTGTCATATTCTTCTATTACCATGGGGAACTAATATACGTTACAATTATATTCTTCTTTTTCTTAAAATTCAAAATATGGAGTTTTATTCTAATAGACGGTTTTCCATTCACCATGACAGGAGTACATGCCCTTCACATGGAGTTTTTTCCCGTCTGTCTGTCTGTCTGTCTACTCATCTGCGACTTTTGAAAATCAGCATAACCACACAAAATTGTGCTTCTGTTTCTGCCATAATTGGGGTAATTCATTTGACCAGTTCCAAATGTAACCTGAATGTCTGCTGTATGTTGTCTCCTAATTTGAATTTCTTATTTCCGCTTCCGGCAAGCGTTCGACCTCTGGTCGTCTAGTTTGTTTGTTTGTCACCACTCTCCTGGCCACAATTTTGCCACAATAACCTTGAAACTTACAGGGATGTTGGAAAACATAATTTCTAGGTGCCCTATTGTTTTTGGTTAAAATAGGTCAAAGGTCAAGGTCATGGTCGTCAAAACTTCTCAAAACGTTTTTTTCTTCATATCTTTGTGACTGTTAGTCGTATCTACTTCAACAATAGCTCATTTTAATCGTCTTTCCAAGGCCTGTCATCTGGTGTGTAGCTGACTCAAATTTGCCGTAACCATGGTTACAATTTTTTGGGGAAAAGTCATGATATTCGAAAATAAGGGATCTTATTTTTCTAACTTTGTCAGTTTTAAAGCTAGAGTGATCTAGTTTTTTGCATCAGGTAGCATTCAACTAGTACTACAAGATTTTATAACAAGTCTTGCAGTATCTCGTAAAATATCTCGTGAATAGAGATATTTCGAGATTTCATTCATCTTGCGCCAAAGGCCACATTATTGCAGGAATCTTTTTGAAACTGACATATTATAAGTCCTACACTAGTATCTCGAAATAGTTTTTTCACTTTTTGAATGGGGCCGCTAGAAGGCGCTGGATGCGAACCTCATGAACATATCATATTTTGGCCATATCTCCAAAATTATAAGCCTCAATTACATAAACTATAGCTTATTTTCTTCCTCTGAGTCTTCTCCATAACCTAGTGTAGTCATCTGGTCACAATTTTGTGACACTTTGTCAGTGTGTCTGTCTGTTTGTCAGTTGTCCTCAAATTCGCCTGCTTGCTCTTGCGTCTAACATATAGCATTCTACAGGCCACAGTTTTGAAAGAATCCTTTTGAAACTATTACATCTTAAGTCTTACACTAATATCTCGAAACCAATTTTTCATTTTCTGGATATGGCCGCTACGGTGCGCTGAACTCGAACCTCTCCCAACATATCATGCTTTGGCAATATCTCCAAAACTATAAACCTCAGTTACATAAACTGTAGCTTTTTAGCTCAGCTGACTATAAGTCATCTGAGCTATAGTCGTGGTCCATTGTCCGTCGTCCATCCGTCTGTCCGTCCGTCCGTCCGTCCATAGATGTGGCACGTTTTGAAACCGTAAGACCTAGGAATCCAAAATTCAGCATAATGTTAGATGTCCCCAAGATCTCCTACCAAGCCGAAAACTGGGTCTTTGCGACTTCATTCCTTTGAGAAATTAAGGAAAAACCTCAATTTTTTATTAAAAACCTATTTTCACACTTTAGGACTGCCTAATATCAAAACCACTCATCTGTTTTTCCTCATATTTCCTATAAATAATCCTCTATATAATTCCTATGTACATGCCAGAAATTAGGTCTGTATTATTTAATTTAAAAAAGTTATGGGCCCAAACATAATGCATTTTGTAAATAATCAGGAAAGAAATTTTATAACTTAACACAAAACTTGTTAAAGCTAAGCACTTTTTTTCCAGTAATATTACTTTTATTAATCAAAATTAAATTGTATACCCAAAATTAGATCAAAATCTTTTAAATTTTTAAAAATATTAGCAAAAATAAAAAATTGGTTCCTTAAATTTTGCCCAACTTTGACCATGGCACGTTTCTTTGCTGTAACTGCTGTGGATTTAATTTTCACAGCATGTTTTTGTTAGCTTTTTAACTGTTAACACCATAAATTTGAAACCAGTTGATCAAAAACTGTAGATTTTATTCAAGTTTTCAAGCACCATGTCACATATTGCTAGTGTTATGCAGTTTGCTAGAGCTCAGCTCCCGAGCTTCAGCTCTAAGTTCCTTAAATTTGGCATACAGTTAGATTTCTCCAAAATCCCCTACCATGCCAAGAATTTGGTCACTAGGTCACTTTGATATTCCTTCGAGATATCAATGAAAAACTTCATTTTTCCATAAAAAACCCAATGTTACACTTTAAGACTGCCTAATATCAAAACCACTGATCTGACTTTGATCATATATAATATACATATTTTTCTATACATTCACTATGCACATGCCAGATATGATGTCAGTATTGTGTATTTTTTTTAAGTTATGGGCCTAAACATAATGCAATTTGTAAAAAATCAAGAAATATATTTACTCCCTTAACAAGGGCATTGCTGAAGCTAGAGATCTTTTTTGTCAGGGATGTAACATTATTTAATCAAGATTCAATTGAATACCCAAAATTAGTTCTGAATTTTTCAAATTTTATAAGTTATTAGTATAAATATAAAATTAGTACCTTAAATTTTGCCCAACTGTGACCATGGCACGTTTGTTTCCTGTGAGCACTGTTGATATAATTTTCATATCATGCACACATAAGGATTTCAGCTTTTTAGTTTAGAAAGCTGAAAGAAATTTGCCAAATATTGTAGCTTTTATTAATGTTTTTTATGAGACCCTGTCAGACTTTGGCTCTCTCCAGCCCCTCTTGAGTCACCTGTATGTTGACCTTGTTGACCTTTCATCAAATTATGCACGCTTGAGGGGAGAATCCAGGCAGCTTATGGCCAGCCACAGTTGATCCAGGTGTTCAACCCAACTCATCTAGTAGTTTTAACCAACAACATAACAATAAACAATAAATTAATAAATTTTTATTGGTTTTTAATAACAAATTAAAGAAAAATAGAAAAGGAATTTGTAAGTTTATAATAACAGGAAATTAACTTGCAGTTACTGATGATATAAGAATCTTGTATCGATGGGTAGAATGTCACATATTCCAAATAACACCATGCAGTCACCTATGGCATTTTTCAGTTCATTTTTAATGATAAAGAAGTAAATCATATTATTCATTACTAATCATTAAGGAATATATGAAGGAAATTAATGATAGACAAAGATGCAGTTGATAATATTAATCTAGATTCCTACTGTGTCTAGTGTGTACATTGATGTGAAATTAGTCCAAAATGAATTTTTTTACAGTTATTTTTTAATATAAATAAAAGCCATAAAACCAGGTACTTATGATCATTATTTAAATGTGTGAATTTTGTATATTCTGGATTCTCAACATCATTGTTTGGTGAAAACTGAATAAATACCAGACATGGTGCGAATACTTTGTAATTGTATTTAAATACGAATATGATTATGTACTCCATTATAAAACTTCTTGCATAAAGAATGGGAATTCAGGTAAAAATGAAAGTATATGAATACTCGTGCAAATACTTTCAAAATGTATTCATGAATGCATTCATGAATATATTCTTTAATATTATTTTAATAAACATATCAGTTATATTTCATCTTAAAAAATCATATGATTCTCTTATTATTTTTAATAAAAATTATATTTGGGACAATATTTGTAATTTTTTTAATAAATAGTTAAACTCTTATATTATATGTTCTGCTTATAAGTTATATGGCCAAGTCAAAATCTGTGTGACAGTAGTACTCCATTTGTTAATAAAATAAATGAAATCAATACTCTTCCCTGTCTCCAAAGGTACTATCAAAATCATACATAAGCTAAACAACAACAACTCATAATACAGCTTATATTTATTACCACACAAAACCAGCATGTGCCTCATTTCTAAATAATATTTTTTTATCATATATAACAGCTGAGCGTCGTGACCCATAGGTCCCTTGTTTCTTCCTTTGAGTCTTCTCCATAACCTGGAGAAGTCATCTGGACTCAATTTTGAGTCACTTTGTCAGTGTTTTCGTCTGTTTGTCAGTTGTCCTCAAATTGGCCTGCTTGTTGGCTCTTGCGTCTCACCACATTCAGGGGTCACATTGTTAGTCTCGTCAAATCTCGCGCCGTTTTCCGCCAAACCACGAAGACACGAGCCGTCGCTGCAAGTGGCGGCAGGGTCCTTACGGTGGGCGGCCGGCGTGTGCAGCGGTGCGTGACGGCCTCTCCGGGCCCCATCTATGATCATACATGTTGGAGGCACAGTCACAACTTTATTGCTTGCCGGAAATCTTCGATTTTCGCAAGCTGGTTGGTCAGTCGCGGATGTCTGTTTGTTGCTTGCCGGAATCAAAGATTCGGCAAGCATGTTGATCACTTGCGTATGTTTGTTGCTTGCCGGAATCAGAGATTTCGACAAGTATGTTGATCAGTTCCGTTTGTTTGTTTGTCTGTATGTCCCCGCTCTACAGGCCACAATTTTGCACCAATCGTCCTGAAACTTATAGATAGAGTGTATAATCGGTTCTTCTCGGAGCCTATTGTTTTTGGTCATGATCGGTCAAGGGTCAAGGTCAGGGTCACCAAAAAGCTCAAAAACGGTTTTTTCTTCATACCTTCGTCAAAAATAGCCGTAGGCACCTAATCTGTAGCCCGTTTTATTTGCCACTGCATGGCCACTTCCAACACTGCAAAATTGCCTCATTTCGCTGTTACCATGGTTACGCAATTTTGGGGAGAAATCATGGAATTTCGTGATATTTTTCAAATTTGCAGCAATTTTACTGATTCTGAGATATTTTATGTAACATAAGAATATCTCGAAACGGGTTTTTCAGATTTTGGAAATGGCCGCCAGGGGGCGTTGCAGATGAAAAAACATGAAAATTTGTTTTGGTGCTATACCTCCAGAACTATTTACCATTGGGCCATTTCCATCACAGCACCTTAAACTAGGGTCCAGGGGCTTATTTTTGCGCATAGGTGCCAAAGTGCGCTATTGCCAGATTTCTCTATTTTTGGGGTAAAACCTTTGAATTTTGAAAATATGCAGTTTTCAGCTTCTTACTCTGTCAGTTTTTATGCTAGAGAGGTCAAAAGTTTTGCATCTTGTAGCCCTTGGTGAGTTCTCGGTGATCCAACCAATAATCTTGCAAAATCTCGCACCGTTTCTCGTCGAATGAGATTTCGCGATTTCACGGTGACATGCCCTATAGGCCACAGATATGCGGGCATCCTTTTGAAACTGATACATACCACGAAGACACGTGCAATTGCCGCAAGTGGCGACAGGGTCCTTACGGTGGGCAGCCGGCGTGTGCAGCCGTGCGTGTCGGCCTTTCTGGGCCCTATCTATTATCATACATGTTGGAGGCACAGTCCAGACTTTATTACTTGTATTACTTGCCGGAAATCTTCGATTTTCGAAAGCATGTTGGTCACCCGTGTATGTTTGTTCCTTCATCTTATGTATTATACTAATATCTCAAAAATTATTTTTCATTTTCCCGATATGGCTGCTAGGGGGCGCTGCACTTGACCCTTCCAAAAAAATCAGTTTTTGAACATATTTCCGTGAGAGTAAACCTATATTACACAAACTATAGTTTATTTTCTTTCTCTTGGTCTTCTTCAAAACATGGTCAAGTCACCTGGTCTCCATCTAGTGTCACTTTGTCAGTATGTCTGTCTGTTTGTCATTTATCCTCATATTCGCCTGCTTGCTAGTTTTTGCACTTAGATATAGCAATCAACAAGTCAGATATGTGGACGAATCCTTTTGAAACTATTACATCTTATGTCATACACTAATATCACGAAACGCATTTGTCGTCTTTAGGATATGTCCACTAGAGGGCGCTGCAGTCGAACATATCCAGTATATCATAATTTGGCCATATCTCCAAAATTATAAGCCTCAATTACATAAACTATAGCTTATTTTCTTCCTCTGAGTCTTCTCCATAACCTGATTAAGTCATCTTGTCTCCATCTTGTGTCCCTTTGTAAGTTTGTCTGTTTGTTTGTCAGTTGTCCTCAAATTCGCCGGCTTTTTGGTTCTTGAGTCTCACTGATAGCATTCTACAGGCCACCGTTTTGAAAGGATCATTTTTAGCTCAGCTGACTTTCAGTCATGCTGAGCTATAGCGATGGGTCTTTGTCCGTCGTCCTTCCATCTGTGTATCCTGCTGACCGGCTGTCCGTCTGTTAGCAGGGCACAAATCGTAACTGTACGGGCTAGGGTCATGAACCCTATGTAGTCTTAGAGGTTCTAAAATGATCTCCTTGCAAACCTGAAATTAGGTCACTGAACTTTATTCTCGAAGTTACAGGGTGTGTATGCACCCCCCAGAAATAATTCTTTTAGCTAAAATTTTCATCCAAAACCTTCAATCTTTCACATACAGCTCATTTACTAACAGGAGAAGAACCATAATTATTTTGAAGTCAACAGGTCAAAGGTCAAGGTCACAGGAGTCCCTTTATTTAATGCCTGTGGATGCATTTTAAGCCAAATCTTTCATCCCAATTCTTTGAACTTTTACATATATTTCACCTACTAAGAGGGAGAAGAATCCTATAGATTTTTAGGTCACAAGATCAAAGATCAGGGTCACAGGATCCAATTTTTTTAAAAGGTTGTGAAAACATTTCAAGCTAGACATTTCATTCCAAACTATCCAGCACTGATATCGCTTCTCTGCCAACAGGGGAAAAGACCTGTTGAATTTGAGGTCAAAGGTGAAGTTCACTGCACCCACTTTTTGTGTGGAGTCATTTTCAGGAAACTTTTCAATCTATACCTTCCATTTGTCATATATGGCTTACCTACCAATAGGGGAAGAAGCCTATCGATGTCGAGTTCAAAAGGTCAAAGGTCAAGGACACATTACTTAATTATTCTAAATGGTTGTGAACATTTTGCAAGTGAAACTGTTCAACCCAAACCTTCAGTCTTTCACATATGCCATATCTATGCATCACTCAATTTGATTCAAACTTCATATTTATAAGCACCCGTTTCTCAATAATTCTTGCATGGATTTCCTTGATTTTTGCTTTATATTTTGATCTTATATTTGCCCTTTTTGGTGTTTTTTTTTTAGACTGACAGGTATCAAGCAAGCTATTGGAATGGTTACTGATAGCTTAACAATCATTCATTTTTCCTAAGACCATCAAGTCACTGTGTTTTAACCAGACATAGGTGATGTATATTTCTGTTGTCGTAGAAAATTTCAACATATTGGCAAATTGGTTCTTCAAAATGTGACTGGAAGTTGTGAATCTCAGCCCATGATGTGGCAGGTCATGCTTGGCAGCTGAGCGTCATCTATTACATCTTACATCTTACAGTAATATCTCGAAACAGATTATTCATTTTCTGGATATTGCCAATAGGGGGCGTTGCACTCGCCTCTCCCCTATATATATTTCTTTGCCATATCTACAAAACTATAAACTTCAATTACAAACACTATGACTTATTGTCTTCCTTTGAATCTTCTCCATAATCTGAGTTAGTCATCTGGTCTTATTCTTGTGTCACTTTTTCAGTATGTCTGTCTGTTTGTCAGTGATCCTCTATTTCACCTGCTTGCTGGATCTTGCGTCTTACAGTTAGCAATCTTCAGGCCACAGTTTTTCAGTATGTCTGTCTGTTTGTCAGTGATCCTCATTTTCACCTGATTGCTGGATCTTGCGTCTTACAGTTAGCAATCTTCAGGCCACAGTTTTGAAGGAATCCTTTTGGAATTGGAACATCTCTTACAATAATATATACATTTTGGAACATTTCTTACAATAATATCTCAAAAGAAATTTTTTAATTTTTGGGATATGGCCGCTAGGGGATGCTGCGGTAGAGCCTCCACACCATATCATTTTTTGGCCATATCTCCGACATTATAAACTCTACCTTCACTTGTAGTCTGTTATCTCAGGTGTGTCAGTATATTTGTCTGTTTTGAGCTATGTCTGATTTCATGTTCTTTTGTGTGATATATGTCGTTCAACAGGCCAAACGTTCCAGCAATCGCTTTAAAAGTCATTCAATTGATAGAAAACCGTCAGTTTGTCCTGTTTGTCCATCTGTCTGTCATTTAAGTCCGGCAAGCTCTTGACCTATGGTCGTCTAGTTGCTTGCCGGAAATCTTCGATTTTCGCAAGCTGGTTGGTCAGTCGCGGATGTCTGTTTGTTGCTTGCCGGAAATCTTCGATTTTCGCAAGCTGGTTGGTCAGTCGCGGATGTCTGTTTGTCTGTTTGTTTGTTTGTTTGTTTGTCTGTCCAGTCTCTACAGGTCGCAATTTTGATCCCATCGCTTTCAAACTTTCACAGTTTGTGTAAAATCAAAAATGCAAGAAGCCTATTGTTTTTGGGCAATATAGGTCAAAGGTCAAGGTCAAGGTCATCAAAAGTTCCTAAAGTGCTCTTTTCTTCATATCTCCATTACTATTTGTCATAGCCACTTCAAACAGGGCTCATTTTAATCGGCATTCCAAGGCCTTTCTTCTGATATATATGTTGCTGAAATCTGCAGTTTCTATGGTTACACATTTTGGGGGGAAACTCATGATTTTCGAAAATAAAAGGCCTAATTTTTCTAACTTTGTCATTTTTAAAGCTAGAGAGTTCTAGTTTTTTGCATCAGATAGTACTAAATAAGCTTTCAATTATACAAGTGAAAGTCTCGTAAAATCTCGCACCATTTCTCGTCAAACGAGAATTTTCGAGATTTCATTAAATATGGCTTACAGGTCGCATTTTTTAAACTATGACTTTGAAAATGACATATTTTGTGTTATTTAGAAATATCTCGAAACCAATTTTTCATTTTTTGGAAATAGCCACCAGGGGGCGTGGTACATGAAACACTGTAACATATCATTTTTCTGCAATATCTCAAAAAATATTAAACGTGACACCATTTTTTGGGTCGTATCTGAAACTAGGAACATTGGCTTATCCCTTCGCACATGTTGCTTTGTGCTGCCGTTACCATGGTTACCAAATTTTGGGGTAAAACTTGACAATCTGAAAATTCGGAGTTTTCCAGCTTCTCTCTCTGTTGATATTTGCGATAGAAAGGTCTGGTGTTTGGCGTTAGACAGCATCCCTCTAGTTCTTAGTCATTCAATCGCAAGTCTCGTCATATCTCGCACCGTTTCTCGTGAAACGAGAACACGTGACCATTCAAAGAAATGCCTATAATTATGTCATTTTTCACGCTACAGACACATGGTTTGCAGCGCTGGATAGCGGCTGACACTCGCAGTCACATTCAGGGGTCACATTGTTAGTCTCGTCAAATCTCGCGCCGTTTTTCGCCAAACCACGAAGACACGTGCCGTCGCCGCAAGTGGCGGCAGGGTCCCTACGGTGGGCGGCCGGCGTGTGCAGCGGTGCGTGACGGCCTCTCCGGGCCCCATCTATGATCATACATGTTGGAGGCACAGTCCAGACTTTATTGCTTGCCGGAAATCTTCGATTTTCGCAAGCTGGTTGGTCAGTCGCGGATGTCTGTTTGTCTGTTTGTTTGTTTGTTTGTTTGTCTGTCCAGTCTCTACAGGTCGCAATTTTGATCCCATCGCTTTCAAACTTTCACAGTTTGTGTAAAATCAAAAATGCAAGAAGCCTATTGTTTTTGGGCAATATAGGTCAAAGGTCAAGGTCAAGGTCATCAAAAGTTCCTAAAGTGCTCTTTTCTTCATATCTCCATTACTATTTGTCATAGCCACTTCAAACAGGGCTCATTTTAATCGGCATTCCAAGGCCTTTCTTCTGATATATATGTTGCTGAAATCTGCTGTTTCTATGGTTACACATTTTGGGGGGAAACTCATGATTTTCGAAAATAAAAGGCCTAATTTTTCTAACTTTGTCATTTTTAAAGCTAGAGAGTTCTAGTTTTTTGCATCAGATAGTACTAAATAAGCTTTCAATTATACAAGTGAAAGTCTCGTAAAATCTCGCACCATTTCTCGTCAAACGAGAATTTTCGAGATTTCATTAAATATGGCTTACAGGTCGCATTTTTTAAACTATGACTTTGAAAATGACATATTTTGTGTTATTTAGAAATATCTCGAAACCAATTTTTCATTTTTTGGAAATAGCCACCAGGGGGCGTGGTACATGAAACACTGTAACATATCATTTTTCTGCAATATCTAAAAAAATATTAAACGTGACACCATTTTTTGGGTCGTATCTGAAACTAGGAACATTGGCTTATCCCTTCGCACATGTTGCTTTGTGCTGCCGTTACCATGGTTACCAAATTTTGGGGTAAAACTTGACAATCTGAAAATTCGGAGTTTTCCAGCTTCTCTCTCTGTTGATATTTGCGATAGAAAGGTCTGGTGTTTGGCGTTAGACAGCATCCCTCTAGTTCTTAGTCATTCAATCGCAAGTCTCGTCATATCTCGCACCGTTTCTCGTGAAACGAGAACACGTGACCATTCAAAGAAATGCCTATAATTATGTCATTTTTCACGCTACAGACACATGGTTTGCAGCGCTGGATAGCGGCTGACACTCGCAGTCACATTCAGGGGTCACATTGTTAGTCTCGTCAAATCTCGCGCCGTTTTTCGCCAAACCACGAAGACACGTGCCGTCGCCGCAAGTGGCGGCAGGGTCCCTACGGTGGGCGGCCGGCGTGTGCAGCGGTGCGTGACGGCCTCTCCGGGCCCCATCTATGATCATACATGTTGGAGGCACAGTCCAGACTTTATTGCTTGCCGGAAATCTTCGATTTTCGCAAGCTGGTTGGTCAGTCGCGGATGTCTGTTTGTCTGTTTGTTTGTTTGTTTGTTTGTCTGTCCAGTCTCTACAGGTCGCAATTTTGATCCCATCGCTTTCAAACTTTCACAGTTTGTGTAAAATCAAAAATGCAAGAAGCCTATTGTTTTTGGGCAATATAGGTCAAAGGTCAAGGTCAAGGTCATCAAAAGTTCCTAAAGTGCTCTTTTCTTCATATCTCCATTACTATTTGTCATAGCCACTTCAAACAGGGCTCATTTTAATCGGCATTCCAAGGCCTTTCTTCTGATATATATGTTGCTGAAATCTGCTGTTTCTATGGTTACACATTTTGGGGGGAAACTCATGATTTTCGAAAATAAAAGGCCTAATTTTTCTAACTTTGTCATTTTTAAAGCTAGAGAGTTCTAGTTTTTTGCATCAGATAGTACTAAATAAGCTTTCAATTATACAAGTGAAAGTCTCGTAAAATCTCGCACCATTTCTCGTCAAACGAGAATTTTCGAGATTTCATTAAATATGGCTTACAGGTCGCATTTTTTAAACTATGACTTTGAAAATGACATATTTTGTGTTATTTAGAAATATCTCGAAACCAATTTTTCATTTTTTGGAAATAGCCACCAGGGGGCGTGGTACATGAAACACTGTAACATATCATTTTTCTGCAATATCTCAAAAAATATTAAACGTGACACCATTTTTTGGGTCGTATCTGAAACTAGGAACATTGGCTTATCCCTTCGCACATGTTGCTTTGTGCTGCCGTTACCATGGTTACCAAATTTTGGGGTAAAACTTGACAATCTGAAAATTCGGAGTTTTCCAGCTTCTCTCTCTGTTGATATTTGCGATAGAAAGGTCTGGTGTTTGGCGTTAGACAGCATCCCTCTAGTTCTTAGTCATTCAATCGCAAGTCTCGTCATATCTCGCACCGTTTCTCGTGAAACGAGAACACGTGACCATTCAAAGAAATGCCTATAATTATGTCATTTTTCACGCTACAGACACATGGTTTGCAGCGCTGGATAGCGGCTGACACTCGCAGTCACATTCAGGGGTCACATTGTTAGTCTCGTCAAATCTCGCGCCGTTTTTCGCCAAACCACGAAGACACGTGCCGTCGCCGCAAGTGGCGGCAGGGTCCCTACGGTGGGCGGCCGGCGTGTGCAGCGGTGCGTGACGGCCTCTCCGGGCCCCATCTATGATCATACATGTTGGAGGCACAGTCCAGACTTTATTGCTTGCCGGAAATCTTCGATTTTCGCAAGCTGGTTGGTCAGTCGCGGATGTCTGTTTGTCTGTTTGTTTGTTTGTTTGTTTGTCTGTCCAGTCTCTACAGGTCGCAATTTTGATCCCATCGCTTTCAAACTTTCACAGTTTGTGTAAAATCAAAAATGCAAGAAGCCTATTGTTTTTGGGCAATATAGGTCAAAGGTCAAGGTCAAGGTCATCAAAAGTTCCTAAAGTGCTCTTTTCTTCATATCTCCATTACTATTTGTCATAGCCACTTCAAACAGGGCTCATTTTAATCAGCATTCCAAGGCCTTTCTTCTGATATATATGTTGCTGAAATCTGCTGTTTCTATGGTTACACATTTTGGGGGGAAACTCATGATTTTCGAAAATAAAAGGCCTAATTTTTCTAACTTTGTCATTTTTAAAGCTAGAGAGTTCTAGTTTTTTGCATCAGATAGTACTAAATAAGCTTTCAATTATACAAGTGAAAGTCTCGTAAAATCTCGCACCATTTCTCGTCAAACGAGAATTTTCGAGATTTCATTAAATATGGCTTACAGGTCGCATTTTTTAAACTATGACTTTGAAAATGACATATTTTGTGTTATTTAGAAATATCTCGAAACCAATTTTTCATTTTTTGGAAATAGCCACCAGGGGGCGTGGTACATGAAACACTGTAACATATCATTTTTCTGCAATATCTCAAAAAATATTAAACGTGACACCATTTTTTGGGTCGTATCTGAAACTAGGAACATTGGCTTATCCCTTCGCACATGTTGCTTTGTGCTGCCGTTACCATGGTTACCAAATTTTGGGGTAAAACTTGACAATCTGAAAATTCGGAGTTTTCCAGCTTCTCTCTCTGTTGATATTTGCGATAGAAAGGTCTGGTGTTTGGCGTTAGACAGCATCCCTCTAGTTCTTAGTCATTCAATCGCAAGTCTCGTCATATCTCGCACCGTTTCTCGTGAAACGAGAACACGTGACCATTCAAAGAAATGCCTATAATTATGTCATTTTTCACGCTACAGACACATGGTTTGCAGCGCTGGATAGCGGCTGACACTCGCAGTCACATTCAGGGGTCACATTGTTAGTCTCGTCAAATCTCGCGCCGTTTTTCGCCAAACCACGAAGACACGTGCCGTCGCCGCAAGTGGCGGCAGGGTCCCTACGGTGGGCGGCCGGCGTGTGCAGCGGTGCGTGACGGCCTCTCCGGGCCCCATCTATGATCATACATGTTGGAGGCACAGTCCAGACTTTATTGCTTGCCGGAAATCTTCGATTTTCGCAAGCTGGTTGGTCAGTCGCGGATGTCTGTTTGTCTGTTTGTTTGTTTGTTTGTTTGTCTGTCCAGTCTCTACAGGTCGCAATTTTGATCCCATCGCTTTCAAACTTTCACAGTTTGTGTAAAATCAAAAATGCAAGAAGCCTATTGTTTTTGGGCAATATAGGTCAAAGGTCAAGGTCAAGGTCATCAAAAGTTCCTAAAGTGCTCTTTTCTTCATATCTCCATTACTATTTGTCATAGCCACTTCAAACAGGGCTCATTTTAATCGGCATTCCAAGGCCTTTCTTCTGATATATATGTTGCTGAAATCTGCTGTTTCTATGGTTACACATTTTGGGGGGAAACTCATGATTTTCGAAAATAAAAGGCCTAATTTTTCTAACTTTGTCATTTTTAAAGCTAGAGAGTTCTAGTTTTTTGCATCAGATAGTACTAAATAAGCTTTCAATTATACAAGTGAAAGTCTCGTAAAATCTCGCACCATTTCTCGTCAAACGAGAATTTTCGAGATTTCATTAAATATGGCTTACAGGTCGCATTTTTTAAACTATGACTTTGAAAATGACATATTTTGTGTTATTTAGAAATATCTCGAAACCAATTTTTCATTTTTTGGAAATAGCCACCAGGGGGCGTGGTACATGAAACACTGTAACATATCATTTTTCTGCAATATCTCAAAAAATATTAAACGTGACACCATTTTTTGGGTCGTATCTGAAACTAGGAACATTGGCTTATCCCTTCGCACATGTTGCTTTGTGCTGCCGTTACCATGGTTACCAAATTTTGGGGTAAAACTTGACAATCTGAAAATTCGGAGTTTTCCAGCTTCTCTCTCTGTTGATATTTGCGATAGAAAGGTCTGGTGTTTGGCGTTAGACAGCATCCCTCTAGTTCTTAGTCATTCAATCGCAAGTCTCGTCATATCTCGCACCGTTTCTCGTGAAACGAGAACACGTGACCATTCAAAGAAATGCCTATAATTATGTCATTTTTCACGCTACAGACACATGGTTTGCAGCGCTGGATAGCGGCTGACACTCGCAGTCACATTCAGGGGTCACATTGTTAGTCTCGTCAAATCTCGCGCCGTTTTTCGCCAAACCACGAAGACACGTGCCGTCGCCGCAAGTGGCGGCAGGGTCCCTACGGTGGGCGGCCGGCGTGTGCAGCGGTGCGTGACGGCCTCTCCGGGCCCCATCTATGATCATACATGTTGGAGGCACAGTCCAGACTTTATTGCTTGCCGGAAATCTTCGATTTTCGCAAGCTGGTTGGTCAGTCGCGGATGTCTGTTTGTCTGTTTGTTTGTTTGTTTGTTTGTCTGTCCAGTCTCTACAGGTCGCAATTTTGATCCCATCGCTTTCAAACTTTCACAGTTTGTGTAAAATCAAAAATGCAAGAAGCCTATTGTTTTTGGGCAATATAGGTCAAAGGTCAAGGTCAAGGTCATCAAAAGTTCCTAAAGTGCTCTTTTCTTCATATCTCCATTACTATTTGTCATAGCCACTTCAAACAGGGCTCATTTTAATCGGCATTCCAAGGCCTTTCTTCTGATATATATGTTGCTGAAATCTGCTGTTTCTATGGTTACACATTTTGGGGGGAAACTCATGATTTTCGAAAATAAAAGGCCTAATTTTTCTAACTTTGTCATTTTTAAAGCTAGAGAGTTCTAGTTTTTTGCATCAGATAGTACTAAATAAGCTTTCAATTATACAAGTGAAAGTCTCGTAAAATCTCGCACCATTTCTCGTCAAACGAGAATTTTCGAGATTTCATTAAATATGGCTTACAGGTCGCATTTTTTAAACTATGACTTTGAAAATGACATATTTTGTGTTATTTAGAAATATCTCGAAACCAATTTTTCATTTTTTGGAAATAGCCACCAGGGGGCGTGGTACATGAAACACTGTAACATATCATTTTTCTGCAATATCTCAAAAAAATATTAAACGTGACACCATTTTTTGGGTCGTATCTGAAACTAGGAACATTGGCTTATCCCTTCGCACATGTTGCTTTGTGCTGCCGTTACCATGGTTACCAAATTTTGGGGTAAAACTTGACAATCTGAAAATTCGGAGTTTTCCAGCTTCTCTCTCTGTTGATATTTGCGATAGAAAGGTCTGGTGTTTGGCGTTAGACAGCATCCCTCTAGTTCTTAGTCATTCAATCGCAAGTCTCGTCATATCTCGCACCGTTTCTCGTGAAACGAGAACACGTGACCATTCAAAGAAATGCCTATAATTATGTCATTTTTCACGCTACAGACACATGGTTTGCAGCGCTGGATAGCGGCTGACACTCGCAGTCACATTCAGGGGTCACATTGTTAGTCTCGTCAAATCTCGCGCCGTTTTTCGCCAAACCACGAAGACACGTGCCGTCGCCGCAAGTGGCGGCAGGGTCCCTACGGTGGGCGGCCGGCGTGTGCAGCGGTGCGTGACGGCCTCTCCGGGCCCCATCTATGATCATACATGTTGGAGGCACAGTCCAGACTTTATTGCTTGCCGGAAATCTTCGATTTTCGCAAGCTGGTTGGTCAGTCGCGGATGTCTGTTTGTCTGTTTGTTTGTTTGTTTGTTTGTCTGTCCAGTCTCTACAGGTCGCAATTTTGATCCCATCGCTTTCAAACTTTCACAGTTTGTGTAAAATCAAAAATGCAAGAAGCCTATTGTTTTTGGGCAATATAGGTCAAAGGTCAAGGTCAAGGTCATCAAAAGTTCCTAAAGTGCTCTTTTCTTCATATCTCCATTACTATTTGTCATAGCCACTTCAAACAGGGCTCATTTTAATCGGCATTCCAAGGCCTTTCTTCTGATATATATGTTGCTGAAATCTGCTGTTTCTATGGTTACACATTTTGGGGGGAAACTCATGATTTTCGAAAATAAAAGGCCTAATTTTTCTAACTTTGTCATTTTTAAAGCTAGAGAGTTCTAGTTTTTTGCATCAGATAGTACTAAATAAGCTTTCAATTATACAAGTGAAAGTCTCGTAAAATCTCGCACCATTTCTCGTCAAACGAGAATTTTCGAGATTTCATTAAATATGGCTTACAGGTCGCATTTTTTAAACTATGACTTTGAAAATGACATATTTTGTGTTATTTAGAAATATCTCGAAACCAATTTTTCATTTTTTGGAAATAGCCACCAGGGGGCGTGGTACATGAAACACTGTAACATATCATTTTTCTGCAATATCTCAAAAAATATTAAACGTGACACCATTTTTTGGGTCGTATCTGAAACTAGGAACATTGGCTTATCCCTTCGCACATGTTGCTTTGTGCTGCCGTTACCATGGTTACCAAATTTTGGGGTAAAACTTGACAATCTGAAAATTCGGAGTTTTCCAGCTTCTCTCTCTGTTGATATTTGCGATAGAAAGGTCTGGTGTTTGGCGTTAGACAGCATCCCTCTAGTTCTTAGTCATTCAATCGCAAGTCTCGTCATATCTCGCACCGTTTCTCGTGAAACGAGAACACGTGACCATTCAAAGAAATGCCTATAATTATGTCATTTTTCACGCTACAGACACATGGTTTGCAGCGCTGGATAGCGGCTGACACTCGCAGTCACATTCAGGGGTCACATTGTTAGTCTCGTCAAATCTCGCGCCGTTTTTCGCCAAACCACGAAGACACGTGCCGTCGCCGCAAGTGGCGGCAGGGTCCCTACGGTGGGCGGCCGGCGTGTGCAGCGGTGCGTGACGGCCTCTCCGGGCCCCATCTATGATCATACATGTTGGAGGCACAGTCCAGACTTTATTGCTTGCCGGAAATCTTCGATTTTCGCAAGCTGGTTGGTCAGTCGCGGATGTCTGTTTGTCTGTTTGTTTGTTTGTTTGTTTGTCTGTCCAGTCTCTACAGGTCGCAATTTTGATCCCATCGCTTTCAAACTTTCACAGTTTGTGTAAAATCAAAAATGCAAGAAGCCTATTGTTTTTGGGCAATATAGGTCAAAGGTCAAGGTCAAGGTCATCAAAAGTTCCTAAAGTGCTCTTTTCTTCATATCTCCATTACTATTTGTCATAGCCACTTCAAACAGGGCTCATTTTAATCGGCATTCCAAGGCCTTTCTTCTGATATATATGTTGCTGAAATCTGCTGTTTCTATGGTTACACATTTTGGGGGGAAACTCATGATTTTCGAAAATAAAAGGCCTAATTTTTCTAACTTTGTCATTTTTAAAGCTAGAGAGTTCTAGTTTTTTGCATCAGATAGTACTAAATAAGCTTTCAATTATACAAGTGAAAGTCTCGTAAAATCTCGCACCATTTCTCGTCAAACGAGAATTTTCGAGATTTCATTAAATATGGCTTACAGGTCGCATTTTTTAAACTATGACTTTGAAAATGACATATTTTGTGTTATTTAGAAATATCTCGAAACCAATTTTTCATTTTTTGGAAATAGCCACCAGGGGGCGTGGTACATGAAACACTGTAACATATCATTTTTCTGCAATATCTCAAAAAATATTAAACGTGACACCATTTTTTGGGTCGTATCTGAAACTAGGAACATTGGCTTATCCCTTCGCACATGTTGCTTTGTGCTGCCGTTACCATGGTTACCAAATTTTGGGGTAAAACTTGACAATCTGAAAATTCGGAGTTTTCCAGCTTCTCTCTCTGTTGATATTTGCGATAGAAAGGTCTGGTGTTTGGCGTTAGACAGCATCCCTCTAGTTCTTAGTCATTCAATCGCAAGTCTCGTCATATCTCGCACCGTTTCTCGTGAAACGAGAACACGTGACCATTCAAAGAAATGCCTATAATTATGTCATTTTTCACGCTACAGACACATGGTTTGCAGCGCTGGATAGCGGCTGACACTCGCAGTCACATTCAGGGGTCACATTGTTAGTCTCGTCAAATCTCGCGCCGTTTTTCGCCAAACCACGAAGACACGTGCCGTCGCCGCAAGTGGCGGCAGGGTCCCTACGGTGGGCGGCCGGCGTGTGCAGTGGTGCGTGACGGCCTCTCCGGGCCCCATCTATGATCATACATGTTGGAGGCACAGTCCAGACTTTATTGCTTGCCGGAAATCTTCGATTTTCGCAAGCTGGTTGGTCAGTCGCGGATGTCTGTTTGTTGCTTGCCGGAAATCTTCGATTTTCGCAAGCATGTTGATCACCCGCGTATGTTTGTTTGTTTGTTTGTCTGTCTGTCTGTTTGTCTGTATGTACACGCGCTACAGGCCACAGTTTTTAAGCAATCGCTCTGAAACTTATCCATAAACTGTAAGATCTGTTCTCCTCGGAGCCTATTGTTTTTGGTCATGATCGGTCAAAGGTCAAGGTCAGGGTCACCAAAAAACCTTAAATCTTTATTTTCTTCATATCTTCGTCAATAATAATCGTAGCCGCATAATCTGTGGCTCATTTTATTCCTCACTATGTTAGCTTTCCAAGTGCTGGCAAATTTTTCCGGTCAATTGTTACCATGGTAACGTATTTTGGGGGGAAAATAAGAAAATTCGAAAATTTCCCTCCAAATTTCTCATTTTTTGAGTTAGAGAGGCCTAGTTTTTTGCAATGCGTAGCATTTAATATGCTCTATGCGAAATTAATGTGAGTCTCGCAAAATCTCGTGCCATTTGTCGTCAAATGAGACTTTCCGAGATTTCATTAAATATGATTTACAGGTGGCAGTTTTACAGCTAAGGTTCTGAAAGTGACATATTTTCTGTTGTTCTGTATTATCTCAAACTTGTTTTTTCATTTTTCGGAAACAGCCACCAGGGGGCGTGGTACTGGAAACACTGTAACATATCATTTTTCCGCAATATCTAAAAAAATATTAAGCATAGAACAATTTTTTTTGTCGCATCTAAAACTAGGATCATTGCCTTATTCCTTCGTACATTTAGCCTTGTGCTGCCGTTACCATGGTGACCAAATTTTGGGGTAAAACTTGACAATCTGAAATACGGAGTGTTCCTGCTTCTGTCTCTGTCAATATTTGCGATAGAACGCTCTGGTTTTAGGCGTTAGATAGCATTAGTTTACTTCTTAGTCATTCAATAGAAAGGCTCGTCATATCTCGCACCGTTTCTCGTGAAACGAGAACACGAGACCATTCAAAGAAATGCCTATAATTCTGTCATTTTTTACGCTACAGACACACGGTTTGCAGCGTTGGATAGCGGCTGACGCTCGCAGTCACATTCAGGGGTCACATTGTTAGTCTCGTCAAATCTCGCGCCGTTTTTCGCCAAACCACGAAGACCCGTGCCATCGCCGCAAGTGCCGGCAGGGTCCTTACGGTGGGCGGCCGGCGTGTGCAGCGGTGCGTGACGGCCTCTCCGGGCCCTGTCTATGATCATACATGTTGGAGGCACAGTCCATACTTTATTGCTTGCCGGAAATCTTCGATTTTCGCAAGTATGTTGATCACCCGCGTATGTTTGTTTGTTTGTTTGTTTGTTTGTCTGTCTGTCTGTCTGTCTGTTTGTTTGTCTGTATGTACACGCTCTACAGGCCACAGTTTTTAAGCAATCGCTCTGAAACTTATGCATTAAGTGTAAGATTGGTTCTCCTCGGAGCCTATTGTTTTTGGTCATGATCGGTCAAAGGTCAAGGTCAGGGTCACCAAAAAACCTAAAATTTTTACTTTCTTCATATCTTTGTCAATAATAATCGTATCCGCATAATCTGTAGCTCATTTTATTCCTCACTATGTTAGCTTTCCAAGTGCTGGCAAATTTTTCCGGTCAATGGTTACCATGGTAACGTATTTTTGGGGGAAATTCAGAAAATTCGAAAATTTCCCTCCAAATTTCTCATTATTCAAGTTAAAGAGGTCTAGTTTTTTGCAATGCATAGCATTTAATATGCTCTGTGCGAAATTAATGTAAGTCTCGCAAAATCTCGTGCCATTTGTCTTCAAATGAGACTTTTCGATATTTCATTAAATACGATTTACAGGTGGCAGTTTTACAGCTAAGGTTCTGAAAGTGACATATTTTCTGTTGTTCTGTATTATCTCGAACTTGTTTTTTCATTTTTCGGAAATAGCCACCAGGGGGCGTGGTACTGGAAACACTACAACTTATCATTTTTCCACAATATCTAAAAAAAATATTAAGCATAGAACAATTTTTTTTGTCGCATCTAAAATTAGGATCATTGCCTTATTCCTTCGTACATTTAGCCTTGTGCTGCCGTTACCATGGTTACCAAATTTTGGGGTAAAACTTGACAATCTGAAATACGGAGTGTTCCTGCTTCTGTCTCTGTCAATATTTGCGATAGAACGCTCTGGTTTTTGGCGTTAGATAGCATTAGTTTACTTCTTAGTCATTCAATAGAAAGGCTCGTCATATCTCGCACCGTTTCTCGTGAAACGAGAACACGAGACCATTCAAAGAAATGCCTATAATTCTGTCGTTTTTTACGCTACAGACACACGGTTTGCAGCGTTGGATAGCGGCTGACACTCGCAGTCACATTCAGGGGTCACATTGTTAGTCTCGTCAAATCTCGCGCCGTTTTTCGCCAAACCACGAAGACCCGTGCCATCGCCGCAAGTGCCGGCAGGGTCCTTACGGTGGGCGGCCGGCGTGTGCAGCGGTGCGTGACGGCCTCTCCGGGCCCTGTCTATGATCATACATGTTGGAGGCACAGTCCATACTTTATTGCTTGCCGGAAATCTTCGATTTTCGCAAGTATGTTGATCACCCGCGTATGTTTGTTTGTTTGTTTGTTTGTTTGTCTGTCTGTCTGTCTGTCTGTTTGTTTGTCTGTATGTACACGCTCTACAGGCCACAGTTTTTAAGCAATCGCTCTGAAACTTATGCATTAAGTGTAAGATTGGTTCTCCTCGGAGCCTATTGTTTTTGGTCATGATCGGTCAAAGGTCAAGGTCAGGGTCACCAAAAAACCTAAAATTTTTACTTTCTTCATATCTTTGTCAATAATAATCGTATCCGCATAATCTGTAGCTCATTTTATTCCTCACTATGTTAGCTTTCCAAGTGCTGGCAAATTTTTCCGGTCAATGGTTACCATGGTAACGTATTTTTGGGGGAAATTCAGAAAATTCGAAAATTTCCCTCCAAATTTCTCATTATTCAAGTTAAAGAGGTCTAGTTTTTTGCAATGCATAGCATTTAATATGCTCTGTGCGAAATTAATGTAAGTCTCGCAAAATCTCGTGCCATTTGTCGTCAAATGAGACTTTTCGATATTTCATTAAATACGATTTACAGGTGGCAGTTTTACAGCTAAGGTTCTGAAAGTGACATATTTTCTGTTGTTCTGTATTATCTCGAACCTGTTTTTTCATTTTTCGGAAATAGCCACCAGGGGGCGTGGTACTGGAAACACTACAACTTATCATTTTTCCACAATATCTAAAAAAAATATTAAGCATAGAACAATTTTTTTTGTCGCATCTAAAATTAGGATCATTGCCTTATTCCTTCGTACATTTAGCCTTGTGCTGCCGTTACCATGGTTACCAAATTTTGGGGTAAAACTTGACAATCTGAAATACGGAGTGTTCCTGCTTCTGTCTCTGTCAATATTTGCGATAGAACGCTCTGGTTTTTGGCGTTAGATAGCATTAGTTTACTTCTTAGTCATTCAATAGAAAGGCTCGTCATATCTCGCACCGTTTCTCGTGAAACGAGAACACGAGACCATTCAAAGAAATGCCTATAATTCTGTCGTTTTTTACGCTACAGACACACGGTTTGCAGCGTTGGATAGCGGCTGACACTCGCAGTCACATTCAGGGGTCACATTGTTAGTCTCGTCAAATCTCGCGCCGTTTTTCGCCAAACCACGAAGACCCGTGCCATCGCCGCAAGTGCCGGCAGGGTCCTTACGGTGGGCGGCCGGCGTGTGCAGCGGTGCGTGACGGCCTCTCCGGGCCCTGTCTATGATCATACATGTTGGAGGCACAGTCCATACTTTATTGCTTGCCGGAAATCTTCGATTTTCGCAAGTATGTTGATCACCCGCGTATGTTTGTTTGTTTGTTTGTTTGTTTGTCTGTCTGTCTGTCTGTCTGTTTGTTTGTCTGTATGTACACGCTCTACAGGCCACAGTTTTTAAGCAATCGCTCTGAAACTTATGCATTAAGTGTAAGATTGGTTCTCCTCGGAGCCTATTGTTTTTGGTCATGATCGGTCAAAGGTCAAGGTCAGGGTCACCAAAAAACCTAAAATTTTTACTTTCTTCATATCTTTGTCAATAATAATCGTATCCGCATAATCTGTAGCTCATTTTATTCCTCACTATGTTAGCTTTCCAAGTGCTGGCAAATTTTTCCGGTCAATGGTTACCATGGTAACGTATTTTTGGGGGAAATTCAGAAAATTCGAAAATTTCCCTCCAAATTTCTCATTATTCAAGTTAAAGAGGTCTAGTTTTTTGCAATGCATAGCATTTAATATGCTCTGTGCGAAATTAATGTAAGTCTCGCAAAATCTCGTGCCATTTGTCGTCAAATGAGACTTTTCGATATTTCATTAAATACGATTTACAGGTGGCAGTTTTACAGCTAAGGTTCTGAAAGTGACATATTTTCTGTTGTTCTGTATTATCTCGAACCTGTTTTTTCATTTTTCGGAAATAGCCACCAGGGGGCGTGGTACTGGAAACACTACAACTTATCATTTTTCCACAATATCTAAAAAAAATATTAAGCATAGAACAATTTTTTTTGTCGCATCTAAAATTAGGATCATTGCCTTATTCCTTCGTACATTTAGCCTTGTGCTGCCGTTACCATGGTTACCAAATTTTGGGGTAAAACTTGACAATCTGAAATACGGAGTGTTCCTGCTTCTGTCTCTGTCAATATTTGCGATAGAACGCTCTGGTTTTTGGCGTTAGATAGCATTAGTTTACTTCTTAGTCATTCAATAGAAAGGCTCGTCATATCTCGCACCGTTTCTCGTGAAACGAGAACACGAGACCATTCAAAGAAATGCCTATAATTCTGTCGTTTTTTACGCTACAGACACACGGTTTGCAGCGTTGGATAGCGGCTGACACTCGCAGTCACATTCAGGGGTCACATTGTTAGTCTCGTCAAATCTCGCGCCGTTTTTCGCCAAACCACGAAGACCCGTGCCATCGCCGCAAGTGCCGGCAGGGTCCTTACGGTGGGCGGCCGGCGTGTGCAGCGGTGCGTGACGGCCTCTCCGGGCCCTGTCTATGATCATACATGTTGGAGGCACAGTCCATACTTTATTGCTTGCCGGAAATCTTCGATTTTCGCAAGTATGTTGATCACCCGCGTATGTTTGTTTGTTTGTTGCTTGCCGGAATCAGAGATTTCGACAAGTATGTTGATCAGTTCCGTTTGTTTGTTTGTCTGTATGTCCCCGCTCTACAGGCCACAATTTTGCACCAATCGTCCTGAAACTTATAGATAGAGTGTGTAATCGGTTCTTCTCGGAGCCTATTGTTTTTGGTCATGATCGGTCAAGGGTCAAGGTCAGGGTCACCAAAAAGCTCAAAAACGGTTTTTTCTTCATACCTTCGTCAAAAATAGCCGTAGGCACCTAATCTGTAGCCCGTTTTATTTGCCACTGCATGGCCACTTCCAACACTGCAAAATTGCCTCATTTCGCTGTTACCATGGTTACGCAATTTTGGGGAGAAATCATGGAATTTCGTGATATTTTTCAATTTTGCAGCAATTTTACTGATTCTGAGATATTTTATGTAACATAAGAAGATCTCGAAACGGGTTTTTCAGATTTTGGAAATGGCCGCCAGGGGGCGTTGCAGATGAAAAAACATGAAAATTTGTTTTGGCGCTATACCTCCAGAACTATTAAACAGTGGGCCATTTCCATCACAGCACCTTAAACTAGGGTCCATGGGCTTGCTTTTGCGCATAGGTGCCAAAGTGCGCTATTGCCAGATTTCTCTATTTTTGGGGTAAAACCTTTAAATTTTGAAAATATGCAGTTTTCAGCTTCTAACTCTGTCATTTTTTATGCTAGAGAGGTCAAAATTTTTGCATCTTGTAGCCCTTGGTGAGTTCTCGGTGATCCAACCAAAAATCTTGCAAAATCTCGCACCGTTTCTCGTCGAATGAGATTTCGCGATTTCACGGTGACATGCCCTATAGGCCACAGATATGCAGGCATCCTTTTGAGACTGATGCATGTTACGTCATACACTAATATCTCGAAAGCAATTGTTCAGTTTTTGGAAAATTTCCGCTAGGGGGCGCTGCACTGCAACCCCGTACCTACTATCATTGTATAACCATATCTCCAAAACTACACATTTTAGGTACATGAACTGTACACCATATGAATTGGCGTTTCATGGCCTTTCTGCCCATGACCTCTTTTGTTTAATCATACACGGTCCCCACAAATTTTAGCAACTTTGTAAAAATTAAAACCCGCATGCACAAATACATATGCCATCACGCATGCATGCACGCGTTTTAGTATGAAAGACAGACACGCTTTCCCGTGACTGCAAAAATTATAGCGTTCGCCGTATAAAATAAGTGACCACAGGCACTCTTTGCGGGCCGGTTTGCCATTTCTGTCGCGTTATAGTTTATTGCTTGCCGGAATCAGAGATTTCGACAAGTATGTTGATCAGTTCCGTTTGTTTGTTTGTCTGTATGTCCCCGCTCTACAGGCCACAATTTTGCACCAATCGTCCTGAAACTTATAGATAGAGTGTGTAATCGGTTCTTCTCGGAGCCTATTGTTTTTGGTCATGATCGGTCAAGGGTCAAGGTCAGGGTCACCAAAAAGCTCAAAAACGGTTTTTTCTTCATACCTTCGTCAAAAATAGCCGTAGGCACCTAATCTGTAGCCCGTTTTATTTGCCACTGCATGGCCACTTCCAACACTGCAAAATTGCCTCATTTCGCTGTTACCATGGTTACGCAATTTTGGGGAGAAATCATGGAATTTCGTGATATTTTTCAATTTTGCAGCAATTTTACTGATTCTGAGATATTTTATGTAACATAAGAATATCTCGAAACGGGTTTTTCAGATTTTGGAAATGGCCGCCAGGGGGCGTTGCAGATGAAAAAACATGAAAATTTGTTTTGGTGCTATACCTCCAGAACTATTAAACATTGGGCCATTTCCATCACAGCACCTTAAACTAGGGTCCATGGGCTTATTTTTGCGCATAGGTGCCAAAGTGCGCTATTGCCAGATTTCTCTATTTTTGGGGTAAAACCTTTGAATTTTGAAAATATGCAGTTTTCAGCTTCTAACTCTGTCAGTTTTTATGCTAGAGAGGTCAAAATTTTCGCATCTTGTAGCCCTTGGTGAGTTCTCGGTGATCCAACCGAAAATCTTGCAAAATCTCGCACCGTTTCTCGTCGAATGAGATTTCGCGATTTCACGGTGACATGCCCTATAGGCCACAGATATGCAGGCATCCTTTTGAAACTGATACATGTTACGTCGTACACTAATATCTCGAAAGCACTTGTTCAGTTTTTGGAAAATTACCGCTAGGGGGCGCTGCACTGCAACCCCGTACCTACTATCATTGTTTAACCATATCTCCAACACTACACATTTTAGGTACATAAACTGTACACCATATGAATTGGCGTTTCATGGCCTTTCTGCCCATGACCTCTTTTGTTTAATCATACACGGTCCCCGCAAATTTTAGCAACTTTGTAAAAATTAAAACCCGCATGCACAAATACATATGCCATCACGCATGCATGCACGCGTTTTAGTATGAAAGACAGACACGCTTTCCCGTGACTGCAAAAATTATAGCGTTCGCCGTATAAAATAAGTGATCACAGGCACTCTTTGCGGGCCGGTTTGCCATTTCTTTCGCGTTATAGTTTATTGCTTGCCGGAATCAGAGATTTCGACAAGTATGTTGATCAGTTCCGTTTGTTTGTTTGTCTGTATGTCCCCGCTCTACAGGCCACAATTTTGCACCAATCGTCCTGAAACTTATAGATAGAGTGTGTAATCGGTTCTTCTCGGAGCCTATTGTTTTTGGTCACGATCGGTCAAGGGTCAAGGTCAGGGTCACCAAAAAGCTCAAAAACGGTTTTTTCTTCATACCCCCGTCAAAAATAGCCGTAGGCACCTAATCTGTAGCCCGTTTTATTTGCCACTGCATGGCCACTTCCAACACTGCAAAATTGCCTCATTTCGCTGTTACCATGGTTACGCAATTTTGGGGAGAAATCATGGAATTTCGTGATATTTTTCAAATTTGCAGCAATTTTACTGATTCTGAGATATTTTATGTAACATAAGAATATCTCGAAACGGGTTTTTCAGATTTTGGAAATGGCCGCCAGGGGGCGTTGCAGATGAAAAAACATGAAAATTTGTTTTGGTGCTATACCTCCAGAACTATTAAACATTGGGCCATTTCCATCACAGCACCTTAAACTAGGGTCCATGGGCTTATTTTTGCGCATAGGTGCCAAAGTGCGCTATTGCCAGATTTCTCTATTTTTGGGGTAAAACCTTTGAATTTTGAAAATATGCAGTTTTCAGCTTCTAACTCTGTCAGTTTTTATGCTAGAGAGGTCAAAATTTTCGCATCTTGTAGCCCTTGGTGAGTTCTCGGTGATCCAACCGAAAATCTTGCAAAATCTCGCACCGTTTCTCGTCGAATGAGATTTCGCGATTTCACGGTGACATGCCCTATAGGCCACAGATATGCAGGCATCCTTTTGAAACTGATACATGTTACGTCGTACACTAATATCTCGAAAGCACTTGTTCAGTTTTTGGAAAATTACCGCTAGGGGGCGCTGCACTGCAACCCCGTACCTACTATCATTGTTTAACCATATCTCCAACACTACACATTTTAGGTACATAAACTGTACACCATATGAATTGGCGTTTCATGGCCTTTCTGCCCATGACCTCTTTTGTTTAATCATACACGGTCCCCGCAAATTTTAGCAACTTTGTAAAAATTAAAACCCGCATGCACAAATACATATGCCATCACGCATGCATGCACGCGTTTTAGTATGAAAGACAGACACGCTTTCCCGTGACTGCAAAAATTATAGCGTTCGCCGTATAAAATAAGTGACCACAGGCACTCTTTGCGGGCCGGTTTGCCATTTCTTTCGCGTTATAGTTTATTGCTTGCCGGAATCAGAGATTTCGACAAGTATGTTGATCAGTTCCGTTTGTTTGTTTGTCTGTATGTCCCCGCTCTACAGGCCACAATTTTGCACCAATCGTCCTGAAACTTATAGATAGAGTGTATAATCGGTTCTTCTCGGAGCCTATTGTTTTTGGTCACGATCGGTCAAGGGTCAAGGTCAGGGTCACCAAAAAGCTCAAAAACGGTTTTTTCTTCATACCCCCGTCAAAAAAAATAGCCGTAGGCACCTAATCTGTAGCCCGTTTTATTTGCCACTGCATGGCCACTTCCAACACTGCAAAATTGCCTCATTTCGCTGTTACCATGGTTACGCAATTTTGGGGAGAAATCATGGAATTTCGTGATATTTTTCAAATTTGCAGCAATTTTACTGATTCTGAGATATTTTATGTAACATAAGAATATCTCGAAACGGGTTTTTCAGATTTTGGAAATGGCCGCCAGGGGGCGTTGCAGATGAAAAAACATGAAAATTTGTTTTGGTGCTATACCTCCAGAACTATTAAACATTGGGCCATTTCCATCACAGCACCTTAAACTAGGGTCCATGGGCTTATTTTTGCGCATAGGTGCCAAAGTGCGCTATTGCCAGATTTCTCTATTTTTGGGGTAAAACCTTTGAATTTTGAAAATATGCAGTTTTCAGCTTCTAACTCTGTCAGTTTTTATGCTAGAGAGGTCAAAATTTTCGCATCTTGTAGCCCTTGGTGAGTTCTCGGTGATCCAACCGAAAATCTTGCAAAATCTCGCACCGTTTCTCGTCGAATGAGATTTCGCGATTTCACGGTGACATGCCCTATAGGCCACAGATATGCAGGCATCCTTTTGAAACTGATACATGTTACGTCGTACACTAATATCTCGAAAGCACTTGTTCAGTTTTTGGAAAATTACCGCTAGGGGGCGCTGCACTGCAACCCCGTACCTACTATCATTGTTTAACCATATCTCCAACACTACACATTTTAGGTACATAAACTGTACACCATATGAATTGGCGTTTCATGGCCTTTCTGCCCATGACCTCTTTTGTTTAATCATACACGGTCCCCGCAAATTTTAGCAACTTTGTAAAAATTAAAACCCGCATGCACAAATACATATGCCATCACGCATGCATGCACGCGTTTTAGTATGAAAGACAGACACGCTTTCCCGTGACTGCAAAAATTATAGCGTTCGCCGTATAAAATAAGTGACCACAGGCACTCTTTGCGGGCTGGTTTGCCATTTCTTTCGCGTTATAGTTTATTGCTTGCCGGAATCAGAGATTTCGACAAGTATGTTGATCAGTTCCGTTTGTTTGTTTGTCTGTATGTCCCCGCTCTACAGGCCACAATTTTGCACCAATCGTCCTGAAACTTATAGATAGAGTGTATAATCGGTTCTTCTCGGAGCCTATTGTTTTTGGTCACGATCGGTCAAGGGTCAAGGTCAGGGTCACCAAAAAGCTCAAAAACGGTTTTTTCTTCATACCCCCGTCAAAAAAAATAGCCGTAGGCACCTAATCTGTAGCCCGTTTTATTTGCCACTGCATGGCCACTTCCAACACTGCAAAATTGCCTCATTTCGCTGTTACCATGGTTACGCAATTTTTGGGAGAAATCATGGAATTTCGTGATATTTTTCAAATTTGCAGCAATTTTACTGATTCTGAGATATTTTATGTAACATAAGAATATCTCGAAACGGGTTTTTCAGATTTTGGAAATGGCCGCCAGGGGGCGTTGCAGATGAAAAAACATGAAAATTTGTTTTGGTGCTATACCTCCAGAACTATTAAACATTGGGCCATTTCCATCACAGCACCTTAAACTAGGGTCCATGGGCTTATTTTTGCGCATAGGTGCCAAAGTGCGCTATTGCCAGATTTCTCTATTTTTGGGGTAAAACCTTTGAATTTTGAAAATATGCAGTTTTCAGCTTCTAACTCTGTCAGTTTTTATGCTAGAGAGGTCAAAATTTTCGCATCTTGTAGCCCTTGGTGAGTTCTCGGTGATCCAACCGAAAATCTTGCAAAATCTCGCACCGTTTCTCGTCGAATGAGATTTCGCGATTTCACGGTGACATGCCCTATAGGCCACAGATATGCAGGCATCCTTTTGAAACTGATACATGTTACGTCGTACACTAATATCTCGAAAGCACTTGTTCAGTTTTTGGAAAATTACCGCTAGGGGGCGCTGCACTGCAACCCCGTACCTACTATCATTGTTTAACCATATCTCCAACACTACACATTTTAGGTACATAAACTGTACACCATATGAATTGGCGTTTCATGGCCTTTCTGCCCATGACCTCTTTTGTTTAATCATACACGGTCCCCGCAAATTTTAGCAACTTTGTAAAAATTAAAACCCGCATGCACAAATACATATGCCATCACGCATGCATGCACGCGTTTTAGTATGAAAGACAGACACGCTTTCCCGTGACTGCAAAAATTATAGCGTTCGCCGTATAAAATAAGTGACCACAGGCACTCTTTGCGGGCCGGTTTGCCATTTCTTTCGCGTTATAGTTTATTGCTTGCCGGAATCAGAGATTTCGACAAGTATGTTGATCAGTTCCGTTTGTTTGTTTGTCTGTATGTCCCCGCTCTACAGGCCACAATTTTGCACCAATCGTCCTGAAACTTATAGATAGAGTGTATAATCGGTTCTTCTCAGAGCCTATTGTTTTTGGTCACGATCGGTCAAGGGTCAAGGTCAGGGTCACCAAAAAGCTCAAAAACGGTTTTTTCTTCATACCCCCGTCAAAAATAGCCGTAGGCACCTAATCTGTAGCCCGTTTTATTTGCCACTGCATGGCCACTTCCAACACTGCAAAATTGCCTCATTTCGCTGTTACCATGGTTACGCAATTTTGGGGAGAAATCATGGAATTTCGTGATATTTTTCAAATTTGCAGCAATTTTACTGATTCTGAGATATTTTATGTAACATAAGAATATCTCGAAACGGGTTTTTCAGATTTTGGAAATGGCCGCCAGGGGGCGTTGCAGATGAAAAAACATGAAAATTTGTTTTGGTGCTATACCTCCAGAACTATTAAACATTGGGCCATTTCCATCACAGCACCTTAAACTAGGGTCCATGGGCTTATTTTTGCGCATAGGTGCCAAAGTGCGCTATTGCCAGATTTCTCTATTTTTGGGGTAAAACCTTTGAATTTTGAAAATATGCAGTTTTCAGCTTCTAACTCTGTCAGTTTTTATGCTAGAGAGGTCAAAATTTTCGCATCTTGTAGCCCTTGGTGAGTTCTCGGTGATCCAACCGAAAATCTTGCAAAATCTCGCACCGTTTCTCGTCGAATGAGATTTCGCGATTTCACGGTGACATGCCCTATAGGCCACAGATATGCAGGCATCCTTTTAAAACTGATACATGTTACGTCGTACACTAATATCTCGAAAGCACTTGTTCAGTTTTTGGAAAATTACCGCTAGGGGGCGCTGCACTGCAACCCCGTACCTACTATCATTGTTTAACCATATCTCCAACACTACACATTTTAGGTACATAAACTGTACACCATATGAATTGGCGTTTCATGGCCTTTCTGCCCATGACCTCTTTTGTTTAATCATACACGGTCCCCGCAAATTTTAGCAACTTTGTAAAAATTAAAACCCGCATGCACAAATACATATGCCATCACGCATGCATGCACGCGTTTTAGTATGAAAGACAGACACGCTTTCCCGTGACTGCAAAAATTATAGCGTTCGCCGTATAAAATAAGTGACCACAGGCACTCTTTGCGGGCCGGTTTGCCATTTCTTTCGCGTTATAGTTTATTGCTTGCCGGAATCAGAGATTTCGACAAGTATGTTGATCAGTTCCGTTTGTTTGTTTGTCTGTATGTCCCCGCTCTACAGGCCACAATTTTGCACCAATCGTCCTGAAACTTATAGATAGAGTGTATAATCGGTTCTTCTCGGAGCCTATTGTTTTTGGTCACGATCGGTCAAGGGTCAAGGTCAGGGTCACCAAAAAGCTCAAAAACGGTTTTTTCTTCATACCCCCGTCAAAAATAGCCGTAGGCACCTAATCTGTAGCCCGTTTTATTTGCCACTGCATGGCCACTTCCAACACTGCAAAATTGCCTCATTTCGCTGTTACCATGGTTACGCAATTTTGGGGAGAAATCATGGAATTTCGTGATATTTTTCAAATTTGCAGCAATTTTACTGATTCTGAGATATTTTATGTAACATAAGAATATCTCGAAACGGGTTTTTCAGATTTTGGAAATGGCCGCCAGGGGGCGTTGCAGATGAAAAAACATGAAAATTTGTTTTGGTGCTATACCTCCAGAACTATTAAACATTGGGCCATTTCCATCACAGCACCTTAAACTAGGGTCCATGGGCTTATTTTTGCGCATAGGTGCCAAAGTGCGCTATTGCCAGATTTCTCTATTTTTGGGGTAAAACCTTTGAATTTTGAAAATATGCAGTTTTCAGCTTCTAACTCTGTCAGTTTTTATGCTAGAGAGGTCAAAATTTTCGCATCTTGTAGCCCTTGGTGAGTTCTCGGTGATCCAACCGAAAATCTTGCAAAATCTCGCACCGTTTCTCGTCGAATGAGATTTCGCGATTTCACGGTGACATGCCCTATAGGCCACAGATATGCAGGCATCCTTTTGAAACTGATACATGTTACGTCGTACACTAATATCTCGAAAGCACTTGTTCAGTTTTTGGAAAATTACCGCTAGGGGGCGCTGCACTGCAACCCCGTACCTACTATCATTGTTTAACCATATCTCCAACACTACACATTTTAGGTACATAAACTGTACACCATATGAATTGGCGTTTCATGGCCTTTCTGCCCATGACCTCTTTTGTTTAATCATACACGGTCCCCGCAAATTTTAGCAACTTTGTAAAAATTAAAACCCGCATGCACAAATACATATGCCATCACGCATGCATGCACGCGTTTTAGTATGAAAGACAGACACGCTTTCCCGTGACTGCAAAAATTATAGCGTTCGCCGTATAAAATAAGTGACCACAGGCACTCTTTGCGGGCCGGTTTGCCATTTCTTTCGCGTTATAGTTTATTGCTTGCCGGAATCAGAGATTTCGACAAGTATGTTGATCAGTTCCGTTTGTTTGTTTGTCTGTATGTCCCCGCTCTACAGGCCACAATTTTGCACCAATCGTCCTGAAACTTATAGATAGAGTGTATAATCGGTTCTTCTCGGAGCCTATTGTTTTTGGTCACGATCGGTCAAGGGTCAAGGTCAGGGTCACCAAAAAGCTCAAAAACGGTTTTTTCTTCATACCCCCGTCAAAAAAAATAGCCGTAGGCACCTAATCTGTAGCCCGTTTTATTTGCCACTGCATGGCCACTTCCAACACTGCAAAATTGCCTCATTTCGCTGTTACCATGGTTACGCAATTTTGGGGAGAAATCATGGAATTTCGTGATATTTTTCAAATTTGCAGCAATTTTACTGATTCTGAGATATTTTATGTAACATAAGAATATCTCGAAACGGGTTTTTCAGATTTTGGAAATGGCCGCCAGGGGGCGTTGCAGATGAAAAAACATGAAAATTTGTTTTGGTGCTATACCTCCAGAACTATTAAACATTGGGCCATTTCCATCACAGCACCTTAAACTAGGGTCCATGGGCTTATTTTTGCGCATAGGTGCCAAAGTGCGCTATTGCCAGATTTCTCTATTTTTGGGGTAAAACCTTTGAATTTTGAAAATATGCAGTTTTCAGCTTCTAACTCTGTCAGTTTTTATGCTAGAGAGGTCAAAATTTTCGCATCTTGTAGCCCTTGGTGAGTTCTCGGTGATCCAACCGAAAATCTTGCAAAATCTCGCACCGTTTCTCGTCGAATGAGATTTCGCGATTTCACGGTGACATGCCCTATAGGCCACAGATATGCAGGCATCCTTTTGAAACTGATACATACCACGAAGACACGTGCAATTGCCGCAAGTGGCGACAGGGTCCTTACGGTGGGCAGCCGGCGTGTGCAGCGGTGCGTGTCGGCCTTTCCGGGCCCTGTCTATTATCGTACATTTTGGAGGCACAGTTTAAACTTTATTGCTTGCCGGAAATCTTCGATTTTCGAAAGCATGTTGGTCACCCGTGTATGTTTGTTCCTTCATCTTATGTATTATACTAATATCTCAAAAATTATTTTTCATTTTCCCGATATGGCTGCTAGGGGGCGCTGCACTTGACCCTTCCAAAAAAATCAGTTTTTAAACATATTTCCGTAAGAGTAAACCTATATTACACAAACTATAGCTTATTTTCTTTCTCTTGGTCTTCTTCAAAACATGGTCAAGTCATCTGGTCTCCATCTTGTGTCAATTTGTCAGTATGTCTGTCTGTTTGTCATTTATCCTCAAATTCGCCTGCTTGCTAGTTTTTGCACTTTAGATATAGCATTCAACAAGTCAGATATGTGGACGAATCCTTTTGAAACTATTACATCTTATGTCATACACTAATATCACGAAACGCATTTGTCGTCTTCAGGATATGTCCACTAGAGGGCGCTGCAGTCGAACATCCCCAGTATATCATTATTTGGCCATATCTAAAAAATTATAAGCCTCAATTACATAAACTATAGCTTATTTTCTTCCTCTGAGTCTTCTCCATAACCTGTTTAAGTCATCTTGTCTCCATCTTGTGTCCCTTTGTAAGTTTGTCTGTTTGTTTGTCAGTTGTCCTCAAATTCGCCGGCTTTTTGGTTCTTGAGTCTCACTGATAGCATTCTACAGGCCACCGTTTTGAAAGGATCATTTTTAGCTCAGCCGACTTTCAGTCATGCTGGGCTATAGCGATGGGTCTTTGTCCGTCGTCCTTCCATCTGTCCATCCTACTGACCGGCCGGCCGTCTGTTAGCAGGGCACAAATCGTAACTGTACAGGCTAGGGTCATGAACCCTATGTAGTCTTAGAGGTTCTAAAATGATCTCCTTGCAAACCTGAAATTAGGTCACTGACCTATATTCTCGAAGTTACAGGGTGTGTATGCACCCCCCATAAATAATTCTTTTAGCTAAAATGTTCATCCAAAACCTTCCATCTTTCACATACAGCTCATCTACCAACAGGGGAAGAACCATAATTATTTTGAAGTCAACAGGTCAAAGGTCAAGGTCACAGCAGTCCCTTTATTTAATGCCTGTGGATGCATTTTAAGCCAAATCTTTAATCCCAATTCTTTGAACGTTTACATATATTTCACCTACTAAGAGGGAGAAGAATCCTATAGATTTTTAGGTCACAAGATCAAAGATCAGGGTCACAGGATCCAATTTTTTAAAAGGTTGTGAAAACATTTCAAGCTAGACATTTCATTCCAAACTTCCCAGCACTGATATCGCTTCTCTGCCAACAGGGGAAAAGACCTGTTGAT
Organism: Sipunculus nudus; assembly: GCA_026874595.1. Classification (NCBI taxonomy): domain Eukaryota; kingdom Metazoa; phylum Annelida; class Sipuncula; order Golfingiida; family Sipunculidae; genus Sipunculus; species Sipunculus nudus. The sequence continues at coordinate 65,516,003 of CM049310.1, forward strand.
TTTGAGGTCAAAGGTCAAGTTCACTGCACCCACTTTTTGTGTGGAGTCATTTTCAGGAAACTTTTCAATCTATACCTTCCATTTGTCATATATGGCTTACCTACCAATAGGGGAAGAAGCCTATCGATGTCGAGTTCAAAAGGTCAAAGGTCAAGGACACATTACTTAATTATTCTAAATGGTTATGAACATTTTGCAAGTGAAACTGTTCAACCCGTTTCTCAATAATTCTTGCATGGATTTCCTTGATTTTTGCTATATATTTTGATCTTATATTTGCCCTTTGTGGTGTTTCTTTTGAGACTGACAGGTATCAAGCAAGCTATGGGAATAGTTACTGATAGCTTAACAATCATTCATTTTTCCTTAGACCATCAAGTCACTGTGTTTTAACCAGACATAGGTGATGTATATTTCTGTTGTCGTAGAAAATTTCAACATATTGGCAAATTGGTTCTTCAAAATGTGACTGGAAGTTGTGAATCTCAGCCCATGATGTGGCAGGTCATGCTTGGCAGCTGAGCGTCATGACCCATGGGTCACTTGTTAAACTATTACATCTTACATCTTACAGTAACAGATTATTCATTTTCTGGAAATTGCCAAAAGGGGGGCGTTGCGTTGCGTCCCCTATATATATTTCTTTGCCATATCTACAAAACTATAAACTTCAATTACAAACACTATGACTTATTGTCTTCCTTTAAATCTTCTCCATAATCTGAGTTAGTCATCTGGTCTTATTCTTGTGTCACTTTTTCAGTATGTCTGTCTGTTTGTCAGTGATCCTCTATTTCATCTGCTTGCTGGATCTTGCGTCTTACAGTTAGCAATCTTCAGGCCACAGTTTTTCAGTATGTCTGTCTGTTTGTCAGTGATCCTCATTTTCGCCTGATTGCTGGATCTTGCGTCTTACAGTTACAAATCTTCAGGCCACAGTTTTGAAGGAATCCTTTTGGAATTGGAACATCTCTTACAATAATATATACATCTTGGAACATTTCTTACAATAATATCTCAATAGAAATTTTTAATTTTTGGGATATGGCCGCTAGGGGATGCTGCGGTAGAGCCTCCACACCATATCATTTTTTGGCCATATCTCCGACATTATAAACTCTACCTTCACTTGTAGTCTGTTATCTCAGGTGTGTCAGTATATTTGTCTGTTTTGAGCTATGTCTGATTTCATGTTCTTTTGTGTGATATATGTCGTTCAACAGGCCAAACGTTCCAGCAATCGCTTTAAAAGTCATTCAATTGATAGAAAATCGTCAGTTTCGCCTGTTTGTCCATCTGTCTGTCATTTAAGTCCGGCAAGCTCTCGACCTATGGTCGTCTAGTTTGTTTGTTTGTTTGTCTGTCCAGTCTCTACAGGTCGCAATTTTGATCCCATCGCTTTCAAACTTTCACAGTTTGTGTAAAATCAAAAATGCAAGAAGCCTATTGTTTTTGGGCAATATAGGTCAAAGGTCAAGGTCAAGGTCATCAAAAGTTCCTAAAGTGCTCTTTTCTTCATATCTCCATTACTATTTGTCATAGCCACTTCAAACAGGGCTCATTTTAATCGGCATTCCAAGGCCTTTCTTCTGATATATATGTTGCTGAAATCTGCTGTTTCTATGGTTACACATTTTGGGGGGAAACTCATGATTTTCGAAAATAAAAGGCCTAATTTTTCTAACTTTGTCATTTTTAAAGCTAGAGAGTTCTAGTTTTTTGCATCAGATAGTACTAAATAAGCTTTCAATTATACAAGTGAAAGTCTCGTAAAATCTCGCACCATTTCTCGTCAAACGAGAATTTTCGAGATTTCATTAAATATGGCTTACAGGTCGCATTTTTTAAACTATGACTTTGAAAATGACATATTTTGTGTTATTTAGAAATATCTCGAAACCAATTTTTCATTTTTTTGGAAATAGCCACCAGGGGGCGTGGTACATGAAACACTGTAACATATCATTTTTCTGCAATATCTCAAAAAAATATTAAACGTGACACCATTTTTTGGGTCGTATCTGAAACTAGGAACATTGGCTTATCCCTTCGCACATGTTGCTTTGTGCTGCCGTTACCATGGTTACCAAATTTTGGGGTAAAACTTGACAATCTGAAAATTCGGAGTTTTCCAGCTTCTCTCTCTGTTGATATTTGCGATAGAAAGGTCTGGTGTTTGGCGTTAGACAGCATCCCTCTAGTTCTTAGTCATTCAATCGCAAGTCTCGTCATATCTCGCACCGTTTCTCGTGAAACGAGAACACGTGACCATTCAAAGAAATGCCTATAATTATGTCATTTTTCACGCTACAGACACATGGTTTGCAGCGCTGGATAGCGGCTGACACTCGCAGTCACATTCAGGGGTCACATTGTTAGTCTCGTCAAATCTCGCGCCGTTTTTCGCCAAACCACGAAGACACGTGCCGTCGCCGCAAGTGGCGGCAGGGTCCCTACGGTGGGCGGCCGGCGTGTGCAGCGGTGCGTGACGGCCTCTCCGGGCCCCATCTATGATCATACATGTTGGAGGCACAGTCCAGACTTTATTGCTTGCCGGAAATCTTCGATTTTCGCAAGCTGGTTGGTCAGTCGCGGATGTCTGTTTGTCTGTTTGTTTGTTTGTTTGTTTGTCTGTCCAGTCTCTACAGGTCGCAATTTTGATCCCATCGCTTTCAAACTTTCACAGTTTGTGTAAAATCAAAAATGCAAGAAGCCTATTGTTTTTGGGCAATATAGGTCAAAGGTCAAGGTCAAGGTCATCAAAAGTTCCTAAAGTGCTCTTTTCTTCATATCTCCATTACTATTTGTCATAGCCACTTCAAACAGGGCTCATTTTAATCGGCATTCCAAGGCCTTTCTTCTGATATATATGTTGCTGAAATCTGCTGTTTCTATGGTTACACATTTTGGGGGGAAACTCATGATTTTCGAAAATAAAAGGCCTAATTTTTCTAACTTTGTCATTTTTAAAGCTAGAGAGTTCTAGTTTTTTGCATCAGATAGTACTAAATAAGCTTTCAATTATACAAGTGAAAGTCTCGTAAAATCTCGCACCATTTCTCGTCAAACGAGAATTTTCGAGATTTCATTAAATATGGCTTACAGGTCGCATTTTTTAAACTATGACTTTGAAAATGACATATTTTGTGTTATTTAGAAATATCTCGAAACCAATTTTTCATTTTTTGGAAATAGCCACCAGGGGGCGTGGTACATGAAACACTGTAACATATCATTTTTCTGCAATATCTCAAAAAATATTAAACGTGACACCATTTTTTGGGTCGTATCTGAAACTAGGAACATTGGCTTATCCCTTCGCACATGTTGCTTTGTGCTGCCGTTACCATGGTTACCAAATTTTGGGGTAAAACTTGACAATCTGAAAATTCGGAGTTTTCCAGCTTCTCTCTCTGTTGATATTTGCGATAGAAAGGTCTGGTGTTTGGCGTTAGACAGCATCCCTCTAGTTCTTAGTCATTCAATCGCAAGTCTCGTCATATCTCGCACCGTTTCTCGTGAAACGAGAACACGTGACCATTCAAAGAAATGCCTATAATTATGTCATTTTTCACGCTACAGACACATGGTTTGCAGCGCTGGATAGCGGCTGACACTCGCAGTCACATTCAGGGGTCACATTGTTAGTCTCGTCAAATCTCGCGCCGTTTTTCGCCAAACCACGAAGACACGTGCCGTCGCCGCAAGTGGCGGCAGGGTCCCTACGGTGGGCGGCCGGCGTGTGCAGTGGTGCGTGACGGCCTCTCCGGGCCCCATCTATGATCATACATGTTGGAGGCACAGTCCAGACTTTATTGCTTGCCGGAAATCTTCGATTTTCGCAAGCTGGTTGGTCAGTCGCGGATGTCTGTTTGTTGCTTGCCGGAAATCTTCGATTTTCGCAAGCATGTTGATCACCCGCGTATGTTTGTTTGTTTGTTTGTCTGTCTGTCTGTTTGTCTGTATGTACACGCGCTACAGGCCACAGTTTTTAAGCAATCGCTCTGAAACTTATCCATAAACTGTAAGATCTGTTCTCCTCGGAGCCTATTGTTTTTGGTCATGATCGGTCAAAGGTCAAGGTCAGGGTCACCAAAAAACCTTAAATCTTTATTTTCTTCATATCTTCGTCAATAATAATCGTAGCCGCATAATCTGTGGCTCATTTTATTCCTCACTATGTTAGCTTTCCAAGTGCTGGCAAATTTTTCCGGTCAATTGTTACCATGGTAACGTATTTTGGGGGGAAAATAAGAAAATTCGAAAATTTCCCTCCAAATTTCTCATTTTTTGAGTTAGAGAGGCCTAGTTTTTTGCAATGCGTAGCATTTAATATGCTCTATGCGAAATTAATGTGAGTCTCGCAAAATCTCGTGCCATTTGTCGTCAAATGAGACTTTCCGAGATTTCATTAAATATGATTTACAGGTGGCAGTTTTACAGCTAAGGTTCTGAAAGTGACATATTTTCTGTTGTTCTGTATTATCTCAAACTTGTTTTTTCATTTTTCGGAAACAGCCACCAGGGGGCGTGGTACTGGAAACACTGTAACATATCATTTTTCCGCAATATCTAAAAAAATATTAAGCATAGAACAATTTTTTTTGTCGCATCTAAAACTAGGATCATTGCCTTATTCCTTCGTACATTTAGCCTTGTGCTGCCGTTACCATGGTGACCAAATTTTGGGGTAAAACTTGACAATCTGAAATACGGAGTGTTCCTGCTTCTGTCTCTGTCAATATTTGCGATAGAACGCTCTGGTTTTAGGCGTTAGATAGCATTAGTTTACTTCTTAGTCATTCAATAGAAAGGCTCGTCATATCTCGCACCGTTTCTCGTGAAACGAGAACACGAGACCATTCAAAGAAATGCCTATAATTCTGTCATTTTTTACGCTACAGACACACGGTTTGCAGCGTTGGATAGCGGCTGACGCTCGCAGTCACATTCAGGGGTCACATTGTTAGTCTCGTCAAATCTCGCGCCGTTTTTCGCCAAACCACGAAGACCCGTGCCATCGCCGCAAGTGCCGGCAGGGTCCTTACGGTGGGCGGCCGGCGTGTGCAGCGGTGCGTGACGGCCTCTCCGGGCCCTGTCTATGATCATACATGTTGGAGGCACAGTCCATACTTTATTGCTTGCCGGAAATCTTCGATTTTCGCAAGTATGTTGATCACCCGCGTATGTTTGTTTGTTTGTTTGTTTGTTTGTCTGTCTGTCTGTCTGTCTGTTTGTTTGTCTGTATGTACACGCTCTACAGGCCACAGTTTTTAAGCAATCGCTCTGAAACTTATGCATTAAGTGTAAGATTGGTTCTCCTCGGAGCCTATTGTTTTTGGTCATGATCGGTCAAAGGTCAAGGTCAGGGTCACCAAAAAACCTAAAATTTTTACTTTCTTCATATCTTTGTCAATAATAATCGTATCCGCATAATCTGTAGCTCATTTTATTCCTCACTATGTTAGCTTTCCAAGTGCTGGCAAATTTTTCCGGTCAATGGTTACCATGGTAACGTATTTTTGGGGGAAATTCAGAAAATTCGAAAATTTCCCTCCAAATTTCTCATTATTCAAGTTAAAGAGGTCTAGTTTTTTGCAATGCATAGCATTTAATATGCTCTGTGCGAAATTAATGTAAGTCTCGCAAAATCTCGTGCCATTTGTCTTCAAATGAGACTTTTCGATATTTCATTAAATACGATTTACAGGTGGCAGTTTTACAGCTAAGGTTCTGAAAGTGACATATTTTCTGTTGTTCTGTATTATCTCGAACTTGTTTTTTCATTTTTCGGAAATAGCCACCAGGGGGCGTGGTACTGGAAACACTACAACTTATCATTTTTCCACAATATCTAAAAAAAATATTAAGCATAGAACAATTTTTTTTGTCGCATCTAAAATTAGGATCATTGCCTTATTCCTTCGTACATTTAGCCTTGTGCTGCCGTTACCATGGTTACCAAATTTTGGGGTAAAACTTGACAATCTGAAATACGGAGTGTTCCTGCTTCTGTCTCTGTCAATATTTGCGATAGAACGCTCTGGTTTTTGGCGTTAGATAGCATTAGTTTACTTCTTAGTCATTCAATAGAAAGGCTCGTCATATCTCGCACCGTTTCTCGTGAAACGAGAACACGAGACCATTCAAAGAAATGCCTATAATTCTGTCATTTTTTACGCTACAGACACACGGTTTGCAGCGTTGGATAGCGGCTGACACTCGCAGTCACATTCAGGGGTCACATTGTTAGTCTCGTCAAATCTCGCGCCGTTTTTCGCCAAACCACGAAGACCCGTGCCATCGCCGCAAGTGCCGGCAGGGTCCTTACGGTGGGCGGCCGGCGTGTGCAGCGGTGCGTGACGGCCTCTCCGGGCCCTGTCTATGATCATACATGTTGGAGGCACAGTCCATACTTTATTGCTTGCCGGAAATCTTCGATTTTCGCAAGTATGTTGATCACCCGCGTATGTTTGTTTGTTTGTTTGTTTGTTTGTCTGTCTGTCTGTCTGTCTGTTTGTTTGTCTGTATGTACACGCTCTACAGGCCACAGTTTTTAAGCAATCGCTCTGAAACTTATGCATTAAGTGTAAGATTGGTTCTCCTCGGAGCCTATTGTTTTTGGTCATGATCGGTCAAAGGTCAAGGTCAGGGTCACCAAAAAACCTAAAATTTTTACTTTCTTCATATCTTTGTCAATAATAATCGTATCCGCATAATCTGTAGCTCATTTTATTCCTCACTATGTTAGCTTTCCAAGTGCTGGCAAATTTTTCCGGTCAATGGTTACCATGGTAACGTATTTTTGGGGGAAATTCAGAAAATTCGAAAATTTCCCTCCAAATTTCTCATTATTCAAGTTAAAGAGGTCTAGTTTTTTGCAATGCATAGCATTTAATATGCTCTGTGCGAAATTAATGTAAGTCTCGCAAAATCTCGTGCCATTTGTCGTCAAATGAGACTTTTCGATATTTCATTAAATACGATTTACAGGTGGCAGTTTTACAGCTAAGGTTCTGAAAGTGACATATTTTCTGTTGTTCTGTATTATCTCGAACCTGTTTTTTCATTTTTCGGAAATAGCCACCAGGGGGCGTGGTACTGGAAACACTACAACTTATCATTTTTCCACAATATCTAAAAAAAATATTAAGCATAGAACAATTTTTTTTGTCGCATCTAAAATTAGGATCATTGCCTTATTCCTTCGTACATTTAGCCTTGTGCTGCCGTTACCATGGTTACCAAATTTTGGGGTAAAACTTGACAATCTGAAATACGGAGTGTTCCTGCTTCTGTCTCTGTCAATATTTGCGATAGAACGCTCTGGTTTTTGGCGTTAGATAGCATTAGTTTACTTCTTAGTCATTCAATAGAAAGGCTCGTCATATCTCGCACCGTTTCTCGTGAAACGAGAACACGAGACCATTCAAAGAAATGCCTATAATTCTGTCGTTTTTTACGCTACAGACACACGGTTTGCAGCGTTGGATAGCGGCTGACACTCGCAGTCACATTCAGGGGTCACATTGTTAGTCTCGTCAAATCTCGCGCCGTTTTTCGCCAAACCACGAAGACCCGTGCCATCGCCGCAAGTGCCGGCAGGGTCCTTACGGTGGGCGGCCGGCGTGTGCAGCGGTGCGTGACGGCCTCTCCGGGCCCTGTCTATGATCATACATGTTGGAGGCACAGTCCATACTTTATTGCTTGCCGGAAATCTTCGATTTTCGCAAGTATGTTGATCACCCGCGTATGTTTGTTTGTTTGTTTGTTTGTTTGTCTGTCTGTCTGTCTGTCTGTTTGTTTGTCTGTATGTACACGCTCTACAGGCCACAGTTTTTAAGCAATCGCTCTGAAACTTATGCATTAAGTGTAAGATTGGTTCTCCTCGGAGCCTATTGTTTTTGGTCATGATCGGTCAAAGGTCAAGGTCAGGGTCACCAAAAAACCTAAAATTTTTACTTTCTTCATATCTTTGTCAATAATAATCGTATCCGCATAATCTGTAGCTCATTTTATTCCTCACTATGTTAGCTTTCCAAGTGCTGGCAAATTTTTCCGGTCAATGGTTACCATGGTAACGTATTTTTGGGGGAAATTCAGAAAATTCGAAAATTTCCCTCCAAATTTCTCATTATTCAAGTTAAAGAGGTCTAGTTTTTTGCAATGCATAGCATTTAATATGCTCTGTGCGAAATTAATGTAAGTCTCGCAAAATCTCGTGCCATTTGTCGTCAAATGAGACTTTTCGATATTTCATTAAATACGATTTACAGGTGGCAGTTTTACAGCTAAGGTTCTGAAAGTGACATATTTTCTGTTGTTCTGTATTATCTCGAACCTGTTTTTTCATTTTTCGGAAATAGCCACCAGGGGGCGTGGTACTGGAAACACTACAACTTATCATTTTTCCACAATATCTAAAAAAAATATTAAGCATAGAACAATTTTTTTTGTCGCATCTAAAATTAGGATCATTGCCTTATTCCTTCGTACATTTAGCCTTGTGCTGCCGTTACCATGGTTACCAAATTTTGGGGTAAAACTTGACAATCTGAAATACGGAGTGTTCCTGCTTCTGTCTCTGTCAATATTTGCGATAGAACGCTCTGGTTTTTGGCGTTAGATAGCATTAGTTTACTTCTTAGTCATTCAATAGAAAGGCTCGTCATATCTCGCACCGTTTCTCGTGAAACGAGAACACGAGACCATTCAAAGAAATGCCTATAATTCTGTCGTTTTTTACGCTACAGACACACGGTTTGCAGCGTTGGATAGCGGCTGACACTCGCAGTCACATTCAGGGGTCACATTGTTAGTCTCGTCAAATCTCGCGCCGTTTTTCGCCAAACCACGAAGACCCGTGCCATCGCCGCAAGTGCCGGCAGGGTCCTTACGGTGGGCGGCCGGCGTGTGCAGCGGTGCGTGACGGCCTCTCCGGGCCCTGTCTATGATCATACATGTTGGAGGCACAGTCCATACTTTATTGCTTGCCGGAAATCTTCGATTTTCGCAAGTATGTTGATCACCCGCGTATGTTTGTTTGTTTGTTGCTTGCCGGAATCAGAGATTTCGACAAGTATGTTGATCAGTTCCGTTTGTTTGTTTGTCTGTATGTCCCCGCTCTACAGGCCACAATTTTGCACCAATCGTCCTGAAACTTATAGATAGAGTGTGTAATCGGTTCTTCTCGGAGCCTATTGTTTTTGGTCATGATCGGTCAAGGGTCAAGGTCAGGGTCACCAAAAAGCTCAAAAACGGTTTTTTCTTCATACCTTCGTCAAAAATAGCCGTAGGCACCTAATCTGTAGCCCGTTTTATTTGCCACTGCATGGCCACTTCCAACACTGCAAAATTGCCTCATTTCGCTGTTACCATGGTTACGCAATTTTGGGGAGAAATCATGGAATTTCGTGATATTTTTCAATTTTGCAGCAATTTTACTGATTCTGAGATATTTTATGTAACATAAGAAGATCTCGAAACGGGTTTTTCAGATTTTGGAAATGGCCGCCAGGGGGCGTTGCAGATGAAAAAACATGAAAATTTGTTTTGGCGCTATACCTCCAGAACTATTAAACAGTGGGCCATTTCCATCACAGCACCTTAAACTAGGGTCCATGGGCTTGCTTTTGCGCATAGGTGCCAAAGTGCGCTATTGCCAGATTTCTCTATTTTTGGGGTAAAACCTTTAAATTTTGAAAATATGCAGTTTTCAGCTTCTAACTCTGTCATTTTTTATGCTAGAGAGGTCAAAATTTTTGCATCTTGTAGCCCTTGGTGAGTTCTCGGTGATCCAACCAAAAATCTTGCAAAATCTCGCACCGTTTCTCGTCGAATGAGATTTCGCGATTTCACGGTGACATGCCCTATAGGCCACAGATATGCAGGCATCCTTTTGAGACTGATGCATGTTACGTCATACACTAATATCTCGAAAGCAATTGTTCAGTTTTTGGAAAATTTCCGCTAGGGGGCGCTGCACTGCAACCCCGTACCTACTATCATTGTATAACCATATCTCCAAAACTACACATTTTAGGTACATGAACTGTACACCATATGAATTGGCGTTTCATGGCCTTTCTGCCCATGACCTCTTTTGTTTAATCATACACGGTCCCCACAAATTTTAGCAACTTTGTAAAAATTAAAACCCGCATGCACAAATACATATGCCATCACGCATGCATGCACGCGTTTTAGTATGAAAGACAGACACGCTTTCCCGTGACTGCAAAAATTATAGCGTTCGCCGTATAAAATAAGTGACCACAGGCACTCTTTGCGGGCCGGTTTGCCATTTCTGTCGCGTTATAGTTTATTGCTTGCCGGAATCAGAGATTTCGACAAGTATGTTGATCAGTTCCGTTTGTTTGTTTGTCTGTATGTCCCCGCTCTACAGGCCACAATTTTGCACCAATCGTCCTGAAACTTATAGATAGAGTGTGTAATCGGTTCTTCTCGGAGCCTATTGTTTTTGGTCATGATCGGTCAAGGGTCAAGGTCAGGGTCACCAAAAAGCTCAAAAACGGTTTTTTCTTCATACCTTCGTCAAAAATAGCCGTAGGCACCTAATCTGTAGCCCGTTTTATTTGCCACTGCATGGCCACTTCCAACACTGCAAAATTGCCTCATTTCGCTGTTACCATGGTTACGCAATTTTGGGGAGAAATCATGGAATTTCGTGATATTTTTCAATTTTGCAGCAATTTTACTGATTCTGAGATATTTTATGTAACATAAGAAGATCTCGAAACGGGTTTTTCAGATTTTGGAAATGGCCGCCAGGGGGCGTTGCAGATGAAAAAACATGAAAATTTGTTTTGGCGCTATACCTCCAGAACTATTAAACAGTGGGCCATTTCCATCACAGCACCTTAAACTAGGGTCCATGGGCTTGCTTTTGCGCATAGGTGCCAAAGTGCGCTATTGCCAGATTTCTCTATTTTTGGGGTAAAACCTTTAAATTTTGAAAATATGCAGTTTTCAGCTTCTAACTCTGTCATTTTTTATGCTAGAGAGGTCAAAATTTTTGCATCTTGTAGCCCTTGGTGAGTTCTCGGTGATCCAACCAAAAATCTTGCAAAATCTCGCACCGTTTCTCGTCGAATGAGATTTCGCGATTTCATGGTGACATGCCCTATAGGCCACAGATATGCAGGCATCCTTTTGAGACTGATGCATGTTACGTCATACACTAATATCTCGAAAGCAATTGTTCAGTTTTTGGAAAATTTCCGCTAGGGGGCGCTGCACTGCAACCCCGTACCTACTATCATTGTATAACCATATCTCCAAAACTACACATTTTAGGTACATGAACTGTACACCATATGAATTGGCGTTTCATGGCCTTTCTGCCCATGACCTCTTTTGTTTAATCATACACGGTCCCCACAAATTTTAGCAACTTTGTAAAAATTAAAACCCGCATGCACAAATACATATGCCATCACGCATGCATGCACGCGTTTTAGTATGAAAGACAGACACGCTTTCCCGTGACTGCAAAAATTATAGCGTTCGCCGTATAAAATAAGTGACCACAGGCACTCTTTGCGGGCCGGTTTGCCATTTCTGTCGCGTTATAGTTTATTGCTTGCCGGAATCAGAGATTTCGACAAGTATGTTGATCAGTTCCGTTTGTTTGTTTGTCTGTATGTCCCCGCTCTACAGGCCACAATTTTGCACCAATCGTCCTGAAACTTATAGATAGAGTGTGTAATCGGTTCTTCTCGGAGCCTATTGTTTTTGGTCATGATCGGTCAAGGGTCAAGGTCAGGGTCACCAAAAAGCTCAAAAACGGTTTTTTCTTCATACCTTCGTCAAAAATAGCCGTAGGCACCTAATCTGTAGCCCGTTTTATTTGCCACTGCATGGCCACTTCCAACACTGCAAAATTGCCTCATTTCGCTGTTACCATGGTTACGCAATTTTGGGGAGAAATCATGGAATTTCGTGATATTTTTCAATTTTGCAGCAATTTTACTGATTCTGAGATATTTTATGTAACATAAGAAGATCTCGAAACGGGTTTTTCAGATTTTGGAAATGGCCGCCAGGGGGCGTTGCAGATGAAAAAACATGAAAATTTGTTTTGGCGCTATACCTCCAGAACTATTAAACAGTGGGCCATTTCCATCACAGCACCTTAAACTAGGGTCCATGGGCTTGCTTTTGCGCATAGGTGCCAAAGTGCGCTATTGCCAGATTTCTCTATTTTTGGGGTAAAACCTTTAAATTTTGAAAATATGCAGTTTTCAGCTTCTAACTCTGTCATTTTTTATGCTAGAGAGGTCAAAATTTTTGCATCTTGTAGCCCTTGGTGAGTTCTCGGTGATCCAACCAAAAATCTTGCAAAATCTCGCACCGTTTCTCGTCGAATGAGATTTCGCGATTTCACGGTGACATGCCCTATAGGCCACAGATATGCAGGCATCCTTTTGAGACTGATGCATGTTACGTCATACACTAATATCTCGAAAGCAATTGTTCAGTTTTTGGAAAATTTCCGCTAGGGGGCGCTGCACTGCAACCCCGTACCTACTATCATTGTATAACCATATCTCCAAAACTACACATTTTAGGTACATGAACTGTACACCATATGAATTGGCGTTTCATGGCCTTTCTGCCCATGACCTCTTTTGTTTAATCATACACGGTCCCCACAAATTTTAGCAACTTTGTAAAAATTAAAACCCGCATGCACAAATACATATGCCATCACGCATGCATGCACGCGTTTTAGTATGAAAGACAGACACGCTTTCCCGTGACTGCAAAAATTATAGCGTTCGCCGTATAAAATAAGTGACCACAGGCACTCTTTGCGGGCCGGTTTGCCATTTCTGTCGCGTTATAGTTTATTGCTTGCCGGAATCAGAGATTTCGACAAGTATGTTGATCAGTTCCGTTTGTTTGTTTGTCTGTATGTCCCCGCTCTACAGGCCACAATTTTGCACCAATCGTCCTGAAACTTATAGATAGAGTGTGTAATCGGTTCTTCTCGGAGCCTATTGTTTTTGGTCATGATCGGTCAAGGGTCAAGGTCAGGGTCACCAAAAAGCTCAAAAACGGTTTTTTCTTCATACCTTCGTCAAAAATAGCCGTAGGCACCTAATCTGTAGCCCGTTTTATTTGCCACTGCATGGCCACTTCCAACACTGCAAAATTGCCTCATTTCGCTGTTACCATGGTTACGCAATTTTGGGGAGAAATCATGGAATTTCGTGATATTTTTCAATTTTGCAGCAATTTTACTGATTCTGAGATATTTTATGTAACATAAGAAGATCTCGAAACGGGTTTTTCAGATTTTGGAAATGGCCGCCAGGGGGCGTTGCAGATGAAAAAACATGAAAATTTGTTTTGGCGCTATACCTCCAGAACTATTAAACAGTGGGCCATTTCCATCACAGCACCTTAAACTAGGGTCCATGGGCTTGCTTTTGCGCATAGGTGCCAAAGTGCGCTATTGCCAGATTTCTCTATTTTTGGGGTAAAACCTTTAAATTTTGAAAATATGCAGTTTTCAGCTTCTAACTCTGTCATTTTTTATGCTAGAGAGGTCAAAATTTTTGCATCTTGTAGCCCTTGGTGAGTTCTCGGTGATCCAACCAAAAATCTTGCAAAATCTCGCACCGTTTCTCGTCGAATGAGATTTCGCGATTTCACGGTGACATGCCCTATAGGCCACAGATATGCAGGCATCCTTTTGAGACTGATGCATGTTACGTCATACACTAATATCTCGAAAGCAATTGTTCAGTTTTTGGAAAATTTCCGCTAGGGGGCGCTGCACTGCAACCCCGTACCTACTATCATTGTATAACCATATCTCCAAAACTACACATTTTAGGTACATGAACTGTACACCATATGAATTGGCGTTTCATGGCCTTTCTGCCCATGACCTCTTTTGTTTAATCATACACGGTCCCCACAAATTTTAGCAACTTTGTAAAAATTAAAACCCGCATGCACAAATACATATGCCATCACGCATGCATGCACGCGTTTTAGTATGAAAGACAGACACGCTTTCCCGTGACTGCAAAAATTATAGCGTTCGCCGTATAAAATAAGTGACCACAGGCACTCTTTGCGGGCCGGTTTGCCATTTCTGTCGCGTTATAGTTTATTGCTTGCCGGAATCAGAGATTTCGACAAGTATGTTGATCAGTTCCGTTTGTTTGTTTGTCTGTATGTCCCCGCTCTACAGGCCACAATTTTGCACCAATCGTCCTGAAACTTATAGATAGAGTGTGTAATCGGTTCTTCTCGGAGCCTATTGTTTTTGGTCATGATCGGTCAAGGGTCAAGGTCAGGGTCACCAAAAAGCTCAAAAACGGTTTTTTCTTCATACCTTCGTCAAAAATAGCCGTAGGCACCTAATCTGTAGCCCGTTTTATTTGCCACTGCATGGCCACTTCCAACACTGCAAAATTGCCTCATTTCGCTGTTACCATGGTTACGCAATTTTGGGGAGAAATCATGGAATTTCGTGATATTTTTCAATTTTGCAGCAATTTTACTGATTCTGAGATATTTTATGTAACATAAGAAGATCTCGAAACGGGTTTTTCAGATTTTGGAAATGGCCGCCAGGGGGCGTTGCAGATGAAAAAACATGAAAATTTGTTTTGGCGCTATACCTCCAGAACTATTAAACAGTGGGCCATTTCCATCACAGCACCTTAAACTAGGGTCCATGGGCTTGCTTTTGCGCATAGGTGCCAAAGTGCGCTATTGCCAGATTTCTCTATTTTTGGGGTAAAACCTTTAAATTTTGAAAATATGCAGTTTTCAGCTTCTAACTCTGTCATTTTTTATGCTAGAGAGGTCAAAATTTTTGCATCTTGTAGCCCTTGGTGAGTTCTCGGTGATCCAACCAAAAATCTTGCAAAATCTCGCACCGTTTCTCGTCGAATGAGATTTCGCGATTTCACGGTGACATGCCCTATAGGCCACAGATATGCAGGCATCCTTTTGAGACTGATGCATGTTACGTCATACACTAATATCTCGAAAGCAATTGTTCAGTTTTTGGAAAATTTCCGCTAGGGGGCGCTGCACTGCAACCCCGTACCTACTATCATTGTATAACCATATCTCCAAAACTACACATTTTAGGTACATGAACTGTACACCATATGAATTGGCGTTTCATGGCCTTTCTGCCCATGACCTCTTTTGTTTAATCATACACAGTCCCCACAAATTTTAGCAACTTTGTAAAAATTAAAACCCGCATGCACAAATACATATGCCATCACGCATGCATGCACGCGTTTTAGTATGAAAGACAGACACGCTTTCCCGTGACTGCAAAAATTATAGCGTTCGCCGTATAAAATAAGTGACCACAGGCACTCTTTGCGGGCCGGTTTGCCATTTCTGTCGCGTTATAGTTTATTGCTTGCCGGAATCAGAGATTTCGACAAGTATGTTGATCAGTTCCGTTTGTTTGTTTGTCTGTATGTCCCCGCTCTACAGGCCACAATTTTGCACCAATCGTCCTGAAACTTATAGATAGAGTGTGTAATCGGTTCTTCTCGGAGCCTATTGTTTTTGGTCATGATCGGTCAAGGGTCAAGGTCAGGGTCACCAAAAAGCTCAAAAACGGTTTTTTCTTCATACCTTCGTCAAAAATAGCCGTAGGCACCTAATCTGTAGCCCGTTTTATTTGCCACTGCATGGCCACTTCCAACACTGCAAAATTGCCTCATTTCGCTGTTACCATGGTTACGCAATTTTGGGGAGAAATCATGGAATTTCGTGATATTTTTCAATTTTGCAGCAATTTTACTGATTCTGAGATATTTTATGTAACATAAGAAGATCTCGAAACGGGTTTTTCAGATTTTGGAAATGGCCGCCAGGGGGCGTTGCAGATGAAAAAACATGAAAATTTGTTTTGGCGCTATACCTCCAGAACTATTAAACAGTGGGCCATTTCCATCACAGCACCTTAAACTAGGGTCCATGGGCTTGCTTTTGCGCATAGGTGCCAAAGTGCGCTATTGCCAGATTTCTCTATTTTTGGGGTAAAACCTTTAAATTTTGAAAATATGCAGTTTTCAGCTTCTAACTCTGTCATTTTTTATGCTAGAGAGGTCAAAATTTTTGCATCTTGTAGCCCTTGGTGAGTTCTCGGTGATCCAACCAAAAATCTTGCAAAATCTCGCACCGTTTCTCGTCGAATGAGATTTCGCGATTTCACGGTGACATGCCCTATAGGCCACAGATATGCAGGCATCCTTTTGAGACTGATGCATACCACGAAGACACGTGGAATTGCCGCAAGTGGCGACAGGGTCCTTACGGGGGGCGGCCGGCGTGTGCAGCGGTGCGTGTCGGCCTTTCCGGGCCCTATCTATTATCATACATGTTGGAGGCACAGTCCAGACTTTATTACCTGCCGGAAATCTTCGATTTTCGAAAGCATGTTGGTTTGTTCCTTCATCTTATGTATTATACTAATATCTCAAAACTTATTTTTCATTTTCCCGATATGGCTGCTAGGGGGCGTTGCACTAGACACATCCAAACAAATCAGTTTTTGGACATATTTCCGTAAGAGTAAACCTATGTTACACAAACAGTAACTTATTCTCTTTCTCTTGGCCTTCTGCAAAATATGGTAACGTCATCTGGTGTCCATCTTGTGTTACTTTGTCAGTATGTCTGTCTGTTTGTCAGTTATCTTCAAATTCGCCTACTTGCTGGTTCTTGCATCTCACATATATCAATCAACAAGCCAGATTTTTTTAGGAATCCTTTTGAAACGATTACATCTTATGCCATTCACTAATATCACGAAACGCATTTGTCGTCTTCAGGATATGTCCACTAGAGGGCGCTGCAGTCGAACATCCCCAATATATCATTATTTGGCCATATCTCCAAAACTGGAAACCTCAATTACATAAACTATACCTTATTTTCTTCCTCTGAGTCTTCCCCATGACCTGGTTAAGTCATCTTGTCTTCATCTTGTGTCCGTTTGTCAGTATGTCTGTTTGTTTGTCAGTTGTCCTCAAATTCGCCTGCTTGTATGTTCTTCCGTCTCACTAATAGAATTCTACAGGCCACAGTTTTGAAAGAATCTTTTTTAAACTATTAAATCATATGTCTTACAGTTATATCTCGAAACAGATTATTAGCGAATCTGTGAGCTTATGCTATGGTGCAACGTCGTCCGTCGTCTGTAGGTTAACCATAGTTATCTCAAAAACGGCAGGAACTAGCATTACCAATTTTTTTTTGTAAATAAACAGTCATCTGAAAAGCACTATCGGATTTTGTTTATTTTTTGGCTTTCTGCATTTACTGAGATTTTATAGGGAAAAAGCTAAAAAAGCTTTAAAATTTTCTTCTACGAAACTGTCCGGCCAAATAGGCCAATATTTCTAAGAAATGATCTCTTGAACAATCTATCTCCAGTTTGTTCGATTGGTTTCAGTTCGGAGATTAAACAGGAGGTTGAACTTAGTCATCGCCAAAAAAGCAAACTAAAATTAAAATCTCAGAAACGGCTAGAGCTGTCATTACCAAATTTAATACCTATATTTGTCTCATATGTCATATCTGAAATTGAGGTATTGGTGGCGCCACTTGCATTGATCTGTTTTTTACAAGGGAAAATGTAATTTTAGACTCCAGGTTATACTCTGTTTTATGATGAAACTGTTAAGCTGATTGGTTTAAACTTTACAAGAATTATTCTATGGTAGGTTTCTGCCAGTTTTATAAGAAGAGATTGGGTAAATGCAACTTTAAAAAAGCAGTGTAGCCAATTGAAAACTATGATTTATTTTCTTCCTCTGAGTCTACTCAATAATCTGAGTAGGTCATCTGGTCTTATTCTTGTGTCATTTTTTGAGTATGTCTGTCTGTTTGTCAGTGATCCTAAATTTCGCCTGCTTTGCTGGACCTTGCTTCTTGCAGTTAGCAATTTTTAGGACACAGTTTTGAGGGAATCCTTTTGGAACTGGAACAACATCTTATTTCTTACATTAAAGTCTCAAAAGAAATTTTTAATGTTTGGGATATGGCCGCTACCATATATTGGCCATACCTCCGACACTATAAACTCTACCTACTAAAACTATAGCTCATTTTGCTTCTATTTACGTTCCCAACTTTTTTCTGGTAGTCTGTTATCTCAGGTGTGTCAGTATATCTGTCTGTTTTGAGCCAAGTCTACTTTTATGGTCTGTTGTGTGATATATGTCATTCAACATGCAAAACTTTCCAGCAATCGCTCTGAAAGTCATTCAATTGATAGAAAAGCGACAGTTTGTCCTGCTTGTTTTGCTGTCTTATTTCCAGCCATTTCCGGCAAGCGTTCGACCTCTGGTCGTCTAGTTTGTTTGTTTGTCTGTCTGTCTGTCTGTCTGTTTGTTTGTCTGTATGTACACGCTCTACAGGCCACAGTTTTTAAGCAATCGCTCTGAAACTTATGCATTAAGTGTAAGATTGGTTCTCCTCGGAGCCTATTGTTTTTGGTCATGATCGGTCAAAGGTCAAGGTCAGGGTCACCAAAAAACCTAAAATTTTTACTTTCTTCATATCTTTGTCAATAATAATCGTATCCGCATAATCTGTAGCTCATTTTATTCCTCACTATGTTAGCTTTCCAAGTGCTGGCAAATTTTTCCGGTCAATGGTTACCATGGTAACGTATTTTTGGGGGAAATTCAGAAAATTCGAAAATTTCCCTCCAAATTTCTCATTATTCAAGTTAAAGAGGTCTAGTTTTTTGCAATGCATAGCATTTAATATGCTCTGTGCGAAATTAATGTAAGTCTCGCAAAATCTCGTGCCATTTGTCGTCAAATGAGACTTTTCGATATTTCATTAAATACGATTTACAGGTGGCAGTTTTACAGCTAAGGTTCTGAAAGTGACATATTTTCTGTTGTTCTGTATTATCTCGAACCTGTTTTTTCATTTTTCGGAAATAGCCACCAGGGGGCGTGGTACTGGAAACACTACAACTTATCATTTTTCCACAATATCTAAAAAAAATATTAAGCATAGAACAATTTTTTTTGTCGCATCTAAAATTAGGATCATTGCCTTATTCCTTCGTACATTTAGCCTTGTGCTGCCGTTACCATGGTTACCAAATTTTGGGGTAAAACTTGACAATCTGAAATACGGAGTGTTCCTGCTTCTGTCTCTGTCAATATTTGCGATAGAACGCTCTGGTTTTTGGCGTTAGATAGCATTAGTTTACTTCTTAGTCATTCAATAGAAAGGCTCGTCATATCTCGCACCGTTTCTCGTGAAACGAGAACACGAGACCATTCAAAGAAATGCCTATAATTCTGTCATTTTTTACGCTACAGACACACGGTTTGCAGCGTTGGATAGCGGCTGACACTCGCAGTCACATTCAGGGGTCACATTGTTAGTCTCGTCAAATCTCGCGCCGTTTTTCGCCAAACCACGAAGACCCGTGCCATCGCCGCAAGTGCCGGCAGGGTCCTTACGGTGGGCGGCCGGCGTGTGCAGCGGTGCGTGACGGCCTCTCCGGGCCCTGTCTATGATCATACATGTTGGAGGCACAGTCCATACTTTATTGCTTGCCGGAAATCTTCGATTTTCGCAAGTATGTTGATCACCCGCGTATGTTTGTTTGTTTGTTTGTTTGTTTGTCTGTCTGTCTGTCTGTCTGTCTGTTTGTTTGTCTGTATGTACACGCTCTACAGGCCACAGTTTTTAAGCAATCGCTCTGAAACTTATGCATTAAGTGTAAGATTGGTTCTCCTCGGAGCCTATTGTTTTTGGTCATGATCGGTCAAAGGTCAAGGTCAGGGTCACCAAAAAACCTAAAATTTTTACTTTCTTCATATCTTTGTCAATAATAATCGTATCCGCATAATCTGTAGCTCATTTTATTCCTCACTATGTTAGCTTTCCAAGTGCTGGCAAATTTTTCCGGTCAATGGTTACCATGGTAACGTATTTTTGGGGGAAATTCAGAAAATTCGAAAATTTCCCTCCAAATTTCTCATTATTCAAGTTAAAGAGGTCTAGTTTTTTGCAATGCATAGCATTTAATATGCTCTGTGCGAAATTAATGTAAGTCTCGCAAAATCTCGTGCCATTTGTCGTCAAATGAGACTTTTCGATATTTCATTAAATACGATTTACAGGTGGCAGTTTTACAGCTAAGGTTCTGAAAGTGACATATTTTCTGTTGTTCTGTATTATCTCGAACTTGTTTTTTCATTTTTCGGAAATAGCCACCAGGGGGCGTGGTACTGGAAACACTACAACTTATCATTTTTCCACAATATCTAAAAAAAATATTAAGCATAGAACAATTTTTTTTGTCGCATCTAAAATTAGGATCATTGCCTTATTCCTTCGTACATTTAGCCTTGTGCTGCCGTTACCATGGTTACCAAATTTTGGGGTAAAACTTGACAATCTGAAATACGGAGTGTTCCTGCTTCTGTCTCTGTCAATATTTGCGATAGAACGCTCTGGTTTTTGGCGTTAGATAGCATTAGTTTACTTCTTAGTCATTCAATAGAAAGGCTCGTCATATCTCGCACCGTTTCTCGTGAAACGAGAACACGAGACCATTCAAAGAAATGCCTATAATTCTGTCATTTTTTACGCTACAGACACACGGTTTGCAGCGTTGGATAGCGGCTGACACTCGCAGTCACATTCAGGGGTCACATTGTTAGTCTCGTCAAATCTCGCGCCGTTTTTCGCCAAACCACGAAGACCCGTGCCATCGCCGCAAGTGCCGGCAGGGTCCTTACGGTGGGCGGCCGGCGTGTGCAGCGGTGCGTGACGGCCTCTCCGGGCCCTGTCTATGATCATACATGTTGGAGGCACAGTCCATACTTTATTGCTTGCCGGAAATCTTCGATTTTCGCAAGTATGTTGATCACCCGCGTATGTTTGTTGCTTGCCGGAAATCTTCGATTTTCGCAAGCATGTTGATCACCCGCGTATGTTTGTTTGTTTGTTTGTCTGTCTGTCTGTTTGTCTGTATGTACACGCGCTACAGGCCACAGTTTTTAAGCAATCGCTCTGAAACTTATCCATAAACTGTAAGATCTGTTCTCCTCGGAGCCTATTGTTTTTGGTCATGATCGGTCAAAGGTCAAGGTCAGGGTCACCAAAAAACCTTAAATCTTTATTTTCTTCATATCTTCGTCAATAATAATCGTAGCCGCATAATCTGTGGCTCATTTTATTCCTCACTATGTTAGCTTTCCAAGTGCTGGCAAATTTTTCTGGTCAATTGTTACCATGGTAACGTATTTTGGGGGGAAAATAAGAAAATTCGAAAATTTCCCTCCAAATTTCTCATTTTTTGAGTTATAGAGGCCTAGTTTTTTGCAATGCGTAGCATTTAATATGCTCTATGCGAAATTAATGTGAGTCTCGCAAAATCTCGTGCCATTTGTCGTCAAATGAGACTTTCCGAGATTTCATTAAATATGATTTACAGGTGGCAGTTTTACAGCTAAGGTTCTGAAAGTGACATATTTTCTGTTGTTCTGTATTATCTCAAACTTGTTTTTTCATTTTTCGGAAATAGCCACCAGGGGGCGTGGTACTGGAAACACTGTAACATATCATTTTTCCGCAATATCTAAAAAAATATTAAGCATATAACAATTTTTTTTGTCGCATCTAAAACTAGGATCATTGCCTTATTCCTTCGTACATTTAGCCTGGTGCTGCCGTTACCATGGTGACCAAATTTTGGGGTAAAACTTGACAATCTGAAATACGGAGTGTTCCTGCTTCTGTCTCTGTCAATATTTGCGATAGAACGCTCTGGTTTTAGGCGTTAGATAGCATTAGTTTACTTCTTAGTCATTCAATAGAAAGGCTCGTCATATCTCGCACCGTTTCTCGTGAAACGAGAACACGAGACCATTCAAAGAAATGCCTATAATTCTGTCATTTTTTACGCTACAGACACACGGTTTGCAGCGTTGGATAGCGGCTGACGCTCGCAGTCACATTCAGGGGTCACATTGTTAGTCTCGTCAAATCTCGCGCCGTTTTTCGCCAAACCACGAAGACCCGTGCCATCGCCGCAAGTGCCGGCAGGGTCCTTATGGTGGGCGGCCGGCGTGTGCAGCGGTGCGTGTCGGCCTTTCCGGGCCCTGTCTATTATCCTACATGTTGGAGGCACAGTCACAACTTTATTGCTTGCCGGAAATCTTCGATTTTCGCAAGCATGTTGATCACCCGCGTATGTTTGTTCCTTCATCTTATGTTTTACACTAATATCTCAAAACTTATGTTTCATTTTCCGGATATGGCTGCCAGGGGGCCTTGCACTAGACACATCCAAACAAATCAGTTTTTGGACATATTTCCTTAAGAGTAAATCTATGTTACACAAACAGTAACTTATTTTCTTTCTCTTGGCCTTCTGCAAAATATGGTAACGTCATCTGGTGTCCATCTTGTGTTACTTTGTCAGTATGTCTGTCTGTTTGTCAGTTATCTTCAAATTCGCCTACTTGCTGGTTCTTGCATCTCACATATAGCAATCAACAAGCCAGATTTTTTTAGGAATCCTTTTGAAACGATTACATCTTATGCCATTCACTAATATCACGAAACGCATCTGTCGTCTCCAGGATATGTCCACTAGAGGGCGCTGCAGTCGAACATCCCCAATATATCATTATTTGGCCATATCTCCAAAACTAGAAACCTCAATTACATAAACTATACCTTATTTTCTTCCTCTGAGTCTTCCCCATGACCTGGTTAAGTCATCTTGTCTTCATCTTGTGTCCCTTTGTCAGTATGTCTGTTTGTTTGTCAGTTGTCCTCAAATTCGCCTGCTTGTTTGTTCTTCCGTCTCACTAATAGAATTCTACAGGCCACAATTTTGAAAGAATCTTTTTTAAACTATTAAATCTTATGTCTTACAGTTATATCTCGAAACAGATTATTAGCGAATCTGTGAGCTTATGCTATAGGGGATTCTTAATATTCCTCATGAATAATTAATCAGCTAGCGAAAGCGAGGCTTACTGGGAATAACAGGGAGCATGTGCTCACTCACCATGGCTATGTACAGCAACACAGACCTGTCAGTTGTTCCATTTATCCACTTCAAATTTGTGGATGCTTACAAACACATTTTGTTAAAAACATCTGGAAAGAAGTGTAAATCCAAAGGAATCTGCTGCTATGAGCACAATGAGAACCCGACTTGTAAGGGAGGTACTTTCCAGTGACTCTTAACATAATAAAGTTAAAGACCCTTAATTGGGCTCACATCTACTTGGCTCTACGGTCTATGCTAGCTATGAATCAAACCACAGGATGCCATTAATTGCCCGAGGTCTATTAAAATATCAAGATATACAAGTGTCGGGCACAGGTGCTGACTGATACACATTCCAGACGGCACAGAATGAGGTGGTCTGTGCATGGTTCCTCTGATGCTGTACCTTAATACTAAGTTTCTTGTTTCATGTTCAGTAGGCACCAAGAGACACACACACCAAAACACTTTCGGCAGAACGCTGCTTATACTGCCATTATAAAGTCATTAACTTAATAAAGACTAATAAAGCATAAATGAAACATGTCTGCCTCTGTGATTGTTAAAAGTGTTCTGAAATGAAATTATGAAATGTTTTCTATTCACAAGCCTATTAAAAATATAGATGTAGGTATGCTGTATCTGGCACCAATGGAAAATACTCTGTATTTTTAGTGGCATAACCAACACATAGCTTTCAAGTGAAACACTATGTCACAGGTCATTTTAAAAAAATATATCGCTCCTCATTAGATAATGATATGGTAAGTTCCTGGGCATGGCAAGGATTATATTAGTGCATGGGCAGAAACAGAATTTTATAAATGATACCTTTTTCCCGCAAGACTTTACATAATTTGAGAAAAAAAAATAAAAATATGTAAGGTATGAATTATGGAATAATATAATCATTTTAATTAATGCTCAACACTTCACCAGCTCCAATCCTTTTAACTCAGGTTAGTTACTTAAAAAATTCTTTATAAATCGAATATGAAAAGTAATGTGTCATATACTAAAACTTCATATTTGTTATGAATAAAGAGTTAAAATATACTGACGGCGTGTCCTACAGCTGTAGACATAAACTGCATTGACAAACAATGGAAACGGTGACACAAGAATTGCATGAGTTAAATATTCTTTAAATTGCAGTGGGTCTAGGCCGGTCATGTGGGGATATATCTATAATTGTTTCACAATCATGTAATTTAAGGGCTTTAAAGCTATCCACAGACGCCATCTTAGAGGGCCTCAAGTAAAAATGAGGAAATGATGACATTAAGTTTTGGTAATACAAAAATTAAACCCCTTCAACCAATTGAGACATATCAATGTATCTATTATCTATAAACCAGTAAGGGGATCAATGCTTCGCTGGTAAAAACTATATGCAGATCTTTGCTAAATGTCGTCATCAAGTTAAATATGTTGGTAGTCTTCTATCATTATTTATTTATGTTATTTATTTATTTTAATAAAGTACAATTAATTGCATGTGTATGGAAACAGATTTTGTGAAACAGCACAGTATTTTAAAATATATTGACACGTACATAATAAAGGTAAGGCAAAACCAAATGAGGGCATGGACCATGTAAAAATGATATTTTAATATGTGCCTTTATAAATTGATACAGATCATTAAAAATCATTGTTCTAAAATGGTTGTTCATTTACTTAATTCTATGAACAAATATAACAAACAGCAGACCAAACCAGGAACATATGAACACACAATCACAAAGAGTCCCTCGTCCAGATGTATGAATTAATTAGTAATTTCCACTGTTTCTTTCTACCTGGATCACTAATGAAAACTAATGAAAAATCAAATCTGATGTCCAATTAGTAAATGAGTAGGATGAGAAAACAGAATAGGCTGTGACACGACCTGCCTTGCTGAGCTAAACTGTATCAGCACATGTGTTACTGCTGTGACAAGTAAGCACGTGTCTTTGTTATTCCCCATTGGCCTCGCTTTTGCCTCTGGTATGTGTGGCATGCATAGAATTTAAGAGTCCCCTATGGTGCAGCGTCGTCCGTCGTCTGTAGGTTAACCATAGTTATCTCAAAAACGGCAGGAACTAGCATTACCAATTTCTTTTGTAAATAAACAGTACTATCGGATTTTGTTTATTTTTTGGCTTTCTGCATTTACTGAGATTTTATAGGGAAAAAGCTAAAAAAAAACTTTAAAAAATTTCTTCTACGAAACTGTCCGGCCAAATAGGCCAATATTTCTAAGAAATGATCTCTTGATCAATCTATCTCAAGTTTGTTCGATTGGTTTCAGTTCGGAGATTAAACAGGAGGTTGAACTTAGTCATCTGCCAAAAAAAGCTAACTAAAATTAAAATCTCAGAAACGGCTAGAGCTGTCATTACCAAATTTTATACCTATATTTGTCTCATATGTCATATCTGAAATTGAGGTATTGGTGGCGCCACTTGCATTGATCTGTTTATTACAAGAAAAAAATGTAATTTTAGACTCCAGGTTATACTCTGTTTTATGATGAAACTGTTAAGCTGATTGGTTTAAACTTTACAAGAATTATTCTATGGTAGGTTTCTGCCAGTTTTATAAGAAGAGATTGGGTAAATGCAACTTTAAAAAAGCAGTGTAGCCAATTGAAAACTATGATTTATTTTCTTCCTCTGAGTCTACTCGATAATCTGAGTAGGTCATCTGGTCTAATTCTTGTGTCATTTTTTGAATATGTCTGTCTGTTTGTCAGTGATCCTAAATTTCGCCTGCTTTGCTGGACCTTGCTTCTTGCAGTTAGCAATTTTCAGGACACAGTTTTGAGGGAATCCTTTTGGAACTGGAACAACATCTTATTTCTTACATTAAAGTCTTAAAAGAAATTTTTAATGTTTGGGATATGGCCGCTACCATATATTGGCCATACCTCCGACACTATAAACTCTACCTACTAAAACTATAGCTCATTTTGCTTCTATTTACGTTCCCAACTTTTTTTCTGGTAGTCTGTTATCTCAGATGTGTCAGTATATCTGTCTGTTTTGAGCCAAGTCTACTTTCATGATCCTTGTGTGATATATGTCATTCAACATGCAAAACTTTCCAGCAATCGCTCTGAAAGTCATTCAATTGATAGAAAAGCGACAGTTTGTCCTGCTTGTTTCTCTGTCTTATTTCCAGCCATTTCCGGCAAGCGCTCGACCTCTGGTCGTCTAGTCTGTCTGTCTGTTTGTTTGTCTGCACTCTCCTGGCCACAATTTTGCCACAATCACCTTTAAACTTTCAGAGATGATGGAGAATTAAATTTCTAGGTGCCCTATTGTTTTTGGTTAAATTGGTCAAAGGTCAAGGTCAAGGTCGTCAAAAATTCTCAAAACGGTTTTTTCTTCATATCTTTGTGACTATTAGTCGTATCTACTTCAACAATAGCTCATTTTAATCGTCATTCCAAGCCCTGTCATCTGGTGTGTAGCAGACTCAAATTTGCCGTAACCATGGTTACAAATTTGGGGGGAATAGTCATGATATTCGAATATAAGGGGTCTTATTTTTCTAACTTTGTCAGTTTTAAAGCTAGTGTGATCTAGTTTTTTGCATCAGGTAGCATTCAACTAGTACTACAAGATTTTCTAACAAGTATTGCAGTATCTCGTAAAATATCTCGTGAATAGAGATATTTCGAGATTTCATTCATCTTGCGCCAAAGGCCACATTAATGCAGGAATCTTTCTGAAACTGACATATTATAAGTCCTCCACTAGTATCTCGAAATCGTTTTTTCATTTTTTTAATAGGGCCGCTAGGGGGCGCTGGATGCGAACCTCCCGAACATATCATATTTTGGCCATATCTCCAAAATTATAAGCCTCAATTACATAAACTATAGCTTATTTTCTTCCTCTGAGTTTTCTCCATAACCTAGTGTAGTCATCTGGTCACAATTTTGTGACACTTTGTCAGTGTGTCTGTCTGTTTGTCAGTTGTCCTCAAATTCGCCTGCTTGCTCTTGCGTCTCACATATAGCATTCTAAATGGCACAGTTTTGAAAGAATCCTTTTGAAACTATTACATCTTAAGTCTTACACTAATATCTCGAAATAAATTTTTCATTTTCCGGATATGGCCGCTAGAGGGCGCTGAACTCGAACCTCTCCCAACATATCATGCTTTGGCAATATCTCCAAAACTATAAACCTCAGTTACATAACTGTAGCTTTTTTCTTCCTTTGAGTCTTCCCCATAACCTGGAGTAGTCATCTGGACTCAATTTTGAGTCAGTTTGTCAGTGTTTTCGTCTGTTTGTCAGTTGTCCTCAAATTGGCCTGCTTGTTGGCTCTTGCGTCTCACATATAGCATTCTGTAGGCCACAGTTTTGACGGAATCCTTTTGAAACTATTACACCTTATGTCTTACACTAATATCTCGAAACCGATTTTTCATTTTCCAGAATTCGCCGCTAGGGGGCGCTGCACCTGACCCTCACACACATATCATTATATTGGCCATATCTCTAAAACCCAAAGCCTCAATTACATAAACTATAGCTTATGTTCTTACTCTGAGTCTTCTCCATAACCTGGTAAAGTCATCTGGTCTCGGTCTTGGGTCACTTTGTCAGTATGTCCACATAAACTTTATAAACGGAGGGAAAACTGAATGCACAGAGTCATGCAGGAATGCACGATGACACGCGTTTTAGTAAGACAAAGACACGTGTAGATATGAGCGACAATCAGCGCAGTGTGCTCGTTTTGTGTAGGGTCCATCGGGCCAAATGTCAATTCAGGCCCGCAGCCGACGGGATGAATTAATTGGCGTAGCGGGGGCCACGGCCATTTCCTTGTAAAAACTTGTGAATAAATATACGGGACGGGCTGACCATTTTCTCAGGGCCATAGGAACTTCACCATTCCAGTGTGCCCTCAGACCTGGTCAGACCTAAAACGCGTGCCTGCACGTCTGTGCGCATGCAGGTGATTGCTGTCCAAAGTTTCAGTCGGTGTGTCCTTCAGGAAAGGACCCGAACCGTTTTTTTTTTTTTTTTTTTTCATTGCTTGCCGGATATCTTCGATTTCTGCAGGCAGGTTCGCCAGTCGCAAATGTCTGTTTATTGCTTGCCGGAAATCTTCGATTTCGGCAAGCATGTTGGTCAGTTGCGTATGTCTGTTTGTCTGTCTGTCTGTTTGTTGCTTGCCGGAATCAAAGATTTCGGCAAGCATATTACTCAGTTGCGTATGTCTGTTTGTCTGTTTGTTGCTTGCCGGAATCAAAGATTTCGGCAAGCATATTGCTCAGTTGCGTATGTCTGTTTGTTGCTTGCCGGAAATCTTCGATTTCGGCAAGTTGGTTGGTCAGTTGCGTATGTCCATTTGTTTGTTGCTTGCCGGAAATCTTCGATTTCGGCAAGTTGGTTGGTCAGTTGCGTATGTCCATTTGTTTGTTTTTTTGTTTTTTTGTTTATTTGTTTTTTTGTGTGTTTGTCTGCGCTCTCCTGGCCACAATTTTGCAGCAATCGACATGACCCTTACAGGGTTGATTGACAACCGAACATCCTGGAACCCTATTGTTTTTGGTCAACATTGCTCCAAGGTCAAGGGTCAAGGTCACGACAGGTGTGGTTAACGGTTTTTGCACTATAACTTCGCCATAAATAGGCTTTTCCACTTCAGCAATAGCTCATTTTTTTCGTCATCACCTGGCCTTTCTTTTGATATGTAGCTTACTTAAATTTGCCGTTACCATGGTTACATTTTTTGGGCAAAATTCATGGGAATTGGAAATAACACGACCATTTTTTTGTAACTTTGTCAGTTTTTAAGCCAGGCAGATCTAGTTTTCGGCATTTTGTTCCACATGACCAGGTTTACACGACAGAACTAAAAGTTACGCCAAATCTCGCGCCATATCTCGTCAAACGAGAAAAAACGAGACTTCGCGGAAATGCTTATAACTCGGCGACTTTTACAGCTAGACAGGTCTGGTTTTCGGCATTTCGTTCCACCAAACAAGCTTGACACGACAGAGCTGCAAGACAGGCCAAATCTCGCACCGTATCTCGTCAAACGAGAAAACACGGGATGTCACGGAAATGCTTATAACTGGGCCAGTTTTACAGCTAGACACGTCTGGTTTTCGGCATTTAGTTCCACTAGACCAGCTTGACATGACAGATATGCAAGTCTGGCAAAATCTCGCACCGTATCTCGTCAAACGAGAAAACACGAAATTTCACGGAAATGCTTATAACTCGGCCAGTTTTACAGCTAGACACGTCTGGTTTCCGGCATTTCCTTCCACATGACCAGCTTGACACGATAGATGTGCAAGTCAGGCCAAATCTCGCACCCTATCTCGTCAAACGAGAAAACACGAGATTTCACGGAAATGGTTATAACTCGGCGAGTTTTACAGCTAGACAGGTCTAGTTTTCGGCATTTTCTTTCACATGACCTGCTGGACATGACAGAACTGAAAGTCAGGCCGAATGTCGCACCGTATCTCGTGAAACGAGAAAACATGTGATTTCACGGCATTGGTTATAACTCGGCGAGTTTTACAGATAGACACGTCTGGTTTTCGGCATTTTGTTCCACTAGACCAGCTTGACACGACAGACATGCATGTCAGGCAAAATGTCGCACCGTATCCCGTCAAACGAGAAAACACGAGATTTCACGGAACTGCAGCTAGACAGGTCTAGTTTTCGGCATTTAGTTCCACATGACCCGCTTGACATGACAAACCTGCAAGACTGGCCAAATCTCGCACCATATCTCGTCAAACGATAAAAAAGGAGATTTCACAGAAATGCTAATAACTCGGCGACTTTTACAGCTAGACAGATGTAGTTTTCGCCATATCTAACATTTAGAGAGTTTGATATGACAAACCTGAAAACGTCTCACTGCTTCTTGTCAAACGAGATTAACGGGATTTCATGAAAAAATTTTGAACTTGGTCCCTTTTACACTAGAAAGATATGCAGCTGTTAAAGGTCAGCATGCATAAATAAACATATTATCCGTTTCTGCTGCCCCCACAATGTTGCTCATTCATATGACTGTTTCTACATGCACTCTCTGTCTATCTGTCTGTATCATTTCCATTTCCGGCAAGCGCGTGACCTCTGGTCATCTTGTTTTTTTGTTTATTTGTTTTTTTGTGTGTTTGTCTGCGCTCTCCTGGCCACAATTTTGCAGCAATCGACATGACCCTTACAGGGTTGATTGACAACCGAACACCCTGGAACCCTATTGTTTTTGGTCAACATTGCTCCAAGGTCAAGGGTCAAGGTCACGACAGGTGTGGTTAACGGTTTTTGCACTATAACTTCGCCATAAATAGGCTTATCCACTTCTGCAATAGTTCATTTTTTTCGTCATCACCTGGCCTTTCTTTTGATATGTAGCTTACTTAAATTTGCCGTTACCATGGTTACATTTTTTGGGCAAAAATCATGGGAATTGGTAATAACACGACCATTTTTTTGTAACTTTGTCAGTTTTTAAGCTAGGCAGATCTAGTTTTCGGCATTTTGTTCCACATGACCAGCTTGACACGACAGAACTGAAAGTCACGCCAAATCTCGCGCCATATCTCGTCAAACGAGAAAAAACGAGACTTCGCGGAAATGCTTATAACTCGGCGACTTTTACAGCTAGACAGGTCTGGTTTTCGGCATTACGTTCCACCAAACAAGCTTGACACGACAGAGATGCAAGACAGGCCAAATCTCGCACCGTATCTCGTCAAACGAGAAAACACGGGATTTCACGGAAATGCTTATAACTGGGCCAGTTTTACAGCTAGACACGTCTGGTTTTCGGCATTTAGTTCCACTAGATCAGCTTGACACGACAGATATGCAAGTGCCGTTACCATGGTTACATTTTTTGGGCAAAAATCATGAAAATTGGAAATAACACGACCATTTTTTGTAACTTTGTCAGTTTTTAAGCTAGGCAGATCTAGTTTTCGGCATTTTGTTCCACATGGCCAGCTTGACACGACAGAACTGAAAGTCACGCTAAATCTCGCGCCATATCTCGTCAAACGAGAAAAAACGAGACTTCGCGGAAATGCTTATAACTCGGCGACTTTTACAGCTAGACAGGTCTGGTTTTCGGCATTTCGTTCCACCAAACAAGCTTGACACGACAGAGCTGCAAGACAGGCCAAATCTCGCACCGTATCTCGTCAAACGAGAAAACACGGGATTTCACGGAAATGCTTATAACTGGGCCAGTTTTACAGCTAGACACGTGTGGTTTTCGGCATTTAGTTCCACTAGACCAGCTTGACACGACAGATATGCAAGTCTGGCAAAATCTCGCACCGTATCTCGTCAAACGAGAAAACACGAAATTTCACGGAAATGCTTATAACTCGGCCAGTTTTACAGCTAGACACGTCTGGTTTCCGGCATTTCCTTCCACATGACCAGCTTGACACGATAGATGTGCAAGTCAGGCCAAATCTCGCACCCTATCTCATCAAACGAGAAAACACGAGATTTAACGGAAATGCTTATAACTCGGCGAGTTTTACAGCTAGACAGGTCTAGTTTTCGGCATTTTCTTTCACATGACCTGCTGGACATGACAGAACTGAAAGTCAGGACGAATGTCGCACCGTATCTCGTCAAACGAGAAAACATGAGATTTCACGGCATTGGTTATAACTCGGCGAGTTTTACAGCTAGACAGGTCTAGTTTTCGGCATTTAGTTCCACATGACCCGCTTGACATGACAAACCTGCAAGACTGGCCAAATCTCGCACCATATCTCGTCAAACGAGAAAACACGAGAGTACACGGAAATGCTTATAACTCGGCGACTTTTACAGGCAGACGGATCTAGTTTTCGCCATTTCGTAACGTTTGGCCGTCTTGACATAATAAAACTGCTCATCTTGCCAAATCTCGTACTATATCTCGTCAAGCGAGAAAAAAACATGATTTCACGTAAATGCTGATAACACGGCGACTTTTGCAGCTAGACAGGTCTAGTTTCCGGCATTTTGTAATATTTGACAAACCTGACATGACAAAACTGGAAATCTCGCCAAAGCTCGCACCATTTCCCGTCAAACGAGAAAACACGAGATTTCATGCAAATGCTTATAACTCAGCGGCTTTTATAGCTAGACAGGTCTAGTTTTCGGCATTTCATAACATTTGGCCAG
This sequence comes from Sipunculus nudus, assembly GCA_026874595.1. NCBI lineage: Eukaryota > Metazoa > Annelida > Sipuncula > Golfingiida > Sipunculidae > Sipunculus > Sipunculus nudus. Next base: position 65,548,234 of record CM049310.1, read on the forward strand.
CTTGACATGACAAACCTGAAAAACGTCTCACTGCTTCTTGTCAAACGAGATTAACGGGATTTCATGAAAAAATTTTGAACTTGGTCCCTTTTACACTAGAAAGATATGCAGCTGTTAAAGGTCAGCATGCATAAATAAACATATTATCCGTTTCTGCTGCCCCCACAATGTTGCTCATTCATATGACTGTTTCTACATGCACTCTCTGTCTATCTGTCTGTATCATTTCCATTTCCGGCAAGCGCGTGACCTCTGGTCATCTTGTCTGTCTGTCTGTTTGTTTGTCTGCACTCTCCTGGCCACAATTTTGCCACAATCACCTTTAAACTTTCAGAGATGATGGAGAATTAAATTTCTAGGTGCCCTATTGTTTTTGGTTAAAATAGGTCAAAGGTCAAGGTCAAGGTCGTCAAAAATTCTCAAAACGGTTTTTTCTTCATATCTTTGTGACTATTAGTCGTATCTACTTCAACAATAGCTCATTTTAATCGTCATTCCAAGCCCTGTCATCTGGTGTGTAGCAGACTCAAATTTGCCGTAACCATGGTTACAAATTTGGGGGGAATAGTCATGATATTCGAATATAAGGGGTCTTATTTTTCTAACTTTGTCAGTTTTAAAGCTAGTGTGATCTAGTTTTTTGCATCAGGTAGCATTCAACTAGTACTACAAGATTTTCTAACAAGTATTGCAGTATCTCGTAAAATATCTCGTGAATAGAGATATTTCGAGATTTCATTCATCTTGCGCCAAAGGCCACATTAATGCAGGAATCTTTCTGAAACTGACATATTATAAGTCCTCCACTAGTATCTCGAAATCGTTTTTTCATTTTTTTAATAGGGCCGCTAGGGGGCGCTGGATGCGAACCTCCCGAACATATCATATTTTGGCCATATCTCCAAAATTATAAGCCTCAATTACATAAACTATAGCTTATTTTCTTCCTCTGAGTTTTCTCCATAACCTAGTGTAGTCATCTGGTCACAATTTTGTGACACTTTGTCAGTGTGTCTGTCTGTTTGTCAGTTGTCCTCAAATTCGCCTGCTTGCTCTTGCGTCTCACATATAGCATTCTAAATGGCACAGTTTTGAAAGAATCCTTTTGAAACTATTACATCTTAAGTCTTACACTAATATCTCGAAATAAATTTTTCATTTTCCGGATATGGCCGCTAGAGGGCGCTGAACTCGAACCTCTCCCAACATATCATGCTTTGGCAATATCTCCAAAACTATAAACCTCAGTTACATAACTGTAGCTTTTTTCTTCCTTTGAGTCTTCCCCATAACCTGGAGTAGTCATCTGGACTCAATTTTGAGTCAGTTTGTCAGTGTTTTCGTCTGTTTGTCAGTTGTCCTCAAATTGGCCTGCTTGTTGGCTCTTGCGTCTCACATATAGCATTCTGTAGGCCACAGTTTTGACGGAATCCTTTTGAAACTATTACACCTTATGTCTTACACTAATATCTCGAAACCGATTTTTCATTTTCCAGAATTCGCCGCTAGGGGGCGCTGCACCTGACCCTCACACACATATCATTATATTGGCCATATCTCTAAAACCCAAAGCCTCAATTACATAAACTATAGCTTATGTTCTTACTCTGAGTCTTCTCCATAACCTGGTAAAGTCATCTGGTCTCGGTCTTGGGTCACTTTGTCAGTATGTCCACATAAACTTTATAAACGGAGGGAAAACTGAATGCACAGAGTCATGCAGGAATGCACGATGACACGCGTTTTAGTAAGACAAAGACACGTGTAGATATGAGCGACAATCAGCGCAGTGTGCTCGTTTTGTGTAGGGTCCATCGGGCCAAATGTCAATTCAGGCCCGCAGCCGACGGGATGAATTAATTGGCGTAGCGGGGGCCACGGCCATTTCCTTGTAAAAACTTGTGAATAAATATACGGGACGGGCTGACCATTTTCTCAGGGCCATAGGAACTTCACCATTCCAGTGTGCCCTCAGACCTGGTCAGACCTAAAACGCGTGCCTGCACGTCTGTGCGCATGCAGGTGATTGCTGTCCAAAGTTTCAGTCGGTGTGTCCTTCAGGAAAGGACCCGAACCGTTTTTTTTTTTTTTTTTTTTCATTGCTTGCCGGATATCTTCGATTTCTGCAGGCAGGTTCGCCAGTCGCAAATGTCTGTTTATTGCTTGCCGGAAATCTTCGATTTCGGCAAGCATGTTGGTCAGTTGCGTATGTCTGTTTGTCTGTCTGTCTGTTTGTTGCTTGCCGGAATCAAAGATTTCGGCAAGCATATTACTCAGTTGCGTATGTCTGTTTGTCTGTTTGTTGCTTGCCGGAATCAAAGATTTCGGCAAGCATATTGCTCAGTTGCGTATGTCTGTTTGTTGCTTGCCGGAAATCTTCGATTTCGGCAAGTTGGTTGGTCAGTTGCGTATGTCCATTTGTTTGTTGCTTGCCGGAAATCTTCGATTTCGGCAAGTTGGTTGGTCAGTTGCGTATGTCCATTTGTTTGTTTTTTTGTTTTTTTGTTTATTTGTTTTTTTGTGTGTTTGTCTGCGCTCTCCTGGCCACAATTTTGCAGCAATCGACATGACCCTTACAGGGTTGATTGACAACCGAACATCCTGGAACCCTATTGTTTTTGGTCAACATTGCTCCAAGGTCAAGGGTCAAGGTCACGACAGGTGTGGTTAACGGTTTTTGCACTATAACTTCGCCATAAATAGGCTTTTCCACTTCAGCAATAGCTCATTTTTTTCGTCATCACCTGGCCTTTCTTTTGATATGTAGCTTACTTAAATTTGCCGTTACCATGGTTACATTTTTTGGGCAAAATTCATGGGAATTGGAAATAACACGACCATTTTTTTGTAACTTTGTCAGTTTTTAAGCCAGGCAGATCTAGTTTTCGGCATTTTGTTCCACATGACCAGCTTTACACGACAGAACTAAAAGTTACGCCAAATCTCGCGCCATATCTCGTCAAACGAGAAAAAACGAGACTTCGCGGAAATGCTTATAACTCGGCGACTTTTACAGCTAGACAGGTCTGGTTTTCGGCATTTCGTTCCACCAAACAAGCTTGACACGACAGAGCTGCAAGACAGGCCAAATCTCGCACCGTATCTCGTCAAACGAGAAAACACGGGATGTCACGGAAATGCTTATAACTGGGCCAGTTTTACAGCTAGACACGTCTGGTTTTCGGCATTTAGTTCCACTAGACCAGCTTGACATGACAGATATGCAAGTCTGGCAAAATCTCGCACCGTATCTCGTCAAACGAGAAAACACGAAATTTCACGGAAATGCTTATAACTCGGCCAGTTTTACAGCTAGACACGTCTGGTTTCCGGCATTTCCTTCCACATGACCAGCTTGACACGATAGATGTGCAAGTCAGGCCAAATCTCGCACCCTATCTCGTCAAACGAGAAAACACGAGATTTCACGGAAATGGTTATAACTCGGCGAGTTTTACAGCTAGACAGGTCTAGTTTTCGGCATTTTCTTTCACATGACCTGCTGGACATGACAGAACTGAAAGTCAGGCCGAATGTCGCACCGTATCTCGTGAAACGAGAAAACATGTGATTTCACGGCATTGGTTATAACTCGGCGAGTTTTACAGATAGACACGTCTGGTTTTCGGCATTTTGTTCCACTAGACCAGCTTGACACGACAGACATGCATGTCAGGCAAAATGTCGCACCGTATCCCGTCAAACGAGAAAACACGAGATTTCACGGAACTGCAGCTAGACAGGTCTAGTTTTCGGCATTTAGTTCCACATGACCCGCTTGACATGACAAACCTGCAAGACTGGCCAAATCTCGCACCATATCTCGTCAAACGATAAAAAAGGAGATTTCACAGAAATGCTAATAACTCGGCGACTTTTACAGCTAGACAGATGTAGTTTTCGCCATATCTAACATTTAGAGAGTTTGATATGACAAACCTGAAAACGTCTCACTGCTTCTTGTCAAACGAGATTAACGGGATTTCATGAAAAAATTTTGAACTTGGTCCCTTTTACACTAGAAAGATATGCAGCTGTTAAAGGTCAGCATGCATAAATAAACATATTATCCGTTTCTGCTGCCCCCACAATGTTGCTCATTCATATGACTGTTTCTACATGCACTCTCTGTCTATCTGTCTGTATCATTTCCATTTCCGGCAAGCGCGTGACCTCTGGTCATCTTGTTTTTTTGTTTATTTGTTTTTTTGTGTGTTTGTCTGCGCTCTCCTGGCCACAATTTTGCAGCAATCGACATGACCCTTACAGGGTTGATTGACAACCGAACACCCTGGAACCCTATTGTTTTTGGTCAACATTGCTCCAAGGTCAAGGGTCAAGGTCACGACAGGTGTGGTTAACGGTTTTTGCACTATAACTTCGCCATAAATAGGCTTATCCACTTCTGCAATAGTTCATTTTTTTCGTCATCACCTGGCCTTTCTTTTGATATGTAGCTTACTTAAATTTGCCGTTACCATGGTTACATTTTTTGGGCAAAAATCATGGGAATTGGTAATAACACGACCATTTTTTTGTAACTTTGTCAGTTTTTAAGCTAGGCAGATCTAGTTTTCGGCATTTTGTTCCACATGACCAGCTTGACACGACAGAACTGAAAGTCACGCCAAATCTCGCGCCATATCTCGTCAAACGAGAAAAAACGAGACTTCGCGGAAATGCTTATAACTCGGCGACTTTTACAGCTAGACAGGTCTGGTTTTCGGCATTACGTTCCACCAAACAAGCTTGACACGACAGAGATGCAAGACAGGCCAAATCTCGCACCGTATCTCGTCAAACGAGAAAACACGGGATTTCACGGAAATGCTTATAACTGGGCCAGTTTTACAGCTAGACACGTCTGGTTTTCGGCATTTAGTTCCACTAGATCAGCTTGACACGACAGATATGCAAGTGCCGTTACCATGGTTACATTTTTTGGGCAAAAATCATGAAAATTGGAAATAACACGACCATTTTTTGTAACTTTGTCAGTTTTTAAGCTAGGCAGATCTAGTTTTCGGCATTTTGTTCCACATGGCCAGCTTGACACGACAGAACTGAAAGTCACGCTAAATCTCGCGCCATATCTCGTCAAACGAGAAAAAACGAGACTTCGCGGAAATGCTTATAACTCGGCGACTTTTACAGCTAGACAGGTCTGGTTTTCGGCATTTCGTTCCACCAAACAAGCTTGACACGACAGAGCTGCAAGACAGGCCAAATCTCGCACCGTATCTCGTCAAACGAGAAAACACGGGATTTCACGGAAATGCTTATAACTGGGCCAGTTTTACAGCTAGACACGTGTGGTTTTCGGCATTTAGTTCCACTAGACCAGCTTGACACGACAGATATGCAAGTCTGGCAAAATCTCGCACCGTATCTCGTCAAACGAGAAAACACGAAATTTCACGGAAATGCTTATAACTCGGCCAGTTTTACAGCTAGACACGTCTGGTTTCCGGCATTTCCTTCCACATGACCAGCTTGACACGATAGATGTGCAAGTCAGGCCAAATCTCGCACCCTATCTCATCAAACGAGAAAACACGAGATTTAACGGAAATGCTTATAACTCGGCGAGTTTTACAGCTAGACAGGTCTAGTTTTCGGCATTTTCTTTCACATGACCTGCTGGACATGACAGAACTGAAAGTCAGGACGAATGTCGCACCGTATCTCGTCAAACGAGAAAACATGAGATTTCACGGCATTGGTTATAACTCGGCGAGTTTTACAGCTAGACAGGTCTAGTTTTCGGCATTTAGTTCCACATGACCCGCTTGACATGACAAACCTGCAAGACTGGCCAAATCTCGCACCATATCTCGTCAAACGAGAAAACACGAGAGTACACGGAAATGCTTATAACTCGGCGACTTTTACAGGCAGACGGATCTAGTTTTCGCCATTTCGTAACGTTTGGCCGTCTTGACATAATAAAACTGCTCATCTTGCCAAATCTCGTACTATATCTCGTCAAGCGAGAAAAAAACATGATTTCACGTAAATGCTGATAACACGGCGACTTTTGCAGCTAGACAGGTCTAGTTTCCGGCATTTTGTAATATTTGACAAACCTGACATGACAAAACTGGAAATCTCGCCAAAGCTCGCACCATTTCCCGTCAAACGAGAAAACACGAGATTTCATGCAAATGCTTATAACTCAGCGGCTTTTATAGCTAGACAGGTCTAGTTTTCGGCATTTCATAACATTTGGCCAGCTTGACATGACAAACCTGAAAAACGTCTCACTGCTTCTTGTCAAACGAGATTAACGGGATTTCATGAAAAAATTTTGAACTTGGTCCCTTTTACACTAGAAAGATATGCAGCTGTTAAAGGTCAGCATGCATAAATAAACATATTATCCGTTTCTGCTGCCCCCACAATGTTGCTCATTCATATGACTGTTTCTACATGCACTCTCTGTCTATCTGTCTGTATCATTTCCATTTCCGGCAAGCGCGTGACCTCTGGTCATCTTGTCTGTCTGTCTGTTTGTTTGTCTGCACTCTCCTGGCCACAATTTTGCCACAATCACCTTTAAACTTTCAGAGATGATGGAGAATTAAATTTCTAGGTGCCCTATTGTTTTTGGTTAAAATAGGTCAAAGGTCAAGGTCAAGGTCGTCAAAAATTCTCAAAACGGTTTTTTCTTCATATCTTTGTGACTATTAGTCGTATCTACTTCAACAATAGCTCATTTTAATCGTCATTCCAAGCCCTGTCATCTGGTGTGTAGCAGACTCAAATTTGCCGTAACCATGGTTACAAATTTGGGGGGAATAGTCATGATATTCGAATATAAGGGGTCTTATTTTTCTAACTTTGTCAGTTTTAAAGCTAGTGTGATCTAGTTTTTTGCATCAGGTAGCATTCAACTAGTACTACAAGATTTTCTAACAAGTATTGCAGTATCTCGTAAAATATCTCGTGAATAGAGATATTTCGAGATTTCATTCATCTTGCGCCAAAGGCCACATTAATGCAGGAATCTTTCTGAAACTGACATATTATAAGTCCTCCACTAGTATCTCGAAATCGTTTTTTCATTTTTTTAATAGGGCCGCTAGGGGGCGCTGGATGCGAACCTCCCGAACATATCATATTTTGGCCATATCTCCAAAATTATAAGCCTCAATTACATAAACTATAGCTTATTTTCTTCCTCTGAGTTTTCTCCATAACCTAGTGTAGTCATCTGGTCACAATTTTGTGACACTTTGTCAGTGTGTCTGTCTGTTTGTCAGTTGTCCTCAAATTCGCCTGCTTGCTCTTGCGTCTCACATATAGCATTCTAAATGGCACAGTTTTGAAAGAATCCTTTTGAAACTATTACATCTTAAGTCTTACACTAATATCTCGAAATAAATTTTTCATTTTCCGGATATGGCCGCTAGAGGGCGCTGAACTCGAACCTCTCCCAACATATCATGCTTTGGCAATATCTCCAAAACTATAAACCTCAGTTACATAACTGTAGCTTTTTTCTTCCTTTGAGTCTTCCCCATAACCTGGAGTAGTCATCTGGACTCAATTTTGAGTCAGTTTGTCAGTGTTTTCGTCTGTTTGTCAGTTGTCCTCAAATTGGCCTGCTTGTTGGCTCTTGCGTCTCACATATAGCATTCTGTAGGCCACAGTTTTGACGGAATCCTTTTGAAACTATTACACCTTATGTCTTACACTAATATCTCGAAACCGATTTTTCATTTTCCAGAATTCGCCGCTAGGGGGCGCTGCACCTGACCCTCACACACATATCATTATATTGGCCATATCTCTAAAACCCAAAGCCTCAATTACATAAACTATAGCTTATGTTCTTACTCTGAGTCTTCTCCATAACCTGGTAAAGTCATCTGGTCTCGGTCTTGGGTCACTTTGTCAGTATGTCCACATAAACTTTATAAACGGAGGGAAAACTGAATGCACAGAGTCATGCAGGAATGCACGATGACACGCGTTTTAGTAAGACAAAGACACGTGTAGATATGAGCGACAATCAGCGCAGTGTGCTCGTTTTGTGTAGGGTCCATCGGGCCAAATGTCAATTCAGGCCCGCAGCCGACGGGATGAATTAATTGGCGTAGCGGGGGCCACGGCCATTTCCTTGTAAAAACTTGTGAATAAATATACGGGACGGGCTGACCATTTTCTCAGGGCCATAGGAACTTCACCATTCCAGTGTGCCCTCAGACCTGGTCAGACCTAAAACGCGTGCCTGCACGTCTGTGCGCATGCAGGTGATTGCTGTCCAAAGTTTCAGTCGGTGTGTCCTTCAGGAAAGGACCCGAACCGTTTTTTTTTTTTTTTTTTTTCATTGCTTGCCGGATATCTTCGATTTCTGCAGGCAGGTTCGCCAGTCGCAAATGTCTGTTTATTGCTTGCCGGAAATCTTCGATTTCGGCAAGCATGTTGGTCAGTTGCGTATGTCTGTTTGTCTGTCTGTCTGTTTGTTGCTTGCCGGAATCAAAGATTTCGGCAAGCATATTACTCAGTTGCGTATGTCTGTTTGTCTGTTTGTTGCTTGCCGGAATCAAAGATTTCGGCAAGCATATTGCTCAGTTGCGTATGTCTGTTTGTTGCTTGCCGGAAATCTTCGATTTCGGCAAGTTGGTTGGTCAGTTGCGTATGTCCATTTGTTTGTTGCTTGCCGGAAATCTTCGATTTCGGCAAGTTGGTTGGTCAGTTGCGTATGTCCATTTGTTTGTTTTTTTGTTTTTTTGTTTATTTGTTTTTTTGTGTGTTTGTCTGCGCTCTCCTGGCCACAATTTTGCAGCAATCGACATGACCCTTACAGGGTTGATTGACAACCGAACATCCTGGAACCCTATTGTTTTTGGTCAACATTGCTCCAAGGTCAAGGGTCAAGGTCACGACAGGTGTGGTTAACGGTTTTTGCACTATAACTTCGCCATAAATAGGCTTTTCCACTTCTGCAATAGCTCATTTTTTTCGTCATCACCTGGCCTTTCTTTTGATATGTAGCTTACTTAAATTTGCCGTTACCATGGTTACATTTTTTGGGCAAAATTCATGGGAATTGGAAATAACACGACCATTTTTTTGTAACTTTGTCAGTTTTTAAGCCAGGCAGATCTAGTTTTCGGCATTTTGTTCCACATGACCAGCTTTACACGACAGAACTAAAAGTTACGCCAAATCTCGCGCCATATCTCGTCAAACGAGAAAAAACGAGACTTCGCGGAAATGCTTATAACTCGGCGACTTTTACAGCTAGACAGGTCTGGTTTTCGGCATTTCGTTCCACCAAACAAGCTTGACACGACAGAGCTGCAAGACAGGCCAAATCTCGCACCGTATCTCGTCAAACGAGAAAACACGGGATGTCACGGAAATGCTTATAACTGGGCCAGTTTTACAGCTAGACACGTCTGGTTTTCGGCATTTAGTTCCACTAGACCAGCTTGACACGACAGATATGCAAGTCTGGCAAAATCTCGCACCGTATCTCGTCAAACGAGAAAACACGAAATTTCACGGAAATGCTTATAACTCGGCCAGTTTTACAGCTAGAGACGTCTGGTTTCCGGCATTTCCTTCCACATGACCAGCTTGACACGATAGATGTGCAAGTCAGGCCAAATCTCGCACCCTATCTCGTCAAACGAGAAAACACGAGATTTCACGGAAATGGTTATAACTCGGCGAGTTTTACAGCTAGACAGGTCTAGTTTTCGGCATTTTCTTTCACATGACCTGCTGGACATGACAGAACTGAAAGTCAGGCCGAATGTCGCACCGTATCTCGTGAAACGAGAAAACATGTGATTTCACGGCATTGGTTATAACTCGGCGAGTTTTACAGATAGACACGTCTGGTTTTCGGCATTTTGTTCCACTAGACCAGCTTGACACGACAGACATGCATGTCAGGCAAAATGTCGCACCGTATCCCGTCAAACGAGAAAACACGAGATTTCACGGAACTGCAGCTAGACAGGTCTAGTTTTCGGCATTTAGTTCCACATGACCCGCTTGACATGACAAACCTGCAAGACTGGCCAAATCTCGCACCATATCTCGTCAAACGATAAAAAAGGAGATTTCACAGAAATGCTAATAACTCGGCGACTTTTACAGCTAGACAGATGTAGTTTTCGCCATATCTAACATTTAGAGAGTTTGATATGACAAACCTGAAAACGTCTCACTGCTTCTTGTCAAACGAGATTAACGGGATTTCATGAAAAAATTTTGAACTTGGTCCCTTTTACACTAGAAAGATATGCAGCTGTTAAAGGTCAGCATGCATAAATAAACATATTATCCGTTTCTGCTGCCCCCACAATGTTGCTCATTCATATGACTGTTTCTACATGCACTCTCTGTCTATCTGTCTGTATCATTTCCATTTCCGGCAAGCGCGTGACCTCTGGTCATCTTGTTTTTTTGTTTATTTGTTTTTTTGTGTGTTTGTCTGTGCTCTCCTGGCCACAATTTTGCAGCAATCGACATGACCCTTACAGGGTTGATTGACAACCGAACACCCTGGAACCCTATTGTTTTTGGTCAACATTGCTCCAAGGTCAAGGGTCAAGGTCACGACAGGTGTGGTTAACGGTTTTTGCACTATAACTTCGCCATAAATAGGCTTATCCACTTCTGCAATAGCTCATTTTTTTCGTCATCACCTGGCCTTTCTTTTGATATGTAGCTTACTTAAATTTGCCGTTACCATGGTTACATTTTTTTGGGCAAAAATCATGGGAATTGGAAATAACACGACCATTTTTTTGTAACTTTGTCAGTTTTTAAGCTAGGCAGATCTAGTTTTCGGCATTTTGTTCCACATGACCAGCTTGACACGACAGAACTGAAAGTCACGCCAAATCTCGCGCCATATCTCGTCAAACGAGAAAAAACGAGACTTCGCGGAAATGCTTATAACTCGGCGACTTTTGCATCAATCAACTTGAAACTTACAGGCTTGATTGAGAAAACGATTTCTAGGTGCCCTATTGTTTTTGGTCAATATTGCTCCAAGGTCAAGGGTCAAGGTCACGACAGGTATGGTTAACGGTTTTTGCACTATAACTTCGCCATAAATAGGCTTATCCACTTCTGCAATAGCTCATTTTTTTCGTCATCACCTGGCCTTTCTTTTGACATGTAGGTTACTTAAATTTGCCGTTACCATGGTTACATTTTTGGGCAAAAATCATGGAAATTGGAAATAACACGACCATTTTTTGTAACTTTGTCAGTTTTTAAGCTAGGCAGATCTAGTTTTCGGCATTTTGTTCCACATGACCAGCTTGACACGACAGAACTCAAAGTCACGCCAAATCTCGCGCCATATCTCGTCAAACGAGAAAAAACGAGACTTCGCGGAAATGCTTATAACTCGGCGACTTTTACAGCTAGACAGGTCTGGTTTTCGGCATTTCGTTCCACCAAACAAGCTTGACACGACAGAGCTGCAAGACAGGCCAAATCTCGCACCGTATCTCGTCAAACGAGAAAACACGGGATGTCACGGAAATGCTTATAACTGGGCCAGTTTTACAGCTAGACACGTCTGGTTTTCGGCATTTAGTTCCACTAGACCAGCTTGACACGACAGATATGCAAGTCTGGCAAAATCTCGCACCGTATCTCGTCAAACGAGAAAACACGAAATTTCACGGAAATGCTTATAACTCGGCCAGTTTTACAGCTAGAGACGTCTGGTTTCCGGCATTTCCTTCCACATGACCAGCTTGACACGATAGATGTGCAAGTCAGGCCAAATCTCGCACCCTATCTCGTCAAACGAGAAAACACGAGATTTCACGGAAATGGTTATAACTCGGCGAGTTTTACAGCTAGACAGGTCTAGTTTTCGGCATTTTCTTTCACATGACCTGCTGGACATGACAGAACTGAAAGTCAGGCCGAATGTCGCACCGTATCTCGTGAAACGAGAAAACATGTGATTTCACGGCATTGGTTATAACTCGGCGAGTTTTACAGATAGACACGTCTGGTTTTCGGCATTTTGTTCCACTAGACCAGCTTGACACGACAGACATGCATGTCAGGCAAAATGTCGCACCGTATCCCGTCAAACGAGAAAACACGAGATTTCACGGAACTGCAGCTAGACAGGTCTAGTTTTCGGCATTTAGTTCCACATGACCCGCTTGACATGACAAACCTGCAAGACTGGCCAAATCTCGCACCATATCTCGTCAAACGATAAAAAAGGAGATTTCACAGAAATGCTAATAACTCGGCGACTTTTACAGCTAGACAGATGTAGTTTTCGCCATATCTAACATTTAGAGAGTTTGATATGACAAACCTGAAAACGTCTCACTGCTTCTTGTCAAACGAGATTAACGGGATTTCATGAAAAAATTTTGAACTTGGTCCCTTTTACACTAGAAAGATATGCAGCTGTTAAAGGTCAGCATGCATAAATAAACATATTATCCGTTTCTGCTGCCCCCACAATGTTGCTCATTCATATGACTGTTTCTACATGCACTCTCTGTCTATCTGTCTGTATCATTTCCATTTCCGGCAAGCGCGTGACCTCTGGTCATCTTGTTTTTTTGTTTATTTGTTTTTTTGTGTGTTTGTCTGTGCTCTCCTGGCCACAATTTTGCAGCAATCGACATGACCCTTACAGGGTTGATTGACAACCGAACACCCTGGAACCCTATTGTTTTTGGTCAACATTGCTCCAAGGTCAAGGGTCAAGGTCACGACAGGTGTGGTTAACGGTTTTTGCACTATAACTTCGCCATAAATAGGCTTATCCACTTCTGCAATAGCTCATTTTTTTCGTCATCACCTGGCCTTTCTTTTGATATGTAGCTTACTTAAATTTGCCGTTACCATGGTTACATTTTTTGGGCAAAAATCATGGGAATTGGAAATAACACGACTATTTTTTTGTAACTTTGTCAGTTTTTAAGATAGGCAGATCTAGTTTTCGGCATTTTGTTCCACATGACCAGCTTGACACGACAGAACTGAAAGTCACGCCAAATCTCGCGCCATATCTCGTCAATCGAGAAAAAACGAGACTTCGCGGAAATGCTTATAACTCGGCGACTTTTACAGCTAGACAGGTCTGGTTTTCGGCGTTTCGTTCCACCAAACAAGCTTGACGCGACAGAGCTGCAAGACAGGCCAAATCTCGCACCGTATCTCGTCAAACGAGAAAACACGGGATTTCACGGAAATGCTTATAACTGGGCCAGTTTTACAGCTAGACACGTCTGGTTTTTGGCATTTAGTTCCACTAGACCAGCTTGACACGACAGATATGCAAGTGCCGTTACCATGGTTACATTTTTGGGCAAAAATCATGGAAATTGGAAATAACACGACCATTTTTTGTAACTTTGTCAATTTATAAGCTACAGACGTCTGGTTTTGGTCATTATGTACCTTATAGGCAGCTTGACATGATAAAACTGAAAGTCTCGCCAAATCTCGCACCATTTCTCGTCAAACGAGAGTCTTTGAGATTTCATTAAATAAGACCTACAGGTTGCATTTTTAGCTCAGCTGACTATAAGTCATCTGAGCTATAGTCGTGGTCCATTGTCCGTCGTCCGTCCGTCTGTCCGTCCGTCCGTCCGTCCGTCCGTCCGTCCGTCCGTAGATGTGGCACGTTTTGAAACCGTAAGACCTAGGAATCCAAAATTCAGCATAATGTTAGATGTCCCCAAGATCTCCTACCAAGCCAAAAACTGGGTCTTTGCGACTTCATTCCTTTGAGAAATTAAGGAAAAACCTCAATTTTTTATTTAAAACCTATTTTCACACTTTAGGACTGCCTAATATCAAAACCACTCATCTGTTTTTCCTCATATTTCCTATAAATAATCCTCTTTATAATTCCTATGTACATGCCAGAAATTAGGTCTGTATTATTTAATTTAAAAAAGTTATGGGCCCAAACATAATGCATTTTTTAAATAATCAGGAAAGAAATTTTATCACTTAACACAAAACTTGTTAAAGCTAAGCACTTTTTTTCCAGTAATATTACTTTTATTAATCAAAATTAAATTGTATACCTAAAATTAGATCAAAATCTTTTAAATTTTTAAAAATATTAGCAAAAATAAAAAATTGGTACCTTAAATTTTGCCCAACTTTGACCATGGCACGTTTTTTTGCTGTAACTGCTGTGGATTTAATTTTCACAGCATGTTTTTGTTAGCATTTCAACTGTTAACACCAAAAATTTGAAACCAGTTGATCAAAAACTGTAGATTTTATTCAAGTTTTCAAGCACCATGTCACATATTGCTAGTGTTATGCAGTTTGCTAGAGCTCAGCTCCCGAGCTTCAGCTCTAAGTTCCTTAAATTTGGCATACAGTTAGATTTCTCCAAAATCCCCTACCATGCCAAGAATTTGGTCACTAGGACTTAATTCCTTCAAGATATCAATGAAAAACTTAATTTTTCCATTAAAAACCCAATGTTACACTTTAAGACTGCCTAATATCAAAACCACTGATCTGACTTTGATCATATATAATATACATATTTTTCTATACATTCACTATGCACATGCCAGAAATGATGTCAGTATTGTGTATTTTTTTTAAGTTATGGGCCCAAACATAATGCACTTTGTAAAAAATCAAGAAATATATTTACTCCCTTAACAAGGGCATTGCTGAAGCTAGAGATTTTTTTTGTCAGGGATGTAACATTATTTAATCAAGATTCAATTGAATACCCAAAATTAGTTCTGAATTTTTCAAATTTTATAAGTTATTAGTATAAATATAAAATTAGTACCTTAAATTTTGCCCAACTGTGACCATGGCACGTTTGTTTCCCGTGAGCACTGTTGATATAATTTTCATATCTTGCACACATAAGGATTTCAGCTTTTTAGTTTAGAAAGCTGAAAGAAATTTGCCAAATATTGTAGCTTTTATTAATGTTTTTTATGAGACCCTGTCAGACTTTGGCTCTCTCAAGCCCCTCTTGAGTCGCCTGTATGTTGACCTTGTTGACCTTTCATCAAATTATGCACGCTTGAGGGGAGAATCCAGGCAGCTGATGGCCAGCCACAGTTGATCCAGGTGTTCAACCCAACTCATCTAGTAGTTTTAACCAACAACATAACAATAAACAATAAATTAATAAATTTTTATTGGTTTTTAATAACAAATTAAAGAAAAATAGAAAAGGAATTTGTTAGTTTATAATAACAGGAAATTAACTTGCAGTTACTGATGATATAAGAATCTTGTATCGATGGGTAGAATGTCACATATT
This sequence comes from Sipunculus nudus, assembly GCA_026874595.1. Classification (NCBI taxonomy): domain Eukaryota; kingdom Metazoa; phylum Annelida; class Sipuncula; order Golfingiida; family Sipunculidae; genus Sipunculus; species Sipunculus nudus. Next base: position 65,563,505 of record CM049310.1, read on the forward strand.
CCAAATAACACCATGCAGTCACCTATGGCATTTTTCAGTTCATTTTTAATGATAAAGAAGTAAATCATATTATTCATTACTAATCATTAAGGATTATATGAAGGAAATTAATGATAGACAAAGATGCAGTTGATAATATTAATCTAGATTCCTACTGTGTCTAGTGTGTACATTGATGTGAAATTAGTCCAAAATGAATTTTTTACAGTTATTTTTTAATATAAATAAAAGCCATAAAACCAGGTACTTATGATCATTATTTAAATGTGTGAATTTTGTATATTCTGGATTCTCAACATCATTGTTTGGTGAAAACTGAATAAATACCAGACGTGGTGCGAATACTTTGTAATTGTATTTAAATACGAATATGATTATGTACTCCATTATAAAATTTCTTGCATAAAGAATGGGAATTCAGGTAAAAATGAAAGTATATGAATACTCGTGCAAATACTTTCAAAATGTATTCATGAATGCATTCATGAATATATTCTTTAATATTATTTTAATAATCATATCAGTTATATTTCATTTTAAAAAATCATATGATTCTCTTATTATTTTTAATAAAAATTATATTTGGGACAATATTTGTAATTTTTTTAATAAATAGTTAAACTCTTATATTATATGTTCTGCTTATAAGTTATATGGCCAAGTCAAAATCTGTGTGACAGTAGTACTCCATTTGTTAATAAAATAAATGAAATCAATCCTCTTCCCTGTCTCCAAAGGTACTATCAAAATCATACATAAGCTAAACAACAACAACTCATAATACAGCTTATATTTATTACCACACAAAACCAGCATGTGCCTCATTTCTAAATAATATTTTTTTATTATATATAACAGCTGAGCGTCGTGACCCATAGGTCCCTTGTTTAACAATGGCTTTGAAATTGATATATTTTGTGTTATTTATAAATATCTCGAAATCAGTTTTTCATTTTTTGGAAATAGCCCCCAGGGGGTGTGGTACCTGAAACACTGTAACATATCATTTTTCTGCAATATCTAAAATAATTTTAAACATGGCACAATTGTTATCGTTGTATCTTAAACTAGGAACATTGGCTTATTCCTCCGCACATGTAGCTTTGTGCTGCCATTACCATGATTACCAAATTTGTGGGTTAAACTTGACGATCTGAAAATATGCAGTTTTTGGCTTCTATCTCGGTTAATATTTATGTTTCAAGGGTCTAGTTTTTTGCATAAGGCTGCTTCCCCTTGGTTCTAAGTCATTCAATTGCAAGTCTCGTCAAATTTCGCTCGGTTTATCGTCAAACGAGAAAAAACGAGATTTCACAGAAATGCTTATAACTCGGCGACTTTTACAGCTACACAGGTCTAGTTTCCGGCATTTCATAACATATGACCAGCTTGACACGCCGGAAAAGAAATCAGGCCAAATCTCGCACCATATCTCGTCAAGCGAGAAAAAAACGAGATATCATGGAAATGCTTATAACTAGGTGACTTTTACATCTACTCAGGTCTAGTTTTTGGCATTTGGTAACATTTGGCCAACTTGACATAGTAAAACTGCGATACTTGGCGAAATCTCGCACTATATCTGGTCAAATGTGGAAAAACGAGATTTCACAGAAATGCATATAAGTCGGCGACTTTCACGGCTAGACAGGTCTAGTTTTTGGCATTCATTAACATTTGGACGGCTTGACATGACAAACCTGCAAGACTGGCCAAATCTCGCACCATATCTCGTCAAACGATAAAAAAGGAGATTTCACAGACATGCTAATAACTCGGCGACTTTTACAGCTAGACAGATGTAGTTTTCGCCATTTCATAACATTTAGAGAGTTTGATATGACAAATCTACAAGACTGGACAAATCCTGCACCATATCTCGTCAAACGAGAAAACACGAGAGTACACGGAAATGCTTATAACTCGGCGACTTTTACAGCTAGACGGATCTAGTTTTCGCCATTTCGTAACGTTTGGCGGTCTTGACATAATAAAACTGCTCGTCTTGCCAAATCTCGTACTATATCTCGTCAAGCGAGAAAAAAACATGATTTCACATAAATGCTGATAACACGGCGACTTTTGCAGCTAGACAGGTCTAGTTTCCGGAATTTCGTAATATTTGACAAACCTGACATGACAAAACTGGAAATCTCGCCAAAGCTCGCACCATTTCCCGTCAAACGAGAAAACATGACATTTCATGCAAATACTTATAACTCAGCGACTTTTATAGCTAGACAGGTCTAGTTTTCGGCATTTCATATCATTTGGCAAGCTTGACATGACAAACCTGAAAACGTCTCACTGCTTCTTGTCAAACGAGATTAACGGGATTTCATGAAAAAATTTTGAACTTGGTCCCTTTTACACTAGAAAGATATGCAGCTGTTAAAGGTCACCATGCATAAATAAACATATTATCCGTTTCTGCTGCCCCCACATTGTTGCTCATTCATATGACTGTTTCTACATGCACTCTCTGTCTATCTGTCTGTATCATTTCCATTTCCGGCAAGCGCGTGACCTCTGGTCATCTTGTTTTTTTGTTTTTTTGTTTTTTTGTTTTTTTGTGTGTTTGTCTGCGCTCTCCTGGCCACAATTTTGCAGCAATCGACATGACCCTTACAGGGTTGATTGACAACCGAACACCCTGGAACCCTATTGTTTTTGGTCAACATTGCTCCAAGGTCAAGGGTCAAGGTCACGACAGGTGTGGTTAACGGTTTTTGCACTATAACTTCGCCATAAATAGGCTTATCCACTTCTGCAATAGCTCATTTTTTTCGTCATCACCTGGCCTTTCTTTTGATATGTAGCTTACTTAAATTTGCCGTTACCATGGTTACATTTTTTGGGCAAAAATCATGGGAATTGGAATTAACACGACCATTTTTTTGTAACTTTGTCCGTTTTTAAGCTAGGCAGATCTAGTTTTCGGCATTTTGTTCCACACGACCAGCTTGACACGACAGAACTGAAAGTCACGCCAAATCTCGCGCCATATCTCGTCAAACGAGAAAAAACGAGACTTCGCGGAAATGGTTATAACTCGGCAACTTTTACAGCTAGACAGGTCTGGTTTTCGGCATTTTGTTCCACCAAACAAGCTTGACACGACAGAGCTGCAAGACAGGCCAAATCTCGCACCGTATCTCGTCAAACGAGAAAACACGGGATGTCACGGAAATGCTTATAACTGGGCCAGTTTTACAGCTAGACACGTCTGGTTTTCGGCATTTAGTTCCACTAGACCAGCTTGACACGACAGATATGCAAGTCTGGCAAAATCTCGCACCGTATCTCGTCAAACGAGAAAACACGAAATTTCACGGAAATGCTTATAACTCGGCCAGTTTTACAGCTAGACACGTCTGGTTTCCGGCATTTCCTTCCACATGACCAGCTTGACACGATAGATGTGCACGTCAGGCCAAATCTCGCACCCTATCTCGTCAAACGAGAAAACACGAGATTTCACGGAAATGCTTATAACTCGGCGAGTTTTACAGCTAGACAGGTCTAGTTTTCGGCATTTTCTTTCACATGTCCTGCTGGACATGACAGAACTGAAAGTCAGGCCGAATGTCGCACCGTATCTCGTCAAACGAGAAAACATGAGATTTCACGGCATTGGTTATAACTCGGCGAGTTTTACAGATAGACAGGTCTGGTTTTCGGCATTTTGTTCCACTAGACCAGCTTGACACGACAGACATGCATGTCAGGCAAAATCTCGCACCGTATCCCGTCAAACGAGAAAACACGACATTTCACGGAACTGCAGCTAGACAGGTCTAGTTTTCGGCATTTAGTTCCACATGACCCACTTGACATGACAAACCTGCAAGACCGGCCAAATCTCGCACCGTATCTCGTCAAACGAGAAAACACGAGATTTCACCAAAATGCTTTTAACTCGGCGATTTTTACAGGTACGAAGGTCTAGTTTTCGGCATTGTGTCACATATGAACTGCTTGATTAGATAAAGCCATAAGTCTGCCCAAATCTCGCACCATATCTTGTGCAACGTGAACAAACGAGATGTCACTGAAATGCTTATATCTCGGCGCCTTTTACAACAAAGTAGTTCTAGTTTTCGGCATTTTGTCACATATGACCAGCTTGACATGACAAACCTGAAAACGTCTCACTGCTTCTTGTCAAACGAGATTAACGGGGTTTCATGAAAAAATTTTGAACTTGGTCCTTTTTACACTAGAAAGATATGCAGCTGTTAAAGGTCAGCATGCATAAATAAACATATTATCCGTTTCTGCTGCCGCCACATTGTTGCTCATTCATATGACTGTTTCTACATGCACTCTCTGTCTATCTGTCTGTATCATTTCCATTTCCGGCAAGCGCGTGACCTCTGGTCATCTTGTCTGTTTGTTTGTTTGTTTGTTTGTCTGTCCAGTCTCTACAGGTCACAATTTTGATCCCATCGCTTTCAAACTTTCACAGTTTGTGTAAAATCAAAAATGCAAGAAGCCTATTGTTTTTGGGCAATAAAGGTCAAAGGTCAAGGTCAAGGTCATCAAAAGTTCCTAAAGTGCTCTTTTCTTCATATCTCCATTACTATTTGTCATAGCCACTTCAAACATGGCTCATTTTAATCGTCCTTCCAAGGCCTTTCGTCTGGTGTGTAGCTGATTCAAATTGGTTGTCTCCATGGTTACGTATTTTTGGGTAAAAGTGATGTAAATCGAAAATCAAAGGACAATTTTTTCTAACTTTGTCATTTTTAAAGCTAGAGAGTTCTAGTTTTTTGCATCAGGTAGCATTTAACAAGTACTGCAAGATTTTATTAAAAGTCTCGCGATATCTCGTATAATATCTCGTCAAACGAGAATTTTCGAGATTTCATTAAATATCGCTTACAGGTCGCATTTTTTAAACTATGACTTTGAAAATGACATATTTTGTGTTATTTAGAAATATCTCGAAACCAATTTTTCATTTTTTGGAAATAGCCACCAGGGGGCGTGGTACATGAAACACTGTAAGATATCGTTTTTCTGCAATATCTCAAAAAATATTAAACGTGACACCATTTTTTTTGTCGTATCTGAAACTAGGAACATTGGCTTATCCCTTCGCTCATGTAGCTTTGTGCTGCCGTTACCATGGTTACCGAATTTTGGGGTAAAACTTGACAATCTGAAAATGCGGAGTTTTCCAGCTTCTATCTCTGTTGATATTTGCGATAGAAAGGTCTGGTTTTTGGCGTTAGACAGCATCCCTCTAGTTCTAAGCCATTCAATGGCAAGTCTCGTCATATCTCGCACCGTTTCCCGTGAAACGAGAACACGTGACCATTCAAAGAAATGCCTATAATTCTGTCATTTTTCACGCTACAGACACATGGTTTGCAGCGCTGGATAGCGGCTGACACTCGCAGTCACATTCAGGGGTCACATTGTTAGTCTCGTCAAATCTCGCGCCGTTTTTCGCCATACCACGATACATGTTGGAGGCACAGTCACAACTTTATTGCTTGCCGGAAATCTTCGATTTCCGCAAGCATGTTCGTCACCCGCGTATGTTTGTTCCTTCATCTTATGTTTTACACTAATATCTCAAAACTTATTTTTCATTTTCCGGATATGGCTGCTAGGGGGCGCTGCACTAGACCCATCCAAACAAATCAGTTTTTGGGCATATTTCCGTAAGAGTAAACCTATATTACACAAACTGTAGCTTATTTTCTTTCTCTTGGCCTTCTGCAAAACATGGTAACGTCATCTGGTGTCCATCTTGTGTTACTTTGTCAGTATGTCTGTGTGTTTGTCAGTTATCTTCGAATTAGCCTACTTGCTGGTTGTTGCATCTCACATATAGCAATCAACAAGCCAGATATTTGGAGGAATCCTTTTGAAACGATTACAACTCATGCTATTCACTAATATCACGAAACGCATTTGTTGTCTTCAGGATATGTCCACTAGAGGGCGCTGCAGTCGAAAATCCCCAGTATATCATTATTTGGCCATATCTCCAAGAATAGAAACCTCAATTACATAAACTATACCTTATTTTCTTCCTCTGAGTCTTCCTCATAACCTGGTTAAGTCATCTTGTCTTTATCTTGTGTCCCGTTGTCAATATGTCTGTTTGTTTGTCAGTTGTCCTCAAATTCGCCTGCTTGTTTGTTCTTTCGTCTCACTAATAGAATTCTACAGGCCACATTTTTGAAAGAATCTTTTTTAAACTATTAAATCTTATGTCTTACAGTTATATCTCGAAACAGATTATTAGCGAATCTATGAGCTTATGCTATGGTGCAGCTTCGTTCGTCGTCTGTAGGTTAACCATAGCTATCTAAAAAACGGCAGGAACTAGCATTACCAATTTTTTTGTAAATAAACAGTCATCTGAAAAGCTCTATCAATTTTTGTTTATTTTTTGGCTTTCTGCATTTACTGAGATTTTATAGGGAAAAAGCTAAAAAAGCTTTAAAAATCTTCTTCTGCGAAACTGTCCAGCCAAATTTTCAAATATTTCTAAGAAATGATCTCTTGAACAATCTATGTCAAGTTTGTTCGAATGGTTTCAGTTCGGAGATTTAACAGGAAGTTGAACTTAGTCATCTGTCCAAAAAAGCAAACTAAAATTTAAATCTCAGAAACGGCTAGAGCTGTCATTACCAAATTTTAATACCTATGTTTGTCTCATATGTCATATCTGAAATTGAGGTTTTGGTGGCGCCACCTACATTGATCTGTTTTTTACAAGGGAAAATGTAATTTTAGACTCTCCAGCTAATACACTGTTTTATGATGAAACTGTTAAGCTGATTGGTTTAAACTTTACAAGAATTATTCTATGGTAGGTTTCTGCGGGTTTTATAAGAGATTGGGTAAATGCAACTTTAAAAAAGCAGTGTAGCCAATTGAAAACTATGATTTATTTTCTTCCTCTGAATCTACTCGATAATCTGAGTAGGTCATCTGGTCTTATTCTTGTGTCATTTTTTGAGTATGTCTGTCTGTTTGTCAGTGATCCTAAATTTCGCCTGCTTGCTGGACCTTGCTTCTTGCAGTTAGCAATTTTCAGGACACAGTTTTGCAGGAATCCTTTTGGAACTGGAACAACATCTTATTTCTTACACTAGAGTCTAAAAAGAAATTTTTAATGTTTGGGATATGGCCGCTACCATATATTGGCCATACCTCCGACACTATAAACTCTACCTACTAAAATATAGCTCATTTTGCTTCTCTTTACGTTCCCAACTTTTTTCTGGTAGTCTGTTATCTCAGGTGTGTCAGTATATCTGTCTGTTTTGAGCTATGTCTGCTTACATGTTCTTTTGTGTGATATATGTCGTTCAACAGGCCAAACTTTCCAGCAATCGCTTTAAAAGTCTTTCAATAGAAAATGACAGTTTGTCCTGTTTGTCCAATCTCTATGTCATTTTAGTCCGCCAAGCGTTCGACCTCTGGTCATCTAGTTTGTTTGTTTGTCACGACTCTCCAGGCCACACTTTTGCATCAATCGACATGACCTTTACAGGGTTGATTGACAACCGAACACCCTGGAACCCTATTGTTTTTGGTCAACATTGCTCCAAGGTCAAGGGTCAAGTTCACGACAGGTGTGGTTAATGGTTTTTGCACTATAACTTCGCCATAAATAGGCTTATCCACTTCTGCAATAGCTCATTTTTTTCGTCATCACCTGGCCTTTCTTTTGATATGTAGCTTACTTAAATTTGCCGTTACCATGGTTACATTTTTTGGGCAAAAATCATGGAAATTGGAAATAACACGACCATTTTTTTGTAACTTTGTCAGTTTTAAAGCTAGGCAGATCTAGTTTTCGGCATTTTGTTCCACATTACCAGCTTGACACGACAGAACTGAAAGTCACGCCAAATCTCGCGCCATATCTCGTCAATCGAGAAAAAACGAGACTTCGCGGAAATGCTTATAACTCGGCGACTTTTGCATCAATCAACTTGAAACTTACAGGCTTGATTGACTAACCGATTTCTAGGTGCCCTATTGTTTTTTGGTCAACATTGCTCCAAGGTCAAGGGTCAAGGTCACGACAAGTATGGTTAACGGTTTTTGCACTATAACTTCGCCATAAATAGGCTTATCCATTTCTGCAATAGCTCATTTTTTTCGTCATCACCTGGCCTTTCTTTTGACATGTAGCTTACTTAAATTTGCCGTTACCATGGTTACATTTTTTGGGCAAAAATCTTGGATATTGGAAATAACACGACCATTTTTTGTAACTTTGTCAGTTTTTAAGCTAGGCAGATCTAGTTTTCGGCATTTTGTTCCACATGACCAGCTTGACACGACAGAACTGAAAGTCACGCCAAATCTCGCGCCATATCTCGTCAAACGAGAAAAAACGAGACTTCGCGGAAATGCTTATTACTCGGCGACTTTTACAGCTAGACAGGTCTGGTTTTCGGCATTTCGTTCCACCAAACAAGCTTGACATGACAGAGCTGCAAGACAGGCCAAATCTCGCAACGTATCTCGTCAAACGAGAAATCACAGGATTTCACGGAAATGCTTATAACTGGGCCAGTTTTACAGCTAGACACGTCTGGTTTTCGGCATTTAGTTCCACTAGACCAGATTGACACGACAGATATGCAAGTCTGGCAAAATCTCGCACCGTATCTCGTCAAACGAGAAAACACGAAATTTCACGGAAATGCTTATAACTGGGCCAGTTTTACAGCTAGACACGTCTGGTTTCCGGCATTTCCTTCCACATGACCAACTTGACACGATAGGTGTGCAAGTCAGGCCAAATCTCGCACCCTATCTCGTCAAACGAGAAAACACGAGATTTCAGGGAAATGCTTATAACTCGGCAAGTTTTACAGCTAGACAGGTCTAGTTTTCGGCATTTTCTTTCACATGACCTGCTGGACATGACAGAACTGAAAGTCAGGCCGAATGTCTCACCGTATCACGTCAAACGAGAAAACATGAGATTTCACGGCTTTGGTTATAACTCGGCGAGTTTTACAGATAGACACGTCTGGTTTTCGGCATTTTGTTCCACTAGACCAGCTTGACACGACAGACATGCATGTCAGGCAAAATCTCGCACCGTATCCCTTCAAACGAGAAAACACGAGATTTCACGGAACTGCAGCTAGACAAGTCTAGTTTTCGGCATTTAGTTCCACATGACCCACTTGACATGACAAACCTGCAAGACTGGCCAAATCTCGCACCATATCTCGTCAAACGATAAAAAAGGAGATTTCACAGAAATGCTAATAACTCGGCGACTTTTACAGCTAGGCAGATGTAGTTTTCGCCATTTCATAACATTTAGAGAGTTTGATATGACAAATCTACAAGACTGGCCAAATCCTGCACCATATCTCGTCAAACGAGAAAACACGAGAGTACACGGAAATGCTTATAACTCGGCGACTTTTACAGCTAGACGGATCTAGTTTTCGCCATTTCGTAACGTTTGGCCGTCTTGACATAATAAAACTGCTCGTCTTGCCAAATCTCGTACTATATCTCGTCAAGCGAGAAAAAAACATGATTTCACGTAAATGCTGATAACACGGCGACTTTTGCAGCTAGACAGGTCTAGTTTCCGGCATTTTGTAATATTTGACTAACCTGAAATGACAAAACTGGAAATCTCGCCAAAGCTCGCACCATTTCCCGTCAAACGAGAAAACACGAGATTTCATGCAAATGCTTATAACTCAGCGGCTTTTATAGCCAGACAGGTCTAGTTTTCGGCATTTCATATCATTTGGCCAGCTTGACATGACAAACCTGAAAACGTCTCACTGCTTCTTGTCAAACGAGATTAACGGGATTTCATGAAAAATTTTGAACTTGGTCCCCTTTTACACTAGAAAGATATGCAGCTGTTAAAGGTCAGCATGCATAAATAAACATATTATCCGTTTCTGCTGCCCCCACAATGTTGCTCATTCATATGACTGTTTCTACATGCACTCTCTGTCCATCTGTCTGTATCATTTCCATTTCCGGCAAGCGCGTGACCTCTGGTCATCTTGTTTGTTTGTCTGTCTGTCTGTCTGTCTGTCCGCACTCTACAGGCCACAATTTTGCACCAATCGCTCTGAAATTTATAGATAATGTGTATAATCGGTTCTCCTCGGAGCCTATTGTTTTTGGCCATGATCGGTCAAAGGTCAAGGTCAAGGACATCAAAAGTTCTCAAAACGGTTTTTTCTTCATATCTTTTTTTCTATAAAGCATATCTACTTCAACTGTAGCTCATTTTAATTGCCATTCCAAGGCCTTTCATCTGGCGTGTAGCTGACTCAAATTTGTTGTCACTATGGTTACGTATTTTCGGGTAAAAGTGATGAAAATCGAAAATCAATGGACTAATTTTTCTAACTTTGTCAGTTTTAAAGCTAGAGAGGTCTAGTTTTTTGCATCAGATAGTACTAAATAAGCTTTTTATCATACAAGTGAAAGTCTCGTAAAATCTTGCACCATTTCTCGTCAAACGAGAGTTTCCGAGATTTCATTAAATATGACCTACAGGTCGCATTTTTTTAACAGTGGCTTTGAAATTGATATATTTTGTGTTGTTTATAAATATCTCGAAATCAATTTTTCATTTTTTGGAAATAGCCACCAGGGGGCGTGGTACCTGAAACACTGTAACATATCATTTTTCTGCGATATCTCAAAAAATATTAAAGTGACACCATTTTTTTTGTCGTATCTGAAACTAGGAACATTGGCTTATTCCTCCGCACATGTAGCTTTGTGCTGCCATTACCATGATTACCAAATTTTGGGATAAAACTTGGCAATCTGAAAATATGGAGTTTTCTTCTATTATCTCTGTTAATATTTGTGCTACAAGGGTCTAGTTTTTTTGCGTAAGGCAACATTCCCTTGGTTCTAAGTCATTCAATTGCAAATCCCGTCAAATCTCGCTCGGTTTTTCGTCAAACGAGAAATTACGAGATTTCACAGAAATGCTTATAACTTGGTCACCTTTTCGGCTAAAGAGGAGCAGTTTTCAGCAATGTCTTGCGTTTTGGAAGCTTAACATGATAATAACACACATCTCGCAACATCTCGTTTCATCTTCCGCCAAACGAGAATATTCGAGATTTCGAACAAATGTCTATATCTCGGGCATTTTAATGCTAGGTATTTTATTTTTCTATTGTTCAAGAATCATTTGACTAGTGTTAAGTGTTATTAGTGCATATCTCGTTATATCTCGCACCATTTGTCATCAAACGAGAACAGTGGACTATTAAAACAAATGCCTATAATGCTGTCATTTTTTACACTACAGACATATAATTTTCAGCATTAGACAGCGTCTGACACTCTGTGTCACATTATGTGATTATATAGCATTTCTGGTCAAATCTCGCCTCGTTTTTTATCAAATGATGAAGATACATCTAATTGCCGTGAGCACAAGTGGCTTCAGGGTTGACAGGTAAGTGCCGGCAGGGCCATTACAGTTGCAAGTTGGCGTGCGCGGTTGTCCATGAATTTCACAAAGCAGCATTGAATAGAGGACAAAAGCCGCTAAATTTGAATTGAACACACCTGTTATTTTCATTGTGTCCCCTTGTGGTGCCACTTGTGTTGCCAGGAACCACTGGCAAATCTTTCAAACCAGGGACGGATCCCCGATTTTGAAGTTGGGTGTGTCAACATATGGGCGGATCCCTGGTTTAGCAGTTGGGGGCAGGGGGTTAAATTTTAATTATACATCAAATATTTATAATAAAAAATATAATATTTCGAAATTTTTTTTTTCTTTTAGAAAATAGCCGCCAGATGGCACTGCAGCAATCATTATTGTGCCATATCTCGAAATCTATAGGCAGTGTCACAACATTTATTGCAGCATCTGAAACAAGATTTAATGCGTTTATCCTCGTGGGGACTCTGTCATATTCTCCCATTACCATGGGGACCTAATATACGTTACAATTATATTCTTCTTTTTCTTAAAATTCAAAATATGGAGTTTTATTCTAATAGACGGTTTTCCATTCTCCATGACAGGAGTACATGGCCTTCACATGGAGTTTTTTCCCGTCTGTCTGTCTGTTTGTCTGTCTACTCATCTGCGACTTTTGAAAATCAGCATAACCTCACAAAATTGTGCTTCTGTTTCCGCCATAATTGGGGTAATTCATTTGACCAGTTCCAAATGTAACCTGACTGTGTGCTGTATGTTGTCTCCTAATTTGACTTTCTTATTTCCGCTTCCGGCAAGCGTTCGACCTCTGGTCGTCTAGTTGTCTGTTTGTTGCTTGCCGGAATCAAAGATTCGGCAAGCATGTTCATCACCCGCGTATGTTTGTTTGTCTGTTTGTCTGTTTGTCCGTTTGTCTGTCTGTCTGTGCTCTACTGGCCACAATTTTGCACCAATTGTTCTGAAACTTATAGGTAAAGTGTAAGATCTGTACTCCTCGGAGCCTATTGTTTTTGGTCATGATCGGTCAAAGGTCAAGGTCAGGGTCACCAAAAAACCTAAAATTTTTACTTTCTTCATATCTTTGTCAATAATAATCGTAGCCGCATAATCTGTCGCTCATTTTATTCCTCTTTATGTTAGCTTTCCAAGTGCTAGCAAATTTTTCCGGTCAATGGTTACCATGGTAACGTATTTTTGGGGGAAAATCAGAAAATTCGAAAATTTCACTCCAAATTTCTCATTTTTTTAAGTTAGAGAGGTCTAGTTTTTTGCATTGTGTAGCATTTAATATGCTCTATGGAAAATTAACGGAAGTCTCGCAAAATCTTGTGCCATTTGTCTTCAAATGAGACTTTTCGAGATTTCATTAAAAAGGATTCAGAAGTGGCAGTTTTACAGCTAAGGTTCTAAAAGTGACATATTTTCTGTTTTCTGTATTATCTCGAACTTGTTTTTTCATTTTTTGAAATTAGCCACCAGGGGGCGTGGTACTGGAAACACTGCAACTTACCATTTTTCTGCAATACCAAAAAAAATATTAAACGTGGCACAATGTTTTCTGTCTTATCTGAAACTAGGATCGTCGGCTTATTCCTGCGTACATGTAGCTTTGCGCTGCTGTTACCATGGTAACCAAATTTTGGGGTAAAACTTGGCAATCTGAAAATAATGTTTTTTGCTTCTATCTCTGTTGATATTTATACTACAAGTGTCTAGTTTTCTGCATGAGGTAGCATTCCCTTGCCACTAATGCAGTTAATTGCAAGTCTCGTAGAATCTTGCTCTGTTTTCCGTCAAACGAGAAATTACGAGATTTCACAGAAATGCTTATAACTTGGTCACCTTTTCGGCTAAAGAGGAGCAGTTTTCAGCATTTTGTTGCGTTTTGGGAGCTCAACAAGATAATAACTTATATCTCGCCACATCTCGTACCATCTCCCGCCAAACGAGAATATTCGAGAATTCGAACAAATGTCTATATCTCTGTCATTTTAATGCCAGAGATTTTATTTTTCTATTGTTCAAGATTCACTTGACTAGTTTGAAGTGACAAAATTGAATATCTCGTCATATCTCGCATCATTTCTTGTCAAACGAGAACATGGGACCATTCAAAGATACGCCTATAATTCTGTTATTTTAATGCTGAAGACCTTTAGTTTTCAGCATTCGATAGCGTCTAACACTCTCGGTCACATTATGTGTTTATATTGTAAGTTTCGTCAAATCTGGGATCGTTTTTTCTTCAAATAAAAAAGTACATCCTATTGCCGTGACCATAAGTGGCGGCAGTATGTGATAGTAAATGTCGGCAGGGGCATTACACTTGACAGTTGGAGCCATGTTCTATGGGTGTGCGATGGCCCATGAAGAAGACTTCTATTATGTTGTTATCGTCTTCCTTTGATTGCTGCTTCGTAAGCTTCACAGACCAGCGCCAACCACCTGGTTGCCATGTGTCCTCAATGTAAACAACCTTTGCTGTTTTCCTTTCCCTAAGATATGTATGGTAGCCCATTCACTTGTCCTTAGATTGTTTATTGTTGGTGTATTGAAGTAAAATAAAATGCCAGGCTTTCCTGCATATTGATTGTAAATTGAATAAAATCATACAAGGACCAACCAATGTTATATGACCACTATTTCAGATTTGAGATCAGAACAATTGATTTCTGTATAAACCACTATGACCAGATTTGATAAACTTTAAAGTGGTCTATATTTTTTTCTGAAGAAGTTGAGCTATATGCTTGGAGATGCCAGCCAGTGGGTGTGAATGGATTGCAGTGAAACCCAAGCCAGGTGTTTGTGAAGAGTCTGGTGGAGATGAAGGGGGCCAAAACCTGTTTGACTGTGTATAAGCATAAACTGGCCTGAAATCAGGTTTCTGGGGGCATGAAATTTTTGTTTGTGGGAATAGGGTAATATTTTCTTGTTTCCCTGTATATACACCCTAAACTGGGCCTAATGACACCAAAACCAGGTTTGTGGGACCATCAGTACAGATTTGAGGGGGAAAAATGGATTTTATCTGTATATCACTATGTTCACTGTGTCCAGATTTGGAAATTCAAACTGGCCCTAATTTTTTTTTCTGATGGAGTTGAGCCAAATGCTTTGAGATACCAGCCAGTGGGTGTAAATGGATTGCAATGATACCAAACCAGGTGTGTGTGTTGAGTTTTGTGGAGATGAGGGGGGCCAGAACCTATCTGACTGTGTATAAGCATAAACTGGCCTGAAATCAGGTTTCTGGGGGCTTGAAATTCTTGTTTGTGTCAGCAGGGTAATATTATCTTGTTTCCCTGTATATACACCTTGAATTGGGCCTAATGACACCTAAACCATGTTTTAGGGATCATCATTACAGATTTGAGGTAAAAAAAAATGGATTTTCCCTGTATATCAATATGTTCACTGTGTCCAGATTTGGAAATTCAAACTGGTCCTAATTTTTTTTCTGAGGGAGTTGAGCCAAATGCTTGGTGATGCCAGCCAGTGGGTGTAAATGGATTGCAATGATACCCAAACCAGGAGTGTGTGTTGAGTTTTGTGGATATGAAGGGGGCCAGAACCTATTTGACTGTGTATAAGCATAAACTGGCCTGAAATCAGGTTTCTGGGGGCATGGAATTTTTGTTTGTGGTAACAGGGTAATATTATCTTGTTTCCCTGTATATACACCCTAAACTGGGCCTAATGACACCAAAACCAGGTTTGTGGGACCATCAGTACAGATTTGAGGGGGAAAAGTGGATTTTCTCTGTATATCACTATGTCCGATGTGTCCAGATTTGGAAATTCAAACTGGTCCTAATTTTTTTTTTCTGAGGGATTTGAACCTAATGCTTTGAGATTCCAGCCAGTGGGTGTAAATGGATTGCAATGATAGCCAAACCAGGTGTGTGTGATGAGTCTGGTGGAGATGAGGTGGTCCAAAACACTATTTGCCTGTGTATAATAAGTCATAAGTCCTCAGCTGAAATCAGCTTTCTGGGGGCTTGAAATGTTTGCTGGTGGGAACAAGGTAATATTATCTTGTTATCATGGATATACACCCTAAAATGGGCCTGAGAACACCAAATACATGCATGTTGGACCATGAGTACAGATTTGAGGTAACAAATTGTCTGTCTATAAATTAAAAAAAAAAATCAAATATCAAACTGTTATAAACATGTATCAATATATTTAATAAAATCTCTTTTCATCCAATGAATTGCATCTTATTTTTTTAATAAATAAACCATGATATTCAACTACATCCAGTAATAAAAAATAAAAATAAAATGAATAAAAGTTTTTTTGTTTTTGTTTTTTTTTTTGGGGGGGTGGGGGTGGTTGTGTTTTTTTGCAGTAAAATCCAGGCTTCTCTTTGGATCCCGGCGGTGGGCGAGGGTACAATGGACACCACACAACATTTGAAAGAACATTTTTTTTCTGCTGTTATTGGATGACCAAGTCTCTATGAATTTAAAAAAAATATTTATTCCGTTATTCAAGATGACAGTGAAAATGACCCTATTTTTTCAATCATTCACCACTCTTTTCGAGCGTTCATCGAATAAGAAAGAGCCCGTCCCACCGCATTTCCTGCGAGGGTTCATTTCTTCAGAGTCCAAACAATCCTACCGGGGCGGGGTTTATTCCATCTCGTCTTAAATTTGTGTCCGGGGCACGGCAAACATTATGAAAGCGGACGAAAACTTTCATACGGCTGGTAAATGCGTTTATATGTAAACGCGGGGAATTCCCGGAGAATTCACGGAGAGGTTTTATATGCAATGATACTTTTAATTACACGTTAAAATCATTTAAAATCTACCACTATATTACTCTAAAGACATTTATTCACTGTTAAATTACCGAAATAATAACCAGCGCAAACAATGTGGGACTGCCACTAACACCAATCTGGATCACCAGCTAACATTGACTACCGATCTTACATCAGACGAAAACGCTAAACACTATATATTTTTTCAACAGTTTACTGTGCAAACCGTAACAAAACCATGCAGGATATCACATTTACAGGTTCTTAAGGAAATATGATACAAAACATAAATTGTACCTTTGCTCACATTTAATAATATCATCATGATGAATTCTCCGCGAATTCTCCAGCTGTCCGCGTTATAGATGTATATGTATTTATTAATGACAAAAATTGACATACAATTTTATGGATACCCGTATAATTGCGGTTTTCTGGACCATCCCAGCCCACAGGTAGGATAATATGGATTCCCGACAATATTCTAATGACCGTTCCCTGAGCTGGAACGGGCTAAGAAGGTCCCTGTCATTTTTTTTAATTGCCAATTCCCAGGTTTTTCGGATAAAAAAATGGCCCAATCCTTCATTCAATCTCCAGCCTCTTCTGGCGTTCCGGGTTTAAAAAAGAGCCCGTCCCATGCCTATTTCAGCTAGGACTGCAAACTCTGGTGTCAAAACAACTCAACTACGGCTTGGGATTACCATCTGTCCTCTTAAATTTCCATCGCGCCCGTGTCAAGTGTACCGTTATTATTCACAAACGTGCGGCAGGCGCCAAAAATTTGACAGCACCCCTTTCCGATGCCATAATTTATATTTTTATATATAAAGTCCTAACCCACCACGGAACTAGGGCCTCAAAATTTTTTATCGGGTTACTGACCACGTCAGACTCCTTAAAAATCCCTGCTTTCCTTTTTTAACCAAAGATTCCAATTTTTAACATATATTAAATTTCAAATTACAGATAAGTTACACCAAGGGGACATTACAGTTAATCCGTGATGGGCAGGACTTCTTGGAATTTTATAATTCCCGGACGCAGGCTGACCGACTGCCTTTTTTCTTCAAGGACAGCCCTAATTTAAGCCGAGACCTTAAAGGATGGTCTTGATAGGCACCTAGCTTGTCCAGGAATGAAAGGTCACGTCTCCCTTACCCAGAGGTCGGGTCTCTGTCTAACACGAACGCGGCTTCGCTTGCATTTCGGCATTCTGGACGTTCAACTCTTCAAGTTTCATTTTCAGTGCTTTTCTTATTTCCAGCACTCAAGAATAGGAGAACTGCCAAGGATTCAGTTGGACTTCCATTATTTTTATTTCTGTCCAAAAATGGATTATCCTGTATAGGATGGCTACTAATAATAACACTATTAATGTCTCTCTATCCGTCTGTCTGTCTGTCTCTCTGTCTGTCTCTCTGTCTACTCCTCTTTGACTTTTGAAAATCAGCAAGACCTTATTCATATGTGCTACTATTTTCCCCATGATAGAGGTTTTTCATTTGATCAGATCCAAATGTTCCCTGTCTGTCTGCCTAGTAACTGTCTATCTATTTCGCTGTCTTATTTCCGGTCACTTCCGGCAAGCGTTCGACCTCAGGTCGTCTAGTCTGTTTGTCTGTTTGTTGCTTGCCGGAATCAGAGATTTCGACAAGTATGTTGATCAGTTCCGTTTGTTTGTTTGTCTGTATGTCCCCGCTCTACAGGCCACAATTTTGCACCAATCCTCCTGAAACTTATAGATAGAGTGTATAATCGGTTCTTCTCGGAGCCTATTGTTTTTGGTCATGATCGGTCAAGGGTCAAGGTTAGGGTCACCAAAAAGCTCAAAAACGGTTTTTTCTTCATACCTTCGTCAAAAATAGCCGTAGGCACCTTATCTGTAGCCCGTTTTATTTGCCACTGCATGGCCACTTCCAACACTGCAAAATGGCCTCATTTCGCTGTTACCATGGTTACGCAATTTTGGGAAGAAATCATGGAATTTCGTGATATTTTTCAAATTTGCAGCAATTTTACTGATTCTGAGATATTTTATGTAACATAAGAATATCTCGAAACGGGTTTTTCAGATTTTGGAAATGGCCGCCAGGGGGCGTTGCAGATGAAAAAACATGAAAATTTGTTTTGGTGCTATACCTCCAGAACTATTAAACATTGGGCCATTTCCATCACAGCACCTTAAACTAGGGTCCATGGGCTTATTTTTGCGCATAGGTGCCAAAGTGCGCTATTGCCAGATTTCTCTATTTTTGGGGTAAAACCTTTGAATTTTGAAAATATGCAGTTTTCAGCTTCTAACTCTGTCAGTTTTTATGCTAGAGAGGTCAAAATTTTTGCATCTTGTAGCCCTTGGTGAGTTCTCGGTGATCCAACCAAAAATCTTGCAAAATCTCGCACCGTTTCTCGTCAAATGAGATTTCGTGATTTCACGGTGACATGCCCTATAGGCCACAGATATGCAGGCATCCTTTTGAAACTGATACATACCACGAAGACACGTGCAATTGCCGCAAGTGGCGACAGGGTCCTTACGGTGGGCAGCCGGCGTGTGCAGCGGTGCGTGTCGGCCTTTCCGGGCCCTGTCTATTATCGAACATGTTGGAGGCACAGTCGCAACTTTATTGCTTGCCGGAAATCTTCGATTTTTAAAAGCATGTTGGTCACCCGTGTATGTTTGTTCCTTCATCTTATGTATTATACTAATATCTCAAAAAATTATTTTTCATTTTCCCGATATGGCTGCTAGGGGGTGCTGCACTTGACCCTTCCAAAAAAAATCAGTTTTTCAACATATTTCCGTAAGAGTAAACCTATATTACACAAACTATAGCTTATTTTCTTTCTCTTGGTCTTCTTCAAAACATGGTCAAGTCATCTGGTCTCCATCTTGTGTCACTTTGTCAGTATGTCTGTCTGTTTGTCATTTATCCTCAAATTCGCCTGCTTGCTTGTTTTTGCACTTTAGATATAGCAATCAACAAGTCAGATATGTGGACGAATCCTTTTGAAACTATTACATCTTATGTCATACACTAATATCACGAAACACATTTGTTGTCTTCAGGATATGTCCACTAGAGGGCGCTGCAGTCGAACATCCCCAGTATATCATTATTTGGCCATATCTCCAAAATTATAAGCCTCAATTACATAAACTATAGCTTATTTTCTTCCTCTTAGTCTTCTCCATAACCTGATTAAGTCATCTTGTCTCCATCTTGTGTCCCTTTGTAAGTTTGTCTGTTTGTTTGTCAGTTGTCCTCAAATTCGCCGGCTTTTTGGTTCTTGAGTCTCACTGATAGCATTCTACAGGCCACAGTTTTGAAAGGATCATTTTTAGCTCAGCTGACTTTCAGTCATGCTGGGCTCTAGCGATGGGTCTTTGTCAGTCGTCCTTCCATCTGTCCATCCTACTGACCGGCCGTCCGTCTGTTAGTAGGGCACAAATCGTAACTGTACTTGCTAGGGTCATGAACCCTATGTAGTCTTAGAGGTTCTAAAATGATCTCCTTGCAAACCTGAAATTAGGTCACTGACCTATATTCTCGAAGTTACAGGGTGTGTATGCACCCCCCATAAATAATTCTTTTAGCTAAAATTTTCATCCAAAACGTTCCATCTTTCACATACAGCTCATCTACCAACAGGGGAAGAATCATAATTATTTTGAAGTCAACAGGTCAAAGGTCAAGGTCACAGGAGTCCCTTTATTTAATGCCTGTGGATGCATTTTAAGCCAAATCTTTCATCCCAATTCTTTGAACTTTTACATATATTTCACCTACTAAGAGGGAGAAGAATCCTATAGATTTTTAGGTCACAAGATCAAAGATCAGGGTCACAGGATCCAATTTTTTTAAAAGGTTGTGAAAACATTTCAAGCTAGACATTTCATTCCAAACTTCCCAGCACTGATATCGCTTCTCTGCCAACAGGGGAAAAGACCTGTTGATTTTGAGGTCCAAGGTCAAGTTCACTGCACCCACTTTTTGTGTGGAGTCATTTTCAGGAAACTTTTCAATCTATACCTTCCATTTGTCATATATGGCTCACCTACCAATAGGGGAAGAAGCCTATCAATGTCGAGTTCAAAAGGTCAAAGGTCAAGGACACATTACTTAATTATTCTAAATGGTTGTGAACATTTTGCAAGTGAAACTGTTCAACCCAAACCTTCAGTCTTTCACATATGCCACATCTATGCATCACTCAATTAGATTCAAACTTCATATTTATAAGCACCTGTTTCTCAATAATTCTTGCATGGATTTCCTTGATTTTTGCTATATATTTTGATCTTATATTTGCCCTTTATGGTGTTTCTTTTGAGACTGACAGGTATCAAGAAAGCTATGGGAATAGTTACTGATAGCTTAACAATCATTCATTTTTCCTTAGACCATCAAGTCACTGTGTTTTAACCAGACATAGGTGATGTATATTTCTGTTGTCGTAGAAAATTTCAACATATTGGCAAATTGGTTCTTCAAAATGTGACTGGAAGTTGTGAATCTCAGCCCCTGATGTGGCAGGTCATGCTTGGCAGCTGAGAGTCATGACCCATGGGTCACTTGTTAAACTATTACATCTTACATCTTACAGTAACAGATTATTCATTTTCTGGATATTGCCAAAAGGGGGGCGTTGCACTCGCCTCTCCCCTATATATATTTCTTTGCCATATCTACAAAACTATAAACTTCAATTACAAACACTATGACTTATTGTCTTCCTTTGAATCTTCTCCATAATCTGATTTAGTCATCTGGTCTTATTCTTGTGTCACTTTTTCAGTATGTGTGTCTGTTTGTCAGTGATCCTCTATTTCACCTGCTTGCTGGATCTTGCGTCTTACAGTTAGCAATCTTCAGGCCACAGTTTTTCAGTATGTCTGTCTGTTTGTCAGTGATCCTCATTTTCGCCTGATTGCTGGATCTTGCGTCTTACAGTTAGCAATCTTCAGGCCACAGTTTTGAAGGAATCCTTTTGGAATTGGAACATCTCTTACAATAATATATACATCTTGGAACATTTCTTACAATAATATCTCAAAAGAAATTTTTAATTTTTGGGATATGGCCGCTAGGGGATGCTGCGGTAGAGCCTCCACACCATATCATTTTTTGGCCATATCTCCGACATTATAAACTCTACCTTCACTTGTAGTCTGTTATCTCAGGTGTGTCAGTATATTTGTCTGTTTTGAGCTATGTCTGATTTCATGTTCTTTTGTGTGATATATGTCGTTCAACAGGCCAAACGTTCCAGCAATCGCTTTAAAAGTCATTCAATTGATAGAAAACCGTCAGTTTGTCCTGTTTGTCCATCTGTCTGTCATTTAAGTCCGGCAAGCTCTCGACCTATGGTCGTCTAGTTTGTCTGTCTGTCTGTCTGTCTGTGCTCTACAGGCCACAATTTTTCACCAATCGCTCTGAAACTTATAGATATAGTGTAAGATCGGTTCTCCTCGGAGCCTATTGTTTTTGGTCATGATCGGTCAAAGGTCAAGGTCAGTGTCTCCAGAAAACCTAAAATTTTTACTTTCTTCATATCTTCGTCAATATTAATTGTAGCCGCATAATCTGTAGCTCATTTTATTCCTCTTTATGTTAGCTTTCCAAGTGCTGGCAAATTTTTTCGGTCAATGGTTACCATGGTAACGTATTTTTAGGGGAAAATCAGAAAATTCAAAAATTTCACTCCAAATTTCTCATTTTTCAAGTTAGAGAGGTCTAGTTTTTGGCATTGTGTAGCATTTAATATGCTCTATGGGAAATTAATGGAAGTCTCGCAAAATCTCGTGCCATTTGTCGTCAAATAAGACTTTTCGAGATTTCATTAAATACGATTTAGAGGTCGCAGTTTTACAGCTACGGTTCTGAAAGTAACATATTTTTTGTTGTTCTGTATTATCTCGAACTTGTTTTTTCATTTTTCGAAAATAGCCACCAGGGGGCGTGGTACCCGAAACACTACAACTTTTCATTTTTCTGCAATATCTAAAAAAATATTAAGCATATAACAAATTTTTTTGTCGCATCTTAAACTAGGATCATTACCTTATTCCTTTGTACATATACCCTTGTGCCGCCGTTACCATGGTTACCAAATTTTAGGGTAAAACTTGACAATCTGAAAACATGATGTTTTTGGCTTTTTCTCTGTTAATATTTATGCTGCAAGGGTGAAGTTTTTTGCATAAGGCAGCATTCCCTTGGTTCTAAGTTATTCAATTGCAAATCTTGTCAAATCTCGCTCAGTTTATCGTCAAATGAGAAATTACGAGATTTTAAACAAATATCTGTATCTCGGCTATTTTAATGCTACAAGGGTCTAGTTTTTATTGTTCTAGGATTTTTTAGTAGATTAAAGTGACACAAGTGAATATCTCCTCAAATCTCGCACCATTTGTGTTGTCAAACGAGAACAGAGGACCATTTAAACAAATGCCTATAATGCTGTAATTTTTTTACAATACAGACATATAGTTTTCAGCATGTGACAGCGTCTGACACTCTCAGTCATATAATGTAATTATATAGCAATTCCTGTCAAATCTCGCCTCGTTTTTTATCAAATGATGAAGATAAATCCAATTGACGTGAGCACAAGTGTCTTCAGAGTTGACAGGTAAGTGCCGGCAAGGCCATTACAGTTGCAAGTTGGCGTGCGCGGTCGTCCATGAATTTCACAAAGCAACATTGAATAGAGGACAAAAGCCGCTCAATTTGAATTGAACACACCTGTTATTTTCATTGTGTCCCCTTGTGGTGCCACTTGTGTTGCCAGGAACCACTGGCAAATCTTTCAAACCAGGGACGGATCCCCGATTTTGAAGTTGGGTGTGTCAAAATATGGGCGGATCCCTGGTTTAGCAGTTGGGGGCAGGGGGTTAAATTTTAATTATACATCAAATATTTATAATTAAAAATATAATATTTCGAAACTTATTTTTTCTTTTAGAAAATAGGCGCCAGATGGCGCTGCAGCAATCATTATTGTGCCATATCTCCAGAACTATACACACTGTCACAACATTGATTGCTGAATCTGATACTAGATTTAATGCGTTGATCCTCCTGGGGACTCTGTCATATTCTACAGGGGTTAAATTTTAATTATAAATCAAATGTATATAATAAAAAATATCTGGGAACTTAGTTTTTTCCCTTTTAGAAAATAGCCGCCAGATGGTGCTGCAGCAATCATTATCGTGCCATATCTCGAAAACCATAGACAGTGTCACAACATTGATTGCAGCATCTGAAACAAGATTTAATGCGTTTATCCTCGTGGGGACTCTGTCATATTCTTCCATTACCATGGGGACCTAAAATACGTAACAATTATATTCTTCTTTTTCTTAAAATTCAAAATATGAAGTTTTATTCTAATAGACGGTTTTCCATTTTCCATGACAGGAGTACATGGCCTTCACATGGAGTTTTTTCCCGTCTGTCTGTCTGTCTGATTGTCTGTCTACTCATCTGCGACTTTTGAAAATCAGCATAACCACACAAAATTGTGTTTCTGTTTCCGCCATAATTGGGGTAATTCATTTGAACAGTTCCAAATGTAACCTGACTGTCTCCTGTATGTTGTCTCCTAGTTTGACTTTCTTATTTCCGCTTCCGGCAAGCGTTCGACCTCTGGTCGTCTAGTTGCTTGCCGGAAATCTTCGATTACTGCAAGTAGGTTGGTCAGATGCGGATGTCTGTTTGTCTGTCTGTCTGTGTACTCTCTACAGGCCACAATTTTCCAGCAATTGCTTTCAAACTTATACAGCTGGTAGACAAGCAAAAGTCCTCGGGGCCTATTGTTTTTAGGCAATACAGGTCAAAGGTCAAGGTCAAGGTGATCAAAACTTCTCAAAACGGTTTTTTCTCCATATCTTTGTCACTATTAGTTGTATCTTCTTCAAACATAGCTCATTTTAAGCGTCATTCCAAGGCCAGTCATCTGGTGTGTAGCTGACTCAAATTTTCCGTAACCATGGTTACGAATTTTTGGGAAAAAGTCATGATATTCTGAAATAAGGGGTCATATTTTTCTAACTTTGTCAGTTTTAAAGCTAGAGAGGTCTAGTTTTTTTACTTTAGGTAGCATTCACCTAGTACTACAAGATTCTATTAAGAGTCTCGCAATATCTCGTATAATATCTCGTCAAACGAGATATTTTGAGATTTCAGTAATCTTGCCCTGGAGGCCACAGTTTTGCAGGAATCTTTTTGAAACTGACATATTGTAAGTCCTACATTATTATCTCGAAATCAATTTTTCATTTTTGAATTCGGCCCCTAGGGGGTGCTGGGTGCAAACCTCTCCAACATCTCATGTTTTGGCAACTCGTTTAGTCATCTGGTCTCAATCTTGTGTCACTTTGTCAGTGTGTCCGTCTGTTTCTCAGTTGTCCTCAAATCCGCTTGCTTGCCGGTTCTTGCGTCTCACATATAGCATTCTACAGGCCACAGTTTTGAAAGAATCCTTTTAAAACTATTACATCTTATGTCTTACACTAATATCTCGAAACCGATTTTTCATTTTCCAGAATTGGCCGCTAGGGGGCGGTGCACTCAAACTAGCATAACATATCATTTTTTGGCCATATCTCCAAAACTATAAACCTCATTTACATAAACTATAGCTTATTATCTTCCTCTGAGGTTTCTTCATAACATGATTAAGTCATCTGTTCACAATCTTGGGTCAGTTTGTCAGTATGTTGTCTGTTTGTCAGTTGTCCTCAATTTCGCCTGCTTCCAGGTTCTTGCGTCTCACATGTAGCATTCTACTGGCCACAGTTTTGCAGGAATCGTTTTGTAAATTACACTTGTCATATATCGTGATGATATCTGGAAGTCCTATGTTTATTATTCAAATAAGTCAAAGGTCAAGGTCAAGGTGATCAAAATATATCAAAATCTTATTTTCTTTAGAACTGTATTCATATTGGTTCTTTCTTCACAAACTATGGATTATTTTCTTTCACTTTGACACTGCTCGTTCATCTGACTAACTTTACATCATTTCCGGCAAGCGCATGACCTCAGGTCATCTTGTTTTTTTTATTTCAGTAAGTTTATACATATGAAATAGGTCTACCCACAAGTTGAGTGCAAGAGGTCCATAATTATCAGACAAGTTAGTGAAAATCCGGTTGTCCATTACTGGTTGCAGTTGGAAGAGGTCTCCAATGACAATTACATGGATGCCACCAAATGGTTCTTTGTTGCCTTAAACGCAAATTTTCAAAATTAAACATGCGATTTCCTACCATGCTTATTTCATCAATCATTAATATCTGAAGGTGTCTATACTGAGTCTTCAGTGTGTTCAGGATATCTGATGACAATTTTCTGTAATCAAACCCTTTGTTTGGATCTATTCGAAAAGTGTTTTGTAATGTGGATCCTTGAACATTGTAAGCAGCCTGTCCTGTAGGTGCAGTAACCAGTATCTTGCAGTCCAATGGATTGTCACCTTCAGTGCCACATAAGTGACGATGCAAGATTGCTCTGAGCAAAACTGATTTACCTACACCAGTGCCACCAGTTAAAATACATGTAAAGGTGTACTTGAACATTTCACATGTTTGATGTGTTTGAAGACTGAGTTGTTTCTCATTTATACCCTGTATTAACTGTTTGTATTCAACATCAGGTATTCTGCCAGGCAATGTGAGTGGTTCTTGTACAGAAGTTCTCAGTGGCAGTCCAAGGTCAGCAAATCATAGTTCTGCATGTTATCTGACCTTTCTGGGTAAAAAATGCAAACTCCTCACTGGGAACTGGTGACTGATTTGCATCTTCATTCTCAGCATGTTCAGTTGTAGGAGCTATATGTGCGTATTCAGTTTGATGGTCATGTTCAGCTTGGTCCTGTGCTTCTTGCAAAACATCTGCATTGTGTTCATAATGTTTTCTTTTGAACTCAATTTGTATTTTCTTCTTGTTATATTGTTCAGAATATGTTTTTGAACCATTTAAAAGATCTTTGGTTTCATCTCTCCATGGGGAGAACAACAGTAGTCTCTCACGATAGCAGTTTTCTGAGTCTATTTTCTTAGTATACCAAACATATCTGAGAACTCTTGGAATCTCTCTTCAAGTGTATGTTGTACCATTTGGCAAGGTTATACTGAGTTTTTTTTCGGTGTTTACCCCAGCATTTACTTCATTTTGATTTTTATGTCAAGATCTTCAGTGTTGTCAAGAAACGCATCATCTGCTGTGTCCACAGGGTATTTAATATTAATCTGTGATGTATAGTCAGCGAGACACCAATTTTCAAATGCTCTAGGCCGCTTTGAATAACTGTTGATGATATTACTTGCTGCAATATCTGTTTTGAATCTTGTGGGAGCTGCTCTTTATTTTTGAGTAAAAATGTTCTTTCATCTGGAGGGGCAGTGGGTATAAATATGACATCTCTGGTGGCTCTTGTCATTGGTAGTTGTAATACCAGATATGCTGCTTCCTGATCACTTATTTCAACAGCATTTAAAAACTGATTTCCCATATCTCTCACCTGCTGTCTTAGATTTTTTCCATCTTTTTTGGCTTCTTTATAAGCGGCATTTAGCAAAGCACTCATTCCCCTTTGACTTTTGCTTACATAGGAAACTGTATGTTGCACATGCATAAGGGTCAAGTATAAACTGCAGGTCATGGTTAGCTTTCCATGCAGTAAACAAAAGTCTCATATATCCATTGATTTTTATTTCAGATGGTGATCTTTTTAGGAATACTTTTGGACCTTTAATGGATGAACACAAGGCCATGTAGTAGTTATCTAGAGAGACTTCTTAGAAAATTATGAAAGGACAGGTCTTTGTCAACATTTAAGCTTGCAAGTGCTTGTGAGATCTTTGGGTAGTTCTGCTTTTGTTTTTCATCAACTTCAGTGTCATGAGGTTCGAGAATTTTAGTTTGTGGCATGGGTGGCATTGGAAAATTAACAGACTGGCTTTCCTTTCTTTCTACAAGATCTAGAATGCCTGTGTGTTTGTAGATCAATCAAGTCCCACTTGCATATGTCACTGTAATGAACAGCTACTTTTCTTTCAGCATTACTTGATCTCCTTTCACCGCAGATTATTGTTGGAAACGACATATATTCTGAATCTTTGTCTTGAAACAGACTTCTGGAGCTACTGACATTATATCATTCCCTGTGAGTTTTCAAATTAATCGGTATGGTAGCAGTAGTGTCTGATGTATGTGGCAACATGTTCACAGTTGTTTCAATCTGGGTAGGTACATTAACCAGTGATCCTTTCAGTGACAACTGTGAACCTCTAGGTAATTGTCTTATCTGCATGAAAGGTATTCTCAATGCAATAAGCCTTTCTTCTAAGGGATACAAGTTCAATTCAGGTGGTCTATCTGGAAACCGCATTCCATTATATCCTGAGAGTTTTGGTGTCTTGTGGCATTTCAGAGCTTCAAAACAAGCTGTGTGCAACCACTGCTTACTGTCCACTGATTTCACAGGTGTAATGTGTGTTGCTAGGAAAGTCGGATCTATTCTGTCAGGCCAGCTATCAGAATTCTTTACAGAGTGTCTGAACCAAGTCTGATTACAACAGCAACATACATATATGGGACCTTTGCATATAGAAGTGTGAAATTTCTGTATACCATAAAATCTCCAC
Organism: Sipunculus nudus; assembly: GCA_026874595.1. Classification (NCBI taxonomy): domain Eukaryota; kingdom Metazoa; phylum Annelida; class Sipuncula; order Golfingiida; family Sipunculidae; genus Sipunculus; species Sipunculus nudus. The sequence goes on from CM049310.1 coordinate 65,591,387, forward strand.
TTAAAACAGCGGTTTAATCAAGAAATTCAAAATCTTAAAATCAGGTTGATTTCCTGAAAGCACTATGGGTTTATACTAGAAGGGTTTCCTGAATATCTTCCTGACAGACATCATTTTGGGGCCGGCGAGTGGGCGATAATATTGCAACTTTCGAAGGCCCTTCTTAGCAGCATTCTCGCATGCATGGGAGCCATGTGTAAATGTATTATTTACAATTATTTGTTATTTATAAATTAAATATTGCTGATTAGTTTTCGTGTGATATATAACTTGTTATAAAATTTTGGTAATTGTTACCAAATAATACGTTTACAACATCCCTGCTGTAACACACAGCGGCCCACTTCGTTGGGCATGGTCAAGCAAAATTGAAAAAAAAGCCTACTTTAAACCCATTTGCCGCATTATTTAGCAATGATTATTTGTTTAAAACGTGAAATGAATAAAAAGCTGACATCGTAAGGAGTCACACAATGGCAGACGATCATTTTAAAATCAAGTTTGAGTGCCGCCAAATGCTGAAACGCCCCGGTATTCTGCTAAGAATATTTTGAACGGCTGTACGCGGTGGGTGGTAAACAAAACTATTTCGTCCCAGCGTGCCTTGCGTGAACACTGCCTTGACAAAATGGCTCCCAACACGGAAACTTTCTTCAGGAAAAAAAACTTGCTTACCCCGACTGGCCACTTTAATTTTACCTTAAAATCACTCGTTATCAAGCGTCGTGTTTCCTATACGTGCGTATCTCGACAAGGTAACTTCAGTTACTTTGATATTTAGTTAAGTTGACCAGCGATGTTTTCAAAGGCGCCACCAAATTGTGAAATGGAGCGATGTCAACGTACGATGTGACGATGATAATACCGAAGTAACCGGTATGAAAATGATTTGAATCTTCCGAGTAATTCCAGAAAATGGAATTTTCATCAAAAATTTTTAGAATTAAAATATACAGTGACTTGAAATGGATCAGCAGAAATTTTTTTTCCCAAAATATTATGACAAATCAGTAGCAAACAAGAATACGGCACAGAATATAAAATCTGTATAAACAGGCAGAGGTTCACAGGCCCTTGCGTCTTCCCAAACTTCATGCTTGAGTGACCCTGGAAAAAGTGTTATGATGTGTTTAAATAAAATGCCCAAGGAGTTTTAAAGTGGACAGGAATGGCCGAGTCGCAACCAACGCGTGTTCATTTCTAGATGATAGCTTAATTGTGTCTTTTGTCAAATCATTCCGTAGCGAAAGTTGGTGCGGTTTTAAAGGGGGGTTCTTAGTATTTGAGCCCCTTGCTATATCTCACCTAGAATTTCGGCAAAGTCTGGGTGCGGTTTTAATCGGAAGTGCGGTTTTAAGTGGAGATTTTACGGTACACTCTTTTAGATCTGCACCTTGTGTTCTCTTCAGATGAACTGCTTTTTCATTCTTTCTGTATGATTCATCCATTCTTTTTTGTGCCCTTGTGACTGTGTTTCTCTCAGTCTCAGTTGTCCTAAGTACTGGAATACTTCTTTTCCTTCTTTTAGCAAGTCTCTCTACACTTCTGAGGTTATCATCTTCCAGTCTTTTCCTTTTTTTACATGTTGTTTCTCTGATACGTTCTTTTTGTCTGAAGATTAAATCTTGCCTTGCAGTCTGCTTCTGTTGTTTCTCAGATTCTCTCTCTTCTGCTCTTCGAACTTCATCTCTTCTCATCTTCTGATTATGTTTTTTTTTGCAGCACACTCTTTTGTCGCCTGGCTTCATCTTTCCTAGCAATTCGCTTCTGTTGTTTCTCAGATTCTCTCTCTTCTGCTCTTTGAATTTCATCTCTTCTCATCTTCTGATTATATGCTCTTTCTGTAGCACATACTTTTTGTTGCCTGGTTTCATCTTTCCTAGCAATTCGCTTCTGTTGTTTCTCAGATTCTCTCTCTTCTGCTTTTCGAACTTCATCTCTTCTCATCTTCTGATTATATGCTCTTTCTGTAGCACGCACTTTTTGTCACCTGGCTTCATCTTTCCCAGCAATTCGCTTCTGTTGTTTCTCAGATTCTCTCTATTGCTCTTCGAACCTCGTCTCTTCTCATCTTCTGATTGTAAACTTTTTCAGCAGAGTGCTCCCTTTCTCTGCAGGTTTTGTTTTGCCTAGCAGACCACTTTTGTTGTTTGTCTGATTTTCTTTCTTTTCTTTTGTAGACTTCATCTTTTCTTGATAGCAGTTTCCTTTTTTGGTCTTTCAAACGTTCTTCATTTCTTTGTTCTTGATTCATTCTTCTCTTTCACATGTACTCTTTCAAATAATGTTTTCTATTCATTTTTAGCTCAGATGACTATAAGTCATCTGAGCTATAGTAGTGGTCCATTGTCCGTCGTCCGTCCGTCTGTCCGTCCGTCGTGCCGTCTGTCCGTCCGTAGATGTGGCACGTTTTGAAACTGTAAGACCTAGGAATCCAAAATTTGGCATAATGTTAGATGTCCCCAAGATCTCCTACCAAGCTGAAAACTGGGTCTTTGCAACTTCGTTCCTTTGAGAAATTAAGGAAAAACCTCAATTTTTTATTAAAAACCTATTTTCACACTTCAGGACTGCCTAATATCAAAACCACTCATCTGTTTTTCCTCATATTTACCATACATATTCCTCTATATATTTCCTATGTACATGCCAGAAATTATGTCTGTATTATTTAATTTAAAAAAGTTATGGGCCCAAACATAATGCATTTTGTAAAAAATCAGGAAAGATATTTGATCACTTAACACAAAAAATGTTAAAGCTATCGACCTTTTTTCCGGTAATATAACTTTAATTAATCAAAATTAAATTGTATACCCAAAATTAGATGAAAATCTTTTAAATTTTCTAAAATATTAATAAAAATAAAAAATTGGTACCTTAAATTTTGCCCAACTTTGACCATGGCACGTTTTTTAGCTCAGCTGACTATAAGTCATCTGAGCTATAGTCGTGGTCCATTGTCCGTCGTCCGTCCGTCTGTCCGTCCGTCCGTCCGTCCGTCCGTAGATGTGGCACGTTTTGAAACCGTAAGACCTAGGAATCCCAAATTCAGCATAATGTTAGATGTTCCCAAGATCTCCTACCAAGCCGAAAACTGGGTCTTTGCTACTTCGTTCCTTTGAGAAATTAAGGAAAAACCTCAATTTTTTATTAAAATCCTATTTTCACACTTCAGGACTGCCTAATATCAAAACCGTTTATCTGTTTTTCCTCATATTTACCATAAATATTCCTCTATATAGTTTCTATGTACATGCCAGATATTAAGTCAGTATTATATAATTTAAAAAAGTTATGGGCCCAAACATAATGGACTTTGTAAAAAATCAGGAAAAATAATAACTCACTTAACATGAAAAATTTTGAAACTAGAGTCTATTTTATCAAGTATATAACTATGTTTAATTAAGATTCAATTGTTTACCCAAAATTAGATCTGAATTTTGTAAATTTTTTACGTTATTAGCATAAAAAAAAAATCAGTACCTTAAATTTTGCCCAACTTTGACCATGGCACGTTTTTTTCCTGTAAGCACCATTGATTTAATTTTCACAGCATGTAATCATAAATATTTAGTTTGTCTAAATCTGAAATTTAAAAATAAAAGCTTGAAAATTAAGCTAGTTATTGATTTTTTTCTGTAGTCACTTGCTTTGATTACAGATGCAGGGTCCCACTCCAGGTCACTGGAAGTCAGATATGCCAGGGTTTCTGATTTGTTACAGTCACTGGGGGAGATCCCCTGCTGTGACAGGTGTACAGTTATTCTCATATCACCACCCCGATCACCCCCCCCCCCCCCTCCCCCCGCAAACCAACCCACCAAGTGTTATGCAGTAATTGTTATTGTTTTCACTGTATCTCCTTAATTGTAATGCTGTTACCACTCCGATATGCAAAAACTTTCCTTAAAAAAATAATTCAAGGTGTAATCCAGAAAAATGCAATGTTGTGTAATGTAGCATTTTTAAAGAAATCAATTTTCTTTTAAATGATTTTAACAAATATAAATGAACCCATCAGTATGCTTAAATTTTTTATAAAATATGAAGCACATTATGGATAAATAAAGACACAATTAAAAATTGTGAAATCTAAATCAAGTATTATTTTTAGATATTTATTGTTTTACAGATTTAAAAGATATATTTTTGTGGTAAAAAATAAATAAACATTTGTATGCATGATGTGGTGTTATCTGACAAGATTGAGATATATGATGATGCAATTGATAATTATGAATCAACTTTTATATTCAGATATATATGTTATATTGGAAATGTATAGAAATGTAAACTTAGATTAGAAAATAATTGATGTGATAAGAAAATCAGGATTTAATACAAACATTTGTTCATTATTTTCCTGCCTCAGCAGAATTTGAGATCAGGCTTTGTTTACCCTGTTTTATGTTGTTAATTAGCTATATTTCAACTGTATACATTTCATAAAAAAAAATATATATTTAATAATATATATTATACAAAAAAATAGATTCAATTGAACAAATGTGTAAACTACTGAAATGTCAACAGTTAATCGAAAAACCAACTAATGATCATGGTAATAGTACAGATCATTTGTTCACAAACTGCTCACATGCTTTAGTTTCAACATTAGGAAACACATGGTCAGGTCACAAAATATTTTTTGCAACAATTTCTTGCTCATCAATACAAACCAATCATATAAACCAACCATGGCCTTTATTACCTCTTCCTCCCTCTTCCTCTTACACTTTATCTCCATTAGATATTATTTAGATTTTTACCTTCAAGGTTAACGTCAGCTGAGCACAGTGACCCATAGGTCCCTTGTTTCCTGTAAGTACTATGGATTTAATTTTCACAGCATGTTTTTGTTAGCATTTCAACTGTTAACACCAAAAATTTGAAACCAGTTGATCAAAAACTGTAGATTTTAATAAGTTTTCAAGCACCATGTAACATATTGTTTACATCAAGCTAGTGTTATGCAGTTTGCAAGAGCTCAGCTCCCCAGCTTCAGCTCTTAGTTCCTTAAATTCGGCATACAGTTAGATGTCTCCAAAATCCCCTACCATGCCAAGAATTTGGTCACTAGGACTTAATACCTTCGAGATATTAATGAAAAACTTCATTTTTCCATTAAAAACCCATTGTTACACTTCAAGACTGCCTAATATCAAAACCACTGATCTGACTTTAATCATAAATAATATACATATTTTTCATTCTCTATGCACATGCCAGAATGATGTCAGTATTGCGTAATTGTTTTAAGTTATGGGCCCAAACATAATGCACTTTGTAAAAAATCAAGAAATATATTTACTCCCTTAACAAGGGCATTGCTGAAGCTAGAGATTTTTTTGTCAGGGATGTAACATTATTTAATCAAGATTCAATTGAATACCCAAAATTAGTTCTGAATTTTTCAAATTTTATAAGTTATTAGTATAAATATAAAATTAGTACCTTAAATTTTGCCCAACTGTGACCATGGCACGTTTGTGTCCTGTGAGCACTGTTGATATAATTTTCATATCATGCACACATTAGGATTTCAGCTTTTTAGTTCAGAAAGCTGAAAGAAATTGGCCAAAAATTGTAGCTTTTATTTATGTTTTTTATGAGACCCTGTCAGACTTTGGCTCTCTCCAGCCCCTCTTGAGTCACCTGTATGTTGACCTTGTTGACCTTTCATCAAATTATGCACGCTTGAGGCGAGGCATACAGGAATCCAGGCAGCTTATGGCCAGCCACAGTTGATCCAGGTGTCCAACCCAACTCATCTAGTAGTTTTAACCAACAACATAACAATAAACAATAAATTAATAAATTTTTATTGGTTTTTAATAACAAATTAAAGAAAAATAGAAAAGGAATTTGTTAGTTTATAATAACAGGAAATTAACTTGCAGTTACTGATGATATAAGAATCTTGTATCGATGGGTAGAATGTCACATATTCCAAATAACACCATGCAGTCACCTATGGCATTTTTCAGTTTAATTTTAATGATAAAGAAGTAAATCATATTATTCATTACTAATCATTAGGGATCATATGAAGGAAATTAATGATAGACAAAGATGCAGTTGATAATATTAATCTAGATTCCTACTGTGTCTAGTGTGTACATTGATGTGAAATTAGTCCAAAATGAATTTTTTACAGTTATTTTTTAATATAAATAAAAGCCATAAAACCAGGTACTTATGATCATTATTTAAATGTGTGAATTTTGTATATTCTGGATTCTCAACATCATTGGTTGGTGAAACTGAATAAATACCAGACATGGTGCAAATACTTTGTAATTGTATTTAAATACGAATATGATTATGTACTCCATTATAAAATTTCTTGCATAAAGAATAGGAATTCAGGTAAAAATGAAAGTATATGAATACTCGTGCAAATACTTTCAAAATGTATTCATGAATGCATTCATGAATATATTCTTTAATATTATTTTAATAATCATATCAGTTATATTTCATTTAAAAAAATCATATGATTCTCTTATTATTTTTTTATAAAAATTATATTTGGGACAATATTTGTAATTTTTTTTAATAAATAGTTAAACTCTTATATTATATGTTCTGCTTATAAGTTATATGGCCAAGTCAAAATCTGTGTGACAATAGTACTCCATTTGTTAATAAAATAAATGAAATCAATCCTCTTCCCTGTCTCCAAAGGTACTATCAAAATCATACATAAGCTAAACAACAACTCATAATACAGCTTATATTTATTACCACACAAAACCAGCATGTGCCTCATTTCTAAATAATATTTTTTTATCATATATAACAGCTGAGCGTCGTGACCCATAGGTCCCTTGTTAGTTGCTGATCTCTTCTCTGATCAGGTGAGGACCTTGTTGACAATGATTTTCATGTTTGGTTGTTGGCTAACCTGTGAGCTTATGCGATGGTGCGGCGTTGTGCGTCGTATGTCGTGCGTCGTGCGTTATCTGTACGTTAACCATAGCTATCTCAAAAACGGCTGGGGCTAGCATCACCAAATTTTTTTGCAAATAATCAGTCATCTGAAAAACTATATCGAATTTTATTTTTTTTTCTTACTTCATTTTCTTAGATTTTATTGGGAAAAAGATAAAAACACTTTAAAAATCTTCTTCTCCGAAATTGTCCAGCCAAATTGTCCATTATTTCACAGAAATGATCCCTGGAACAATCTTTCTCAGGTTTGTTCGAATTGTTCAAGTTCAGGGAATTTTGGCCGAGTTACAGGAAGTTGAACTTAGTCATCTGTCCAAAAAAGCACACTAAAATGACAGTCTCAGAAACGGCCAGAGCTATTATCACCAAATTTTATGCCAGTGTTGGTCACATGAGTCATATATGAAATTCAGGTATTATTGGTGCCACCTGGATTGACTTTTTTTGTACGGGGGTCATTGGTCATTTGTACATTAACCCATAATTTCTCAGGAATAGCTACCAGCCCCAGATTTTATGAATAATCTGTCATATATAAAATTTTGTGGGAATCAGCTTATTTTTTTGCTATCTGCATTTACTTAGATATTATAGGGAAAAAGCTGAAAAACTTTTAAAAGTCTTCTTTTAAACAGTCCACCCAAATTGTTCAATATTTTACAGAAATGATCCCAGAGGCAAGCACTCTCAAGTTTGTTCAAATGGTTTGCATTTGATGAATTTTAGTGGAGTTACACAAATTTGAACAGTCATTCGGCCAAGTAAGCATACTGACAAATTAATCTCAGAAATGACAGAAGCTAGCATTACCAAGTATTGTGCAAATGATGGTCACATGACTCTTTAAAGTTGCAGATTTTGTGGTGCCACCTACATTGACCTGTTTTTTATGGGCAAAACCTCACAATTTTAGCCTCTTTCAGCGTAAAATGTTTATGATGAAACTTTCAAGTTGAATCATTCAATATTTTAAAAAAACTATCCAAGGACATGTTTCTTTCAATCATATCTGAAAAGCGTAAGTTGGTCTTATGGCCATTATTATGTCTATTTCAAACTGAGGACTGCAAAACTGTTCTTCTACAAAATTATTGTGTCAATTATAACTTCTGTAACATTGCACAAAAAATATTCTTAGGTGGCCTTTGTTCAAGTTTACTTGAATGATTTTTAGCAGCATTATTAGACCTCTAACAATAAAAGGACTGCATCTTTTATCATTCTAGATATTTTGATAAAAAGTTTTCAGCTAGAAAAAAACATTTTAGCCAAATTCTTTCAGTATGTGTAAACAGATTTGCCAACAGGCCAAGATTGTGTCTGTATACTGTTTCAGATTTGGCAACAGATTAGAGTTCATTCAGTGCAGCCAGATATAGGTCAAGAGTTAAATCAGTGCAGCCAAGCACAAGGCATGTGATCCCCTTATGGGTGACATGTGAACACCTCATGGGCACCATGTGATCACCTCATGGGTGTCATGCCCCTCAGGGCTGCATGTGGAGCCAATCTATTTATAGCTTTGGCAGACTGCCAACTGTATCAGATTCGGCAACAGGTCAAAAGTTCACACAGTGCAGCCAGATACAGGTCAAAAGTTCACCCAGTCTAGCCAGATGCAGGTCATGAGTTCACTCAGTGCAGTAGCCTGAGCTAGCAAATATGTCACAGTTCACTCAGGGCAAGTGCCTTTCTCACCTAATCCTGGTCAGCCCCATGCATCAGACTCAAGGTAAGTTTGATGTATTGGCCTAATATTTTGACCTGTCTATATGTCTTTGGTGGGTTTCTCGTTCACAAGACAGGTGTCACCACCTAAAATGACATTTTGCACAGTGTGTGACTTTTGTGCCTGCTTATTTCTATAGAGGAATTCGATATATCATCCTGAAATTGGGCATATTTATACCTATCGTATTTTAATTATCGTATACTTGTCGTATACAAGACTGGTGGTGCCACCTACAGTAATTTTTTTGCACAGTGTGTGTCCCTGCTTATTTCTCAGGAGGGGTTTGATATATCAGTCTGAACTATGGCATATGTTTGTATCTCTGATAGCTTTGTTGTATACAAGACTGTTGGTGCCAGCTACAATCATTTTTAGCTTAGCTGACTGTAAGTCAACTGAGGTATAGGAATGGCGCTTTGTCCGTCTTCCGTCTTGACGACAGGCCATCCGTTAGCAGGGCACAAATCATAACAGCTGGTCCTAGAAACTTCTAAGTGAATATCCAGGGAGGTCAATTAAAAATTTCCTTGGAAACCTGAAATTAGGTCACTGCGACATTTTCCTTCGAGCTATGGGACTTGAAAGTACCCCCCAGAATAGTAAAAAATATGATACAAAACCTCCAATATCTTGATAATTAATGCATGGTTTGTCATGGATCTTGCCTTGAATATTGACCATGGCTAGTTTTGTCAGTTCCTGAAACGTGGTGGTTTTCCTATTTTAACAAATATTTTTCTATTTATTTACTATAAGATGACAACAATCATGTCAGTTTCTCAGCTGTCATTACATCTTGTGTCCCAAAACCTGGTGTGTTTATTGATCACAAGTGGATGCCCTATACTGATCACCCTGTCTGTCATTCTATCTGTTTGTATGTTTGTCTGTCTGTCAATCCGTCCAGATGATAACTCCAGTTAAGTTTGATATATTGGTTTCAAACTTAACTTATAAATGGCACACCACTAAAGTAAGAACTATGTTGATTTTGGGGTCCAACAGTCAAGGGTCAAGGTCACAGGACCCATTTCTTTAAAAGGAATGTGTATGCATTTGAAGCCAAACTTTTCATCGCAAACCTTCCATCTTCAAGATATTGCTAACCTGCCACTAGGAGAAGATTCTGTTTGATTTTTGGGTCAAAGGTCAAGATCACAGGGCCCATCCATTCATAAATTAGTTTATGGATGGTAATTCTGCTTTGGATAGACAGACTGTTTTCAAACTTGATTTAATAATGACCAACCACATATGTAAATTCATTTTGATTTTCAGGGTCCAGAGATCTAAGTTGAAGGTCACAGAAGCCACATCTTTAAAAAAGATTGTGGATGCACTGCAAATCAATCTTTTCATCCTGAACTTTCCAATGTTCACACCTGGCTTACTTGCCCAAAGTGAGGAAACCTGTAGAATTTGAGGTTATCTGGTCAGAGGTCAAGGTCACTTTTTAAAAGAATGTTACAATAATCCTAATGCTGCAAGTTCAAGGATATTAAGTTCTAAGATTTTTTGGTTACAAGGTCATTGGTTAAGGTCACAGGACTGTCATTCTGAAAAATTCCTTTCAAAAAATCTGTATAGATAAATTCAACTGAGTGTTGAGACCCATGGGTCCCTAGTTGTGTTGTGTGCATCCATGCCAGAATTTCAGCAGTGATGTTTGTGTAATTGTTTCTTATTCAAAATGTTTAGTACCTGCATTGTTCATATACATGAGAAGTTATGGTCCAGCATCGAAGCATTATACCTGGTGTATTTCCCAATGCACAGGTTCGCATTAGGCCTTTAGGCCTTGTTTATTTCAAGGTCAATTTTTGCTGAGCTCCAGGACCCATAAAATTGTATTTATTTTACAGGAGTATTAGTGAAAATTAAAGAAAACTGGGACACTGATGCAAGTGGCATTTTATATTTTAATGTCATTCCTTTTAAAGACAACGATATTTATATAAATTGACAGAAGGGACAATGTTGATCCATTAATATTTTCATTCAAATTTATGTGAAAAAATTCTTAATTTGTAATACAGCTAGTGCAGAAAGCCAAACAGTTCTCTAACAAGGTCTCTCCCTTAATTGTCAATGCCCCAAGATTTTTCTGTCATTTTACAACAGTCCATTTATGAATTATGATATGCATTTTATAGTTACAATACTAATTAACATGTGATATATATCACATCAGCTTATTAATCTAATATTTATCACTCTCCCTCTCTCTCCCTCATATATGAGAGAGAGAGAAAGAGAGAGAGACCCTGAGACAGTGAGAGAGACAGAGAGTTCAGATTTACTATGCAGTGGAGTACAGCTGTTAGCCCCTGGTCTTCCTTGTTTATCCCATTTCACTCAGAAAATATAAATTGTATATATTCTATCCGGTCTAATGAGTCCAATGAATATGCTAGATCTATCACAGAGTTTGCTCTTTTAAACCTTCTAAGAGAATTGATCAGAGCTAGCTGAACAAACCAGAACTTCCACATGGCAGCAAAAATGGCTGTCTTTCCCTCCAAAATTATTTAAGCCAATCACATTTGTAAAAGACAGACACTGCTGCCTGCTGAGACAAAAGGAGCCGCCCACTCACTGCCCACTATTAAAGAAACTTAGTCGGAGCTGCCCACTCACTGCCCACTGTAACAGAAACTAAGTTGGAGCTGCCCACTCACTGCCCGCTGAGTCAAAGTCTAAGTTAGAGCTGCCCACTCATTGCCCATTCCTTAGAGAAAATAATAAACATATCTTGAGCTGTCCACTGAGCTGCCTACTGTAAAATCAGTGGGCAGGAGCTGCACATAGTCCCTGCCCACCAAACAGTGGGTTGCACATGGGTGGCCCATGGGCAGCCCACTAAATACTTTTGTATGGGAGACAGGAAATATTTTGATCCGACCCTTAGAATGAGCGCTCTGTTGTGACTGCCATCATGACTTCAGGCCCTATCAGTTAATTTCTGAAGGCCTCAGTGTCATGTTGTCATGGCTACGGGTTACCCCGGTATGGCTTACCTAACCTGCAAGCAAGGTACATTTCACCAGTCGGCAGTTTAGCCACTTCCATTATAACTATATCACAAGCACTTTTGTGCAACAATATTATTGGTGTTAATTGCATATAGAATATACATATATATATATTAAAACAGGAACAGTAAATTTTACGCACCTCAAAAACAAAACGTGCTAAATTTGTAATTTAAACCACGATAAGCATGAGCGGTGACCGTGGCCACCAATCATGACACACTAAGTGGCAGTTAGCTCCAATAATATAAACAATTCTAATGAACTGAACACGAAAGTTCAGCAAACGCCAGTTTGATTATACATCCGCCGATGCAGAGAACTGGTGCGTGGACAACCAAGTCAGTGAAGTTCACAGGCTCGTCAACCGCAAGGCTTGACAATGCATTGCAAATGGCACCCAGTACAGTTTCCTGTTAGATCACCCCAACTTCCGCTTCCTCTGTTAGACTGGTCCCTCCGATGCGGACTAAAACCTGGATGTCGGATGTCACATGCCAAAATGCATGGACTTGTACCCGGACGCCGTTTCCGGATGTGAAAGTCAATGAGTTGAAACTCGGTTGTCTGAAGCCGGATGCAAATACTGACGGTTCAGACATCGGACATCTTTCCAGTATATAGTATGATATAACACGTGATCAGTGGGCCTTATAAATATCTTTTTAACACATTTCAAGCATTATGGAGCTTTTATTAAAACCATTACAATACATCTTTGACACAGTTAGTATTTGTTTTTAAAAAATATGTAGAGAAAAAAAACCGACTAAATATTGAAAAGTTGTGAAATATTTTTACATTACTTTATCACTGAATACAAAAATAAAATAAAACATGGAACAATTTCATTTCATGTATCAGATTTCTCACAAAATTATATACAGGTAAAATACAAAAACATGAATCAGAGTTTAAACACTGAGAGTGAAATTGATGCATTCACTTACACATAAACATATGTATAAACAAAATATATATACACTTTAGAATAATTTTACATAACCTTTTCCTGCATATCACTGAATTACAAACACCTGCTATTGACAAATATAACAAATCTTTATTAATTGTAAAGAAATTTATGCAGAAATGTGTATGTACAATGTATACACCTTGAAACGTTAGTTCTCGCTTTAAAGATGTTGGCATCCTTGACTTTTTATAGGAACTGACAAGACATAATTTATAATCATTCAAGATTACTACTTACCAGATACAAATGAATAAATATGTTGAGTTCTGCAGGAACTGTTGAAACACTCCATGATCAATATTCATGCAAAGAATCATGGTGATCAATGCATAAGTTGTTCAGATACTGGAGCTTTTGTATTAAATTTGTAATTATTCTTTGGGGGAGGGTACTTCTGAGCCCCATGGCTCAGAGGATATGGGTAAGGGAGACATAATTTCAGGTTTCCAAGAAGACTTCATGGACCACCCTGGATGCGAGGTTGGATTATTCTAGGTCCAGTGATTAAGAATTTTGCCCTATTAACTGATGACCACATCTTTCAACGTCTCTAAATAGAGAAAAAATTGTGTAAACATAAAAAAAAACAAGGTGGCGCCACCAGTCTGCGGGAACTGATGAAACACTTCATCATTAATATACATGCAAGAAATCAGGCTGATAATACATTCGTTGATCAGATACTGGAGCTTTTGTATTAAATTTTTAAATATTTGGGGAGAACTTCTGAGCCCCATAGCTCAAAGGATACGGGTAACAGAGACCTAATTTCAGGACTCAAGCAGACTTTTCATATACCTGCCCAGATTTAAAGTTATAAGATTCTAGGTCAAGAGACTATGATTTGTGCCTTGTTAACAGACAGCCACATCTTTAAAGGTCTCAAAATAGAGAAAAGAATGTGTAAAGTTAAAAGAAAACAGATGGCGCCACCAGTCTGAAGGAACTGATGAAACACTTCATTATCAATATCCATGCAAAGAATCATGGTGTTCAATGCATTAGTTGTTCAGATACTTGAGCTTTTGTATCAAATTAACTATCATTCTAGGGGGGGGGGTTCTTGGAAGCCCCATAGCTCACAGATTTAAGGTAACAGAGACCTAATTTTAGGTTTTCAAGGAGACTTTTCATTGGCCTCCCTGCATGTCAAGAAAGAAGATTCTAGGTTCAGTCGTTACGATTTGTGCCCTGTTAACAGAAGATTGCATCTTTTAAGGTCTCTAAAATAGAGAAAAAAAATCGTAAAAATTGAAAAAATACAGGTGGCGCCACCAGTCTGCAAAAACTTATGAAACACTTTATGATCAATACCCATGCAAAGAATCATGGTGATCAATGCATAAGTTGTTCAGATACTTGAGCTTTTGTATCAAATTTTTCATTATCCGGGGGATATTTCCGAGCCCCATAGCTTAAAGGATATGGGTAACAGAGACCTATTTTTAGGTTTCCAAGGAGACTTTTCATGGACCTCTCTGGATGTATTCCAGATTCCAGGTCCAGCAGTTATGATTTGTGCCCTGTTAACAGATCACCAGATCTTTAAGGTCTCAAAAATAGAGGAAAAAAATTGTAAAAAATAGAAAAAAATTCAGGTGGCGCCACCAGTCTGCAGAAACTGATGGTACTCTCCATGATCAATATCAATGCAAGGAATCATGGTGATCAATGCATTAGTTGTTCAGATACTTGAGCTTTTGTATCAAATTTTTCATTATTCTGGGGGGGGGGGGGGGTTCTTTGGAGCCCAATAGCTTGAAGAATATGGGTAACTGTCAGAGACCTAATTCCAAGTTTCCAAGGAGATTTTTCATGGACCTCTCTGGATGTAAAGTAAGAAGATTCCAGGTCCAGCGGTTACGATTTGTGCCTTGTTAACGAACAGACAGCTGGACGGCATGACGGACGATGGATAAAGAGTGGTCGCTATAGCTCAGATGACTTGCAGTCAGCTGAGCTAAAAAAGAAATATATCTGTGTGCATAGTGTGATGTTACCTGATTAAATTAAGGTATAAATGTTGATGCAATTTAGATTTGTGAATCAATTTAAATATTCAGATATATATGATATACTGTACATATATAGTAGAATTTATAAACTTAAAAAAATGACTTGACAAAAGAAAAAATAGGATCTAATGCAAATATTTATTCATTATTTTCCTGTCTCAGTAGAATGGAAATTAAAGTTATTTGCTTTGTTTTCCATCTCTCTGCCTGTTTTTAAATATTCAAAAATAATTTCATTCAAATTAAATTTATCCTTTACATATATGCAGAGATGCTCTAACTCCCACCAGTTCCTATAAGCACCATTGAATTTATTTCTGTATTCTTTATTTTTATCCAAAGGTGTTGTTACTCTTCCCCCCCAGTCATTGAGCCCTAGTTCCTGAGCACTGAAGATAGTATTTTTATAGCAAATTCAAAAAAATCTATGGTGATGCAGTTATAACTGTCACAAGAAGCTGAGCACCAGGACCCATGGGTCCCTTGTTCCGACACCTGTTTTGTTGATTTTATAGCATCTCATAAAAAATGACAGTCAGTCAAGCATATAATGGGTAGACTTGTTGGTTCTGCTTTACCAGTCACGAGTTCTGTATAAAGTGCTGCAAGATATATTCCATTGTCAATTGCTTCTGTCATTGCTAATGTCTCTGCCGCCAGTGTGCTTCTTACTACTCTCCTTATCCTTTTTGACTGCCATGTTAAAGGTGAAAAGAGGCCTCCCAAACCAAAGAGTGCAATGAAATAGCCTCCTTGGGTACCTCAATCAGGCAAATTACCATGGGAAGAATCACTAAAAATCACAAGTTTTATGTCACTGTTTTATGCTAAGGTTTTGAAACTTCAAAGTCACAGTTTCTGATCTGAGATGCTTGTTGATTTTGTTTGCATCATGCACTGTCTGCACATTGGCTCCTTTTAATTATAGGATGAGGCTAGGTTTGATGCATCCAATATGACATTTGGTCGGCTTTGTCTTGCCATCCAAAGTAATTGCCCTATCTTGGACTGCAATCTATCTTTCTCTATTTGTGTAGGAGGTGCTTCTTTTTCTATCAGACGTCTTTTCTCAATTGGGATAGGCTGAAGGTTATCTTGGAATATCTTCTGGTTCAGCTTAATAGTTTCTGCATATTTTGAGAGTTCTATTCCAACATATGGGAATGATTCATTTACTCATCCTTCCTTCTTAACAAAAAAGTTGACCTAATTTTGTTTATAAAAGTTTGTTCAAATTCAGAAGATCCACCCCACAACAGTCATCAATGTGACAGGCCACACACCATTCTGCTCAAGAACTTCTTTAACTCGTGTTGTACCAGCTGAGAGAAGCATCCGTTAACCCATATACACATTTTATGAGTTGCCCCACTACTCCTTCACAGTTTGCTTCAGGCGGTAGTTTCACATAGATTTCACGATTCATTTCTGATCCTTGGAGGAAGGCTGTTTTGATATCAATTGTGTGCGCATTCCATTTCCTTTGTGCCAAAATAGCCAATACCATTCGAAGAGAATCTGACCCACATGTCGGTGAATCCTTCGGTATATCATCTTTTATATCCTCTTAAAACTCCCTTGCCACTAGTCTTGTTTTGTGTATTGTTCCTTCTGTCGTATCTTTTAAAGTGCAAATCCATCTTGTTGATATACATTTCTGACCAGTATCCTTTTGTTCAATGTAAACACTGTTGTTTTTCCATGATGTCAGTTCTCTGACTTTGGCCTCTGTGAAAGAAACATTCTCAAGAATCGTTATATTATTTTCATTGTCAGAGTTCAAATAGTTTTCAGAGTAATCTATCTTTAATTCCTGTACTTTGCTCAAATCCACAGAAATTTCTGCGCTGCTTAATCTTTCAGGTGCACTGTATTTTAGATAGAACCAGTTCTTATTCTTTCCTGTGGTTTTACCTGCCCTGCCAATCACTTTTGCCATACACTGTTCACCAGACCGTGCATCTTTATATTTTACAATTTGTCCTATTTTAATGTTCATATTATTCGCTGATCTATCCTTTTCTCCAGAAGTATTTTCCTCTATATTCTGTAATTCTTCATCACTTTTTGAGTCACTGTCGTCACTCTCTGAGTTACTTTCAGGTTTAGTAAGGTCAGTTTGTTTGCCTTTGTCCAAAACTAATGTGCTTGTTTGTTTCATGTTGTTGTCATCCTTGTCCTCTAATTGTGCAGATGCTTCCATCAACTTACACTGATGCACCTGAACACAAATCCCTCCACGTCTGACAAAGACTACAGCCCCATCTTGTCCAATGACATTACCTGGTCCTTTCCATCCCTTGCATTATGGATGTTTGTAATAAACTTTATCACCATTCTGATGCTGGCAACTAACTTGTCGTACTTGTTTTCTCAAAGCTCTTCTTATTTTTTCAGAACATTCACATTTGGTAAATGCTGACCTTGCAGTATGCAATGCTTCAATGGGCCTCCCTACCACAACACTCATAGTGGTTCCCTCCAGTGCTGGTGGCTTTTCTGTTAAGACACTCGGAAGATTGGGATTTCGTCCAAAAATCAATTGGTAAGGACTGTATCCATGTACATTGTGAAGAGCATCATTTGCTATGAGTGCCCAGTTAAAAGTGGTTTCCAAGTCAGTTGTTGTCTTTCTTCACTTTGAGCATGATATCAGTCAGCGTTTGGTTGCGTCTTTCAAGCGAACCATTACGCCATGGACTGTAAGCTGGTTTAGTTCTTACTTCAATATTGAAATTTTCAGCCATGTCACGTACCTCATCATTGTTGAACTCGCCATCATTATCACTGTAAAGACTTTTTGATGTTCCATGCACTGCAACCCAGGACTCAAGAATTTTCTAACAAATCCTGATGATCTTTTTGATTTCATTTTACTGCCTGCACTAAAATGTGTAAACTCATCAATAATGTGCAAGTACCATATACCATGTTCAAGTTCAATCATCTACTGCCATCATTTCATTAAATTTCAGTTGCTAGGGGAAGTCCAACCACTGGTCTTGGGGGTGGTCTTTTGTTGACAGCATATATTTCACAATTATCACTCAATGAACCATGGTTTCTTCATCAGTTGTCCCAGCATTTTTTATCAACTGAGCCAGACAATCATATGTTGCATGCCCAAACTGTTTGTGAAGCTTATAACCAAAGTTTGTCTTTTGTCTGCCGGACTCAAATTTTCAGAAACTGTCATTACTTCTTCCTTTGTGGACTTTTTGTTTAAAATGTTCACACAGTAATATCCACTAGATGTAAATTCTAATTCAACTGGTTGATTAAACATGGTGGCACTGTCATTTTCCAAGTCCAAGACTGTTCTTGCCTTCTTAAGTGAGGATTTACTCAATAAAAGCGGAATATCAGCTTTTACAATTTCAGTATCTATTTTGCACTGTGTGTTTCCTATCACAGCAGGAATTGTAGCCCCTTTAAAAGAGTGAACAACTTTACCATCCCCAAATTTAAATGCTCGGTTACTCACAAAATTTGAAATATCTTTATCTTCAGTTTCTTGTAAATACTGACTGAACCATTTTTCATCACAGACTGTACTAGTGCAAGTTGTATCTATAATGGATGATCCTGATGACTCAATGACCAAAATTTCATTTGCAGAAGGTTCTTTTGTAAAAAGTGTCAAATTCCACTGTTCCATCAATTCTGTATCAAGCTCTGTCAGCTTCTTTCTCTGGACAGTCTTTGGCCCAATGGAATATGCTTTGACAAATTGCACAGCTGGTCCTTTTTCCATATTTGTTCAGAGGGTTTGTACCCCATTGCTGACTGCCACTTTTCTTTTGTCTTGCGAAATAAACTGATCTTGTTGGATGGTTATGCTGTGTGCATTAGCATCTGAATTTCCGGTACTGGTACTATCCCCAAATATGCGCTGTAGAGCTGCTTTATTAGACGTATATTTGAGATCACTTGATGCAGTCAAAGCCAGTTGTTTTTCAGTGGATGAGAGTCCAGCATTGTCCAACAGTTTGAATGCCACAGCTTCTGGAAGTGTCATTTCAGTTTTTTAGCTCAGCTGACTATAAGTCATCTGAGCTATAGTCGTGGTCCATTGTCCGTCGTCCGTCCGTCTGTCCGTCCGTCCGTCCGTCCGTCCGTAGATGTGGCACGTTTTGAAACCGTAAGACCTAGGAATCCAAAATTCAGCATAATGTTAGATGTCCCCAAGATCTCCTACCAAGCCGAAAACTGGGTCTTTGCGACTTCATTCCTTTGAGAAATTAAGGAAAAACCTCAATTTTTTATTAAAAACCTATTTTCACACTTTAGGACTGCCTAATATAAAAAAAAAAACTCATCTGTTTTTCCTCATATTTCCTATAAATAATCCTCTATATAATTCCTATGTACATGCCAGAAATTAGGTCTGTATTATTTAATTTAAAAAAGTTATGGGCCCAAACATAATGCATTTTGTAAATAATCAGGAAAGAAATTTTATCACTTAACACAAAACTTGTTAAAGCTAAGCACTTTTTTTCCAGTAATATAACTTTTATTAATCAAAATTAAATTTTATACCCAAAATTAGATCAAAATCTTTAAAATTTTTAAAAATATTAGAAAAAATAAAAAATTGGTACCTTAAATTTTGCCCAACTTTGACCATGGCACGTTTTTTTGCTGTAACTGCTGTGGATTTAATTTTCACAGCATGTTTTTTGTTAGCATTTCAACTGTTAACACCAAAAATTTGAAACCAGTTGATCAAAAACTGTAGATTTTATTCAAGTTTTCAAGCACCATGTCACTTATTGCCAGTGTTATGCAGTTTGCTAGAGCTCAGCTCCTGAGCTTCAGCTCTAAGTTCCTTAAATTTGGCATACAGTTAGATTTCTCCAAAATCCCCTACCATGCCAAGAATTTGGTCACTAGGACTTAATTCCTTTGAGATATCAATGAAAAACTTCATTTTTCCATTAAAAACCCAATGTTACACTTTAAGACTGCCTAATATCAAAACCACTGATCTGACTTTGATCATATATAATATACATATTTTTCTATACATTCGCTATGTACATGCCAGAAATGATGTCAGTATTGTGTATTTTTTTTAAGTTATGGGCCCAAACATAATGCACTTTGTAAAAAAATCAAGAAATATATTTACTCCCTTAACAAGGGCATTGCTGAAGCTAGAGATCTTTTTTGTCAGGGATGTAACATTATTTAATCAAGATTCAATTGAATACCCAAAATTAGTTCTGAATTTTTCAAATTTTATAAGTTATTAGTATAAATATAAAATTAGTACCTTAAATTTTGCCCAACTGTGACCATTGCACGTTTGTTTCCCGTGAGCACTGTTGATATAATTTTCATATCATGCACACATAAGGATTTCAGCTTTTTAGTTTAGAAAGCTGAAAGAAATTTGCCAAATATTGTAGCTTTTATTAATGTTTTTATGAGACCCTGTCAGACTTTGGCTCTCTCCAGCCTCTCTTGAGTCACCTGTATGTTGACCTTGTTGACCTTTCATCAAATTATGCACGCTTGAGGGGAGAATCCAGGCAGCTTATGGCCAGCCACAGTTGATCCAGGTGTTCAACCCAACTCATCTAGTAGTTTTAACCAACAACATATCAATAAACAATAAATTAATAAATTTTTATTGGTTTTTAATAACAAATTAAAGAAAAATAGAAAAGGAATTTGTTAGTTTATAATAACAGGAAATTAACTTGCAGTTACTGATGATATAAGAATCTTGTATCGATGGGTAGAATGTCACATATTCCAAATAACACCATGCAGTCACCTATGGCATTTTTGAGTTCATTTTTAATGATAAAGAAGTAAATCATATTATTCATTACTAATCATTAAGGATTATATGAAGGAAATTAATGATAGACAAAGATGCAGTTGATAATATTAATCTAGATTCCTACTGTGTCTAGTGTGTACATTGATGTGAAATTAGTCCAAAATGAACTTTTTACAGTTATTTTTTAATATAAATAAAAGCCATTAAACCAGGTACTTATGATCATTATTTAAATGTGTGAATTTTGTATATTCTGGATTCTCAACATCATTGTTTGGTGAAAACAGAATAAATACCAGACATGGTGCGAATACTTTGTAATTGTATTTAAATACGAATATGATTATGTACTCCATTATAAAATTTCTTGCATAAAGAATGGGAATTCAGGTACAAATGAAAGTATATGAATACTCGTGCAAATACTTTCAAAATGTATTCATGAATGCATTCATGAATATATTCTTTAATATTATTTTAATAATCATATCAGTTATATTTCATTTTTAAAAAATCATATGATTCTCTTATTATTTTTAATAAAAATTATATTTGGGACAATATTTGTAATTTTTTTAATAAATAGTTAAACTCTTATATTATATGTTCTGCTTATAAGTTATATGGCCAAGTCAAAATCTGTGTGACAATAGTACTCCATTTGTTAATAAAATAAATGAAATCAATCCTCTTCACTGTCTCCAAAGGTACTATCAAAATCATACATAAGCTAAACAACAACAACTCATAATACAGCTTATATTTATTACCACACAAAACCAGCATGTGCCTCATTTCTAAATAATATTTTTTTATCATATATAACAGCTGAGCGTCGTGACCCGTAGGTCCCTTGTTTAGCCCTCAGCCCTTAGGCTGATTGGCTATTGTCGTCACCCAAGCTGTCCGTCGATCCGTCCAGCGTCCGTTAACTTTTACCTTGTGTGCGGGATATCTTGAAAAGGATTCACTGTCAGAATTTTATTTCCTCGGTAAAGATGTATATCGACAAAATCTCGGTCAAGTTCGAAGATGGGTGACCTTGACCTATTTTTCTACATTTTAGAGCTGATTATAGAAAAACACTTAGATGCTTATTACTCAGGAACCATTTGGTGGATTTTCACAAAACTTACTATGATTATTGGGACTGATAGTCTGTACCTGCTACACAAGTTTGGTGGTGCCACCTACAATTTCTGATTTTAAATGAATTTTTAGCGGATTTTTCAACTTTGGGCTTGTGAGCGGGATAACTCTAAAAGGATTCATTGTAGGAATTTTATTTTTTTGGTGAAGATGTATATTGACAAAATCTCGGTCAAGTTCGAAGATGGGTGACCTTGACCTATTTTTCTACGTTTTAGAGCTGATTATATAAAAAACATTTAGAAGCTTATTTCTCAGGAACCATTTGGTGGATTTTCACAATACCTACTATGATCATAGGGACAGATGGTCTGTAACTGCTGCACAAGTTTGGGGGCGCCACCTACAATTTCTGATTTTTAATGAATTTTTCTTAATTTTTCAACTTTGGCCTTGTGAGCAGGATATCTCTAAAAGGATTCACAATAGGAATTTTATTTCCTTGGTGAAGATGTATATCGACAAAATCTCTGTCAAGTTCGAAGATGGGTGACCTTGACCTACTTTTCAAGGTCACAGAGCTTGTAACTTAGAAGCTTATTTTTCAGGAAGCATTTGGTGGATTGTTATGAATCATGGTACATACCTCTCCATTTTAAATTTATAACTGAGACATGTACAGATATACACCATGTGAGAACTGATATTTAGTACTTGTTACTGTTACCACCTCTAAACACTGTTCTTTTGGCTGAGGGCTTTTGTCAGCTTCTGCTGATATTCTAGTTTTACTGGTTGTACCGTTTGTAAGATTCCATGATATAATCTGCCAAGGTCATATTTCCGGGTTTTCGGAACCTATCAAAGTTTTTGTACGCTTCATAGGCCCTATCTCTGTCATCTCTGAGAAAAACATTGTCTAACTGTGTCATTAAAATTTTCATACCGTCTTTCTGCGCTGAAACATCAGCAGAAATTTCCATCGCAGTTTCTCGTGCGTTGCCTTGAGAGAGAGAGAGGGATATCGCTAGCGCCTGTTTTTCTTCTTTCAAATCTGTTTCTAACTGCCCCACAGAGATTTCGTATCTCCATGTTTCATAAGTCATTGACCTCTGGTTGAATACAGGTGAATTTTTAGAGTTATTACCCATGATAAGTGATTGCTCTGTGCTCTGCTACCAATGTTAACTTACCATTCTTTGGCACCTTCTCTGCCAGTGTCAACTTCTGTCCGTCTGCTCTCTACTTCCGGAGGTAAGAATCTCATGCCTTGCCGATTACAGTAAATAACCAAAGTAGGTATGTAGTTAACAGACCCCTCCGTGACCTTGAAAATTGTATCAACGTCATCATGTTTGATATCATTTAAAAGCAAATTATACTTTATAGTGAAATGTCTTTCTTATTTCTACTCTTAAAAAATCAAAAGTTATAGACAAAAGAGTTACCCCTACCCCCATATATTCTACCCCGTTGGTGCAATACATTTGTTAGAGGGGGGCATATTAAAGAGGGTGATACACACAAACAGCTACCACCATTGCAATGCTATCACATATTTTCAAACTCTAGGGGTGTATACCTTGCCAAATATCACCATGAGAATTATTCCCCTCGGATGGTACCAAGCAACCCGTCTGGACTAATAAGCAAAACTACCAAAAGAATTCAAAGGCACTTGAAAGCTTCAGTGTTGACAGTGACCTGTTCTTTGAAGATTTCCTAACAACTTTAGTTAGAAGTCTCTCTAGATGACTACTACATGGCCTCGCGCACATCCATTAAAGGTAAAAAATTATTCCTAAAAAGATCACCATCTGAAATAAAATCAGTGGATATATGAGACTTTTGTTTACTGCATGGAAAGCTAACCATGACCTACAGTTTGTACCTGACCAACATGCATGTGCAACATACAGTATCCTATGTAAGTAAAAGTCAAAGGGGAATGAGTGCTTTGCTTGATGCTGCTTGTAAAGAAGCTAGAAAAGAGGGGAAAAATCTTGGCAGGTGAGAGATATGGGAAATCAGTTCTTAAATGCTGTTGAAATAAGTGATCATGTAGCAGCATATCTCGTATTTCAACATCCAATGACAAGAGCCACCAGAGATGTAATATTTATACCCACTTCCCCTCAAGAAGAAAGAACATTTTTTTAGCTCAGCTGACTGTAAGTCAACTGAGGTATAGGAATGGCGCTTTGTCCGTCGTCCGGCCGGCCGTCATGCTGGGCACAAATCATGACTGCTGGACCTAGAATCTTCTAGGTTAAAATCCAGGGAGGTCAATAAAAAATCTCCTTGGAAACCTGAAATAAGGTCACTGTGACCTATATCCTCCGAGCTATGGGGCTTGAAAGTACCCCCCAGAATAATAACAAATTTGATACAAAACCTCCAATATCTTGATAATCAATGCATAGATTGTCATGAATCTTGCCTTGAATATTGACCTTGACTAGTTGTGTCAGTTTCCAAAAAGTGGTGGCGCCACCTGTATATTTTTAACAAATATTTTTCTATTTTTTACTTTAAAATTACAAAAATCATGTCAGTTTCTCAGCTGTGATTAAATCTAGTGTCCCAAAACCTGGTGTGTTTATTGATCACAAATGGATGCCCTATAGTAATCACCCTGTCTGGCTTTCCATCAGTCCATCCACATAAACTAGTTTCCAGATGATAACTCCAGTTTAGTTTGACATTTTGGTTTCAAACTGAACTTATATATGGCTCACCACTAATGTAAGAACCAAGCTGATTTTAGGGTCCAGGTCCAGGTCACAGAACATATATGCATTTCAAGCCAAACTTTACTTCACAAACCTTCCATCTTTAAGATATTGTTTACCTGCTAATAGGGGAAGATTCTATTCGATTTTGGGGTCATAGGTTAAGGTCACATGGCCCATCCATTCACAAATTAGTTTATGGATGATAATTTTGCTTTGGCTAGACAGATTGGCTTCAAACTTGATTTATAAATGACCTACCACTGAAGTAAATTCATTTTGATTTTTAGGGTCCAGAAATCAAAGTTAAAGGTCACAGGAACCACATCTTTAAAAACATTGTGGATGCACTGTAAATCAAACTTTTCATCCCAAACTTTCCATCTTTCACACATGACTTACTTGTCCAGAGTGAGGAAACTTGTAGATTTTGAGGTTACCTGGTCAAAGGTCAAGGTCACTTTTCAAAAGATTGTTACAATAATCTAAATGCTGCAAGTTCAAGGATAATAATTTCTAGGTTTTTTTGGTATCGAGGTCATTGGTAAAGGTCACAGGACTGTCATTCTGAAAAAATTCTTTAAAAATATCCTTATAGACAAATTCAGCTGAGTGTCGAGACCCATGGGTCCCTAGTTAATTCAAAACTAAAGAACAGCTTGAGCAGCCCCGACAAGGTTCAACCGATATAGCAGCAAGTTATATCATTAACAGATATTCAAAGCGGCCAAGAGCATTTGAAAATTCAAAGTGGCCAAGAGCATTTGAAAATTGGTGTCTCGCTGACTGTGTGTCACAGATTAATATTAAATACCCTTTAGACACAGGACAAAATTGATGCATTTCTTGACAGCACTGAAGATCTTGAAATAACAAATCAAAATGAACAAAATGCTGGTGTAAACCAAGAAGAAAAACTCAGTATTACCTTGCCAAATGGTACAACATACACTCGCAGACAAATTCCAAGAGTTCTGAGATATGTTTGGTATACTGAGAAAATCGACCCAGAAAACTGCTGTCATGAGAGGCTACTGTTGTTTTGTCATGGGGAGATGACACCAGAGACTTTTTGGATGAACAATATAACAAGAAAAAAATACAAACTTAGTTCAAAGGAAAACAGTATGAACAAAACGCAGATGCTTTGCAAGAAGCACAGGACCAAACTGAACATGACCATGAAATTGAATACCGTTTTCCCCCCAAGTATAATTCGCTACTGTGGATAATCCGAACCCCTCTTTAGAGTCACAGTTTTTGAGGAAAAACCCATAGCCCTGTGTATAATACACACCCCGTGCCTGACCAAAATCCTGGATGACATATATTGTATTTCCTGTAGTCACTGGAAAATTTACCAGTTTCATGATGGTGAATGTTTGAGAATGAAAGTTTTACTAAAGTTTCTTAGATCTAGCACAGCTATTAGATCTTTACAATTGAAATCATATTAAAGTCTATTTTCCTTTAGCTGTCAGGTGTTAAGAAGGGTGCTCAATCAGACCTGAACAGAATTGTTTGATGTAAGATATAACCAAAGATAAGCACCTGACAGCTGTGATGGTGGTGAGCATCACCTGCATATTTGTGGGGCATCCATGGCAGAGGGCACATGTAGGGGTTGGAGCTAGGCATGGCCTTATTTACATATAACAGATCATTCTGACCATGACTCTGTCAACAGTAGGCTAATTAAAGCTAAGGAAGCAATTACATTCAGATCAGTTTTCCTCACTTGTCAATTTGTTTTGAAAGTAATTAGTAACAGGTCATTCCCCTGCGAAAGAATTCCCATTGGCCTTTTTGGTCCCCAATACTGTTTATTGAGAGAACACAAAGGGAGCTGGAATCATGATAGTAATTACATAACAGACCTATTTGATCATGACCCTGTCAACAGTAGGCTAATTAAAGCTAAGGAAGCAATCCTTGGTTCTTTGATTTAAATCACATTGATTTAACTCACTTGATTTAAAAAAAAAAATCACCAATTTAAATCAACTTTTATAAAAATGTGAGTTTTTCTGTATTTTTTTATTTTTTACAAATATTTTTAATTCAATCATTTTCATTTTTATACTTAGTGCTTTAGAGGCACTTTAAAAGAATGTTATACCTAGTGGTTCCTTTTTTATAATCAATCATCGGTTTAAGCAAACCAACGGATGATCAATTATTAATCGGTTCAGACAAATATATGCAATTATCAAAGAAATATCCAATAATCTGTGAATCTGTACCTACGTTTTTCCCGGCAGGTATTCTCCTCTCACGCACAAGTGTAACGATCCTTCCACGTATAAAGACTAATGTTAAGGATCAAATTTAACAATCCGCAATGTCGGGTAATATCTTTCATAGCAGAATTTAAGAGCATCTAAGAATGTTTGGCCTATAAAGGGGCTGTTTTTCTAGCACATGAATCCAGATTTTACGGGCCCAGCTGCGCTTGGGCAGATCATACAAAAAAAAAAATTGCAGACTAGTCCCCCAAAAAATTCCAGCTGACATCCAAATACTCGACCAGCTGGGTTAGCCCCAACAAAGAAATTTTAAAGGAAGGCCTAAACAGCGGCACCTGGCATTGGTTGAATAGATTATTTCTAAGAGAATCTCACAAAATTGGCATAGACCTGGAGAATTTATGGAGTATTTTAATGCCTTCCCGCCCATATTTTGCAATGTATATTTCATTAGAAAACTCTCCACTTATTCTGCAGCTCCCTGCAAGTTCACAGATAATAAGTTAAATAAGTCCTCCGTTCTCACATCTACTGTGTCATACTCAGTTACATACAGAAGTTATCTGGCAACACAGACTCATTATATGAAGCGCGGAATGTGGTAAAATGGGAGAATCATTTTTGCCTATAACATAAATCCATTCTGGAAAGCAAACAATCATTATTATGATGTAATCAATAGTTGCCTTTGGTAATCAAGCGCTAAAAAGTGGCAGCAAACTGACTGACTTTAGATAAAACTTGATGATCGGCCCACAACTAGTTACACCCTCTTGAAGTCTGATTTAACAGCACTGTTTTTATTTTTATATATATAAAAATTATAAATGCAAAACCAATAAATCATCAAAATTTTCCAAATAAATAAAAATAAATAATAAATAACTTACTGTAGGCTGAATTTATAAACTCTTTTGAAGGAGAATATTCAATAGAGGATATATAAAGTATTCAAGGGTGTACACCTGGCAAATACTTTAACATTAAGCTGAACTTTACTTGCTTGTGCAACATCAGTTGAAAGCATACATGTATGTTATTTAGTAAGTGGATTTCCCTGGGATCAGAAAGAATATAAAAATGGATAAGTTGCAAGGTTATTGCAATTGTGCAGAAATTCACAATGAGTGCATGCTGTTACAGATCTCTTTTTTATTGTTTGACGCGGGCGTAACTCGTGTTTTAGCGGCCTCGCCTGGCCGGGTGTTGCACTCTCAGTTTAATCTGTACTTGTTGAACTCTCGCTGTCATACTAGTCTGGGGCTTTCTCGCCTAGCCTGGCTGGGCCAGCTCACATGTGAACCCTGACATGTATAGACACAGCGTTCTTTTTCTAGATGTTTCCTGTAATGCATGTTTACTAAGTATCATGTTAGATTCTTTAGATTGTTCGGGAAATGGAAGGTTCTTGGCTTGAGATGAGAACCTATAAATAGGGGCTGTGTTTTAGAGCCAAGAGAGAGGTTAGAGAATATTCCAGCGGACACAGAAGAGTTGGATCTTTTTTGATACATGTAGCAGCAAGGGATTTTCTTCAGATTTGTCAGGATTAAGGGATTTTCTTCAGATTTGTCAGGATTTGTAAAATTTTAGCAAATTCAATATGAACTACTATTTTTTTTACATATTAGCAATTGAAACGTTTAGCTTTTTAGCTCAGCTGACTATAAGTCATCTGAGCTATAGTCGTGGTCCATTGTCCGTCTGTCTGTCTGTCCGGATATCCGTCTTTAAGACTGGCACGTTTCGACACCAGTGGACCTAAGAATCTGAAATTTGGCATGCAGTTAGATGTCCCAAAAATCTCCTACCATGCCAAAAATTGGGTCAATAGGACTTCGTTCCTTCGAGATATTGAGGAAAAACCTCAATTTTTTATAAGAAATCTATTTTCACACTTCAGGACTGCCTCATATCAAAACCACTCATCTGGCTTTCTTCATATTTACCATAAATATTCCTCTATATAGTTCCTATGTACATGCCAGAAATTAAGTCAGTATTATTTTATTTTAAAAAGTTATGGGCCCAAACATAATGGACTTTGTAAAAAAATCATGAAAGACCAAAAGTGTTAAAGGTAGGGACTCAAAATTTAATTGTATACCAAAAATTAGATCAAAATCTGTTAAATATTTTTAAATATTGGCAAAAATATATAATTGGTACCTTAAATTTTGCCCAAGTTTGACCATGGCACGTTTTTTTCCTGTAAGTACTGTGGATTTAATTTTCACAGCATGTTTTTGTTAGCATTTTGTCTGTTAACACCAAAAATTTGAAACCAGTTGATCAAAAACTGTAGATTTTATTCAAGTTTTCAAGCACCATGTCACATCAAGTTTACATCAAGCTAGTGTTATGCAGTTTGCTAGAGCTCAGCTCCCCAGCTTCAGCTCTAAGTTCCTTAAATTTAGCATACAGTTAGATGTCTCCAAAATCCCCTACCATGCCAAGAATTTTATCACTAGGACCTAATTCCTTCGAAATATTAATGAAAAACTTCATTTTTCCATTAAAAACCCATTGTTACACTGTAAGACTGCCTAATATCAAAACCACTGATCTGACTTTGATCATATATAATATACATATTTTTCTATACATTCGCTATGCACATGCCTGAAATGATGTCAGTATTGCGTAATTGTTTTAAGTTATGGGCCCAAACATAATGCACTTTTTAAAAAATCAAGAAATATATTAACAAGAGGATTGATGAAGCTAGAGATATTTGTCAGGGATGTAATATTATTTAATCAAGATTCAATTGAATACCAAAAATTAGTTCTGAATTTTTCAAATTTTATAAGTTATTAGTATAAATATAAAATTAGTACCTTGAATTTTGCCCAATTTTGACCATGGCACGTTTGTTTCCTGAGAGCACTTTTGATATAATTTTCATATCATGCACACATCAGGATTTCATCTCTGTAGTTTAGAAAGCTGAAAGAAATTGGCCAAATATTGTAGCTTTTATTAATGTTTATATGAGACCATGTCAGACCCAGGCTTAATCCAGCCCCTCTTCAGTCACCTGTATGTTGACCTTGTTGACCTTTCATCAGATTATGCATGCTTGAGCGAAGCATACACTGGGGCAGCCAGGCAGCTAAATCCCAGCCACAGTTGATCCAGGTGTCCAACCCAACTCATCTAGTAGTTGTTTTGAAAAACAACAATAAACAATAAATTAATAATTTTTTTTTGGTAACAAATTAAGAAAAATTAATAGAAAAGGAATTTGTTAGTTGATGAGTAACAGAAAATTAACTTGCAGTTACTGCTGATGTAAGAATCTTGTATAGATGGATAGAATGTCATTGTCAATGTTATTCCAAATAACACCATGCAGTCACCTATGGTATTTTTCAGTGAAATTTTAATGATAAAAAAATAAATCATATTATTCATGACTCATCATTAGGGATCATATGAAGGAAATTTATGATAGACAAAGATGCAGTTGATAATATTAATCTAGATTCCTACTGTGTCTAGTGTGTAGATTGATGTGAAAGTAGTCCAAAGTGAATATATTACATTTATTTTTTTTAATATAAAAAAGCCATAAAACCAGGTACTTATGATCATTATTTAAATTTGTGAATTTTGTATATCCTGGATTCTCAACATCTTTGTTTGGCTAAAACTGAATAAATACTAGACATGGTGCGAATGCTTTGCAAATGTATTTGAATACGAATATGAATATGTACTGCATTAAAAAATTTTATTGCATAAGAATGGGAATTCAGGTAAAAATGAAAGTATATGAATACCAGTGCAGATACTTTCAAAATGTATTCATGAATGCATTCATGAATATATTATATAATATTATTTCAGTAATCATTTCAGTTATATTTTATTTTAAAAAATCATATGATTTTCTTATTATTATTTTTTAAAATAAAATTATATTGGCACAATATTTGTTTTTAAATTTTAATAAATAGTTAAACTCTTTTATAATATGTGCTGCTTACAAGTTATATGGCCAAGTCAAAATCTGTGTGACAATAGCACTCCATTTGTTAATAAAATAAATGAAATCAATCCTCTTCCCTGTATCCAAAGATACTATCAAAATCATACATAAGCTAAACACCAACAACTCATAATAAAGCTTATATTTATTACCAAACAAAACAAGCATGTGCCTCTTTCCCAAATCATATTTTTTATCATATATAACAGCTGAGTGCCGTGACCCATGGGTCCCTTGTTGTATTTGAAAAATTAGCTATTTTGTGATAATCAAATACTAAATATATGAATGAAACACAAACACCAGAAGGCACTTTTTTAGCAAGTGTGCGTTTCTGCGCATATCAAAAAGCTCAATTCAGCGGAAAAAGGTTATGGGGCTATGAGTTGTTCCAAAGGATATATTTGATAAAAAAAATGTGAACATGTAATAAATAATTCTAAATACAGTTTAAAGATTTAATTCCAGGAAAGTGTGTCCAAATTCTTTATTGAGTGTACCAGTAGTATGCATGGCAAGAGATATTTATGGAATGCTCCACACTTTTATAAAAAATACATCACTGTTCAGGCACAATTAAATGTGTACTTTAACACAGTAAAAGTACTGGAGGGAGTGGGAGGGGTGCAGAGGGGAAGAAAAGCTGGACCTAGTTATCTAAGCAGCCTAGAGTGAGGAGTGATTAAAATCATCACCCACTACACACCACTGTTAAGCTGTGTTTCCATGTATCCGTAAAAATCGTAAAAGACGTACGTATGCTCCCTAGTGCGCAGTCCGTCAAAACTGTTTCCATAAGTCATGCGTTTTTCTTGCGGATACCCTTTCACGTGCCTCTTTTGAAACTGCAAGGACGGCAGGAAGAAGGTCAATATGTCTCATCACACCTGGCACGGGGCACTGTTGGGAAATGTAGGCATTTTTGCCATCCGCAAAACGGATGAATCGCTCACCGATCCGTTTCGATGCTGTCTGTTTTTGCAGATACGCATGCGGAGCACGTTAAAACGTACATATGGAAACAGTTCATCTTAAAAAGAGGGATCCGATTTTTTGCGTACGAGACGTACGAGATTTACGGATGAATGGAAACACAGCTTTACACTGGGCTGGCTGATTATACTTGACATGGTGCCTCAAAACTTGAATAAAACCTACTCTTTTCAATCAATTCCTTTGGCAAAAATATCTGATATTGGCAAAAATGAGATCCAATTTTTAGCTCAGCTGACTGTAAGTCATCTGAGCTATAGCGATCACTCTTTGTACATCGGCCGTCCGGCCATCCGGCCATCCAGTCGTCTGTCCGTTAACAAGGCACAAATCATAACCGCGGATCCTGGAATCTTCTTACTTTCCATTCAGAGAGATCCATGAAAAATCTCCTAGTAAACCTGGAATTAGATCTCTATTACCCATATCCTTTAAGCTATGGGGCCCCAAAGTACCCCCCCAGAATAGTAAAAAAATTCATACAAAAACTTCAATATCTCATTACCTACATCACTGATGGTCATGATATTTGGCATACACATTGACCATGAGATGTTCCATCAGTTCCTGCAGACTGGTGGCGCCACCTTTATTTTTTTAGATTTTTTATGAATTTTTTCTGTATTTTTGAGACCTTTAAAAATGTGGACATCTGTTAACAGGGCACAAATCGTAAAGACTGGACCTAGAATCTTCATTCTTGACATTCTGAGAGACTTATGAAAAGTCTCCATGGAAACCAGAAATTAGGTCTCTGTTACCCATATCCTTCGAGCTATGGGGCCCTAAAGTACCCCCCAGGATAGTGAAAAATTTCATACAAAAACTTCAATATCTCATTAACTACATTACTGATGGTCATGATTTTTGGCATACATATTGATCATGAGATGTTCCATCAGTTTCTGTAGACTGGTGGCACCACCTGTATTTTTCAATTTTTTACGAATTTTTTTCTGTATTTTTGAGACCTTTAAAAATGTTGACATCTGTTAACAGGGCACAAATCGTAAAGACTGGACCTAGAATCTTCATTCTTGACATTCTGAGAGACTTATGAAAAGTCTCCATGGAAACCAGAAATTAGGTCTCTGTTACCCATATCCTTCGAGCTATGGGGCCCTAAAGTACCCCCCAGAATAGTGAAAAATTTCATACAAAAACTTCAATATCTCATTAACTACATTACTGATGGTCATGATTTTTGGCATACATATTGATCATGAGATGTTCCATCAGTTTCTGTAGACTGGTGGCACCACCTGTATTTTTCAATTTTTTAAGAATTTTTTTCTGTATTTTTGAGACCTTTTAAAATGTTGACATCTGTTAACAGGGCACAAATCATAAAGACTGGACCTAGAATCTTCATTCTTGACATTCTGAGAGACTTATGAAAAGTCTCCATGGAAACCAGAAATTAGGTCTCTGTTACCCATATCCTTCGAGCTATGGGGCCCCAAAGTACCCCCCAGAATAGTGAAAAATTTCATACAAAAACTTCAATATCTCATTAACTACATCACTGATGGTCATGATTTTTGGCGTACATATTGATCATGAGATGTTTCATCAGTTTCTGTAGAGTGGTGGCGCTACCTCTATTTTTTTATTTTTGACCAATTGTTTTCTCTATTTTTGAGACCTTTAAAAATGTGAACATCTGTTAACAGGGCACAAATTGTAAAGACCAGACCTAGAATCTTCATTCTTAAGATTTTGAGAGACCTATGAAAAGTCTCCATGGAAACCAGAAATTAGGTCTCTGTTACACATATCCTTTGAGCTATGGGGCTCCAAAGTACCCCCCAGAATAGTGAAAAATTTCATACAAAAACTTCAGTATCTCATTAACTACATCACTGATGGTCATGATTTTTGGCATACTTATTGATCATGAGATGTTTCATCAGTTTCTGCAGATTGGTGGCGCCACCTGTATTTTTTTCATATTTTTACAATTTTTTTTCTCTATTTCTGAGACCTTTAAGGATGTAGTTATCTGTCAACAGGGTTCAAATTGTAACAACTGGACCTAGAATCTTCATTCTTGACACACAGGGAGACCCATGAAAAGTCTCCATGGAAACCTGAAATTAGGTCTCTGTTACCCATATCCTTTGAGCTATGGCACTCCAAAGTACAGCTCAGAATAATGGATAATTTGATACAAAAGCTGAAGTATCTGAACAACTAATGCAGAGATCACCATAATTGTTTGTATGGATATTGATCATGGAGTGTTTCATCAGTTTCTGCAGTCTGGTGGCACCACATGTATTTGTTCGGGCTTTTTTCGAATTTTATCTCTATTTTTGAGACCTTTAAAGATATGAACATCTGTTAACAGGGCACAAATCATAACAACTGGACCTAGAATCTTCATTCTTTACACACAGGGAGTCCCATGAAAAATCTCCAAGGAAACCTGAAATTAAGTCTCTGTTACCCATACCCATTAAGCTGTATGGCTCAAAAATACCCCCCAAAATAATGAAAAATTTGATACAAAAACTCCAGTATCTCAATAACTGCAACACTGATGCTCATGATTTTTGGCATACATACTGATCATGATGTGTTCTATCAGTGTCAGCAGACTGGGTGCGCCACCTCAATTTTTTCAAATTTTTACCAATTATTTTCTCTATTTTTGAGACCTTTAAAGATATAGTTATCTGTCAACAGGGTACAAATCGTAACAACTGGTACTAGAATCTTCATTCTTGTCATGCAAGGAGGCCCATGAAGAGTGCCTGTGGAAACTTGAAATTAGGTCTCTGTTACCCATATCCTTCAAGCTATAGGACTCTGAAGTATCCCTCAGAATAATGGACAATTTGATACAAAAGCTGAAGTATCTGAACAACTAATATGGAGATCATCATGATTCTTTGCATGGATATTGACCATTAAGTGTTTTTGTTAGTTTCTGCAGACTGGTGGAGCCACCTGTATTTTTAGCAAACCTGTGAGCTTATGCGATGGCGCAGCATCTTCTGTCCGCCATCCGCCGTCCGCCGTCCAGGGCTGGCTTTCCGCCGTCAATGGCTGTAAGTCAGAAACTGTCGGAGCTAGCAGATCCAAATTACATGTAAAAATTCGTCACATGTGAAACTTGGTGCCCTGGAGCTTTTTATTGGGTATCTGCATTAATTTAGATTTTATAGAGAAAAATCTTAAAAATCTTTAAAAATCTTCTTCTCTGAAACTGTCCAGCCAAATTGTCCAATATTTCACAAAAATGATCCCTGGAACAATCTCTCTCAAGTTTGTTTGAATGGTTCCAGTTCGGAGATTTTTGGCCAAGTTACAGGAGGTTGAACTTAGTCATCTGTCCAAAAAAGCACACTAAAATTAAAATCTCAAAAACAGCTGGAGCTATAATGACCAAATTTTATACCAATGTTTGTCACATATGTCATATCTGATTTTGAGGTATTGGTGGCGCCACCTACATTGATGTGTTTTTTACACAGTTTTATAAGAATAGATTGGGTAAATACAGTTTTAAAAAAGCATTGTAGCTAATTGAAAAAGGCTTTCTGTATTTGAAAACAGATTTGACTTCATACTGAGTTTCAGCAGCCAAGTAAGAGGTCACTCAGCACAAACAGGTGGGGTCCAGACATCACCATGGCAACTGACCTGGCTGTGGGGGGGTGTCTAGACAATGTGTCTAGACGTCTAGACACAGGGTCTAGACGTCTGGACACATTGTTTAGAAGCAGAATTCCCAGATTATTGGAACTGTATCTTTCAACTGTTTGAAAAAACTTGGTTTGCATTTTAAACGAATTGGTTTATCATCAGGTCACATGTGAACTGCTGCACCCTCATTTTTTGGTTGACCTCTGACCTTTCCTTGCTGCCCAGCGTCCATTTGTGCGTCTGTTTCCACACATAAACCCACATATCTCGGGAACCGTTTGACCGATCAGGCTAAAAATTTTGCACAAATGTAGCCCTTTGATAGTTTTATAACATGCACTAAAAATGGTGGCGCCAACTGCAACCATTAATGCACAGCGTCCATCTGTTCATCTGCCTTTGGATAAAATCACTCATATCTCAGCAGTGGTTTGACTTATCCACCTGAAATTTTGCAGGTTTATACATCATGGACAGCTTTCTCGATTTTATGACAGGTGGCGCCACCTACATTCACATTTACTCTGCAGACATCCAAGCTCATATCACGGGAACTGTTTGACTGATTAGGCCAAAATTTTGCATGTGTATAGATCTCACATAGCTCTTCATCATAGACAAAACTGGTGGCGCCACCTGCAACCATTTATGCACAGCGTCCATCTGTTCATCTGCCTTGGGATAAAATCACTTATATCTCAGCAGTGGTTTGACTAATCCACCTGAAAGTTTGCAGGTTTATACATCCTGGACAGCTTTCTCAATTTTATGACAGGTGGCGCCACCTACATTCATGTTTACTCTGCAGACATCCAAGCTCATATCTCGGGAACCGTTTGACCGATTGGGCCAAAATTATGTTTGTGTATAGATCTCACATAGCTCTTCATCATAGACAAAACTGGTGGCGCCACCTGCAACCGCTTATGCACAGCATCAATCTGTTGATCTGCCTTGGGATAAAATCACTCATATCTCAGCAGTGGTTTGACTTATCCACCTGAAATTTTGCAGGTTTATACATCCTGGACAATTTTCTTGATTATATGACAGGTGGCACCACCTACATTCATGTTTAAGCTGCAGACATCCATGCTAATATGCAACACACCACGCTCTATTCCCCTTGCCACTTAATCCATGCCTCACTTCACCCGTCCCACTCTTATTTCTGCGGATAGACAGAGTGGCTTGTTGACTA
Organism: Sipunculus nudus; assembly: GCA_026874595.1. NCBI lineage: Eukaryota > Metazoa > Annelida > Sipuncula > Golfingiida > Sipunculidae > Sipunculus > Sipunculus nudus. The sequence continues at coordinate 65,627,802 of CM049310.1, forward strand.
CCCATATTCTGGTTTTAAAATGTCCTAGTCTGAAACTTGCAGTTCAGAAAGGTCCATTTTGCTGAAATCATAATGACTAAGGTAGATATGCAGGACTTAGGAGGATCAATATTAAATTTTTAAAATAAACCTCCATTCATATTCCTCAACTTTGCACAGGTTCGCATTAGGCCTGTAGGCCTTGTTTTTAAAGTTTACGCATTTTTTCTCTATTTTTGAGATATATTAATACAGACACAGTCTCAGCCTGTTGGTTAATCTGTTTGATGCTTCAGTTGAATGGTTATATACTACCATTCATATGATAAAATTTCCTTCTGCAAATTTCTTCCTGGTCAGCTGAGCGTCCTGACCCATGGGTCACTTGTTTAATACAACATTGGATCTTGATTAAATGAAGTTGTTCCCCTGAAAAAAAAGTCTCTAGCTTCAGCAATTCTCATGTTTATATGGGTAAATATATTTCCTAATTTTTACAAAGTGCATTATGTTTTGGCAGAAGAATATGTATATTAAGTGGTTTTGAAATTAGGCAGACTTGAAGTGTAACAATGGGTTTTTAATTAAAATTTGAGATTTTTTCTTAATATCTTGGGGAACTGAGACCTTGTGAACAAAAAAATTTTTGGAATGGTAGGAGAATTTAGGGACATCTAACGGTATGCAAAATTTTCAGATTCTTAGGTCCAATGGTTTCAAAACGTGCCCTGTTAACAGCCAGATGGACAACGGACAAAAGACCATGACTATAGCTCAGATGACTTATAGTCAGCTGAGCTAAAATCCTTTCATTAGTGGAATATTCTGTCAAATAATACAATACACAATGTCCAAAAGTGTGCTTGACCACTATCATTGGTTTATATTGCTTACATTCTGTAAAGTATGACCAAAAACTTTAAGTTAAAAAAAAATTTTAAAAATTGATTAAAATCTGATTTAAGTAAAATAAATCTGATTTTTGTTATTTTTAGCGAACCTGTGAGCTTATGCGATGGCGTGGCATCGTCCGGCGTCCGTCGACGGTTTGTTAACCCATACTATCTTGAAAAACGGCAAGAGTTAGCATAAAAAAATTTTATGCAAAAGATTAGTCATCTAAAAAACTCTATCAGATTTTGCAAATTTTTTGGCTAACTGCATTTTCTTAGATTTTATAAGGAAAAAGTTAAAAAAATTTAAAAATCTTCTCCTCTGAATCTGTTCAGGCAAATTGTCCAATATTTTACAGAAATGATTCCTGGAACAATCTCTCTCAAGTTTGTGCGAATGGTTTAAGTTTGGTGATTTTTGGCCGAGTTACAGGAAGTTGAACTTAGTCATCTGTCCTAAAAAGCATACTAAAATTACAATCTCAGAAATGGTTTGAGCTATCATCACCAAATTTTATGCCAATGTTGGTCACATGAGTCATATCTGAAATTGAGGTATTGGTGGCGCCACCTGCATCAGCCTTTTTTGTACGGGGGTCATCAGTGCTAGTATCATACTGACAGGTTCAAATAACTTTTTCTCTGAAACGATATGGCCAAATTGGTTAATATCGCACAGAAATGATCCCAGTGTAGTGCTTTCTGAAGTTTGTTCAAATGGTCTAAGTTCAGTGACTTTTGGCTGAGTTATGGGAAGCTGAATTTAGTCATATGCTGTAACAGCCCATTTTAGCTCAGTGGCTACAAAGATCTTCTCCTCAAAAACCACTGGGCCAAATTCTTAAATCTCACACATTAATTATCCTTAGATGTTGATAATTCAAGTTTGTTCAAATGGTTTTGGTTCAGTGATTTTTGGCTGAGTTATGGGAAGCTTAACTTAGCCATTTTGCTGTATTTATTTCATATGAGTTATAAACCTGTAAAATTTTTTTTTTGACTGACCCTACTGAGGCCAATTTGTTTAATATTTTACAAGAATAATCCCCTGAATAATTCTTATAATAATTGTCTTTTATGGTTCCAAAGAATGAATTTTGGCTGAATTATAAAGGTTCAATTGAGTCATTTTACCATATATGTTAGCTGTGTGAAGCAGATACACAGATACATCTAGACACATCTAGACTGGCACCAGTTTATCAGCATTTATTACATCATGCCTCTAAACATTTAGATTTCAGGTTATCTATGGTTACTATTGACAAGAATGTTTTTTAAAAGCTTTTAAAAAATGTAGATTTATGATTTTTAGATATTCCTCATGCCAGGCAATGTTTACAATCACAGCTATACAGCTCTCTGTGGGTATATAAAGACGGCTGTACATGGATTATAAATAATTGGTATCCATAGTCAAATTAATTCAAGATTTTGCCATCATTGAGATATATCTGTATTACAATTTTGCATTCAGTATGCATCTGTATTAATTTTTAGTGAACCTGTGAACTAATGCGATGGTGTGGCAGCATTTGTCTTATGTACATTTACCCATACTATTTTGAAAATGATTGGAGCTAGCATCATGAAATTTAATGCAAAAAATTAGCCATCTGAAAATTTTCTTAAATTTTAAAGAGAAAAAGCTAAAAAAACCTTTAAAAATCTTCTCCTCCGAAACACTCAAGCCAAATTGTTCAATATTTAACAGAAATAATCTTTTATACCATCTCCCTCAATTTTGTTCAGGAAGTTGAACTTAGTCATCCGTCCAAAAAAGCATACTAAAATGACAGTCTCAGAAACAGCCAGAGCTATCATCACCAAATTTTTTGCCAGTGTTGGTCACATGAGTCATATATGAAATTCAGGTATTGGTGGCACCACCTGAATTGACCTATTTTTGTACGGGGGTCATTGGTCATCTGTACATTAATCCATAATTTCTTAGGAATAGCAGGAGCTACCATTCCCAGATTTTATGCAATAATCTGTCACATATCAAATTTTGTGGGATTCAGCTTATTTTTTTGCTATCTGCATTTACTTAGATTATATAAGGAAAAAGCTGACAATAATTTAAAAGTCATCTTCTTGTAGACGGTCCAGCCAAATTGTTAAATATTTTACATAAATGATCCCAGAGGCAAGCCCTCTCAAGTTTGTTCAAATGGTTTGCATTTGATGAATTTTAGTGGAGTTACACAAGTTTGAACAGTCATTTGGCCAAGTAAGCATACTGACATAGTACTCTCAGAATATCAGAAGTTAGCATTACCAGGTATTGTGCAAATGTTGGTCACATGACTCATATTTGAAGTTGTAGATTTAGTGGTGCCAACTACATTGACCTGTTTTTTATGGGCAAAAAACCTCATAATTTTAGCCTCTTTCAGCCTAATGATGAAACTGTCAAGTTGAATTGTTCAATTTTTCAAAAGAATTATCCTAGGACATGGTTCTTTCAATCATATCAGAATATACTGAGTTTGTTGATTTTTGGTTGAGTTGTGAAAAGCTTAAGTTGGTCTTATGGCCATTATTATGTCTTTTTCAAACTGAGGACTGCAGTAGTGTTCTTCTACAAAATTATTATTTCAATTATATCTTCTGTAACATTGCACAAAAATTATTCTTAGGTGGCCTTTGTTCAAGTTTACTAGAATGATTTTTGGCAGAACTATTGGACCTTTAACAATGAAAGTACTGCATCTTTTATCATTCTAGATATTTTAATAAAAAGTTTATGAATATGTCGGCTTGAAAAAAGAAATTTTAACCAAAGTCTTTCAGTATGTGTAAACAGATATACCAACAGGCCAAGATTGAATCTGTATCTTTAAATAGGATGAGAAACTGCCAACTGTTTCAGATTTGGGAACAGATCAAGAGTTCATTCAGATATAGGTCAAGAGTGCAATCAGTGCAGCCAAGCACATGGCATGTGATCACCTCATGGGTGACATGTGAACACCTCATGGGCACCATGTGATCACTTCATGGGTGTCAAGCCCCTGAGGCCAGGGCCCCTGCATGAGCTTATGCAATGGTGTGGCTACTATTTCAGATTTGGCAACAGGCTAGAGGTCAGTCTGGATCTATTTATAGCCTTGGCAGACTGCCAACTGTATCAGATTAGGCAACAGGTCAAGAGTTCACTCAGTGCAGCCAGGTATGGGTCAGGAGTTTACTCAGTGCAGTAGCTGCATTCTATTTATAGCTTTGGCAGACTGCCAACTGTGTCAGATTATGCAACAGGTCAAGAGTTCACTCAGTGCAGCCAGGTACAGGTCAAAAGTTCACTCAGTCTAGCCAGGTGCAGGTCATGAGTTCACTCAGTGCAGTAAGACGTCTGAGCAAGCAATTTGTCACAGTTCACTCGGGGCAACAGCCTTTCTCACCTGAGCCTGGTCAGCCCCATGCATCAGACTCAAGGTAAGTTTGATGTATTGGCCTAATATTTTGACCTGTCTATGTGTCTTTGATGGCTTTCTTGCTCACAAGACAGGTGTCGCCACCTACCATGACTTTTGCACACGTTTTTCTCAGGAGGGGTTTGATATATCAGTCTGAAATTGGGCTTATGTATATATCTCTGATAGCTTCGTTGTATACAAGACTGGTGGTGCCAGCTACAATCTTTTTAGTGTTGTGTGCACCTATGCCAGAATTTCAGCAGTGATGTTTGTGTAATTGTTTCTTATTCAAAATGTTTAGTACTTGCATAGTTCATATACATGAAAAGTAATAGTCCAGCCTTGAAGCATTATACCTGGTGTATTTCCCAATGCACAGGTTCGCATTAGGCCTGTAGGCCATGTTTTAAATAAAAAAAAAATCAACAACCCTGAAGTTATCACATTCAGACCAGTTTTCCTCACTTGGGTCAATTTTTTAGCGAACCTGTGAGCTTATGCGATGGTGCGGCGTCGTGCGGCATCTGTACGTTAACCATAGCTATCTCAAAAACGGCAGGAGCTAGCATCACCAAATCTTTTGCAAATAGTCAGTCATCCAAAAAACTATATCAGATTTTGTATATTTTTCTTCTAACTGCATTTTCTTAGGTTTTATAGGGAAAAAGCTAAAAAAGCTTTAAAAATCTTGTTCTCCGAAACTGTCCAGCCAAATTGTCCAATATTTCACTGAAATCATCCCTGGAACAATCTTTCTCAAGTTTGTTTGAATGGTTCCAGTTTGGAGATATTTGGCTGTGTTACAGGAGTTTGAACTTTGTTAACTGTGCAAAAAAGCATATTAAAATTACAATCTCAGAAACGGCTGGAGCTTTTATGCCAATGTTGGTCACATAGGTCATATCTGAAATTGAAGTATTGGTGGCACCACCTGCATCGGCCTTTTTTGTTACGGGGTCATTAGTGCCTGTATCACACTGAGGGCTACAAAAAACTTCTTCTCTGAAACCATATGGCCAAAATGTTTAATATCGCACAGAAATGATCCTAGGGTAGTGCTTTCTGAAGTTTGTTCAAATGGTCTCTTTTCAGTGACTTTTGGCTAAGTTATAGGAAGCTGAATTTAGTCATATGCCATAACAGCCCATTTTAGCTCAGTGGCTACAAAGATCTTCTTCTCAAAAACCGCTGGGTTAAATTCTTAAATCTCACACATTAATTATCCTCAGATGTTGATAATTCAAGTTTGTTCAAATGGTTTTGATTCAGTGCTTTTTGGCTGAGTTATGGGAAGCTGAACTTAGCCAGTTTGCTGTATTTTCCTATATGAGTTATAAACTTGCGAAACGTTTTTTCGACTAATGCCACTGATGCCAGTTTGTTAAATATTTTACAAGAATAATCCCTACATAAATTCTTATAATAATTGTCATTAATGGTTCCACATGAATGATTTTTGGCTGAATTATGGAGATTGAATTGAGTCATTTCACCATATATGTTAGCTGTGTGATGCAGTTACATCTAGCCTGGCACCAGTTTATCAGTATCCATTACATCATGCCACTAGACATTTAGATTTCAGGTTTTATTTGGTTAATATTGACAAAAAATCTTTTTGAAAGCCTTTAAAAAATTTAGATGGACAGGCTGCTTACAATGTTCATGGATCCACATTACATAACACTTTTTGAATAGATCCAGAAAAAGGGTTTGATTACAGAAAATTGTCATCAGACATCCTGAACACACTGAGGACAATATAGACACCTTGAGATATTAATGATTGATGAAATAAGCATGATACAAAATCGCATGTTCAATTTGTAAAGTTGCATCTTCAAGAAATAAAATGCAACATAGAACCCTTTGGCAGCATCTATGTTATTGACATTGGAGACCTTTTCCAGATGCAACCAGTATGGGACAATGGATTTTCATTAACTTGTCTGATTATTATGGACCTCTTGCACTAATTAACCTGTGGGTAGACATTTTCTTTTGTATGAACTGACAGAAATCATGAGGCAAAAAAATTATTGTGATTACGCAGAACTTTCGAATAGGCTATGTGAAGGACAACACACAAAAGGTGTTATTGGTACCCATAAATCTTGTCTTGTTACTACCATCAGTTCATATCCGTCACAAACTACACATTTGTTTACCAACAATACTTCTGTGGACAATCATAATATGCAAATCTTCCAGTGTACATACACAACAAAGGTAATAGTAACTGCAGCTGACACAGTTATAACAGATGTCACAAGAAAGATGTTCTTTCTAGAATACCTCGCAACCCATCAAAAAGTGCAGGTTTGCTGAAAACACTTCAGATTGCCTTTGGTTTACCATATATATGATATCACCTGCAATATAGCAGTTCAAGATGGAATCACAAATGGTTGTTCTTGTATATTGAAGCACATACAATATATGCATAGCAAAACTGTACCAAGTATTCTTTGGATTCAGTTTGAAGATTCAAACATTGGTTCAGACACCAGGCAAAATTATGCCAACTTTTACACTCCATCAATATCCAAAGAATGGACACCACTTTTTGGCCCCAAGCAGACATCAATCCAGGCCGGAGACATTTACTGGTAACTTGTTCTTGGTTTCCATTAAATATTGGTGCTGAAAAACAATATTGAAGGCACAAGGCAGTTCACTTGATCAGGTGGTTGTGGATATGACATGTACAAGAAAACTGAGACATGCACATTATGTTGCTTTGAGTAGGGCAAGAAAAATGGATGGCTTGTATGTATTAAATTTAGATGAAAACAAAATATCAACTGATCCACCCGTGACATATGAAATAGCAAGACAGCGTAATAATGCAGAGGGTCTAGAATACATGTTATAATTTGATCCTATGGGATTCATATCCTCTTAATTTCATACCACCAACATCTGTACCAACTGATACACTCAATATAATGTACCCTAACACAAGATCTCTTCATTTGCAATTCAGAGATGTGATATTTGATTGTCTTTTCCTTGATACCCATATCATTGCTTTGGCTGAAACCCTTTTGTATTCCTTTGATACTGATGATCAATATTGTATCCCAAATTTCCAGCTCATATGAAATGATCATCAAACAACAGGTTCAACATGTCCATCAAAAAGACTGCACTATGGATTAGCATTTTATGTGCACAAAGATATCTGCCCTTTCGTGGAAGTGCCTCATCATTCCAGTGGAAACATTGATGCATCTGTATTACTGATAAATACTCAAAGGTCTTCCTTACAGCTGATTAGTGTCTACAGATCCCCTGAGTCAAAACTGTTATTTCAAAACTTGCCCAACTTATGACACATGTTAATGTACAAAGCCATTGTTAGTAATTGGAGATTTCATTATTGATGTCACCAAACCAAGAAATATATCAGCCTTGAATGACCTATCAGATCTTCTACATTCTAAACAACTTGTAACAGAAAAGACAACTGATCATGAACTCTAATTGATCTAGTGTTTTTTCCTGATGCTACAACTTCAACAATAGACTCTACATGGTCTGATCATAAAGCCTTGTTCACACTTGTTTGAAAGAGTGTTTTCAAGTTTCATCCTGATTGATAATTTTTGTCTTTTGTTGAGGAAATACCTGTTTCTGGTTACCCGGTTTGTGTTTGACTGCTGATTCCGGGTTTTACTAGTCCATGCTTGTCTTGTCTTGTATTATCGTCTTGCTAGTAAACATGTGTTATGCAGATGTCTTGATTATTGTTGTTCCACTCGTGACAATGGATTAGGACTTGATAGTTCCTATTGTGTGTATGTCAGTTACACAGATTAAGGACCACGCATTATGGTGGCAGGGGTGTTTGTGGTGACAACCACAGTAAGGAACTTTCTTCATGATTTAAACATTGTTGTGAACGGCGGCCCAGACAGCAAAGCAAAACGGTTGAAGCCAATTGTCCTTTGCCACCCCAGCTAGTCATCAGTGACGGGAATGTTGCTGAGAATTTCAAAAAGTGGAAAAGACAGGTTGAAATTTATTTGGAAGCCACGGGTGCGCAGGACAAGTCTGATTCCACTAAAGTTGCTATTATCCTCCATTGTGCTGGCCCTGCTCTGGTAGATGTTTTTTGATCAATTTGAATGGTCCACAGGGGAGCAGAAGACAAATCCCCTCCTCCATTGTGCTAGCCCTGCCCTGATAGATGTATATGATCAATATGAATGGTCCACAGGGGGACAGAAGACAAATCCCCTCCTCCATTGTGCTAGCCCTGCCCTGATAGATGTATTTGATCAATATGAATGGTCCACAGGGGAGCAGAAGACAAATCCCCTCCTCCATTGTGCTAGCCCTGCCCTGATAGATGTATTTGATCAATATGAATGGTCCACAGGGGAGCAAAAGACAAATCCCCAACCTGTGTTAGCAAAAATTGAACAGTTTTGCAATCCTAGACAAAACAAGGTTCTAGAGACTCACAGATTTTGGAATATTCAGTGGCAAGATCCATTTGATGTTTTCTTATCAGAACTGAGGGTAAAAGTAGAGAATTGTGGGTATAACTCTGATATGAAGGAAAGAGTGATAAGGGACAAAATTTTGTTAACCAGCCAGGGTAAATTACAGGATATCTTACTGAGAGAGGAGATATTAGATCTTAGAAAAGCAATTGACCTTTGCCGTGCATTTGAGCAATCAAATAAGCACGTAAAAGAAACCAGTAGTACAAGTAATGCTGCTGTAAATCGTGTCCATTATCAATAATAACATAAACCTGCTCAGCAGACCAGTGGTTCCACCAGCAAACCAACCACACTAGCACTAACACAAAACCACAGATAAAAGCCGCTCTCCAGACCCGACAAGTTGAATGTAATTTCTGCGAATATCGACATCCATATGAAAGAAAGAAATGCCCTGCATGGGGAAAAACACTGTGATAACTGTAATGGACAGAACCAAGGTTAGTGGCAAAATTTTCCAAAGGATGCTGACAGAATCATTGAATGGACTTTATGGCATCTTCACAATTGCTGATGATATTGCTGTGGCAGGATGTGGTGAAACCACTGAAGAAGCCATGAAAGACAACAAGGCAAAGTTGACTAACTTATATAAGACCTGTGAACAGCGAAATAGCATATTGAATGAGGACAAGCAGGAAATTGGTCGATCGTAAATAAAAACGAATCCATGGGCACCTGTTCACTGATAAAGGTGTTAAGGCTGACACCTCAAAAGTTGAAGCAATTCATAAAATGCCAGCCCTTACAGATATTCAGGGAGTGAAACATATTTGTGGTATATGGTTCAATATATGGCTAGATTCCTACCAAACTTGGCCAATGATTTGGAACCAATCAGAGCAATAACCAGAAAAGATGCATATTGGAATTGGGCAATTGAATGTGAAAATGCATTCCAAATCATCAGAGACAAACTAACATAAGCTCCTGTGCCTGTGTATTTCAAGGCAGAAAGCCAAGTTGTTATCCAGGCAGACAGTAGTAAAGATGGGCTTGGAGCTGTGCTCCTACAGAATGGAAGGCCTGTGGAATATGCCTCGCGTACACTTACTTCCTCGGAAGGAAACTGGGCACAGATAGAGAAGGAGATCCTTGCAGTGGTGTTTGGTTTGGAGAGATTTGACCAATACACATACAGTCGCAAAGTTGTTGTACAAAACGACCATAAACTATTAGTGTCCATCCTCAAGAAGCCGCTAAGCATGGCCCCTAAGCCGATACAGTCCTTGATGATGAGGTTATATCGCTTTGATGTTGACTTTCATTTTCTAGAAGGGTCTAAACTTATGATAGCAGATACTTTGAGCAGAGCATATCTAGATACCCCCAATGCAAGACCCTGCATTTTGAATATCCGTGCTTTTGAATTCGTACCAGATGCAAGGCTCGAATAAGTCAAAGAAGCAACAAGGAAACAAGCAAAGATGAGTTGCTGCGAACGTTGCTATCTTTGATCATGAATGGATGGCCTAGTTGTAAAAATGATGTTCCAGGTGAGGCCAAACCATATTATGATATGAGAGACACTTTAACCTACAAAAATGGTATAATCCTAAAAGGAGAGGCTATCCTTGTTCCTAAATCTCTTAGAAGTGACATGAAGAAGCATCTTCATTTTGCACACCTTGGAGTGATTTTCTGGCCGGGATGGCTCAGGAAATAAAGCAGCGAGTCGAGTCTTGTGAGATGTGTCGACAATAGCGTCATATTGACCCTCTGGCATTATGACCAGATTACTGGCACCAGAGTGTCATAACATCTATGTCTGAGGATCGCATTATAAGGCCTTATGAAGATGCAGATGTTTTCGTCATTTCAGAAAATGCTTCATGGGCTACAGGTGCACTTTTGATCAATATAAACCAGACCATCTGTTAGCATTTTTTGTGTTGTTACAGGGTGACATAAAAGCAGACCGAACTGTCTCACTAGTGAAGCTTGCTTTGCTAGCGAAAAGGTTGGTTCGCCGGACTTGTGCGCCACCGACCTGGGTTCGACTCCCGGATTGGCCCCGGATTTTTCCCCTCAGCAATTTGTCTTCATAACAAAATGGGGGCTCAGCCAGGATGACGATAAAACTTTGTGGCCCAGGTAGTGTTGGGACGATATGGGTTTTTGATATCATGATAATTATTCAAATTTTATCGCGATATACTGTGATATCGCGATATTTGTAATTATATATAAAGGCATTAATAAGCCATCAATAATGGTATTTATAACAACCACCTTTAAAGTCTTGACTTTATACAAGGGGTTAAGTATTAATATCATTTATACCAATTGTGCCAGTACCACAGAATGACTCATAAAGTGATGTAAGTTGCATGAAGGTCCTGAAGGTGTGCAAGCTTGAGGCGTGGGAAGTCCTGCCCCCATCGTCGAATCACCCTTGTCAGAACTTTTCATCAGTTTCCTATAGCTACATAAAAGCCGAAGAATCCCGGTGAATTTTCGGAGAGCGTGTCATACCAATCATGGCTAAATATACCATCTTGATTTTATATGGCAAAATATTTAACCCGTATGGAATGTTCGATTCAGTGGTGACACCTTTATGTTGACATTTTTGTTCCATGCAATAAAAGCATAAATATGTGTATTTATTGCTCTTTCATTATAATGTTATTTTCTCCTGGAATTCTCAAGCTTTTGTCCTCTCTGATTCATCCTGCTACTTCCGGACATTTCCGACTAATCCCGAAGTCTGTAAGCACACGGTTCCGCCCACACGCGTGTATTCAAATACATGTGGTTTATAAAAATAAATAAATGATTCTTTAAAATAAATTTATTTTGTACTTCAAGGGCTTGCTTGTGAACCAAAATCATGAACAAAAATTGATATCCTGGTATCGCGATATTAGGAAAGTTGACGGTATGATAACCGTAGCCGTCAGATATCGTGATAATACCGTATACCGGTAACCATCCCATCCCTAGGCCCAGGGAATAAGCTCACCAAAATGTGACTCCCAGGAAAATTAGTCTTGTTCTGATAGCAGAATGCTCTTAAGAGGAGGTGTGTTATGGGGTGACATAAAAGCGGACTGAACTGTCTTGCTAGTGAAGCTTGCTTTGCTAGCGAAGCTTTTGGTTTGCCGGACTCATGCGCTACCGACCTGGGTTCGACTCCCGGATCCGCCCAGGATATTTTCCCTCAACAAATTGCCTTTGTAACAAAATGGGGGCTCTTCCAAAGTGATGGTAAACTCTTTGGTCCAGGGAAAATGCTCACCAAAGTGTGACTCTTGGGGTAATTAGTCTTGTTCTGATTGCAGAACTCTCTTAAGAGGGGGTGTGTTACGGGGTGACATAAAAGCAGACTGAACTGTCTCACTAATAAAGCTTGCTTTTCTAGCGAAGGGGTTGGAACGCGGGACTTGTGCGCCACCGTTATGAGTTCAAAACCGGGATCAGCCCAGGATTTTCCCCTGAACAATTCCTCATTTGTAACAAAATGGGGGCTTGTCCGACATTAAGATAAAACTTTGTGGCCCAGGGAATAAGCTCACCAAAGTGTGACTCCTGGGGAAAATTAGTCTTGTTCTGATAGCAGAACGCTCTTAAGAGGGGGTGTGTTACGCGGTGACATAAAAGCAAACCTAACTGTCTCGCTAGTGAAACTTGCTTAATTTGCTAGCAAAGCGGTTGGTTCGCCGGACTTGTGCGTTGTAATGTATCCGTGAGGAGCAAACACAAGCAAGCAGCAAGATGTAGCAACTCAGCAAGTAAACTAACAAACTTGTTTATTCACCATCTTGTTCTCAACTTCCCATCAAGCTTTGCGGCACATCCGGTTCATTCTGCAGTTTAGTCTATCAAGCACTCACCAGATGTCGCTAGTTTAAGGCCCAAGACATCACATGCGCCACCGACCTGGGTTCAACACCCGGATTGCCCCAGGATTTTTCCCCTCAGCAATTTGTCTTCGTAACAGTGTATTTTCTTATAATACCAAATATACGCGAGAAAAGTTCCTGTTTAACCCAGCACATTGGTAAACCCCTCAGCATGTTTATTGAATTTATGACCGCATGAACACAAGCATGGCTCGGGGGGGTTACAAGATGCAGGCAACTTGCAGGTGACACAGGAAATGACCCATGTCCATTGAGACAGTGTTTCAGTTTGGGTTGTGAGCTCACATATATACTATTGTGTTTATTCATCATTCTAAGCATAGTATTGAGATTATGGGCCGTTTACCGCAATATGAATGCAACCAGATGCAAGACCACTGCGATACATTCCTCCATATTACTAGTATCTTAACTTGAGTTGGCTTACCAGCCCAATTATCCAATTGCCTACTGAGTTGAGTTGTCACGGCTATGCCAACAACTAAGACCAAACAACCAGAAAGAAACCCTCTTACAACAAGATGATGGGAAAGGTCCGTGGGAAAGTTCGCAGCTGATTTGTTTGAGATCAAAGTTTGTACTTACCTTGTTACAGTTGACTTCTACTCAAACTTCATTGAAGTGGATTTCATGCCATCCACAACTGCATCTCAAGTCATAGGTGTACTTAAGAAGCAATTTGCACGATTCGGTATCCTATCTTGTGTTGTTGGTGATCAAGGCTCACAGTTTACTTCAAATGAATTTAAGCAGTTTGTGAACAAATGGGGAATCACACATGTAAAAGTTGTGTCCTAGTCAGTCCGTATTTTTAGCGAACCTGTGAGCTTATGCGATGGCGCAGCGTCCACCGTCCGCCGTCCAGGGCTGGCTTTCCGCCGTCCATGGCTGTAAGTCAGAAACTGTCGGAGCTAGCAGCTCCAAATTACATGTAAAAATTTGTCACATGTGAAACTTGGTGCCCTGGAGCTTATTATTGGGTATCTGCATTAATTTAGATTTTATAGAGAAAAAGCTTAAAAACCTTTAAAAATCTTCTTCTCTGAAACTGTCCAGCCAAATTGTCCAATATTTCACAAAAATGATCCCTGGAACAATCTCTCTCAAGTTTGTTCGAATGGTTCCAGTTCGGAGATTTTTGGCCAAGTTACAGGAGGTTGAACTTAGTCATCTGTCCAAAAAAGCACACTAAAATTAAAATCTCAAAAACGGCTAGAGCTATAATGACAAAATTTTATACCAATGTTTGTCACATATGTCATATCTGATTTTGAGGTATTGGTGGCGCCACCTACATTGATGTGTTTTTTACAAGCGAAAACGTAATTTTAAACTCTTCTAGCTTATACACTGATTTATGATGAAACTGTTCAGCTGATTGGTTTAAACTTTACAAGAATTATTCTATGGTAGGGTTCTGCCAGTTTTATAAGAATAGATTGGGTAAATACAGTTTTAAAAAAGCATTGTAGCTAATGGAAAAAGGCTTTCTGTATTTGAAAACAGATTTGACTTCATACTGAGTTTCAGCAGCCAAGTAAGAGGTCACTCAGTACAAACAGGTGGGGTCCAGACATCACCATGGCAACTGGCTGTGGGGGGGTGTCTAGACAATGTGTCTAGACGTTTTGTTTAGAAGCAGAATTCCAAGATTATTGGAACTGTATCTTTCAACTGTTTGAAAAAACTTGGTTTGCATTTTAAGCGAATTGGTTTATCATCAGGTCACATGTGAACTGCTGCACCCTCATTTTTGGTTGACCTCTGACCTTTCCTTGCTGCCCAGCGTCCATTTGTGCGTCTGTTTCCACACATAAACCCACATATCTCGGGAACCGTTTGACCGATCAGGCTAAAAATTTTGCACAAATGTAGCCCTTTGATAGTTTTATAACATGCACTAAAAATGGTGGCGCCACCTGCAACCATTTTTGCACAGCGTCCATCTGTTCATCTGCCTTGGGATAAAATCACTCATATCTCAGCAGTGGTTTGACTAATCCACCTGAAATTTTGCAGGTTTATACATCCTGGACAGCTTTCTCAATTTTATGACAGGTGGCGCCACCTACATTCACGTTTACTCTGCAGACATCCAAGCTCATATCTCGGGAACCGTTTGACCAATTGGGCCAAAATTATGTTTGTGTATAGATCTCACATAGCTCTTCATCATAGACAAAACTGGTGGCGCCACCTGCAACCGCTTATGCACAGCGTCCATCTGTTCATCTGCCTTGGGATAAAATCACTCATATCTCAGCAGTGGTTTGACTAATCCACCTGAAATTTTGCAGGTTTATACATCCTGGACAGCTTTCTCGATTTTATGACAGGTGGCGCCACCTACATTCACGTTTACTCTGCAGACATCCAAGCTCATATCTCGGGAACTGTTTGACCGATTGGGCCAAAATTTTGTTTGTGTATAGATCTCACATAGCTCTTCATCATAGGCAAAACTGGTGGTGCCACCTGCAACCTCTTATGCACAGCATCAATCTGTTGATCTGCCTTGGGATAAAATCACTCATATCTCAGCAGTGGTTTGACTTATCCACCTGAAATTTTGCAGGTTTATACATCCTGGACTATTTTCTTGATTATATGACAGGTGGCACCACCTACATTCACGTTTAAGCTGCAGACATCCATGCTAATATGCAACACACCACGCTCTATTCCCCTTGCCACTTAATCCATGCCTCACTTCACCCGTCCCACTCTGATTTCTGCAGATAAACGTAGTGGCTTGTTGACTACCCATATTCTGGTTTTAAAATGTCCTAGTCCAAAACTTGCAGTTCAGAAACGTCCATTTTGCTGAAATCATAATGACTAAGGTAGATATGCTGGACTTAGGAGGATCAATATTAAATTTTTAAAATAAACCTCCATTCATACTCCTAAACTTTGCACAGGTTCGCATTAGGCCTGTAGGCCTTGTTCCAATTTTAAAGTGCGAAAAGATGGATCCTAGGAAAAGTGGTATATTTTGATGGTAGTTGCACTTACATCATTGAAGGTCAGAATGGTTGTAAATACCGCCGAAATCGTGTACACACGCGCCCTACAGGTGTTTCACTGAGAGTACGTGATATTTCACCTCCCAGAGTTGATTCGAAAACACCTCCCATTGCCAACCAACGACACCTGATGCTGCAAATCAACCAAGGAATAATACCGCAGATAAACCTGAAATACTTGTGCAGGAATCTGTTCTGCAAAATCAGACAGATGTTCAAACTAATGTGAGACCACAATGTACTAAAAGGGAACCTTTGTACCTGAAAGACTGTGTTTGATATTTTAAAAGTAAATTTGATATTCCCAGAAAGATTTGCAAGCTCTGTAATATACAGTTAAGCCCTTCTGGACAGAGTAATCTTCATGTAGCCATTTATATTGCCTTATAATGAACACATGAGTAAGTTTCATATCACGGAAAGTATCTTCGATTCACAAACTTGGTTGATATACATTTGTAATTGTTACATTCATTGGTATCACCTATACTGTAATGTGTGTTGACTGGACTCTATTAACTGCACACGTCTAATGATCAGAGCAAAGATTTAAACCAGCTATAATTTCCAAGCAAATTTCCAAGGTTTGTTGTGCCCACAATGAATTTGATTTCATGAATTGTGTTATAATGGAATGCTTTAAAAAAAAAAATTTATAGAAAGATTTAAATTCACCCAAAATGAAATTGTTGGTATGGACAATTTGATCACTGCTTGTGTACTTTCAGTTGAGTTTAATTGTGTCTGTTAAGTTTCAGATCTTTGAAGGCAATATCTAAAACTGAAACCTAAAACTAGGTCATGATGACCTTTATTTGAGTCCGTTCATTTCACTGGAGCAGTCTTACATATAAATTATATTTCAAATACATCTTAAAATGCACCCTTTTTATTTTCAAATTGAGCTGAGCGTCGTGGCCCATGGGCCGTTTGTTTTGCTATCTACATTTACTTAGATTTAATAGGGAAAATCTATTGATCCTCTTCTCTGAAACCAACCAGCCAAATTGTTCAATATTTCACAGAAATAATTCCAGAAACAATCTTTCTGAAGTTTGTTCGTATGGTTTCAGTTCAGTGATTTTTGGCCGAGTTACAGGAAGCTGAACTTGGTCATTTGGCCAAAAAAGCATACTAAAATTACAATATCAGAAACAACTTGAGCTATCATCACCAAATTTTCTGGAAATATAAGTCACATGAGTCATATTTGAAATTGAGGTATTGGTGGTGCATCAACCTTTTTTGTACAGGGGTCATCAGTCATAAGTATATTAACTCAAACTTTCTCAGGAATATCATAAGCTAGCATCCCCAAATTTTATGCAAAAGTCAGTGACATGTCAAATGTTGTGGAATTTAGCTTTTTGTGGCACCACCTGCATTAACTTCTATTTTATGTGGAAAAGCTAAAAAACCTTTGAAAGTCTTTTTCTCTGAAATCATTCAACCAAATTGTTAAATATTTCGCAGAAATAATCCCAGAGATGAGCTCTTTTTTGTTGTTCAAATGGTTTGGGTTCAATAAATTCTGGCCAAGTTACTGAAATTTGAACCTAGTCATTTGGCCAAGTAAGTATACTAACATAACAATTTCAGAAACAACAGGAGTTTTGAGCAAATGATGGTCTCATGATGCATATTTGAAATTGAGGTTGTTGTGGCACCAGCTACATGACCTGTTTTTAGCTAAGCTGACTATAAGTCATCTGAGCTATAGTCGTGGTCCATTGTCCGTCGACCGTTCATCCGTCCGTCTGTAGATGTGGCACGTTTTGAAACCGTAAGACCTAGGAATCCAAAATTCAGCATAATGTTAGATGTCCCCAAGACCTCCTACCAAGCCAAAACCTGGTTCTTTGCAACTTCGTTCCTTTGAGAAATTAAGGAAAAACCTCAATTTTTTATTTAAAACCTATTTTCACACTTCAGGACTGCCTAATGTCAAAACCACTCATCTGTTTTTCCTCATATTTACCATAAATATTCCTCTATATAGTTCCTATGTACATGCCAGAAATTATGTCTGTTTTATATAATTTAAAAAAGTTATGGGCCCAAACATAATGCATTTTGTAAAAAATCAGGAAAGATATTTGATCACTTAACACAAACAATTTTAAAGCTATAGACCTTTTTTCCAGTAATATAACTTTAATTAATCAAAATTAAATTGTATACCCAAAATTAGATGAAAATCTTTTAATTTTTTTAAAATATTAATAAAAATAAAAAATTGGTACCTTAAATTTTGCCCAAATTTGACCATGGCAAGTTTTTTTCCTGTAAGTACTGTGGATTTAATTTTCACAGCATGTTTTTGTTAGCATTTCAACTGTTAAACCCAAAAATTTGAAACCAGTTGATCAAAAACTGTAGATTTTAATCAAGTTTTCAAGCACCCTGTAACATATTGTTTACATCAAGCCTAAGTGTTATGCAGTTTGCAAGAGCTCAGCTCCCCAGCTTCAGCTCTAAGTTCCTTAAATTCGGCATACAGTAAGATGTCTCCAAAATCCCCTACCATGCCAAGAATTTGGTCACTAGGACTTAATACCTTCGAGATATTAATGAAAAACTTCATTTTTCCATTAAAAACCCATTGTTACACTTCAAGACTGCCTAATATCAAAACCACTGATCTGACTTTAATCATAAATAATATACATATTTTTAATTCTCTATGCACATGCCAGAATGATGTCAGTATTGCGTAATTGTTTTAAGTTATGGGCCCAAACATAATGCACTTTGTAAAAAATCAAGAAATATATTTACTCCCTTAACAAGGGCATCGCTGAAGCTAGAGATTTTTTTGTCAGGGATGTAACATTATTTAATCAATTGAATACCCAAAATTAGTTCTGAATTTTTCAAATTTTATAAGTTATTAGTATAAATATAAAATTAGTACCTTAAATTTTGCCCAACTGTGACCATGGCACGTTTGTTTCCTGTGAGCACTGTTGATATAATTTTCATATCATGCACACATAAGGATTTCAGCTTTTTAATTTAGGAAGCTGAAAGAAATTGGCCAAAAATTGTAGCTTTTATTAATGTTTTTTATGAGACCCTGTCAGACTTTGGCTCTCTCCAGCCCCTCTTGAGTCACCTGTATGTTGACCTTGTTGACCTTTCATCAAATTATGCACGCTTGAGGTGAGAATCCAGGCCAGCCACAGTTGATCCAGATGTCCAACCCAACTCATGTAATAGTTTTAACCAACAACATAACAATAAACAATAAATTAATAAATTTTTATTGGTGTTTAATAACAAATTAAAGAAAAATAGAAAAGGAATTTGTTAGTTTATAATAACAGGAAATTAACTTGCAGTTACTGATGATATAAGAATCTTGTATCGATGGGTAGAATGTCACATATTCCAAATAACACCATGCAGTCCTATGGCATTTTTCAGTTCAATTTTTATGATAAAGAAGTAAATCATATTATTCATTACTAATCATTAGGGATTATATGAAGGAAATTAATGATAGACAAAGATGCAGTTGATAATATTAGTCTAGATTCCTATTGTGTCTAGTGTGTACATTGATGTGAAATTAGTCCAAAATGAATTTTTTACAGTTATTTTTTAAATATAAATAAAAGCCATAAAACCAGGTACTTATGATCATTATTTAAATGTGTGAATTTTGTATATTCTGGATTCTCAACATCATTATTTGGTGAAAACTGAATAAATACCAGACATGGTGCGAATACTTTGTAATTGTATTTAAATACGAATATGATTATGTACTCCATTATAAAATTTCTTGCATAAAGAATGGGAATTCAGGTAAAAATTAAAGTATATGAATACTCGTGCAAATACTTTCAAAATGTATTCATGAATGCATTCATGAATATATTCTTTAATATTATTTTAATAATCATATCAGTTATATTTCATTTTAAAAAATCATATGATTCTCTTATTATTTTTAATAAAAATTATATTTGGGACAATATTTGTAATTTTTTTAATAAATAGTTACTCTTATATTATATGTTCTGCTTTTAAGTTATATGGCCAAGTCAAAATCTGTGTGACAATAGTACTCCATTTGTTAATAAAATAAATGAAATCATTCCTCTTCCCTGTCTCCAAAGGTACTATCAAAATCATACATATATATATAAGCTAAACAACAACAACTCATAATACAGCTTATATTTATTACCACACAAAACCAGCATGTGCCTCATTTCTAAATAATATTTTTTTATCATATATAACAGCTGAGCGTCGTGACCCATAGGTCCCTTGTTTTACAGCAAAACCCTAGTGATTTTAGCCTCTTTCAGCTTAAATTTGTTTTATGATGAAACTCACAAGCTGATCGAATGGTTTAATTAGCTCAGCTGACTATAAGTCATCTGAGCTATAGTCGTGGTCCATTGTCCGTCGTCCGTGCGTCTGTCCGTCCGTCCGTCCGTCCGTCCGTCCGTCCGTAGATGTGGCACGTTTTGAAACCGTAAGACCAAGGAATCCAAAATTCGGCATAATGTTAGATGTCCCAAAGATCTCCTACCAAGCCGAAAACTGGGTCTTTGCGACTTCGTTCATTTGAGAAATTAAGTAAAAACCTCAATTTTTTATTAAAAACCTATTTTCACACTTCAGGACCACCTAATATCAAAACCACTCATCTGTTTTTCCTCATATTTACCATAATTATTCCTCTATACAGTTCCTGTGTACATGCCAGAAATTATGTCTGTATTGTATAAATTTATAAAAGTTATGGGCCCAAACATAATGCATTTTGTAAGAAATCAGGAAAGATATTTGAACACTTAAAACAAAACATGTTAAAGCTATGGACTTTTTTTCCAGTAATATAACTTTAATTAATCAAAATTAAATTGTATACCCAAAATTAGATCAAAATCTTTTAAATTTTTAAAAATATTAACAAAAATAAAAAATTGGTACCTTAAATTTTGCCCAATTTTGACCATGGCACGTTTCTTTCCTGTAAGTACTGTTGACTTAATCTTCACAGCATGTACAAATAAGGATTTAATCTGTTAAAATCTTAAATTTGAAAATAAAAACTGCAAAATTAGGCTAGTTAGTGAACTTCTTTGGAGGCTCTTGTTGTATTCCCTTACATTGTCAAGCAGTCCACTGTGGTCACTGTTGGTCATTCAGTGCAGCTCTGTATGCTCCCAAGGTTGTTGGCATAATGTTAGATGTCCCCAAGATCTCCTACCAAGCTGAAAACTGGGTCTTTGCGACCTTTGAGAAATTAAGTAAAAACCTCAATTTTTTTATTAAAAACCTATTTTCACATTTCAGGACAGCCTAACTACGAAACCACTCACCTGTTTTTCCTGATATTTACCATAAATATTCCTCTTTATAGTTCCTATGTACATGCCAGAAATTAAGTCTGTATTATATGATTTAAAAAAAGTTATGGGCCCAAACATAATGCATTTTGTAAAAAATCAGGAAAGATATTTGATCACTTAACACAAAACATTTTAAAGCTATGGACTTTTTCCCAGTAATATATCTTTTATTAATCATAATTAAATTGTATACCCAAAATTAGATCAAAATCTGTGAAATTTTTAAAAATATTAGCAAAAATAAAAAATTGGTACCTTAAATTTTGCCTAAATTTGACCATGGCACATTTTTTCTTATAAGTACATTTGATTTAATTTTCACAGCCAGTTTACATATGGATTTAATCTGATGAATTTTGAATTTGAAAGTATAAGCTTAAAAAATAGTCTAGCTATTGAAGTTTTTTTAGTATTTGTATTTCCTAGCATCATGACCCTACATTTGTTTACCTGGTAATCCAAAAATTGGCATAATGTTAGATGTAATTTTAAATATTCATATTCTTCCATACATTTCCTATGTACATACCAAAATTTAGGTCAGTATTGCATAATTTGTTGAAGTTATAGGCCCAAACATAATGCACTTTGTAAAAAATCAGGATATATATTTACTCACTTAACATAAGAATGGCTGAGATTTTTTATCAGGAATATAACATCATTTGATCAAGATTCAATTGTATATGGAAAAATAGATCTGAAATTTGCAATTTTTTTAAGTTATTAGCATAAATATAAAATCAGTACTTTAAATTTTGCCCAACTTTGGCCACAGCACAATTTTTTCCTGTAAGTACTGTGGATGTTATTTTCACAGCATGTACACATAAGGATTATATCTGTTAAAATCTTAAATATGAAAAATAAAAGCTGCAAAATTAGGCTAGTTATTGAATTTATTTGGAGGCTCTTGTTGTATTCCCTTACATGGTCAAGCAGTCCACTGAGGTCACTGTAGGTCATTCAGTGCAGCTCTCTATGCTCCCCAGGCTGTTATGTAATCCCATCAAGCCCTCTCTCTTGTTGAGCTTGATCAGGCTGCCAGCATAAATGCCACAGGGAGCCTTTCTCTCCCCCCCCCCCCCCTCCCCCCACCCCATTCTGTTGACAGACCTGTACTCTAAACAAGATGAATCTTATAATTTCACATTTTTTCAGCGATGAACAGTAACAACAGAGACCCCTCACTGAACCCACCGCTTCGATACACAGGACTAATATACAAGACAAAGCTGACAATTTTAATGTTAAAAAATTCTTTTTGTTGAGACTTGGACAATTTTGATTTTTTTTAAAGAAAAAAATGTTAAGGGATTTAATCCTAATATTCATATATGGTAAAATATTAGGACCTAATGAAAGTGCTAACTGACAAGATTTAAGAAGATATAAATACTTTGTAGCATTTCATTCATATCTCTTAAAAGTTGGTCGGGCCTAGTTATCTAGTTTTTAAAATTAGAAATATTGGTCAAACTTTGTGGGATTAATTTTTAACTCGTATGGCCATATATTTAACTTTTGAAATATTAATTACCTTCACACATTATTTGTATATGAAATGGAACTTTTATATGACACTTACCGTAAGCCCATTTTTTTCCCTTGGTGCATCACTAAATGGTTTCAGGCCAAAGGTTTCATTTATTACACAGTCCATATGCTTTAGCTCATGTCCATTATTCTATAATTTACAGAGTTTCATTTAAGCTGGGCCATTTTCTCTTAGCTTTTCAAATGGTAATATACATGGAAAAACCATAAGAAACAAAAATATTTTACAGTTACTAATATTTTCCAAAATTCAGCTGAGCAACGTGACCCATAGGTCCCTTGTTTTGGAGGCTCCTGGTGTATTTCCTTAGATTGTCAAGCAGCCCACTTAGGGGTCACTGTAGGGCATTCAGTATAGCTCTCTGTGCCCAGGGTGTTGTTATGTAATCCCATCACTCTTGCAAGCCCTCTCTCTTTGTTGAGCTAATTCAGGCTGTCTGCAGTTAATACCACAGGGAGTCTCTCTCTCTCTCTCTCTCTCTCTCTCTCCCCCCCCCCCCCCCAACCACACCCAATTCTGTTGATAGGCCTGTACTATAAACAAGATGAATAATTTCCCATTTTTAGCTCAGCTGACTATAAGTCATCTGAGCTATAGTCGTGGTCCATTGTCCGTTGTCCGTCCGTCTGTCTGTCCGTCCGTCAGGATGTCCGTCTGTCAGGATGTCCGTCCGTAAGACTGGCACGTTTCGACACCATTGGACCTACTAATCTGAAATTCGGCATACAGTTAGATGTCCCCAAAATCTCCTACCATGCCAAAAATTGGGTTCAATAGGACTTCGTTCCTTTGAGATATTAAGGAAAAACTTCAATCTCTTATTAGAAATCTATTTTCACACTTTAGGACTGCCTTATATCAAAACCACTCATCTGTTTTTCTTCATATTTACCATAAATATTCCTCTATATAGTGTCTATGTACATGCCAGAAAATAAGTCAGTATTATTTAATTTAAAAAAGTTATGGGCCCAAACATAATGGACTTTGTAAAAAAAATCAGGAAAGATATTTGATCACTTAAGACCAAAAGCGTTAAAGGTAGGGATTTTTTTTCAGTACTACAAGTTTATTTAATCAAAATTTAATTGTATACCAAAAATTAGATCAAAATCTGTTAAATTTTTTTAAATATGGGCAAGAAATATAAAATTGGTACCTTAAATTTTGTCCAAATTTGACTATGGCACGTTTTTTTCTTGTAAGAACATTTCATTTACTTTTCACAGTCAATATATATATAGATTTAATCTGGTAAATTCTGTAATTTGAAAGTAAAAGCTTACACAATTATTCTAGTTATTGAAGTTTTTCTAAGTCTCTATCAGTGACAGTTATGTATATGTATATATGAGTATATATGTATGTATTGGAGACTCATCTGTTTTTTTTTCATATTTACCATATATATTTCTCTATATAATTCCTGTGTATATGCCAGAAATGTATACTGTATTATATATTTTAAAAAAGTTATGGGCCCAAACATAATGGATTTTGAAAAAAAAATCAGGGAGGATATTTGGTCACTTAAGACCAAAAATGTTTAACCTAGAGACTTTTTTCCCTACAGCCTTGCCTGGGTGAACTTATTAGTCACAACACTTCTATTAAGGAAAAACCTCAATTTTTTATTAGAAATCTATTTTCACACTTTAGGACTGCCTTATATCAAAACCACTCATCTGTTTTTCTTCATATTTACCATAAATATTCCTCTATATAGTGTCTATGTACATGCCAGAAAATAAGTCAGTATTATTTAATTTAAAAAAGTCAGGGCCCAAACATAATGGACTTTGTAAAAAAATCAGGAAAGATATTTGGTCACTTAAGACCAAAAGCATTAAAGGTAGGAATTTTTTTTCAGTGCTACAAGTTTAATTAATCAAAATTTGATTGTATACCAAAAATTAGATCAAAATCTGTTAAATTTTTTTAAATATAGGCAAAAATATAAAATTGGTACCATAAATTTTGCCCAAGTTTGACCATGGCACTTTTTTTCTTGTAAGAACATTTAATTTACTTTTCACAGTCAATATATATATAGATTTAATCTGTTAAATTCTGTAATTTGAAAGTAAAAGCTTGCAAATTATTCTAGTTATTGAAGTTTTTCTAAGGCTCTATCAGTGACAGTTATGTATATGTATATATGAGTATATATGTATGTATTGGAGACTCATCTGGTTTTTTTCATATTTACCATATATATTTCTCTATATAATTCCTATGTATATGCCAGAAATTTATTCTGTATTATATATTTTAAAAAAATTATGGGCCCAAACATAATGGATTTTGAAAAAAAATCAGGGAGGATATTTGGTCACTTAAGACCAAAAATGTTTAACCCAGAGACTTTTTTTTCCCTACAGCCTTGCCTGGGTGAACTTATTAGTCACAACACTTCTGTCACAAATATAGGATCACGTGGCAAGCCTGACCTCCCCCTCCCCCCCCCCCCCAGCCCAACCAGATATATTTCATTCTTTAATTGCATTGCTGTTTCCGATCCCATGTATACAACTTTTCATGAATCAAGAATAACTATAAAAGTTGATGCAATTTAGAATTGTTAATCAACTTAAATTATCAAATATATTTGATATATACTGTAAATGTATAGTAAAATTTATAAATTTTGTCCAAAATTTCCCTTAACAAGAAATTGATGTATTAAAAAAAAGAGGATCTAATACAAACATTCGTTCAGTATCTTCCTGCCTCAGTAGATATGGAATTTAAGTGATTTGCTTTGTTTTTCTATCTCTCTGTTTGTTTTGAAATATTCATTAAATATGAATATATTTTTTTACCTGTAAGCACTTATGGGTTAAATTTTGTATCCTATATGTTTATGCAAAGGTGTTGTAACTTTCCTTACTCCCTGTCACTGAGTATTTGTTTGGGACAATAAATGTAACATGTCCCACCTGTTACAAGGTAAAGAATATTGCTTGGTTCATAAAAATTATATTTTACAACTCATATTAATTTCATTATTTCTTTTAACTCCCTTTAAAGGTAAAATTTGTACTATGAATTTCTGTTGTATTGTACTTTTTAGGCCATCTAACTTTAATATTTTATTATTTATAGGAAGGTAGTTTATCATGTAATTTTTATTCATATATCATGTCTGAAATATTCTATTGCTAACACAATCTGGATTTAAATCCTTTTTTTTCATTTGAACATAATACATTATACAAATTATTTAAAAAATAAGCAAATAACAAATAGAAACTGATAACAAATGATAACACATTTCAGTAATATAGCTGATAAGGACATATGACAGATAAAGGTGATAAAGGTACATTTATCCTTCAACTGATGCTGGAGATCATGCCAGTTTGTGATCACAGATAAAGAAACACTGATAAAAAATGCTATACAAAGCCAAGGATCAAGGTTTATCAGATAAATATAATTGCCTAAGGATCTCCATTTTAAATCTCCATTTCAAATAAATAAAGGGACTTGTTGGGGTATACATCCATTACTTTATCACTGATAAACCTCATATAGTATGTTTTAAACTTCTAAGTATAAACTTAATGTAAATAAGATACTGTCTATTATTCTGATATTAAGCTCTATTTAAATATGTGCATGTTTTATGTCTATTATACTGTCATTTCTTTGCTGGGTATACAGCTAGTAAATAGTAAATACACATCCTGTGTAATGTGAGAATCCACAGGTGTTCTGCTGGCAGGTGCATGAAATCAAGATCAGGAGCACTGGCTCAGTAGTCAGTATGGGGTGCTCAGCATGTGGCCTGCCAGACACCACCATATCAATACTGGCAGTTGTCACTTGTGAAGTGATCACTAAAAGCAATCAAATGTATATTGAATTAAAAGAGTGATCTGTTGCAGACCTATATGTTTGTTCTTATGTACATAAATTGGTACATGTGTTTGTTGTTGTTAACTTTACTTTAAACCACAAGTATATATAATATATGTTTTGTATTGTTAACTGTATTTTTTTTTAATGTAAACCTGTGTTGATCCAATGTACACAATTTTTATTGAAAAAGTAGTTAAGTGGGTAATCAAGAAGATATTGTGTTTTGCTGATGTAGCATATTTGAAAAAAATATGATCTCATTATACATTAAATCTTATATCAAAATTTAAAGTTTCTTAATACATATTAAACCCCATACAGTGCACATTATTTAAAAAATCATGTAAAGATTAATCTCTCTGATAGTATACCCATTCATTATTATTATTCATTTTCATATGATTTTGGAATATGTATAAATATAAATTTTATTTTAAAAATTCACTATTTCAGGGCCCAGCTTTTATAATGCACTAGTATAATCTATATGACAATATATGTCACCTTCCTTCTCTGCCCTGCCCCCCCCCCCCCCCGCACAGACACACTTTCACCATAATTATATTGTAATATATGTTATTTTTTATTGTTAACTGTGTTTCTTTAAAGGGACATAATCAGGAGCTATATTATGCCTACTCTTCCATAGTAACAGCTCAGTTTTGCTTTATACAAAGTCTTACCATCAAGAACATCCCAGCCACAAGCTCAGTACTTCACATATGGCGGTTCAGCACGTTGTTATGGCTCTGTGTGTTGGTAAACACAGTCCACGTGTGTTTGTTTACCAAAACAATCTGTCGTGACCAGAGGTCCAATTGTGAGCTGCAACATGTGGTTTTAATTAGCAGGAACATGTATAATTTTTTGGGCCAAGTCTGTCAGAGAATCTCCAGATGCACATGTAGTCACAGAACCAACCAATGACCATGGAAATACCATAGATCTTGTCTTTACTAACTGTTTAAATGCTTCAGTTTCAACATTAGAAAACACATGGTCAGATCAAAAGATATTATTAGCAACAATTCCACATTCTTCAATTCAGATCAAACATGGCAACTTCTCATAGCTTAATCTACCATTTCTTCTCAATAGATACTTTTGAAACATTCTGTTTCCTTTCCCATTCAGCAACAACTGCTTCCCAAAACATATCAGTTTTCTACTTTTCCATAATTATTTGATGTATTAAATGTGTATTTTTATACTTACAAATCTCCACTTCCTTCCTCTGCAATTTACATCTGATTAGTAACAATGAAAAATTATAGACACATATTCTTGTACATTTTTGAAATACTGATACTTCTATATTACTAATTCGCTCAACTACATCATTAATATATGTTACATCTGTCAAAATGAAATCTTACATACCTATATACAACAATGGTTATACAATTATATCTGTAACATTCAGCTGAGCGCCATGACCCATGGGTCCCTTGTTCAGCAACCAGCAGTAACAACAGGGACTCCTCCCCCACCGACCCCTTCAAAACACAGGACTCATAAAACAAGATGAATCTTATAATTTGAATGTTAAATTAATTCTTTTTGTTTAGACTTGGACAATTTTAATTTTTTTTAAAGATAAAAATGTTCAGAAATTGAATTCTTACATTCAGATGTGATAAAATATTATGATCTAACGTAAATACTAATTGACTAGATTTTAAAAGATATAAATACTTTGTAGCATTTGTCTCTCTTAAAGTTGGCCGGGCCTAGGTGTGAATAATACTATTAAACTTAGTTTTAAAATCAGAAATATTGGTCAAACTTTGTGGAAATAATTTTTAAATCATATGGCCTTATATTTAACTATTGAAAACTTAATTTCTTCACACATTCTTTGTTTATGAAATGTAACTCTCATATAACACTTACCGTTGGCCCATAATTCCCTTGGTGCATCATAAAATGGTTTCAGTCCACAAGTTTATTACACAGTGTATATGTTTTAGCTTATGTCCATTATTCTATAATCTACAGAGTTTAATTTTAGCAGCTCCATTTTCTCTTTGCTTTTGAAATGCTAATATACATAGACCAAAAGAAATAAGAATATTTTGTATTTGCTAATATTTTCCAAAATTCAGCGGAGCGATGTGACCCATGGGTCCCTTGTTTTTATTTATGAGTCACAAGGGCCTGCAGTCAGGTGTGTAAGCCCAGTGGTGTTCTTAATTAATTAGGTCTGGGCAAAGGTGTGAAAACTACAGCTGGTCCCACAACACTAGGCTCCTTATACCCTCAGAAAGCAGCTAAGCAGTTTATCCAAGAGCACCTATGTGTTATCAACCATATCTCGTTTGTAATCAAGCAAGCATGGTTTGTCGCTAGACCAGTGCATGTGGGTAAGGCCATATAAATGAGTGGTTCATTCCTAAGAGCAATTGTTTCATCTACTTAAATTCGCTGTTTTTCAGCTTATTTGTTAATTCAGTTTTACTGTCAAGAAGAACATTACTCAACAAACATGATCATCTTGCTGTCACTTGTCAGATATATGGAATCAAAGAAGAGAAAACTGACAGTGTTTTGTTTTGACGACAAGCTGACAATCCTTGAGCGGGTCCACTGTGGTGACAGGCTTGCCATCATCCAGATGTTTAAAAATAGAGAGAACATACATGTAAAACAAAGTCAGGAAGTAAAATATGCAACATCGTCTAGCATATTCAATAAGTTTAAACCTACGTTAGATCTGAAAATTATAAATTATCCATTTTAATTGGGAGCTCTTCGATTGTTCAAAAACTTTTAATCCCTTTGCCGTTCACTTGTTTTGCATGTGCAGCTTTAGCGCTGCCTCTGGTAGTTAAAGAAACTACACCAATGGTGATGTAATTTTACCTTTCCTTCCGTTGAATTTGTTGAAAAAGGGGCACGCACAGGTAATACTAATCTGTTCCAATCAGGCTCTGCAATTAATCTTTATATGTCAATTACGTAGGTCAAAGAGAAACATAGTGTTCCCTCAGTAAAATGGCTTAAATTATTCATTAACTGCCATTAGAACTTGCTGCTTGACCCTTGACCGTTTTTCTGAAATTTTTTTTCCCAAAAGAAAAGCTTGTCCCACGACGCTTTCGGAAAATTGGTGCTCTACTGTATATGTGTATATTGTGTATATTATCAACTAGTGATAAACAAAAACTTGAATAGTTGCCTCAATTCCATATGCTAGAATTTTTTAAAATATTTGCAAAATTAATTTCAGCTGACCCATTGGGTACATTGTTATGCTTTGATTTGAAACATATCTTACTTCTGACCCCCATTTATTGCTTTTAAAGATAAACAGAAATAACTTTTCCTTGTGAGTACAAGTACAAATCATGTTTAATTTTAAAATCTGGTTTCAGGGTCGTGTTGCCTTTTCCTCACAGGGTGATCGTATTGCGTGGACACAGGTTGAGCAGATGACAGGTATAATTTATATACTCTTCCTCATGTACAAATGCCTTACCTCCAAGATTTAAAATGTATTAAAAATGAAGCTTTAAGAAAAATGTTTATACAGCTTAAAAATACCAATTTCCACTCAGCTGACTTTAAGTCAATGTGGGACTGGACAGTTGTGTTCACTCAAACTCTCTGCTGGGCACCCATGCTTGATTCCCAGAGTGCTTTGTAGTAGCCCATCCAAGGTCAGTGGTTATCTTTGTGTTCTCTGGTTTCCTCAGCCTCTGAACACTACTGAATGCCCCTATCTTAGCCCTCCAGAGTGCCTCATTAGTGAACTTGTGAGTTTACACGATGGTGTGTAGTTGTCCATCTGTTTTTCTCAGTATGTTATCCCATGCTGTCTCAAAACTTTCAGAGCTAGCAGCGCCAAAGTTTGTGGAAAAATCATTTAAATGTAAAACTATCGAAAATAACTTACTTTTTTGCTACCTGCATTAATTTAGATTTTATAGGGAAAAGCTGAAAACCTATAAAAATCTTTTTATCCAAAACCATCCAGCCAAATAGTTCAGTATTTCACAAGTTTGTTCAAATGGTTTCAGTTCCGTGAATTTTGGTTGAGTTACAGGAAGCTGAACTAAGTCATCAATAAGCATTGACCCTTTTTTGTGCAGGGGTCATTGGTCATCAGTACATAAACCCATAATTTCTCAGGAAAATCAGGAGCAAGCATCACCAAATTGTATTCAAAAATCAGTCACATATCAAAAGTTGTGGGTTTGATCCTTTTTGTGGCACCACTTGCATCGTTTTACATTTTATGGAGCAAAAGCTAGAAAACCTTTTAAAATCATCTTCTCCAAAAACATATAATCCAATTGTTCAGTATTTCACACAAATTATCAAGGAGACGAGCTCTCAATTTGGTTCAAGTGGTTTGGGTTTGATGAATTTTGGCCAACGGTACAGGTATTAGAAATTGGTCATTTGGCCAAGTAGCATACTAACATAACAATCTCAGAAACAACAGCACCCAGTATCACCAAGTTTTTTTCGTGAAATTGTTGGTCACATGAATCATATTTTAAGCTGAGTTTTTAGCTCAGCTGACTATTAGTCATCTGAGCTTTTGTCAAGTTCCTTTGTCTGTCTGTCCGTCCGTCCGTTAACAGGGCACATTTTAAAACCGTTGGGCCTACCAATCTGAAATTCAGCATACAATTAGATGTCCCCAAAATCTTCTTCCATACTAAAAATTGAGTCACTACAACTTTGTTACGGAGAGATATTAAGGAAAAACCTTGATTTCCATTAAAAACCCATCGTCACACTTCAAAACTACATAATATCAAAACCACTGACCGAATATTAAACATTTTTAATATATCCATTTCTCTATATATTTCCTATGTATATACCAGCAATTAATTCAATATTTTGTAAATTTTTGAAGTTATTGGCTGGAACATAATGCACTTAGTAAAAAATCAGGAAATATATTTACTCCCTTAACTTTTGAATTGCTGAAGCTTGAGACTGTTTTTTCAAGGACAAACATTATGTAATCAAGATTCAATTGTATACCCAAAATTAGATCTGAATTTTTCAAATTATTTAATAAATAAGCATAAATCAGTACCTTAAATTTGGCCCAGATTTGACCATGGCACATTTTTTTTCCTGTAAATGCTGTAGATTTAATTTTCACGGCATGTTTTCATTAGCATTTGATCTGTTTACATCTGAAATTTGAAACCAGTTGATGAAAAGGTGTAGATTTTATTCAAGCACCATGTCAAGTACTGTTTACATCAAGGTAGTGTTATGCAGTTTGCTAGAGCTCAGCTCCCCAGCTTCCTGGGCCAGCTCTCAGCTCCCAAAATTTGGCATACAGTTAGATATCCCCCAAATCCCCTACCATACCAAAAATTTGGTCACAAGGACTTAATTCCTTTGAGATATTGAGGAAAAACTTCAATTTTCCATTAAAAACCCATTGTTACACTTCAAGACTACCTAATATCAAAACCACTGATCTGTCTTTGATCATATTTAATATACAAATTTTTCTATACATTCATCATGCACATGCCAGAAATGATTTCAGTATTGCATTTTTTTAGCGAACCTGTGAGCTTAAGCGATGGCATGGCATCGTCCGTCTTTCGTTTGCCATCCGCTGTCCAAGGTTGGCTGTCCGCAGCCATGGCTGTAAGTCAGAAACCATCGGAAGAAGCAGCTCCAAATTACATGTAAGAACTAGTCACATGTGAAACTTGGTGCCCTCGAGCTTATTATTGGGTATCTGCATTTATTTAGATTTTATAGAGAAAAAGCTTAAAAACCTTTAAAAATCTTCTTCTCTGAAACTGTCCAGCCAAATTGTCCAATATTTCACAGAAATGTTCCCTGGAACAATCTCTCTCAAGTTTGTTTGAATGGTTCCAGTTCAGTGATTTTTGACCGAGTTACAAAAAGCTGATCTTAGTCATTAGCATGCTAAAATTACAATCTCAGAAATGACTGGAGCTATCATCATCAAATTTTATGTTTATGTTGGTCACTTGAGTCATATCTGAAATCGAAGTATTGGTGGTGCCACCTGCATTAGTCTTTTTGTACAGTGGTCAACAGTGCCTGGAGCATACAGAGGGCTACAAAAAACTCCTTCTCTGAAAGCATAAAGCCAAATTGTTTAATATTGCAAAGAAATGCTCCTTGGGTAGTGCTTCCTTAAATTTGTTCAAATGGTCTCTGTTCAATGACTTTTGGCCGAGTTATGGGAAGCTGAATATAGTCAAATGTTATAGCAGCCCATTTCTGCTCAGTGGCTACAAGATCTTCTCAAAAACAACTGGGTCAAATTCTTTTATCTCACACATGAATGATCCTTAATTAGATGTTGATAATTCAAATTTGTTCAAATGGTTTTGATTCAGTGATTTTCTTAGATTTTATACAGGAAAAGTGAAACTAGGGACCCATGAGTCTCAATGCTCAGCTGCATTTGTCTATAAGGATATATGTTTATGAGGTTTTCCAAAAATATTGGTCCTATGATCAGTTTGAAGCCAACCTGACTACCCAAACTGGAGTTATCATCCATAAACTAATATGTGAATGGATGGGCCCTTTGATCTTAACCTTTGACCTTATGAACCCAAAATCAAAAGGAAACTTCCCCTATTGGCAGGTGCACCACATGTTGATGATGGAAGGATTGAGATGAAAAGTTAAGCTTAAAATGCATCCACAATATTTCTAAAGTAGTGGTTCCTGTGACCTTGACCATTGATCTCATGACCCCAGAATCAACAGTTCTTACTTTAGTGGTGGGCCATATATAAGTCAAGTTTGAAACCAATATTTCAAACTAAACTGGTGTTATCATCTCGAAACTAATATGTGGATTAATAGCCCCCATGACCTTGACCTTGTGACCCCAAAATCCATCAGTTACTTCCACTATTGGCAGGTGAGCAACATCTGGAAGATGGAATGGAATGTTTGGGACAGAAAGTTTGGCTAAAAATACATCAACAATCTTTTTAAAGAAGTGGGTCCTGTGACCTTGACCTTTGGCCTTATGCCCCCCAAATCAAAAGGGTTCTTACATTATTGGTGGATCATATATAAGTCAAAAGTGAAATGCATCCACAATCTTTCTAAATAAGTGGGTACTGTGACCTTGACTTTTGACCTTGTGACCCCAAAATTGAACAGAATCTTCCCCTATTGGCAGGTTAGCAATATCTTGAAGATGGAAGCTTTGCGATGAAAAGTTTGGCTTCAAATGCATATGCATTCTTTTTAAAGAAATGAGGACAGACGACGGACAAAGCACCATTCTTATACCACAGTTGACTAACAGTCAGCTGAGCTAAAAATATTTATAAAAGTCTTCTTCACCGAAACTTTCCAGCCAAATTGTCCAATATTTCACAGAAATGATCCCTAGAACAATCTGTCTCAAATTTGTTTGAATGGCTCCAGTTCGGCGATTTTTGGCCGAATTACAGGAGGTTTACGTTAGTCCTCTGTGCAAAAAAGCATACTAAACTTCAAATCTCAGAAACAGCTGGGGCTGGCATCACCAAATATTATGCCAGTGTTAGTAACATGAGTCATATCCGAAATTGAGATGTTGGTGGAGCCACCTACATTGATCTCTTTTTACAAGCAAAAACGTAGGTTAAGACTCTTCTAGCTTATACACTGATTGATGATGAAACTGTTAAGCTGATTGGTTTAAACTTTACAAGAATTATTCTTTGGTAGGGTTCTGCCAGTTTTATAAGAATAGATTGGGTTAATACAGTTTTAAAAAAGCATTGTAGCCAATTGAAAAAGGCTTTTTGTATTTGAAAACAGATTTGACAACAATCTCAGTTTCAGCAGCCAAGTTAAGAGTACAAACAGCAGGGTTCCAGACATCACCACGGCAACTGACCTGGCTCTGAGGGGGTGTCTAGACAATGTGTCTAGACGTCTAGACACAGGGTCTAGACGTCTAGACACAATGTTTAGATGCAGAATTCCCAGATTATTGGAACGATATCTTTCAACTGTTTGAAAAAACTTGGTTTGCATTTTAAGCGAATCGGGTTTATCATCAGGTCACATGTGAACTGCTGCACCCTCATTTTTGGTTGACCTCTGATCATTCCTCTGTCTAGACAATATGTCTAGACATCTAGATACATTGTCTAGATGTCTGGACACCTCATAGATGCAGAATGCCGTGATTAGAACTATTGAAACTATATCTTTCAACTGTTTGAATAAAACTTGGTTTGCATTTTTAGCCAATCTGTGAGCTTATGCAATGGTGTGGTGTCGTCTGTCTTCCGTCGTCTGTCATGCGTCATAGCTATCTCAAAAAGGGCAGGAGCTAGCATCACCAAATTTTTTGCAAAAAATTTGTCATCTAAAAAATTCTATTGGATTTTGCTTATTTCTTGGCTAACTGCATTTTCTTAGATTTTATAGGGAAGAAGCTAAAAAAACATTAAAAAATGTTCTTCTCTGAAACCATGCTGCCATATTGTCTGTTCATCTGTCCCAATAATCCTCCCTGGCAAAAAGAACATATCTGAAATATCCTCACTGATACATCCTAGTTTTAAAATGTCCTAATCCAAAACTTGCAGGTCCGAAACGTCCATTTTGCTGAAATCATAATGACCAAGGTAGGTATGCATGACATAAAGAGGATCAATATTAGATTTAAAAGATAAACCTCCATTCATACTCCAAAACTTTGCACAGGTTCACGGCGTGTAGGCCTTGTTTTTAGCGAACCTGTGAGCTTATGCGATGGTGCTGCGTCATCCGTTGTGTGTCATGGGGTGTGCATCGTGCGTTGTCTGTACGTTAACCATACTTATCTCAAAAACAGCAGGAGCTAGCATCACCAAATTTTATGCAATTAATCAGTCATCCAAAAAACTATATTGGATTTTGTTTATTTTTTTGTAACTGCATTTTCTTAGATTTTATAGGGAAAAAGCTAAAAAAGCTTTAAAAATCTTCTTCTCCGAAACTGTCCAGCCAAATTGTTCAGTATTTCACAGAAATGTTCCTTGGAACAATCTCTCTCAAGTTTGTTCGAATGGTTCAAGTTTGGAGATTTTTTGCCGAGTTATAGGAAGTTGAACTTAGTCATCTGTGCAAAAAAGCATACTAAACTTAAAATCTCAGAAACGGCTAGAGCTGTAATCACCAAATTTTATACCAATGTTTGTCGTATATGTCAGATCTGATTTTGAGGTATTGGTGGAGCCACCTACATTAATGTGTTTTTTACAAGCGAAAACGTAATTTTAAACTCTTCTAGCTTATACACTGATTTATGATGAAACTGTTAAGCTGATTGGTTTAAACTTTACAAGAATTATTCTATGGTAGGGTTCTGCCAGTTTTATAAGAATAGATTGGGTAAATACAGCTTTGAAAAAGCATTGTAGCCAATTGAAAAAGGCTTTCTGTATTTGAAAACAGATTTGACAACTTGCTGAGTTTCAGCAGCCAAGTCAAGAGCCCACTTAGTACAAACAGGTGGGTTCCAGACATCACCATGGCAACTGACCTGGCTCTGAGGGGAGGTGTCTAGACAATGTGTCTAGATGTCTAGACACAGCGTCTAGACGTCTAGACACAATATTTAGATGCAGAATTCCCAGATTATTGGAACGATATCTTTCAACTGTTTGAAAAAACTTGGTTTGCATTTTAAGCAAATCGGGTTTATCATCAGGTCACATGTGAACTGCTGCACCCTCATTTTTGGTTGATCTCTGACCTTTTCTCGCTGCCCAGAGTCCATTTGTGCGTCTGTTTCCACACATAAACCTGCATATCTCGGGAACCGTTTGACCAATCAGGCTAAAAAGTTTGCACAAATGTAGCCCTTTGATAGCTTTATAACATAAACTAAAAATGGTGGTGCCACCTGCAACCATTTATGCACAGCGTCCATCTGTTCATCTGCCTTGGGATAAAATTTTGCAGGTTTATACATCCTGGACAGCTTTCTCGATTTTATGACAGGTGGCACCACCTACATTAACGTTTACTCTGCAGACATCCAAGCTCATATCTGGGGAACCATTTGATCTATTAGGCCAAAATTTTGCATGTTTAAAATCTCACATTGCTCTTCATCATAGGCAAAACTGGTGGCGCCACCTGCAACCATTTATGCACAGCGTCCATCTGTTCATCTGCCTTGGGATAAAATCACTCATATCTCAGCAGGGGTTTGACTAATCCACCTGAAATTTTGCAGGTTTATACATCCTGGACAGCTTTCTCGATTTTATGACAGGTGGCGCCACCTACATTCAGGTTTACTCTGCAGACATCCAAGCTCATATCTCAGGAACCGTTGATTGGGCCAAAATTTTGCATGTGTATAGATCTCACATAGTTCTTCATCATAGGCAAAACTGGTGGCGCCACCTGCAACCGTTTATGCACAGCTCCCACCTGATTATCTGCCTTGGGATAAAATCAATCATATCTCAGCAGTGGTTTGATGTATCCATCTGAAATTTTGCAGGTTTATACATCCTGGACAGCATTCTTGATTTTATGACAGGTGGCGCCACCTACGTTCACATTTACTCTGCAGACATCCAAGCTCATATCTCACGAACCGTTTGACCGATTGGGCCAAAACTTTGCATGTGTATAGATCTTACATAACTCTTCATTATTGGCAAAACTGGTGGCGCCACCTGCAACCATTTTTGCACAGCATCCATCTGTTAATCTGCTTTTGAATAATATCACTCATCTCAGCAGTGGTTTGACTTTTCCACCTGCAATTTTGCAGGTTTATACATCCTGGACAACTTTCTCGATTTTATGACAGGTGGCACCACCTACATTCACGTTTACTCTGCAGACATCCAAGCTCATATCTAGGGAACTGTTTGACTGATTTGGCCAAAATTTTGCATGAGTATAGATCTCACATAGCTCTTCATGATAGGTGAAGATGGTGGCGCCACCTGCCACCACTTATGCACAGCGTCCATCCGTTCATCTGCCTTGCTATAAAATGACTCATATCTCAGAAGTGGTTTGACTTATCCACCTAAAATTTGCAGGTTTATACATCCTGGACAGCTTTCTTGATTTTATGACAGGTGGTGCCACCTACATTCAGGTTTACTCTGCAGACATCCAAGCTCATATCTCGGGAACTGTTTGACCAATTGGGCTAAAATTTTGCATGTGTATAGATCTCACATTGCTCTTCATCATAGGCAAAACTGGTGGCGCCACCTGCAACCATTTATGCACAGCGTCCATCTGTTCATCTGTCTTGGGATAAAATGACTCATATCCCAGCAGTGGTTTGACTTTTCCACCTGAAATTTTGCAGGTTTATACATCCTGGACAATTTTCTTGATTTTATGACAAATGGCACCACCTACATTCATGTTTACGCTGCAGACAACCGTGCTAATATGCAACTCTCCTCACTCTATTCCCCTTGCCACTTAATCTATGCCTCACTTCACTCATCCTACTCTGATTTCTGCAGATACACATAGTCTCTTGTCGACTACCCATATTCTAGTTTAAAAATGTCCTAGTCTGAAACTTGCAGGTCAGAAATGTCCATTTTGCAGAAATCATAATGACTAAGGTAGATATGCAGGACTTAAAAGGATCAGTATTAAATTTAAAAAAATAAACCTCCATTCATACTCCTAAACTTTGAACAGGTTCGCATTAGGCCTGTAGGCCTTGTTTATGGGCCCTAACATAATGCACTTCGTAAAAATTCAAGAAATATATTTTCTCCTGTAACATGAGAATTGCTGAAGCTAGAAATTTTTTGTCAGGGATATAACATTATTTATGCAAGATTCAATTGTTAACCCAAATTTAATTAAAATTAAAAAATTAAAAAAAAAATTAATAAAATTAAAAAAAAAAATAATCAAATAAGTTATTAGTATAAATATAAAATCAGTACTTTAAATTTTGCCCAGCTTTGCCCATGGCATGTTTGTTTCCTGTTTTAGCATTGTTGATATAATTTAAATCATGCACACATAAGGATTCAGCTTCTTAGTTTTGAAAGTTAAAAGAAATTCACCAAAAACTGGAGCATTTATTAAAGTTTTTATGAGACCATGTCACGCTCAGGCTCTACCGAGCCCCTCTTCAGTCACCTGTATGTCACCTTGTTGACCTTTCAGGCACATTATGCACGCTTGAGGCGGGGCATATACTGTTCAGCCAAGCAGCTTATAGCTGGCCACAGTTGATCCAGGTGTCCAACCCAACACATCTAGGAGTTGTTTTGACCAACAACATAAAAAAACAATAAATAAAAACATTTTATTGGTTTATAATTTATAAATAAGTTATAAGTTTATAAGAAAAATTAATAGAAAAGGAATTTGGTAGTTGATGAGTAACAGGGAATTACATTGCAATTACTGATGTTGTATGGATCTTGTATGGATGGATGAAAATGTATTCCAAATAACACCATGCAGTCACCTATGGTATTTTTCATTTCAATTTTGATAATGAAAAAAAAAAACAATTAGATTTTATTTTCTATAAGGGATTATATGAAGGAAATTAATGATAGACAAAGATGCAGTTTATAATAATAATCTAAATTTCCAGGTCTTTTCTAAGTGTTTGAGTTTGTTAATTTATATTTATTGCAAAATTTATAAAAAATTAAAGTATGTCAAATTTTTTTAATTTTTACTCAGACAAGTACTGATTAAAGATGTCAATATGTTTCACATATGACATTAAGACTTTTAGCTGTATCAGCTGTCACAAGACTATGTAATTAATCAAAATTTATATTACTGGTTCCTTTGTTTCAGTTAACAAGTATACCATGGGCCATGACACTCAGCTTATTTTGACTTGATGTTCATGTATTTTTATCAGTGTTATATATTGTCTGTGAGAATAGTCTATGGCTAAAGTAACAGTGTTGAAAAAATGGACAGAAAATAAAAATTTCAGGATTCATAGGAGACCTACCCAGGACCCCCCTGGATTTCACAATAGAGGGTTCCAAGGAAAATAGATACAATTTGTAACCTCTCTGTCTGGGTGCTCAATATCAGGTTTCCAAGGAGAATTGCCAAGGATTTCCCTGAATGTCATGTTAGAAGAGTCTGGGGCTAATGGATATAGTTTGTGCCTTGTCTGTCTCGGTGGGCAAAACCATTTTTTAATCCATATGTGACACAATATAGGTCACCATGACCTAATTTCAGGTTTCCGAGGACACTTGACTAGGACCTCCCTGAATTTTATGTTAAAAGATTCTAGGCCTCATGGATACAATTTGTGCCCTGTCTGATTGTTTAGGTGCTTATATGTCACCTTTTCTGATATGTTGCAAAATATAGGTCATGGTGACCTAATTTCAGTTTTACAAGGACACTGCCCTAGGACATCTCAGAAAAATTCATAAAAAGATTCTAGGCCTAACAGATACATTGTGTGCCCTGACTGACTGTCTGGGTGTTTATATGACTTCTTTTCCTAAGGTCCCCAAATATAGGTCATAATGACCTAATTTCAGTTTTCCAGAGACTCAGAATCTTACACTAGAAGATTCTAGCCTTAACAAATACAGTGTGTGCCCTACCTGACTTTCTGGGTGCTCAAAATCCTGTTTTTGGCCTGTACGCCACAAAATGTAGGTCACAATGACCTTATTTCAGGTTCCCAAAGAGATTTCCCTAGGACCTCCCAGGATGTTGCATTAGAAGATTCTAGGCCTAACAGATATGGTTTGTGCCCATCTGACTTTCAGGAGACTCAAAATCAGGTTTTTGTCATGTAGGTCACAAAATGTAGGTCACCATGACCTAATTTCAGGTTTCCAAGGAGTTTTGCCTAGAGTCTCCCAGGAAAAAGTGTAAGAAGATTCTAGGCCTAACAGATAGGATTTGTCACCATCTGACATTCAGGTTGCTCATATGACATATTTTCCCTATAGGACGCAAAATATAGGTCACGGTGACCAAGCTTCAGGTTTCCAAGGACATTTGCCTTGGATCTCCCAAAATGTCAGGTTAGAGGTTTCTAGGCCTAATGGATACTATTTGTGGCCAATCTGACTGTCTGGGTGCTCACAA
This sequence comes from Sipunculus nudus, assembly GCA_026874595.1. Classification (NCBI taxonomy): domain Eukaryota; kingdom Metazoa; phylum Annelida; class Sipuncula; order Golfingiida; family Sipunculidae; genus Sipunculus; species Sipunculus nudus. The sequence goes on from CM049310.1 coordinate 65,668,351, forward strand.
TCCTTTTTTTTTTTTGCCCATAGGTCACAAAAATATAGATCACCATGACCTAATTTCAGGTTTCCAAGGATATTTGCCTTGAAGCTCCCAGGATATCAAGTTAGAAGATTCTAGGCCTCACATTTACAATTTGTCCCCATCTGACATTCAGGGTGCTTGAAATCATGTTTTTGGTCTGTAGGTCACAAAATATAGGTCACCATGACCTAATTTCAGGTTTCCAAGGGGATTCGCCTAAGACCTACCTAAATGTCACGTTCGAGGATTCTAGGCCTTAATGATTCAATTTGTGCCCTGTCTGACTGTCTGCTGCGAATAAACTTGTTTTTGGACCAAAGGTCATAAAATTTAGGTCACCATGACCTAATTTCAGGTTTCCAAGGAGATTTGCCAAGAAACTTCCAGGATATTGTGTTAGAATATTCAAGGCTTCACAGATACGATTTGTCCCCATTTGACATTCAGGGTGCTCATATGACATCTTTCCCCCATCACGATGCAGAATATAGGTCACAGTGACCTAGTTTCAGGTTTCCAAGGACAATTGCCCAGGACCTCCCTGGATGCACAGTTAGAAGTTTCTAGGTCTAACGGTTAGGATTCGTGCCCTGTTAACGGCCAGACAGCCGGATGGCCGGATAACTGGACAGACACTAGACAAAGGGTGATCGCTATAGCTCAGTTGACTTACAGTCATCTGATCTAATAAAATTAAACTTGCCCAAACCTGTAGATGCTCTATAGTAATCACCCTGTCTGTCTGTTTGTCTGTCTGTCCATCCACACAAATTTGTTTCCAGGTGATAACTCCAGGTTGGAATGACACATGGATTTCAAACTTGACTTAAATATAGCCCGCCACTAAAGCAAGAACCTTTTTGATTTTTTGGTCAAATTTTTGGGTCAAAGGTCAAGGTCACAGGGCCCATCCATTCACAAATTAGTTCTGCTTTGGAAAGACAGATTGTCTTTAAACTTGATTAATTAATGACCCATCACTTAAGTAAAAATCATTTTGATTTTCTGGGTCCATGGATTTAAGGTGAAGGTCACAGGAGCCACATCTTTAAAAAGAATGTGGATGCACTGTAAATCAAACTTTTCATCCCAAACATTCCATCTTTCACACATGGCTTACTTGCCCAAAGTGAGGAAATCTGTAGATTTTGAGGTTACCTGATCAGAGGTCAAGGTCACTGTACCCTCTTTTTTTTAAAAGATTGTTACAATAATCTAAATGCTTCAAGTTCAAGGATAATAAATTCACAGATATTTTGGTTACAAGATCATTGGTTCTGTAATTCTAAAAAATTTCTGTAGAAATATCCTTATAGACAAAGTCAGCTGAGCGTCGAAACCGTTGGCTCTGTAGTTTTCAAATACTGCTACTGCAATGCAGATAAAGTTATATGGCCAAGTCAAAACCTCTGTGACACCATTTCCAAATGTAAATAATATTAATGACATCAGTCCTCTTCCCTCACTCCAACGTTATTATCAAAATCTGACATAACTTGAGTTAAACACCATCAACTCATAATACAGCTTATATAACCACACAAAACCAGCATTTGCCAACTTCCTCTTCCAAATCATTTTATGTGATCATATATAACAGCTGAGCACTGTGACCCATGGAAATCTTGTTTTTTTTGCCACCTGCATCAAACTGTGTTTTAGGGGGGAAAACGTGTAATTAGAGCCTCTTGCATCCACTTTATTAGAAATCTTTTATGATGAAACTCAACTGAATGGTTTAATTTTTTGCAAAAATTATCTTACTGTAGGGGTCTCTACTGTATTAGAATAGATCTGGTTAATTTATTTATTGGACATTTATCAATGAATGGACTGTGAGATAATTTGGTAAACATAGCTAGTAGATTTATTGTATAAACAGACTGAGCCCTGTGGGAATATAAGCAGAACTGTACAGGCAGCAACAAACATTGGTGTCCATATGCAAATTATGTGTAAGTTGAATCCATGAATTATATAACTCTGTATATTCTGTTACTCAAAACATTTCCATTAAAAAAAATCTTACGAATATGTCAACTTAAAAAAGCATGGAAATCAATGTCTTTCAGTTTGTATAAACAGATTTACCAACATGCCAAGATTTTGTCTGCATCTAAAAATAGCTTTATTGGCAGACTGCAACTATTTCATATTTTTCAACAGACCATGTTTCAGTCTGTTTCTGTTTCTAGCTTTGGCAGACTGCCAACTGTATCAGAATAGGCAACATGTCAAGAGTTCAGTCAGTACAGCCAAGTACAGTACAACCAGTGCAGTAGCTGCACCCAGCATTAGTTCCAGTTCACGTGGGGAGCAACTGCATTCCACAGATGAGCTTGATCAGCCCAGTTCACCTGACTCAAGAGAAGTTTTTCAAAAATTTTGGCAACTCCATGTCTCATTGATGACTTTTTCCTACACAAGACTGGTTCTGAATATTCTGACAATTAATTCCTGCTATAAAATGCAAGTTAGGCTAAAATTAAACATGAACAAGAGACTCGATGGCCCGCTGAGGCCCAGTGGGCGATTATAGGCTTAGGAAGGAGAAAGTGAATACTAATAACATATATATTTAATGATATGGCATATTTGGGTATTAATTGTTATTGTTAATTTTGTAAAATGTAAAATTTTTTATTTAAACAGGCTAGTATTAACAAATTTTTCTGAGTCAGTCATAAAACACGGCCATTTTCGCACCATGACTGACAAAAGATTGATATTTACTTACCAAATTATGCACTTAACAGTTGTACCTAAATTTGAGCATAGCTGCAATACTAGTAAAACATTTTAAGATATTTCTGGAACATACTATTTCTTTTTAGCGAACCTGTGAGCTTATGCGATGGCGCAGCGTCGTCCGTCCATCGTCAGCCGTCCGCCGTCCAGGGCTGGCTTTCCGCCCTCCATGGCTGTAAGTCAGAAACTGTCGGAGCTAGCAGCTCCAAATTGCATGTAAGAATTAGTCACATGTGAAACTTGGTGCCCTGGAGCTTATTATTAGGTATCTGCATTTATTCATATTTTATAGAGAAAAAGCTTAAAACCTTTAAAAATCTTCTTCTCTGAAACTGTCCAGCCAAATTGTCCAATATTTCACAGAAATGATCCCTGGAACAATCTCTCTCAAGTTTGTTCAAATGGTTCCAGTTCGGAGATTTTTGGCCGAGTTACAGGAGGTTGAAACTAGTCGTCTGTCCAAAAAAGCACACTAGAATTAAAATCTCAGAAACAGATAGAGCTATAATCACCAAATTTTATACCAATGTTTGTCACATATGTCATATCTGGTTTTGAGGTATTGGTGGCGCCACCTACATTGATGTGTTTTTTTACAAGCGAAAATGTAATTTTAAACTCTTCTAGCTTATACACTGATTTATGATGAAACTGTTAAGCTGATTGGTTTAAACTTTACAAGAATTATTCTTTGGTAGGGTTCTGCCAGTTTTATAAGAATAGATTGGGTTAATACAGTTTTAAAAAAGCATTGTAGCCAATTGAAAAAGGCTTTCTGTATTTGAAAACAGATTTGACAACAATCTCAGTTTCAGCAGCCAAGTCAAGAGGTCACTCAGTACAAACAGCAGGGTTCCAGACATCACCATGGCAACTGACCTGGCTCTGAGGGGGTGTCTAGACAATGTGTCTAGACGTCTAGACACAGCGTCTAGACGTCTAGACACAATGTTTAGATGCAGAATTCCCAGATTATTGGAACGATATCTTTCAACTGTTTGAAAAAACTTGGTTTGCATTTTAAGCGAATCGGGTTTATCATCAGGTCACATGTGAACTGCTGCACCCTCATTTTTGGGTGACCTCTGATCTTTCCTCGCTGCCCAGTGTCCATTTGTGCCTCTGTTTCCACACATAAACCCCCATATCTCAGGAACCGTTTGACCGATCAGGTTAAAAATTTTGCACAAATGTAGCCCTTTGATAGCTTTATAACATACACTAAAAATGGTGGGGCTACCTACAACCATTTTTGCACAGCGTCCATCTGTTCATCTGCCTTGGGATAATATCACTCATATCTCAGCAGTGGTTTGACTTATCCACCTGAAATTTTGCAGGTTTATACATCCTGGACAGCTTTCTTGATTTTATGACAGGTGGTGCCACCTTAATTCATGTTTACTCTGTAGACTTCCAAGCTCATATCTCGTGAACCATTTGACCGATTGGGCCAAAATTTTGCATGTGTATGGATCTCACATAGCTCTTCATCATAGGCAAAACTGGTGGCGCCACCTGCAACCATTTTTGCACAGCATTCATCTGTTCATCTGCCTTGAGATAAAATCACACATATCTCAGCAGTGGTTTGATTTATCCACCTGAAATTTTGCAGGTTTATACATCCTGGACAGGTTTCTCGATTTATGACAGGTGGTGCCACCAACATTCACATTTACTCTGTGGACATCCAAGCTCATATCTCAGGAACTGTATGACCGATTGGGCCAAAATTTTGCATGTGTATAGATCTCACATAGCTCTTCATTATAAGCAAAAATGGTAGTGCCACCTGCAAACATTAATGCCCAGCACCCATCTGTTCATCTGCCTTGGGATAAAATCACTCATATCTCAGCAGTGGTTTGACTTATCCAGCTGAAAGTTTGCAGGTTTATACATCCTGGACAGCTTTCTCGATTTTATGACAGGTGGTACCACCTACATTCAGGTTTACTCTGCAGACATCCAAGCTCATATCTCAGGAACTGGGCCAAAATTTTGCATGTGTTTAGATCTCACATAGTTCTTCATCATAGGCAAAACTGGTGGCGCCACCTGCAACCATTTATGCGCAGCTCCCACCTGATCATCTGCCTTGGGATAAAATCAATCATATCTCAGCAGTGGTTTGATGTATCCATCTGAAATTTTGCAGGTTTATACATCCTGGACAGCATTCTTGATTTTATGACAGGTGGCACCACCCACATTCACGTTTATGCTGCAGACATCCATGCTAATATGCAACACACCTCACTCTATTCCTCTTGCCACTTAATCCATGCCTCACTTCACCCGTCCCACTCTGACTTTTGAGGATACACATAGTCGCTTGTCAACTACCCATATTCTAGTTTTAAAATGTCCTAGTCTGAAACTTGCAGGTCCAAAATGTCAATTTTGCTGAAATCATAATGACTAAGGTGGACATGCAGGACTTAAAAGGATCAATATTAAATTTCAAAAATATACCTCCATTCATACTCCCAAACTTTGCACAGGTTCGCATTAGGCCTGTAGGCCTTGTTAAATAAACTGTTAAACAAAAGATAACCGAAGACCATATGTTTTTGGACAATTAAACTTGCATCCAGATACTTCTTCATTTATCACATTGTCAATAGATGGTACTTAATGGTCATAACCTCAAAACCAGCTAGTTCCTTAATCATTTAATATGGCACAATTTGCCAGCAGATGGTTCAGGCACATACTCTGATCAGCAGGACCTTGGGAGAAAGCGTACATGTTGTGTGAACATCAATGCAGGATTCGTTTATTCAAAGGTTTTGTCAAGTTTGTTAATTCACCAACAATGTATAGAGTCTAAATGAAAGCTTGTCATCAAAATAGTAACATTGGCTAATGTGATGCTTTGATGTCCCATTGATGTTTAATTAGGCAGGGTTAAGGCACAAGGTTCCCCAAGGACCTCTAGTTCCGTAATCATTTTTAGCTTAGCTGACTGTAAGTCATCTGAGCTATAGCGATCACTCTGTGTCCGTCATCCGTCTGTCTGTCCCTCTGTCTGTCTGTCCATAAACCCATCACAGATTGTTACAAAACTTAGAATTTTGTAACTTGACATCAAGGGAGGTCCATGAGAAAACCTCCTTGGAAACCTGAAATTAGGTTTCTGTTACCCATTTCCTCCAAGCTATGGGGCTCAGAAGTACCCCATGAATTATGAAAAAAAATGTTACAAAAGCTCCAGTATCTGAACAACTAATGAATTGATAACCATGATTTTTTGAATGCATATTGATCATGGAATGTTTCATCAGTTCCTGCAAACTGGTGGTGCCACAAGTATTTTTTAGGGAACCTGTGAGTAGGGCTGAAAGGAGTACTCGAGTACTCGAGTCCGGGTAATACTTCCCGAGTACTCAAGTCCAAGATTTGGACTCGAGGACTCTTGTATGTACATGCATATATGTATTTTACTGCAAATTTTAGGACAGTCTGTAGGGTTATTTATCCATTGTCTTAGCCTGGTGTAGGGCTCTAAACATCTGCAAGTCAAATTAACCAAGGTCTTGTTATGACATATATCTATTCCTTCGTTGCGATAAAGTTAAGCCATCACTAAGTCAAATTGATGCATATTTTGCATCGGTAAATGGATGTTCGTTTTATCTTCACTGTGTTGCCATGGTAACGAGTACTTGAGTCCAAGTCGGGTGATGCCTATAGAGTACTCGAGTCCAAAATTTTGTACCCGTTTCAGCCCTACCTGTGAGCTTATGCAGTGGTGTGGCGTTGTCAGTCTTCTGTATGTTAACCTTTACTTTACCAAATTTTAAGCAAAAAATTAGTCATCTGAAAAACTCTATCAGATTTTGCTTATTTTTTGGCTAACTGCATTTTCTTAGATTTCATAGGGAAAAAGCTAAAAACACCTTTAAAAGTCTTCTTCTCCGAAACTGTTCAGCCAAATTGTCCAATATTTCACAGAAACGATTCCTGGAACAATCTCTCTCAAGTTTGTTTGAATGATTTAAAGTTTGGTGATTTTTGGCGGAGTTACAGGTAGTTGAACTTAGTCAATTGTCCAAAAAAGCATATTAAAATTACAATCTCAGAAACGGCCGGAGCTATAATAACCAAATTTTATGCAAACGTTGATCACATGAGTCATATCTGAAATTTAGGTATTGGTGGCACCATCTGCATAGGCCTTTTTTGTATCTGGGTCATCAGTGCCTTCCTATATGAGTTATAAATCTGCAAAATGTTTATCAACTGATGCCACTGAGGCCAATTTGTTGAATATTTTACCAAAATAATCCCCTGAATAATTCTTATAATAATTGTCTGTGACCATGCTCAGTTCGACACTGGGTGGTGCATAAGAAGTTGTTTGGTTGATTATAATAATATTTATTCTTGATTAAGGAACAAGTAAAAGATCTTAATATACAAAACAAAACCGTATGATACACAAGAAAATAAAATAAAATAACGGTGGCTGACAAGCCTGTTACATCTGCAAATTACAAAATAATAATCCTCAGATTTGTATGCCACCCAGAATCCACTTTCCTGTTACAATAACCTATTTAGTAACATTATCTTTTTACACATCAGTCTAGTGAAATAATACCAAAATAAACAAATATGGATATTTACACTTACTCCTGAAAATCCTTTGCTGTTATCTAAAGAGTCAGTATTAATATGAACACATAACATTGAAAGTCCAGTCACGATAGTTATGTTAATAGACCTGTATACTCTTATAATAATAATACATTGTCCAATTTTAGATAAACTATACAATACTGTTTAGTCAGTACAATACATTCCATATATTCATCTAAGGAAATATAAGAAAATACTAAATTACTACATAATGATCTACATATAAATCAATAGTTAATAGTTACCATGTAACTGGACTGTGCTGCCCTCTCACTAGAAAGCACACATGGATCCAGACACCATGGAGCACCAGTTGAACCTCACTAGGCCAACCCTATGAAATAACAGTTTGATAAATAAGGTCCACTACCTACAGGTATTGGCTGTGATAACAACAGTTCTTGTTGGCTGAAGCACATACCATTTGATCCATAATACAATTTAAGCATGTTTCTCGAACTGGACAAAATCCATTTCAGCAATACAAATGGGATTTATAGCATCAACAGTATAAATAGCAATAGTGGACATATCAAGACATCAACTAGATATACCAAAAGTTCTATGCCTAAGCTAGACAAAACATTCAATATGGCAAAGTCCTATCCCTTCTACACAGAGTTTTCCTCAAATAATAACAGAATAAAGCTCTATAAGATCGTATTAAAGCTAGTGAAATACAATTTTGCACATGGGCCATAGATCCTAACACGCAATTCTTGAATCTCTTTCAGCGTGTTCGAAAACTAACGATTACAAAAGTTCTCTTTGATGACAACTTACATACTGTTGGTGTAATGATACATGGGGCAATGATAAACAAGTTTACATATAATTCACAATCTCACAGCTCACAGCTCTCACTCTCGGAGCTTGATAAGTCCTCCATACATGACTTTTTCGGATTCAACTTCATCTGAAATCTTCTCCATCACTGGTTTTGGACATACCTTTAGTTCCTCTCAATTAATCCATTTCCTTTTTTATGCCCCCGCCACAAAGTGGCCGGGGCATATAGTTTTACCCATGTCCGTCATTCCGTCATTCCGAAATCAAACAGTTGTATGGACTTTTTTTCGCAATGCCTGCAGATATTGGCCTAATTTTTGGTTACAGATAGAGTTCACGTTTCGTCCCGGTTGACCTACTTTTGACCGTTTTACGGCTCCTAAACTTAGAAAATTTCATGAAAAATAGAAATATTCATGACAGATACACATGTACGGACTTTTTTTTGCAATGCCTGCAGATATTGGCCTGATTTTTGGTGTGTGAGCAGATATAGACCAGTTACAGATCGAGTTCACGTTTCGTCCTGGTTGACCTACTTTTGACCGTTTTACGGCTCCTGAACATAGAAAATTTCATGAAAAATATGAAATTTCATGACAAATACACATGTACGGACTTTTGTCGCAGTGCCTGCAGATATTGGCCTGATTTTTGGTGTGTTGACAGATATAGACCTGTTACAGATCGAGTTCCTGTTTTGTCCTGGTCGACCTACTTTTGACCGTTTTACGGCTCCTGAACATAGAAAATTTCATGAAAAATATGAAATATCATGACAAATACACATGTACAGACTTTTTTTCGCAATGCCTGCAGATATTGGCCTGATTTTTGGTGTGTGGCCAGATATTGACCAGTTACAGATTGAGTTCGCATTTCGTCCTGGTTGACCTACTTTTGACTGTTTTACGGCTCCTGAACATAGAAAATTTCATGTAAAACATAAATTTTCATGACAAATACACTTGTACAGACTTTTCTTCACAATACCTGCAGATATTGGCCTGATTTTTGGTGTGTGGGCAGATAATGACCAGTTACAGATCAAGTTCACGTTTTGTCCCAGTTGACCTATTTTTGACTGTTTGACGGTGCTCTAACAAAGAAAATTTCATAAAAAGGTGCATTTGTATGGACTTTTTTTCGCAGTGCCTGCAGATACGGGCCTGATTTTTGGTGTGTAGGCAGATAATGACCAGTTACAGATCGAGTTCGCATTTCATCCCGGTTGACCTACTTTTGATTGTTTTACGGCTCCTAAACATAGAAAATTTCATGAAAGACAGAAATTTTTATGGAAAATGCACATGTATGGACTTTTTTTCACAATGCCTGCATATACTGGCATTATTTTTGGTGTGTTGCTTGATAATGACCCGTTACAGATCGAGTTTGCATTTTGCCCTTGTTGACCTACTTTTGACCATACGACACCTCCTGAACTTAAAAAAATTTTCAAAATTTTACAAATGTTTCTAATTTGCCCAAGGCGGGGGCATTTGTGTCGTTCCGACACATCTAGTCTTTACCTCCTTCTTCCTCTGATGGATATACATCTCGGTTTTCCATTTTGTTAATTATTCTGTACACTTCAGGTTTAAAATGATCTTGTATTTTGTGTCTTCCATGAAAACCTCTTTTCCTTAAGTATACTTAGTCTCCAATCCATAGTTTTGCTTCACACATGGATTTGTCATGAAGAGCTTTTGGTACATATCCTCTGATTTGAGCTTTGCCATAGTTTTCTTGGAGCCTATATATCCTTGTGGCGTATCAACCATTCATCATTGTCTTCACTAGCATCTGAAGGCTCTTCATATGGCAGTAGATACATGTCTGCAGGAAGTCTAGCTGGTCTCCCATACAGAAGTTCATATGGTGAGATGCTTGTTGAACTATGAGGAGTTGTGTTGTAGGCAAAGGTTATCTCTGCCAAGTGTCCAGACCATTGGGCCTTCTTCTCCGTCGGAAGTGTTCTCAGTTGGTACAGATGTTGATGGTATGGAATTAAGAGCAAGTTTAGCATCATTACGGAGTCTGGCCATTTCATTTGTCACCTGTGGATCAGTTGATATTTTGTTTTCATCCAAATTTAATATATACAAGCCATCTATATTTCTTGCCCTACTCAAAGCAACATAATGTGCATGTCTCAGTTTCCTGGTACTTGTCATATCAACAACCACCTGATCAAGTGAACTGCCTTGTGCCTTCCATATTGTTTTTGCAGCACCAATTTTAATGGCAACTGAGAATGAGTTACTAGTATATGTTTTCTGTCTGTATGGAATGTGCGTTTGGTGACAAAAAGTGGTGTCAATTCTTTTGATATAGCTGGATTGTAAAAGGTGGCATAATGTCTCCTGGTGTCGGAGCCAATGTTTGAATCTTCAAACTGAACCCAAAGAATGCTGGGTATAGTTTTGCTGTGCAGGTAGTGTATGTGCTTCAGTATACAAGAACAACCATTAGTGATTCCATCTTGAACTGCAACATTACAGGTGATATCATATGGTAAACCAAATGCAAAATGTAGCATTTTCAGCAGTCCTGCAGTTTTTGATGGGTTATCTGGTATTCTTGAAAGTACATCTTTCTTCACATCATCTGTCACATCTGTTACTACCGTGTCAATTGCAGTAATTATTACTTTAGTTGTGTTTGTACACTGGAAAATTTGCATATTATGATTGTCCACACTGGTGTTGTTTGTGAGCAAATGAGTAGTTCCTGATTGATATGAACTGTCATCACCAACAAGACAAGATTTTAGGGAATCAATGTCGGCTTTGGTTTGTTGTCCTTCACGTAGCCTGTTCAAAAGTTCTGCGAAATCATGATTATTTTTTGCAGCAGGATTTCAGTTAGCTCATACATTGAAAAGTGTGTGCCCACAGGTTGAGTGCAAGAGGTCCATAGTTATCAGACAAGTTCCTGAAAATCCAGTAGTCCATTACTGGTTGAAGTTGGAAGAGGTCTCCAATAACAATCACATGGATACCACTAAATGGTTCTTTGTTGCCTTTAATTTCTTGGAGCCGCAAATTTACAAAATTGAACATGCAATTTCCTACCATGCTTACTTCATCAATCATTAGTATCTGAAGTTGTCTATACTGTGTGCGCAGTGTATTCAGGTTGTCAGATGACAATTTTCTGTAATCAGATCCTTTATTTGGATAAATTCAAAAAACATTATGTAATGTGGATCCCTGGACATTGTAAGCAGCCTTTTCTGTAGGAGCAGTGATCAGTATCTTGCACTCCAACAGATTTTCACCTTCAGTTGCACATAAGTGACGATGCAAGGCTTGAAAGACAGCTCTTAGCAAAACTGATTTACCAACACCTGCCCCACCAGTAAGGAAAAGGAGTAAAGGCATGGTTGAACATTTTACCTGTTTGATAATGTGTTTGAAGACTGTGAGTTGTTTTTCATTTAGACCCTGTATTAACTGTCTGTACTCTGCATCAGGTATTCTACCAGGCAATGTAAGTGGTTCTTGTGCAGTGGTTCTTGGTGGCAATCAAAGATCAGTCGTCAAATCATAGATTTTCTGATGATCTGACCTTTCTGGGTCAAAAAAAGCAAATTCTTCACTGGGAACTGGTTGTTGAATTGCATCTTTATTCTCTGCATGTTCTGTTGTAGGAGCTATCTGTGCATATTCAGTTTCATAGTCATGTTCAGCTTGGTCCTGTGCTTCTTGTAGAACATCTGCATTATGCTCATACTGTTTTCTCTGAATTCAATTTGTATTTTTTCTTGTTATATTGTTCCGAGTATGTTTGTGAACCATTTTTTTTAGTTTCCAGGATTTTTGTTTCTGGCATGGGTGGCAATGGAAAGTTAAAATGACAAATTGGCTTTCCATTCTTTCTACAAGACCTGGAGTGTCTGTGTGTTTGTAGATCTATCAGATACTGATGGTTGTCATCATTCTTGGAGCATATAACATGCTCATCAGTGTATTTGGTGACAGTATCTTCATCCTGTTGACCATATATGGGTGCATTCTCAATCCACATAAGCATATGAATATGCGGAGAGCAGTTGCTGAAATTCAACTCTGTAAAAAAATCTTTGAGCTTTCCAAGAGGTGAATGTGTACTTTGTAAGATGGTGTGAATGAAGGCATGAACTCTGTGATCAAAATAGCGCACTCAAGTTACAGGATCTGCCTTAACTAAGGATGATCAGCAGGTCTTCCCAATGTGTGTCTACAGCTGATAGAGATATAAACCATGTTGGCAATCCTAGTTGTCTAATCATTGCAAAGAATCCTTTTTTCCATGCTTCAAAATATGGAGGGGAACCTCTTATGGATCTGAAAATTATGTAGCCCTCATCCAACCATGTCAACTCATGAACTTTGCCTTCATTCAAGACCTCCTGGACAGCATATTTCTTCTCTTTAGTTTTGATTCGACGAATAGCTAGGCTAACCTTTCCTTAATTTGTTCTATTTCTAATTTCTTCATTTTGTAGAAATGATTTGGAACATTTGCAGCAACTCTGCGATCAAGTGCTCGGAGTTGCCATTTGCAAATGTTGCTGTTATGAACAAAAGTTTTTTCTTTCAGCACTGTCTAATCTCCTTTGTCCACAAAAAATTGAAGGAAATGACTATATTCTGAGTCTTGGTCTTGGAACAGACTCAAAGGTGTCTGCCCTTCTCCAGGAGCTACTGATATAATGTCATTCCCTGTGAGTTCAGCATCATCAAGCATGGTATCTAGAATTCCTCCTTGTTCATCTTCTTGTATTTCTTCAAACTGGTCATCATCAAATACATTATCATCCATTGAATTGTCAGTGGTGACAACAGGTTCATGTTCTTGTGAATTTTTGAAAGTTTGAAGCCAGTTACTATTTATTGTAATGTTGGCATCTTTATACAACTGACTATATCTCATCATGATCAAGTAGTGAAGTGCACTTAGTATCACAGCTGGACGAACATTTTGGGTGCACTCAACGTTTTTGTACTCAAGTTTACGCTTTAAATTGATCGGTATGGTGGTGGTTGAGTCTGACGTGCATGGCAACATATCTACAGTGGATTCAGTCTGGGTAGGAACATTGACCAGTTATCCTTTCAGTAACAACTATGAACCTCAAGGTAATTCTCATATTTGCATGAATGGTATGCGTAATGCAACAAGTCTTTCTTCTAAGGGAAACAAATCCAATTCAGGTGGTTTATTTGGAAACTGCATTCCATTTAATACAGATAGCTTTGGCGTCTTGTGGCATTTGAGAGCTAAAGGCAAGTTGTGCATAACCACTGTTTATTCTCCACCGATTTTACATCTGTTAATATGTGTAGCAAAAAAAGAGGGATCTATTCTGTCTGGCCAGCTGTCAGAATTCTTAACAGAGTGTTTGAACCATGTCTGATTACAACTACAACAGACATATATGGGACCTTTGGATATTGAAGCATGAAATTTCTGTATACATTCTCTCAGGTCTGCACCCTGTTTTCTCTTCAGATTAACTGCTTTTTAGCGAACCTGTGAGCTTATGCGATGGTGCGGCAGCGTCCGTCGTGTGTCGTGCGTCGTACGTCATGCGTCGTCTGTACGTTAACCATAGCTATCTCAAAAACGGCAGGAGCTAGCATCACCAAATTTTTTGCAAATAATCAGTCATCCAAAAAACTATATCGGATTTTGTTTATTTTTTTTCTAACTGCATTTTCTTAGATTTTATAGGGAAAAAGCTAAAAAGCTTTAAAAAACTTCTTCTCCGAAACTGTCCAGCCAAATTGTCCAATATTTCACAGAAATGATCCCTGGAACAATCTTTCTCAAATTTGTTCAAATGGTTCCAGTTCGGAGATTTTTGGCCGAGTTACAGGAGGTTGAACTTTGTTAACTGTGCAAAACATATTAAAATTTAAATCTCAGAAATGGCTGGAGCTATCATCACCAAATTTTATGCCAATGATGGTCACATAGGTCATATCTGAAATTGAGGTATTGGTGGCGCCACCTGCATCGGCCTTTTTTGTATTGGGTCATCAGTGCCTGTATCACACTGAGGGCTACAAAAAACTTCTTCTCTGAAACCATATGGCCAAAATGTTTAATATCGCACAGAAATGATCCTAGGGTAGTGCTTTCTGACGTTTGTTCAAATGGTCTCTTTTCAGTGACTTTTGGCTAAGTTATGGGAAGCTGAATTTAGTCATATGCCATAACAGCCCATTTTAGCTCAGTGGCTACAAAGATCTTCTTCTCAAAAACCCCTGGGCCAAATTCTTAAATCTCACACATTAATAATCCTCAGATGTTGATAATTCAAGTTAGTTCAAATGGTTTTGGTTCAGTGATTTTTGGCTGAGTTATGGGAAGCTAAACTTGCTGTATTTCCCATATGAGTTATAAACCCTCAAAACTTTTTAGACTGACGCCACTGAGGCCAATTTGTTTAATATTTTACAGGAATAATCCCCTGAATAATTCTTATAATAATTGTCTTTTATGGTTCCAAAGAATGAATTTTGGCTGAAATATAAAGATTGAATTGAGTCATTTTACCATATATGTTAGCTGTGTGAAGCAGATACATCTAGCCTGGCACCAGTTTATCAGCATCTATTACCGTATTCGACGTAATAAGCGCCCCTCCCGTAATAAGCGCCCCCCCCCCCCCCCCACCGGATTTGGGAGATCACTTCATGAAACTAAAGGATGAGCCATCCTAACCTCACTTTTCTCCCTAGCCAATATAACACAGGACAACGTAATGCTTTCATTCTCCCCGCCAAGCTTAAAAGTTACCACCAGTTTTTATTCAATCTCCGTTAAGCTTTATCATCTAATATTTATATAATAATATTAGTTACACATAACAGAATCAGTGGTCAAGTGTATCATAGATAACACTGAATGACGGTGTCCGTGAAGGCAGACCCTGCAGGTTACCATGCTGATCGGGTGACCTGAATTCAGGTACGTATGTGGATGTATTATGCAATGAAATATATATTACTTACCGTATTTGCTCGTGTACAGGACAATAAATTTTATCCTAAAATATTGGCAAAGAAGGGCGGCCGTCTTATACACTGGCACAAGTTTCTCAGCGTCCTCAGGGCCGCCAAGGATAATTTACGGCAATTTGAATTATTACCTCGGCCGAACTTGACGCAGTGAATATCAGTGATCATGTCCGTATGGTGGTAATTTATACTCAATAAAGGATATTACAATGCTTTGTTTTTGTTTGAATTTATCGTTTATACATCAGATTTCTATGTGCACATAGTTAAATAATTGGTAAGAAAAGGTTTGCCCTTGCCGCATTGACACAGGGATTTTAACTGAATCAATATATGAAAGCCCTTCTGACAGTAGAGCCAGTGAATTTACGAGACTGCGGACGGAATTGCGGAATTGACAGACCAAAACGGAATTCCCAATCCTGATAATATATAACTTTTAATGTATTTTTTGCCAAAACATATCTTGGCAATTCATTTGAAACATGTACACAGTGATATAATTGTCGATGCCGCTGACAGCGTGCAGAGCTTAACCGTGTACTCAAGATCCCAGTGCCCTGGGTTAATCTGTGTGTATACAGGGCTCGCGCAAGGGATGCTGGGAACTTGCTTAACCAAGTGCCATCCAGTAGCACGTAATATGCATGTTAAAACAAGGATGATTTTTTCATATGGTGCCGTATTTACTGCGTTAAAATTCACGAGTCAAGTGAATGCGGACGCTGTCAGCTGGCTTGCACACTGACATACACGGAGACTCGCTCATGGCACTTCAATTACAAGACAACCAGTAGCGCGTTATAATTATAAATATGAAGCAGCCTTTCCTCAGGTGACAATGTTTGTCAAGCTTGTATTATTGGACTACGTCGAGAACTGAATGTATTATAACGGGTCAACAAAGTTGAAAAAGGGACCGTGTTTCCGCGGGATATAAATATGACAAATTTCCTTACAATTTTAAAACAAAACCAAAAAAAGTTTTTAAACTTTTGCATGTAATATCAAGCACAATGAAAGACAAAAAAGACAATTATTGTCGATGCCATTCCATGTCATTAATCGGCTCAGCTGTCAAAGGTATTTGCGCAAGGTGACTGACATAATCGGGGTACCGATGTCCCGTATTATTTTTTTCATCATTCAAATAAATACTGTTTTACATATTTTTATATGAACATTTTATATATTCTGCTACCTTATTAGGCGTTGACTTTTATAAAAGCGTTCATTTATTACCATCCTTATTATTTTTCCTCTTCACCTGCAAAGGAAATCTCGAACTGTAGTCATTCAGACAATTCTCTCATGCAACACAAAATAAAATCGTCTGCAAATCGGTATCACTTGGATTACACAACCATTGTTAAATGATCATTGTTTTTTTCTGAATTGTCCTGAATGTGCTGTGAAGTCAAACACGTGTACACAAGCCGCAGTGTTAAATTGGAGGATTGTAATGCACTTTGGAAGTTGGCAGATGTTGGTGGGGGGGGGGGGGGGGGGGGGGCGCTTATTAGGGTATAAAAAAATTTGGGGGAAATTTAATTTTGAGAGCGCCCAGGTCGCTTATTACGTCGAATACGGTACATCATGCCACTAGACATTAAGATTTCAGGTTATCTTTGGTTAATATTGACAAGAAAGTTTTTTTAAAAGCTTTTAAAAAATTTAGATTTATGATTTAAGTTATTCATCATTCCAGGCAATGTTACAATCATGGATATTCAGCTCTCTGTGGCTATATAAAGACAACTGGTGGATTATAAATTATTGGTATCCCTACTCAACTTAATTCAAGAATTTGCCATCAATGAGATATATCAGTATTTTAATTTTGCATTCAGTATGCATCCATAATAATTTTACATATATTCCTGAATTCTTTTTTTATAAAAAAAAAAAGTCAGCTGAAAAGCATTTTGTATTGGGAAAATAAATTTCAAAGTTATTTCAAGTAGGGACCACTTTTGCGTACAGATGGCAGCACTTGGTTTACCATTGGCAGATTGTCAGTGCCTTGATGTTGGCCATTAGCCAAGATGATGTCAGCTCTATAAATAGTTTTGGCACAGTGCCAGGATTGGAAGAAGTGCAGCCAGGTATAGGTCAAGAGTTCACTCAGTGCAGTAGCTGCATTCTATTTATAGCTTTGGCAGACTGCTCACTGCATCATATTTGGCACCAAAGTTCAGCCTGAATCTATTTATAGCTTTGGCAGACTGCCAACTGTGTCA
Organism: Sipunculus nudus; assembly: GCA_026874595.1. Classification (NCBI taxonomy): domain Eukaryota; kingdom Metazoa; phylum Annelida; class Sipuncula; order Golfingiida; family Sipunculidae; genus Sipunculus; species Sipunculus nudus. Next base: position 65,685,806 of record CM049310.1, read on the forward strand.
GATTATGCAACAGGTCAAGAGTTCACTCAGTGCAGCCAGGTACAGGTCATAAGTTTACTCAGTCTAGCCAGGTGCAGGTCAAGAGTTCACTCAGTGAAGTAGCTTTAGGCAGCAATTTGTCACTAGTCACTTGGAGGCAACTGCCTTACTCACCTTAGCCTTGTCAGCCCAGTGCATCAAACTCTTGGGAAGTTTGGTGTATTGGACTGTTATTTTGACCTGTCTATGCGTCATTTACAAGACAGGCGGTGCCACCTACATTGACTTTTGCAGTGATGAGCCTGCTTATTTCTACAGAGGAATTTGATACATCAACCTAAAATTGGGCATGTTTATACATGATGGGTAGCTTTATAGTGTACAAGACTGATGGTGCCACATACAATAAATTTTGCACAGGGTATGTCCCTGCTTTTATTTTACAGGAGGGGTTTGACATATCAGTCTGACATTGGGCGTATGTATATATGTCTTCGTTGTATATAAGACTGTTGGTGCCAGCTACAATCATTGTATCCGCCAAAACAGAGTTATGCGGATACTATGTTTTCAGTCGGACGCAGACGCTGCTGCCATCACCGCATAGGTTTCCAGAGATCTCCTTCATAACCACTGGGCAGAATTTTTTAAAATTCGGAATTATGATCGGTCACATGTGAACTGCTGCGCCCTCATTTTTGGTTGACCTCTGACCTTTCCTCTCTGCCCAGCGTCCATTTGTGCGTCTGTTTCCACACATAAACTCACATATCTCAGGAACAGTTTGACCGATAAGGCTAAAGATTTTGCCCAAATGCAGCCCTTGGAAAGCTTTATAACATACACTAAAAATGGTGGCGCCATCTGCAACCATTTTTGCACAGCATCCGTCTGTTCATCTGCCTTGGGATAAAAACACTCATATCTCCGCATTGTTTGGACTTATCCACCTGAAATTTTGCATGTGTATAAATCCTGGACAGCTTCCTTGATTTTATGACAGGTGCCGCCACCTACATTCACGTTTAAGCTGCAGACATCCAAGCTCATATCTCAAGAACCGTTCGACCAGTTGGGCCAAAATTTTGCATGTTCATAGATCTCACATAGCTCTTTATCATACGCAAAACTGGTGGCACCACCTGCAATCATTTTTGCACAGCGTCCGTTCTGTTTGTTTGCCGTGGGATAAAATCACTCATATCTCGGCAGTGGTATGACATATCTGCCTAAAATTTTGCATGTTTATACATCCTGGATAGCTTTCTGGATTTTGTGGCAGGTGGCACCACCTCCATTCAGATTTACGCTGCAGACATCCAAGCTCATATCTCAGGAACCATTTGACCGATTAGGCAAAAATTTTGCATGTTTATAGATCTCACATAGCTCTTAATATTACACAAAATTGGTTGTGCCATCTGCCACCATTTTTGCACAGCGTCCGTCTGTTTGTCTGCCGTGGGCTAAAATCACTCATATCTCAGTAGTGGTGTGACTTATTTGCCTAAAATTTTGCATGTTTATACATCTTTGATAGCTTTCTCGATTTGTGGCAGGTGGCGCCACCTATATTTATGTATACGCTGCAGACATTCAGGCATATATATAAGGACTGGTTTGACATATCCCCCTGAAATTTTGCATGTGTATTGATCTCACATAGCTCTTAATCATACACAAAATTGGTGGCGCCACCTGCCACCTTTTTTGCACAAGTCTTTTTGTTTGTCTGCCGTGGGCTAAAATCACTCATATCTCAGTAGTGGTTTGACTTATCTGCCTAAAATTTTGCATATGTATACAACTTGGACAGCTTTCTGGATTTTGTGGTAGGTGGGGCAACTTACATACACATTTCGGCTGCAGACATCCAGGCTATTATGCAACACACCTCACTCTTTTTCCCCTTGCCACTCAATCCATGCCTCACTTCACCTGTTCCACTCTGATTTTGGCGGATACACATAGTCCCTTGTTGTCTACTAATATTCTAGTTTTTGTGTTGTGTGCACCCATGCCAGAATTGCAGCAGTGATGTTTGTTTAATTGTTTCTTGTTCTAAGTGTTTAGTACTTGCATTGTTCATATACATGTTACAGATGTTCTTGAAAAGTAATGGTGCAGCATTGAAGCATTATACCTGGTGTAATCTCATTGCACAGGTTCGCATTTGGCCTGTAGGCCTTGTTCACTTTGTCTGTAGAATTCATCTCTTCTTTTTTGTGCTCTAGTGTATGTGTTTCTTATTGTCTCAATTTTCCTGTGTAATGGATTTGTTCTTTTCCTTCTTTTGGCTAATCTGTCAGTTTCTCTTAAAACATCATCCTCAGCTCTTTTTCTTTTCTTGCTAGTTGATTCTCTGACACATTCCCTTTGTCTATAGATTTCATTTTGCCTAGCACTCTGTTTTTGTTGTTTATCAATTGTTCTTTTTTTTTTGTCTATAAGTTTAATTTCGCCTGGCAGTTTGCTTCTGTTGTTTTCCAGCTTCTCTCTCTTGTGCCCTTCGAACTTAATCTTTTCTTATCTTTTTATTATAGACTTTCTCTGCAGAACATTCTTTTTGTCTGTATGTTTCATTTAGTCCAGCAGTTTGCTTCTATTGTTTCTCAGCTTCTCTCTCTTGTGCCCTTTGAACTTGATCTTTTCTTATCTTTTGATGATATGCTTTCTCTGCAAAACGTTCTTTTTTTTGGTATGTTTCATTAAGTCTAGCAGTTTGCTTCTGTTGTTTCTCAGGTTCTCTCTCTTGTGCCCTTCGAACTTGATTTTTTCTTATCTTTCGATTATATGCTTTTTCTGCAGTACGTTCTTTTTGTCTGTATGTTTCATTAAGTGTTGCAGTTTGCTTGTGTTGTTTGTCAGCTTCTCTCTCTTGTGCCCTTCGACGTTGATCTTTTCTTATCATTTGATTATATGCTTTTTCTTCAGAACGTTCTTTTTGTCTGTATAGGTCCAATTTGGGGGAAAATCACACAAATTCTTTAATATCTCAAGAAATCTTGCATGGATTTATCTCAAAATCAAGTTGATGGAAGATCAAGGATAGGGTTGTCAAGTTCCAGAAACTGGTGGCGCCATCTATTATTCTTTACTTGTTTTCGTGCCGTTTAATACCCCCAAAATTGCCACCTTACAGTACTGTGAGCATTATAAGTCAAAAACTAATGGACAGATTTCTTTTATATTATGCATATACATAGGTATGGGTTATGGGATGATGTTTATATAAATTTGGGTCATGACCTTTCCTATGAGAGTGGCCTTGACCTTGAATATTGCCATATATGGTGAAAATAACACACCTCTTATGATATCTCCAGTGTTGATAGCCATATGGATTTCAAACATGACTTATGTATGGCCCACCACTAAAGTAAGAACCCTATAGGTTCTAGGGTCATGAGGTCAAAGGTCAAGGTCACTGGACTGGCATCTTAAAAGATACTGTGGATGCATTTTAAGCCAAACTTTCATCCCAGGTCTACCATCTTGAATATATAGCTCACTTGCCAATAGTGGATGATCCATATCAATTTTGGGGTAACAAGGCCAAAGGTCAAGGCCACAGGAGCTATCTGTCCAAAAATTAGTTTCTGGATGATAATTCCTGCTTTTGTTGATGTATTAATTTCAAACTTGACTTATATATGTCCCATTGAAAAAGCAAGACTCCAATTGATTTTGGGGTCATGAGGTCAAAGGTCAAGGTCACAGGACACATCTTTAAAAAGATTGTGGATGCATTTTCAGACAAACATTTCATCTGAGACCTTTCATCTTGCACATAGAGTTCATCTGCCAATAGAGGAAGACCCCTATCAATTTTGAGGTCACAAGGTCAAAGGTGAAGGTCACAGGAGCCATCTGTCAAAAAATTAGTTTCTGGATGATAATTCCTTCTTTTATTGATGTATGGATTTCAAACTTGACTTGTATTTGACCCATTGGAAAAGCAAGACCCGAATTGATTTTGGGGTTATGAGGTCAAAGGTCAAGTTCACAGGAAACATCTTTAAAAGATTGTGGATGCATTTTCAGCCAAACAATTCATCTCAGATCTTTCATCTTGCACATATAGTTCACCTGCCAAGAGTGGAAGAACCCTATCAATTTTGAGGTCACAAGGTCAAAGGTGTAGGTCACAGGAGCCATCTGTCCAAAATTTAGTTTCTGGATGATAATTCCTTCTTTTATTGATGTATGGATTTCAAACTTGACTTGTATTTGACCTATTGGAAAAGCAAGACCAGAATTGATTTTGGGGTTATGAGGTCAAAGGTCAAGGTCACAGGAAACCTCTTTAAAAAGATTGTGGATGCATTTTCAGCCAAACAATTCATCTCAGACCTTTCATCTTGCACATATAGTTCACCTGCCAAGAGTGGAAGACCCCTATCAATTTTGAGGTCACAAGGTCAAAGGTGAAGGTCACAGGAGCCATCTGTCCAAAAATTAGTTGTATTTGACCCATTGGAAAAGCAAGACCCGAATTGATTTTGGGATCATGAAGTCAAAGATCAAGGTCACAGGACACATCTTTAAAAAGATCAAGGTTACAGGACCAACATCTTCAACAAGATTGTGGATTGATAGATGGAAGAAACAATAAATATGCCAAGTGTCAGTATATGCTGCTAAAAATGAGGGCCTATTCTTAAAGGGGGGGGGGGGCTACTATGTCTAGGGATACTCTTGCACCTGCAGTGTCAAGAAATGTCTAGTTTTGTCTTGATAACAGTTTTCTTTGTTGATCTTTTAGGTGTTTTTTATCCCTGTGAGCTGGATTCATTTTTTTTTTGTGGCATGTACTCTTTCAAATATATTTTTCTGTTCATTTTTAGTTTCTAATCTTTAAAGTATTCTTGGATCAAGTGGACACCTTGTTGAGAATCATTTTCATGTTCAGGTCTGCTTTTATTTAGCGTGTCCATGAGGTCTGTTTTTGACTTGGTTGCATGCTTTGGATGGTCATCTGAACTGGTAGACTGTTTAGTTTGGCTTTTTAGTCCAAGTTTAAATGCTATAGTGGTGACTTGGTTTATTCTGAAATATGTCACTTCAAACATAGTTGCATTCATCATATTTGCATAGTTTGATATATACTGAAAAAATTCACACTGCAATTCAAATGCAATAAGAACTGATGTGCCACAATGTGTTGGATACCCAAGATGATTTCTGCTTTGTGGATCAAACACATAGTAAAAATTCTGCTGATATAAATTTGCAATCGCATTTCCTCCAATTGTAATAAGACTCCATTTCTTGAAAGTGACTTCTGCCAAAGCATCCTGGTAAAACATATAGGGTGCTTGCACATCCAAATGATTAAGGAAACCACCAGTGATCAAGGTTGGTTTTATCTTGAAATTATGATCAAGGCATTGTATTTACTCTGGTATTTCATCCTGAGTGATGTATCCTTTATCTGGGATATCTGGCATCAATGTTCTGTACAAATGATCACCTTCAATTAATAATGTGTCAATATCATTTGTTTGCCATTCAACAACATCATGCAGGATGGCATAAAGCAGAGCAACTACTGAATAAGGCACACACTGTTTAACAACTGACTCTGATGGAAACTGACGATCACCTTGGTGAAAAGTGCCCTTATCAATATTACTGATAGATACTATGCTGTTCTTAAAACTTTATTCCAAAACAAAAAAACAGAAACAAAGTTCCGATATTACACGCATGCGCCATGTAGTCATGTCCCAGTGACTTTAGTACAAAAGGGCATGACAGATGGCACCAACAATCAGCCTCATACTTAGCTGTTAACAAGACACTACACCCCTCCTTACCTTAGGAGAGAAGTTTACACCAAATATGAAGTCCATCAAGAATCTGTATATACTGTACTTATTGAACAGACTATTAAATCAAATCTGTCTTTCTAATAAATTCACAGTCAGCATTACACATTCTGCACCTAAAGGTAAACACATTTATTTTAACTTCTTGCGTAGTCATTCAGGTGTGACGGAGGTTTTCTTATTTGCTAAGGAAGTACACATTTGGATAGAAGCATACTTATTTGTTGCTCATTACAAGAGCTCTCTTACTGCTATTTCATTAGATGGACTTTCTTGTTTCAGTTTGTGTTTTGGTGTCCATGATCTCTCCTTCCTCTGAATCATCATAGCATTCAAGAGAGTCAATGTGGGCCAGTGCATGTTAAACCGTGAGCTGTTTCTAGTAATAATGTGGTCCCCAGACCTTGCAGTGATTCCCTGCCTTGATGTAACAGTGTACAATCTAGGAACAAACACAGGAGGGATCTTGTCCCCTTTTACATCATTCCTGATCAGCACATTATCCCCAGGTTGAAAGTTGGATGTTTTCACATGGTTGCAGTTATCTGCATACTCCTTCAGTTTAGATTTTGCAGTCCTATCATTTTCTTTTGCTATCAGATGATCAAGATTTTCATGACTGTATGTGGGCTCTGGGAGTTTTGTGATGGGGTCCCTTTTCAAAAGAAGGTGGTACTGTGTAAATCCAGTAGACGGGTGAGGAGTAGAGCGATAGTGCCATAGAAATTTGTACATCTCCTGCTTCCAGTTTTCTGTTCCACTGCAGCAGACCGTACCAATTTAATCAGAGGTTTATTAACTGCTTCCGCCTGTGCATTGGCTCTTGGCCATTGAGGTGTTATTTTGCGGTGACGAAATCCCATATGCTTAGCATATTCAGAGAATGCATGAGAGTTAAACAGACTTTAAGTCATCTGAGCTATAGTCATGGTCCTTTGTCGTTGTCCGTCCGGCATGTGCAAGTTTTGAAACGTTGGACCTACAAATCCAAAGTTTTACATACAGTAAGATGTCCCCAAAATCTCCTTTCATACTGAAAATTGGGCCACTAGGACTTCAAGATATTAAGGAAAAACCACAATTTTCCATTAAAAACCCACTGTTACACTTCAAGGCTGTCTAATATAAAAACCACCTATCTGTTTTTGATCATAATTCATATACATATTCTTCTATTGTTATGCAACCGAATATCAACAGATAACGTATGCGTGATGAACATAAATTTTGTAATGGGGTAAAAAATCAGATTCTGTAACACTAGGCATCGCAAAATGTCTAGGGGAATGAACAAAGAAGTCGGTGGATTTTTGTTAACAAATAACTATAATTTATTCTTAGAACAACCTAAACATTACAATACACCAAATCAATACAATTACACAGTATAACAGCAGTATAACAGCAAATCAATACAATCACACAGTAAAATAAACAAAGTGCACACTACCTGGATACCACTGTCACAGTGATAAGTCCTTTAAAATGTATAAGCCGGATGAAATGTTCACACAAATCTTCTCGGAGAATAACAGTCCAGTGTAATTACAAATTCAATCTACTGTTATCCAAAACTGAAATCCTGGCAGTGATCTGAAGGCAAACTGAAGACTTCATAAAATCTGTTATAAATTCGAAGAAAATCTCTAACTGTTGCATGTATCGGAAAAGGTCCCACTCTTCTGTGTCTGCTGGAATATTCTCTAACCTCTCTCCCAGCTTTAAAACACAGCCTCTTTATATAACTTTTCACCTCAAGCCGAGAACTTTCCATTTCTTAAACAATCTAAAGAACCTAACATAATATACATGCTCAAACAACATACTAGAACAAAGAACGCTGTGTATCTACATGCCAGGGTTCAACCTTGAGCCGGCCATGCCGAGCCAGGCGAGAAAGCCCCAGACTAGCATGACAAAGAGAGTTCAATCAGTATGGATTAAACTGAGAGTGCAACACGCGGCCAGGCCGCTACAACACGAGTTACGCCCATGTCACACAATAAAAAGGGCACCTGTAACACTATATATTTCCTGTATACATACAAGAAATTATGTCAGTAATGAGTACTTTTTAATTTTTTTAAGTTATGGGCCCGAACATTATGCTCTTTATAAAAAATCAGGAAATATATTTATTCACCTAACATGAGAATTGCTGAAGCCAAAGACTTTTTTTCAGGGATATAACATTTTTATTCCAGTAATTGCTGTGGATTAAATTTTTTGACATAAAAAATTTGAACCTAATTGATGAAAATCTGTAGATTTTGTTCAAGTTTTCAAGCACTATGTCAAGTATTGCTTACACCAAGCTAGTGTTATGCAGTTTGCTAGAGCTCAGCTCCCCAGCTTCCCAGGCCAGTTCTCAGCTCCCGAAATCAAATCTGACTTTGATCATATATAATATACATATTTTTTTATACATTTGCTATGCAAATGCCAGAAATGATGTCAGTATTGCTTAATTGTTTTTAGCCCTCAGCCCTTAGGCTGATGGGCTATTGTCGTCACCCAAGCTGTCCGTCTGTCAGTCCGTCTGGCGTCCGTTAACTTTTACCTTGTGAGTGGGATATCTTGAAAAGGATTTATCGTCAGAATTTTATTTCCTCGGCAAAGGACCTTTACCTATTTTTCTACGTTTTAGAGCTGATTATAGAAAAACATTTAGAAGCTTATTTCTCAGGAACCATTGGGTGGATTTTCACAATACTTACCTATGATCATAGGGACTGATGGTCTGTAACTGCTGCACAAGTTTGGGGGTGCCACCTACAATTTCTGATTTTTAGCTCAGCTGACTATCTGAGCTATAGTCATGGTCCTTTGTCCGTCGTCCGTCCGGCCATTAACAGGGCACATTTAAAAACCGTTGGACCTACGATTCAAAAATTTTGCATACCATAAGATGTCCTCGAAATCTCCTACCATACCGAAAATTGGGTCATTAGGACTTCGAGATATTAAGGAAAACCTCCATTTTCCATAAAAAAGCCAGTGTTACACTTCAAGGGTGCCTATTATCAAAACCACTGATCTGTTTTTGATCATATTTAGTATTCACATTCATTCATACATTTTCTATGAACATTCAAAAAATTAGGTCGGTGTTGGGTATTATTTTGAAGTTATGGGCCAAAATAAAATGCAATTTAAAAAAAATCAGGAAATGTATTTACTCACCTAACATGAGAATTGCTGAAGTTAGAGACTTTTTTTCAGGAATATAACTTTACTTAATCAAGATTCAATTGTTTACCCAAAATTAGATCTGAATTTTGCAAATTTTTCAATTTATTAGCATAAATAAAAAATCAGTAACTTAAATTTTGTCCAGGTTTGGCAATGGCACATTTTTTCCATGTAAGCACTGTTGATTTAATTTTCACAGCATGTATACATAAGGATTTAATCTTTTAAAATCTGAAATTTCAAAGGAATTGATTGAAAAGAGTGGCTTTTATTCAAGTTTTCATACACCATGTCAAGTGTTGTTTACATCTAGCCCACCTAGTAGTACAGCCTTCACTTGCATTATGTAACCCACCCCAGGCAGCTTGCTTTGGCTCAGCTTGGCCACTACCAGCAGGCTTCCCCTCTGCCCTGCACTCCCCCCTCCCAGATGGTGCATAAACTAGATGAATGTAATTATTTTCTGTATTTGATTCGTTTTTATTCTAGGCTATGCTACATTTTAGATTTTGTATTGTACCACCAGGGTTACAATGATTAAAGTGCATATTTAATTGTGTCCACAAAGTGGTGTATTGCTATGAAAGTGTGGATGTTCATCAGATAAGTAAAACCTTACTTCAGAAGAGTAAAAACTTCACCAGGTGTGAAATTGACTATTAATTCCAGTAATAAATTAAAGCTGGGATAGTAATTAGCACAATTATATTGTTTGTCCCTCATTCAACCAACAGTGTGTATACTTTATTTGAAAAGATGTTTTATTTTATCAAATTTACTGAATCTTTTATTTTATTTCGGTGAATAAAATAAAGCATATACTGAAAACTCTACAGTGCAAAACTTTTTAATAGTGATTCAAGGAATAATCTTGTAGATGCCATGTTGTGGCATTATTTTCTTTTATATTCAGTTTAAACATTTGTGATTTAAAAAAAAATAAAATATATGTGTATGCATAATATGACCCAATATGAGCTACACTCTGGATATATAATGATTGCAACTTTTGCAACTATTCTAATATTTTAACTTATATTTTCAGTTTTTTTACTCTGTATATATAATGATTGCAACTTTTGCAACAGTTCTAATATTTTTACTTATATTTTCAGTTTTTTTATTAAAAATTTATAAAACTTGTAAAATAAAAAAATGATTCAGATAAAAACTTCTTAATAAAAAAAGTGGATATGCTAAAATAATAGGCTTATATATAGACTTAAATGCATTATTCCCTTGAAAGTGAAATAAAAGTATTAGTCCATTCTGTCCCCTTGCCTGTCCATCTGTAAATTTTCATATGCATCACAGTATCTCAAAACTTTTACTGTTTTCCTTCATGACAGTCTTGTCAGAGTATGAGTTTGCAATCATATATTTAGAACTTTACTATAACCAAGTAGGAGGGCCCCTTTCCTCTTAGCTTCTCATATTCTTATAAAAATGAAAAACATTACAATAGAATATTTCTACATCCACCTTCGTGCTGCCCTCACTTTTTCCCTTCTCCGAATCCCATCCCAAAGTCAGCCTCACTAAACAAGAACAAGATGAATCAGATATATTCATACTTTAATATGTTGTATAACTATTCATCCATAGGTACTTATGTACATGCCAGAAATTATGTCAATATTGTGTAATATGTAGACATAGTGGGCATCACAATAATGTACCTTGTCAAGACTAAAGAGATATTGTGTCATACAGTCACAAATTCATAAAATTCCTTCATCAGCATAGTTAATCATAACATCTGTCAAATTGAAAGCTTGCAGACTTCCATACACTTTAGATCCTTCAACAAATAGCCTTATCATCATTCTACTACTGCTTATAACTGCTGTCATTGCATTCATATTTGCTCAAATATATCACAATTTTCAACCCCTCCTAAATAAATGAAAAATAAACCACTATATTTGACTCTATTAATCCATCAGTCAGGTAATTTCATTTATCATTTACTTACATATTACATTACATTCCTTTATAATAGCCCAACATGTCCATGATATTCATAAGCTTTATCGACTCGATATAGTATCACAGTGGAGAAACATTTATAGTCCTATCCCGATCAGCAGAGCTGTGAACCATGGGTCCCTTGTTAATGAATTTTTCTTTGATTTTGAAATTTTGGCCTTGTGAGTGGGATATCTCTAAAAGGATTCACAATAGGAATTTTATTTCTTTGGTAAAGATATATATCGACAAAATCTCAGTCAAGTTCGAACATGAGTGACCTTGACCTGCTTTTCAAGGTCACAGAGCTTATAATAGAATAAAACTTAGAAGCTTATTTTCAGGAAGCATTTGATGGATTGTTATGATTATAACTGAGACATGTACAGATATGCATCCATGTGAGAACAGATATTTAGTACTTGTTACTGTTACCACCTCTAAACACTGTTCTTCTTGCTGAGGGCTTTTGTCAGCTTCTGCTGATATTCTAGTTATATATGGGCCCAAACCTAATGCACTTTGTAAAAAATCAAGAAATATATTTACTCCATTAACATGAGAATTGCTAAAGCTAGAGATTTTTTGTCAGGGATATAACATTATTTAATCAAGATTCAATTGTAAACCCAAAATTAGTTCTGAATTTTTCAAATGTTATAAGTTATTAGGATAAATATGAAATCAGTACTTTAAATTTTGCCCAACTTTGACCATGGCACTTTTGTTTACTGTAACCACTGTTAATATAATTTTCATATCATACACATCTTAGGATTTCAGCTTGTTAGTTTTGAAAGCTGAAAGAAATTGGCCAAAAAGTGTGGCTTTTATTAAAGTTTTTATGAGACCATGTCAGACCCATGCTCTACCCAGCCCCAATCACCTGTATGTTGACCTTATTGACCTTTCAAGCAAATTATGCACGCTTGAGGCAGGGCTTATACTTGGCATCCAGGCAGCTGGCCACAGTTGATCCAGGTGTCCAACCCAACTCATCTAGTAGTTGTTTTGACCAACAACATAACAATAAACAATAAATTAATATATTTTAATGGTTTTTAATAACAAAATTAAGAAAAATTAATAGAAAAGGAATTTGATGGTTCATGAGTAACAGGAAATCACCTTGCAGTTACTGATGTTGTAAGAATCTTGTATGGATGGATGGAAATTTATTCCAGATAACACCATGCGGTCACCTATGGTATTTTTCATTTCAATTTTAATCATAAAAAAACTTATTAAATTATATTATTCATTACTAATCATTAGGGATCATATGAAGGAAATTAAGATAGGCAAAGATGCAGTTGATAATAATAATCTAGATTCTTACTTGTCTAATGTGTAGATTGATGTGAAAGTAGTCTAAAGTGAATATATTAGTTGTATATTTGTTTAAATATAAATAAAAGCCGTAAAACCAGGTACTTTTTATCATTATTTAAATTTGTGAATTTTGTATATTCTGGATTCTAAACACCTTTGTTTGGCTGAAACTGAATAAATACCAGACATGGTGTGAATACTTTGCAAATGTATTTGAATATAAATATGAATATGTACTCCATAATTTCATGCATAACAATAGGAATACAGGTAAAAATTAAAGTATTTGAATACAAATGCAAATACTTTCAAAATGTATTCATGAAATCATTCATGAATATATTCTATAATATTACTTTAATAATCATTTATTTCAGTTATATTATTAAAAAAAATCATATGATTCTGTTATTATTTTTAATAAAAATATATATTTGGCACAATAAATAGTTCAATTCTTATATGTGCTAGGGTAGGGATAACCTGTAATTATTAAATAATAGTTAACTCATTTGTAAAAGGCATAATTAACTTGACTGATAATAGACAGTTTTTCAAATTCTTCTACTGCAATGTAGATAAAGTTATGTGGCCAAGTCAAAACCTGTTTGACAATAGCACTCCATTTGTAAATAATATAAATGACATCAATCCTCTTCCCTGTCTCAAAAGATACTATCAAACATTTACATAAGCTTAACACCCACAACTCATAATACATCTTATATTTATTTCCACACAAAACAAGCATGTGCCTCATTTTTAAATCATATTTTTTTTTTATCATATATAACAGCTGAGCGCTGTGACCCATGGGTCCTTTGTTATTTGTTTCACAATACCCCACTCTGTCAGTACTTTGTCCAACACTGGAAGCACATAGTTTGCAGAAACACTTTTGACCACTTCAACCACCCAATATCTTCAATATTTGTCTATTATGACAAAAAAGTATTTGCCGGAAGGTAAAGGACCGAAAAAAAGTCAGAACTAAGGTTTTCCCATGGGCCATTTGGTTGCTCAGATATGTCTAACAGCTCTAACAGAGCCAGTTCAGAGGTAACTAACTGACAGGCTTTACAATTTCTTACAACACTTCCAACTTTTTAGCTAACCTGTGAGCTTGTGGGATGGTGCGGCCTCATCTGTCATATGTCATGCGTCGTGTGTCGACTGTACGTGAGTCATATCTGAAATTGAGATATTGGTGGCACCACCTGCATTGACCTTTTTTGTACGGGGGTCATTAGTCATCTGTACATTAACCCCTAATTTCTCAGGATTAGCAGGAGCTACCATCCCCATATTTTATGCAATTATCTGTCACATATCAAATGTCGTGGGATTCTGCTTATTTTTTTGCTACCTACATTTACTTAAATTTTATAGGGAAAAAGCTGAAAAACCTTTAAAGTCTTCTTCTTGTAAACGGTCCAGCCAAATTGTTCAATATTTTACAGAAATGATCCCAGAGGCAAGCCCTCTCAATTTTGTTCAAATGGTTTGCATTTGATCAATTTTAGTGGAGTTACACAAATTTGAACAGTCATTTGACCAAGTAAGCATATTGACATAGTAATCTCAGAAATGAAAGAAGCTAGCATAACAAAGTATTGTGCAAATTTTGGTCACATGACTCTTACTTTAAGTTGCAGATTTTGTGTTGCTACCTACATTGACCTGTTTTTATGGGCAAAACCTTAAAATTTTAGCCTCTTTCAGCTTAACATTTTTATGATGAAACTGTCAAACTAAAACGTTCAATTTTTCAAAAGAATTATCCTAGGACATGGTTCTTTCAATTATATCAGAAAAGCTAAAATTGGTCTAATGGCCATTATTATGTCTATTTCAAACTGAGGACTGCAAAACTGTTCTTCTACAAAATTATTGTTTCAATTATAACTTCTGTAACATTGCACAAAAATTATTCTTAGGTGGCCTTTAATCAAGTTTACTTGAATGATTTTGACAGAATTATTGGACCTTTAACAATGAAAGGACTGCATATTTTATTATTCTGGATATTTTGATAAAAAGTTTATGAATATGCTTGAAAAAAAAAAGGCATTTCAGCCAAAGTCTTTCAGTATGTGTAAACAGATTTACCAACAGGCCAAGACTTTGTCTGTATCTTTAAATAGGTTGAGAAACTGCCAGCTGTTTCAGATTTGGCAAAAGATCAAGAGTTCATTCAGTGCAGCCAGATATAGGTCAAGAGTTCAATCAGTGCAGCCAAGCATAAGGCATGTGATCACCTCATGGGTGAGATGTGAACACCTCATGGGCACCTTGTGATCACCTCATCGGTAGCATGTGATCACCTCATGAGTATCATATGATCACCTCATGTGTGTCATGCCCCTCAGGGCTGCATGTGGAGCCAATCAGTGAGCTTATGCAATGATGTGGGTACTATTTCAGATTTGGTAACAGGCCATAGGTCAGTCTGGATCTATTTATAGCTTTGGCAGACTGCCAACTGTATCAGATTAGGCAGCAGGTCAAGAGTTCACTCACTGCAGCCAGGTATAGGTCAGGAGTTCACTCAATGCAGTAGCTGCATTCTATTTATAGCTTTGGCAGACTGCCCACTGTGTCAGATTATGCAACAGCTCTAGAGTTTTCTCAGTGCAGCCAGGTACAGGTCAAAAGTTTATTCAGTCTAGCAAGGTGTAGGTCATGAGTTCACTCAGTGCAGTAGCCTGAGCCAGTAATTTGTCACAGTTCACTCAGGGTAACTGCCTTTCTCACCTAAGCCTGGTCAGCCCCATGCATCAGACTCAAGGTAATTTTGATGTGTTGGCCTGATATTTTGGCCTGTCTATGTGTCTTTGATGGCTTTATCGTTCACAAGACATTTTTGTGTTGTGTGCACCCATGCTAGAATTTCAGCAGTGATGTTTGTGTATTTGTTTCTTATTCAAAATGTTGAGTACTTGCATTGTTCATATACATGAAAAGTAATGGTCCAGCATTGAAGCATTATACCTGGTGTATTTCCTTATGCACAGGTTCGCATCAGGCCTGTAGGCCTTGTTTTATATAAAACTAGATCGTGGACACGTCGCATGCTGTGAATAACATGATGGTGATTTGGATTAGATTTGCCGATATAATGCCGATTATTGCCACCTGGTGGCAACTACAGAGACTATTTTTCCCATGACAGCAAGGTTTCATATCTGCGTGGTTTCAATTCTGCGGCCATACCCCTACCGCGAATATACCCTTACCGCGAATATTGCTAATTTGAACCCACCGCAAATAACAAGCCAACCACAGTATACAGTGAAACCTCGTTGTGTAGAAGTTGAAGGGACCCCAAAAAAACTTTGACACATCAGAGGTTTGACACAAGTGGGTTTTATTCAGTATTAATTTAACTAGAGTTGTCCGGAATATTGAGTCTGTAACTTTGACATAAGTGGGTTATTCGACTTAAGCAAGTTCGACACAACGAGGTTTCACTGTATATTAATTATGAAATTTTTCCTATAAGCATTGTTGAAATCACTTTCATATGCTGTATGAGTTTAGGAATTAAGCTATTTAAGTCTGAAATTTGAAAGCAAATTTTATATTCATTTGTGTATTATTGTATTGTTAAACTTAAAAAAATAAATAAATTAAGAAATAATTGAAACTTCATATATTATCAGCTTTGTTTGTCTACCTGTCTGTCTGTCCTTTTTTAGCAAACCTGTGAGCTTATGCGATGGTACTGCGTCGTGTGTCGTCTGTACATTAACCATAGCTATCTCAAAAACGCCAGGAGCTAGCATCAGCAATTTTTTAGCAAATAATCAGTCATACAAAAAAAACTATATCGGATTTTGTTTATTTTTTTCTAACTGCATTTTCTTAGATTTTATGGGGAAAAGCTAGATAGCTTTAAAAATTTTCTTCTCGCCAAATTGTCCAATATTTCACAGAAATGATTCCTGAAAAATCTCTCAAGTTTGTTCAAATGGTTCCAGTTCAGAGATTTTTTGCTGAGTTACAGGAGGTTTAACTTTGTCATCTGTCCAAAAAAGCATATTAAAATTTAAATCTCAAAAATGGCTTGAGCTATCATCACCAAATTTTATGCCAATGTTTGTCACATAGGTCATATCTGAAATTGAGGTATTGGTGGCACCACTTGCATAGGCCTTTTTTGTTCAGGGTCATCAGTGCCTGTATCACACTAAGGGCTACAAAAAACTTCTTCTCTAAAACCATATGGCCAAAATGTTTAATATCCACAGAAATGATCCTAGGGTAGTGCTTTCTGAAGTTTGTTCAAATGGTCTCTGTTCAGTGACTTTTGGCTAAGTTACGGGAAGCTGAAATTAGTCATATTCCATAACAGCCCATTTTAGCTCAGTGGGTACAAAGATCTTCTTCTCAAAAACCACTGGGCCAATTTCTTAAATCTCACACATTTATTATCCTCAGATGTTTATAATTCAAGTTTGTTCAAATGGTTTTGGTTCAGTGCTTTTGGCTGAGTTAAGGGGATCTGAACTTAGCAAGTTTGCTGTATCTTTCTATATGAGTTATAAACCTGCGAAAACGTTTTTTGACTGATGCCACTGAAGCCAATTTGTTAAACATTTTACAAGAATAATCTGTACAATGATTCTTATAATGATTGTCATTAATGGTTCCACATGAATGATTTTTGGCTGATTATGGAGATTAAATTGAGTCATTTTACCATATATGTTAGCTGTGTGATGCTGTTACATCTAGCCTGGCACCAGTTTATCAGCATCTATTACATCATGCCACTAGACATTTATATTTCATGTTATCCTTAATTAATATTGACAAGAATTTTTTTTTTTTAAAACTTGGATTATAAATTTAGATTAATGATTTAAGTTATTCATCATACCAGGCAATGTTGCAACCATGGATATTCAGCTCTCTGTTTGTATATAAAGACAACTGTACATGGATTATAAATTATTGGTATCCCTACTCAACTTAATTCAAGAATTTGCCATCAGTGAGATATATCTGTATTTTAATTTTGCATTTAGTATGCATCTGTTATAATTTTACATATATTCCTGATTTCTTTTTTATAAAAAGTCAGCTGAAAAGCATTTTGTATTGGGAAAATAAAGTTATTTCAAGTAGGGACCACTTTTGTGTTCTGATGGCAGCACTTGGTTTACCATTGGCATATTGCCAGTGCCTTGATGTTGGCCATTAGCCAAGATGATGTCAGCTCTATAAATAGTTGTAAACAGTGTCAGGGTTGGAAGAAGTGCAGCCAGGTATAAGTCAAGAGTTCACTCAGTGCACTAGCTGCATTCTATTTATAGCTTTGGCAGACTGCTCACTGCATCAAATTTGGCACCAAAGTTCATCCTGGATCTATTTATAGCTTTGGCAGACTGCCAGATGTGTGTCAGATTATGCAACAGGTCAAGAGTTCTCTCAATGCAGCCAAGTACAGGTCAAAAGCTCACTCAGTCTAGCCAGGTGCAGGTCAAGAGTTCACTCAGTGCAGTAGCTTGAGGCAGCAATTTGTCACAGTTCACTCGCGGGCAACTGCCTTACTCACCTAAGCCTCGTCAGCACAGTGCATCAAAATCTGGAGAAGTTTGATGTATTGGCCTGATATTTTGACCTGTCTATGTGTCTTTGATGGTATTCTCATTTACAAGACATGTGGTGCCACCTACATTGACTTTTACAGTTTATGCGCCTGATTATTTCTACAGAAGAATTTGATACATCAGCCTAAAATTAGGCATGTTTATACATATCAGGTAGCTTTATAGTGTACAAGACTGGTGGCGCCACCTACAATAATTTTTGCACGCTGTATGTCCCTGCTTATTTCACAGGAAGGGTTTGATATATCAGTCTGACATTGGGCATATGTATGTATCTCTTTGTTGTATACAAGACTGGAGGTGACAGCTACAATCACTGTATCTGCAAAAACAGAGTTTTGGCGGATACTTTGTTTTCAGTCGGACGCCGCCGCCACCACCACCGCTGCATAGGTTTCCTGAGAACTCTTCCGTAAATTTTTTTTAAATTTGGAATTATGATTGGTCACATGTGAACTGCTGAGCCCTCATTTTTGGTTGACCACAGACCTTTCCTCTCTGCCCAGCATCCGTTTGTGTATCCGTTTCCAAACTTAAACCCACATATCTTGGGAACCGTTTGACTGATCAGGCTAAAAATTTTGCACAAATGTACTCCTTAGATAGCTTTATAACATACATTAAAATGGTGGTGCCATCTGCAACCATTTTTGCACAGCGTCCATCTGTTCATCTGCCTTGGGATAAATCACGCATATCTCTGCATTGGTTGGACTTATCCACCTGTAATTTTGCATGTGTATACATCCTGGACAGCTTTCTTGATTTTATGACAGGTGGTGCCACCTACATTCACCTTTAAGCTGCAGACTTCCAAGCTCATATCTCAGGAACCATTTGACCAGTGTGCCAAAATTTTGCATGTGTATAGATTTCCCATAGCTCTTTATCATATGCAGAACTGGTGGCGCCACATGCAACCATTTTTGCACAGCATCCATTTGTTCATCTGCCTTGGGATAAAATCACTCATATTTCGGCAGTGGATTGACTTGTCCACCTGAAATTTTGTAGGTTTATACATCCTTGACAGCTTTCTTGATTTTAAGACAGGTGGCACCACTTACATTCACATTTATGCTGCAGACATCCAAGCTCATATCTCGGGAACCATTTGACCGATTGGGCAAAAATTTGCATGCTTATAGATCTCACATAGCTTTTTATCATACTCAAAACTGGTGGCGCCACCTGCAACCATTTTTGCACAGCGTCCGTCTGTGTGTTTGCGGTGGGATAAAATCATTTACATCTCAGCAGTGGTTTGACATATCTGCCTAAAATTTTGCAGGTTTATACATCTTGGATAGCTTTCTGGATTTTGTGGCAGGTGAAGCCACCTACATTTATATATATACACTGCAGACATTCAGGCTTATATATCAGGACTGGTTTAACATATCCCCCTGAAGTTTTGCATGTTTATAGATCTGAGATAGCTCTTAATCATACACAAAATTTGTGGTGCCACCTGCCACCATTTTTGCACAGCGTCTTTCTGTTTGTCTGCTGTGAGATAAAATCACTCATATACAAGTAGTGGTTTGACTTATCTGCCTAAAATTTTGCATATGTATACAACTTGGACAGCTTTCTGGGTTTTGTGGTAGGTGGCGCAGCCTACATATATATTTCAGCTGCAGACATCCAGGCTATTATGCAACACACTTTACTCTATTTCCCCTTGCCACTTAATCCATGCCTCACTTCACCTTTCCCACTCTGATTTTGGTGGATACACGTAGTCGCTTGTTGACTACCAATATTCTAGTTTTTGTGTTGTGTGCACCCATGCCAGAATTTCAGCAGTGATGTTTGTTTAATTGTTTCTTGTTCTAAGTGTTTAGTACTTGCATTGTTCACATACATGTAACACATGTTCTTGAAAAGTAATGGTCCAGCATTGAAGCATTATACCTGATGTAATCTCATGTGAATATTGTTGAATTTAGTGAAAATTATATGTATATACACTATAACAATACAGATATGTTGTAACTCCCACCATTCCACACCCCCCCCCCCCCCACCACCACCACCACCAAGTCCTTTCATCTGTGGACATGGGACATTAGTTATATTTCAACTGTATACATTTTATAAATAAAAAAATACATATATATTTAATAATATGTATTATAAAAAAATAGATTCAATTGAACAAATGTGTAAACTACTGAAATGTCAACAGTTTATCAAAAAGCCAACTAATCATCATGGTAATAGTACAGATCATTTGTTCACAAACTGCTCACATGCTTCAGTTTCAACATTAGGAAACACATGGTCAGGTCAAAATATATTATTTGCAACAATTTTATGCTCATCAATACAAACCAATCATACAAACCAACCATGGCCTATATTACCTCTTCCTCTTACAGTTTATCTCCATTTTATATTATTTTAGATTTTTACCTTCAAGGTCAATTTTAGCTGAGCACAGTGACCCATGGGTCCCTTGTTTTGTAAAATAAAGCCATAAAACCAGGTACATATGATCATTATTTAATTTTGTGAAATTTGTATATCCTGAATTCGGGGTTACTCCAGGTCCCCATCACTCTGCAGACCTCTTCAGCATTCATCACCACACGTGTAGTGTAACTGCACGAAATGGTTGCGGACAGGGGGCGCTAAATTCGGGCTCATACTCCCTGCCGTACATGCAGCCTCGAGAAATGTCGCAGGAAATGTCCCAGTGACTAGACATTTCGACATTTCCAGGTACTACACAACTTATGGTGATACATACCCCGGGGCCTGGAGCCCTTCAAAATGTTGCATGTAATGACCCTGTGACTAGACATTTAGACATGTCCTGCTCGGGCCCGGTAGGCAGCCCTTGGACTATATAAGAATACCAGTGAACATATTTGTCGTAGGAATTGTCATTTTTTATGATTATATATATATAATTTTTATATATGTATATATTCATATATTAGAGATATTAGTATCTGTATGCATGTAATGTAAGACATATATCAAAACATGCATATCTTCCCCAAAATGCCCCAGAGAATGTCCCAGTACATTAGACATTTCGACTTTTCGTCCTCTGCTCAAGATTGGTTCTAAACTGGCACCAATAGGGGACGCATGGAATATAAGAATAACAATGAAATTCCTTAATAACAATATGTCGTCTGAAATATTGTTATTAAATGATTATATATATATATATATATATATTATATATATATATTATATATATATATATATATTTATATATATATATATCTGTACATATATGTTCTTCATATATAAATATATGTTCTGAACTTCTCCCCCTTGAGCCCTCAGAAATGTCCCAGAAAATGTCTCAGTACCTTAGACATTTCGACTTTTCGTCCTCTGCTCGAGATTGGTACTTAACAGGCGCCAATAGGGGGCGCTTAGACTGTCAGACTAACAAAGAACCTTTTTGATTACAATATGTCATATGAAATATTATTATTGAATGATTATATCTTATATATAATGTACTACATATGTAAATATATACATAACATTCCCTTCGAAATGTTGCACATAATGTTCCAGTGACTAGACTTTTCGACATTTCCTACTCGGGTCGAGATTTGTTCTAGACAAATATATATAATATTTATATAGGTCTATACTTATATGCATATCTGTATGTACATAATAAACAACATATATTAATAACCAATAATCTCTGGTAATACATCTCCTACCGCCAGGGACCCTCTGAAATGTCGCAAATAATGTCCCAGTGACTAGACATTTAGACATTTCCTGTACGGGTCGAGATAGGTACTAGTCGGCGCCGGTAGGCGGGGCTTGGACTGTAAGAATAACAGTGGACATATTTATAACAAAGTGTCGCATGAGATATTATAAATAAATGATTATATATTATATTTATATAGGTATATACTTATATGCATATCTGTATGTACATGATGAACTACATATATTAATAACTGACAACTTCTGGTAATACATCTCTACCGCCTGGAGCCCTTCGAAGTGTCGCCGAAAATGTCCTAGTACCAGAGACATTTCGACACTTGACGCTCTGGTTCGAATTTGGTATTACACCAGCATCTGTAGGGGTTTTATTTAATTGCAAGAATGATTGAAACGTGATTCATATATGAAGTTATCAATGGAAATAGGGAACAGTGGAATAATAATAATAATTATATATATATATATATATATATATATATAATTATCTTATGCATTTAAATATCAAAAAGATATTTTAATATATACATTACTTCACGTGGTACATCCTTCAATCCTTCAACTCCTGCAGTCCTCCTAAATGTAACAGAAAATGTCCCAGTGACTAGGCATTTCGATATTTCCAGCTCGTGCCGAGATGGTTACTAGGCAGCACCGATATGCCGCGCTTGGACTGTAAGAAGATTAATAAACCTTTTTAATAACAATATGTCATATGAAATATTATTATTAAAGGATTGTATCTAATAATTATGTATTTACCCATTAATTTATATAATAATGTACCACATATACAAATATACACATAACTTCTCGTGATACATTCCCGACCACCTTGAGCCCTCCGAAATGTCATGGAAAATATCTCAGTTATTTAGACATTTCCACTTTCCGCCCTCTGCTCGTGATCGGCGGCGCTTAGACTGTAATAATAACAACAAAACTTTTTTAATAACAATATGTCGTATGAAATATTGTTATTAAAGATTATATGTAATATTTATGTATTTACTTATTAATTCATATAATAATGTACCACATTTATAAATATATACATAACTTCTCGTGACACCTCCCCCACCCCCTCGAGGCCTCCGAAATGTCGCAGAAAATATCTCAGTTATTTAGACATTTCCACTTTCCGCCCTCTGCTCGTGAATGGTGTTAAACGGACGCCTATCTTGGACTGTACGAATAACAATGAACTTTTATAATGCATGTGTCGTTTGCAACATTATTATGACAGAATTATATCTTAAATTTATATATTTAGGTATAATATATATATATATACATATATATACAAATATATAATGCTCTACATATATAAATATATAAATAACTTCTCGTTGTTACTAGACAGGCGTCGATATAGGCCGCGCTTGGACTGTTAGAAGAACAATAAACCTTTTTAATAACAACATGTTGTATAATAATCATATTATAAAATGATTACCGTAATGTCTACTTGAATTCGTACAGGAAAAAATAATTATTTTTCTAAGTGTGTGAATTATTATATGTAAAATATGAAAAATTAGAATATTGCAGGAGAGAAGATCGTTTGATACCTGAGAACCGGCGATGGGCGATAATAGAGGATGTACGGTTAATTATTATTTAACACTTGTTCGGGAATATATGTGAGCACTGCTGGTGACGAAAGAGATATCCAATATATCCCGTAACTGGCATTTTTTAAACCGGTGTTATATATATATATATATATATATATATGTAATATACTGGGTTTTAGCCGCGCCGGTCGGGGGTTACCGGGACGGCCTGTACTGCCGGCCGGAACAAACTAAACATTCGTAACCCACAGACTGGCACAAAAGATCATAAAGATCATCAAAAATCCAGCTACCGACAATAGAACTTCAGTAATTTATTACCCCAAACTGTTAAATTTGTACCTCATTAGTATGTTAACAAATTTATTTGATTACCGCTGTGGTGCAAACAAAATTGACAGGAGTCACTGATCCCCTTAATACTACACATCAAATAAATTATTGGTAAACAAACAAGCAAAGAAGTGTTTCACAGTTTGGACATGAAAGGAAAACATCATTAGCCAGGGCTCTCACGGCGTATAGCGGTGCGTAGCATCATTAGCGGTAAGAAAATGGGCTATTGTTTTGTAATACTTCATGGCAACATTTAATTCATTTACGAACATTATTTGTATGGATTGCAGATAAGGCCTAATAAAATGGTAATGGTGATTTTCTTAGGGCATAATGAAATTTATTCGGGGTGCCACCTGGCGGCAAGTGAACTTATTACAGCCGTGAATATGTAATCTCACCAGATTTATTTATATATTTCAATAAATAAAATGTTTATTTTACCCGTTTGGTAATTTCAGTGGAAAGAAATGAATGAAAAAAAATATATGTTTATCATATTTTTAAACTAGGACGGGGGAATAACATATAAGGGGGGGGGGGGGGAACTGATAGGTTTGAACCAGGGTCACATAGTTCACACCAGAACTCTAATGAAATAGCCATAGTAACCAACGAATTACGCGGAAGTTTTTATTTGGGAGATTCTAATAAGATTTATACAGCGGGAAAAAAAAATAAATTATTTCACGGACATTACCGAGATTTATCAAATAAAAACTCTTGAAGACAGGGGTATATCCTTTGTAGCTGCGGTTCAAAGCACTCTGACGATCTCCATTTAACCTTTGATGTCTTGTAGCACCAGGTCATGCCTGTGATCATTGGTCCATGCGAGGTTTGTCCCAAGTGGATTACTAGTATATGATCATCAGCTAATATGATTTTTGTCCCACTTACAAATCCTTCTTATTCTATTATTAAGTAAACAAAATATTATCGATTAAAACTCATTTTTTACCTCAAGTTATATTGTTCAAATCACATTCAAGCTGTAACAAGTCTGAAGCCAGAAGAGGGCCCATCGGTATCAGTTAAGCGACAGTTTTTCCTATTTACATACATGAAGTCGCAAATCTGATAAAATTGTTCCGATAAATTATCATGTTACTACCACGCACTTGACACTTGTACGAATTCATATATGTAATATAGAAAAATATGATTCAGGAAATTTATAGTGTGCGAACTAATGAAGGATACGAACTGATGTAGACATTGCGGTATATATAATATTTTTATATGTATATATTTATATATACATATATATGTACCTGTATGAGTATAATTTACTAGATATATAAAAATAATCATAACTTCTCCCAATACATTCCCTCCGAAATGTCAGAGAAAATGTGCTTGTGACTAGACATCTCGACAGTTCCTGCTCGGGCCTAGATTGGTACTAGCTGGGGGCCGACAGACGGCGCTTGGACTGTAAGGATGACAATGAACTTCATGATAGAAATATGTCGTATGACATATTATTATTATTAAATGATTACATATAATATTTATATATGTATATATTTATCTAAATATATAGATAAATATGTATTTGTATGTATATAATGTTGCTACACATATTGATATATACATAACTTCTCCTGATACATTCTTGACCAACTGGAGCCCTCCGATATGTCACAGAACATGTCCCAGTACCTCTTACATTTCGACGTTTTCTTATGAGAGCCCCGTGGGATGACCGGTGCTTTATTAGGGTTAGACAGGTGATTGAGCCCCTCTACTAACAATATGTCATATGAAATATTATAATTTCAGGATTATATATAATACTCATACATGTGTATATTTTTACATATATGTCTATATATGTATGAAATGTAATGCATGTACAAGACATATAAATATATACTAGTGGTGGGCCGATCATCGAGTTTTATTGAAAGTCAGTCGGTTTGCTGCCACTTTCAAGCGCTCGATTACCAAAGGCAACTATATATTACATCATAAGAATTTTTTTTTTTTTTTTCCGAATGCCTTTGTGTTATAGGCTAAAATTATTCTCCCATTTTTTACTACATTCTGCGCTTCAAAAAATGAGTCTTTATTACCAAATAACTTCCGTATGTAACTGAATTTAACACGGTAGATGCGAAAACAGAGGACTTAGTAAACTTCTGTGAACTGGCAGGGAGCTGCAGAATTGGCGGGGAGTTTTGTAACGAGATGTACATTGCACAATATGGGCGGTATAGCGTTATAATGCTACATAAATTCTCCAGGTCTATGCAGCAAGTAGATGTCCTGGATTAAGGTTTAATTCTTGATTATTATAAATAATTAAAGCATATATTACAAATAATAGGAAAATGTAAAATAAGGTAAACACTTCTTTTCTTACGGTAGAATTACTTAGACATGCTGGCTGAATTAAGAAAGTAGAGTTTCACAGATAATTGTATATTTCTTTATATTTTCTGAACCGATTAATAATTGATCATCGATCAGTTTGCCCAAACCGATGATCCATTATGAAAAAGGAACCAACTCCCACCACTAATAAATACATAACTTCTCGTGTTACATCCACCATGTTTGCGGGCGCCTCTAGGAGGCGCGCCTAGACATATATATATATATATATTATAAGATTAACTATGGACTGTTATATAGATAGACAGAACAATTGATATGCATATATATATATGTGTATGTACATATATTTATATATATATATTTATGTCATGCCCTAAGGGTTAGCCTAACCTGTATCCTGGTTATATCATATATTAATAGTGACAAACATTTACTGAAGTATTTCATGCCTGAAGGGTTAGGGTAACCCAGATATAGCATGTATTAATCGTGAAAAACACTAACGACAGTATTTCATGCCAGAAGGGTTACAGTAACCTGTATCCCGGATACAGCATATATTAAATGTGACAAACGCTTACTGGGGTATTTCATGCCCCAAGGCTGAGGGTTGACCCGTATTCCGAGTATAGCATACATTAATACCGACAAACAATTGGAGAGTATTTCATGCCCAAAGGGTTAGGGTGACCTGTATCCCAAATATACCATATAAAATGTGACAAATGATCACTGGAGTATTTCATGCCCGAAGGGTTAGGGTAACCCGTATCCTGGTTATAGGATATATTAATAGTTACAAACACTTGCTGGAATATTTCATGCGCAAAGGGTTAGGATAACCCATATCCCGGATACAGCATAAATTGCTAGTGACAAACACTTACTGGACCATTTCATGCCCTAGGGGTTAGGGTAACCCGGATATAGCATATATTAACAGTGCAACAAGTTATTGGAGTATTTCATGCCCATAGCGTTAGGGCAACACGTTTATCGGATATAGCACATATTATTAGTGAAAAACACTTCCTGGAATGTTTCACGCCAACAGAGTTAGGTTAATCCTTATCCCAGATATAGCATATATTAATAGTGAGAAACAGTTACTCGAGTATTTCATGCCCAAAGGGTTAGGGTAACCTGTATCCAAGATATAACATATATTATATGTAAGAAACACTGGCAGAAATGTTTCATGCCAGAAGGGTTAGGGTAACCCGTAACCCGGATATAGCATATATTGATAGAGACAAACACTCGAGTTTTTCATGCCCGAAGGGTTAGGGTAACATGTTTATTGGATACAGCATAATTAAAAGTTACAAACACTTACTGGAGTTTTCATGCCTGAAGGGTTAGGGTAACCCGTATCCTGGATATAGCATTTATTGATAGCGACAAACACCTACTGAAGATTTAAATGCCGAAAGTGATAAAGTCGCCCGTATCCCGGATATAGGATATATTGATAGAGACAAACACTTACTGGAGTTTCCATGCCCGAAGGGTTAGGGTAACCCGTATCCTCGATATAGCATTTATTGATAGTGACAAACACCTACTGGAGATTTAAATGCCGAAAGTGTTAGGGTCACCCCTTTCCTGGATATAGGATATATTAATAGTCACAATCACTTACTGGAGTTTTTCATGCTCGTAGGGTTAGGGTAAACCCGTATCCCGGATATAGCATATATTTGTTGTAAAAACCAGTTCCTGCAGTATTTCATGCCCAAAGGGTTAGGGTAACCCATATCCCGGATATAGCATACATTCATACTGACATACACTTGGAGAGTATTTCATGCCCAAAGGGTTAGGGTAACCCATTTCCCAGAAATAGCATATACTAATAGTGACAAACATTTACTGGAGTATTTCATACCCGAAGGCTTAGGGTCACCCGTATCCCAAATATACCAGATATTAAATATGAACAATGGTTACTGGAGTATTTCATACCCGAAGGGTTAGGATAACCTGTTTCCCGGATATAGGATATATTAATAGTTACAAACACTTACTATAAAATTTCATGCCAAAAGGGTTAAGGTAACCCCTATCTTCAAACTAGCATATAGTTACCGTGACAAACACACTAGTGACCAACACCTGGATATAGCATTCATTTATAGTGACAAACAGTTACTGGAGTTATACTTACCTGAAGGGTTAGGGTAACCGAGATATAGCATGTTTTAATCGTGAAAAACATTTACTGCAGTATTTAATGCCAGAAGGGTTACAGTAACCTGTATCCCAGATATAGCATATATTGATAAAGACGAACACTTCCTGGAGTTTTTTTAGCCTGAAGGGTTAGGGTAACCCGTATCCGAGGTATAGCATACATTAATACCGACAAACACTTGGAGAGTATTTCATGCCCAAAGGGTTAGGGTAACCCGTATCCCAGATACAGCATAAACTAACAGTGACAAACACTTACTTGAGTATTTCATACCCGAAGGGTTGGGGTGACCCGTATCCCAAATATACCATATTTTAAATGTGACAAACACTTATTGGAATATTTCATGCCCGAAGGGTTAGGGCAACCTGTATGCCGGATTTAGCATACATTAATACTGACAAATTCTTCGAGTGTATTTCATGCCCGAAGGGTTAGGGTGACCCATTTCCTGGAAATAGCATATACTAACAGTGACAAACACTTATTTGAGTATTTCATGCCTGAAGGGTTAGGGTAACCTGTATTCTGGATATAGGATATATTAATAGTAACAAACACTTGCTGGAATATTTCATGCCCTAAGGGTTAGGGAAACCCATATTCTGGATATAGCATACATTAATACTGACAAACACTTGATAAGTATGTCATGCCCGAAGGGTTAGGGTAACCCGTTTTCTGGATACAGCATATACTAACAGTGACAAACACTTACTGGAGTATTTCTTTGCCCGAAGGGTTAGGGTCACCCGTACCCCAGATATACCATATCTTAATAGTGAGAAAGAGTCACTGGATATACCATATATTAATTGTGACAAACAGTTCCTTGAGTATTTCAGGCCCGAAGGGTTAGGGTAACCTGTATCCAGGATATAACATATATCATATGTGAGAAACACTGGCAGAAATGTTTCATGCCAGAAGGGTAAGGATAACCCGTTTCCCGGATACAGCATATACTAACAGTGACAAACACTTACTGAAGTATTTCATGCCCGAAGGGTTAGGGTAACCCGTATCCCAGATATAGGATATATTAATAGTTACCTTCCCTTACTGGAATATTTCATGCCCGAAGGGTTAGGATAACCCGTATCCCAGACACAGCAAAAATTGCTAGTGACAAACACTTACTGGACCATTTCATGCCCTAGGGGTTAGGGTAACCCGGATATAGCATATATTAATAGTGCAACAAGTTATTGGAGTATTTCATGCCCACAGCGTTAGGGTAACCCGTTTATCGGATATAGCATATATTATTAGTAAAAAACACTTCCCGGAATGTTTCATGCCAGAAGAGTTAGGTTAATCCTTATCCCAGATATAGCATATATTAATAGTGAGAATCAGTTACTCGAGTATTTCAGGCCCGAAGGGTTAGGGTAACCTGTATCCAGGATATAACATATATCATATGTGAGAAACACTGGCAGAAATGTTTCATGCCAGAAGGGTAAGGATAACCCGTTTCCCGGATATAGGATATATTAACAGTTACAAACACATACTATAATATTTCATGCCAAAAGGGTTAGGGTAACCCCTATCTTCGAACTAGCATATAGTAATAGTGACAAACATACTAGTGACCAACACCCTTATTCATTTATAGTGACAAAGAGTTACTGGAGTTACACATGCCTGAAGGGTTATAGTCACCCAAATATAGAATGTATTTATCATGAAAAAACATTAACTGCAGTATTTCATGCTAGAAGGGTTACGGTAACCTGTGTCCTGGATATAGCATATATTAAATGTGACAAACACTTACTGGGGTATTTCATGCCCGAAAGCTGAAGGTAACCTGTATCCCTGGTATATCATATAATAATACTGACAAACACTTGGAGAGTATTTCATGCCCGAAGGGTTAGTGTAACCTGTTTCCTGGATACAATATATACTAACAGTAACAAACACTTACCTCAGTATTTCATGCCCGAAGGGTAAGGGTAACCTGTATTCCGGATATAGAATATATATTAATAGTTACAAAAACTTACTGGAATATTTCATGCCCGAAGGGTTAGGGAAACCCGTATTCCAGATATAGCATACATTAATACTGACAAACACTTGGAGAGCATTTCATGCCCAAAGGGTTAGGTTGACCCGTTTCCCGGATAGAGCATATAAGCACAGTGACAAATACTTCAGGAGTATTTCATGCCCGAAGGGTTAGGGTGACCCGTATCCCAAATATACCATATATTAAATGTGACAAACACTTACTGGAATATTTCATGCCCGAAAGGTTAGGGAAACCCTTATCCCGGATATATCATAAATTAATACTGACAAACACTTGGAGAGTATTTAATGCCTGAAAGGTTAGGGTAACCTGTTTCCTGGATACAATATGTACTAACAGTGACAAACACTTACTTGAGTATTTCATGCCCCAAGGGTTAGGGTAACCCGTATTCCGGATATAGAATATATATTTATAGTTACAAACACTTACTCGAATATTTCATGCCCAAAGGGTTAGGGAAACCCGTATTTCGGATATAGCATACATTAATACTGACCAACACTTGGAGAGTATTTCATGCCCAAAGGGTTAGGTTGACCCGTGTCCCGGATAGAGCATATAAGAACAGTAACAAATACTTACGGTAGTATTTCATGCCCAAAGGGTTAGGGAAACCTTTATTCCGGATATAGCATACATTAATACTGACAAACACTTGGAGAGTATTTCATGCCCGAAGGGTTAGGGTAACCCATTTTCTGGAGACAGCATATACTAACAGTAACAAACACTTACTTGAGTATTTCATACCCGAAGGTTTAGGGTAACGCGTATCACAGATATACTATATTTTACATGTGAGAAACACTTGCAGGAATATTTCATGCCCGAAGGGTTAGGGAAACCCGTATTCCGGATATAGCATGCATTAATACTGACAAATACCTGAAGAGTATTTCATGCCAAAAGAGTTAGGGTAACCCGTTTCCTGGATACAGCATATATACTAACAGTCACAAACACTTTCTTGAGTATTTCTTGCCCGAAGGGTTAGGGTAACCCGGATATAGGATAAATTAATAGTTACAAACACTTACTGGAATATTTCATGCCCCGCAGTGTTAGGGTAACCCGTATCATGGATATATCATACATTAATACTGACAAACACTTGGAGAGTATTTAATGCCCGAAGGGTAAGGGTAACCCGTTTCCTGGATACAGCATATACTAACAGTGACAACCACTTTCTTGAGTATTTCATGCCCGAAGGGTTAGGGTAACCTGTATTCCGGGTATAGGATATATTAACAGTTACAAACACTTACTGGAATATTTCATGCGCGAAGGATTAGGGGAACCCGTATTCTGGATATAGCATACATTCCTACTGACAAACACTTGGAAAGTATTTCATGCCCAAAGGGTTAGGATGACCCGTTTCCCGGATAGAGCATATAAGAACAGTGACAAATACTTACGGGAGTATTTCATGCCCAAAAGGTTAGGGTAACCTGCATTTGTCGGATATAGGATATACTTACAGTGACACACACTTACTGGAGTATTTCATGCCCGAAGGGTTAGGGTAACCCATATCTTGGAAATAGCATATACAAATAGTGACAAACACTTATTGGAGTATTTCATACCCAAAGGTTTAGGGTAACTTGTTTCCGGGATATAGGATATATTAATAGTTACAAACACTTACTATAATATTTCATGCCAAAAGGGTTAAGGTAACCCCTATCTTCGAACTAGCATATAGTAACAGTGACAAACATACTAGTGACCAACACCCGTATTTAGCATTCATTTATAGTGACAAATTTAACAGTTACTGGAGTTATACTTACCTGAAGGGTTAGGGTAACCCAGATATAGCATGTATTAATCGTGAAAAACATTAACTGCAGTATTTCATGCCAGAAGGGTTACAGTAACCTGTGTCATAGATATAGCATATATTAAATGTGACAAACACTTACTTGAGTATTTCATGCCCAAAGGGTTAGGGTGACCCGTATCCAAATTATACCATATATTAAATGTGACAAACACTTACTGGAATATTTCTTTGCCCGAAGGGTTAGGGTCACCCGTACCCCAAATATACCATATCTTAATAGTGACAAAGAGTCACTTAAGTGCTTCATGCCTGTACGGTTAGAGTAACCATTATCCCGGATATACCATATATTAGTTGTGACAAACAGTTCCTTGAGTATTTCATGCCCGAAGGGTTAGGGTAACCGTATCCCGGATATAGTATATACTTCTAGTGACAAACACTTACTTGAGTATCCATACCCGAAAGCTTAGGGTAACCCGTATCCCAGATATACCATATAACATGTGAGAAACACTTGCAGGAATATTTCATGCCCGAAGGGTTAGGGTAACCTGTATCACGGATATAGCATATATTGATAGTGTCAAACACTTACTGGAGTCTTTCATGCCCGAAGGGTTAGGGTAACCTGTAACCCCGATATCCCATATATTAGAAGTGACATACAGTTCCTAGAGTATGTCATGCCTGAAGGGTAGCCTAACCTGTATCCTGGTTATATCATATATAAATAGTGACAAACATTTACTGGAGTATTTCATGCCAGAAGGGTTACGGTATCCTGTATCCCATATACAGCAAATATTACATGTGATAAACACTTAATGGGGTATTTCATGCCCGAATGTTGAGGGTAACCCGTATTCCAAGTATTACATACATTAATACCGACAAACACTTGGTGAGTATTTCATGCCGAAAGGGTTAGGGTGAACCGTATGCCAAAAAACTAGTATACCATATATTAAATGTGACAAATGGTTACTGGAGTATTTCATACCCGAAGGGTTAGGGAAACCCATATCCTGGATACAGGATATATTAATAGTTACAAACACTTACTGGAATATTTCATGCCTGAAGGGTTAGGGTAACCCGTATCCCGGATACAGCATAAATTGCTAGTGACAAACACTTACTGGACCATTTCATGCCCGAAGGGTTAGGGTAACCTAGATTCCGGGTATAGGATATATTAACAGTTACAAACACTTACTGGAATATTTCATGTGCGAAGGATTAGGGGAACCCGTATTCTGGATATAGCATACATTCCTACTGACAAACACTTGGAAAGTATTTCATGCCCAAAGGGTTAGGATGACCCGTTTCCCGGATAGAGCATATAAGAACAGTGACAAATACTTACGGGAGTATTTCATGCCCAAAAGGTTAGGGTAACCTGCATTTGTCGGATATAGGATATACTTACAGTGACACACACTTACTGGAGTATTTCATGCCCGAAGGGTTAGGGTAACCCATATCTTGGAAATAGCATATACAAATAGTGACAAACACTTATTGGAGTATTTCATACCCAAAGGTTTAGGGTAACTTGTTT
Organism: Sipunculus nudus; assembly: GCA_026874595.1. Taxonomy (NCBI): domain Eukaryota; kingdom Metazoa; phylum Annelida; class Sipuncula; order Golfingiida; family Sipunculidae; genus Sipunculus; species Sipunculus nudus. Next base: position 65,719,296 of record CM049310.1, read on the forward strand.
CCGGGATATAGGATATATTAATAGTTACAAACACTTACTATAATATTTCATGCCAAAAGGGTTAAGGTAACCCCTATCTACGAACTAGCATATAGTAACAGTGACAAACATACTAGTGACCAACACCCGTATATAGCATTCATTTATAGTGACAAATTTAACAGTTACTGGAGTTATACTTACCTGAAGGGTTAGGGTAACCCAGATATAGCATGTATTAATCGTGAAAAACATTAACTGCAGTATTTCATGCCAGAAGGGTTACAGTAACCTGTGTCATAGATATTGCATATATTAAATGTGACAAACACTTACTTGAGTATTTCATGCCCAAAGGGTTAGGGTGACCCGTATCCAAATTATACCATATATTAAATGTGACAAACACTTACTGGAATATTTCTTTGCCCGAAGGGTTAGGGTCACCCGTACCCCAAATATACCATATCTTAATAGTGACAAAGAGTCACTTAAGTGCTTCATGCCTGTACGGTTAGAGTAACCATTATCCCGGATATACCATATATAAGTTGTGACAAACAGTTCCTTGAGTATTTCATGCCCGAAGGGTTAGGGTAACCGTATCCCGGATATAGTATATACTTCTAGTGACAAACACTTACTTGAGTATCCATACCCGAAAGCTTAGGGTAACCCGTATCCCAGATATACCATATAACATGTGAGAAACACTTGCAGGAATATTTCATGCCCGAAGGGTTAGGGTAACCTGTATCACGGATATAGCATATATTGATAGTGTCAAACACTTACTGGAGTCTTTCATGCCCGAAGGGTTAGGGTAACCCGTAACCCCGATATCCCATATATTAGTAGTGACATACAGTTCCTAGAGTATGTCATGCCTGAAGGGTAGCCTAACCTGTATCCTGGTTATATCATATATAAATAGTGACAAACATTTACTGGAGTATTTCATGCCAGAAGGGTTACGGTATCCTGTATCCCATATACAGCAAATATTACATGTGACAAACACTTAATGGGGTATTTCATGCCCGAATGTTGAGGGTAACCCGTATTCCAAGTATTACATACATTAATACCGACAAACACTTGGTGAGTATTTCATGCCGAAAGGGTTAGGGTGAACCGTATGCCAAAAAACTAGTATACCATATATTAAATGTGACAAATGGTTACTGGAGTATTTCATACCCGAAGGGTTAGGGAAACCCATATCCTGGATACAGGATATATTAATAGTTACAAACACTTACTGGAATATTTCATGCCTGAAGGGTTAGGGTAACCCGTATCCCGGATACAGCATAAATTGCTAGTGACAAACACTTACTGGACCATTTCATGCCCGAGGGGTTAGGTTAACCTGTATCCAGGATATAGCATTTATTAATAGTGCAAAAAGATACTGGAGTATTTCATGCCCACAGCATTAGGGTAACCCATTTGTCGGATATAGTACATATTATTAGTGAAAGACGCCTCCTGGAATGTTTCAAGCCAGAAGAGTTAGGTTAATCCTTATCCCAGATATAGCATATATTAATAGGGAGAAACTGTTACTCGAGTATTTCATGCTCTAGGGTTACGGTCACCCGTATCCCAAATATACCAGATATTAAATGTGAACAATGGTTACTGGAGTATATCATGCTCCAAGGGTTAGGGTAACCCGTTTCCCGAATATAGGATATATTAACAGTTACAAACACATACTATAATATTTCATGCCAAAAAGGTTAGCGTAACCCCTAACTTCGAACTAGCATATAGTAATAGTGACAAACACTACTAGTGACCAACACCCGGATATAGCATTCATTTATAGTGACAAACTGTTACTGGAGTATTACATGCCTGAAGGGTTAAGGTTACCCAGATATAGCATGTATTAATCATGAAAAACACTAACTGCAGTATTTCATGCCTGAAGGGTTACGGTAACCTGTATCCCGGATATAGCATACATTAATACCGACAAACACCTGGAGAGTATTTCATGCCCAAAGGGTTAGGGTAACCCGTATCCAGGATACAGCATATACTGACAGTGACAAAAACTTACTGGAGTATTTCATGCCCGATGGGTTAGGGTCACCCGTACCCCAGATATACCATAGATTGATAGTGACAAAGAGTCACTGGAGTATTTCATGCCTGTACGGTTATATATATATATATATATATATATATGCATATGTATCATATTATCCAGGATACAGCATATACTAATAGTGACAGACACTTACTGGAGTATTTCATACCCGAAGGCTTAGGGTAACCCGTATCCCAGATATACCATATATTAATAGTGAGAAACATTTACTGGAGTATTTCATACCCGAAGGTTTAGGATAACCCGTTTCCCGGATATAGGATATATTAACAGTTACAAACACATACTATAATATTTCATGCTAAAAGGGTTAGGGTAACCCCTATCTTCGAACTAGCATATAGTAACAGTGACAAACATACTAGTGACCAACACCCTTATATCATTGTATCCCCAGACAAAGTTGGGATACTATGGTTTCACGAGGGTCCCGCCGCCGCCGCCACCGCAGAAAAACCTTGTGAGCAGGATAACTCAAAAAATATTTCACTGATCTTTTTCAAACTTTACATTTGTATAGATATAGGTAAGGGGACAAAGCCTATTTAAAATGGGGTCATGACCTATGCTAGGAGAATGATCTTGACCTTGAATAGGTCCATTTTTGCTAAAAATCACACAAATATTTAAATATCTCAAGTAAGCTTGCATTACTGGTCAAAAAATCAAGGTGACCGAAGATCTTGGATAGCCTTGTGATATACCGGAAACTGGTGGCGCCACCTATTATCCTGTTCTTGTTTTTACGCCTTTTAATACCCCCATAATTGCCACTTGACAGTACTGTAAGCATTAAAAGTAAAAAACTAATGGACAGATTTCTTTCTATTATGCACATGTAGAGAGATGGGTTATGGGATGAGGTCTGTTAACATTTGGGTCATGACCTTTACCATGAGAGTGGCCTTGACCTTTAATGTGTCCATATTTGGTGAAAATCACACACCTCATGATATCTCCAGTGTTGATAGCCATATGGATTTCAAATAAAAAGGTAAAAAAAAGGTAAAGGATAGAGTTTTTATAGTCTGATATCACCGACGGTGTCAGTCTCATCCGACTTTGTCAAATGTCAAATGTGACTTATGTATGGCCCACCACTAAAGTAAGAACCCTATAGGTTCTAGGGTCATGAGGTCAAAGGTCAAGGTCACTGGACTTGCATCTTAAAAGATAATGTGGATGCATTTTAAGCCAAACTTTCATCCCAGGTCTTCCATCTTGAATATATAGCTCACTTGCCAATAGTGGATGATCCATATCAATTTTGAGGTCACAAGGTCAAAGGTCAAGGCCACAGGAGCTATCTGTCAAAAAATTAGTTTCTGATTGATAATTCCTGCTTTTATTGATGTATTGATTTCAAACTTGACTTATATATGTCCCATTGAAAAAGCAAGACTCCAATTGATTTTGGGGTCATGAGGTCAAAGGTCAAGGTTGCAGGACACATCTTTAAAAAGATCGTGGATGCATTTTCAGCCAAACATTTCAGCGCAGACCTTTCATCTTGCACATATAGTTCATCTGCCAATAGAGGAAGACCCCTATCAAATTTGAGGTCACAAGGTCAAAGGTGAAGGTCACAGGAGCCATCTGTCCAAAAATTAGTTTCTGGATGGTAATTCCTGGTTTTATTGATGTATGGATTTCAAACTTGACTTGTATATGACCCATTGGAAAAGCAAGACCCGAATTGATCTTGGGGTCATGAGGTCAAAGGTCAAGGTCACATGACACATCTTTAAAGGATTGTGGACACATTTCCAGCCAAACAATTCATCTCAGATCTTTAATCTTGCACATATAGTTCACCTGCCAAGAGTGGAAGACCCCTATCAATTTTGAGGTTACAAGGTCAAAGGTGAAGGTCACAGGAGCCATCTGTCCAAAAATTAGTTCCTGAGATGATAATTCAAGCTTGGATTAATACATGGATTTCAAACCTGACTTATATATGACCCATCAATAAATCTAGACCTCTATTGATTTATATATAAAAGTGGATGATCAATATCAATTTTGGGGTCACAAGGTCAAAGGTCAAGGCCACAGGAGCCATCTGTCAAAAAATAGTTTCTGGATGATAAGTCCTGCTTTTATTGATGTATAGATTTCAAACTTGACTAATATATGTCCCATTGAAAAAGCAAGACCCCAATTGATTTTGGGGTCATGAGGTCAAAGGTCAAGGTCACAGGACCAACATCTTCAAAAAGATTGTGGATTGATAGATGGAAGAAACAATAATTGCTTGCCAAGTGTCAGTATATGCTGCTAAAAATGGGGGCCTATTCTGATAGGGGGGGAACATACTATGTCTGGGGATACTCTGGCACCTGCGGTACCAAGAAATATCTAGTTCATTTATAGTGACAAAGAGTTACTGGAGTTATACATGCCTGAAGGGTTACGGTAACCCAAATATAGAATGTATTGATCATGAAAAAACATTAACTGCAGTATTTCATGCCTGAAGGGTTACGGTAACCTGTGTCCCAGATATAGCATATATTGAATGTGACAAACACTTACTGGGGAATTTCATGCCCGAAAGCTGAGGGTAACCTGTATCCCTGGTATATCATACATTAATACTGACAAACACTTGGAGAGTATTTCATGCCCAAAGGGTTAGTGTAACCTGTTTCCTGGATACAACATATACTAACAGTAACAAACACTTACCTCAGTATTTCATGCCCGAAGGGTTAGGGTAACCTGTATTCCGGATATAGAATATATATTAATAGTTACAAACACTTACTTGAATATTTCATGCCCGAAGGGTTAGGGAAACCCGTATTCCAGATATAGCATACATTAATACTGACAAACACTTGGAGGGTATTTCATGCCAAAAGGGTTAGGTTGACCCGTTTCCCGGATAGAGCATATAAGAACAGTGACAAATACTTATGGGAGTATTTCATGCCCAAAGGGTTAGGGAAACCTGTATTCCGGATATAGCATACATAAATACTGACAAACACTGGAAGAGTATTTCATGCCCGAAGGGTTAGGGTAACCCGTTTCCTGGAGACAGCATATACTAACAGTAACAAACACTTACCTGAGTATTTCATGCCCGAAGGGTTAGGGTGACCCGTATCCCGGATATATCATACATTAATACTGACAAACACTTGGAGAGTATTTAATGCCCAAAGGGTTAGGGTAACCTGTTTCCTGGATACAATATGTACTAACAGTGACAAACACTTACTTGAGTATTTCATGCCCAAAGGGTTAGGGAAACCCGTATCCCGGATATAGCATGCATTAATACTGACAAATACTTGAAGAGTATTTCATACCCAAAGAGTTAGGGTAACCCGTTTCCTGGATACAGCATATATACTAACAGTCACAAACACTTACTTGAGTATTTCTTGCCCGAAGGGTTAGGGTAACCCGTATTCTGGATATAGGATATATTAATAGTTACAAACACTTGCTGGAATATTTCATGCCCCGAAGGGTTAGGGTAACCCGTATCATGGATATATCATACATTAATACTGACAAACACTTGGAGAGTATTTAATGCCCGAAGGGTAAGGGTAACCCGTTTCCTGGATACAGCATATATACTAACAGTCACAAACACTTACTTGAGTATTTCTTGCCCGAAGGGTTAGGGTAACCCGTATTCCGGATATATTAATAGTTACAAACACTTACTGGAATATTTCATGCCCCGAAGGGTTAGGGTAACCCGTATCATGGATATATCATACATTAATACTGACAAACACCTGGAGAGTATTTAATGCCCGAAGGGTAAGGGTAACGTTTCCTGGATACAGCATATATACTAACAGTCACAAACACTTACTTGAGTATTTCTTGCCCGAAGGGTTAGGGTAACCCGTATTCCGGATAAAGGATATATTAATAGTTACAAACACTTACTGGAATATTTCATGCCCCAAAGGGTTAGGGTAACCGGTATCATGGATATATCATACATTAATACTGACAAACACTTGGAGAGTATTTAATGCCTGAAGGGTAAGGGTAACCCGTTTCCTGGATACAGCATATACTAACAGTGACAACCACTTTCTTGAGTATTTCATGCCTGAAGGGTTAGGGTAACCCGTATTCCAGATATAGGATATATTAAGAGTTACAAACACTTACTGGAATATTTCATGCCCGAAGGGTTAGGGTAACCGTATCCCGGATATGGCATATACTACTAGTGACAAACACTTACTTGAGTATTTCATACCCGAAAGCTTAGGGTAACCCTTATCCCAGATATACCATATATTACATGTGAGAAACACTTGCAGGAATATTTCATGCCCGAAGGGTTAGGGTAACCCGTATCATGGATATAGCATATATTGATAGTGTCAAACACTTACTGGAGTATTTCATGCCCGAAGGATTAGGGTAACCCATAACCCCGATATCCCATATATTAGTAGTGACATACAGTTCCTAGAGTATGTCATGCCTGAAGGGTTAGCCTAACCTGTATCCTGGTTATATCATATATTAATAGTGACAAACATTTACTGGAGTATTTCATGCCTGAAGTTTAGGGTAACCCGTTTTGGATAGAGCATATGAGAACAGTAACAAACATTTACTGGAGTATTACATGCCTGAAGGGTTAGGGTAACCCAGATATAGCATGTATTAATCATCTAAAACACTAACAGCAGTATTTCATGCCAGAAGGGTTACGGTATCCTGTACAGCAAATATTACATGTGACAAACACTTAATGGGGTATTTTATGCCCGAATGCTGAGGGTAACCCGTATTCCAAGTATTACATACATTAATACCGACAAACACTTGGTGAGTATTTCATGCCGAAAGGGTTAGGGTGAACCGTATGCCAAATACTTGTATACCATATATTAAATGTGACAAATGGTTACTGGAGTATTTCATACCCGAAGGGTTAAGGAAATCCATATCCTGGATATAGGATATATTAATAGTTACAAACACTTACTGGAATATTTCATGCCTGAAGGGTTAGGGTAACCCGTATCCCGGATACAGCATAAATTGCTAGTGACAAACACTTACTGGACCATTTCATGCCCGAGGGGTTAGGTTAACCCGTATCCCGGATATAGCATTTATTAATAGTGCAAAAAGATACTGGAGTATTTCATGCCCACAGCATTAGGGTAACCCATTTGTCGGATATAGCACATATTATTAGTGAAAGACGCCTCCTGGAATGTTTCAAGCCAGAAGAGTTAGGTTAATCCTTATCCCAGATATAGCATATATTAATAGGGAGAATTGGTTACTCGAGTATTTCATGCCCGAAGGGTTAGGGTCACCCGTATCCCAAATATACCAGATATTAAATGTGAACAATGGTTACTGGAGTATTTCATGCTCCAAGGGTTAGGGTAACCTGTTTCCCGAATATAGGATATATTAACAGTTACAAACACATGCTATAATATCTCATGCAAAAAAGGTTAGCGTAACCCCTAACTTCGAACTAGCATATAGTAATAGTGACAAACACTACTAGTGACCAACACCCGGATATAGTACTCATTTATAGTGACAAACAGTTACTGGAGTATTACATGCCTGAAGGGTTAAGGTTACCCAGAAATAGCATGTATTAATCGTGAAAAACACTAACTGCAGTATTTCATGCCAGAAGGGTTACGGTAACATGTGTCCTAGATTTAGCATACATTAATACCGACAAACACCTGGAGAGTATTTCATGCCCAAAGGGTTAGGGTAACCTGTATCCAGGATACAGCATATACTGACAGCAGGGGAGTTGGGTCCACGTTTGCTTGCTGATCAGTGTTGAGAGGTCGATTTGTCTAACCTTTCCGGACAGTTCTGGCATCATGGAAGCCGACGGCCCGGCTGTATGCTGTTTTATTTACATATATTTATAAATATATATATATATATAAATATATATATATATATTTATAAATATAATATATACGCATATATTTATTTTTACATGTATACATATTTATACTTGACATCAAAGATTGATTTATCTTTAATGCCGACTCGCTCGTTATTCATATTTTGCACTGTTGCATACCCCTATATATATATATATATATATATATGCATATGTATCATATTTATATTTACATGTAAACTTAATTATACTTGACATCAAATGAGTATTTATCATTGATACAGACGCTCGTTATTCATATTTTTGCACTGTTGCATATCTTTATTCCTATACGATCTTCTGTGCTGACATCTGCAGGGTTTTTTTGCTTCACCTGCGACCCCTGTCCGTCATTTCACCTATTCTTCGTGGTCTGTCGGGGGGGATTAACGTACAGTGGCCTAGATCATAGTCCCCACTGGAAAAAGCGGAACTCCTTTTATTGAACATTGCTGTTGCCTCTTCTGTCTGTTCTGGGTTTAGACCCCTGAGGGTCACTCCTAGCGGTAGCTGAATGGGCTCACCTGAGGGGGTACTATGGACTTCCCTCTCCTCACTGCATGGGGGTTCATTACCAGAATCGTTTGAATCTAACAAACTATCATTACCTACAGAAGGACCAGGTAATTTCTCAGATGGCGTGTAGATGTCCACTAACCCCACTCTATGGACTGTTATCTGCCACGCATTAGGGGGAGAAACTTCAGCTACAGCATAGTCTCTAATACAGACTTCTGTGCAATTGGCTACAATCATATGTGAGGCAAGCATAACAGGTTCCTCACTAAAGTTGCCTATGAACAAATGTAGTAGACCAGCACTATCGGTAACAGCCCTCTAGAACCTTAATTAGTTCGCCCAATTCAGGGACCACCTGGGGTTCAATGACTATGGACTGGTTGATCCGAACAGCACCGGACTGTTTGCAAACGATCACTGAAATTTTGGCTGGAGGTAGAATTTGGATCTCTTTTGTAATGTAAATGTCAGATGGGCTGGGACTTGACTCTCTTGGACTAGGCAGTCCATCGACATGTTGAGTTTTGGTGGGGTGTGACAATAGGACCTGGAAAACGAGTTCCCAATCTCGAGAAACTGTTTTACCCGAATCTGTCAAAATTTTGGAAAGTCGTCTCAAGATATTACATCCCAGGATAACAGGGTGCTGTTGATGTCTTTCACAACCCTCAGCCCAAGTTAAATCTGGGCGTACCAAGAACCCACCTTGTAATGTGACGCTTAAAACTGTCACAGGTGCCACCAGGTACCCTTCAATCGGCACCTCAAGGCCATTAGCACCTATGACCTTGATAAAAGTATCTATACTCAAAAGTGACCCGAGTTTATCTTCTAAGTAATTATGATAAAAGGAGGCTGGCAACAGGGAGGTTTCCGCCCCTGTGTCTAGAACACAGCCTATTGGTGTATCGCAAATTCTAATTGTCGCAACTGGACTTCATCCGACCATACACGGATTACCTGATGGACACCCACCTGGGGATGGCACTACTCCACTAGCCCCTACTGTTGTGCCTTCTACAGCAGAGGCAACTAGTTTTCCGCCGACTCTGATCAGCTGAGATTGTCGAGGACTGCACCACACGCGATTGACTTGCCCTCTTTTTCGCATGTTTAGGACAATCCTTGATAAAATGACCTGTGTCCTTACAATAGTTACAGCGGAACTGAGCATTTCCAGTGTTTTGCACTGGGACGAGTTTACCAAGCTGCGCTTTTATGTTTCGTGTCCTCCACTAATTGCTTGACTACCGGATGTGACGTGATGGGGTCAGCTGTGGTATTACTTTCTACACGACTACTAGCGTACTCTGCCTCACTGGCCATCACCCGACGCACACGTGCGCGCTGGAAAAGCCGCTCGTCCAAGAATTTTAGGGCGTGTTCACGCATTTCCGCAAAGGATCTACCTTCAAAGGTGACCTTGAGCTTGAGTAGCTCTAATTGGACCCTTGGGTCCCGAGCGCCACGCGCAAATTGTCCCTTAAGGTACTCTTCCTTTAACTCTTCTAGCGCGGGCTGGCGCTCTTCACCCGCCACCTTCACCATTCTATCGTACAGCCTTATAAGGCTTCTACTGAAATCACGCAGGGTTTCTCCCTCGCACTCTGTCAGATTGTTAAATTCCGTAGTCAGGGACTGAAGGGACTCTGGGGGTGCAAAATTTCTCCTTAAGGCCTTCACAATTTCATTAGGGTCCTTCCGCTGCGCGTCTGTTAGGCAAAGGATTTCTTTCTGGGCCTCACCCTTAAGGTGGTCTAGTATAGCTAGAGCCCGGGCTTCCCCCTCAAGATCTAACTGGCGGCAATAAACGTCGACCTCTATTATATCCATTCTGATAGAGTCGGATCCCCTGGTCTACGAACAGACCCAAAGAATTTAGACAATTTTGCCGGCTGGGCCAGGGCTACCCTTTAATTGCGAAACGCGTCAGCTACCGCATCAGCCATCGCCTGCGCAAATTCCCCTGCACCCGCCTGGCTGCTTGCTTGCGACATGGTGGTATCAAATCAAATAAACTTGTGTAAGCAAGAAAAGGTTGGGTCTGGTTAGTTAAGAAAGATACAGGTCACAAATCTCAATGACAATTGATATTCTGTTACAGCTGTCTGGGTATAACTGTATCAATGTACAGACCGACAGACGGATGGCGGACAATGGCCTATCACTACAGCTCAGTTGGCTTCAAGTCAACTGAACTAGATTTAGCCTGATCATACACCACTAAATTCTAATGTAATTTAACAGCACTTACCCCTTCTTCCTCTCCTAACTGATGTAATCACCATAAAAACTGAGCACCTTCACACCTGTCAATATGACAGTGAATGATTTAACAACACAAATTTCACAAAATCCAGTCAAAGCTGAAAAACGGTCCTGAACAGGACTAAATAAATGTTCGAAACCAAATGTGCAGCTGAGTGGCAGTCGGAGTGACAGTCTATACAGGATGACGGCAGCAATATGAACCAGCGAGCTGTATCAACGACGTGGACAACAGGTGGTGTACAAACTCTGTCTGTTGACCATCCGTCCCGGAAGTCGTCCTCAACAAAGACGTACCCACCTAAGGGGCCCCAAAAATCCACAAGCAGATGTTGATCACAGTTCAACTTCAATGGAGAAATCAATCAGATTTCCTTTGCCATGTGCCGTATCCCATCCTCGTCGCCAGATTGTCGTAGGTAGGCTTAAGTGGAGAGTGGAGGCATTGGTGAGTTTGGGCCCTCAACACAAATATTCCTTCTACCATGGGGTTCTGTCAAATCATGATACTGCCCATATATTGTTGTACATATGGTTTATTTGAACATCACAGATGGGTACAAAGGTGCTCAGAGTATTCGACCCCTACAAGATAAAATATAACAAAACTGACTACCTGTTCATGCATTAAACATTGTACAAGTGCTATTATGAGCCAAAATATAAAACAGAAAATGACTATGAATACTTATGGCGGTTCCACTGCATAGATGTCATATATCAGAATAATGCAATAAAAAGTCATTCTATGAGTAAACATTATATTTCTACCATCTCAAACAAACTGATGAAGGTCAAGGTCACTGGTCGTATACCCAAACAACTACATACAAAACCTGCTGACCGGCCGTTAAGCGCACAGAAATCCCAAACAAGTATCTGTCAGAGCAAGACTGCTAACATATGACATTTACCCATAACAGAGGCCATATCAGTTGGCCAAATGACCAAGAAGAACAGGAAGTTACAAAATACAAATGTTGAATTTTGTTACGTAGTTTTAAACCTCATATTAACTAATAATTAAGCCTAATAATTATGCGACAATATTTAGGGTTAAGCATATAAAAACAACATTAAAAATGACATACCCGGTCCGTTCCGTGACCGTCTGTATCACCCCTGACGGGCCTTCCTCATATTTCACGGGCTTATCATTATATTAGATTGCCTGTTTCTTGTTCTTTTTTCCATCAACTGCGGGAAACGCAACATCCCAGCGAGTGGTGCAATCTTGGTGTCACGGCGAGCATGCTCCCTCCAGGAAACCTGTACCGCTGCCAGCACTGCGCATGCCCATAGCACAGATCCCCAGATGAGAACAGACCCGCGCGACACCTGGGCAATTCTCTAGACTGGCGCTTCCGCCTTTTCCCTTTTTTTTTTGTTCCCCGGGAACCACTGGGATCCCCGACATATACACACACACATACATGCCTGTTATTCATATTTTTGCACTGCTGCATATCTTTATTGATACGTACTCCTGTGCCGACCTTCGGAGGGTCTTCATTTTTCACCTGCGACCCCTGTCGGCCATTCCACGTTACCTTCCTGTCTATCGCAAGAGGTGCAATGTTTAAATGTCTAGGGCTGCTCCAGCTTTTATCCAACGGGATCAGTGTCGAGAAGTTGAAATGTCTAACCCTCTGGGTAAGTTCTCCGGTTATGAGAACCGACGGCCATACTGTGTGTTGTATCTCTAGACGTCACCCTTATATATATATATATATATATATATTTAAATATATATATATATATATATATAAATACATATATATATATCTATATATATCTATATATACATATATATATAAATATATATATATAGAAATAAATATACATGTATATATTTTAAAAATATGTATATAGAAATAAATATACATATATATATATGTATATATTTATTTTTACATGTATTCATATTTATACTTGACATCAAAGATTTAATTATCTTTAATACCAACACGCTCATTATTCATATTTTGCACTGTTGCATATCTTTTTTCCTACGTTCTCCAGTGCTGATATTCACAGGGTTCTTCTTTGCCCACCTGCGACCCATGTCGGTTAATTCACGTAATATTTCTGGTCTGTCGCCAGAGGTCGCAGTGTCTAAATGTCTAGTGCTGCTCCAGTTTTCATCCCTCGCTATCAGTGTCGAGAAGTCCAAGTGTCTAACCCTCTGGGACAGTTACATGGTGCGGATTTGCAGAGTGCTCATAGATCTCAATCATGCGCCCTCCCGGGCACCCCCCAGTACTCGACGTCCCCAACACTCTGCAAATGCTTACAGGCATATATAAGGTTTTCCTTGGCTTTTTCGCCTGCTGCCGTGGCATTTTGGGGACATGGAGTAGTTCCCCTGGATTCTCAACAGTTTTGTTTGACTGAAACTGAATAAATACAAGACACTGAGTGTATACTTTATAATTGACACTCTAAATACAAAAATTCACTAGTTCCATCATGAAAATGAATACAGACAAAAAGAAATGCAAGTGCAAATACTTTCAAAATGTATTCATGAATATATTTTATAAATTATTTAAAGAATCATTTATTTTCAATTATATTATAAAACATCTTTTCAGATGATACTGTTAATATTTTTTTAATTAAAATTACATTTGGCCCAATAATTGCAATGAATTTTTAATAAAATGTTAAACTCTCATATCATTTGTGCTAGTGCTACTCTTGGCTATGGGCAACCTATAATTGTTGACTAACAGTAAACTCCTTTGTAAAAAGCATGCATGATAATTAACATTGCTTAACTTTGGACATTTGTTTTCCTGTTAGTGCTTTGGACATAATATCACAGCATGTACACCTAAGCATTTCAGCTGTTAAAATCTGAAATTTGAAACCAGTTTATCAAAAACTGTAGATTTCATACAAGTTTTCATGCAAGCACCATGTCTTGATTGTTTACATCAAGTCAGTGGTATGCTGTGTGCTAGCCACATATAGGCAGTGTTACATAACTCCTTCACTCTTGTCCTACTGCCTCTGTAGTGTATGGGTCAGGCTGGGTCAGGCAGAGAGCCCCTCTTTCTCTCTTCCTCTCTCTCTCACTCTTTCTCTCTCTCTTGCTTTCTCGCTCTCTTTCTCTCTTTCTCCCACCCCTATGCCTCCCTTCCTCCCTCCACCCCATTCTGTTTACAGGTTCTATAAACAAGATTGATTAGCTATAAATATTGATGCAATTTAGAAATGTGAATCAACTTAAATATTCATATATATATGTTATACTGTAAATGTATATTAACATTTTGAACCTGGACAAAAATTGATGTAAAAAAAGGAATGAATGCAAATATTGGAAAAAAAATTGATGTAAAAAAAGGAATTAATGCAAATATTGTTAATTTTTTTCCTGACTCAGCAGAATTAAAATAAAAATGATTTGCTTTGTTTCTCCATCTTTCTGCCTGTTTTAAAGATTTAATAGTTATGATTAAACTTTATTTTCCTGTAAGCACTGTTGAATTAAATTTCATATCCTGTATGTATATGCAAGGGTGTTGTAACTCCCACCATCTCTTTCCCCCACCCCACTGCGTCCGTTCTCTTTGGCACTGTGAACAATATTTCTATTGCTATAGCATAAAATTTGATAATTAAAGAAAATATATACGCAGACAGAGGCATTGTAACTCCCATCATAACCAACCCCTCCCCCCTATCAAGTCCTTCCACCTGTAGATGGGGAGGTTATGGCAACTTTTTACATATGGTAAAATATAAAAAATGGTTTAATAAAAAAAATTGGATCTCATTAGACATGTGTAAACTGTTGAACTGTCATCAGCTAATCAAAAAGGTAACCAATGGAAACGCATGGTCAGATCTCAAAATATTATTTGCAACAATCTCTTCAATCATATCAACCAACCATGGCCAAGATTACCTCTTCCTCTCAGACTTTATCTACATTTCATAATATTTTAGATTTTAACCTTCCAGGTGTTTAAGTACTGTTGAATGCTCCGTCCCCCCCCCCCCCCTCTCTCCTTTTCTCTCTACATCCACCTCCATGCTGCCCTCACTGTTCCCTTCTCCAAACTCATCCCAGTGTCAGACTCATAAACAATAACAAGATGAATCAGATATATACATAAATTTTATATTTTGTATAATTATTTGTCCATGGATAAAAAGTAAAAAAGGTAAAGGTTTTGGTTTATAGTCTGATATCACTGAACATGTCAGTCTCATTCGACTTTACACTTTGCCTTCCTGGTCTTTCGGGCCTGTTCATTCTTGTAGCTCTTCTTGGTTCCCTGGGGAGCATACAACCCAAGCAGCCATATCAGGTGCTAGAAGGTTATTTGTTCTACATTTGCCTTCCTCCCATGACCAGTACCCATTCACTCCTGGGTCTAGAGAGCGCACCCTTGTGGTAAAGACTTTGCTTAGGAGTCTTAGCACAGCGGTGAGAACAGGACGCGAACCCTCAACCCTGCGGTCACAAGTCCAGCGCCCTATCCATTACGCTACCATGCTCCACCTATGGAGGTTCCTATGTACATGCCAGAAATTATGTTAATATTGTGTAATATGTAGATGTGGTGGGCATCAAAATAATGTACCTTGTCAAAACAAATTCATAAATCCTCTCATCAGCATAGTTAATCATAACATCATATCTGTCAAATTGAATCTTCCAGACTTCCAAACACTATTGATCCTTCAACAAAAAGCCTTTTCATCATTCTTCTTCTGCTTATTACCGAGTCATTTGCTCAAATATATCACTATTTTCAACCCCTCAAAATAAATAAAAATAATCCTCTATATTTTACTTCATATTAATCCATCAGTCAGGTTATTTCATGTATCATTTACTCACATATTACATTATATTCCTTTATAATAGCCAAACATGTCCATGATATTCATAAGCTTTATCCACTCGATATAGTATCACAATGGTGATACATTTATAGTCCAATCACAATAAGCTGGGTGCCGTGCCACAATAAGCTGGGTCCCTTGTTTTTTACCCTCTCAGAAAATTTAATTGCACAGTGTTCTATCAAAGAATCTAACAATGATAACAGTAACAATAACAGAATTGGTATCCATAAATAGCTTGGCAGACTGCCAACTATTTCAGATTTGGCAACAGGCCAAGTTTCAGAGGTGTGTCCCTTTAAAGCTTTAGCAGTCTGCCAACTGCATTAGATTAGGCAACAGGTCAAGAGTTCACTCAGTGCTATAGCTGCACTTGGCAATAAGCTTTGCTTGACTTGGTTGACAACTGCCAGTCTCAGCTGAGCTTGGTCAGCCCAGTGCACCTGATTCAAGAAAAGTTTGATGTATCTGCCTGAAATTTTTGCCTGTCCATTCATCTTTGATAGATTTCTCATATACAAGACTAGTGTTGCTACCTTAAATAATATTTGCACAATGTATGTCCCTGCTTATTTCTCAGGAGGGATGTTATATATCAGCCTGAAATTGGGCATATTATCCTCATTGTAAAGAAGACTTGTGGCACCACCTACTGTTGTTTTAGAGAACCTGTGAGCTTATGCGATGGTGCAGCATCATCCGTCGTTGCATCGTGTGTCCTCTGTACGTTTACCAACGCTAACTCAAAAACTGCAGGAGCTATATCACCAAATTTTTTGCAAATAATAAGTCATCAAAAAAACTCTATCGGATTTTGTTTATTTTTTTTTCTAACTGCATTTTCTAAGATTTTATAGGGAAATAGCTAAAAAAGCTTTTAAAATCTTCTTCTCTGAAACTGTCCAGCAAATTGTTCCATATTTCACAGAAAGGATCCCTGGAACAATCTCTCTGAAGTTTGTTCGAATGGTTCCAGTTTGGAGATTTTTGGCTTTGTTACAGGAGGTTGATCTTAGTCATCTGTCCAAAAAAGCACACTAAAATTTCAATCTCAGCTAGAGCTATCATCACCAAATTTTTTCCCAATGTTTGTCACGTATGTCATATCCGAAATTGAGGTATTGGTGGCGCCACCTACATTGATCTGTTTTTTACAAGCGAAAATGTAATTTTAGACTCTACTGGCTTATACACTGTTTTATGATGAAACTGTTAAGCTGATTGGTTTAAACTTTACAAGAATTATTCTATGGTAGGGTTCTGCCAGTTTTATAAGAATAGATTGGGTAAATACAGTTTTAAAAAACATTGTAGCCAATTGAAAAAGGCTTTCTGTGTTTGAAAACAGATTTGACAACATGCTGAGTTTCAGCAGCCAAGTCAAGAGGTCACTCAGTACAAACAGGTGGGGTCCAGATATCACCATGGCAACTGACCTGGCTCTGTCTGGACACAGCATCTAGACATCTAAACACATTGTCTAGACACAGAATGCCCAGATAAGAACTGTTGGAACTATATCTTTTAACTGTTTGCAGTTTTAGCGAATCTGTGAGCTTATTCAGTGGTGTGGCGTCATCTGTCTTCCGTCGTCCTTTGGGCGTCATAGCTATCTCAAAAAGGGCAGGAGCTAGCATCACCAAATTTTTTGCGAAAATTTGTCATCTAAGAAATTCTATCGGATTTTGCTTATTTCTTGGCTAACTGCATTTTCTTGGATTATATATGGAAGAAGCTAAAAAACATTAAAAAATGTTCTTTTCCAAAACCATGCTGCCAAATTGTCATCTGTCCCATTAATCCTCCCTGGCAAAAAGAACATATCCGAAAAATCCTGACTGATACATCCTAGTTTTAAAATGTCCTAGTCCAAAACTTGCAGGTCTGAAACGTCCATTTTGCTGAAATCATAATGAATAAGGAAGATATGCAGGACATAAGTGGATGAATATTAAATTTAAAAAATAAACCTCCATTCATACTCCCAAACTTTGCACGCATTAGGCCTGTAGGCCTTGTTGGTTTCATGCATCTGTGCACATAGCACCACGAGAGTGGTTTGAAATATCTGCCTGAAATTTTGTATTTCCATACAAACTCGATGACTTTCTCATACACAGGACTGGTGGTGCCACTGTGGCTGTGTTGTGGCCATGATAGTATTTAGGTTCAAAACAATAAAAACTTGCATTGTACATATGTCAAACATGTACTTGAAAAGTAATGGTCAAGCATTTTATAATGAAAGCATTGTACCTGAAGTAAATCCCATTGCATTGATTTGCATTAGGCCATAGCCTTGTCTTTTTGTTTTCAGATGGGACATACAACAAGTTAGGCTACTATGACTTTGGCACAGATAATCTTACCTGGTATAATTGTGAAAAATGGGAAGGTAAGTACAACAGAGTAGACCTCAAGGTAAGTAAAACAGAATAGACCATAGAAGTAGAATATTTCTTTATTCTATAGGTATTCATTTGAATGTAGGACATTTTCGCCATGGATGGTCTGGACCAGGACAGTCCGGACTAGGATATTTCGGGCAGATCATTATTATTACCAGAAAATGACCTGTTGTTATAATTTTTTAGTGTTTCAGTGTACCCATATGTTTAATGATATAATAACAGGCATGAGATATTTCAGGAAATTTCCTGATTCCTGTGTACTTTTAATTTGTAAAATAGTTGCAACTAGATACTAGAAATTTCCTGATTTCAGGAAATTTAGGAATTTCCATTTCAGGATATTTTACCTGTGTCACTTAATTCTTACATTTATTTACAATATGATCTGGCAGGACCTCTACCAATTTTCAGGAAAATTCTCTTGGGTCTTCTCTCATGCCTGAATATTCATCTGCTTCCAAAATATGGGGATTAATTGAGGGTTCTTTTAATGTTATTTGTATGCAGTATTAAACAGAATAGAGTGAACCATTGACAGGAGAACATTTTGTTAAATAAAACTATGAAAACTACAAAAATATAATAATCATGCACTTATATTAATATATACAAAAAAATAGAATTAATAACCATGCACTTATATAAATATATATAAAATATAGAATAATGCACAAATATAATTGCTCATTCTGTGATTTCACATAAGCAGTTTTCATTATTCCACATATGAATGTAACCCAGTTATTTTATATGAACCCCTAGTAAGTTTGTAATGTACGATGGTTTATGCATAATATTTCTTTATTTTTCATGTAATGATGTCTATTGCTAAATATGATAGTATGAAGGGAGAGTAGATTGCTATAATGGTATGATGCGCAGAGAGTGTTAAGACGAAAGCGAGGTTACCAAGATGGCAGTTTGGTAGAATTCAGCGCGTCCGAGAGAGATTCTTAAGTGAAACCACTTTATGTCACTGTTTTTCAGGTATGTAATATATGCTGATCACTTTGATGATATGTATATTGCATTCTTGCCCAGTTTTTGTAGCATGACATTCGTGAATATAGGAGTATTTCTAGTGTAAAGTTGTAAGTTAGACTCCCAGTTAGCACAACTCCGTTGGGCCAACCGCGATCATGGTCGTCACGGTCGCGGTCGCCATCCGATGTCGCGCCAACGTTGGGCAAACGTCAATATTGTGCGACTATTGGTCCCCCCTAATTGCAGTCCCTAGCCGACATCGCGCCAACGTTGGTCAGACATACACTTTTTCGGCAATTCTTGCGCATGATTGCAGTAACATGCCGATAGCGCGCCAACGTTGGGCAAACGTCGATCTTGTGGGACTATTGCTCCCCCCGATTGCAGTCATTAGCCGACATCGCGCCAACGTTGGTCAGACATATACTTTTTCGGCAATTACTTGCGCATGATTGCAGTAACATACCGATAGCGCGCCAACGTTGGGCAAACGTCGATCTTGTGCGACTATAGTTCCCATCGATTGCAGTCCCTAGCCGACATCGCGCCAATGTTGGTCAGACATATACTTTTTCGGCAATTACTTGCGCATGATTGCAGTAACATGCCGATAGCGCGCCAACGTTGGGCAAACGTCGATCTTGTGGGACTATTGCTCCCCCCGATTGCAGTCCAAAGCCGACATCGCGCCAACGTTGGTCAGACATATACTTTTTCGGCAATTACTTGCACATGATTGCAGTAACATGCCGATAGCGCGCCAACGTTGGGCAAACGTCGATCTTGTGCGACTATTGCTCCCCCGACTGCAGTCCCTACCCGACATCGCGCCAACGTTGGTCAGACATACACCATGTCTGCAATTACTCGCCCATGATTGCAGTAACAAGCCGACATCGCGCCAACGCTGGACAAACATTTTCTTCTGAAAATGTTCCCAATGATCACGGTCGCCTTTTCAAAATCATGCCAACGTTAGAGCAGTTCATGACTATGTCCCCAAGCTGACGTCGCCCCAACGTTGGATAACTGTTCCGTACCGTGTCACCAATCGTCATTTCATGGGAGGACTAATCCGTTTATCAGTGCATTTATCCAAATATATAACAGACTACGGGGCTCTATAAATTGGCCCATGAGTATTGTAGTATTGTCAAATTTAAAAAAATGACTCGATGCATAGTATAATTTGATTAAACACAAAGATTTGTGGTTTCTGCTGAATATTGTGAAGACTACGGACGTTAGACAGGATGCAAATCAGGTACAATGTGTGGAAGAAAATGAGTGAACAATATTCTACTTTTTCTCAAGCATTCACAGGTATGTGTATTTTAAAATAATAATAATAATAATAATAATGGCTGTTTTGAATTTGGTTACACGTACATATATTGATGCAGAGTATCAATCATTTAAAAAGAGAAAAGAAAGATTACGGACTGATTATACATGAAATATCATAAACAATTTAAGGCATACATGCAATCAAACACAACAGGTTTCAATTTGAAATTGCTGCGTTAGTATTAATTGTATTGACTCTGATTTTAAATATCTATATGAAAATGAAAACGCGACTTTTATAAATACATAAGTAATTTTTGAGGTTTTTCATTTGTTTCCAAAGTGCTATTTTGTGAACATTGTATTTATTCAACACTTTTTAAAATATAAATACTTTCAGTTTTTACCTATTAAAAATATGTTTTAAATATGTGCATTGTATAAGTTGTATAAGCACTTGGTATATATTAATTGCTATTGATTTAGAAACAAACGTGCACATTTTCTGACTTTTGAAGGATGACAGTTTCATGATTATGATTTAATCAAATAAGAACAGGCAATAGTTCTAATATTACATTATTTATACATATATAATATAATATATATATACCTATGTGTGTGTGTTTATATATATATATATATGCCTATGTATGTGTGCGTGTTACATTTATTTGAGACTCTTCTACGGATAGGCTATATGTGTGTGTAATTTACGCCTATAAATTGAGACGTCGAAGATTCATAATAAAAATGTGTTCTTTTTATATATTAACATTAACACTTCAGTTGGCTATTTATAGTTGACTTCGTTTATTGCTTTTTGTTTTTAAAATATAAATCAAAAGGGCATGGATGTTGGTTATATAGTACCGCTTCGATCAAACTATGCGCTGCTCGGGATAAGCACGCTTAATTGCCCTCTATCCGCCGCGATAATTTGCGATCGAGCCCGTGGAAGACTGAAGTTCACCTGTTACACAGATGCGTCTCCCCGATTTGAAGTTGAACTGAACGGAAGACATTTCATCAAAAAATGGCAGACAAACCATGTCCCGTAAGTATTTCTCATCAGTTTATCAATCCAAATTAAGTTTAATCTATATTTTTTTCCATAGATCTAAAAAGTGGTGCTTCATATTGTAATGAATCAGTGAAAATAAACTTTTTCGAGTTAAGGCCTAAATTCCTGCCTTTTCTAATGTTGATCGGTTGGTACGACGTCTGACCAACCATGTGCCGACGTAGGACATGTCTAGGCAGAATCAGCTTTATGAATCATTGAATTAGGCGTCAGAAATTAGATTTTAATGAAGAATATTGAAATCATTGACCATAAAGGAATTTGTCTAAACATAAAATGATGGTATAATTGTTGGAAAGAAACTTTTAAAAGGTAGGCTTATATTCCCGCATTTCCTGAGTCGTTGATCAGTTGAGACAACTGTTGTGCCGACGTTGAACATGTCAAGGTGGCGTCAGTTTATGAATTATTTAATTAGACGTCAGAAATTAGTGAGTCACACATACACACCGACACACAGAAGATTGTTTACAACTCATATGCCTAATTCCTAAGTTACAACTGTGCCCAGCTATAGCACCCCCCCCCCCCCCCCCCCCCCCCCCCCCGGTCGATATAGTTACTGGGCCCCAGTTGACAGCCCATTCAGCGAATGTTAACTGTTCCTGTCGTCTGTACTGTGTGTGCTGTACTGCTTGACCTGGTCAGCCGTGTCACAAGAGATGATTAACTATCAGGGTATGACCTACCCCTGTTGGGTGAGGCTGCCACGTACACTGTTGTCGCCATTATTGCTGACTCGTCGCACAAGCACTAACGTTAGGTACAAGTTCTTCATCGTTTTGTTGCCAAAATCCTCAGACAATCAGGTAAATGAGTTTTCTATTATTGAAATGTTTATCAAAGGATATTGCTTATATCAGATATCCTTTCTATCAGATGAAATAGACATGTATTCTGTTAAACTGTGCTGTAAAGAAAATGAGAAGCTGGGAGATCCTGGTGCAGGGCGTTGCCAGCCTGGACGGCCATTTTGGTTTAAGGCTACATTGCGGTATACTTTTTCAATTACACACAAGTCAAGAGTGTAACTATCCTCCTATCTTTTTATTTTTACTATTGTATATAAATATATTAATGATTTCATTTATAAATACAGATATTTTGTGTTGTAATGTGTTATTTTCATAAAAGACACAGCTATGTATAGCTGTGTCTAGACATTCCCGCCTTTTCTGATTTGTTTATCAGTTGGTATAACATCGGACCAATGCTGTGCCAATGTTCAATATGTCCAGATGGAGTTTGTTTTATGAACTTTAATCACACATCAGAAAAAAAAGTTAATGAAAGATTATGAAAATCATAAAAAATGGCTTATCATCAAACATTGTATTAAAAATAGCATAGATTAATAAATATGGCATGACTTTGAACAGATCGAGACGATTGGGGATGGGGGTCTTAGAGTGAAGGGGTGGTGAGTAAGTGACGGGTTATTTCTCTGTCTGATAAAAGGACTAAAATTTTTTTTTTATAAAAATGATCTTGGATAATCCTAATTAAAGTTGTTGAGATAAATTATAACAGTTATCCTTTTTAACCTAATACCTGGTCATATTCAAGAAGAGCTTAGGCCTAATTAATTATTTTGCATATGTATAATCATCATTTTATTTGACGCTGTGACATGTTTACCCCAGTTTGTTAAGTCCATATTTTTAACATTTCCAACGCTACTACAAGTCACATCCATGAATTGTTAATTTCAGGCAATCTTTTAAAAATCTGTGTTAGGGCTAACCCGGCCGGTCGAGGTGTTTGGCTGCTGCTGGGATTCCCCCCCCCCCCCTTTTTTTTTTTACTCGTCTGCAAATTATTTTTTTTCTTGACGACTTGTCTCGATCAAGACTGAAGTTCAACGTCAGGTCGCATGACAACTTGGTGACCTGCCGCGATCATTGTGCGGAACTGCGAACTTAACTATACCCTGCGAACTTTTATATAACCCCCCCCCCCCCCCCCCCCCCCCGCCGACAGCCATGAAACAGGCGGGAGCGATCGCGATCAGATAAGTCCCATGTACCCGTAAGCCCAAGCACTGTCTAGTAACGTTCGGGTTCCTGATTGACATGACCAGATCTCCGCGGCTGATCACCGGCAGAAGGAGTGTATGCTGCTGATGGCTCTGTGGGTGTGGATGCTGTAGCTTTCTGCCACAGGCATTCGTTTCCAGCAATAAAATGGCCTAGAAACCGAAAACACATTGAGTATGGGCGATATACCCATTATAATCTGTATTGGTCCGTGTTTGCTCAGAGCTATTGGTAGTATTGCCAATGTGTCGGGTAATATGATTGGATGCCCGTTGACAAGAACGCATGCTCTATAAACTGATAAAGCTCTGTTTTCATGTGCGCGTATATATGCGTGAAAAATAGATGTGTTTCCATGTGCGTGTATATGCGTATATGCGTGAACTGGCAGACGTATATATTTGTACAGTTGATATAGCAGGCCTTCCACAAAAAAAGATGTTGACGTGATGTCATTTTACCCCGAATCCCCGAGTTCACTCAGACCCTATGCATGAAAATCGCTCCGGTGGCGATATTCATGCATATACGCTGACGGAGTCGGACACATGGAAACACTCTAGTTTCAAAATGATTATACGCATATACGCGAACATGGAAACGCGCCTTAAGTCCATATGGGGCCGACGCGAGACGATCTTTGAGTGGTTCTTTGAGGTACAGTACATTAAAATCAAGTTATTATGAGCGCATTATCACACGGGCAACATCACTTTTATGTTAGACTGAATAATTAACGGAATAATATAAAATAATTTTAACGGAATGAGGAATTTTTATCTACATTCCATTGCCGATTTGATAGCAATCCACTCAATTTCACAGGGAGATCGCAACAAGGAAAATTTGACGAATTAAATATTTGAATCCTTGTATACAGAAAATGTAAAGTAAATGGTTAATATGAGACTGATATAGGTGTGATGGGGTGGTTTTAGCATTGTACTTAAAGTACTCATCGATCACATTCATTAAATTGCTATTGCAAGTACACTGAAGCTTCATTATGTACCATCTTATACATATAATTCAGTTTCAATTGAACTATTTAAAGGCTCTAGTTTCCGTACGGTACTTTGATTAAAGGACGGGCCCGTACGTCCCCCCTTTAAGGACGTAGGCCTACCTAGATCGATGGACGTCCTTAAATGCTATCGGCCCTGACTTGGTAACTCGAGCAGAAGTCAAAAGTAGTAGCCTTATAAATGTGGCATTCCAGTCCAATGCAAAATTACAACACTTCATCTCTATTGGATACATTTGTCACATGATTTAATTTAAATAATGATTCCCTCATGAACAATTAATGTGACCTCGCTGTGACCTTGGGGTATATCAGTGATATATTTGAAGAAAAATAAAGGCAATGTACATCCTATAACAAGGCTTTGTGTCACATTTGGGTTTGACATAAAACTTGCACAGGAGTAATGTTTTTGGTCTTGAAGGGTCATCTTCCCTGATAGAATTCTATTTTTTGTGCATTTTTCAATATAACTTAATCCTACTTACATTCTGAAAATTATACTCAGCTGTGTGGTAGCTGAAAATATTCTAGCTATAGTATAAATTATAATTATCAAAACCTTAAGGCGTGTCAGTGGGCACTCTCTTTGCTCAACGGACAATGGACTATGACTATAGCTCACATAACTTATGGACAGATGAGCTACAATAGCATTGTTATTTATCATTAAAACTTTCATATGCCTAATTATATGCAGCCCTTTCATTTTTTTTTATTAAGGTACTATTATAAAGCCACAGGTGACATGGTGTCAATTGAACTACATTTGGGAGCATCAATACATAAAAATATTTCCATACATCTCTGAACCCCTGGATATTTTTTCTTTATTTAATAGATTGTTTGCAGTTACAATAAAAATATTGCTGTCAGTGCTCAGGTGCCAGGACTCAATGGCTTGGAAGGGGGGAGGGGGGGGGGGGGGGGCAGGGGAATGGGAGTTACAACATCTTTGCATATAAAAACAATATGCAATTTAACTCAATAGGGCTTACAGGGACAGGTGGGAGTTATTCAGCACCTCTGCATATACATAAAGGATCATTAAATCTAATTTAATGAAATTATTTTTAATAAATAAAAACAGGCAGAGAGATGGAAAACAAAGCAAATAACTTTTATTTCCATTCTGCTGAGACAGGAAAATAATGAACACATGTTTGTATTGGATCCTCATCATATCATATATATCTGAATATTTAAAGGATTCACAAATCTAAATTGCATTAACATTTACAGTTGATTTAGTCAGGTAGCATCACATTATGCACACAGATGTATTTATTTTTTTTTTATAAAATATATTTTTTATCATTTGCAAAAGAATAAATATAAGAAAATAACACACCAGAATTCACAATTCTAAATTGCACCTTTGTTTATCCAAGATTTGTTTCATATATTATCAAATTATGCCAATTGATGGGTTTAATCGTATTTGTTTAATTATTTAAAAGGAAATAATTTTCTTTAAAAATGGTACATCAGAACAACATGGCATCTTTTGCATTACTTCTTGAAATTCAAGAAATGTTGTGTACATTGGATTGAAAACAGCTTTACATTCAAAGAAATCCAGTTAACAATAACAAAAACATATATTGCAATATATATATAATGCCTTATAGTTTTGGGTCAGATAGTCTTTTTCCATTTTTGGTGTTGGTTTAGCAACATCTTCTTTTCAACATATGTGGGGACTATACTGGACACATGATGATTCTGTAAAACGTGACTGAGGTGAGACAAGTTGTCAAATTTGTTTGATATTTTAACCAAATCAGTGTCCTTTTGAAGCAGATGCAGCACTGAAAAATAGATTTTAACAAAGGTACTGTGAATTTCTCTTATACCAATGTGAAGAATGCCAAAGATGGGTGGAAATCTATAGATTAGTCTGATATGT
This sequence comes from Sipunculus nudus, assembly GCA_026874595.1. Classification (NCBI taxonomy): domain Eukaryota; kingdom Metazoa; phylum Annelida; class Sipuncula; order Golfingiida; family Sipunculidae; genus Sipunculus; species Sipunculus nudus. Next base: position 65,745,705 of record CM049310.1, read on the forward strand.
TCATATTCAGGTCTCAAGAATGGATGCAGATGATTTGGTTGGTACAGTTGTAAGTGACAGAACCATTCGTCGTCGGGCAGCTGCACAGGCCAAGCAAACTTTGACAAACCCGTTGCCACTAGAGTCTGATCAGTTGTCAGATTCTGAACAGTTAGCAGATGAATCTTCAGTAGAAGAACTTTCAGTGGGTCTATCTGATGAAGCTTACAGTGACAGTGATGATGGTCAGGAATCCCCAGACTGTATCTACGAGTCCAGTGGTAGTGACTTTGAATATAACATGCCTAGTGATACTGATGTTTTGAATATTGAGCAAAACCCTGGCCATCTGGAAGTCAGAGAAAAACTTCGTGAGTGGGCACTTGCATGTGGCACTCCATTGCTTCATGTAAATGGTTTATTGGCTATATTTCGACCATATTTTCCAATACTGCCAAAAGATGCCCGTACACTTTTGCGCACTTCCCGGACTTACAACATTGAGGAGGTAGCTGGTGGGAAGTACCACCATTTTGGCATTGCTGAAGGTATAAAAAAACGTTTACAGATCCATACACATCTTCAAGTGCTTGATGAACTGTCACTGCAGCTCAACATTGATGGATTACCACTCTTTAAGAGCAGCAATGATTCCTTTTGGCCAATATTAGGGTTAGTTCAGCAAGAGGACAAACCAGAACCATTTATAATAGGCTTATGGGTAGGGAAATCCAAACCTGATGATAGTAATGCGTTTCTCAATAACTTTATTGAGGAAATGAAGGATATAGAAGTGCATGGAGTAAGTTTTGAAGAGAAGGCTTACAAAATCACAATAACCAATTTTGTATGTGACACACCAGCACGTGCCTTCGTGAAGAAAACCAAAGGCCATAATGCTTATTATGGTTGTGATTTCTGTGAGCAAAGTGGTGTCTATTACCACCATAGAATGACCTTTCCAGAAAAGGCAGCACAAGCGCGTACTGACATTGCATTTGACGAGATGTTGAATGAAGAGCACCATCGTGGTGAAACATCATTAACAAAGTTGAACATTGGTCTTGTTTCACAATTTCCATTGGATTATATGCATTTGGTATGTTTAGGCATAATGAGAAAAATCATCAACCTTTGGATGAGTGGCCCATTGAATGTGCGATTAGGCAACAATATTATTAAACTGATATCAGATTCAATCATCAACCTCAAACAACATCTGCCTCAGGAATTCATTCGGAAAGGACGATCTCTCACTGAGGTAGACAGGTGGAAAGCCACAGAATTTAGAACTTTTCTCTTGTACACAGGCCCTGTGGCTCTCCGAGGAAAACTTCCGGATGTTTTATATAAAAACTTTTTACTTTTTTATGTTGGGATCACAATTCTGTCAAGCCAGACTTTCTGTGCGGATTATTGTGATTATGCAGAGGAACTACTCGTTTCGTTTGTCGCACATTTTGGTGACGCATATGGAAAGGAAATGGTTATATATAATGTGCACGCTGTGACGCACTTAGCAGAGCACTGCAGAAAGTTTGGTCCAGTGGATAATTTCTCTGCATTTCCTTTTGAAAACTATCTTCAAGCCATTAAGAAACTAGTGAGAAAACCTCAATGTCCTCTTGAGCAAGTTGTTCGTCGGCTAACGGAACGTACAATCACTGCAAAACCCAGAAAAAGACATGAGGTATTCTGCAAGAAGGAACACAACAATGGTCCACTTACAGATGATATTGATCTTTGCACTCAGTACAAACAAATTTATATGCAAGACTATATGTTTTCAACTGCAAAACCAGACAATGCTATTCTTTTGGGTGACAGTGTATATGTCATTCGGAACATTGTAATTTATGACAATTCGAGAAAGATTATCTGCCAGAAATTCCACAAGAGGGAGTCTTTTTTCTCATATCCATTGGACTCCTGCAAACTGAATATTTCTTATGTCAGTCACCTTGGACAAAATCTAATACAGTTAGATTCTAGTAATATATCTTTAAAAGTTGTTTTATTACCATTTGACAATGGATTTGTTTGCATTCCAATGCTTCATTCATGACAATATTAGTTGCTACAAAGTTGCTATGGTCAGTCAGACTGAGTTTATGAAATGATTCTTGAAGCTTTATATGGATCCAATTGTGTAACAAACAGTGAAACTAAGTATATTTCGTTGAAAATGGTTTAAACCATACAGTCACTCTAGGTCAGAACGGATTTGACCACAGAGGGTGTCCCAAGGAGGCAACACACACATTCTACCACTGCTACAACATGTATTTGATCACTAAGGATTGGTCAGTCTGGATAGACGAAATTCATGGCTGTTATTCAGCACAGTGAAGCAATGGAGAGCACTTGACCATGCCTTACATAAATGGTGAATGACTCCATATTTACAATAATTCACTTGGTGTATGTTGTTTATTTGTTTGTAGATTTAGCTTCCAAGCAAAACCATTTGTAGTTTCTTTAACATCAAACATTTTTATTCTCTCTATGAAGAATATGTTCTTTACATGCCATTCAAATATTGTGCTGTAAAATGCCTTCATCTTGCACCAGGAATAACGTCTCAGCTACAGTGAATTTTATGGGTTCCCCGGGTTTCATAACTAGAACTAGACATAAATAAACATAAAATGGGAGCATCAAACAAATAAAGGGACAGCAGAAATATGTGCTCTGAACCAAGCCATTTGTAGTTTCTTTAAAAACCTGTCAAAAGCGATAATTTGGCAATTATTCACATGAAATCAGTTTGTTTAAAAGCGGAGAAATTTATGAGCTGTGATTGTATATATGTTGATTTTTACTTTATGATTACAAATAAATACACTTCATAATTTCAGAGCAGTAGCCATGTATGCCGTAGTGCATTTCATCAAAGAGAACGCTGTGGAGGCTGTGCCAAAAAGTTGGTTGAGTGGAGCAAACCTGTGCAAGTGGCCACCTTTCAAGGCCAGTGCACTGACCAAAGCGATTGAGCGCAGAGCCCCACCAGAACCAGAATGGAATTTGTATTCAGTAGAGGTCCTCAAACTAACAGGTCAGTTCCATGTGCCTGACTCATATTTGTTTGAAAGTGACACTGAGCATATAACTGTATAGCATTCTTTTTTGTAATATCTTGTAAAACAGGCCTGATATTCACATATACTGAGTCATGGTGACTTATAATAGGAGGGTGATTCCCATGATTTAAAGGGGCATAATCAGATGTGTGTTGCAATAAGATGACTTAAGTCATATGTATGTGACTTAAGCCCAGCAGCCTTTGTGTGTCACTATGGTAACCATTATGACGCCACAATTGTGACAATGGTATTTAGGCCCGCTCCTGGATTTAAGTCCAGTAAAATGTTATTCCAACAGGTCCCTGGAGCTGTTTATTCCTACCCTTTCACACTGATCTATCAGTTCAGTTTTGATATATACAAAAGTTTTGGTCCAAAACAATCCCAGCGCACACTCTCAGTACCTCACATACGGTTGTTTAATGCCTAGTTATGGCTTGCCACATGTGTCTGTTTATCATAATAAGGCTGCTGGATCGGAGGTCTGAATGTGAGCCCCAAATGCGTTACTCAGCCAGCAGGATCATGTATTATATTTTAAGGCCAGTCAGTTAGAGCATCTCCTGACTGACATATGTTGGCATGCCCGGCAATGCATGCGCTATGGTTATGTTTACTCCTTTGATTGCGCCCAGGCCATTGTTTTTTAACACACATTTACAATAGTTGGCAAACACTTTCAGGGGAATATTTTGGCTAGTACAGATTTATTTTAAAGAGAAGAATCTAATTTTTGTGTTTATTCAACATGCTTTATGGGTGATTGGGCCCCTTTAAGCTTCTGCTTACTGCTGCAGCAATGACAGAACAATTACTGGTGTGGCTCACATGGTGTATATGTGAATTCATGCAAGTCTGCCAAAGGCTTCAGTAATAATATTATGTGGATGGAGTGAGGGTGATAATAATAGGACATGTCTGACATTTAATGATTTAAAAATATGTGATCTTATGTCAAATGTTTTGTTGTTTTATTGTATGATAGGCTAGCATAACCGTCCCCATAATAAAACTAAATTCTATGATTCTAACTTTGATGATTTTGATCACTAAGTAGCAATATTTGAAATTCATTACATATGCAAACCCGTGGTGATGGCCTGTGAGAAGGCTGCTTTAAGGCTGACTTCTTTTATGGTTTCCTCTTTAATGGATAGGTTCACCCTAGTAGTAGCTATATCATGTCTGGTTGATACAGGACCCAAGAAACCACAGGCCAGTGTTGTGTATTTTCGAGTAGGGGACTTGGGGAAATCATTTAGTTATCATATCTTTTTAGTAGTTTTGAGTTTAAGTAGTAAGTTTGTTATTAGTATATCAAGCTGGGAAAATTACAGTGAAGAGATTATATGCTGGTATATTTCACTTCCAGAGGATTATGAGAAGGCTCGGACTAAGGCTAAGAGAGCTGTAAACAGAGGCTTTTCAGAAATGTCATCAACAGATGACAACTCTAAGAGGAAGTAAGTGTCTTTGTTTACACAGAAATCACATTCTATTTATGATGTAATTGTTAACCATGGATGACAGGAATAAGATTCTTGTTTGGTACTTGCTGTAACATTTAAGGAAAAAATATAAAACAGTGGCTACAGTTGAAAATGGATATAATCTATGTTTCTTGTTTATATACTACATGTACATGTAATGACTACTTGTATATTTTTACTGCATGTATATATGATTACTACATATAAAGGTATGCATTTTTGTTCAAATATAATATGCCAGACAGTTTGGATTGACTTGGTCTGAATTTGTCATTTTATTTTTTTTTATGTTGCCAGTTTCCTCTTAATTCTGGCTGAAATTTTCAATTTAAGTCATTCACTTTGCTGGCTTAAGATACTATCCATTCAAGGATAACACACTGTAAAGTACTGGTGCCATATGTCTTTAAAGTTTTCATACATGTATCATTGATTTCTCAGGCGCGTTCCTGCCAAGAAGCTGTGTCACTCAGAGGAGGAAGAGCAGCCCACTCCCACCGAGGGCGAGACAAGTAAGAACTTGGAGACATCTCAAGATCCACCTCTCAGGTAAGTTTTTGCATTTATGAGTAGTGGTTATTGTATTTCTGTAAAATCCTTGACAGTAAAAGTCTTTACTGGTTTTAGTGATTTCTTTGAACTAGCACTATGAAGGACTAGGTGATTATTACTAGTAGTAGAATTGTACAGTCTATCATTACCAGCCTTGTATACAGGCTTGCGAATAAAGTATTAGTAATTTATTATTGTACCTGTGAGCAGGTACAAACACTTTAATGAGAAACCAGATAGAAAAAACATCCTTGGATACATTGGACTACAATTGATACATAATTCTCCACTGAATCTCTCATCCTCTGTCATCTTAATATTGTTTGGAGGCCAAACAGATAATGGTTTTCTTAAAGACCCATGTTTATAGTTGTAGTGATTCTTCGGATGACATAGAAGATGAACCAGCTGTGAAAAAAACAAAGAGGGTGAAGAAACATCATACCCTACCGCCCCCTCCACCTGTTAGACCATTTCCCATTGCATCAACTTCAAGGTGAGCCTAAAACTTAAAACTGACAATTTCTTCTTAACTTACATTTAACTTTCACTTTGTACCAGTCCAATGGAATGTTGAACTCCAAGCTATTTTCCACATTAGTAGCTATTTTCCACATTAGTAGCTAATAAGTAGTTTAAAAAAAATGACACACAACTAAAATATAATTTCAGGTGGTAGAATTTTTGTATATATAACATGGTCTATATTTTCTTATACTTAAAATATTTAGGCTCTCATACCATATATTTCATGTTTTTTTTAACTGCATAATCGTTTTTTCTGATGTGAGTGTTTCTATTGAAAATATTCAGTTCTTGTTGCCTGCACGGTTCATGTACGAAGACATGCAAGTAACTGAAAGCTTTCTTTGAAGATAGGATGCATCATTAGTGGAAAGGCAAATTTCCCTGCAGAAAGGCAACCTAAATTAATGCCTTTCCCTCAGAAAGATGAATATTTCAAATTATTTCCAACCCTGCTTATGATGTATAAAACCTGAATTAACAGTAGACATGTTTTCAAAGTATATTTATTTTCATTTAATGTATATAACATGCAACCACTGGTATTTTGATATAAAAAGGCTAAGATACCAGTCTGTTATTGATTTAGCTCATGAAATGCAGATATATAAATTTGCTGATTCTGTGTAAATATCAGTATGTGCTGAAAATTGGTCACCAACAGGGATGCCCAGTAAGCCATGTGAAACCATTTCCTGAATGCCAGTCCTCTGTATATTTAGGTTATCAAATCCATGTACCTTTCCTGCTGAATAGGTCTAATGTTCAACTAGAACCCATTCAATTTGATCAGCATGTGTAATATGGACTTATAAATTAAATAGAGCTAATTTCTTTGAGCAACTAATTAAAAAGTGAAATATATAGATTGTGCCATAATTGGGATCATATACTACAGTTGTGTTGTATCTTCTGTTTATTCATGCTGACACATAAACAAGTATATTACTTCTATATATAAATATTTTGAAATTAATTGTATTAGAATATTTTTTATTATGATCTGCACAAATAATTAATGTATAATTATTAACTGTAAACTTTTCATCCAGGAAAGAAATTGGCAATGGTTGTTTCTTCATAATTAGTTGCCACATACCTTTCAACATTTATCTTAACAAGAAAAGACCATGGGATAAATTCTGGGTTGTCTGGGATACACTGCATACATGATTATTAAAACATAAAGGTTGAAAAAGAGTGCATATTATGAATTTGTTGGATGGTTATATTCCAGAACCAGTGAAGGACCTGATTTGGTGGGTACCAAAGATATGCTTCCAGCATCCCAATCTCAAGCTTCAACATCCTCACGGTAAATATCTAAAGATATATTAAGGGTAACTGTAATGCAAGTAACAAGCAACAAATAAAATAAGGCAATATGGGTAATAATACTAATATCATGTAATCATAAAAAAGTGTTATTGGAAATGAATTTAGCAAAGTTTTCGCATCTGTCAGAACTATTTGCAAAATTTATTATACTATGTGATAGACTAACACACTTATCTTTTCCTTTGGTGTGGGTTGTTGGAATATATAGTAACTAGACAGTTAAAGGTTATGGTGCATGTTCACACCATGTTTCTTCAGTATCTTGCTCAGTTTCTTAGAGATGCCCCAGATGCAGTGACTGGCATGCATCTGATGTCTTTGCTGTTAGTTTTGTTTTTCCATTAAGTGGGGAATGATCTCACTTTCAACCTAAGTGCTCAGTTTATTGTAGGAACACTATATAAATTTGTCTTTGGTGTCATGACCTTTAATCTCATATTACCTTCAAGTTGAAATAGTCTGATGGTTTTAAAAAATGGAAAACCTATATACAAAAGTAATATCCTGCATGCAGTCTGTAATTTAGTGGAGAGACGAACATTGACAGTTTGCTTGGTTATTCCTAATTAATCTGAATTGTGGCAGCTGAATTAATATATGTTAATATTAATATATTTTGTTTATAAATTTTTGACTGATAACTCATTTGTGTTCTGTTCACTTCCATGGACAGTATGTGGATCCGCATCAGGGAATGTGAGGGTTGATATTTTTGTCAATGTTTCCATAGGGATCTGAAACTATTCACCCTGCTAGAGGAGATCAAGGGGCAGGTGCGCCAAAATTCAGCTCTCTTGAAGGGACTGCTGAATAAACAGCATTCAGCACTTGCCCCTGAGCAGGGCATGGACCTCTTTACTCTGCCTCTCCGCACTGAGGCAGATGTGGCCAACATGGAAGACCTGCTGAGGGACAAGAATAATCAGACCACTCTGGTAAGTTTGAGGCTAATGACACCATTGCAGTCAGAAAACAATGCTTATTGGCATGAAACATTTTATTGAGCTTATTCAAACTTTGCATTTGCATAGATATGGGTGATATTGGGAGGCCTATGTAATATAATATGAGAGAAATCCAAAGATTGAGGCCTATTTAAAAATGAAATTGGAAGCGTTTGGTAATTTTGGGACACCATCCATGCCAGAAATTATTTTTAGCTCAGCTGATTCTTGATCAACTTTTGACAGTTAAGTTTGTTTGCTCACTTATTCATGTAAATCATTGAGCTCTGCACCTAGATATAATTTGTTCAGGCAAATCTATCTAGTTCATGTGGCTATTTAATATATATAAATATGTCTAAAATAGGAAGCCACTTTAGATTAATAAATACTGGTAATTGGAATATTTTAACTGTATTGTACTGTACATTTTTTAATCTATATAATTGTTATTAACCCTGGGCGAAGCGAGCCTAATTGCTTTCACTCGATTGTGTGTATGTGTGTGTCCAGACAGTATCTGGAGACGGTGTAATGGATGTTATTGAAATTTATCATATAGACTGGTATTGTGAAAGTTTTGACGAAATCGAGTTTTTGTGTAAATCCCAGCATTTATAACCTTAGAATGAGTGCTTTATGGGGTTTATTGCACATTTACACATTTTGCTCCTTGCGCTTGTGCACATGACCAAAGGGCCACCTTTTGTGCATGATCAATTAAGTCACAGGTGACAATGACGTCATGCCAAAGGTGAAACCTGAAAGGTGGTATGTACATTGTTACAGAATGTTTCGCACAGTCATTGATGTACAAACTTTACATATATTAATGGCTAATGTTACAGTGGTAGGAAATGCCAGTCGCATATATACTGGTGACCTTTTCCGTTTGGTCATTTCGTAACTGTATTATTTAAGCTCATAAAACAGTGGGGCGCATGCCTAAGCCTAATTTACATTTCTACACCCAAACTTATAATCAACGCAGGGTTTGCAACACATATCTCAAAATTTCAAAATCAGCTGGAAAGTTTAGATGAGCACCGTGACCCATGGGAACTCTAAATTATATTTTGTCAGCAAATATGGTGACGCGTGTGATGTATATAAGGCCAAAAAAATAAAAAGGTATGGTTCTCAGGCACTTTTTTCGGAAATCAGTGCGGGCGGACGGTATTTTATTTTTGACCTTTTTTTGTATGTTTCGATAAAAATGTCATTTGATCAGAAAAAAGCATGACAATAACAGGGCTCTTTTGCTAAACAGATAAGAGCACTAATGAAAAAAGGAAATCTTATCAAAATTGTATTATTTTATCTTCTTGAAAGATGGAAATCAAAATAAAAATGTTTGATGCGGCGGGTTAAAATTGACGCGGGCGGTGCCTGAGAACCATACCTTTTATTTTTTTTTGGCCTAATCTGTGGAATTTAATAGATGATATTGGATCATTTATGATATGTGAATTTATAAATGTTAAAATAACATGTCCTCTTTTCCTAGGGATCCTATCTGACTTCATTGGGAGGATTCACACCACGGGATGTCATTGGCCGAATAATGGCGGCCATATTCACAGATGCCCTTGCCTGCCAATTCAACTGGATAGGCCGAGGAGGCAAGACAGCACTCTCCAAACTGGCACTAGCCAAAGTGATCACAGGTAGATTAATGTAAATGCACTCTAAACTTTGGTTACACTTGGATGGTTGTGAATAAGACTAGTATAAAATAGATTTTAAATTGAAGTATTTCAGTGTCAAGAAGCATTATTACTTTGTGTTTGGCACGAATTTGTTCTTTTTATACCTGAACACATTTTATCTATAAGCCATCATGTAGTTTAAGTATGTCTTTTTTCATCTTTCATTGATGGCCACAGTTCACATTGTTTGACAACTATTGGGAATTAATTTGTGGATTCATGAATATTTATATTGAAAGTAAAAAATTAATTATACAAAATCAAATAGAATATATGAATAATGGAATAACTTATTGTAGATGAAAAATATTTGCATAATTGTGCAGATGCCGTAAAGAAGAGCAGTATTAAGCAGGCCGAGGCAGAGCAAGGGGTCAGGAACTGGCTGAAGTATGCCCTCGACCGGAATGGTGGGAGAAAGAGGCGACAGGAGAGAAAACGTATGAACTAAGTATATGATTTAGAAAGAGAAAAAAAAGGGTTTAATATATATTTTAAACCAATGTTCACCTAAAATGAGGGATCAGTCCTTTATGTCCACCTCCATCAGTAATTATTTCTTATGCAATGCAGTGTCTCAAACTTTTGCTTATAGGTAACTTAACGATCAAGAATACTTTTCTCAATTCAATCATGCATTAAGACTTATTTATCTGATATTTGTTTGAAGGGGTAATTATTAAATGCCTATGTTGTAACAAATCATTGTTATTTTTAATTTTCTGAAAATTAATTTTAAAAAAGTATTAAAATATTTTTTTACTGATATATATTGCTATATATACCTGAATGCATGTGTATTTATATTCAAAAACTCAAATTGGTTTGAAGTTTGCCTTTTAAATGTAAAATATATATATATATATATAATAATTATTATTATTATTGTAGAGAAGGAGGCATCAGATCCAGAACCGAAGACACAGACCAGCTCGGATACTGATGAGGACTGAATCTTTCAACCATTTTATCAATAAAATGATGAAAATCTGTCACGTTTGTTTTGCTTATTCTTGCAGTGCCATAATATTAGCCAACATTTTGTTTATGGTGACCAAATTGTAATTACACCACACCATGGTTGGCCCAACGTTTGGCCAACAATGACACTTTGGTTGGGCCAACGTTGGCACCAGCCGTTGGCCCAACGTTATTATGTACGTTGGTACAATGTTGTTCCAACGTCACAACAATGTTGGGCCACGGTTGGTTCTACGTTGGCCCAACAGAGAGTATGCTATGTTGGCCCAACGTTATCCCAACAGAGAGTATGCTACGTTGGCCCAACGTTATGCCAACGTTATCCCAACAGAGAGTATGCTACGTTGGCCCAACGTTATCCCAACGGACAAAAGTACGTTGGGCCAACGGCTGGTGCCAACGTTGGCCCAACCAAAGTGTCATTGTTGGCCCAACGTTGGGCCAACCATGGTGTGCTATCTGGGCTGTTTGTCCAGAATTGGCATCCGGGCACTTGATATCATTTGCACGTCATATGTAACCATATGACGTCATGGGCCCGAACATAATGCACTTTGTAAAAAATCAAGAAATGTATTTACTGCCTTAACATGAGAATTGCTGAAGCAAGAGATTTTTAGCTCAGCTGACTATAAGTCATCTGAGCTATAGTCATGGTCCTTTGTCCGTCGGCTGTCCCTCAGTCCGTCCGTCCGTCCGTCTGTTAAACTGGCACGTTTTGAAACCATTGGACCTACGTTTCCGAAAATCGGCATACCTTTAGATGTCCCTAAACTCTCCTACCATACCGAAAATTTGGTCACTAGGACTTTGTTCCTTTGAATTATTAAGAAAAAACCTCCATTATCCATTTGAAACCAATTTTTACACTTCAACACTGCCTAATATCAAAACCGCTGACCTGATATTGACCATTTTTAATATATTAATTCTTCTATATATTTCCTATGTACATACCAGAAATTACTTCAGTATTTTATAAATTCTTGAAGTAATGGGCCCAAACATAATGCACAAAATTTAGGAAATATATTTACTCCCTTAACTTCAGAATCGCTGAAGCTAGAGACTTTCTTTTAGGTATATAACTATATTTAATCAAGATTCAATTGTATAATCAAAATTAGATCTGAATTTTTAAAAAAATTTTTAAGTTATTAGCATAAATATAAAATCAGTAACTTAAATTTTGCCCAGATTTGACCATGGCACATTTTTTTCCTGTAACTGCTGTGGATTTAATTTTCACAGCATGCTACCATTAGCATTTCATCTCTAAACATCTGAAATTTGAAACCAGTTGATCAGAAACTAGATTTTATTCATGTTTTCAAGCACCATGTAAAGATATTAAGAAAAAACTTTAATTTTCAATTAAAAACCCATTGTTACACTTCAAGACTGCCTTATATCAAAACTACTAATCTGACTTTGATCATATAAAATATACATGTTCTTCTATTTATACTCTATGCACATGCCAGAAATGATGTGGGTATTGCAAAATTGTTTTAAGTTATGGGCCCGAACATGATGCACTTTGTTAACAAAAAAATATATTTACTCCCTTAACATGAAAATTGTTGAAGCTAGAAATTTTTTTTTGTCAGGGATATAACATTATTTAATCATGATTCAATTGTACCTGGGAATTAGGATTTATATTATAAACAGCATCTTTGTAAATCATTAAATTCCTTCATATAATCCCTTCGAGTACATAACAATATAACTATTTTTTGACCAGAGTTTGCTGCAGCGTTCGTTTCCGGAGAACTCCTCTGAGACTACTGAACAGATTTTTCCGAAACTTACACCAATTATCGGGTCACATGTGAACTGGTGCTTAACCAATTGGCCTTGACCTCTGACCTTTCCTCATTGCCCAGCGTTCGTTTGTGCGTCTGTTTCCACACATAAACCCACATATCTCAGGAAGCGTTTGACCGATCAGGAAAATTTTTTTACACAAATGTAGCCCTTGGATAGCTTTATAACATACACAAAAAATGGTGGGACCACCTGCAACCATGTTTGCACAGTGTCCATCTGTTCATCTGCCTTGGGTTAAAATCACTCATATTTCTCTGCAGTGGTTTGACTAATTCCCCTGAAATTGGGCATGTGTATACATCCTTAATAGCTTTCTTGATTTTATGACAGGTGGCGCCACCTACATTAACGTTCACGCTGCAGACATCTAAGCTCATATCTTGGGAACTGTTTGACCAATCAGGAAAAAAATTTTACACCAATGTAGCCCTTTGATAGTGTTATAACATACACAAAAATGGTGGCGCCACCTACAGCCATTTTTGCACAGCGTCCATCTGTTTGGCTGCTGTGGGATAAAATCACTCATATCTCTGGAGTGGTTTGACTTAACCACCTGAAATTTTGCATGTGCATCTTGGATAGTTTCTCATTTAAATAACAGGTGGTGCCACGTACAATCATGTTTATGTGGCAGACATCCATTCTAATATGTAACACATGTAACTTTATTTCCCCTTGCCACTCAATCCATGCCATACTTCACCCGTCCTACTCTGATTTTGGCAGATACATGTAGTTGCTTGTCAACTATCCGTATTCTAGTTTATAGGGTGTTTTTATCCTTGGGTTATTTTTTACACATATAATGGTTTCATAGCCGAGATACTTCAAGTTTTTTCTGATACATTTTTTAATTAAAAAATTTGAATATGATAAAAAATCAGATTTTAGACAAGTTCTAATTATGATTTCTGTAATGTTAATAATTGTCAAAAGACTCTTACTATGTCTAGTGTGTAGATTGATGTGAATATTATAGTTTTATTTTTTTGAATATAAATGAAATTTATCAAACCAGGTACTAATGATCATTATTTAAATTTGTGATATTTGTTTATTCTGGATTCTCAAGAACTTTGTTTGGCTGAAACTGAATAAATACCAGACATGTTGCAGTACTTTGCAAATGTATTTGAATGCAAATATGAATATGTACTCCATAATATCATGTATAAGGATAGGAATGCAGGTAAAAATGTAAGTATTTGAATACAAATGCATTTTCGCCTGATGCCACTGAAGCCAGTTTGTTAAATATTTTACGAGAATAATCCCTCTTATAATAATTGTCATTAATGGTTCAAGATGAATGATTTTTGGCTGAATTATGGAGATTGAATTGAGTCATTTTACCATATATGTTAGCTGTGTTATGCTGTTACATCTGGCCTGGCACCAGTTTATCAGCATCTATTACATCATGCCACTAGACATTTAGATTTCAAGTTATCTTTGGTTCATACTGACAAGAAAGTTTTTTTAAAAGCTTTTAAAAAATTTAGATTTATGATTTTAATTTTTCATCATACCAGGCAATGTTACAATCATGAATGTTCAGCTCTCTGTGGCTATATAAAGACAACTGTATGTGGATTATAAATTATTGGTATCCCTACTCAACTTAATTCAAGAATTTGCCATCAGTGAGATATATCTGTATTTTAATTTTGCATTCAGTATGCATGCATAATGTTTTACATATATTCCTGATTTCTTTTTTTTATAAAAAGTCAGCTGAAAAGCATATTGTATTGGGAAAATTAATTTCAAAGTTATTTCAAGTAGGGACCACTTTTGTGTACAGATGGCAGCACTTGGTTTACCATTGGCAGATTGCTAGTGCCTCGATGTTGCCCATTAGCCAAGATGATGTCAGCTCTATAAATAGTTTAGGCACAGTGCCAGGATTGGAAGAATTGCAGCCAGGTATAGGTCAAGAGTTCACTCAGTGCAGTAGCTGCATTCTATTTATAGCTTTGGCTCACTGCATCATATTTGGTACCAAAGTTCAGCCTGAATCTATTTATAGCTTTGGCAGACTGCCAACTGTGTCAGATTATGCAACAGGTCAAAAGTTCACTCAGTCTAGCCAGGTACAGGTCAAGAGTTCACTCAGTGCAGTAGCTTGAGGCTGCAATTTGTCACAGGTCACTCGGGGGCAACTGCCTTACTCACCTAATCCTTGTCAGCCCAGTGCATCAAACTCAGGGGAAGATTGACCTGTCTATGGGCCTTTGATGGTATTCTCATTTACAAGACAGGTGGTGCCACCAACATTGACTTTTGCAGTGTATGTGCCTGCTTATTTCTACAGAGGAATTTGATACATCAGCCTAAAATTAGGCATGTTTATACATATCAGGTAGCTTTATAGTGTACAAGACTGGTGGCGCCACCTACAATAATTTTTGCACAGTCTATGTCCCTCCTTATTTCACAGGAGGGGTTTGACATATCAGTCTGACAATGGGCATATTTATGTATCTCTTCATTGTATATAAGACTTGTGGTGCCAGCTACAATCATTGTATCCACCAAAACAGAGTTTTACGGATACTATGTTTTCAGTTGGACGCCAAGGCTGCAGCCGTTGCCGCATAGGTTTCCGGAGAACTCCTCCATAACCACTGGGCAGAATTTTTTAAAATTCAGAATTATGATCGGTCACATGTGAACTGCTGCCCCCTCATTTTTGGTTGACCTCTGCCCTTTTCTCTCTGCCCAGTGTCCATTTGTGCGTCTGTTTCCACACATAAACCCACATATCTCTGGAACCATTTGACCGAACAGGCTAAAAATTTTGCACAAATGTAGCCCTTTGATAGCTTTATAACATGCACTAAAATGGTGGCTCCACCTACAACCATTTTTGCACAGCGTCCACCTGTTCATCTGCCTTTGGATAAAATCACTCATATATCAGCAGTTGTTTGACTTTTCCACCTGAAATTTTGCAGGTTTATACATCCTGAACAGCTTTCTCGATTTTATGACAGGTGGCGTCACCTACATTCATGTTAACTATGCAGACATCCATGCTCTTATCTCAGGAATTGTTTTACCGATTGGGCCAAAATTTTGCATGTGTATAGATCTCACATAGCTCTTCATCATAGGCAAAAGTGGTGGCGCCACCTTCAACCACTTATGCACAGCGTCCATCTGTTCATCTGCCTTGGGATAAAATCACTCATATTTCAGAAGTGGTTTGACTTATCCACCTGAAATTTTGCAGGTTTATACATCCTGGACAGCTATCTCGATTTTATGACAGGTGGCGCCACCTACATTCACGTTTACTCTGCAGACATCCAAGCTCGTATCTCGGGAACCGTTTGACCGATTCGGCCAAAATTTTGCATGTGTATAGATCTCACATAGCTCTTCATCATAGGCAAAAGTGGTGGCGCCACCTGCAACCATTTATGCACAGGTTCCATCTGTTCATCTGCCTTGGGATCAAATCACTCATATCTTAGCAGTTGTTTGACTTTTCCAACTGAAATTTTGCAGGTTTATACATCCTGGACAGCTTTTTCGATTTTATGACAGGTGCACCACCTGCATTCACGTTTACTCTGCAGACATTCAAGCTCATATCTCAGGAAAAGTTTGACCGATTGGGCCAAAATTTTGCATGTGTATTGATCTCACATTGCTCTTCTGACTTCATCATAGGCAAAAGTGGTGGCGCCACCTGCAACCATTTATGCACAGCATCCATCTGTTCATCTGCCTTAGGATAAAACACTCATATCACAGCAGTGGTTTGACTTTTCCACCTGAAATTTTGCAGGTTTATACATCCTGGACAGCTGTCTTGATTTTATGACAGGTGGCGCCACCTACATTCAGGTTTACTCTGCAGACATCCAAGCTCATATCTCGGGAACCGTTTGATGGATTGGGCCAAAATTTTGCTTGTGTATAGATCTCACATAGCTCTTCATCATAGGCAAAACTGGTGGCGCCACCTGCAACCAATTATGCAAAGGGTCCATCTGTTTGTCTGCCTTGGGATAAAATCACTCCTATCTCAGCAATGGTTTGACTTATCCACCTGAAATTTAGCACGTTTATATATATTGGACTATTTCCTCAAATTTATGACAGTTGGCACCACCTACATTCACGTTTACACTGCAGACATCCATGCTTATATGCAACACACCTCACTCTATTCCCCTTGCCACTTAATCCATGCCTCACTTCACCCGTCCCACTCTGATTTCTGCGGATACACATAGTCGCTTGTCGACTACCCATATTCTAGTTTTAAAATGTCCTAGTCTGAAACTTGCAGGTCTGAAATGTCCATTTTGCTATAATAATAATGACTAAGGTAGATATGCAGGACTTAAGAGGATCAATATAAAAATTTAAAAATAAACCTCCATTCATACTCCCAAACTTTGCACAGGTTCGCATTAGGCCTGTAGGCCTTGTTTCTTATTCAAAATGTTTAGTACCTGCATTGTTCATATACATGAGAAGTAATGGTCCAGCATTGAAGCATTATACCTGGTGTATTTCCCAAGCCTGTAGGCTTTGTTTCTGTTTTAACAAATATTTTTTCTATTTATTTACTTAAAATAAACTGGCTTCGAACTTGATTTGATAATGACCAACCACATAAGTAAATTCATTTTGATTACCAGGGTCCAGCGATCTTAGTTGAAGGTCACAGGAGCCACATCTTTAAAAAGATTGTGGATGTACTGTAAATCAAACTTTTCATCCTGAATTTTCCAACGTTCACACATGGCTTACTTGCCCAAAGTGAGGAAACCTGTAGAATTTGAGGTTATCTGGTCAGAGGTCAAGTTCACTTTTTAAAAGAGTATTACAATAATCCTAATGCTGCAAGTTCAAGGATATTAAGTTCTTAGATTTTTTGGTCACAAGGTCATTGGTAAAGGTCACAGGACTGTCATTTTGAACTAAAAAATTTCTTTAAAAATATCCTTATAGACAAATTCAGCTGAGCGTTTAGACCCATTGGTCCCTAGTTGTATTGTGTGTACCCATGCCAGAATTTTCAGTAGTGATGTTTGTGTAATTGTTTCTTATTCAAAATGTTTAGTACCTGCATTGTTCATATACATGAGAAATAATGGTCCAGCATTGAAGCATTATACCTGGTGTATTTCCCAATACACAGGTTTGCATTTGAACTGTAGACCTTGTTTTTCTTTTTTTGTGTATCTGTATTTTCTGATGGCAAGAAGATACCCATGATAATAAATTATGTGTACACCAGAGTGGGCTTTTGAACTTGAACCTGTGTTGCCACATGAACATTCATATTGTCAACACCTTAAAATATATATTATTGCTCATTCCCTGAAAATCACCATAAAAAGTTAATCAGTTCTGACATGGTGTTGTAATCAATTTAATGGAAAGTTCTGTACACATAAGCAGTATTCATTATCTACATCTTTAATTTATATGTTAGGGTGACCACCTCTCAAGTTCTGGTTGACACCATGAAGCAATTCTAGGATGGCAAGTCTATCGGAAGCCCTATCCTCACACAATATGTAATATGGCTTGCAATTTCTTTGTTAATTTTCTTAAACCTTTTCTTTTGACAAACTCCACGTGCTGCTTGCAGAAGAACACCTGCAACAGGTGCACATTCTGCCTAAAGGCATTCAGTCAGTTTTCATATGCTTGGACTGTCTTGTCCAACTAGACTGTGGAACTTGTTATTCCAGCCTATGGCAAAATTGTTTATTCTTGGCCGATCAATAATTTCATACATGTACTATCTTTCTGAAGCAACGACTAGTGGTATCCTTCTGATTCTGATATTAACTTGAACAATTTCACTCTATTCTGTTTGCTACTGTATCTT
This sequence comes from Sipunculus nudus, assembly GCA_026874595.1. Taxonomy (NCBI): domain Eukaryota; kingdom Metazoa; phylum Annelida; class Sipuncula; order Golfingiida; family Sipunculidae; genus Sipunculus; species Sipunculus nudus. Next base: position 65,764,002 of record CM049310.1, read on the forward strand.
TTTGCTTACAAATAATATAAAAAAAAAAAACCTTGATTAATCCCCATATTTTGGAGGCAAATGAGTATTATATCATTAAACATATGGGTACATTGAAACACTAAAAATTATAACAACAAAAGGTTATTTTCTGGTAATAATATTGATCTGTCAGAAATGTCCTCCCTTGCAAAAAAGCCTGTCCAAAAATATCTGTCCACCTATACAGACTATATCAATCAAATATATTTTATCTGAATGTATAAAATAATATACCTGTTAAATGCATCTTAGGCAAAAATGTTTCATAGATAAATACTAAATCTGTGCAATATCATATAATATAACAGATATGACTTGAGAAAATTCTAGGATACTTTTTGTTTAATATTATGTTTGCAAGAAGAAATCAGTAAATGAGAGAGACCCCTGGTTGGGGGCCTGGAGCTGTCAAAGATATCAGTCTGTATATGTTGTTAAACAGGATGAACTCTTTTGTTCCACCAGGTGGCAGAGTTCCAAAGGACAGAACCATTGTACTGCCTGTGTCACGCTTTGTGTCGCAGAATCTCTTTGTCACCATGTCTGTCCTTGCGTCTCTCGGGATCATGACCAGTACTACACTTTTGATATTCAACACAGTCTATAAACACAGAAGGTGAGTAGCTATGAATAAAGACTCCCATAGTCCTAAACTACATAATCTGAATGTTGGAGAATACTTTTTCTGTCTCAAGTGCAGATAGGTGTCAGTAAGATAGCTTAATTGGCTGTGAATAGTACTGTCCCTGTAAGAGAGGTTATATAAGTCAGCTTGGCTCTAAATAGTACTGTCCCTGTAAGAGAGGTTATATAATTCAGCTTGGCTGTGAATAGTACTGTCCCTGTTATAATATTCCAACAAACGTGTCCAGTTCACGGTATGCCTTTATTAATGACACAGGTACAGCTGTTAAAATGTGTTCCCTCTTTTCTGTGATGGCATGCACTACACAACTCTTAATGATGTCACTGATATGTGTGTGTTATATGTTCCAACATATCATCATATAACTTCTTCACCCTTGTGATAATAATTAAGCGAACTAAATATGAAAATTACTTTTGTTTTACTATAGGTTGTTCTAAAGGCCTATTTAAATGACCTTACAATAAAGGGAATAAAATACTAGTGAAGTGTCACTTTTGTAGTGTCCATAAGTAGCATACCAACATTTGATATGGAATGAATGCCAAATTCAACTATAACACAAAAAACTGCCAAAGGAGCAGCGCATGGTGTGCACTCATATGACAGATGTCAACTGTGTAATAAATTGTACAATAAACCTCAATGAAACTTATAAAACTAAAACTCTACAAAATGAGAAGCACACAGCATACACTCATATGGCAAATTTCACAAATCCAGTTTGTCGGGTGCCCTCACTTTACGCCTGGAACGTCGTAAGACAACTGAGCTGGGTGCAGTCTTGTGAGTTACCGCCCTTAGCTGGTTTCCTCCCTGGCCGTTTGCCAATGTGTTTGACGGAACAGCTGTTGGCTTAGGTTCTGCTGATGGTACTGGTACAGATTGGTTCAACTGGTATGTCATCTATTCTTTCCTCTCTCTGCCCTGGTGGTTGAGATGGAAACGATGGATATACTGGATTGCTTATACTTGGCACCTCTGTTAATTTTTCTGCAGTTTTGAGCAAGTCTCTTCTATTTTTTGTCTTAGAACCACACCTTGTTTAGTTTTGACTGTGTACAAGCGAGGTGCTACTTTGGCTTGCACAGTTACTTGCGCTATCAACTTTTTCTGCTCATGGTTGTGAATATGAACAGTGTTTCCAGGTTGCAGGGATTTGAGTTCTCAAGCAACGGGTCTATCAAAGTAACACTTCTGGCAAAGCTTCTGGTTCATCTTGAGCTTTAGTGGAACCTTTTGGGGTTTTTTAGCTCAGCTGACTGAAAGTCATCTGAGCTATAGCGATCACCCTTTGTCCAGCGTCCCTCCGTCTGGCCATCTGTTAACAGACCACAATTTGTAACCAATGGCCCTGAAATCTTCTTACTTGACATCCAGGGAGATCCATGAAAAATCTCATTGGAATTCTGAAATTAGGTCTCTGTTACCCATACTCTCCAAGCTATGGGTCTCGTAAGTACCCACCCAGAATAATCATAAATTTGATACAAAAGCTTCAGTATCTGAATAATTACTGCCTTGTCACCATGATTCTTTGCATGAATATTGATCATGGAGTGTTCCATCAGTTCCTGCAAACTGGTGGCGCCAACTGTATTTATCTAATTTTACTAATTTTTTTCTCTATTTTTGAGACCTTTAGAGATGCAGTTATCTGTTAACAAGGCACAAATCGTAACCACTTGATCAGGAATCTTATTATTTGACATCAAAGGAGGTCAATGAAAAGTCTCCTTGCAAATCTGAAATTAGGTCTCTGTTACCCATATCCTTTGAGTTATGGGGCTCATAAGTCCCCTCAGAGTTATTAAAAATTTGTTACGAAAGCTAGGGTATCTGAATAACTAATGCATGGATCACCATGATTCTTGGCATGAATATTGATCATGGAGTGTTCCATCACTTCCTGCAGACTGGTGGAGCCACCTGTATTTTTTTCCAATTTTTACAAATTTTTTTTCTCTTTTTAGCTCAGCTGACTATAAGTCATCTGTGATATTGTCGTGGTCCACTGTCCATCGTCCGTCCATCTGTCGTGCCGTCCGTCTGTCCGTAGATGTGTCATGTTTAGAAACCTATGTAGGAAAAACCTCAATTTTTTATAAAAAACCTATTTTCATACTTCAGGACCACCTAATATCAAAACCACTCATCTGTTTTTGCTCATATTTGCCAGAAATATTCCTCTATATAGTTCCTATGTACATGCCAGAAATTAGGTCTGTATTATATAATTTAAAAAAGTTATGGGCTCAAACATAATGCATTTTGTAAAAAATCAGGAAAGATATTTGATCACTTAACACAAAACATGTAAAAACTAAGGACTTTTTTTCCAGTGATATAACTTATAATTTATCAAAATTAAAATGTATACCAAAAATTAGATCAAAATCTTTTAAATTTTTAAAAATATTAGAATAAATAAAAAATTGGTACCTTTAATTTTGGCCACGGCACATATTTTTCCTGCAAGTACTGTGGATTTAATTTTCACAGCATGTACACATAAGGATTTAATCTGTTAAAATTTGAAATTTGAAAATAAAAGCTGCAAAATTAGGCTAGTTATTGAATTTTTTTGGAGGCTCTTGTTGTATTCCCTTACATTGTCAAGCAGTCCACTTTGGTCACTGTAGGTCATTCAGTGCAGCTCTCTATGCTCCCCAAGCTGTTGGCATAATGTTAGATGTCCCCAAGATCTCCTACCAAGCTAAAAATTGGGTCTTTGCGACTTTGTTCCTTTGAGAAATTAAGAAAAAACCTCAATTTTTTATTAAAAACCTATTTTCACACTTCAGGACCGCCTAATATCAAAGCCACTCATCTGTTTTTCCTCATATTTACCAAAAAATATTCCTCTGTGTAGTTCCTATGTACATGCCAGAAATTAAATTTGTATTATATAATTTAAAAAAGTTATATTTTTTATAATATTAGCAAAAATAAAAAATTGGTACCTTAAATTTTGCCCAACTTTGGCCAAGGCACGTTTTTTTCCTGTAAGTACTGTCCCGGCTGTAAAATTTCCAAGCTTTCCATGGAAATCCATGGAAATCCATGCTTGATTTCCATGGAAATGAAGCATGGAGTATTGGCACTCTTTTTCCATGCTACATGGAAAAAAAATCATAGATACATGCATGGAGTCCATGGAAAACCAGGGCTTTCTATTTCCATGCTGTCCATGGTGTCCGTGCTGTCCATGGAAAAGCACAGCTTTTTTGTCCGTGGTGTCCATGGTGTCCGTGCTGTCCATGGAAAAGCACGGCTTTGTGTCTGTTGTGTCCATACTGTCCATGGAAAAGCATGGAGTATTGGCACTCCTTTTTCCCTGCAGTATGGACACCATGGAAAATGTGCAGGTCCAGTCCATGCTGTCCGTGCTGCCATATCGTCCACGGAAAAGCAAGGACAAGCATGGAAAAGCATAAAACAAAAATAGGATTTGAGAAAAATTGTGTATAAATAGAGAGAGAGAGAGAGAGAGAGTGAGAGAGAGAGAGAGAGAGAGAGGAAATATGATAGTTACATATGTTTCCTTGAGCTTTCACTAATGTAATTAAGAACAATGTACCTCTCACCCATGTCAGGGTTTGTTGCTGTTTGTTGATCATTAGCAAAATGTTTAGTTTCAGCAAGATTAGGAATTCTGTCTTCTTCTCCTTGCCAAAATACCACTACTAGCAAAAAACTAAGTTGGGTTTTGCAGAAATCCTGAACTAAAACATGAAAAAAAACTCTGGAAAGCCACCACACAAAAGTAAAAAAGTAAATGTGAATGCAGGTTCACTGCTTTTATTCCACTAATGACAGTTACTTCCACTTCGTGTTTCTGCAGGGCTTCAACAATTCAGCAATCTTCACATTTATCATAGTAGTTTTAACTTCAGGCCATTTTTCCTGGACAAGATCTGTGAAGAAAAGAGGGAATAAGACATTATTTATTTAATTATAGAATTGAGCTGAATGTTGCATTTTAACATGAACATGGACACAAGCTTTCACCAAATATACACTAAACAAATATATTGTAAAACCTAATAAATTATCCAAATAAAGACATATTAAGTTCAAATAAATCTTCAAGTCAAAGATATACATGTGTGCAAGTTAAAATAAAAGTAAAGACATTTTTTGCAAACAATTAGTGAGAAATCTTAATTTTTGGTAATAAAAGGTAGACAGCTAGACAGTTGTAGACAAAAAAAAAAGGAAAAAAATGCAATCATTAACAATCTGATGCAAGTATGTCAAACTGTAGACCAACAAAGATTTATCTTTACAAGAATAACATTATTTTCACTTCTGAGTATTATATAGTTCTCTGAATGACTGAATAAATTTAAATATAATAATTACTGAATTGCTTCTCTTTTTCATCATTCCTGATACAATTATAAGAGCCTGATAACTCAAAGATAAAGGTTCATTTACTGTAAATGCCCTGGAGTTTTTCTTGGTTGTCCAAGACTTGGTGGCTGTCTGCTTCTTATTTCCAGGCTGCCCAGTCAGTCTCCTGCCTTTGTATTCTTTGTTTGTGTATAATCAACAGAAAAGCAGTTTAGCTTTTTTTTCCATACTCATGTTTTATTCCAGGTTGATTTCAGTTGCTCCTTAAAAATATAAAACAGAGGGGTAGATAAATATATGTACCAGTAAGCCTAGTCAGATTTATATAAGTAAAGATCAAATAAGGTTGTTAAAAAAACATGTGAAGACTGAGGTATCACATTGCACTTTTATAATCTGAATCCTTAGAATTGGATACAATGTAAAATTAGAAATATAGATTCTCCTGAATGCTTGCGTCTGCCATGTGGGTGGTCAATATTGCAAGTTGGAGTGCACATGTGACTGAAGATTGCATCATCATAGATATAATGTAACTAAAGATAGATCAATTTGCTTCATAAAATAAAAACTAACATCAACTGACTATATATGTGTGAATATTCAGTGAAGATGTTTCATTGATCTAGATCATGAGCTGGACACACACTGCATAATATTATTAATTCTTCGTTGGCCTATTTCCGAGGTGCCTTTAGAATTTCATGGGAATCCATTCATGATTGCATGATATATGCTGTAAAGTAACCAAGCCAACACACAGAACGCAAAAATAACAATGAATATATACCATCCTGGCAGAGGCAAAATGTGACCCATGGGTCATGACTCTCAGCTTACAATCATAGTCTCAGCATGAAGAAACGGAATTAAATCAACAGTGTCAACATGTTCAACATATTAAAATGTGATGCGCCATGTTCAGTGTTACCTTAAAAAAACAGGTGCCATGCAGATATAAGAGGGGAAAATTAACTTTTACCAGTATCTTATATATTATGACATAACAATAACTTAAATGTGAACTTGGGTTATGGACAAAAGGTGTTAAACTGTTTGAATCAAAAGTCCTTTCAAGGTTTAAGTCTTGATACAAAAGTGTGTTTGATACTATATTTTAGCATGCATATTCTGCAAATTAGGCCATTGTGACCAAAATGCAAATGCAGGAAGTAGAAAAAAGTCATTTAAGGCCAGATTTGGTCATATCATTAAGAGTGGTTACTATTTTGAGCATGTTTGATTTATTACAGTCAAGTTTATAATCATGAAAAGGTACTTCAGCCCATAGCTTGCATTAAATTAGTAGACTTTGTGTCTGGTTCAGTGGAACAACTTCCTTTCTGGTAATCAGATGCGGAATTAGAAATTCTTACTGGTTTTGTAACTTAACCAGCTTGATGGCAGGATGAAAAGGTTGCCTGATATCTCACAAACATGAGGCACACAGACTGACAGAGTTTTAAATGTATTTATAGATTATAATCATACTGAGTGTAATAAACTTGCCATGTTTGAAGTTTCATCAGATGTCAGAGGAGGAAAGTCAACTTTTTGCCAGTCATGATCATGTAGATATGGCATTAAAGTGAACTAGTTTTAGATAGCAGTTTAGGTCATAGCCCAAGGTTTATATCTACTGAATTAAGAAATCTCTGGTTTAATGGTAATGATACTAGAAAAAAAAATAGTTAAATTTAGCCTGAAATTTGACACATTAAGTCATGAAGGTATCTAGTGGGTAGAAACATCCAAATGCCAAATACATGTAGTACCCATTTATTCCCAGTGGTTTTGATTTTGATCATATCTGAAAAGTTAACAGGTATTTAATCAGGGAAAACAAGTTTTTACCTGTTGCCCACAGGATTTAGGTCACAAAGATCTTATCGAGGGTTTCATGGATATTTCACAGAACCTGTCTGGATGTACATCATCAATTTTCTTACCCTGATGTTACAATTTTTAACCTTGTTTATCATGAGATAGCTACAGAAAAAGACTGTTGAACTGAATATCAGGGGGTGTTTACATATAAGATCATTATAGAATATCGAATATAAGAAAAAAAGAGGATACCTTGGTGTATGTCCATTAAAAACCTTCGAGTCACAACTGCCATGGCCTTCACTTACATGATCCAAAGACTGCAAATAAAAACAACTGCACTTAGAAACATAGATAATTGACCCTGCATTACCCCTTAAAAAGATATCTGTAAACAGAAATTTTAAGCTTTTATTATTATGTTTTATAAGTTCTGCCCTTTTTATTTCATTTTTGTACATTGAAAATGGTTTTCTAATTGATTCTCTTTTGTGAACTCCTGTGCAGGATGTATATATAAATAAGGCAAGGTTTGAAGGTCAATACAAAATATATAAGTATGGAACTGGAAAGAGATCTAACCTCAGGGGATGTGATCAGATGTGTTCCCATCTTGATAAGCCTAAAAAACAAGTCTGTTCTACAGTATTATATTGACTCCATGGTTTTTATTCAAGGAGAGATTCATGGTAATTAAGGTCATCACGTTCAATATTAGAGTGGTGTTTATCTATAATAATTCCATATTTGGTGAAAAATTAACTTCTCAAGAATCGGTAGATTGAGTATTATGAAAATCGGAATGGGTTAAGTTCAACGAAAGTAAATTATCAGTTTTTAGATCAAAAGGTCAAGGGTCAAAATGACAGGACCCACATTTTGAAAAGGCTCATAAGTATATCGTTAGAGACAAAGTTAGCCGAGTGTCGAGACCCATGGGCCCCTAGTTTATAGTTAACCCATACTTCATTTCAGCAAAAAATAAACAATTACACGGTTCTCAGGCACCCCCTGCGTCCCTTAAAATCAAAAGCGTAAAAAAAATAATACTGACGGCAACCTGCTCGATCTCTACTTCCGCCACTTATAAAAAGGTCGCATTTACTGCAATAATACATTAGCAACATAAAGAGGGAAAATAGTTCAAATATTTAATGGAGGAGATAATTTTTGTCAAATTATATACTCAAAGGAAGGAGGAATCCACGATCTCTTACAGCTGTAATACAGCATATATAGTACTAGGCCTACACGCGTATTTACCACGAAAACAGGGACGGGGTTAGCCGCCGACGGCGACGCAACAATCACTAAAGAAGCAATTGAGAAGTCCATTATTATGGGCTAGGGCCTAGTTTGAGCCAATCTCGTGTATAAATTTGCTGCGCATTTCGTGGACACTTCTGCAAAGTCAGGAAATTGAAGTGTGTGCTTGACAAAATGCTAATTATCAATATGACAGTCGCATTTTCAATTAACAACGTGTGAGCTGATTAAAACGTGCTAGCCATGGTGTAGTATAATTTTTGTTATTTTGTCTGACATGTGACATCTGACCCTTTGACATTGGACCCATGCGCCGATTGGTTGACCTTATCCTTATTTGCATCGCCATCACGTGACTTGTATTTCAGACGTCGTCTCAATTAAGTCGACCTGGTGCAAATACATTGACATACCTTTTACCGGTAGAGTTTTAGATAAAACTTATTCCTGAGCATTGTAATTACGTGTTTCACTAACGAAACTTGTTTATATATGTCAGTCATGCAGGTCATGAATTTTGTATTATCTAACAGCATGAGTACGCTATTCGATCCCGCGCTTGTCTGCCTAACTTCAAAATGACCGTATACGGTGAAGGAAGATACATCAATGAAAAGAAAGGCTAGTTTCATTTTGAAAATACCGGTATGTTGACCGGTGTACAGACAGGTCATTAAAGTATACATGTATTTAATTAGTACATTAGTTTACTTCAGGGGGAGTTTATTAAAAAATTTTTTTCTGCATGCCACGGCAGTTTCAAATAAGACCACGCTCTCACGTAGGCCTAAAATCTATGACACACGAAGACGAGACTCGCATATACGGCACATATTAAAAAAAAATTCACAAGAATTCCGCTTTGGTTAATTATATTTTCAGTTTGCTCCTAACGAACTTTTTTTTTATAAATTATTTTTATTATGCATATCGTTTAGGTATATTCTTGAGAAAAAAACGAACATAAAATGCTCAAAAGTATACTTGGGAAGTAATATAATGTTAATTCACATCAAAAATCGATTTGCTACTTTACAATTAAAAGGTCGAATAAAACTGTTATACTTGCAAATGATTAAACAAACACACGTCTTCATAAATAATACCACATTGCTATGGATACATATGGTATAATGGTGTAAGGGGGTAACCCAGTATAGTCTCATTTTTACTAGCAAAAATATGTTTACTAGCAATATATTTTGACAGATGATAATTTCTCGCACATATGTTCTTGGTGCCGGGATCGGAGTCCTCCACCCGCTACTATACCATTTATTACTGGTACCATGCAACAAATATATATTATATTATTATTATCAGCGTATGTACATGTGTGTCGGTCATCGTTCCGAAGTATAAGGCTTGTATTTTTTTAAAGTTATAACTATTTTGGTAAAGATTTACAGCAGGCAGTGTGTCTCTGAATTAATATCTGCATTCTACATCTGCAGACCCGGTATCGCTACAGTGGGACAGGCTCCGTAAATGAAATTTTCATCTGAATGATAATATGATATCGCCGCCGAGGAGTGAAACGATAACCTTTGTGCTACAAAGGGGGCACACAGCCCCCGTTGAATGATACCATACCCCCGGGGAATTAGGTCGGTCGTCTGGCGTTCAGTAACAGCTCACACATAACGCTTACACCCACATATATATATATATATATATATGTATATATATATATATTTATATATATATATATACATATATTGTGGGTGCGTGTGAGGTTGTGTGTCAGTGTGTGTGAACAGCAGGTTTATTAAATGTGACATGATGCAGAGCCCCGTATATTTTGTCTTGGTGACAAAGTTTACGTCACAGGAAGAATGGCGAATTTGAAATAACCCTTTACACACACACACACACACACACACACACACACACACACATATATATATATATATATATATATATATATATGTCTTGGCTCTATTTTGCTATCAAAATGGATTTTCTTTATATTCAGAGACACTGATACATCGGACGAAACGGTTAAGCGGGAGTGAATTTGACTTACCTCCGATTTTCCAAATGAGATCACATGTTGTCCCGAAACCCTTGGCATTTGGTAATAACTTCTTTTCCTTCCATGTAATCCTCGAAGGCTTATCTTGGTTCTGTTTTTCAGTTCATGTTAATAACATTGCCAGTGATGGGGTCATCATTAATCCACACGTTACACGATCAGCGCGAACAGCTTCATACCGGTCGGCAGTGCGTGTTGACTATCTCTCGCCTCTCAAACTGTGTTTCAAACTGCGCGCCAAACAAAGCTGGGATCAAGTGGCAGAAAATAGGCTGACGTATGGAAACGTCACTGCCTGCTAGTAACTCGCAGCACACTGTGTACACATTGCTTATGTAACGACTGTGAAGTTCGACGGACGTCCGACGTCCATTTTTCGTGAAAATGCTCCGTGAATGCCTGCTCTTCCTCCGCTTTTAGCCGGAAACATATTTCCCTGACCAGCCTTCTGTTCACCGCTTTGCAGTGTATTTCGCTGATCATCGCTGCCCTCAAGGCTTCGTCAAGATCATGTATATCAAACGGTGCCAATACACGCTTTCTAATAGACAAATTTCACTATTAATAATACTAATAATGCGACTATTATTCTTTTTTTTTTTAAATCTGCTTGATATAAAAAATGTTATAAAATTTTAAATACGCTAAACAACCCATCAAGTTCGGTATCAACGGAAAGTACTTTTCACAGGTAGTCGCATGGTATGAATTTTAGAGTGGCACAAGTGAGCGTTTTAGAGAAGTCAAATACGACTTTTATTCAATTTTATTTTAATTTAGCGTGAATTGTAAAGTGTTATAAAATTTTAATTACGCTAAACAACCCATTAAGTATGGTATGAACGGAAAGTACTTTTTACTGGTAGTCACATGGTATGAAATTTAGAGTTGCACAAGTGAGCGTTTTAGAGCAATCAAATACGACTTTAATTTAATTTTATTTTAATTTAGCGTGAATTTTAAAGTGATATAAAATTTTAATTACGCTAAACTACCCATCAAGTTTGGTATCAACGGAAAGTACTTTTAACAGGTAGTCACAAGGTATGAATTTTAGAGTGGCACAAGTGAGCGTTTTAGAGCAGGCGGATACGACTAATATTCAATTTTTTTTCAATTTCGCGTTGATTTTAAAGTGTTATATATATTTAAATACGCTTAACAACTCATTAAGTTTGGTATCAACGGAAAGTACTTTTCACTGGTAGTCACATGGTATAAAAATTAGAGTGGCACAAGTGAGCGTTTTAGAGCAGTGGGATACGACTATTATTCATTTTTTTTAATTTCTCTTGGATTTAAAAGTGTTATATATCTTTAAATACGCTAAACAACCCATCAAGTTTGGTATCAACGGAAAGTACTTTTCACTGGTAGTCCCATGGTATAAAACTTAGAGTGGCACAAGTGAGCGTTTTAGAGCAGCCTGATACGACTATTATTCATTTTTTTTATTTCCCGTGGATTTTAAAGTGCTATATATATATTTAAATACGCTTAACAACTCATCAAGTTTGGTACCAACGGAAAGTATTTTTTACTGGTAGTCACATGGTATAAAAATTAGAGTGGCACAAGTGAGCGTTTTAGAGCAGTGGGATACGACTATTATTCATTTTTTTTAAAATTTCTCTTGGATTTAAAAGTGTTATATATTTTAAAATACGCTAAACAACCCATCAAGTTTGGTATCAACGGAAAGTACTTTTCACTGGTAGTCCCATGGTATAAAACTTAGAGTGGCACAAGTGAGCGTTTTAGAGCAGCCTGATACGACTATTATTCATTTTTTTTTAATTTCCTGTGGATTTTAAAGTGTTATATATATTTAAATACGCTTAACAACTCATCAAGTTTGGTACCAACGGAAAGTACTTTTCACTGGTAGTCACATGGTATAAAAATTAGAGTGGCACAAGTGAGCGTTTTAGAGCAGTCAGATACGACTATTATTCATTTTTTTTAATTTCTCTTGGATTTAAAAGTGTTATATATTTTAAAATACGCTAAACAACCCATCAAGTTTGGTATCAACGGAAAGTACTTTTCACTGGTAGTCCCATGGTATAAAAATTAGAGTGGCACAAGTGAGCGTTTTAGAGCAGCCTGATACGACTATTATTCATTTTTTTTATTTCCCGTGGATTTAAAGTGTTATATATATATTTAAATACGCTTAACAACTCATCAAGTTTGGTACCAACGGAAAGTATTTTTTACTGGTAGTCACCTGGTATAAAAATTAGAGTGGCACAAGTGAGCGTTTTAGAGCAGTGGGATACGACTATTATTCATTTTTTTTAAATTTCTCTTGGATTTAAAAGTGTTATATATTTTAAAATACGCTAAACAACCCATCAAGTTTGGTATCAACGGAAAGTACTTTTCACTGGTAGTCCCATGGTATAAAACTTAGAGTGGCACAAGTGAGCGTTTTAGAGCAGCCTGATACGACTATTATTCATTTTTTTATTTCCCGTGGATTTTAAAGTGTTATATATATATTTAAATACGCTTAACAACTCATCAAGTTTGGTACCAACGGAAAGTATTTTTTACTGGTAGTGACATGGTATAAAAATTAGAGTGGCACAAGTGAGCGTTTTAGAGCAGTGGGATACGACTATTATTCATTTTTTTAAATTTCTCTTGGATTTAAAAGTGTTATATATCTTTAAATACGCTAAACAACCCATCAAGTTTGGTATCCACGGAAAGTACTTTGCACTGGTAGTCCCATGGTATATAAATTAGAGCGGCACAAGGGAGCGTTTTAGAGCGGGCGGATACGACTAATATTCAATTTTTTTTCAATTTCGCGTTGATTTTAAAGTGTTATATATATTTAAATACGTTTAACAACTCATCAAGTTTGGTATCAACGAAAAGTACTTTTCACTGGTAGTCACATGGTATAAAAATTAGAGTGGCACAAGTGAGCGTTTTAGAGGAGTCAGATACGACTATTATTCATTTTTTTTAAATTTCGCGTTGATTTTAAAGTGTTATATATATTTAAATACGCTAAACAACCCATCAAGTTTGGTATCAACGGAAAGTACTTTTCACTGGTGGTCACATGGTATAAAAATCAGAGTGGCACAAGTGACCGTTTAAGAGCAGCCTGATACGACTATTATTCATTTTTTTTTAATTTCCTGTGTATTTTAAAGTGTTATATATATTTAAATACGCTTAACAACTCATCAAGTTTGGTACCAACGGAAAGTACTTTTCACTGGTAGTCACATGGTATAAAAATTAGAGTGGCCCAAGTGAGCGTTTTAGAGCAGTCAGATACGACTATTATTCATTTTTTTTAATTTCTCTTAGATTTAAAAGTGTTATATTTATTTAAATACGCTTAACAACCCATCAAGTTTGGTATCAACGGAAAGTACTTTTCACTGGTAGTCCCATGGTATAAAACTTAGAGTGGCACAAGTGAGCGTTTTAGAGCAGCCTGATACGACTATTATTCATTTTTTTTATTTCCCGTGGATTTTAAAGTGTTATATATATTTAAATACGCTTAACATCTCATTAAGTTTGGTATCAACGGAAAGTACTTTTCACTGGTAGTCACATGGTATAAAAATTAGAGTGGCACAAGTGAGCGTTTTAGAGCAGTCAGATACGACTATTATTCATTTTTTTTTAAATTTCGCGTTGATTTTAAAGTGTTATATATATTTAAATACGTTTAACAACTCATCAAGTTTGGTATCAACGAAAAGTACTTTTCACTGGTAGTCACATGGTATAAAAATTAGAGTGGCACAAGTGAGCGTTTTAGAGCAGTCAGATACGACTATTATTCATTTTTTTTAAATTTTGCGTTGATTTTAAAGTGATATATATATTTAAATACGCTAAACAACCCATCAAGTTTGGTATCAACGGAAAGTACTTTTCACTGGTGGTCACATGGTATAAAAATCAGAGTGGCACAAGTGACCGTTTAAGAGCAGCCTGATACGACTATTATTCATTTTTTTTTTAATTTCCTGTGGATTTTAAAGTGTTATATATATTTAAATACGCTTAACAGCTCATCAAGTTTGGTACCAACGGAAAGTACTTTTCACTGGTAGTCACATGGTATAAAAATTAGAGTGGCACAAGTGAGCGTTTTAGAGCAGTCAGATACGACTATTATTCATTTTTTTTAATTTCTCTTAGATTTAAAAATGTTATATTTATTTAAATACGCTTAACAACCCATCAAGTTTGGTATCAACGGAAAGTACTTTTCACTGGTAGTCCCATGGTATAAAAATTAGAGTGGCACAAGTGAGCGTTTTAGAGCAGGCGGATACGACTAATATTCAATTTCTTTTCAATTTCGCGTTGATTTTAAAGTGTTATATATATTTAAATACGCTAAACAACTCATCAAGTTTGGTATCAACGGAAAGTACTTTTCACTGGTAGTCACATGGTATAAAAATTAGAGTGGCACAAGTGAGCGTTTTAGAGCAGTCAGATACGACTATTATTCATTTTTTTTAATTTTTCTTGGATTTAAAAGTGTTATATATATTTTAAATACGCTAAACAACCCATCAAGTTTGGTATCAACGGAAAGTACTTTTCACTGTTAGCCCCATGGTATAAAAATCAGAGTGGCACAAGTGAGCGTTTTAGAGCAGCCAGATACGACTATTATTCATTTTTTTTTTAATTTCCCGTGGATTTTAAAGTGTTATATATATTTAAAAACGCTTAACAACCCATCAAGTTTGGTATCAACGGAAAGTACTTTGCACTGGTAGTCCCATGGTATATAAATAAGAGTGGCACAAGTGAGCGTTTTAGAGCAGGCGGATACGACTAATATTCATTTTTTTTTCAATTTCGCGTTGATTTTAAAGTGTTATATATATTTAAATACGCTTAACAACTCATCAAGTTTGGTATCAACGGAAAGTACTTTTCACTGGTAGTCACATGGTATAAAAATTAGAGTGGCACAAGTGAGCGTTTTAGAGCAGTCAGATACGACTATTATTCATTTTTTTTAATTTCTCTTAGATTTAAAAGTGTTATATTTATTTAAATACGCTTAACAACCCATCAAGTTTGGTTTCAACGGAAAGTACTTTTCACTGGAAGTCCCATGGTATAAAACTTAGAGTGGCACAAGTGAGCGTTTTAGAGCAGGCGGATACGACTAATATTCAATTTCTTTTCAATTTCGCGTTGATTTTAAAGTGTTATATATATTTAAATACGCTAAACAACTCATCAAGTTTGGTTTCAACGGAAAGTACTTTTCACTGGAAGTCCCATGGTATAAAACTTAGAGTGGCACAAGTGAGCGTTTTAGAGCAGCCTGATACGACTATTATTCATTTTTTTTATTTCCCGTGGATTTTAAAGTGTTATATATATATTTAAATACGCTTAACAACTCATCAAGTTTGGTACCAACGAAAAGTATTTTTTACTGGTAGTCACATGGTATAAAAATTAGAGTGGCACAAGTGAGCGTTTTAGAGCAGTGGGATACGACTATTATTCATTTTTTTAAATTTCTCTTGGATTTAAAAGTGTTATATATCTTTAAATACGCTAAACAACCCATCAAGTTTGGTATCAACGGAAAGTACTTTGCACTGGTAGTCCCATGGTATATAAATTAGAGTGGCACAAGTGAGCGTTTTAGAGCGGGCGGATACGACTAATATTCAATTTTTTTTCAATTTCGCGTTGATTTTAAAGTGTTATATATATTTAAATACGTTTAACAACTCATCAAGTTTGGTATCAACGAAAAGTACTTTTCACTGGTAGTCACATGGTATAAAAATTAGAGTGGCACAAGTGAGCGTTTTAGAGCAGTCAGATACGACTATTATTCATTTTTTTAAATTTTGCGTTGATTTTAAAGTGATATATATATTTAAATACGCTAAACAACCCATCAAGTTTGGTATCAACGGAAAGTACTTTTCACTGGTGGTCACATGGTATAAAAATCAGAGTGGCACAAGTGACCGTTTAAGAGCAGCCTGATACGACTATTATTCATTTTTTTTTTAATTTCCTGTGGATTTTAAAGTGTTATATATATTTAAATACGCTTAACAGCTCATCAAGTTTGGTACCAACGGAAAGTACTTTTCACTGGTAGTCACATGGTATAAAAATTAGAGTGGCACAAGTGAGCGTTTTAGAGCAGTCAGATACGACTATTATTCATTTTTTTTAATTTCTCTTAGATTTAAAAATGTTATATTTATTTAAATACGCTTAACAACCCATCAAGTTTGGTATCAACGGAAAGTACTTTTCACTGGTAGTCCCATGGTATAAAAATTAGAGTGGCACAAGTGAGCGTTTTAGAGCAGGCGGATACGACTAATATTCAATTTCTTTTCAATTTCGCGTTGATTTTAAAGTGTTATATATATTTAAATACGCTAAACAACTCATCAAGTTTGGTATCAACGGAAAGTACTTTTCACTGGTAGTCACATGGTATAAAAATTAGAGTGGCACAAGTGAGCGTTTTAGAGCAGTCAGATACGACTATTATTCATTTTTTTAAATTTTTCTTGGATTTAAAAGTGTTATATATATTTTAAATACGCTAAACAACCCATCAAGTTTGGTATCAACGGAAAGTACTTTTCACTGGTAGCCCCATGGTATAAAAATCAGAGTGGCACAAGTGAGCGTTTTAGAGCAGCCAGATACGACTATTATTCATTTTTTTTTTAATTTCCCGTGGATTTTAAAGTGTTATATATATTTAAAAACGCTTAACAACCCATCAAGTTTGGTATCAACGGAAAGTACTTTGCACTGGTAGTCCCATGGTATATAAATAAGAGTGGCACAAGTGAGCGTTTTAGAGCAGGCGGATACGACTAATATTCATTTTTTTTTCAATTTCGCGTTGATTTTAAAGTGTTATATATATTTAAATACGCTTAACAACTCATCAAGTTTGGTATCAACGGAAAGTACTTTTCACTGGTAGTCACATGGTATAAAAATTAGAGTGGCACAAGTGAGCGTTTTAGAGCAGTCAGATACGACTATTATTCATTTTTTTTAATTTCTCTTAGATTTAAAAGTGTTATATTTATTTAAATACGCTTAACAACCCATCAAGTTTGGTTTCAACGGAAAGTACTTTTCACTGGAAGTCCCATGGTATAAAACTTAGAGTGGCACAAGTGAGCGTTTTAGAGCAGGCGGATACGACTAATATTCAATTTCTTTTCAATTTCGCGTTGATTTTAAAGTGTTATATATATTTAAATACGCTTAACAACTCATCAAGTTTGGTATCAACGGAAAGTACTTTTCAATGGTAGTCACATGGTATAAAAATTAGAGTGGCACAAGTGAGCGTTTTAGAGCAGTCAGATACGACTATTATTCATTTTTTTTAATTTCTCTTAGATTTAAAAGTGTTATATATATTTAAATACGCTTAACAACCCATCAAGTTTGGTATCAACGGAAAGTACTTTTCACTGGTAGTCCCATGGTATAAAAATTAGAGTGGCACAAGTGAGCGTTTTAGAGCAGGCGGATACGACTAATATTCAATTTCTTTTCAATTTCCTGTGGATTTTAAAGTGTTATATATATTTAAATACGCTTAACAACTCATCAAGTTTGGTACCAACGGAAAGTACTTTTCACTGGTAGTCACATGATATAAAAATTAGAGTGGCACAAGTGAGCGTTTTAGAGCAGGGGGATACGACTATTATTCATTTTTTTTTCAATTTCGCGTTGATTTTAAAGTGTTGTATATATTTAAATACGCTAAACAACCCATCAAGTTTGGTATCAACGGAAAGGACTTTTTACTGGTATTCACATGGTATGAATTTTAGAGTGGCACAAGTGAGTGTTTTAGAGCAGTCATATACGACTATTATTCAATTTTATTTTAATTTAGCGTGAATTTTAAAGTGATATAAAATTTTAATTACGCTAAACAACCCATCAAGTTTGGTATCAACGGAAAGAACTTTTCACTGGTAGTCTTATGGTATGAATTTGAGAGTGGCACAAGTGAGCGTTTTAGAGCAGTCAAGTACGACTTTTATTCAAATTTTTTTTTATTTAGCGTGAATTTTAAAGTATTATACATCTTTAAATACGCTAAACAACCCATCAAGTTTGGTATCAACGGAAAGGACTTTTTACTGGTATTCACATGGTATGAATTTTAGAGTGGCACAAGTGTGCGTTTCAGAGCAGTCAGATACGACTATTATTCATTTTTTTTAAATTTAGCGTGAATTTTAAAGTGTTATTTATCTTTCAATACGCTAAACAACCCATCACGTTTGGTATAAACGGAAAGAACTTTTTACTGGTAGTCACATGGTATGAATTTTAGAGTGGCACAAGAGACCGTTTTAGAGCAGTCAGGTACGACTATTATTCAATTTTATTTTAATTTAGCGTGAATTTTAAAGTGTTATAAAATTTTAATTACGCTAAACAACCCATCACGTTTGGTATCAACGGAAATGACTTTTTAGTGGTATTCACAGGGTATGATTTTTAGAGTGGCACAAGTGAGCGTTTTAGAGCAGTCAGATACGACTATTATTCATTTTTTTTAACTCAAGTGACCGTTTAAGAGCAGTCAAGTACGACTTTTATTCAATTTTTACCAAACTTGATGAGTTGTTAAGCGTATTTAAATATATATACAACACTTTAAAATCAACGCGAAATTGAAAAAAGATTGAATATTAGTCGTATCCGCCTGCTCTAAAACGCTCACTTGTGCCACTCTAATTTTTATACCATGGGACTACCAGTGAAAAGTACTTTCCGTTGATACCAAACTTGATGGGTTGTTTAGCGTATTTTAAAATATATAACACTTTTAAATCCAAGAGAAATTTAAAAAAAATGAATAATAGTCGTATCTGACTGCTCTAAAACGCTCACTTGTGCCACTCTAATTTTTATACCATGTGACTACCAGTGAAAAGCACTTTCCGTTGATACCAAACTTAATGAGTTGTTAAGCGTATTTAAATATATATAACACTTTAAAATCAACGCGAAATTGAAAAAAAAATGAATATTAGTCGTATCCCCCTGCTCTAAAACGCTCACTTGTGCCACTATAATTTTTATATCATGTGACTACCAGTGAAAAGTACTTTCCGTTGGTACCAAACTTGATGAGTTGTTAAGCGTATTTAAATATATATAACACTTTAAAATCCACAGGAAATTAAAAAAAAAAAAAGAATAATAGTCGTATCAGGCTGCTCTTAAACGGTCACTTGTGCCACTCTGATTTTTATACCATGGGACTACCAGTGAAAAGTACTTTCCGTTTATACCAAACTTGATGGGTTGTTAAGCGTATTTAAATATATATAACATTTTTAAATCTAGGAGAAATTTAAAAAAAAATGAATAATAGTCGTATCTGACTGCTCTAAAACGCTCACTTGTGCCACTCTAATTTTTATACCATGTGACTACCATTGAAAAGTACTTTCCGTTGATACCAAACTTGATGAGTTGTTTAGCGTATTTAAATATATATAACACTTTAAAATCAACGCGAAATTGAAAAGAAATTGAATATTAGTCGTATCCGCCTGCTCTAAAACGCTCACTTGTGCCACTCTAATTTTTATACCATGGGACTACCAGTGAAAAGTACTTTCCGTTGATACCAAACTTGATGGGTTGTTAAGCGTATTTAAATATATATAACAATTTTTAATCTAAGAGAAATTTAAAAAAAAATGAATAATAGTCGTATCTGACTGCTCTAAAACGCTCACTTGTGCCACTCTAATTTTTATACCATGTGACTACCAGTAAAAAGTACTTTCCGTTGATACCAAACTTGATGAGTTGTTAAGCGTATTTAAATATATATATAACACTTTAAAATCCACGGGAAATAAAAAAAAATGAATAATAGTCGTATCAGGCTGCTCTAAAACGCTCACTTGTGCCACTCTAATTTTTATACCATGGGACTACCAGTGAAAAGTACTTTCCGTTGATACCAAACTTGATGGGTTGTTTAGCGTATTTTAAAATATATAACACTTTTAAATTCAAGAGAAATTTTAAAAAAATGAATAATAGTCGTATCTGACTGCTCTAAAACGCTCACTTGTGCCACTCTAATTTTTATACCATGTGACTACCAGTGAAAAGTACTTTCCGTTGATACCAAACTTAATGAGTTGTTAAGCGTATTTAAATATATATAACACTTTAAAATCAACGCGAAATTGAAAAAAAAAAATGAATATTAGTCGTATCCCCCTGCTCTAATACGCTCACTTGTGCCACTCTAATTTTTATATCATGTGACTACCAGTGAAAAGTACTTTCCGTTGGTACCAAACTTGATGAGTTGTTAAGCGTATTTAAATATATATAACACTTTAAAATCCACAGGAAATTAAAAAAAAAAAAATGAATAATAGTCGTATCAGGCTGCTCTTAAACGGTCACTTGTGCCACTCTGATTTTTATACAATGGGACTACCAGTGAAAAGTACTTTCCGTTGATACCAAACTTGATGGGTTGTTAAGCGTATTTAAATATATATAACACTTTTAAAGTAAGAGAAATTAAAAAAAAAAATGAATAATAGTCGTATCTGACTGCTCTAAAACGCTCACTTGTGCCACTCTAATTTTTATACCATGTGATTACCATTGAAAAGTACTTTCCGTTGATACCAAACTTGATGAGTTGTTAAGCGTATTTAAATATATATAACACTTTAAAATCAACGCGAAATTGAAAACAAATTGAATATTAGTCGTATCCGCCTGCTCTAAAACGCTCACTTGTGCCACTCTAATTTATATACCACGGGACTACCAGTGCAAAGTACTTTCCGTTGATACCAAACTTGATGGGTTGTTAAGCGTTTTTAAATATATATAACACTTTAAAATCCACGGGAAATTAAAAAAAATGAATAATAGTCGTATCAGGCTGCTCTAAAACGCTCACTTGTGCCACTCTGATTTTTATACCATGGGGCTACCAGTGAAAAGTACTTTCCGTTGATACCAAACTTGATGGGTTGTTTAGCGTATTTAAATATATATAACACTTTTAAATCCAAGAGAAATTAAAAAAAATGAATAATAGTCGTATCTGACTGCTCTAAAACGCTCACTTGTGCCACTCTAATTTTTATACCATGTGACTACCAGTGAAAAGTACTTTCCGTTGATACCAAACGTGATGGGTTGTTAAGCGTATTTAAAGATTAATAACACTTTAAAATTCACGCTAAATTAAAAAAAAAATGAATAATAGTCGTATCTGACTGCTCTAAAACGCATACTTGTGCCACTCTAAAATTCATACCATGTGAATACCAGTGAAAAGTACTTTCCGTTGATACCAAACTTGATGGGTTGTCAAGCGTATTTAAATATATATAACACTTTTAAATCTAAGAGAAATTAAAAAAAATGAATAATAGTCGTATCTGACTGCTCTAAACCGCTCACTTGTGCCACTCTAATTTATATACCATGGGTCTACCAGTGCAAAGTACTTTCCGTTGATACCAAACTTGATGAGTTGTTAAGCGTATTTAAATATATATAACACTTTAAAATCAACGCGAAATTGAAAAGAAATTGAATATTAGTCGTATCCGCCTGCTCTAAAACGCTCACTTGTGCCACTCTAATTTATATACCACGGGACTACCAGTGCAAAGTACTTTCCGTTGATACCAAACTTGATGGGTTGTTAAGCGTTTTAAAATATATATAACACTTTAAAATCCACGGGAAATTAAAAAAAATTGAATAATAGTCGTATCAGGCTGCTGTAAAACACTCACTTGTGCCACTCTGATTTTTATACCATGGGGCTACCAGTGAAAATTACTTTCCGTTGATACCAAACTTGATGGGTTGTTTAGCGTATTTAAATATATATAACACTTTTAAATCCTAGAGAAATTAAAAAAAAATGAATAATAGTCGTATCAGGCTGCTCTAAAACGCTCACTTGTGCCACTCTGATTTTTATACCATGGGGCTACCAGTGAAAATTACTTTCCGTTGATACCAAACTTGATGGGTTGTTTAGCGTATTTAAATATATATAACACTTTTAAATCCAAGAGAAATTAAAAAAAAATGAATAATAGTCGTATCTGACTGCTCTAAAACACTCACTTGTGCCACTCTAATTTTTATACCATGTGACTACCAGTGAAAAGTACTTTCCGTTGATACCAAACTTGATGAGTTGTTTAGCGTATTTAAATATATATAACACTTTAAAATCAACGCGAAATTGAAAAGAAATTGAATATTAGTCGTATCCGCCTGCTCTAAAACGCTCACTTGTGCCACTCTAATTTTTATACCATGGGACTACCAGTGAAAAGTACTTTCCGTTGATACCAAACTTGATGGGTTGTTAAGCGTATTTAAATATATATAACACTTTTTAATCTAAGAGAAATTAAAAAAAATGAATAATAGTCGTATCTGACTGCTCTAAAACGCTCACTTGTGCCACTCTAATTTTTATACCCTGTGACTACCAGTAAAAAGTACTTTCCGTTGGTACCAAACTTGATGAGTTGTTAAGCGTATTTAAATATATATAACACTTTAAAATCCACAGGAAATTAAAAAAAAAATGAATAATAGTCGTATCAGGCTGCTCTTAAACGGTCACTTGTGCCACTCTGATTTTTATACCATGTGACCACCAGTGAAAAGTACTTTCCGTTGATACCAAACTTGATGGGTTGTTTAGCGTATTTAAATATATATAACACTTTAAAATCAACGCGAAATTTAAAAAAATGAATAATAGTCGTATCTGACTGCTCTAAAACGCTCACTTGTGCCACTCTAATTTTTATACCATGTGACTATCAGTGAAAAGTACTTTTCGTTGATACCAAACTTGATGAATTGTTAAGCGTATTAAAATATATATAACACTTTAAAATCAACGCGAAATTTAAAAAAATGAATAATAGTCGTATTTGACTGCTCTAAAACGCTCACTTGTGCCACTCTAATTTTTATACCATGGGACTACCAGTGAAAAATACTTTCCGTTGGTACCAAACTTGATGAGTTGTTAAGCGTATTTAAATATATATAACACTTTAAAATCCACGGGAAATAAAAAAAATGAATAATAGTCGTCTCAGGCTGCTCTAAAACGCTCACTTGTGCCACTCTAATTTATATACCATGGGACTACCAGTGCAAAGTACTTTCCGTTGATACCAAACTTGATGGGTTGTTTAGCGTATTTAAAGATATATAACACTTTTAAATCCAAGAGAAATTTAAAAAAATGAATAATAGTCGTATTTGACTGCTCTAAAACGCTCACTTGTGCCACTCTAATTTTTATACCATGTGACTACCAGTAAAAAATACTTTCCGTTGATACCAAACTTGATGAGTTGTTAAGCGTATTTAAATATATATAACACTTTAAAATCCACGGGAAATAAAAAAAATGAATAATAGTCGTCTCAGGCTGCTCTAAAACGCTCACTTGTGCCACTCTAATTTATATACCATGGGACTACCAGTGCAAAGTACTTTCCGTTGATACCAAACTTGATGGGTTGTTTAGCGTATTTAAAGATATATAACACTTTTAAATCCAAGAGAAATTTAAAAAAATGAATAATAGTCGTATCCCACTGCTCTAAAACGCTCACTTGTGCCACTCTAATTTTTATACCATGTGACTACCAGTAAAAAATACTTTCCGTTGATACCAAACTTGATGAGTTGTTAAGCGTATTTAAATATATATAACACTTTAAAATCCACGGGAAATAAAAAAAATGAATAATAGTCGTCTCAGGCTGCTCTAAAACGCTCACTTGTGCCACTCTAATTTATATACCATGGGACTACCAGTGCAAAGTACTTTCCGTTGATACCAAACTTGATGGGTTGTTTAGCGTATTTAAAGATATATAACACTTTTAAATCCAAGAGAAATTTAAAAAAATGAATAATAGTCGTATCCCACTGCTCTAAAACGCTCACTTGTGCCACTCTAATTTTTATACCATGTGACTACCAGTAAAAAATACTTTCCGTTGATACCAAACTTGATGAGTTGTTAAGCGTATTTAAATATATATAACACTTTAAAATCCACGGGAAATAAAAAAAAATGAATAATAGTCGTATCAGGCTGCTCTAAAACGCTCACTTGTGCCACTCTAATTTTTATACCATGGGACTACCAGTGCAAAGTACTTTCCGTTGATACCAAACTTGATGGGTTGTTTAGCGTATTTAAAGATATATAACACTTTTAAATCCAAGAGAAATTAAAAAAAATGAATAATAGTCGTATCCCACTGCTCTAAAACGCTCACTTGTGCCACTCTAATTTTTATACCATGTGACTACCAGTAAAAAATACTTTCCGTTGATACCAAACTTGATGAGTTGTTAAGCGTATTTAAATATATATATAACACTTTAAAATCCACGGGAAATAAAAAAAAATGAATAATAGTCGTATCAGGCTGCTCTAAAACGCTCACTTGTGCCACTCTAATTTTTATACCATGGGACTACCAGTGAAAAGTACTTTCCGTTGATACCAAACTTGATGGGTTGTTTAGCGTATTTTAAAATATATAACACTTTTAAATTCAAGAGAAATTTTAAAAAAATGAATAATAGTCGTATCTGACTGCTCTAAAACGCTCACTTGTGCCACTCTAATTTTTATACCATGTGACTACCAGTGAAAAGTACTTTCCGTTGATACCAAACTTAATGAGTTGTTAAGCGTATTTAAATATATATAACACTTTAAAATCAACGCGAAATTGAAAAAAAAATGAATATTAGTCGTATCCCCCTGCTCTAAAACGCTCACTTGTGCCACTCTAATTTTTATATCATGTGACTACCAGTGAAAAGTGCTTTCCGTTGTTACCAAACTTGATGAGTTGTTAAGCGTATTTAAATATATATATAACACTTTAAAATCCACGGGAAATAAAAAAAATGAATAATAGTCGTCTCACGCTGCTCTAAAACGCTCACTTGTGCCACTCTAATTTATATACCATGCGACTACCTGTGAAAAGTACTTTCCGTTGATACCAAACTTGATGGGTTGTTTAGCGTATTTAAAGATATATAACACTTTTAAATCCAAGAGAAATTTAAAAAAATGAATAATAGTCGTATCCCACTGCTCTAAAACGCTCACTTGTGCCACTCTAATTTTTATACCATGTGACTACCAGTAAAAAAATACTTTCCGTTGATACCAAACTTGATGAGTTGTTAAGCGTATTTAAATATATATAACACTTTAAAATCCACGGGAAATAAAAAAAATGAATAATAGTCGTCTCAGGCTGCTCTAAAACGCTCACTTGTGCCACTCTAATTTATATACCATGGGACTACCAGTGCAAAGTACTTTCCGTTGATACCAAACTTGATGGGTTGTTTAGCGTATTTAAAGATATATAACACTTTTAAATCCAAGAGAAATTTAAAAAAATGAATAATAGTCGTATCCCACTGCTCTAAAACGCTCACTTGTGCCACTCTAATTTTTATACCATGTGACTACCAGTAAAAAATACTTTCCGTTGATACCAAACTTGATGAGTTGTTAAGCGTATTTAAATATATATATAACACTTTAAAATCCACGGGAAATAAAAAAAAATGAATAAAAGTCGTATCAGGCTGCTCTAAAACGCTCACTTGTGCCACTCTAATTTTTATACCATGGGACTACCAGTGAAAAGTACTTTCCGTTGATACCAAACTTGATGGGTTGTTTAGCGTATTTTAAAATATATAACACTTTTAAATTCAAGAGAAATTTAAAAAAAATGAATAATAGTCGTATCTGACTGCTCTAAAACGCTCACTTGTGCCACTCTAATTTTTATACCATGTGACTACCAGTGAAAAGTACTTTCCGTTGATACCAAACTTAATGAGTTGTTAAGCGTATTTAAATATATATAACACTTTAAAATCAACGCGAAATTGAAAAAAAAATGAATATTAGTCGTATCCCCCTGCTCTAAAACGCTCACTTGTGCCACTCTAATTTTTATATCATGTGACTACCAGTGAAAAGTGCTTTCCGTTGTTACCAAACTTGATCAGTTGTTAAGCGTATTTAAATATATATATAACACTTTAAAATCCACGGGAAATAAAAAAAAATGAATATTTGTCGTATCAGGCTGCTCTAAAACGCTCACTTGTGCCACTCTAATTTTTATACCATGGGACTACCAGTGAAAAGTACTTTCCGTTGATACCAAACTTGATGGGTTGTTTAGCGTATTTTAAAATATATAACACTTTTAAATTCAAGAGAAATTTAAAAAAAATGAATATTAGTCGTATCTGACTGCTCTAAAACGCTCACTTGTGCCACTCTAATTTTTATACCATGTGACTACCAGTGAAAAGTACTTTCCGTTGATACCAAACTTAATGAGTTGTTAAGCGTATTTAAATATATATAACACTTTAAAATCCACAGGAAATTAAAAAAAAAAATGAATAATAGTCGTATCAGGCTGCTCTTAAACGGTCACTTGTGCCACTCTGATTTTTATAGCATGTGACCACCAGTGAAAAGTACTTTCCGTTGATACCAAACTTGATGGGTTGTTTAGCGTATTTAAATATATATAACACTTTAAAATCAACGCGAAATTTAAAAAAATGAATAATAGTCGTATCTGACTGCTCTAAAACGCTCACTTGTGCCACTCTAATTTTTATACCATGCGACTATCAGTGAAAAGTACTTTTCGTTGATACCAAACTTGATGAGTTGTTAAGCGTATTTAAATATATATAACACTTTAAAATCAACGCGAAATTTAAAAAAATGAATAATAGTCGTATTTGACTGCTCTAAAACGCTCACTTGTGCCACTCTAATTTTTATACCATGGGACTACCAGTGAAAAATACTTTCCGTTGGTACCAACCTTGATGAGTTGTTAAGCGTATTTAAATATATATAACACTTTAAAATCCACGGGAAATAAAAAAAATGAATAATAGTCGTCTCAGGCTGCTCTAAAACGCTCACTTGTGCCACTCTAATTTATATACCATGGGACTACCAGTGCAAAGTACTTTCCGTTGATACCAAACTTGATGGGTTGTTTAGCGTATTTAAAGATATATAACACTTTTAAATCCAAGAGAAATTAAAAAAAATGAATAATAGTCGTATCCCACTGCTCTAAAACGCTCACTTGTGCCACTCTAATTTTTATACCATGTGACTACCAGTAAAAAATACTTTCCGTTGATACCAAACTTGATGAGTTGTTAAGCGTATTTAAATATATATAACACTTTAAAATCCACGGGAAATAAAAAAAATGAATAATAGTCGTCTCAGGCTGCTCTAAAACGCTCACTTGTGCCACTCTAATTTATATACCATGGGACTACCAGTGCAAAGTACTTTCCGTTGATACCAAACTTGATGGGTTGTTTAGCGTATTTAAAGATATATAACACTTTTAAATCCAAGAGAAATTTAAAAAAATGAATAATAGTCGTATCCCACTGCTCTAAAACGCTCACTTGTGCCACTCTAATTTTTATACCATGTGACTACCAGTAAAAAATACTTTCCGTTGATACCAAACTTGATGAGTTGTTAAGCGTATTTAAATATATATAACACTTTAAAATCCACGGGAAATAAAAAAAAATGAATAATAGTCGTATCAGGCTGCTCTAAAACGCTCACTTGTGCCACTCTAATTTTTATACCATGGGACTACCAGTGAAAAGTACTTTCCGTTGATACCAAACTTGATGGGTTGTTTAGCGTATTTTAAAATATATAACACTTTTAAATTCAAGAGAAATTTAAAAAAAATGAATAATAGTCGTATCTGACTGCTCTAAAACGCTCACTTGTGCCACTCTAATTTTTAGCTCAGCTGACTATAAGTCATCTGAGCTATAGTCGTGGTCCATTGTCCGTCGTCCGTCCGTCTGTCCGTCCGTCCGTCCGTCAGTCCGTCCGTCCGTCCGTCCGTCCGTCCGTCCGTCCGTCCGTCCGTCCGTAGATGTGGCACGTTTTGAAACCGTAAGACCTAGGAATCCAAAATTCGGCATAATGTTAGATGTCCCCAAGATCTCCTACCAAGCCGAAAACTGGGTGTTTGCAACTTCGTTCCTTTGAGAAATTAAGGAAAAACCTCAATTTTTTATTAAAAACCTATTTTCACACTTCAGGACTGCCTAATATCAAAACCACTCATCTGTTTTACCTCATATTTACCTTAAATATTCCTCTATATAGTTCCTATGTACATGCCAGAAATTATGTCTTTATTATTTAATTTAAAAAAGTTATGGGCCCAAACATAATGCATTTTGTAAAAAATCAGAAAAGATATTTGATCACTTAACACAAAAAATGTTAATGCTATGGACCTTTTTCCAGTAATATAACTTTAATTAATCAAAATTAAATTGTATACCCAAAATTAGATGAAAATCTTTTAAATTCTTTAAAATATTAATAAAAATAAAAAATTTGTACCTTAAATTTTGCCCAACTTTGACCATGGCACGTTTATTTCCTGTAAGTACTGTGGATTTAATTTTCACAGCATGTTTTTGTTAGCATTTCAACTGTTAACACCAAAAATTTGAAACCAGTTGATGAAAAATTGTAGATTTTATTCAAGTTTTCATGCACCATGTAACATATTGTTTACATCAAGCTAGTGTTATGCAGTTTGCAAGAGCTCAGCTCCCCAGCTTCAGCTCTTAGTTCCTTAAATTCGGCATACAGTTAGATGTCTCCAAAATGCCCTACCATGCCAAGAATTTGGTCACTAGGACATTCGAGATATTAATGAAAAACTTCATTTTTCCATTAAAAACCCATTGTTACACTTCAAGACTGCCTAATATCAAAACCACTGATCTGACTTTAATCATAAATAATATACATATTTTTCATTCTCTATGCACATGCCAGAATGATGTCAGTACTGTGTAATTGTTTTAAGTTATGGGCCCAAACATAATGCACTTTGTAAAAAATCAAGAAATATATTTACTCCCTTAACAAGAGCATTGCTGAAGCTAGAGATTTTTTTGTCAGGGATGTAACATTATTTAATCAAGATTCAATTGAATACCCAAAATTAGTTCTGAATTTTTCAAATTTTATTTAGTATAAATATAAAATTAGTACCTTAAATTTTGCCCAACTGTGACCATGGCACGTTTGTTTCCCGTGAGCACTGTTGATATAATTTTCATATCATGCACACATAAGCATTTCAGCTTTTTAGTTTAGAAAGCTTAAAGAAATTGGCCAAAAATTGTAGCTTTTATTAATGTTTTTTATGAGACCCTGTCAGACTTTGGCTCTCTCCAGCCCCTCTTGAGTCACCTGTATGTTGACCTTGTTGACCTTTCATCAAATTATGCACGCTTGAGGCGAGGTATACATGGAATCCAGGCAGCTTATGGCAAGCCACAGTTGATCCAGGTGTCCAACCCAACTCATCTAGTAGTTTTAACCAAGAACATAACAAAAAACAATAAATTAATAAATTTTTATTGGTTTTTAATAACAAATTAAAGAAAAGTAGAAAAGGAATTTGTTAGTTTATAATAACAGGAAATTAACTTGCAGTTACTGATGATGTAAGAATCTTGTATCGATGGGTAGAATGTCACATATTCCAAATAACACCATGCAGTCACCTATGGCATTTTTCAGTTCAATTTTAATGATAAAGAAGTAAATCATATTATTCATTACTAATCATTAGGGATCATATGAAGGAAATTAGACAAAGATGCAGTTGATAATATTAATCTAGATTCCTGCTGTGTCTAGTGTGTACATTGATGTGAAATTAGTCCAAAATGAATTTTTTACAGTTATTTTTTAATATAAATAAAAGCCATAAAACCAGGTACTTATGATCATTATTTAAATGTGTGAATTTTGTATATTCTGGATTCTCAACATCATTGTTTGGTGAAAACTGAATAAATTCCAGACATGGTGCAAATACTTTGTAATTGTATTTAAATACAAATATGATTTTGTACTCCATTATAAAATTTCTTGCATAAAGAATGGGAATTCAGGTAAAAATGAAAATATATGAATACTCGTGCAAATACTTTCAAAATGTATTCATGAATGCATTCATGAATATATTCTTTAATATTATTTTAATAATCATATCAGTTATATTTCATTTTGAAAAAATCATATGATTCTCTTATTATTTTTAATAAAAATTATATTTAGGACAATATTTGTATTTTTTTTAATAAATAGTTCAACTCTTATATTATATGTTCTGCTTATAAGTTATATGGCCAAGTCAAAATCTGTGTGACAATAGTACTCCATTTGTTAATAAAATAAATGAAATCAATCCTCTTCCCTGTCTCCAAAGGTACTATCAAAATCATACATAAGCTAAACAACAACAACTCATAATACAGCTTATATTTATTACCACACAAAACCAGCATGTGCCTCATTTCTAAATAATATTTTTTTATCATATATAACAGCTGAGCGTCGTGACCCATAGGTCCCTTGTTATACCATGTGACTACCAGTGAAAAGTACTTTCCGTTGATACCAAACTTAATGAGTTGTTAAGCGTATTTAAATATATATAACACTTTAAAATCAACGCGAAATTGAAAAAAAAATGAATATTAGTCGTATCCCCCTGCTCTAAAACGCTCACTTGTGCCACTCTAATTTTTATATCATGTGACTACCAGTGAAAAGTGCTTTCCGTTGTTACCAAACTTGATGAGTTGTTAAGCGTATTTAAATATATATATAACACTTTAAAATCCACGGGAAATAAAAAAAAATGAATATTAGTCGTATCAGGCTGCTCTAAAACGCTCACTTGTGCCACTCTAATTTTTATACCATGGGACTACCAGTGAAAAGTACTTTCCGTTGATACCAAACTTGATGGGTTGTTTAGCGTATTTTAAAATATATAACACTTTTAAATTCAAGAGAAATTTAAAAAAAATGAATAATAGTCGTATCTGACTGCTCTAAAACGCTCACTTGTGCCACTCTAATTTTTATACCATGTGACTACCAGTGAAAAGTACTTTCCGTTGATACCAAACTTAATGAGTTGTTAAGCGTATTTAAATATATATAACACTTTAAAATCAACATCGAAATTGAAAAAAAAAATGAATATTAGTCGTATCCCCCTGCTCTAAAACGCTCACTTGTGCCACTCTAATTTTTATATCATGTGACTACCAGTGAAAAGTACTTTCCGTTGGTACCAAACTTGATGAGTTGTTAAGCGTATTTAAATATATATAACACTTTAAAATCCACAGGAAATTAAAAAAAAAAAAATGAATAATAGTCGTATCAGGCTGCTCTTAAACGGTCACCTGTGCCACTCTGATTTTTATACCATGGGACTACCAGTGAAAAGTACTTTCCGTTGATACCAAACTTGATGGGTTGTTAAGCGTATTTAAATATATATAACACTTTTAAATCTAAGAGAAATTAAAAAAAAAATGAATAATAGTCGTATCTGACTGCTCTAAAACGCTCACTTGTGCCACTCTAATTTTTATACCATGTGACTACCATTGAAAAGTATTTTCCGTTGATACCAAACTTGATGAGTTGTTAAGCGTATTTAAATATATATAACACTTTAAAATCAACGCGAAATTGAAAAAAAATTGAATATTAGTCGTATCCGCCTGCTCTAAAACGCTCACTTGTGCCACTCTAATTTATATACCACGGGACTACCAGTGCAAAGTACTTTCCGTTGATACCAAACTTGATGGGTTGTTAAGCATATTTAAATATATATAACACTTTAAAATCAACGCGAAATTGAAAAGAAATTGAATATTAGTCGTATCCGCCTGCTCTAAAACGCTCACTTGTGCCACTCTAATTTTTATACCATGGGACTACCAGTGAAAAGTACTTTCCGTTGATACCAAACTTGATGGGTTGTTAAGCGTATTTAAATATATATAACACTTTTAAATCTCAGAGAAATTAAAAAAAAATGAATAATAGTCGTATCTGACTGCTCTAAAACGCTCACTTGTGCCACTCTAATTTTTATACCATGTGACTACCAGTGAAAAGTACTTTCCGTTGGTACCAAACTTGATGGGTTGTTTAGCGTATTTAAATATATATAACACTTTAAAATCAACGCGAAATTGAAAAAAAAATTGAATATTAGTCGTATCCGCCTGCTCTAAAACGCTCACTTGTGCCACTCTAATTTATATACCATGGGACTACCAGTGCAAAGTACTTTCCGTTGATTCCAAACTTGATGAGTTGTTAAGCGTATTTAAATATATATAACACTTTAAAATCAACGCGAAATTGAAAAAAAAATTGAATATTAGTCGTATCCGCCTGCTCTAAAACGCTCACTTGTGCCACTCTAAAATTCGTACCTTGTGACTACCTGTTAAAAGTACTTTCCGTTGATACCAAACTTGATGGGTAGTTTAGCGTAATTAAAATTTTATATCACTTTAAAATTCACGCTAAATTAAAATAAAATTAAATTAGGGTCGTATTTGATTGCTCTAAAACGCTCACTTGTGCAACTCTAAATTTCATACCATGTGACTACCAGTAAAAAGTACTTTCCGTTCATACCATACTTAATGGGTTGTTTAGCGTAATTAAAATTTTATAACACTTTAAAATTCACGCTAAATTGAAATAAAATTGAATAAAAGTCGTATTTGACTTCTCTAAAACGCTCACTTGTGCCACTCTAAAATTCATACCATGCGACTACCTGTGAAAGGTACTTTCCGTTGATACCAAACTTGATGAGTTGTTAAGCGTATTTAAATATATATATAACACTTTAAAATCCACGGGAAATAAAAAAAAATGAATAATAGTCGTATCAGGCTGCTCTAAAACGCTCACTTGTGCCACTCTAATTTTTATACCATGGGACTACCAGTAAAAAATACTTTCCGTTGATACCAAACTTGATGAGTTGTTAAGCGTATTTAAATATATATAACACTTTAAAATCCACGGGAAATAAAAAAAATGAATAATAGTCGTCTCAGGCTGCTCTAAAACGCTCACTTGTGCCACTCTAATTTATATACCATGCGACTACCTGTGAAAAGTACTTTCCGTTGATACCAAACTTGATGGGTTGTTTAGCGTATTTAAAGATATATAACACTTTTAAATCCAAGAGAAATTTAAAAAAATGAATAATAGTCGTATCCCACTGCTCTAAAACGCTCACTTGTGCCACTCTAATTTTTATACCATGTGACTACCAGTAAAAAATACTTTCCGTTGATACCAAACTTGATGAGTTGTTAAGCGTATTTAAATATATATATATAACACATTAAAATCCACGGGAAATAAAAAAAAATGAATAATAGTCGTATCAGGCTGCTCTAAAACGCTCACTTGTGCCACTCTAATTTATATACCATGGGACTACTAGTGAAAAGTACTTTGCGTTGATACCAAACTTGATGGGTTGTTTAGCGTATTTTAAAATATATAACACTTTTAAATCCAAGAGAAATTTAAAAAAAATGAATAATAGTCGTATCTGACTGCTCTAAAACGCTCACTTGTGCCACTCTAATTTTTATACCATGTGACTACCAGTGAAAAGTACTTTCCGTTGATACCAAACTTAATGAGTTGTTAAGCGTATTTAAATATATATAACACTTTAAAATCAACGCGAAATTGAAAAAAAAATGAATATTAGTCGTATCCCCCTGCTCTAAAACGCTCACTTGTGCCACTCTAATTTTTATATCATGTGACTACCAGTGAAAAGTACTTTCCGTTGGTACCAAACTTGATGAGTTGTTAATCGTATTTAAATATATATAACACTTTAAAATCCACAGGAAATTAAAAAAAAAATGAATAATAGTCGTATCAGGCTGCTCTTAAACGGTCACTTGTGCCACTCTGATTTTTATACCATGGGACTACCAGTGAAAAGTACTTTCCGTTGATACCAAACTTGATGGGTTGTTAAGCGTATTTAAATATATATAACACTTTTAAATCTAAGAGAAATTAAAAAAAATGAATAATAGTCGTATCTGACTGCTCTAAAACGCTCACTTGTGCCACTCTAATTTTTATACCATGTGACTACCAGTGAAAAGTACTTTCCGTTGATACCAAACTTGATGAGTTGTTTAGCGTATTTAAATATATATAACACTTTAAAATCAACGCGAAATTGAAAAGAAATTGAATATTAGTCGTATCCGCCTGCTCTAAAACGCTCACTTGTGCCACTCTAATTTTTATACCATGGGACTACCAGTGAAAAGTACTTTCCGTTGATACCAAACTTGATGGGTTGTTAAGCGTATTTAAATATATATAACACTTTTAAATCTCAGAGAAATTTAAAAAAATGAATAATAGTCGTATCTGACTGCTCTAAAACGCTCACTTGTGCCACTCTAATTTTTATACCATGTGACTACCAGTGAAATGTACTTTCCGTTGGTACCAAACTTGATGGGTTGTTTAGCGTATTTAAATATATATAACACTTTAAAATCAACGCAAAATTTAAAAAAATGAATAATAGTCGTATCTGACTGCTCTAAAACGCTCACTTGTGCCACTCTAATTTTTATACCATGTGACTACCAGTGAAGAGTACTTTTCGTTGATACCAAACTTGATGAGTTGTTAAGCGTATTTAAATATATATAACACTTTAAAATCAACGCGAAATTGAAAAAAAATTGAATATTAGTCGTATCCGCCTGCTCTAAAACGCTCACTTGTGCCACTCTAATTTATATACCATGGGACTACCAGTGCAAAGTACTTTCCGTTGATACCAAACTTGATGGGTTGTTAAGCGTTTTTAAATATATATAACACTTTAAAATCCACGGGAAATTAAAAAAAAAATGAATAATAGTCGTATCAGGCTGCTCTAAAACGCTCACTTGTGCCACTCTGATTTTTATACCATGGGACTACCAGTGAAAAGTACTTTCCGTTGATACCAAACTTGATGGGTTGTTAAGCGTATTTAAATATATATAACACTTTAAAATCAACGCGAAATTGAAAAAAAATTGAATATTAGTCGTATCCGCCTGCTCTAAAACGCTCACTTGTGCCACTCTAATTTATATACCATGGGTCTACCAGTGCAAAGTACTTTCCGTTGATACCAAACTTGATGAGTTGTTAAGCGTATTTAAATATATATAACACTTTAAAATCAACGCGAAATTGAAAAAAAATTGAATATTAGTCGTATCCGCCTGCTCTAAAACGCTCACTTGTGCCACTCTAAAATTCATACCATGTGAATACCAGTAAAAAGTACTTTCCGTTGATACCAAACTTGATGGGTAGTTTAGCGTAATTAAAATTTTATATCACTTTAAAATTCACGCTAAATTAAAATAAAATTAAATTAAAGTCGTATTTGATTGCTCTAAAACGCTCACTTGTGCAACTCTAAATTTCATACCATGTGACTACCAGTAAAAAGTACTTTCCGTTCATACCATACTTAATGGGTTGTTTAGCGTAATTAAAATTTTATAACACTTTAAAATTCACGCTAAATTAAAATAAAATTGAAAAAAAGTCGTATTTGACTTCTCTAAAACGCTCACTTGTGCCACTCTAAAATTCATACCATGCGACTACCCGTGAAAAGTACTTTCCGTTGATACCAAACTTGATGGGTTGTTTAGCGTATTTAAAGATAAATAACACTTTAAAATTCACGCTAAATTTAAAAAAAAAATGAATAATAGTCGTATCTGACTGCTCTGAAACGCACACTTGTGCCACTCTAAAATTCATACCATGTGAATACCAGTAAAAAGTCCTTTCCGTTGATACCAAACTTGATGGGTTGTTTAGCGTATTTAAAGATGTATAATACTTTAAAATTCACGCTAAATAAAAAAATTTGAATAAAAGTCGTACTTGACTGCTCTAAAACGCTCACTTGTGCCACTCTAAAATTCATACCATAAGACTACCAGTGAAAAGTTCTTTCCGTTGATACCAAACTTGATGGGTTGTTTAGCGTAATTAAAATTTTATCACTTTAAAATTCACGCTAAATTAAAATAAAATTGAATAATAGTCGTATTTGACTGCTCTAAAACACTCACTTGTGCCACTCTAAAATTCATACCATGTGAATACAAGTAAAAAGTCCTTTCCGTTGATACCAAACTTGATGGGTTGTTTAGCGTATTTAAAGATGTATAATACTTTAAAATTCACGCTAAATTAAAAAAAAATTAATAACAGTCGTACTTGACTGCTCTAAAACGCTCACTTGTGCCACTCTAAAATTCATACCATGTGAATACCAGTAAAAAGTCCTTTCCGTTTATACCAAACGTGATGAGTTGTTAAGCGTATTTAAAGATTAATAACACTTTAAAATTCACGCTAAATTAAAAAAAAACAATGAATAATAGTCGTATCTGACTGCTCTAAAACGCATACTTGTGCCACTCTAAAATTCATACCATGTGAATACCAGTTAAAAGTCCTTTCCGTTGATACCAAACTTGATGGGTTGTTTAGCGTATTTAAAGATGTATAATACTTTAAAATTCACGCTAAATTAAAAAATTTGAATAAAAGTCGTACTTGACTGCTCTAAAACGCTCACTTGTGCCACTCTAAAATTCATACCTTGTGACTACCTGTTAAAAGTACTTTCCGTTGATACCAAACTTGATGGGTAGTTTAGCGTAATTAAAATTTTATATCACTTTAAAATTCACGCTAAATTAAAATAAAATTAAATTAAAGTCGTATTTGATTGCTCTAAAACGCTCACTTGTGCAACTCTAAATTTCATACCATGTGACTACCAGTAAAAAGTACTTTCCGTTCATACCATACTTAATGGGTTGTTTAGCGTAATTAAAATTTTATAACACTTTACAATTCACGCTAAATTAAAATAAAATTGAATAAAAGTCGTATTTGACTTCTCTAAAACGCTCACTTGTGCCACTCTAAAATTCATACCATGCGACTACCTGTGAAAAGTACTTTCCGTTGATACCGAACTTGATGGGTTGTTTAGCGTATTTAAAATTTTATAACATTTTTTATATCAAGCAGATTTAAAAAAAAAAAAGAATAATAGTCGCATTATTAGTATTATTAATAGTGAAATTTGTCTATTAGAAAGCGTGTATTGGCACCGTTTGATATACATGATCTTGACGAAGCCTTGAGGGCAGCGATGATCAGCGAAATACACTGCAAAGCGGTGAACAGAAGGCTGGTCAGGGAAATATGTTTCCGGCTAAAAGCGGAGGAAGAGCAGGCATTCACGGAGCATTTTCACGAAAAATGGACGTCGGACGTCCGTCGAACTTCACAGTCGTGCTTATGTAAGGGATTTCTGTAGTTCAGATGTTTTAGTCAAAACTGAAATTCTGTGCTGCATGGAATAATCTGTTTTAATGTAGTAACCTCTTCAAGAAAAAAAAATTAGAAATGGATCATGCTGTTTTATTCCACAGGTAATGACATACGTTGTTTTAAGATAATTCATTAAAATGAATAGAAGTCTCCTTAAAATAATCATTTAGACCTACTGTCTAAGGTCCATATTGTGCTATAAACTTATACGGATTTGATTTCACTCAGTGAGAACATCCTTTAAAAAATCCGTGTTGGAGAAAACCCGGCTGGTCGAGATTTTTGGCTCCGGCTGAATTTTTTTTTAAAGTAATCTGCAAATTCTCTTTTTTTTGTATGACAGGATTTTGACGTTTTGAGGCAAGCAATCGCTCCCGCGTGCCACCCCCCCCCCCCCCCCCCCCCCCCCGGGAACAAACCTTTAAAAGAAAAGCAAATAATCGCTCTCCTGACATTCTGAGATTTCTTTCATTTTTCGGGTCTGATACGATTGTCTGAAAATCCAGGGTTACGCGGGTACCGGTACTTGAATTAGAAGTGATCATCAGTTGTACTAAAAGCCGTGCCGTTACTTACACTAATCAACCTCCCGGTGTTTTGATAGAAATCATGTTAACAGCTGTACGCCTTGAATGCATGATGGAACAGCCAGACCTGCTGAAAGGGACTTTCACTTGACGAAATTTGGCGTGATTCCCCAGCTGAAACTTGTGTGAATATGTGTGTATTTTGTTATGTTCGATGGCGAAACACGCAGGTCAAATTATAATTAAGATCTTTATACGTTGACCGCAGAATATTCGCATGTGCAAGCCTCAATCGCCCCATGACATCGTTGACCCTTTTCATGATCACGCGGGGCCCGTTTGTCAGGAGTAAAGACCGACGATTTCGGCAGTTTTATGACATTAATTCCCGCCGTTAAACAGCAAGTTGCAAAACATGCAAGACCCGCTTGAAATGCAAGTTTAGTCTCCGTTATCGATCATGTGTGATATTTATTTCCTGACATTAAGCTTGGTAATTTCTGAAACTGACATTTGTCGAACGATTATAAACTGACAATATGCATAGTTATGTACAATACCACGAAAAAATGTACTTTTTGGCGCGGCTTTCTTGTATCTTTATTTAGATTAACAAACGGAGAAACAATTGATTTTTAGAAGTGTTTAGGAATGTCAAAGCAATATTCGTGCGGAACTTGTTAATTGGAGCATATTTTATATTACATTTTATTTATATTATCAGTGACTTTTTTATTGAAAAAAAACAGCACGAACAGAAACTGGCGTCATACCGCCTAAAATTTCGTCAGTTTAATTAAAAAAAAAAATGATTTGGCACATAGGCCATATCAATATGCCGATTTATTAACCATATGAAATATATAACAATTATGTTATGATCATCTGCTTTTGTTGTACTAATTTCTTTTCAGTTTTGTTTGTTAAGACTTTTATTCATGTAAAGGGGCCAACTGAAGTATCCACGGGATTTAGTTTAAATGCCCTTAAAATATTGCATTTCAAAGATATGAATACATATCTAAAGCAATGACTGATAGTGTAGTTATCCCCTGCCCCGGCAGAATTGGGGATATAGTGATCAGCTCCGTCCGTCTGTATGTCTCTTAACAAATTTATGCCACGCGATATCTCAAAAAGTTATACTTGGATCTGCTTCAAATTGTAGTAGCAGGTGCATCTCATGGGTCTCCAGAGAACTGATTAGGTTTTGGTCACACTAAAGAGATTTTTAAATTTTTTATGATTTTTTAAATGGAAAATTTAACATATCATATGCGACATGATTTTCGAAAAGATTTACTCAGTTCTACTTCTAATTGTGGTAGTAGGTGCATCTTATGGGTCTCCAGAGTGATTATTGGATTTTTTTATTTGCCCATTTAGGACAGGACTTATTATGGCATACCTAAAGTCCCTCCGTCCATCCATCTGTCCGTCTGTTAACTTTGTTCTCGCCATGACAACCTACCAGGGCTTTGATGGATTTTCGCGAAACTCATAATAACCACTAAACATTAGATTATCTCACCCGAGTTTGATCATGGGCAATATCCCCGCATATTTAATGAGGTCAGAGGTCACAAGGCTACTTTGTGGTGTTGCCGCGATAAATTTCAGTGCGTATTATGCACGTTTTTGGTGCTTTGGTCATGTATTGTTTTATACAAATTTTTTTTATATATCACATGCAACACTATTTCTCAAAAATGTTGACTGGGATCTACTTCTTATTATAATAGCAGGTGCATCCTGTAAGTCATTTTCCTGTTTTAGCTTCTCTGATTAAGCCTAAACAAACTGTTCTCGGTCAGTTCTGTGACTGTGTCTGTGAGGGTGTGTGGTATGGTGTCTGAACACATTTCTCACAGTCACGTTTGGCAAGGGATACAGTCCTCTTGACATTTTTTAGTTGTATTTGCATTTGAAAAAATCTGAGTATATTTGCATATACATTTAAATTCAGTGACTAATAATTATATATAAAGCATTTGCATTAAAATAAAGAAACATAGCATTTGCATTTAAATGCATCATAAACATTGAGCCCGATTCTGGTATGTATGTGTCATTACAGAATATAGACAAAAACAAAATTTGTAATACATTTGAATATATGTGACCTTTTGCTGTGAACTTTTACAAAAATAAATATTTAAGATCGTCTACCTTGTGATCATTTGAATTGCTTGCATTGAACTTGCATTGCCAGTATTTGAACTTCAATGAACCAAGTAGTTGAATACTAACTCATAATATAAGTCATCATGATTGTATTTGTCATGACATGCACGAGGAGCACATTCAATGCTGAAAATTTCCTAAGTACTGAATGCATAGAGATCTGCCAGTATTTCCATGCTGAAAATTTTCTAAGTCCTGAATGCATAGGGAGATTTGCGAGTATGTCCATGCTGAAAATTTTCTAAGTCCAAACATCTATGGTGAAGCTGTGCAA
The DNA here is from genome assembly GCA_026874595.1 of Sipunculus nudus. NCBI lineage: Eukaryota > Metazoa > Annelida > Sipuncula > Golfingiida > Sipunculidae > Sipunculus > Sipunculus nudus. Next base: position 65,804,652 of record CM049310.1, read on the forward strand.
AAATATTCTAAGTTGTCACTTGTCCTTACTTTTCCATGTGGTTCCATGAATGTCCATGTATATTGAATTTCCTTTCCATGGTTACGTCCATGGAAATTTTCTGTTGTGTACTGAAAAGCATGGAAAGCTCCTCATTTTCCATGGAAATCCATGTTTTTCCATGCGTTCCATGGACAGTTTCCAAGCTGTCCATGGTGCAGCATGGAAAATGTACAGCCGGGGTGGATTTAATTTTCACAGCATGTGCACATAACGATTTAATCTGTTAAAATCAGAAATTTGAAAAAAAAGCTGCAAAATTAGGCTGGTTATCAAATTTTTTTTGGAGGCTCTTGTTGTATTCCCTTACATTGTCAAGCAGTCCACATTGGTCACTGTAGGTTATTCAGTGCAGCTCTCTATGTTCCCCAGGCTGTTGGCATAATGTTATGCAATCCCATCACTAGGGCAAGCCCTCTCTCCACTGAGTTGAGCTTAATCAGTCTGTCTGCAGTTAATACCATACCACAGGGAGCCTTTTTCTCCCCTACCCCATTCTGTTGACAGACCTGTACTATGAACTAGATGAATCTTAAAATTAATATTTTTTTAAACAACGAGCAGTAACAACGGAGACCCCTCCACCCACCCACCCCTTCAATACACAGGACTAATAAACAAGATAAATCTTAAAATTTTAATGTTAAATTAATTCTTTTTGATGAGACTTGGACAATTTTGATTCTTTTAACGAACAAAATTTCAGGAATTTAATCTTAATATTCAAATGTGATAAAATATTAGAATCTAATGTAAGTGCTAACGTACAAGATTAAAGAAGATATAAATACTTTGTAGCATTTCATTCATATCTCTTTAAGTTGGTGGGGCCTGGGTGTGAATAATACTGTTAACTTAGTATTAAAATTAGGAATATTGGTCAAACTTTGTGGGATTAATTTTTAGCGAACCTGTGAGCTTATACAATGGTGTGGCGTCGTCCGGCGGCTGTCGTCCATCGTCCGGCGTCTGTACGTTAACCTATACTATCTTGAAAACGGCAAGAGTTAGCATCAAGAAATTTTATACAAAAAATTAGTCATCTAAAAAACTCTGTCGGATTTTGCTTATTTTTTGGCTAACTGTATTTTCTTAGATTTTATAGGGAAAAAGTTAAAAAAGCTTTGAAAATCTTCTTCTCTGAAAATATTCAGCCAAATCGTCCAATATTTCACAGAAATGATCCCTGGAACAATCTCTCTCAAGTTTGTTTGAATGGTTTAAGTTTGATGATTTTTGGCCAAGTTGCAGCTAATAACTCTGTCCAATAAAGCATACTAAAATTACAATCTTAGAAACGGCTGGAGCTATCATCACCAAATTTAATGCCAATGTTGGTCACATGAGTCATATCTGAAATTGAGGTATGGGTGGCGCCACCTGCATCAGCCTTTTTTGTACGGGGTCATCAGTGCCTGTATCATACTGAGGGCTACAAAAAACCTCTTCTCTGAAACCATATGGCCAAATTGTTTAATATCGCACAGAAATGATCCTAGGGTAGTGCTTTCTGAAGTTTGTTCAAATGGTCTCAGTTCAGTGACTTTTGGCTGAGTTATGGGAAGCTGAATTTAGTCATATGCCGTACCAGCACATTTTAGCTCAGTCGCTACAAAGATCTTCTTCTCAAAAACCACTGGGCTAAATTTTTAAATATCACACATTAATTGTATCCCCAGACAAAGTTGTGGGATACTATGTTTTCATACCGGTTCCGCCGCCGCCACCGCCGCCACATATAAATCTTGTTGGCGCAATAACCAAAAAAATATTTCACGGAACTTTACCAAACTTGGTATATGTATAGATATGGGTAAGAGGACGACGCCTATTTAAAATGAGGTCATGACCTTTACTAGGAGAGTGTCCTTGACCTTGAATAGGTCCAATTTTGGGGAAAATCACACAAATTCTTTAATATCTCAAGAAATCTTGCATGGATTTATCCCAAAATCAAGTTGATGGAAGATCATGGATAGGGTTGTCATGTTCCAGAAAATGGTGGCGCCACCTATTATTCTTTACTTGTTTTCATGCCGTTTAATACCCCCAAAATTGCCACCTTACAGTACTGTGAGCATTATAAGTCAAAAACTAATGGACAGATTTCTTTTATATTATGCATATACATAGGTATGGGTTATGGGATGATGTTTATTTAAATTGGGGTCATGACCTTTCCTATGATAGTGGCCTTGACCTTGAATATTGCCATATATGGTGAAAATCACACACCTCTTATAATATCTCCAGTGTTGATAGCCATATGGATTTCAAACATGACTTATGTATGGCCCACCACTAAAGTAAGAACCCTATAGGTTCTAGGGTCATGAGGTCAAAGGTCAAGGTCACTGGACTGGCATTTTAAAAGATACTGTGGATGCATTTTAAGCCAAACTTTCATCCCAGGTCTTCCATTTTGAATATATAGCTCACTTGCCAATAGTGGATGGTCCATATAAATTTTGGGGTCACAAGGTCAAAGGTCAAGGCCACAGGAGCTATCTGTCCAAAAATTAGTTTCTGGATGATAATTCCTGCTTTTATTGATGTATTGATTTCAAATTTGACTTATATATGTCCCATTGAAAAAGCAAAACTCCAATTGATTTTGGGGTCATGAGGTCAAAGGTCAAGGTCACAGGACACATCTTTAAAAAGATTGTGGATGCATTTTCAGCCAAACAGTTCATCTCAGACCTTTCATCTTGCACATATAAGTCATCTGCCAATAGAGGAAGACCCCTATCACTTTTGAGGTCACAAGGTCAAAGGTGAAGGTCACAGGAGCCATCTGTCCAAAAATTAGTTTCTGGATGATAATTCCTGCTTTTATTGATGTATGGATTTCAAACTTGACTTGTATATGTCCCATTGGAAAAGCAAGACCCAAATTTATTTTGGGGTCATGAGGTCAAAGGTCAAGGTCACAGGACACATCTTTAAAAAGATGTGGATGCATTTTAAGCCAAATTTTCATCCCAGGTCTTCCATCTTGAATATATAGCTCAATTGTCAACAGTGGATAATCCATATAAATTTTGGGGTCACAAGGTCAAAGGTCAAGGCCACAGGAGCTATCTGTCCAAAAATTAGTTTCTGGATGATCATTCCTGCTTTTATTGATGTATGGTTTTCAAACTTGACTTGTATATGTCCCATTGGAAAAGCAAGACCAAAATTGATTTTGGGGTCATGAGGTCAAAGGTCAAGGTCACAGGACACATCTTTAAAAAGATTGTGGATGCATTTTCAGCCAAACAGTTCATCTCAGACCTTTCATCTTGCACATATAAGTCATCTGCCAATAGAGGAAGACCCCTATCAGTTTTGAGGTCACAAGGTCAAAGGTGAAGGTCACAGGAGCCATCTGTCCAAAAATTAGTTTCTGGATGGTAATTCCTGCTTTTATTGATGTATGGATTTCAAACTTGACTTGTATATGTCCCATTGGAAAAGCAAGACCCAAATTTATTTTGGGGTCATGAGGTCAAAGGTCAAGGTCACAGGACACATCTTTAAAAAGATGTGGATGCATTTTAAGCCAAATTTTCATCCCAGGTCTTCCATCTTGAATATATAGCTCACTTGTCAACAGTGGATAATCCATATAAATTTTGGGGTCACAAGGTCAAAGGTCAAGGCCACAGGAGCTATCTGTCCAAAAATTAGTTTCTGGATGATAATTCCTGCTTTTATTGATGTATGGTTTTCAAACTTGACTTGTATATGTCCCATTGGAAAAGCAAGACCAAAATTGATTTTGGGGTCATGAGGTCAAAGGTCAAGGTCACAGGACACATCTTTATAAAGATTGTGGATGCATTTTCAGCCAAATAATTCATCTCAGATCTTTCATCTTGCACATATAGTTCACCTGCTAAGAGTGGAAGACCCCTATCAATTTTGAGGTCACAAGGTCAAAGGTGAAGGTCACAGGAGCCATCTGTCCAAAAATTAGTTTCTGGATGATAATTCCTGCTTTTATTGATGTATGGTTTTCAAACTTGACTTGTATATGTCCCATTGGAAAAGCAAGACCTGAATTGATTTTGGGGTCATGAGGTCAAAGGTCAAGATCACAGGACACATCTTTAAAAAGATGTGGATGCTTTTTCAGCCAAACATTTCATCTCAGATCTTCCATCTTGCACATATAGTTCTCCTGCCAAGAGAGGAAGAAAACTATCAATCTAAGGTCACAAGGTCAAAGGTGAAGGTCACAGGAGCCACCTGTAAAAAAAATTAGTTTCTGGATGATCATTCCTGCTTTATTGATGTATAGATTTCAAACTTGACTTGAATATGTCCCATTGGAAAAGCAAGACCCAAATTGATTTTGGGGTCATGAGGTCAAAGATCAAGGTCACAGGACACATCTTTAAAAAGATCAAGGTCACACAGGACCAACATCTTCAACAAGATTGTGGATTGTTAGATGGAAGAAACAATAAATATGCCAAGTGTCAGTATATGCTGCTAGAAATGGGGGTCTGTTCTTAAAGGGGGGGGGGGCATACTATGTCTGGGGATACTCTGGCACCTGCGGTGCCAAGAAATGTCTAGTTATCCTTAGATGTTGATAATACAAGTTTGCTCAAATGGTTTTGGTTCAGTGATTTTTGGCAAAGTTATGGGAAGCTTAACTTAGCAATTTTGCTGTATTTTCCCATATGAGTTATAACCCTGCAAAACGTTTTTTGACTGAAGCCACTGAGGCCAATTTGTTTAATATTTTACAAGAATTAATTTTGGCTGAATTATAAAGATTGAATTGAGTCATTTTACCATATATGTTAGCTGTGTGAAGCAGATACATCTAGCCTGGCACCAGTTATCAGCATCCGTTACATCTTGCCTCTAGACATTTTGTTTTCAGGGTATCTATCGTTAATATGACAAGAAATTCAATCTCCATAATTCAGCCAAAAATCATTCATGTGGAACCATTAATGACAATTATTATAAGAATTATTGTAGGGATTATTCTTGTAAAATATTTAACAAACTGGCTTCAGTGGCATCAGTCGAAAAACTTTTTGCAGGTTTATAACTCATATAGGAAGATACAGCAAACTTGATATGTTTAGCTTCCTGTACCTCAGCCAAAAAGCACAGAACCAAAACCATTTGAACAAACTTGAATTATCAACATCTGAGAATAATTAATGCATGAGATTTAAGAATTTGGCTCATTGGTTTTTGAGAAGAAGATCTTTGTAGCCACTGAGCTAAAATTCGCTGTAATGGCATATGACTAATTTCAGCTCCCCATAACTTAGCCAAAAGTCACTGAAAAGAGACCATTTGAACAAACTTCAGAAAGCACTACCCTAGGATAATTTCTGTGCGATATTAAACATTTTGGCCATATGGTTTCAGAGAAGAAGATTTTTGTAGCCCTCAGTGTGATACAGGCACTGATGACCCCATACAAAAAAGGTCGATGCAGGTGGTGCCACCAATACCTCAATTTCAGAAATGACCTATGTGCCAACATTGGCATAAAATTTGGTGCACACCTTTCTTTTACGCAGAACGATATTAATGTGGAGATTTTATCATTCACAGCTGACATGTCTTGTATTAAAAATTGCTGTGCATTTAATTTATCACATAATATATTAGTGCAATTAATTTACATAACGTTCACCTATTTTACATGTTTATTTGGAATAAAAACGACTTTAAAAAAAAAACATTCTTTATTCCCGATTCGTTACGGAGATTGTATATTATTGACTCGTCACTCACATTGTCATCATGGGTCGGTTTCAAACATGTACGGCTGTAAATTTTCGCTGCCCAGTATCCTTGTATCTTTACTTGAATGATCACTAATGTTGTCGTACCTTGAAGAGTCAAAATCGACTGTTGAATCCGTGATGGATTTGAAACTTTCAGAAAGAACATTGTTACAAAAACGAGTGGCCATTGTATATACACAGGGTGACTGCCATAGTAAGCCTGCAGTTCCTGAGCTGACGTCACAACTTTGCCTGCACTTGAGAACCCGAGCGGCTCTGTAGCACTGACCCTGTGGCGAGTAGCCACATATTTGCCTAATTGCTCATTAATCAAGCTCAGTCAGCACAGGTCACCAGTGGTATGTCACTTTAATAGGGGTAAGATGCACTCTACACAAATGGGGTATATTTCACTGGTCATGTCCTTAAAAAGGCATAAAAACAAGAAAAGGATAATAGGTGGCCACCAGTTTCCGGTATATCACAAGGCTAACCAAGATCTTCTGTCACCTTGATTTTTGGACCAGTCCATGCAAGCTTACTTGAGATATTTAAGAATTTGTGTTATTTTCAGCAAAAATTGACCTATTCAAGGTCAAGGGCACTCTCCTAGCATAGGTCATGACCCCATTTTAAATAGGCTTCATCCCCTTACCTATATCTATACAAATGTAAAGTTTGAAAAAGATCAGTGACATATTTTTTGAGTTATCCCACTCACAAGGTTTTTCTGCGGCGGCGGCGGCGGCGGCAGGACCGTCGTGAAACCATAGTATCCCTACTTTGTCTTGGGATACAATGAAAGTATTTGAATACCAGTGCAAATACTTTCAAAATGTATTCATGAATGCATTCATTAATATATTCTATAATATTATTTTAAAAATCATTTCAGTTATATTTTATTTAAAAAAAAATAAGATTCTCTTATTATTTTTAATAAAAATTTTATCTGGCACAATATTTGTTATTAAATTTTAATAAATAGTTAAACTCTTATATTATATGTTCTGCTTATAAGTTATATGGCCAAGTCAAAATCTCTGTGACAATAGCAAGAAAGTTTTTTTTAAAGCTTTTAAAAAATTTAGATTTATTATTTAAGTTATTCATCATACCAGGCAATTTTACAATCATGGATATTCAGCTCTCTGTGGCTATTTAAAGACAACTGTACGTGGATTATAAATTATTGGTATCCCTACTCAACTTAATTCAAGAATTTTGCCATCAATGAGATATATCTGTATTTTAATTTTGCATCAAGTATGCATCTGTAATAATTTACCATATATTCCTGATTTCTTTTTTATAAAAAGTCAGCTGAAAAGCATATTATATTTGGAAAAATAATTTTAAATTTATTTCAAGTAGTGACCACTTTTGTGTACAGATGACAGCTATTGGTTTACTACTGGCAGATTGCCAGTGCCTTGATGTTGGCCTTTAGTCAAGATGATATCAGCTCTATAAATAGTTTTGGCACAGTGCCAGGATTGGAAGAAGTGCAGCCAGGTATAGGTCAAGAGTTCACTCATTGCAGTAGCTGCATTCTATTTATAGCTTTGCAAGACTGCTCACTGCATCATATTTGGCACCAAAGTTCAGCCTGAATCTATTTATAGCTTTGGCAGACTGCCAACTGTGTCAGATTATGCAACAGGTCAAGAGTTCACTCAGTGCAGCCAGGTACAGGTCAAAAGTTCACTCAGTCTAGCCAGGTGCAGGTCAAGAGTTCACTCAGTGCAGTAGCTTGAGGCAGCAATTTGTCACAGGTCACTCGGGGGCAACTGCCTTACTCACCCAAGCCTTGTCAGCCCAGTGCATCAAACTCTGGGGAAGTTTGATGTATTGGACTTATATTTTGACCTGTCTATGCGTCTTTGATGGTATTCTCCTTTACAAGACAGGTGGTACCACCTACATTGACTTTTGCAGTGTATGCGCCTGCTTATTTCTACAGAGGAATTTCATACATCAGCCTAAAATTAGGCATGTTTATACATATTGGGTAGCTTTATAATGTACAAGACTGGTGGTGCCACCTACAATAATATTTGCACAGTGTATGTCCCTGCTTATTTCACAGGAGGGGTTTCACATATCAGTCTGACATTGGGCATATTTATATATCTCTTCGTTGTATATAAGACTGGTGGTGCCAGCTACAACCATTGTATCCGCCAAAACAGAGTTTTGCGGATATTATGTTTTCAGTTGGACACAGACGCTGCCGTCATCACCGCATAGGTTTCCGGTGAACTCCGCCATAACCACTGGGCAGAATTTTTTAAAATTCAGAATTATGTTCGGTCACATGTGAACTGCTGCGCCCTCATTTTTGGTCTGACCTTTCCTCTCTGCCCAGTATCCATTTGTGCGTCTTTTTCCACACATAAACCCACATATCTCGGGAACCGTTTGACCGATGAGACTAAAGGTTTTGCATAAAATGAAGCCCTTGGAAAGCTTTATAACATACACTAAAAATGGTGGTGCCACCTGCAACCATTTTTGCACAGCGTCCATCTGTTCATCTGCCTTGGGATAAAAACACCCATATCTCTACATTGGTTGGACTTATCCATCTGAAATATTGCATGTGTATACATCCTGGACAGCTTTCTTGATTTTATGACAGGTGGCGTCACCTACATTCACGTTTAGGCTGCAGACATCCAAGCTCGTATCTCAGGAACCATTTGACCAGTTGGGCCAAAATTTTGCATGTGAATAGATCTCCCATAGTTCTTTATCATACGAGAAACTGGTGGTGCAATCTGCAACCATTTTTGCACAGCATCCATCTGTTCATCTGCCTTTGGATAAAATCACTCATATCTCAGCTATGTTTGACTTATCCACCTGACATTTTGCAGGTTTATACATCCGTGACAGCTTTCTTGATTTTATGACAGGTGGCGCCACCTACATTCAAATTTATGCTGCAGACATCCAAGCTCATATCTCAGAAACCATTTGACCGATTTGGCAAAAATTTTGCATGTTTATAGATCTCACATAGATCTTTATCACACTCAAAACTGGTGGAGCCACTTGCAATTATGTATACGCTGCAGACATTCAGGCTTATATCTCAAGCGTGGTTTGACATATCCCCCTGAAGTTTGTGTATTTTGTGTATAGATCTCACATAGCTCTTAATCATACACAAAATTTGTGGTGCCACCTGCCACCATTTTTGCACAGCGTCCGTCTGTTTGTCTGCCGTGGGCTAAAATCACTCATTTCTCAGTTGTGGTTTGACTTATCTGCCTAAAATTTTGCATGTTTATACATCTTGGATAGCTTTCTCTATTTTGTGGCAGGTGGCACCACCTACATTTATGTATACACTGCACACATTCAGGCTTATGTATTAGGACTGGTTTGACATATCCCCCTGAAATTTTGCATGTGTATAGCTCTCACATATCTCATAATCATACACAAAATTGGTGGTGCCACCTGCCACCATTTTTGCACAGTGTCCATCTGTTTGTCTGCCATGGGCTAAAATCACTCATATCTCATTATTGGTTTGACTTATCTGCCTAAAATTTTGCATGTTTATACATCTTTCACAGATTTTTGGATTTTGTAGTAGGTGGCACAACCTACATACACATTTTGGCTGCAGACATCCAGGCTATTATACAACACACCTCACTCTATTTCCCCTTGCCACTCAATCCATGCCTCACTTCACCTTTCCCACTCTGATTTTGGAGGATACATGTAGTCGCTTGTTGACTACCCATATTCTAGTTTTTGTGTTGTGTGCACCCATGCCAGAATTGCAGCAGTGATGTTTGTTTAATTGTTTCTTGTTCTAAGTGTTTAGTACTTGCATTGTTCATATACATGTTACACATGTTCTTGAAAAGTAATGGTCTAGCATTGAAGCATTATACCTGGTGTAATCTCTTTGCACAGGTTCGCATTAGGCCTGTAGGCCTTGTTCATATTTTTATGTTTCTGATAATAAAATAAAACATCATTGTGAAGAGTTTTGATCGATTTTTTTTCAACATTTCAGGTGTTTATATATCACATGATTGAAAAATTGAACAAGATGTGTCATCATCAGGGTTTATTAGTTCTGGAATAAAATCTGCAAACAAAGAGACATATATGAATAATGATTTTTATGAATGTATTTTTACAATTTTAGGTCTTCTATGAATTAACATTGCAAAAAACAAATGTTGCCAATTTTAATCATGTTTTAGTTTATTACACAGAAGTCTAGTAAATTACCGTATATTTTAAAATATACATAAAAATCGCTCTAAGAAAGAATTTAAGAAAGGCTTTTTCCAGTTTAATCTGCCTTGGAGCCTTTGTGCATCACATGATGTTCTTATTTTGGTGTAAAAGTTTAATTCTTAAATCAAATTCTTCAGCGGAACTTGTATAAATACAATGAACTAATCCTTTTATTCATGCAGAATTGAACACAAAGACATGTTTTGTAAAAAAAAATGCTATGTCAATTCTTGGTATAGTCATACTTGCATTATTTTATAGGCGCACTTCAAAATAAAAATATATCCAGATATTTATTCGTTTAATTATGACATGAATGATTTCTATATGAAATCCATATGTTAATATGAGTGCCTGGGGATTTCCTTTCACTGTTATTGGAAGTAAGACATACTTTTGGTAAGTTATCTAGAGGCGTACTTCGATTTTAGCACGCGACTATTTACAACTTAAAAGCAATGGAGAAACAGTGGATTGCTTAAAATCGGCAAAAATCGCTGAACATCACCGGTAGGCCTACATATCAAAGTTATATATTTATAATAGTATTGGATTTCTTAAATACACAAAAAAGTTATTTCCCAAAAATGTACCTGGCAGCCAGATTTTAATATATATATTTTTACATAATTTGTACGAGGGGGTTCAATTTTTATTGTTTTTATTTTAAGGCATGCTCGCAGGATGTTATAGAGGTGTACTTTTGTGTTAAGTACGCGACTAAATACAACTAACAAGCTATGGGAAACAGTGGATTGCTTTTAAACTGGTAATATAATTTTAATTAACTATCCGAATTTCGTTAAGATTGTAATCAATTCTTCATTCTAACATAAAGTAGATGTTGCCTGTGTGATAATACGCTGACAATGGCTCGATTTTAACGTAGTGTGAAGGCTAAGCACAAAACGGAACGAGCTAATGGCCCCTCCCAGCTTTCTCGCCTCACACAACCAAAGTTGACCCATTTCTTCAAACGTTCTGGCTGGCTCAAAGGAAACCTGTGTAAACTTACACTATCACGGTTTGTGTTACTGCAGCCACCCGCTACACAACTATTTGGCATTATTTTAACTATTAACGATCGAACACAATACAGGAAACAGTACACCTCTTGTCATGAATTCTCACATGTGGCTTTGTTATGACCGACTGCCGTTCCTGAGCTGACATCATTCCGAATATTCATGAGGCACTGAACCAATCATTGCCGAACGCGGACAGGGTAAAACCAAGCATCTTAGAGCTCTTATTAGACGTGGTTTTAATTACTTTAGACCGGTAGTAACGACTACACACAGAGCCAAAAGTTACAAAAACAATTCATTTACAGGATAATATGATCAAATTGCAATTTTAATTACGCTGGTCATGTCCTTTAATACCCCCATAATTGCCACTTGACAGTACTGTAAGCATTATAAGTTTAAAAACTAATGGACAGATTTCTTTCAGATTATGCACATGTAGAGAGATGGGTTATGGGATGAGGTCTGTTTACATTTGGGTCATGACCTTTACCATGAGAGTGGCCTTGACCTTTAATGTGTCCATATTTGGTGAAAATCACACACCTCATGATATCTCCAGTGTTGATAGCCATATGGATTTCAAACGTGACTTATGTATGGCCCACCACTAAAGTAAGAACCCTATAGGTTCTAGGGTCATGAGGTCAAAGGTCAAGGTCACTGGACTGGCATTTTAAAAGATACTGTGGATGCATTTAAAGCCAAACTTTCATCCCAGGTCTTCCATCTTGAATATATAATTCACTTGCCAATAGTGGATGATCCATATCAATTTTGGGGTCACAAGGTCCAAAGGTCAAGGCCACAGGAGCTATCTATCAAAAATTAGTTTCTGGATGATAATTCAATTGATTTCAAACTTTACTTATATATGTCCCATTGAAAAAGCAAGACTCCAATTGATTTTGGGGTCATGAGGTCAAAGGTCAAGGTCACAGGACATCTTTAAAAAGATTGTGGATGCATTATCAGCCAAACATTTCATCTCAGACCTTTCATCTTGCACATATAGTTCATCTGATAATAGAGGAAGACCCCTATCAATTTTGAGGTCACAAGGTCAAAGGTGAAGGTCACAGGAGCCATCTGTCCAAAAATTAGTTTCTGGATGATAGTTCCTGCTTTTATTCATGTATGGATTTCAAACTTGACTTGTATATGTCCCATTGGAAAAGCAAGACCCAAATTGATTTTGGGGGTCATGAGGTCAAAGGTCAAGGTCACAGGAGGCCAAGAGAGTGACCTTGACCTTGAATAGGTCCATTTCTGCTGAAAATTACACAAACTCTTAAATATCTCAAGATCGTTTGCATGAATTGGTCCCAAAATCAAGGTGACAGAAGATCTTGGATAGCCTTGTGATGTGCCAAAAGGTCAAGGTCACAGGACAAACATCTTCAAAAAGATAGTGGATAGATAGAGGGAAGAAACAATAATTGCTTGCCAAGTGTCAGTATATGCTGCTAAAAATGGGGGCCTATTCTTAAAGGGGGGGGGGGCTACTATGTCTGGGGATACTCTGGCACCTGCGGTGCAAAGAAATGTCTAGTTTTTAACTGAATTCCCATTCTTATGCAAGAAATTTTATAATGGAGTATTCATTCATATTTGTATTCAAATACATTTGCAAAGTATTAGCACCATGTCTGGTATTTATTCAGTTTTAGCCAAACAAAGATGTTGAGAATCCAGAATATGAAGAAAGGACCCATGGGTCACGACGCCCAAGTTAAGTTTGAAATTTTTGCAAATGCAAAATATGAAAATATTGTAATGTTTTTCATTTATATAAGCATATGAGAAGCTAAGAGGAAAGGGGCCCTCCACTTGGTTATAGTAAAGTTCTAAATATATGATTGCAAACAAATACTGAACAAGACTGTCATGAAGAAAAACAGTAAAAGTTTTGAGATGCTGTGATGCATATGAAAAATTTACAGATGGACAGGCAAGTGGACAGAATGGACTAATACCTTTATTTCACTTTCAAGGGAATAATGCATTTAAGTTTATATTAAGGTTGGGACAGTTACCGGTATATGGTATTATCACGATATCTGACAGCTACGGATATCATACCGTCAACTTTCCTATTATTGCGATACCACAATATCAATTTTTGTTCACGATTTTGGTTCACAAGCAAGCCCTTGAGGTTCAAAATAAATTTATTTCAAAGAATCACATTTATTTTTATAAACCACATGTATCTGAATAAACGAGTGGGGGTTGAACCGTGTGCTTACAGACTTCGGGAGTAGTCGGAAATGTCAGCGTGTGGGTGGAACCGTGTGCTTACAGACTTGGGAGTAGTCGGAAATGTCCGGAAGTAGCAGGATGAATCAGAGAGGACAAAAGCTTGAGAATTATAGAAGATAAAACATTACAATGAAAGAGCAATAAATACACATATTTATGCTTTTATTGCATGGAACGAAAATGTCAACATAAAAGTGTCACAACTGAATCAAACATTCCATACGGGTGCATATTTTGGGATGGTATATTTAGCAATGATTGGTATGACACGCTCTCCGAAAAAATTCGCAGGGATTCTCCGGCTTTTGTGTAGCCATAGGAAACTGATGGAAAGTTCTGACAAGCGTGATTCGACGATGGGGGCAGGACTTCCCGCACCTCAAGCTTGCACACCTGCAGGACCTTGATGCAACTTACATCACTTATTGAGTCATTCTGTGGTTCTGGCACAATAGGTATAAATTATATTAATACTTAATCCCTTGTATAAAGTCAAGACTTTAAAGGTGGTTGTTATAAATATCATTATTGATGACTTATTAATGCCATTATATATAATTAAAAAATATTGCGTTATCACGATATATCGAGATAAAATTTGAATAATTATCATGATATCAAAAACCATATCATCCCAACACTAATTTATATATAAGCCTATTTTTTTTAGCATATCCCCTTTTTCCATTAATAATTTTTATCGGAATCATTTTTTTTTATTTACAAGTTTTATAAATTTGTAATAAAAAACTGAAAATATGAATTAAAATATGAGAATTCTAAATTGCAATCATAATATATCCAGATTGTAGCTCATATTGGGTCATATTATGCATACACATATATTTTATTATTTTTAAATCAGAGGAATTTGATATATCAGCCTGAAATTGGGCATATATATATACATACCGAATAGGTTTGTCATATACAAGACTGGTGGTGCCACCTACAATAATTTTTGCACAGTGTGTGTGTCCCTGCTTATTTTCAGGAGGGGTTTGATATATCAGTCTGAAATTGGGCATATGTTTATATCTCTGATAGCTTTGTTGTGTACAAACTGGTGGTGCCACCTACAATCATTTGTGTGTTGTGTGCACCTATGCCAGAATTTCAGCAGTGATGTTTGTGTAATTGTTTCTTATTCAAAATATTTAGTACTTGCATGGTTCATATACATGAGAAGTAATGGTCCAGCATTGAAACATTATGCTTGGTGTATTTCCCAATGCACAGGTTCGCATTAGGCCTGTAGGCCTTGTTGATCATGGAGTGCTTCATCAGTTCCTGTATGTTACGAGATGATAAGTTACGAGTTCACTATGTCACGGGTCCAATATTTTATGTGTACACATGCCAGTGTGCTACGTCACACTTTTGTGCTTGTTGTCTAGTAAAGCGTTGTTCACAGCCGCACGTGTTGTTGAAACATGGTGCCAGAAGTGTGATGTAAACTGCGCCTGCAATCCGCTAAATCTAGTTAATTAGCCTAGATCGTGGATTATTTTGCAACAAACTGTCGCAATGGCCGCGTCAGCAGTACCAGTTCCCGCAGCGATGTCTGTGAAGGGTGACCTTAGCGATAATTGGGACTTTTTCCGTTCACAGTGGAATAATTATGAAATTGCCACAGAGCTCGTCAAGAAGCAGCACGAGATTAGGATTGCAACCTTGCTTAGTGTCATGGGCAAAGACTGTTATCGCATATACAGACACCTCGATATGGAGGATGATGATCGAAAGGATATCAACAAAATCCTAGATGTTTTGGAAAGACATTTCCGCCCGCAAAAGAACGTCATATTCGAAAGGTATGTGTTCAATACTGCCGATCAAGGAGGTAATGAAAGTTTTGATGATTACATTAACAGACTGCGCCACTTAGCCTCCACTTGTGATTTTGGTGCACTTCATGACGATATGATTAGGGATAGAATTGTAATAGGCACCAATGATGAATCTGTTCGTTCTAAGCTCTTAAGAACCAGTGAACTGACACTAAAAACAGCCATAGAAACTTGTCGTGCTAGTGAAATTGCCAAGAAACAGCTTACACAGATGACCAACAATGCTGAACAACATGACAGTGTTCATTATGCAGAACAAAGCAAGCATAAGAGCAGATTTAAGCAATGGAGAAAATCAGAACCACAGGCACAGACCAAACGTTTTGAAACAAAGTCATGTAAATATTGTGGTAGCAAACACAAAGCAGGGAAGGATGAATGCCCAGCTTATAGACAGAAATGTGCTGCCTGTGGCAGGTTTAATCACTTTGCAAAAGTGTGTCAACAAACCAAACGACGATGGAGACCAACTGCTAAACATAAACAGGCAATAGTGCATCAAGTTAATGACACTGAGGACAGTGAATCAAGCAGTTCAGATGATTCAGTATTAAAGATAACCCATACTATAAGCTCAGTTTCTGATAGAGGCAAACAGTTGATGGTGACACTAGCTATGCAAATAGATGGTGCAAAGGACACTGGTCAAGATTTACTGTGTCAAATGGATACCGGTTCAACATGTAACCTGATATGTTTTCGTGACTACTGCGGAATAGCTCAAGATGGTGACCCACCAATGGACAAAAGCAGAGCTAGACTTAGACTGTATGACGGATCATACATGAATCCACTTGGACAGAGTCAGATTAAATGTACCTGTGGTGATCATACACAAACACTGGAGTTCCAGATAGTGAAAGGTACTCAGAGTCCACTATTGTCTGCAGATGCTTGTGAATGCCTGGGACTTTTAACTGTAAATGTACCAATAGACAGTGTCAGCCACATTTCTGATAGAAAACATGAGCCATTAAAGTCTGATCGCATATTCAAAGATTATGGTGATGTGTTCCATGGGCTAGGACTGTTTCCGGGTGAGCTACACCTTGAAATTGACAAATCTGTTCAACCAGTTCAGCAACAACCCAGACGGGTGCCAGTTCCACTTAAAGCAGAGTTGAAGAAAAAGCTTGATGACTTAGAAAGTGATGGTGTAATCTCAAAGGTTACCACTCCGACGGACTGGATTAGCAATATGGTCGCTGTCAGAAAAGCTTCAGGAAAGTTGAGGATCTGTATAGACCCCAGAAATTTGAATAAGGCATTAAAGCGTCCCCACTACCCTATGCCGACAATTGAGGACATACTTCCTAATCTGTCCAAAGCAAAAGTGTTCTCCGTACTTGATGCCAAGGACGGCTATTGGCACATCAAACTAGACGAGGAAAGCAGTTATGCAACCACTTTCTGGACTCCCTTTGGTAGATATCGCTGGATGAGGATGCCAATGGGAATCAAACCAGCATCAGAGGAATATCAGAGACGACAAAGTGAACATATTGTCGGTCTGCCAGGATGTGGTGTCATACACGACGACATATGTGTTTGGGGTTCAGGAGATACAGTAGAAGAAGCCATAGCGGACCATGACTCCAATCTTATAGGCCTACTTGAACGTGCCAGACAAGTTGGCTTAAAGTTCAATAAGAAAAAGATGCGTCTGCGTATGACAGCAGTTCCATACATTGGACATTTATTGACATCTGAAGGGCTCAAACCCGATCCAGAAAAGATCAAAGCTATCACCGAAATGAAACGCCCAGAGAATGTACAGGCTGTGCAGAGGTTCCTGGGATTTGTTAACTATCTGTCAAAGTTCCTACCACGGCTTTCTGAGGTTTGTGAACCGTTAAGACGGCTCACTGACAAAGACTCTCTGTGGATGTGGCAAAGCCACCAAGAGCAAGCGTTCCTCTCGATTAAGAAACTTGTAACGGAACATCCTGTTTTGCGGTATTATGATGTGAGTGTACCGGTCACGATCCAGTGTGATGCTAGTGAAGTTGGCCTGGGTGCTACCTTACTACAGGAGGGCCAACCAGTGGCCTATGCATCACGATCGTTATCTCAAACTGAGCAACGATACGCTCAGATCGAAAAAGAGTGCTTAGCTATCGTCTTCGCATGTGAGCGATTCAACCAGTACATCCATGGTAAAGACGTTGTACATGTGGAATCCGACCACAAACCGTTGGAGAGCATATTCCAGAAGTCGATATTAACAGCACCGAAGCGACTTCAACGAATGATGCTCCGCCTCCAGAAGTACACGCTTGCTGTTCGTTTCAAGAAAGGCAAAGAGATGTACATTGCAGATTGTCTATCTAGAGCAGCCCTGCCTCAGAGATCTGTAGACGCAGAAACTCTGGATTACCAGATCTTTGAAATGGTCACAGAGCAAATACATGACCAACAAATAGAACAGGTAAATCAAGCAGAATATTTACGTGTGTCTGACACAAGACTGAAACAGATACAAGATTGTACTAAGAAAGACAATCAGCTACAAACTCTGAAGGATGTTGTTCTCTCTGGATGGCCAAATGACATAAACCACACACCACAGAACATCAGAGAGTATTGGTCATACAGAGATGAGATATCTGTCCAGAATGGAGTTCTCTACAAGGGTATGAGAGTAATCATTCCCAAGATTATGCGTCCAGAAATGCTTACTCGCATACACGCCAGTCACCTTGGTGTTGAATCTTGCTTACGTAAAGCTCGTGATGTCATCTACTGGCCTGGCATGAACAGTGAGGTAAAAGATCATGTAAGCAAATGCTCTACATGCAATGAATATCAGGCTAAACAACAGAAGGAGCCACTGATGACATATGCAATACCAGAACATCCCTGGAGTATGGTAGGAGTCGACCTGTTTACCTTAAAGGGAAACGATTTTGTCATTGTGGTCGATTACTACTCAGATTTCTGGGAATACCAAGAACTAGCAGAAACAAGTGCTACTTCTGTGATTGACTTCTTAAAAGAACAGTTCTGCCGACATGGAATTCCTGATAATGTTGTCTCAGACAACGGCCCACAATTTGATTCGCGAGAATTCAAAGAGTTTTCCATGGAATGGGAATTCACTCACAAAACTTCCTCGCCGTATCATAGTCAATCCAATGGAAAGACTGAAGCTGCAGTAAAGATAGCTAAGAAACTTCTTAAGAAAGCGGTCAAACACAACCAAGACCCACTGATAGCAGTCCTAAACTGGCGAAACACTCCTACAGAAGGAATGAATAGCAGTCCTGTGCAACGTTTATTTTCTCGTCGGACTAGGACACTGCTTCCTACTAACGCGCAACTGTTAAAACCAACCGTTGCAAGAGATGTCATAGAAAACATCAAACTCCGTCGCCAGAAGGCAAAACTACATTATGACAGAAATGCTAGACCACTACCAGAACTTTTGTATGGTCAGCCAGTTCGTGTGCAACCACTCCCAGGTGATAGAGACAAGAGATGGCAATCAGGTATATGTTTACAACAAGTTGCTCCTCGTTCTTACCTTGTGAATGTAAATGGCAGAATCTACAGACATAACAGACGGTTTATCAGGCCATCTCACGAAACCACAACTATACCAGACCAAGATACCGAAATGCATCAAACAGGTGAGCAGCCTAACAATGATTCAGACACGCATATAACCAATCCTGCACAAAACGTCAGTGCTGATGACTCGCTGGCTCAAACACGCACAACACCGAATGATGTTATACCAGTTAATTCTCAGGATAATGGAGACAATACTACAACAACTGATGGTGCGCTGGTGGACAACAGACGCCGAACCAGGACCAGAGTGATCAAGCCACCTGCCAGATATACCAAAGATTTTGTGCCCAGTTAAGATTATCATTATCTAAGAACTTTGTAAGCTTTATTTAATGATCAGATTCAAGTAATTACATTCATTCATTTTATGCTCACAGAATGATAACAAGTGATTAAGAACTCAGCATCCTATATATGGTAACATTAACAATAGTTAATCGCAAGACATTACAGCAGAGTGCAACTACATAACATTGCAAATTATTTCCAGAGACTGCAAATTCGTATTTGTATGCTGCTACCAAGCAACAGTCGTGCGATTATTATTTCTTAAGTTAGAGTAACTTTGCGTGCTAGGTATCTCCCACATAATATCTGTTGGACTGATTACCAAGAACTCTTTTCTTTTCTTCAAAGAAAGGGAGATGTTACGAGATGATAAGTTACGAGTTCACTATGTCACGGGTCCAATATTTTATGTGTACACATGCCAGTGTGCTACGTCACACTTTTGTGCTTGTTGTCTAGTAAAGCGTTGTTCACAGCCGCACGTGTTGTTGAAACACTGTAGACACTTGTGGCTAACCCCCCTCCCCATGAGGCATGTTGTTTTCAGTGCCATCTTCTGTCATCGTCTTCCTCATCTGTAGGATATCTTGTAAACGCCTTAACTTTTCAAGGTCTGCATATTTTCCGCCAAAATTTGAAACACTCAATTGTTCATACGGAGGAGTTTGAAAACCAGTGACCTTGGCCTTCATATTCAAGGTAAAATCTGCCGAAATGTGAAATTTTTGTGAACCCCATAACTTTTGAGGTATTCCACATTTTTCCCTCAAATTTGGTACACATATTGTTCCTGCCAGGCTCTTGAAAAATTTTGAAAACAGGTGACCTTGATCATAATCTTCAAGTTCTATTCTGCCAAAATGTAAAATTTTTTTAACCCTATAACTTTTTAAGTATTAAATATTTTGTCCTCAAATTTGGTACAGCAATTGTTCCTACTAAAATCAAGAACAAGTTAAAAAAACTGACTTTGACCTTCTTCTTCAAGATCAAATCTGCAGCAATATGACATTTTTGAGAACCCCATAACTTTTGAAGTTTTCCACATTTTGTCCTCAAGTTTGTTACACCAATTGTTCCTACCATGTTCTCTGACAAGTTCAAAACCTGGTGACCTTGACCTTTCTCTTCAATGTAAAAATTCCCAAAATGTAACATTTTTATTAACCCATAACTTTTGTAGTATTTCCAGTTTTGTCCTCAAATTTGGAACAACAATTGTTACTACTAAGCTCTCAGACGAGTTTGAAACCTGGTGACCTTGACAAGGATCTTCAAGGTCAAATCAGTGGAATTATAGTTATTGTCTTGTGGACGAGATAACTTTTGAAGGGCTGCATATTTTCCTACAAAATTTGAAACACTCATTGTTCCTACCAAAATCTTGGACAAGATAGAAATCCTGGGACCTTGAACCTTTATCTTCAAGGTCAAAACATATGCAATTCTAGGCTTATTGTTACCCCAATAACTCTATAAGTACTGAAGATTTTTCTTCAAATTTGTCACACCAGTTTTTTCTGCCAAAATGTTATCAGAGTTCGAAAGCAGTGACCTTGACCTTCAAAGTCTAATCTGCTGAGATCTAGGTTCATTGTTTTGAGATACTGCATATTTTACCCCTTATGTTTTGGGATGAACCATAGGAGGGAGACATATATCTGTTTATGTCTATTTTTGAGAACTTTAAATGAAGCAGTTGTCCATTAACAGGGCACAAATCATGAGTGTTGGACCTAGAATCTTCTAACTGATATCTTTAGAGTTCCATGAAAAATATCCTTGGAAAATTGAAATTAGGTCATGGTTAACTGTATTTTGTAAATTAGGGGAGAAAACATGAGCACCAAATGAAACAGGTGGGACACAAATTGTATCCATTTGGCCTAAAATCCTCATACATAACTTTCAGAGAGGTCCCTTAAAATCTCCTTGGAAACCTGATATGGGTTTCACTCTGACCCATTTTTTTACAAGCTGTGTGAAAGAACTTGATTTTAACACTAAATTAGTCAGCATATATGATTTTGACTCTGGGATTCTTTTTCCCATTGTTCAAGGCTCCTTGAATTCATGGCCTATGGGCCACTTGTTTTCAGTTTTTAGCTCAGCTGACTATAAGTCATCTGAGCTATAGTGGTGGTCCATTGTCCGTCGTCCGTCCGTCTGTCCGTCCGTCCGTCCGTCCGTAGATGTGGCACGTTTTGAAACCGTAAGACCTAGGAATCCAAAATTCGGCATAATGTTAGATGTCCCCAAGATCTCCTACCAAGCCGAAAACTGGGTCTTTGCGACTTCGTTCCTTTGAGAAATTAAGGAAAAACCTCAATTTTTTATTAAAAACCTATTTTCACACTTCAGGACTGCCTAATATCAAAACGACTCATCTGTTTTTCCTCATATTTACCATAAATATTCTTCTATATACTTCCTATGTACATGCCAGAAATTATGTCTGTATTATATAATTTAAAAAAGTTATGAGCCCAAACATAATGCATTTTGTAAAAAATCAGGAAAGATATTTGATCACTTAACACAAAACATGTTAAAGCTATGGACTTTTTTTCCAGTAATATAACTTTAATTAATCAAAATTAAATTGTATACCCAAAATTTTTTAAAATATTAACAAAAATAAAAAATTGGTACCTTAAATTTAGCCCAGCTTTGACCATGGCACATTTTTTTCCTGTAAGTACTGTGGATTTAATTTTCATAGCATGTTTTTGTTAGCATTTTGTCTGTTAACACCAAAAATTTGAAACCAGTTGTTCAAAAACTGTAGATTTTATTCAAGTTTTCAAACACCATGGAACATATTGTTTACATCAAGCTAGTGTTATGCAGTTTGCAAGAGCTCAGCTCCCCAGCTTCAGCTCTCAGTTCCTAAAATTTGGCATACAATTAGATGTCTCCAAAATCCCTAACCATGCCAAGAATTTGGTCACTAGGACTTAATACCTTCGAGATATTAATGAAAAACTTCATTTTTCCATTAAAAACCCATTGTTACACTTCAAGACTGCCTAATATCAAAACAACTGATCTGACTTTAATCATATATAATATACATATTTTTCTATACATTCTCTATGCACATGCCAGATATGATGTCAGTATTGCGTAACTGTTTTAAGTTATGGGCGCAAACATAATGCACTTTGTAAAAAATCAAGAAATAATTTACTCCCTTAACAAGGAGATTGCTGAAGCTAGAGATTTTTTTGTCAGGGATGTAACATTATTTAATCAAGATTCAATTGAATACCCAAAATTAGTTCTGAATTTTTCAGATTTTATAAGTTATTAGTAAATATATAAAATTAGTACCTTATATTTTGCTCAACTTTGACCATGGCACATTTGTTTCCTGTGAGCACTGTTGATATAATTTTCATGTCATGCACACATAAGGATTTCAGCTTTTTAGTTTAGAAAGCTGAAAGAAATTGGCCAAAAATTGTAGCTTTTGTTAATGTTTCTATGAGACCATGTCAGACTTTGGCCCTCTCCAGCCCCTCTTGAGTCACCTGTATGTTGACCTTGTTGAACTTTCAGCAAATTATGCATGCTTGACGCGAGGCATAAACTGGGGCTCCAGGCAGCTTATTATATAATGGCCAGCCACAGTTGATCCAGGTGTCCAACCCAACTCATCTAGTAGTTTTAACCAACAATAAACAATAAATTAATAAATTTGTGTTGGTTTTTAATAACAAATTAAAGAAAAATAGAAAAGGAATTTGTTAGTTTATAATAACAGGAAATTAACTTGCAGTTACTGATGATATAAGAATCTTGTATCGATGGATAGAATGTCATGTATTCCAAATAACACCATGCAGTCACCTATGGTATTTTTCAGTTCAATTTTAATGATGAAAAAGTAAATCATATTATTCATTACTAATGATTGGGGATCATATGAAGGAAATTAATGATAGACAAAGATGCAGTTGATAATATTAATCTAGATTCCTACTGTGTCTAGTGTGTACATTGATGTGAAATTAGTCCAAAATGAATATATTACATTTATTTTTTTAAATATAAATAAAAACCATAAAACCAGGTACTTATGATCATTATTTAAATGTGTTAATTTTGTATATTCTGGATTCTCAACATCATTGTTTGGTGAAAACTGAATAAATACCTGACATGGTGCGAATAATTTGCAATTGTATTTAAATACGAATATGAATATGTACTCCATTATAAAATTTCTTGCATAAAGAACGGGAATTCAGTAAAAATGCAAGTACAGTGGAACCCCGCCTTGCGACCACCCCACAATTGCGACTACCCCACAATTACGACCATTTTGATTGGTCCCGAATTTTTTATAGTTTATTTATGTTTAAAAATGACTCAAAATACGACCACCCCAGAATTCAGAATTACGACCAGATTTCCTGGCCCCAGCGCTAATGCGACCCCGCTAATGCGACCACCGCCGAGAAGTACTGAAACAACATTTGTCACGAGTCAATGGCTGCGTCTTGTCACAGGCGCCTTAACGAAAGATCAAAGCGGGTAACAAGGTTTCTTAACCCGAGTGTTAATCTGGTTCCGCATATATTCCCGACTCGGTGCTTCGCTGAGACTCGTTGAGGTGTAGGTTATAGATCAAAGAGGGTAACCATCGGCCTGATTACTTAATGAGCCGGTCTGACCTGGGGTCAGATGCTAATTGCTTCTCACTGATCACCTGTATTACAGCTACCCTAAGTGTGGGGTTGCGGGCTTAATATTTCAACTCATCACATATTGTTCGATCCTCATTGGTAAAATTAACGACCTAGTTAATCCTAAATGTGTTCATACCTTACTGACACTGAGTATTGAGCAGTCAGTAAAATGTATACTAGTAAATAAAGCTTGGGGGGAAAATCCCTCACATTAAATTGCCTTTTCTGATAGATCGTTGTCAGTTTATTTTTCTACTGGTTAAGTTTGCATTTAAATTGCTTGCTGTTAGGTAACCATGCCTCTGAAAGAGCTTTCCTTGAAGGATAAAGTGGCGTTAATCAAGGCGGCAACACCACGCACAGTCAGCACCAAATGGCTCAGCAGTTTAGCGTCGGGAAAACTCAAGTGCACGCTATATATACTCAAGCGGAAGGCTAAATATATGACAGCCACGTATTATGTTCAATATGCATTCAGTATGTTGTAATCGTATTGCCTTAGTGTTATTATTTGTTAATCGTCAGTTACGACGTATGTGTACATGTATATTAATTTTCATCATGAATAAATATGTTCAGCTACACACAAAAAAACATTCAAAATAAGGGTCCTCCGCTAGGTGAAATATTTTGTTATAATTCACATTAAAGATATGCAATAGTGTACTCTGATACACATTAAATATCATCGTGTTATATGCGACCACGTAAGAGTTTCACAAATACGACCACCCCCAAATTACGACCACTTTGCTCAGTCCCCAGGGTGGTCGTAATTGTGGGGTTCCACTGTATATGAATACCAGTGCAAATACTTTCAAAATGTATTCATGAATGCATTCATGAATATATTCTTTAATATTATTTTAATAATCATTTCAGTTATATTTCATTTTAAAAAATCATAAGATTCTCTTATTATTTTTAATAAAAATTATATTTGGGACAATATTTGTAATTTTTTTAATTAATAGTTAAACTCTTATATTATATGTTCTGCTTATAAGTTATATGGCCAAGTCAAAATCTGTGTGACAATAGTACTCCATTTGTTAATAAAATAAATGAAATCAATACTCTTCCCTGTCTCCAAAGATACTATCAAAATCATACATAAGCTAAACAACAACAACTCATAATACAGCTTATATTTATTACCACACAAAACCAGCACGTGAATCATATCTAAATCATATTTTTTATCATATATAACAGCTGAGCGCCGTGACCCATAGGTCCCTTGTTATGAATTTTTTCTCTAATTTTGAGATTTCTTAAGATGCAATCATCTGTTAACAGGGCACAAATAGTAAACGCTTGACCTGGAAACTTCTCACTTGATATCAAAAGAGGTTCATGAAAAGTCTTCATGGAACTCTGAAATTAGGTCTCTGTTTCCCATATCCTCCGAGCTATGGGGCTCATAAGTACCCCTCAGAATAATTAAAAATTTGATACAAAAGCTTCAGTATCTGAACTCTTTCTGCTTTGATAACAGTGAGTCTTTACATGAATATTGATCATAGAGTGTTCCATCAGTTCCTGCAAACTGGTGGCACCATGTGTATTTTTCTTATTTTTACAATTTTTAGTGAACCTGATAGCTTATGCGATGGTGTGGCATCGTCCGTTGTCTGTCATCAGGCGTCTGTACGTTAACCCATACTATCTTGAAAATGGCAAGAAATAGCATCACAAAATTTTATGCAAAAAATTAGTCATCTAAAAAATCTATCTGATTTTGCTTATTTTTTGGCTAACTGCATTTTCTTAGATTTTATTGGAAAAATAGCTAAAAAAGCTTTAAAAATCTTCTTCTCCGAAACTGTTCAGCCAAATTGTCCAATATTTCACAGAAATGATTCCTGGAACAATCTTTCTCAAATTTGTTTGAATGGTTTAAGTTTGGTGATTTTTGGCCGAGTTACAGGAAGTTGAACTTAGTCATCTGTCCAAAAAAGCATAGTAAAATTACAATCTTAGAAACGGCTGGAGCTGTCATCACCAAATTTTATGCCAATGTTGGTCACATGAGTCATGTCTGAAATTCAGGTATTGGTGGCGCCAACTGCATTGTCCTTTTTAGTATGGGGGTCATCAGTGCCCATATCATACTGACGGCTACAAAAACTTCTTCTCTGAAACCATATGGCAAAATTGTTTAATATCGCACAGAAATGATCCTAGGGTAGTGCTTTCTGAAGTTTTTTAAATGGTCTCAGTTCAGTGACTTTTGGTTGAGTTATGGGAAGCTGAATTTAGTCATATGCAATGACATCCCATTTTAGCTCAGTGGCTACAAAGATCTTCTTCTCAAAAACCACTGGGCCAAATTCTTAAATCTCACACATTAATTATCCTTAGATGTTGATAATTCAAGTTTGTTCAAATGGTTTTGGTTCAGTGATTTTTGGCTGAGTTATGAGAAGCTTAACTTAGCCATTTTGCTGTATTTTCCCATATGAGTTATATCCCTGAATAACGTTTTTTTGACTGACGCCACTGATGCAAATTTGTTTAATATTTTACCAGAATAATCCCCTGAATAATTCTTATAATAATTGTCTTTTATGGTTCCAAAGAATGAATTTTGGCTGAATTATAAAGATTGAATTGAGTCATTTTACCATATAGCATGTTGGCTGTGTGATGCTGTTACATCTAGCCTGGCACCAGTTTATCAGCATCTACTATATTACATCATGCCACTAGACATTTAGATTTCAGGTTATCTTTGGTTCATACTGACAAGAAAATTTTTTTTAAAAGCTTTTAAAAAATTTAGATTTATGATTTTAATTATTCATCATACCAGGCAATGTTACAATCATGAATGTTCAGCTCTCTATGGCTATATAAAGATAACTGTATGTGGATTATAAATTATTGGTATCCCTACTCAACTTAATTCAAGAATTTGCCATCAGTGAGATATATCTGTATTTTAATTTTGCATTCAGTATGCATGCATAATGATTTTACATATATTCCTGATTTCTTTTTATAAAAAGTCAGCTGAAAAGAATTTTGTATTGGGAAAATTAATTTCACAGTTATTTCAAGTAGGGACCACTTTTGTGTGCAGATGGCAGCACTTGGTTTACCAGTGGCAGATTGCCAGTGCCTTGATGTTGGCCATTAGCCAAGATGATGTCAGCTCTACAAATAGTTTTGGCACAGTGCCAGGATTATAGCTTTAACATACTGCTCACTGCGTCAGATTTGGCACCAAAGTTCAGCCTGGATCTATTTATAGCTTTGGCAGACTGCAAACTGTGTCAGATTATGCAACAGGTCAAGAGTTCTCTCAGTGCAGCCAGGTACAAGTCAAAAGTTCATTCAGTCTAGCCAGGTGCAGGTCAAGAGATCACTCAGTGCAGTAGCTTGCGGCAGTAATTTTTCACAGTTCACTCGTGGGCAACTGCCTGAGTTACCTAAGCCTCGTCAGCTAAGTGCATCAAATTCTGAGGAAGTTTGATGTATTGGCCTGATATTTTGACCTTTGATGGTATTCTCATTTACAAGACAGGTGGTGCCACCTACATATACTTTTGCAGTGTATGTGCCTGCTTATTTCTACAGTGGAATTTGATACATCCGCCTAAAATTTGGCATGTTTATACATATCGGGTAGCTTTATAGTGTACAAGACTGGTGGTGCCACCTACAATAATTTTTGCACAGTGAATGTCGCTGCTTATTTCACAGGAGGGGTTTGACATATCAGTCTGATATTGGGCATATGTATATATCTCTTCGTTGTATACAAGACTGGTGGTGCCAGCTACAATCATTGTATCCGCCAAAACAGGGTTTTGCGGATACTATGTTTTCAGTCGGTCGCTGCCGCCACCGCAGCATAGGTTTCCGGAGGACTCCTCCTTAACCACTGGGCGGAATTTTTATGCCCCCACCACAAAGTGGCCGGGGCATATAGTTTTACCCATGTCCATCATTCCGTCCTTCTTTCCGAAATCAAACAGTTGTACAGACTTTTTTTCACAATGCCTGCAGATATTTGCCTAATTTTTGGTGTGTCGGCAGATATAGACCAGTTACAGATCGAGTTCGCGTTTCCTCCCGGTTGACCTACTTTTGACTGTTTTACGGCTCCTGAACATAGAAAATTTCATGAAAAATTTAAATTTTCATGACGAATACAAATGTACGGACTTTTTTTCGCAATGCCTGCAGGTATTGGCCTGATTTTTGGTGTGTGCAGATATAGAACAGTTACAGAATAAGTTCACGTTTCGTCCAGGTTGACCTACTTTTGACCGTTTTACGGCTCCTAAACTTAGAAAATTTCATGAAAAATAGAAATTTTCATGATAAATACACATGTACGGACTTTTTTTCACAATGCCTGAAGATATTGGCCTGATTTTTGGTATGTAGGCAGATAATGACCAGTTACAGATGGAGTTCGCGTTTCGTCCCAGTTGACCTAATTTTGACTATTTTATGGCTCCTAAACTTAGAAATCTTCATGAAAAATAGAAATTTTCATGACAAATACACATGTACGGACTTTTTTTCGCAATGCTTGGAGTCACACGAGAAACGTTTTAATTAATTCTATTTGGCGCCACCTGAAGCCTGCGGTGGCGCCATCGGTGTTCTTCTCATGGTGCAATTCACCCGAAAGACATCATGGGAGACAAGGCTCCTGACTTTACCAAATTCTGTAGAGAAGTGACTGAATCACTCAAGCAAATTAGGGAAGAGCAAAAGAATCTTACCTTAAGAGTAGAAAAACTTCAAAAAGAAGTAAAAAGCAACAGTACTGATCTTGTGGAAGACTCACAAACGAGTGATACGGACGATAATCCGGTGAGTGGCGCCGGTATTGCCCAAAACGTTCCAGAAGACCAAAACGGTGCATCTGTTTGCGGCCGTCCTGTTTCATCGGGACGAGTTGGTCCTGTTCCATTTCATCGCACTGATGACAGACCAAGACAAAACCCATGAATGAACTATTTCAGTTGAACTTTGTTTGTTTTATGATGATAAGCTATATTGTTCATATATGATATATGAGATGTTTTAATTACATGAATATTCTTGCATGGTGCCGTATTGGCGCCTCAGAACAAGTACTTGATTGGGTTGAAAATGGTGTACCTATACAGTTTAAATTGACGCCAAATAGTTTTCAGCTTCCTAATCCAACATTTACTGTTTCTCAAAGAGATTTTATTAGAAACGAAATCAAAGACCTGCTCACTAAAAATTTCATAAGAAGGTGGACGGAGTCCAATAAACCATACTGTGTGTCTCAGTTGAAGGTTGTGCCGAAACGGGCCAGAAAACTCAGATTAGTACATAACTTGTCATACATAAATAATTTTGTTGAAATTCCAAAATTTTTACAGGAAGGTATTGACACTGTAGCCGAACAAATAAGGTACAAAGATTATATGGTTACAATTGATTTAAAAGACGGATTTTACCATGTACCAGTAAGGCAGTCATATCAAAAGTACCTGGGTTTTCAGTTTGAGGGGACTTAATATGTATTTAGAGTGTGTCCATTTGGACTGAAATGCAGCCCGTACTACTTTAATAAGATACTCAGGCCTGTTGTTCAGTACTTGCGTGAGCAAGGGTTAAGACTTGTGCTGTACGTGGATGATTGGATATTGCTTGCTAGCCATTCTTGCATTGCTGACCATAGAGACCAGTTGTTGCATACTTTAGATGAGCTTGGGTGGTCGGTTAATCACGATAAGTCAGATTTGATACCAGGGTGTAGAAAGCAATATTTAGGATTTATTGTGGTTACAGACAGTGAGCAAGGGTGTTCTTGGATTAAAGTTACAAAGGAACGGCTAAGAAAGCTTAAGAAGGCAGTAAAACGGGCCTTAGCGTCTGAACACTGCACTGCCAGACAATTAGCTAAGATAGCCGGTCAGTGTGTTTCAATGACCAAAGCGGTAGTTCCAGCAAAGCTGTTGTTACGGAATACCTACAGGCATATTAAGTCGCGAAAAACTTGGGATGATATCTTAATATTTCATAAGAATGTGCTTGATGATCTTCAATGGTGGGATTCTGCTTTGGACACTTGGAACGGGGCACCAATTAAACTTCCTAGTATATCTGCCCAGATTATAACAGATGCCTCATCATATGGTTGGGGTGCCGTGCTTGATTCACAAGAAGCATCAGGACTATGGAATGCCGTAATCGCCTAAAAGCCATCAAACTATCGGGAACTTCTCGCCATTCTGATGGCTATAAAATCCTTTGGTCCACAGCTGCGGGGACAAGTCGTGCAGGTGTTGACAGACAATGTGTCCAGCGTGGCTTATATAAACAATATGGGAGGCCCCAGTGTGGAGCTGAGCGCCCTTGCCACTACAATATGGGTCACTTGCCAAGATTTCGACATACACCTTCAAGCCAAACATATCGCCGGGGTCCTCAATCGGAGAGCCGACCGACTCAACAGGCGAGAGTCCCCGTACGAATGGAAGCTCCATCCAGAGCTCTTCAAATGGCTCGACCCGTTATGGGGGCCACACACTATAGACCGATTTGCGTCTATGACATCCGCTCAACTTCCCCGCTACAACTCTCTGTGGCTCGACCCTTTCACAGCTGGAATCGATGCCTTGGCTCAGCAAGATTGGCGAAAACACAACAACTTCGTAAACGCTCCGTTTTTTCTACTACCAAAGGTACTGAAGGTCATTTGTGAGCAACGGGCCGTGGCAACAATACTGGCTCCACACTGGCCAGCCCAGCCGTGGTATCAGACGCTGAAAAAATTGGCAGTGGCAGAGCCGATTTCACTTCCTCGTTCGCAAAGGACAGTTGTCAAATGGGGCAGCCGCCCAGAACCCATGAAAAACAATGCCTGGCGGATTTTAGCTTGGCGGATTTGTGGCGAGAGAGGTTAGCCAAAAAAGGGTGGTCTATAGAAGCCCAACGTCGGACTCTTTCATGTTGGGCGAAAGGTACTTTAGCTTCATATGAAGGACAGCTGAAAAAGCTTATTGAGTTTTGTCAATCCGAAGATATTATGTTTCCGCCAAGTGACAGCAAATATATTGCTGAATTTTTGTGTATAATTGCTAACAGTTCTCCCCGACCTAGGTCCATGCTGCGCAGTGCATATACAGCTGTATCATGGCTATATCAAGCGCTTGGTGAAATTAATCCGATTGCTGATAAAGACGTTCAGCTGCTGCTATCAGGTTTGATTAAAACCGGAACATGGTTACCGCGAGTCAAAACTCCAGTCCTACCTGTCCATCCTTTTAACCAGCTGTTTCGGGAATGGCCGGTCAATGAATTGCTCAGCATAAAATGTCTACGCTTGAAAGTCATTACACTATTGGCTTTTGTAATGATGTTGAGGCCATCAGACGTAGCTCCACACGCAAATGTTTTCAATCCTTCCACTTGCATGTTTACAAACCTGGTGCTTACTACTGATCATGTGCATTTTCAGGAGGATGGTTCAATGACATTGGTTTTGCATGGTATAAAAAATGACTATCAAAGAGAAGGGTTTGAGGTTCATGTAGTTCCGACAACAGACAAAATGCTTGATCCTGTCAGTGCTTTACGGGTTTATATACAAAGGACTGATAACATAAGGCCTCGCGATTCAAGGCCACTTTTTCTTACCCTCCGCAGGCCATACAAGGCCATTACCAGTGACACATTTGCAAAAATTTTATGTGAGGCAATAGATTTAGTTGGCTTAGGTAATAAAGGCTTTACCGCCAAGTCTTTCAGACCAACTGGTGCCACAGTGTCTGTGGTAACTGGCAATGAACCCGATACTGTTAGGCAAATAGGGCGATGGAAGTCCCGTGAAGTGTTTGAAGCCCACTATGTTCATTCAAAGGCAGATGCATCTTTTTCTAATAAGTTGTTGAATTATCGTTGACATGTTTCATTCCCAACTCATGCCTGTTGGAAGTTTTGCTAAGGATGGTTATTCAGGTCTTTTTCCGTTCGAAACATTATGTAATTTTATACTCTTTAAATAAGGCTTTACCAATTTTATGAAAATGTTTTGAGGTTGTGACAAAAATTTATTAAAATTGGAGTCACACGAGAAACATTTTAATTAACTCTCTTTGGCGCCACCTGATGCCTGCGGTGGTGCCATCTGTGTTCTTCTCGTGGTGCAAGATTAAGTTTTATATTTATGTAATTACTAATTTGAGATGGATATTTATGTATAAGGGTGAATTGCACTATGATGACGAATAAAGGCTTTACCAATTTTATGAAAATGTTTTGAGGTTGTGACAAAAATTTATTAAAATTGCAGATATTGGCCTGTTTTTTGGTGTGTGGGCAGATAATGATCAGTCACAGATGGAGTTCGCGTTTCATCCCGGTTGACTTACTTTTGACGGTTTTATGGCTCCTGAACATAGAAAATTTCATGAAAAATATAAATTTTCATGATAAATACACATGTACAGACTTTTTTTCGCAATGCCTGCAGATATTGGCCTGATTTTTGGAGTGTGGGCAGATATAGACCAGTTACAGATGGAGTTCACATTTTGTCCCGGTTGACCTACTTTTGACCATTTGTGGCTCCTGAACATAGAAAATTTCATGAAAAATATAAATTTTCATGATAAATACACATGTACAGACTTTTTTTCGCAATGCCTGAAGATATTGGCCTGATTTTTGGTGTGTAGGCAGATAATGACCAGTTACAGATCGAGTTCGCGTTTCGTCCCAGTTGACCTACTTTTGACCGTTTTACGGCTCCTGAACATAGAAAATTTCATGAAAAATATAAATTTTCATGACAAATACACATGTACAGACTTTTTTTCGCAATGCCTGAAGATATTGGCCTGATTTTTTCGTGTAGGCAGATAATGACCAGTTACAGATGGAGTTCGCGTTTCGTCCCAGTTGACCTACTTTTGACCATTTTACAGCTCCTAAACTTAGAAATCTTCATGAAAAATAGAAATTTTCATGACAAATACACATGTACGGACTTTTCTTCGCAATGCCTGCAGATATTGGCCTGATTTTTGGAGTGTGGGCAGATATAGACCAGTTACAGATGGAGTTCACATTTTGTCCCGGTTGACCTACTTTTGACCATTTGTGGCTCCTGAACATAGAAAATTTCATGAAAAATATAAATTTTTATGACAAATACACATGTACAGACTTTTTTTTTGCAAAACCTGCAGATATTGGCCTGATTTTTGGTGTGTAGGCAGATAATGACCAGTTACAGATCGAGTTCATGTTTTGTCCCAGTTGACCTACTTTTGACCATTTGACTGCTCCTGAACATAGAAATTTTCATAACAAATGCATATGTACGGACTGTTTTTCCTCAATGCCTGCAGATACCACCCTGATTTTTTATGTGTGGGCAGATAATGACAGTTACAGATCGAGTTTGCGTTTTGTCCCAGTTGACCTACTTTTGATTGTTTTACAGCTCCTAGGCTCCTAAACATAGAAAATTTCATGAAAGACAGAAATTTTTATGGAAAATGCACATGTATGGACTTTTTTTCACAATGCCTGCAGATACTGGCCTGATTTTTGGTGTTGCTTGATAATAACCTGTTACAGATCGAGTTTGCATTTTGCCCTTGTTGACCTACTTTTGACCATACGACACCTTTTTCAAAATTTAACAAATGTTTTCTATTTGCCCCAGACGGGGGCATTCGTGTGGTTCCGACACATCTAGTTTAAAATTCAGATCGGGTCACACGTGGACTGCTGCGCCCTTATTTTTGGTTTACCTGTGACCTTTCCTCTCTGCCCAGCATCTATTTGTGTGTCTGCTTCCACACATAAACCCACATATCTCAGGAACCTATTGACCGATCAGGCTAAAAATTTTGCACAAATGTACCCTTTGGATAGCTCAATAACATACACTAAAAATGGTGGCGCCACCTGCAATCGTTTTGCACAGCGTCCATCTATTCATCTGCCTTGGGATAAAATCACTCATATCTCTGCATTAGTTTGACTTATCCACCTGAAATTTTGCATGTGTATACATCCTGGACAGTTTTCTTGATTTTATGACAGGTGGCACCACCTACATTCACGTTTAAGCTGCAGACATCCAAGCTCATATCTCCGGAACCGTTTGACCAGTTGGGCTAAAATTTTGCATGTGTATAGATCTCCCATAGCTCTTTATCATACGCAAAACTGGTGGCGCCAGCTGCAATCATTATTGCACAGCGTCCGTCTGTTTGTTTGCCAAGGGATAAAATCACTTATATCTTGGCAGTGGTTTGACATATCTGCCTAAAATTTTGCAGGTTTATACATCTTGGATAGCTTTCTGGATTTTGTGGCAGGTGGCACCACCTACATTTATGTATACACTGCAGACATTCAGGCTTATATCTCAGGACTGGTTTGACATATCCCCCCTGAAATCATACCCAAAATTGGTGGCGCCACCTGCCACCATTTTCCACAGCATCGGTCTGTTTGTTTGCCTTGGGATAAAATCACTCATATCTCGGCAGTGGTTTAACATATCTGCCTAAAATTTTGCATGTTTATACATCTACGATAGCTTTTTGGATTTTGTGGCAGGTGACTCCACCTACATTTAAGTATATGCTGCAGACATTCAAGCTTATATCTCAGGACTGGTTTGACATATCCCCCTGAAATTTTGCATGTGTATAGATCTCACATAGCCCTTAATCATCCACAAAATTGGTGGTGCCACCTGCCACCATTTTTGCACAGCGTCCGTCTGTTTTTCTGCCCTGGGCTAAATCTCCCATATCTCAGTAGTGGTTTGACTTATCTGCCTAAAATTTTGCATGTTTATACATCTTGGACAGCTTTCAGGATTTTGTGGTAGGTGGCGCAACCTACATACACATTTTGGCTGCAGACATCCAGGCTATTATGCAACACACCTCACTCTTGTTTCCCCTTGCCACTCAATCCATGCCTCACTTCACCTTTCCTACTTTGATTTGGGCGGATACAAGTAGTCACTTGTTGACTACCTATATTCTAGTTTTTGTGTTGTGTGCACCCATGCCAGAATTGCAGCAGTGATGTTTGTTTAATTGTTTCTTGTTCTAAGTGTTTTGTACTTGCATTGTTCATATACATGTTACACATATTCTTGAAAAGTAATGGTCATGCATTGAAGCATCATACCTGGTATAATCTTATTGCACAGGTTGGCATTAGGCCTGTAGGCCGTGTTTTTTTTTTTTTTTTCAATTTTTTTTCTCTATTTTTGAGACCTTAAAAGATGTGGTCATCTGTTAACAGGGCACAAATCATAACAAATGGACCTAGAATCTTCTCTCTTAATATACAGGGAGGTCCATGAAAAGTCTCCTTGGAAACCTAAACATAGTTCTCTGTTACCATGCATATTCTTTGAGCTATGGGGCTCCTAAGTACCCCCCAGAATAATGGAAAATTGATACAAAAGCTGAAGTATCTGAACAACTAATGCATCAATTGATAACCATGATTTTTTGCATTGGATATTTGTCATGGAATGTTTCATCAGTTTCTGCAGACTGGTGGTGCCACCTGTATTTTTTCGATTTTTTATGATTTTTTTTTTCTATTTTTGAGACCTTAAAAGATGTGGTCATCTGTAAACAGGGCATAAATTGTAACCGCTGGACCTGGAATCTTCTAACTTTACATCCAGAGAGGTCCATGAAAAGTCTTTTTGGAAACCTTGAATTAGGTCTCTGTTACCCATATTCTCTGAGCTATTGGGCTTATAAGCACCCCCATGATAATTAAAAATTTGAAACCAAAGCAGGGCAAAAATCATTAACATTGGACCTGGAACCTTCTAACCTAAAATCCAGGGAGGTCTATGAAAATCTCCTTCGAAACATGTATATAGCTCTCTGTTACCCATATTTTCTGAGCTATGGGGCTTATAAATATAAGCACCCCTCAGAATAATTGAAAATTTGATACCCAAGTAGGGCACAAATCATAACCTTTGGGCCCAGAATCTTCTAATTTGACATCCTGAGAGTTTCTCAAAAGTTCTCCCCAGAAACCTGAAATTGGGTCACAGTGAACTATATTCTCAGAGTTTTGGGGTATGTTGAGCACCCTAGAAATAATGCAGAATACACATAAATTGCCAGATTCATCATGAAAGGCCGGTTGGTTTGTCATCAGATTTTGTTGTGAACAATGATGCTACCGGCTTCTGTGGCTCAGGGGTAGAGCGCAGGACACAAAGCAGGGAGATCGTGAGTTCGAATCTCAGCCAAGGCGGTGAGGTTTTTCACGGTCGGCCCCCACCCAGGGTGAGCGCTCTGCAGGCTTAATGGGAAGGTCGTGTTTCACTCACAAATGAGTGCGCCTTTCGGGGGTCCTCGGTGGTATGATTACCAACCCAGGGCCCGCAGGTGCAGTAGTCACCGGGCCTGGTTAACGCCAGGATATAAAATGAGAGGAAGCGTGTGATACTGCCCTGTCATGTAGCCTGAAACCGGAATGGAAATCTGCAGATGTACATATACTTAGTTAAGGCAGCATTAAAAAAATGGAGGCGGTTACCGCCGACAAAAAAAAAATTAAAAAAAAAAAAAAAACAATGATGCCACCTTCATTACCTTAATTTAATAAGTTGTCTGTGCAAGGACATATTGTCAACATGTCAGTCTGCTGAGCGTCATGACCCACGGGTCACGTGTTAAATATTAGCAAAATTAAAAAATTGGAACCTTAAATTTTTCCCAAATTTGACCATGGCACGTTTTTTTCCTGTAACTGCTATGGATTTGATTTTCAAATCATGTTTTTGTTATCATTTCAATTGATAACACCAAAAATTTGAAACCAGTTGATCCAAAACTGTAGATTTTATTCAAGTTTCCAAGCACCATGTCACATATTGTTTACATCAAGCTAGTGTTATGCAGTTTGCTAGAGCTCAGCTCCCCAGCTTCAGCTCTCAGTTCCTAAAATTTAGCATATAGTTAGATGGCTCCAAAATCCCCTACCATGCCAAGAATTTGGTCACTAGGACTTAACCAGGCAGCCTATGGCCAACCACAGTTGATCCAGGTGTCCAACCCAACTCATCTAGTAGTTGTTTTGACCAACAAAATAACAGTAAACAATGAAGTAATAAATTTTTATTGGTTTTTAATAACAAATTAAAGAAAAATTGATAGAAAAAGAATTTGTTGGTTGATGAGTAACAGGAAATTAACTTGCAGTTACTGATGATGTAAGAACCTTGTTTTGATGGATAGTTACGTATTCCAAATAACACTATTTAGTCACCTATGGTATTTTTAGCTCAGCTGACTGTAAGTCATCTGAGCTATAGTCGTGGTCCATTGTCCGTCGTCCCTCCGTCTGTACGCGGTTAGACTGGCACGTTTTGAAACCATTAGACCTACAAATCCAAAATTTGACACACTGTTAGATGTTCCAAGAATCTCCTACCATACTGAAAATTGGGTCAATATGACTTTTTTCCTATGAGATATTAAGGAAAAACCTAAAATTTCCATGAAAAACCTATTATCACACTTCAGGACTGCCTAATATCAAAACCCCTTATCTGTTTTTCTTAAATTTTACCAGAAGTATTCTCATATATATTTCCTATAAACATGCCAGAAATTAAGTCTATTAAGTGTAATTTCTTAAAGTTATGGGCCCAAACATAATGAACTTTTTAAAAAATCAGGAAAAATATTTACTCACTTAACATATAAAATTTTGAAACTAGAGACTTTTTTCCTAAGTATTTAACTTTCATTAATTAAGATTCAATTTTATACCCAAATTAGATCTGAATTTTGTAAATTTTATAAGTTTTTAGCATAAAAATAAAATCAGTACCTTAAATTTTGCCCAACATTGACCATTGGCACGTTTTTTTCCTGTGAGTACTGCATGTAAACATAAGTATTTAATCTGTTTAAATCTGAAATTTGAAAATAAAAGCTTGAAAATTAGGCAAGTTATTAATGTTTTTTGAGGCTCTATTGTAGTCACTTGATTTGTCAACATACAGGTTGGCCACTCATGGTCAGTGTAAGTCAGCTATGCCAGGGTTCCCAATTTGTTACAGTCACTGGGGGGGGGGGGATCCTGTGACAGGTGTATAGTTATTCTCATATCACCACCCTGTCCTGAACACCCCCTCCTGCCCCCCCCCCCCCCGGCAAACCCAACCCACCAAGTAATTGCAGTAATTGGTATTGTTTTCAATGTATCTCTTTAATTGTAATGCTGTCCCACTCCAATTACAAAACTATCCTTGAAAAAGTAATACAAGGTATAATCCAGAATATGCCATGTTGTGTAAATGTAGCATTTTTAAAGAAATCAATGTTCTTTTAAATGATTTTTTAACAAATTAAAATATAATTAAACCCAGCAGTATGCCTTAATTTATATAATATGAAGCAAATTTTTTTCTAAATAAAGGCTCAATTCAAAATTGTAAAATCTGAATCAAGTATTATTAGCGAACCTGCGAGCTTATGCGATGGTGGGGCGTCGTGTGTCTGCGTCGTATGTCGTGCGTCGTCTGTACATTAACCATAGCTATCTCAAAAATGGCAGGAGCTAGCATCACCAAATATTTTGAAAATAATCAGTCATCCAAAAAACTATATAGGATTTTGCTTATTTTTTGGTTAACTGCATTTTCTTAGATTTTATAGGGAAAAAGCTAAAAAAGCTTTAAAAATCTTCTCCGAAACTGTCCAGCCAAATTGTCCAATATTTCACAGAAATGATCCCTGGAACAATCTTTCTCAAGTTTGTTCAAATGGTTCCAATTTGGAGATTTTTGGCCGAGTTACAGGAGGTTGAACTTTCTTAATTGTGCAAAAAAGCATATTAAAATTTAAATCTCAGGAACGGCTGGAGCTATCATCACCAAATTTTATGCCAATGTTGGTCACATAGGTCATATCTGAAATTGAGGTATTGGTGGCGCCACCTGCATCGGCCTTTTTTTGTACGGGGGTCATCAGTGCCTGTATCACACTGAGGGCTACAAAAAACTTCTTCTCTGAAACCATATGGCCAAAATGTTTAATATCACACAAATGATCCTAGGGTAGTGCTTTCTGAAGTTTGTTCAAATGGTCTCTTTTCAGTGACTTTTGGCTGAGTTATTGGAAGCTGAATTTAGTCATATGCCATAACAGCCCATTTTAGCTCAGTGGCTACAAAGATCTTCTTTTCAAAAACCACTGGGCCAAATTCTTAAATCTCATGCATTAATTATCCTCAGATGTTGATAATTCAAGATTGTTCAAATGGTTTTGGTTCAGTGCTTTTTGGCTGAGTTACGGGAATCTGAATTTGGCCAGTTTGCTGTATCTTCCTATATGAGTTATAAACCTGTGAAACGTTTTTCGACTAATGCCACTGAAACCAGTTTGTCAAATATTTTACAAGAATAATCCCTTCAATAATTCTTATAATAATTGTCATTTATGATTCCACATGAATGATTTTTGGCTGAATTATGGAGATTGAATTGAGTCATTTTACCATATATGTTAGCTTTGTTATGCTGTTACATCTAGCCTGGCACCTGTTTATCAGCATCTATTACATCATGCCACTAGACATTTAGATTTCAGGTTTTCTTTGGTTAATATTGACAAGAAAGTTTTTTTAAAAGCTTTTAACAAATTTAGATTTATGATATAAATTATTCATCATACCAGGC
This sequence comes from Sipunculus nudus, assembly GCA_026874595.1. Taxonomy (NCBI): domain Eukaryota; kingdom Metazoa; phylum Annelida; class Sipuncula; order Golfingiida; family Sipunculidae; genus Sipunculus; species Sipunculus nudus. The sequence goes on from CM049310.1 coordinate 65,844,105, forward strand.
AATGTTACAATCATGGATATTCAGCTCTCTGTGGCTATATAAAGACAACTGTACGTGGAATATAAATTATTGGTATCCCTACAGGCTACTCAACTTAATTCAAGAATTTGCCATCAATGAGATATATCTCTATTTTAATTTTGCATTCAGTATGCATCCGTAATAATTTTACATATATTCCTGATTTCTTTTTTATAAAAAAGTCAGCTAAAGAGCATTTTGTATTGGGAAAATAAATTTCAAAGATATTTCAAGTAGGGACCACTTTTGTGTACAGATGGCAGCACTTGGTTTACCATTGGCAGATTGCCGGTGCCTTGATGTTGGCCATTAGCCAAGATGATGTCAGCTCTATAAATAGTTTTGGCACAGTGCGAGGATTGGAAGAAGTGCAGCCAGGTAGAGGTCAAGAGTTCACTCAGTGCAGTAGCTGCATTCTATTTATAGCTTTGGAAGACTGCTCACTGCATCATATTTGGCACCAAAGTTCAGCCTGAATCTATTTATAGCTTTGGCAGACTGCCAACTGTGTCAGATTATGCAATAGGTCAAGAGTTCACTCAGTGCAGCCAGGTACAGGTCAAAAGTTCAGTCTAGCCAGGTACAGGTCAAGAGTTCACTCAGTGCAGTAGCTTCAGGCAGCAATTTGTCACAGGTCACTCGGGGGCAACTGCCTTACTCACCTAAGCCTAGTCAGCCCAGTGCATCAAACTCTGGGGAAGTTTGATGTATTGGACTGATATTTTGACCTGTCTATGCATCTTTGATGGTATTCTTATTTACAAGACAGGTACTGCCAGCTACATTGACTTTTGCAGTGTATGCGCCTGCTTATTTCTACAGAGGAATTTGATACATCAGCCTAAAATTGGGCATGTTTATACATATCAGGTAGCTTTACAGTGTAGAAGACTGGTGGCGCCACCTACAATAAATTTTGCACAGTGTGTGTCCCTGCTTATTTCACAGGAGGGGTTTGACATATCAGTCTGACATTGGGCATATTTATATATCTCTTCGTTGTATATAAGACTGGTGGTGCCAGCTACAATCATTGTATCCGCAAGTCGGATGTTTTCAGTCGGATGCCGACGCTGCCGCAATCGCCGCATAGGTTTCTGGAGAACTTCTTTATAACCACTTGGCAGAATTTTTTAAATTCTTAATTATGATCGGTCACATGTGAACTGCTGCGCCCTCATTTTTAGTTGACCTCTTACCTTTCCTCTCTGCCCAGGGTCCATTTGTGCGTCTGTTTCCACACATAAACCCACATATCTCGGGAACCGTTTGACCGATAAGGCTAAAGATTTTGCACAAATGTAGCTCTTGGAGGCTTTATAACATACACTAAAAATGGTGGCGGCACCTGCAACCATTTTTGCACAGTGTCCATCTGTTCATCTACCTTGGGATAAAAACACTCATATCTCAGGACTGGTTTGAAATATCCCCCTGAACTTTTGCATGTGTATAGATCACACATAGCTCTTAATCATACACAAAACTGGTGGTGCCATCTGCCACCATTTTTGCACAGCGTCCGTTTAGTGTTTAGTACTTGCATTGTTCATATATGTGTTACGCATGTTCTTGAAAAGTAATGGTCCAGCATTGAAGTATTATACCTGGTGTAATCTCGTTGCACAGGTTCGCATTAGGCCTGTAGGCCTTGTTTTTTATATATTTATTGTTTTGCAAATGTAAAAGATATATTTTTGTTGTAAAAAAGGAATATACATTTGCATCTGATTGAGATTTATGATGATGCAATTTAGAACTATGAATCTTTTTTTTATTCAGATATATATGTTATATTGGAAATGTATAGAAATATAAACTTATAATAAAAAAATTGATGTGATAAAAAAATGAGGATCTAATAAAACATTTTTTCATTATTTTCCTGCCTCAGCAGAATTGGACATCAGGCTTTGTTTTCCCTGTATGTTTATGCAGAGGTATTGTTACCGTAATGTCTACATCAGTTCGTATCCTTCATTAGTTCGCACACTATAAATTTCCTGAATCATATTTTTCTATATTACATATATGAATTCGTACACCAACATACTGTGCCGATATTAGCTATTGCCGGTGACCACCGGCGGTCCGTATGAACAGTAATTGTAGCTATGATTAAAACGGCTTTGCATGCGGAGATGAATCAAATGTCTACGCTGTTCACCTGATAACAACACATCTTTATGTCTTAGTGCGAGGAAGTAACATGATAATTTATCGGAATAATTTTATCAGATTTGCGACTTCATGTATGTAAATAGGGAAAACTGTCGCTTAACTGATACCGATGGGCCACCTTTGCTTCAGACTTGTTACAGCATGAATGTGATTTGAACAATAGAACTCGAGGTAAAAAATGTGTCTTAATTGATAATATTTTGTTTACTTAATAATATAATAAGAAGGATTTGTAAGTGGGACAAAAATCACATTAGCTGATGATCATATACTAGTAATCCACTTGGGACAAACCTCGCACGGACCACTGATCACAGGCATGACCTGGTGCTACAAGACATCAAAGGTTAAATGGAGATCGTCAGAGTGCTTTGAACTGCAGCTACAAAGGATATACCGCTGTCTTCAAGGGTTTTAAGTTGATAAATCCCGGTTATGTCCGTGAAATAATTTATTTTTTTCCCCGCTGTATAAATCTTATTAGAATCTCCCAAATAAAAACTTCCGTGTAATTTGTTGGTTACTGTGGCCATTTGGATAAAGACGCATGAACTGCTCTAGTGTGATCTATGTGCCCCTGGTTCAAACCTGCCAAATTTTTCCCCCCTTTTATGTTACTCCCCCGTCCCAGTTTAAAAATATGATAAACATATTTTTTTCATTTATTTCTTTCCACTGAAATTACCAAATGGGTAAAATAAACAATTTATTGAAATATATAAATAAATCTGCTGAGATTATATATTCACGGCTGTAATAAGTTCACTTGCCGCCAGGTGGCACCCCGAATAAATTTCATTAACGCCCTAAGAAAATCACCATTACTATTTTATTAGGGCGTATTCTGCAATCCATACAAGTAATGTTTGTAAATGAATTAAATGTTGCCATGAAGTATTATAAAACAATAGCCCATTTTCTCACCACTAATGATGCTACGCACCGCTGTAGGCCGTGAGAAACCCCTGGCTAATGATGTTTTCCTTTCATGTCCAAACTGTGAAACACTTCGTTGCTTGTTTGTTTACCAATAATTTATTTAATGTGTAATATTAAGGTGCTCAGTGACTCCTGTCAATTTTGTTTGCACCACAGCCGTGATCAAATAAATTTTTTAACATACTAATGAGGTACAAATTTAACAGTTTGGGGTAATGAATTACTGAAGTTCTTTTGCCGGTAGCTGGATTTTTGACGATCTTTATGATCTTTTGTGCCGGTCTTTGGGTTACGAATGTTAAGTTTGTTACGGCCGGCAGTACAGGCCGTCCCAGTTACCCTGACCGGCGCGGCTAAAACCCTTTATATTATATATATATATATATATATATATAATATAATCTATATATATCTATATATATATATATATATATATATAAAACACCGGTTTATAAAATGCCAGTTACGGGATAAACTGGATATCTTTTTCGTCACCAGCAGCGCTCACATATATTCCCGAATAAGTGTTAAATAATTATTAACATGGGAGTTGCCGTACATCATCTATTATCGCCCATCGCCGGTTCTCAGGTGTCAAACGATCTTCTTTCCTGCAATATTCTAATTTTTCATATTTTACATATAATAATTCACACACTGAGAAAAATAATTATTTTTTCCTGTACAAATTCAAGTAGACATTACGGTAATCACATCATCTCTCTGCCCCCCCCACTGTTTTTATTGCAAATGTGTACAATTTATTTGATTTAAAAAATAATAGGATTAGAAAAAATTAAGATCTTATTGAAACATATTCTTGCCTTAGGAGAATGGAACATAAAGTGGTCAGCTCTGTCCATGATCTCTCCGTTAACATAGAACATATAATAATAATTAAAAAAATTTTCCTTTAAGCACTGTTGAAAAAACTTTCATATGCTGTATGTGTATAGAAATAAGCTATTTAAGTCTGAAATTTGAAAGCAAATTATATTTTTAGTTGTGTTTTATTGCAGATGTTAAACTATTTGATATAATAAATAAATTAAAAAATAATTGAAATTCATATATTATCAGCTTTGTTTGTCTACCAGTCTGTCTGTCCGTTTTTAGCGAACCTGTGAGCTTATGCGATGGTGTGGCGGAGTCCATAGGGAAAAAGTTAAAAAAAGCTTTAAAAATCTTCTTCTCTGAAACTGTTCAGCCAAATTGTCCAATATTCACAGAAATGATTCCTGGAACAATCTCTCTCAAGTTTGTTCGAATGGTTTAAGTTCAGTGATTTTTGGCCAAGTTACAGGAAGTTGAACTTAGTCATCTGTCCAAAAAGCATACTAAAATTACAATCTCAGAACTCGCTGGAGCTATCATCACCATATTTTATGCCAATGTTGGTCACATGAGTCATACATTAAATTGAGGTATTCGTGGCGCCACCTGCATCGGCCTTTTTTGTACGGGGGTCATCAGTGCCCGTATCATACTGACTGCTACAAAAAACTTCTCTGAAACCATATGGTCAAATTGTTTAATATCGCACAGAAATGATCCTAGGGTAGTGCTTTCTGAAGTTTGTTCAAATGGTCTCAGTTCAGTGACTTTTTGCTGAGTTATGGGAAGCTGAATTTAATCATATGCCATAACAGCCCATTTTAGCTCAGTGGCTACAAAGAACTTCTTCTCAAAAACCACTCGGCCAAATTCTTAAATCTCACACATAAATTATTCTTAGATGTTGATTATTCAAATTTGTTCAAACAGTTTTTGTTCAGTAAATTTTGGCTGAGTTATGGGAAGCTTAACTTAGCCATTTTGCTGTATTTTCCCATATGAGTTATAAACCTGCAAAACATTTTTTGACTGACGCCACTGAGGCCAATTTGTTAAATATTTTACAGGAATTATCTGCTGAATAATTCTTATAATAATTGTATTTTATGGTTCAAATGAATGAATTTTGGCTGAATTATAAAGATTGAATTGAGTCTATTTACCATATATGTTAGCTGTGTGAAGCAGATACATCTAGCCTGGCACCAATTTATCAGCATCCGTTACATAATGCCTCTAGACATTTAGATTTAAGGTTATCTTAGGTTAATATTGACAAGAATGTTTTTTAAAAGCTTTTAAAATATGTAGATTTATGATTTTAGATATTCCTCATGCCAGACAATGTTTACAATCACAGGTATACAGCTCTCTGTGGGTGTATAAAGATGGCCGTACATGGATTATAAATAATTGGAATCCATACTCAACTGTATTCAAGATTTTCCCATCAGTGAGATGTATCTGTATTATAATTTTGCATTCAATATGCATCTGTAGTAATTTTTAGCGAACCTGTGAGCTAATGCAATGGTTTGGCATCGCAAGTAGTCGTCGTTAACCCATACTAATTCGAAAACAACTGTTGATAGTATCATGAAATTTAATGCAAAAACTTAGCCATCTGAAAAACTCTGCATTGTCTTAAAACAACTGTTGATAGTATCATGAAATTTAATGCAAAACCTTGGCCATCTGAAAAACTCTGCATTGTCTTAGATTTTATAGAGAAAAAGCTAAAAAAACCTTTAGACATCTTCTCCTCCGAAATCGTCAAGCCAAATTGTTCAATATTTCACAGAAATAATCTTTTATACCATCTCTCTCAAGTTTGTTCGAACAGTTTAAGTTTGGTGAATTTTGGCCAAGTTACAGGAAGTTAAACTTAACTAACTGTCCAAAAAAGCATACTAAAATGGCAAGCTCAGAAACGGCCGGAGCTATCATCACCAAATTTTATGCCAGTGTTGGTCACATGAGTCATACATGAAATTCAGGTATTGGTGGCGCCACCTGCAGTGACCTTTTTTTGTACAGGGGTCATTGGTCATTTGTACATTAACCCATAATTTCTCAGGAATAGCAGGAGCTACCATCCGTAGATTTTATGCAATAATCTGTCACATATCAAATGTTGAGGGATTCAGCTTATTTTTTTGCTATCTGCATTTACTTAGATTTTATAGGGAAAAAGCTGAAAACCTTTAAAAGTCTTCTTCTTGTAAACCGTCCAGCCAAATTGTTCAATATTTTACAAAAATGATCCCAGAGGCAAGCCCTCTCAAATTTGTTCAAATGGTTTGCATTTGATGAATTTTAGTGGTGTTACACAAATTTGAACAGTCATTTGGCCAATTAAGCATACTGACATAGTAATATTAGAAATGACAGAAGCTAGCATAATATTATTGTGCAAATGTTGGTCACATGACTCATATTTGAAGTTGCAGATTTTGTGGTGCCATCTACATTGACCTGTTTTTAATTGGCAAAAACCTCATAATTTTAGCCTCTTTCCGCTTAAAGTAAACATTCATTCTGTGAATGTGTTTTTACGCCCAACGGTGATAGGCCGCGACACTCCCCCTTGCTTACTTAATAAATATGCATAAGCCCGCCAAATTTGAACCGGGCGCTAGGGCCCGCCTCGTGCAGTCAGTCGGCAGCACGCGGCCTAGCGAAACAGCAGCTTCAGAAAAACAATCGCCTTAATTATACCTGATATAAAACGTGTCAACGGCATCCTGCAATGCAGGTACTCACCAAAAAAAAAAAACAAGGTTGACAACAAAAATAAGGGGCATCTTGGACATCAAGATATCTAGCTTATAAGGCTCACAGTCAACTGAATTATATGATAATGTCAAAGCGAGCATCTGAACACGATGTCGATGAGGGTGACTCAGAGGTGCAGTTCGCACCAACCAAGGGCCAGCAAGAATTAAAAAAAGGGAGCAAAACAGAAACTGGCTCGAAAAAACGAATTGAAAAGTGGGCTGAAGAAAACTACGTGTCAAAAGAAACGCTCCGCAAGTTAGGTGATCACGGATTCAAGGACATTCAGATGCTTGACCTGATAACACCGGAGGTCCTAGCAGAACTGAAACCGGAGTTAACCCCACTGGCACAGTTCCTGGCTGTAAAAAGGGGACTGGAGGTGCTCCGGGACACACAGAAGAAGACAAGGAATTCCGGGAAAATGAGCGGCATGGAGGTCCAACATAAGACAGCAGGTGAAAACGGCCACCCAGGGACAAGACCGAACTTGGACTGTAGTGCGCTTCAATCTGTAGACTCGTTGCTCAGGAATTTTAACTCAATGGACTTGCAGCAGGATGCGGCACATGATCAGCAATATGGTAGGCCTCTTACTGATTATGTCAATTGTAATGATGCATGCATACACCCCGACCAGTCAGCAGCGAACCCCCTACCACCCACCATCCCCCATAACCCAATGGCCCCGACAAATCTTTTCCTACGCCCCTTGGCAGATGTAGCTTATCTAAAAATTATCGACTTCGTCTCCCCTGTGCTCGGAAACAATGCGGAGGAAGACGAAACACTCATTAGCGTTCCGGGGGGATCTCTGAAATTCAGACCCGATGCAAAAACAAAAAAGCCTAAGCTAGAAAATGTTACCGAAGAACAATGGTTTGCGGCCTCACTAAAAATCCTTGATAAACTGTTTACCATAAGGGACCTCCCAAGTAGCCAAATTTCGGACTACCTAGCGTACCTAGTACACGTCACTGACCTAGCCCAGCAATACATATGGGTAGATGTCCTCTTGTTTGACGACAGCTATAGGAGGGAACAGGCAAAATTAAGGTGCCAATGGGGCCGTGAAATCCCCACCCTAAATCAGGTGTGGCTCCAGCCAAAAACTCATCTGCATCAAAGGTCAACCGCCCTCAACTTCAGTAAACAACACAGACCCTCTAAACCTCAAAGCGGCTACCCCACCCCGAAAGGACCCATTGATCCCACCACCGGTCTTGAAATTTGCTTAGCCTTTAATCGGGGCAACTGTAAGTACGGACCTTCATGTCGGTACCGCCACGTTTGCTCTGTGACCTCCTGTTCCCAAGCCCACCCGGCCACGGAACACCCCCCTAAACAATAGGGGTTCCCCTCCAACTGTTCATTGTCAGACTGTCATAATAACCCCCAGGAATAGAGAGTAAGCCCCATTTCTCAAATTCCATTGCGTCCTGTCTTCATATTTGGGAGTCTAAACTTCACAACGATCCTGACAGAGACTATCTAATAGATGGTATTAAAAACGGCTTTAATGTGATCGATCGTCTCCAGATGAGGCATGTCGAAACAAAAAATCACAAGTCCGCGTACAACCCGTCAACCCGAAATGCAGTCGAAAAACAGCTTCTTAAAGGGATAGCTGAGGGCCACTACTGTGTGTGTGATCCAAAATCTAAACCTATCATCGTTAGCCCTCTAGCCGCTGTGCCAAAGCTGGACAGCGATGATGTTAGAATAATTCATGACTGTAGTCTTCCTCATGGCCTGTCAGTAAACGACTATTGTTCCGTGATAGAGCCTTTCTCATTTGAAACGGTAGCAGATGCCTTACGTTTGGTTAAAAATGGTTACTTCATGGCTAAAGTTGACTTAAAAAACGCTTACCGCTCTGTTCCTATAAATCCAAGTAATTACCAAGCCATGGGGATTAAATGGAAATTTCACAACAGCAACACCCATACCTATTTTATGACACACGTTTACCTTTCGGAAGCCGGAAGGCCCCAGGAATTTTTCATAGGTTAACACAATCGGTAAAAAGGATGATGGTTAACATGGGTTTTAACTCAATAGTGGTCTACCTGGATGATTTCCTTATAGTAGCACCATCTCAGGCGGAGTGTATACTGGCTCAAAACAAACTAATTGAATTACTCAGGGACCTGGGTTTTGGGATCAGCTGGGGAAAGGTCTGCGGACCATCTACTAAGCTAGTATTTCTCGGGGTTGAAATTGACAGCTCCATTAACCGGGTAGCACTCCCACAAAACAAGCTAAATGATTTTAAACATATGCTGCCCGCATTCAGTTCGCGCAAACGCGCTTCGCTACGCCAGCTGCAAAGCCTCGCAGGCAAGCTATCCTGGGCGTCCTTGGTGGTGTCTGGTGGCAAAGTATTTTTGCGCCGCATACTAAATGAAATGGCCCTGTTAAGGAGACCAAATCACACACACATTCTCAGCAGAGAATTCTTTAAAGATATTCGCTGGTGGCTAGCTTATCTTGAGCGTTTTAATGGGAAGCGATATTTCAAGCCGAACCCATCGTATGTACATGTCTATCTGGATGCATCCAAGAAAGCGTCAGGAATATATTTTAATAACGACTGGCAATATTTATTATGGGAAGCCGATTGGCCTAAAGTCGCTGGCCTGTATATTAATTATAAAGAAGTGCTCTCAGTGATAGCTGCAGCCAGGACGTGGGGACATCGGTGGAAGGGCCACACAGTGGTTGTGCACACGGACAGCATGTGTGCCCTAGGCATGCTTAACAAAGGCTCTACCAGAAATACGATGGTAATGCATTATCTAAGGCAGCTCTTCTGGCTGTCAGCTAAATTTTAATTTCAAATAAAGCCCATTCATGTCCCTGGTCGTTTACATGACTTGCCAGATGCTATCTCCAGGCTTCATCAGCCTGGCCAGATCATGCGACTAGCATCTCTGCTATACCCATTTACCCCTCCTCAGATTGCAGTCATTAATCTTTTGTGTCACTGGCATAAACACATGTCAAAGGCAGCTCTCATATCGCTCTATCCACAGGTGCAGCAGCTGCCCGCCTGGTTACAGACCTGGACAAGGAAGTAGCTGTGTACCGCTCGGCCACCTTTGCTGCCTCCACTAAGACCACCTACAGCTCCCACTGGCGCGCCTACATTAAATTCTGCTTATCTCTTGGGATTCCCCAAACACCTATAACAAATCACAACCTATGCAGATATGCGGCGTATCTAGCGCGCACCTCTAAGCACAGCACCTGAATATAATTCGATTATTACACTTGGAGGCAGGCCTAGAGAACCCGCTTAAGGATAACTGGTTTTTACGCTCTGTATTGCTTGGTATCAAAAGGATAAAAGGGGACAAGGTAACCCAAAAATTGCCAATTACCCCTGACATATTGCTGTCTATTAAAATTAAAATGATTTGGTCTAAACCTTTTGATGTCTCCTTTTGGGCAATATGCCTTGTGGCGTTCTTCGGTCTCTTCCGTAAGGGTAACCTACTCTTAAAAAATCTAAATGACTTTGATCATACCAAACACTTAACAAGAGATGATTTTTTGGTTACAAATTTTGGGCTGATAATCTGCGTGAGGCATTCAAAAACGATTCAATTCCAACAACGCGAACTGTATGTTCCGCTCTCTACGATCTGTAACCACCCTCTCTGCCCAGTTACAGCTGTGCTTAACTCCTTCAGAGTGTCCCCTTTGACCAGTCAGCCCGCTCCTGCCTTTACTATGACGCAGGCTCATTTCTCCCGCAAATTATCTTCAACCCTCGGATTGCTCGGATACGACTCCTCCCGTTATTCTGGCCACAGCTTTCGGAGGGGGGGCGCATCATGGGCCCTGGAGTGCGGGCTCTCCTCGGATGTCATTCAAATGCTGGGAGACTGGCGGAGTTCCGCATACCAACGTTATCTTAACCTACCTCTCCAAACACATATCAAATACTCTAAACTGATGGGAGACAAACTCCCATCATAAATAATGTGCTACATTATAATTCATTAAATTTTTAAGAATTTAATTATATCAGGGATTGGGGGTTTTTCTTATCAAAACTTTAGATGTGTTAGATATTGTCTGATCGATGATGGGTAGCCTGAGCGCTACGGGTGTGTATTGAATAAACCCTCATTTCCCAAATATACTACTGACTTGCTTTATGACTCAGTGAACAGTTGGAGGTGTAAAGTAAACATTCATTCCGTGAATGTGTTTTTACGCCCAACGGTGATAGGCCGCGACACTCCCCCTTGCTTACTTAATAAATATGCATAAGCCCGCCAAATTTGAACCGGGCGCTAGGGCCCGCCTCGTGCAGTCAGTCGGCAGCACGCGGCCTAGCGAAACAGCAGCTTCCCCTCCCGCCCTACTCCCCCGCTGTGATCATTTATCTGTCCATACGATAATTAACATGGTGTTCACCACGCTGACTCTCTGGATGTGTGCCTGCTTTGGTTTTATTGACATTTATAATCAGTTTGAGGCCCAACTGTGCTCGTAATTATGATTATTAATTATTAAGAGGTCTGAAGGATAATGTTTAATCGCTTCAATATAGCTAATGTCTAGAACATATGAATATTTTGTACTCTGCCTGAGGCTGTTATATGTTATTATCTACAGATGTTTCACATGCAGATATACATGTAATAATGAGATGACCTGCTGGTAAAACGCCTCCGCAGTTGAATCCTGGCAGGTATCGATTTCTATAACACTGCTCTTATGGACACTCACACTCTTGTATTTGTATGCTATTATCATAGTTAAATGCCACTTCAGTATTTATATGTATACACACGTGAATTACTCTGGAGAGATTAATACTTAATTACATACGCCTCCCTCCCTTTCTGGGGAAGATCGTTTTCTTGCGTCATGCATCGCGCTATAATGATATGACCGGTTAATACTTGTTAAGCAATGTACTGCATGCCTTTGCGTCATATACAGCATCAAGTAGCATAATATTATATACACAATGTATTTCAACTTGTCCCCAGAAGGGACGTAGAATGCCTTAGTATTCTATTTGTAGTTAATCAGAGCACTACAGCTGCTGCTCATGAATTGGGGGTTTTTCTTATCAAAACGTTAGATGTGTCAGATATTGTCTGATCGATGATGGGTATCCTGAGCGCTACGGGTGTGTATTGAATAAACCCTCATTTCCCAAATATACTACTGACTTGCTTTATGACTCAGTGAACAGTTGGAGGTGTAAAATGTTTATGATGAAACTCAAGTTGAATCGTTCAATTTTTCAAAAGAATTATCCTAGGACATGGTTCTTTCAAACATATCAGAAAAGCTTAAGTTGGTCTTATGGCCATTATTATGTCTATTTCAAACTGAGGACTGCAAAACTGTTCTTCTACAAAATTATTGTTTCAATTATAACTTCTGTAACATTGCACAAAAATTATTCTTAGATGGCCTTTGTTCAAGTTTACTTGAATGATTTTTGGCAGAATTGTTGGACCTTTAACTATGAAAGAACTGCATCTTTTGTTATTTTAGATATTGTGATAAAACATTTATGAATATGTCAGCTTGAAAATAAAAGCATTTTAGCCAAAGTCTTTCAGTATGTGTAAACAGATTTAACAACAGACCAAGATTGTGTTTGTATCTTTAAATGGGTTGAGAAACTGCCAGCTGTTTCAGATTTGGCAACAGATCAAGAGTTTAGTCAGTGCAGCCAAACACAAGGCATGTGATCACCTCATGGGTGACATGCCCCTCAGGGCTGCATGTGGACTACCAACTGTGTCAGATTATGCAACAGGTTAAGAGTTCACTCAGTGCAGCCAGGTACAGGTCAAAAGTTCACTCTGTCTGGCCAGGTGCAGGTCATGAGTTCACTTAGTGCAGTAGCCTGAGCCAGCTAGCAAATTTGTCACAGTTCACTCAGTTCTCACCTAAGCCTGGTCAGCCCCATGCATCAGACTCAAGGTAAGTTTGATGTATTGGCCTGATATTTTGACCTGTCTATGTGTCTTTGATGGCTTCCTCGTTCACAAGACAGGTGTCGCCACCTACAATGACTTTTGCACTGTGTATGTGCCTACTTATTTCTACAGAGGAATTTGATATATCAGCCTGAAATTGGGCATATGTATATATCTCTGATGCTTCGTTGTAAACAAGACTGGTGGTGCCAGCTACAATCATTTTTGTGTTGTGTGCACCAGTGCCAGAGTTTCAGCAGTGCTGTTTGTGTAATTGTTTCTTATTCAAAATGTTTAGTACTTGCATTGTTCATATACATGAGAAGTAATGGTCCAGCATTGAAGCATTATACCTGGTGTATTTCCCAATGCACAGGTTCGCACTAGGCCTGTAGGCCTTGTTAAATATTAAGTAATTATGAATGAACTTTTTTATCCTGTAATCATTGTTGAATTAAGTGAAAATCCTATGTGTATATACACTATAATAATACAGATATCTTGTCACTCCCATCATTCCACACAGCCCCCTCCCCACCACCACCAAGTCCTTTCATCTGAGGACTGGGGACATTAATTATGTTTCAACTGTATACATTAAAAAAAAAATAAAAAAAATTATATATCTAATAATATACATTATAAAAAAATAGATTCAATTGAACAAATGTGTTAACTACTGAAATGTCAACAGTTAATCAAAAATCCAACTTATGATCATGGTAATAGTACAGATCGTTTGTTCACAAACTGCTCACATGCTTTAGTTTTAACATTAGGAACCACATGATCAGGTCCCAAAATATTATTTGCAACAATTTCTTGCTCATCAATACAAACCAATCATGTAAACCACCCATGGCCTATATTACTTCTTCCTCTCACACTTTATCTCCATTTGATATTATTTTAGATTTTTACCTTCAAGGTCAACTTCAGCTGAGCACAGTGACCCAAGGGTCCCTATCAAAGAAGCTGTCATCTGTTAACAGGGCAAAAATCGTAACCGCTGGACCTGGAATCTTCTCACTTGCCATCAAGGGAGGTCCATGAAAAATCTCCTTGAAAACCTGAAATCAGGTCTCTGTTACCTATATTCTCCGAGAAATGGGTCTTGAAAGTAACCCCCCCCCCAAGAATAATAAAAAATTTGATTCAAAAGCTTCAGTATCTGAATAATTACTGCCTTGATAACCATGAGTCTTTGCATGAAAATTGATCATGGAGTGTTCCATCAGATCCTGCAAACTGGTGGCACCATATGAATTTTTAGCTCAGCTGACTATAAGTCATCTGAGCTATAGTCGTGGTCCTTTGTCTGTCGGCTGTCCGTCTGTCCGTCCGTTAAACTGGCATGTTTTGAAACCTTTGGACCTACGAATCTGAAATTCAGCATACCTTTAGATGTCCCCTAAATCCCCTACCATACTGAAAATTGGTTCACTAGGACATGGTTCATTCTAATTATTAAGGAAAAACCTCTGTTTTCCATTAAAAACCCATTTTTACACTTAAAGACTGCCTGATATCCAAACCACTGACCTGATATTGACCATTTTTAGCGAACCTGTGAGCTTATGCAATGGTGCGGCGTCGTCCGTTGTGCGTCATTTGTCGTCCGTCGTCCGTCGTCTGTTCGTTAACAATAGCTATCTCAAAAACGGCAGGAGCTAGCATCACCAAATATTTTGCAAATAATCAGTCATCCAAAAAACTATATCGTATTTTGTATATTTTTTTTTCTAACTGCATTTTCTTAGATTTTGTAGGGAAAAAGCTAAAAAAGCTTTAAAAACCTTTTTCTCCAAAATTGTCCAGCCTAATTGTCCAATATTTCACAGAAATGATCCCTGGAACAATCTTTCTCAAATTTGTTCGAATGGTTCCAGTTCAGAGGTTGAACTTTGTTAACTGTGCAATAAAGCATATTAAAATTTAAATCTCAGAAACGGCTAGAGCTATCATCACCAAATTTTATGCCAGTGTTGGTCACATAGGTCATATCTGAAATTGAGGTATTCGTGGCGCCACCTGCATCGGCCTTTCTTGTATGGGGGTCATCAGTGCCTGTGTCACACTGAGCGCTACAAAAAACTTCTTTTCTGAAACCATATGGCCAAAATGTTTAATATCACACAGAAATGATCCTAGGGTAGTGCTTTCTGAAGTTTGTTCAAATGGTCTCTTTTCAGTGATTTTTGGCTAAGTTATGGGAAGCTGAATTTAGTCATATGCCATAACAGCCCATTTTAGCTCAGTGGCTACAAAGATCTTCTCAAAAACCACCTGGCCAAATTCTTAAATCTCAAACATTAATTATCCTCAGATGTTGATAATTCAAGTTTGTTCAAATGGTTTTGGTTCAGTGCTTTTTGGCTGAGTTACGGGAAGCTGAACTTAGCTGTATCGTCCTATATGAGTTATAAACCTGCGAAACGTTTTTCGACTGATGCCACTGAAGCCAGTTTGTTAAATATTTTACAAGAATAATTCCTACAATAATTTTTAATAAATTATAATAATTGTCATTAATGGTTCCACATGAATGATTTTTGGCTGAATTATGGAGATTGAATTGAGTCATTTTACCATATATGTTAGCTGTGTGATGCTGTTACATCTAGCCTGGCACCAGTTTATCAGCATCTATTACATCATGCCACTAGACATTTAGATTTCAGGTTATCTTTAGTTAATATTGACTAGAAAGTTTTTTTAAAAGCTTTTAAAAATTTTAAATTTATGATTTAAGTTATTCATCATACCAGGCAATGTTACAATCAAGGATATTCAGCTCTCTGTGGCTATATAAAGACAACTGAACGTGGATTATAAATTATTGGTATCCCTACTCAACTTAATTCAAGAATTTTCCATCAGTGAGATATATCTGTATTTTAATTTTGCATTCAGTATGCATCTGTAATAATTTTACATATATTCCTGATTTTTTTTTAGCTCAGCTGACTTTCAGTCATGCTGGGCTATAGCGATGGGTCTTTGTCCGTCGTCCTTCCGTCTGTCCGTCCGGACGTAAGCAGGGCACAAATCGTAACCGTAGGGGCTAGGGCAATGAACCCTATGCAGTCTTAGAGGTTATAAAAAGATCTCCTTGCAAACCTGAAATTAGGTCACTGCGACCTATATTCTGGAAGTTATGGGATGTGTTTGCACCCCCCAGAAATAACTCTTTGAGACAAAATTTTCATCCCAAACCTTCCATCTTTCACATACAGCTCACCTACCAACAGGGGAAGAACCATAATTTTTTTTAGGTCAAAAGGTCAAAGGTCAAGGTCACAGGAGCCTCTTCTTTGAAAAGCCTGTGGATGCATTTTAAGCCAACCCTTTCATCCCAATTCTTTGATTTTTCACATATAGCTCACCTACTAAGTTGGAGAAGAATCCTATAGATTTTGAGGTCACAAGGTCGAAGGTCAGGGTCACAGGATCCACTTCTTTAAAAAGGTTGTGGACACATCTCAAGCTAGACTTTTCATTCCAAACCTTCCAGCACTGATATCGCTTCTCTGCCAACAGGGGAAAAGACCTGTTGATTTTGAGGTCAAAGGTCAAGTTCACAGCACCCACTTCTTGCGTGGAGTCATTTTCAGGCAAACTTTTCAATCTGTACCTTCCATCTGTCATATATGGCTTACCTACCAATAAGGGAAGAAGCCTATTGATGTTGAGGTCAAAAAGTCAAAGGTCAAGGTCACAATATTTAATTGTTCTAAATGCTTGTGAGCATATTTCAAGTGTAACTGTTCAACCCAAACCTTCAGTCTTTCACATATGCCATATCTATGCATCACTCAGTTTGACTCAAACTTCATATTTATGGGTCTTTTTGCTTGAATAAATAACTTATTGATTTTGGGGTCAGCTGGTCAGCAGGTTAAAATTTGCAGGTCAAAGTTATTCACCAATTGGTTGCCAAGTAATTACACCAGATTTAAGTGGTTAGTAGTTACCCATCATTTAGAAAGAATCCAGTTGATATATGGGCAAAAGGCCAAGGTCATAGGTCAGGGATGTTCACAATTACTTATTTTATAGACCATCTCTATTTTTCTTGTATATATAACCATCCCCCTCCAGCTGGTACATCTCCCTGTGTGGCTGTAATTGTGAGTGACACTGGTGACATATGACTCCCTTTTGTATCAGCCTATTAAGTGATAAGGCTCAGTGATAAGTACCTCGTTACTTCATAACAAAAACACTGTTGTCAGAATGCTTCAGCCAGGCATTAAGACTATGAGAGTATAGTATTAAGGTTTAGCTACTGATTTATAAGATGATGGGAACATTTTCCAGTTTATTTTATGGAATCCTAGCAATAAACTTAGTTTCCTAGATATCTGAATATTTTAATATGTATCACCACATATAAAAGCAAGTGTTTGTTCTCATAATATGTGGATGTGTACCTTGATTTAGGATGGCTTTTTGTTTTATTTCAAGAGTCTTAGTCATGCTTTCTGCATTTCTTTTCTTTCAGGTTTGGTAGTTTACCTACCCTGCTGACCCCATTGAAAAGCAGAGTGATAATAAAAAATATTGGACTTACACTTTTTACAATTGCATATCTATACATCTGATATGAGGACCTGGACATGCCTTTTGAATTATTTTGGGCATTCATTACTGGATAATTTGCCCAAGTTTGGTCTCTTATTGGAGAATGTGGGATATCAAATGTCATACTTGTCAGAAATCCATAATGTCTGCCAGTTAGCCACCTTAGAAATTCTTTCTTCAGTGCAGTTTCAGTAATTTTTCTTTAATGTTTGGTCCAATTTAGAGAATGTTTGTTGTCTGATTTCAGACTTGTCAGAAGTCCAATATGGCCACCAGGCAACCATCTTTTAATTCCTTTTGATCATATTATCTCAAGAACAGTTAAGGTGAATGCAGTTGGATGTATATTTATGTATTCTTGTAAAGGATTGGGTCAAATATTTCTGAATAAATATTACCATCATTTATAAAAGTGCAGTACAGTTGGCTTGTATTGAATAAAAATTCATACAGAAGCACCTGTTTCTCAATAATTCTTGCATGTATTTCCTTGATTTTTGCTATATATTTTGATCTTATATTTTCCCTTTGTGGTGTTCCTTTGAGACTGACAGGTTTCAAGCAAGCTGTTGGAATAGTTCCTGATAGCTTAACAATCATGCATTTTCCTCAGACCATCAATTCACTGTGTTTTAACCAGACATAGGTGATATATATTTCTGTTGTCATAGAAAATTTTCAACAAATTGGCAAATTGGTTCTTCAAAATTTGACTGGAAGTTGTGAATCTCAGTCCATGATGTCACAGGTCATGCTTGGCAGCTGAGCATCATGACCCATGGGTCACTTGTTATAAAAAGTCAGCTGAAAAGCATTTTGTATTGGAAAAATAAATTTCAAAGTTATTTCAAGTAGGGACCACTTTTGTGTACAGATGGCAGCACTTGGTTTACCATTGGCAGATTGCCAGTGCCTTGATGTTGGCCATTAGCCAAGATGATGTCAGCTCTATGAATAATTTTGGCACAGTGCCAGGATTGGAAGAATTGCAGCCAGGTATAGGTCAAGAGTTCACTCAGTGCAGTAGCTGCATTCTATTTATAGCTTTGGCTCACTGCATCATATTTGGTACCAAAGTTCAGCCTGAATCTATTTATAGCTTTGGCAGACTGCCAACTTTGTCAGATTATGCAACAGGTCAAGAGTTCACTCAGTGCAGCCAGGTACAGGTCAAAAGTTCACTCAGTCTAGCCAGGTGCAGGTCAAGAGTTCACTCAGTGCAGTAGTTTTAGGCAGCAATTCGTCACAGGTCACTCGGGGGCAACTGCCTTACTCACCTAAGCCTTGGCAGCCCAGTGCATCAAACTCTTGGGAAGTTTGATGTATTGGACTGATATTTTGACCTGTCTATGTGTCTTTGATGGTATTCTGATAAGACATGTTGGTATTCTTATAGGACAGGTGGTGCCACCTAGATTGACTTTTGCAGTGTATGGGCCTGCTTATTTTTACAGAGAAATTTGATACATCAGCCTTAAATATGGCATGTTTATACATATCGGGTAGCTTTATAGTGTACAAGGCTGGTGGCGCCACCTACAATAATTTTTGCACAGTGTATGTCCCTGCTTATTCCACAGGAGGGGTTTGACATATCAGTCTGACATTGGGCATATTTATATATCTCTTCGTTGTATATAAGACTGGTGGTGCCAGCTACAATCTTTGTATCCGCCAAAACAGAGTTTTGCAGATACTATGATTTCAGTCAGACGCTGACGCTGCAGCCATCGCTGCATAGGTTTCCGGATAACTTCTTTATAACCACTGGGCAGAATTATTTAAAATTCGGAATTATTATCAGTCACATGTGATCTGGTGCGCCCTCATTTTTCATTGACCTCTGACCTTTCCTCTCTGCCCAACGTCCATTTATGCGTCTGTTTCCACACATAAACCCGCATATCTCGGGAACCGTTTCACCGATAAGGCTAAAGATTTTGCACAAATGTAGCCCTTGGAAAGCTTTATAACATACACTAAAAATGGTGGCGCCACCTGCAACCATTTTTGCACAGCTTTCATCTGTTCATTTGCCTTGGGATAAAAACACTCATATCTCTGCGTTGGTTGGACTTATCCATCTGAAATTTTGCATGTGTTTACATCCTGGACAGCTTTCTAGATTTTATGACAGGTGGCGCCACCTACCTTCACATTTAAGCTGCAGACATCCAATCTCATATCTCAGGAACCGTTTGACCAGTTTGGCCAAAATTTTGCATGTGTTTAGATCTCTCATAGCTCTTTATCATAAGCAAAACTGGTGGTGCCACATGCAACCATTTTTGCACAGCCTCTATCTGTTCATCTGCCTTGGGATAAAATCACTCATATCTTGGCAGTGGTTTGAGTTATCCACCTGATATTTTCCAGGTTTATACATCCTTGACAGCTTTCTTGATTTTTTGACAGGTGGCGCCACCTACATTCAAATTTATGCTGCAGACATCCAAGCTCATATCTTTGGAACCATTTGACTGATTGGGCAAAAATTTTGCATGTTTATAGATCTCACATAGCTCTTTATCATACGCAAAAGCGGTGGCGCCACCTGCAATCATTTTTGCAGAGCGTCCGTCTGTTTGTTTGCCGTGGGATATAATCACTCATAATAGGCAATGGTTTGACATATCTGCCTAAAATTTTGCAGGTTTATACATCTTGGATAGCTTTCTGGATTTTTGGCAGGTGGCGCCACCTACATTTATGTATACGCTGCAGACATTCAGGCTTATAACTCAGGACTGGTTTGACATATCCCCCTGAAATTTTGCATATGTGTAGATTTCACATAACTCTTAATCATACACAAAATTGGTGGTGCCAACTGCCACCATTTTTGCACAGCGTCCGTCTGTTCGTCTGCCGTGGGCTAAAATTACCCATATCTCAGTATCAGCCTAAAATTCTGCAGGTTTATACATCTTTGTGGATTTTTTTGGCAGGTGGTGCCACCTATATTCATGTATGTGCTGCACACATTCAGGCTTATATATCAGGACTGGTTTGACATATCCCCCTGAAATTTTGCATGTGTATAGATCTCACATATCTCTCAATCAAACACAAAATTGGTGGCGCCACCTGCCACCATTTTTGCACAGTGTCCATCTGTTTGTCTGCCGTGGGCTAAAATCACTCATATCTCAGTAGCGGTTTGACTTATCTGCCTAAAATTTTGCATGTTTATACATCTTGGACAGCTTTCTGGATTTTGTGGTAGGTGGCGCAACCTACATACACATGTCGGCTGCAGACATCCAGACTATTTTGCAACACACCTCACTCTATTTCCCCTTGCCACTCAATCCATGCCTCAATCCACCTTTCCCACTCTGATTTTGGAGGATACACATAGTCACTTGTTGACTACCCATATTCTGGTTTTTGTGTTGTGTGCATCCATGCCAGTATTGCAGCAGTGATGTTTGTTTAATTGTTTCTTGTTCTAAGTGTTTACTACTTGCATTGTTCATATACATGTTACACATGTTCTTGAAAAGTAATGGTCCAGCATTGAAGCATTATACCTGGTGTAATCTCATTGCACAGGTTCGCATTAGGCCTGTAGGCCTTGTTATAGCTTTGGCAGACTGCTCACTGCATCATATTTGGCACCAAAGTTCAGCCTGAATCTATTTATAGCTTTGGCAGACTGCCAACTGTGTCAGATTATGCAACAGGTCAAGAGTTCACTCAGTGCAGCCAGGTACAGGTCATAAGTTCACTCTGTCTAGCCAGGTGCAGGTCAAGAATTCACTCAGTGCAGTAGTGTTATAAAGTGGTAAATTTAAATATTGGTAATCAAATGAAAACTTAAAATTCACAGAGTGACAAACACTAAGATCAGTGTCAGAGATTGATGAGGACTGATATTCAGACAGAGCCAAGAATTATTAATGGTTATCAGACGACCAAGTATCTAATGGTAATTCAGTATGTTTGTAGACCCTAAATGTACTCTCAAAAAATAGCTCTAAATTGGTTTCTATGATGAGGCAGGCAGATTATGTTTATACGAGTTTGGAAATAGGACTTGTAGGTCAGTCTATAACTGGATGTATGTCAGGTCAGACTTGGGATTTTCCAGAATACTTTCATCCAGTAAAATCTGGCAAAACTTATAAAGTCAACTTATAACTCTGATGTAATTGTGACCTACTTTGGGTCATCCAATAAGGTTTAGCTTTTATGACGAAATGCAGAAATATGGATATGTACGTCTCATATGTCACGTGAAAGCTCTGTAACAAAACTATCTGTAGTGCGCACTGAGAGTCAGGGAGGCTGGGCGGCTCTCTCAGAGAGAGAGACTGTCCCAGACTGCTTGCTATTGAATAAAGGCTTCTGTCATCAAACTGGTCTTGGAACATTGTCTGCCACGTGCATCAGCAACCGTATGTGATACAGGTGGGGACATCCCCAACCCCTCCTCTGTATCATTATGGTGGATGAACCGGGATTCACTTTCAGCACATCAGCGCCAGAAAAAACCAACAATTCTGCCAGCTGGGGTGAAGAATGAAGATCCCCCCCCCCCCCCTCCCTCACAGCCACAGGTGCCATTCACTGGTCTGCCAACCCATGCATTGGAACTACAACCCAGGTACCGGATCACAGCCTAACATCAAGAATGTCATATCTGCTGCTGAAGGTGTCGAACTTTTGCTAAGAACTCTCTCTTCAAACTTTAACTTGGCTGCAGTTTCTCAGTGCTCTGCTTGAGAAGATCAAAGACTCTCTCTGTATCTTTAAACCAAAAGGACACTGTAATCACCATATTGCTTTAACCGTGACTTCAAGTTGTAAAAATGACATTTTTCGCTAAAAAAAGTGCTGTGATATCTCAACCTGTGATCATCATTGTTCCTGACCAGCCACATAAAAAAAATCAATATTGGGACAAGCCAGCTTCTGGCCTATGTCAACAATACTACTGGCCATACCATGTGCACTGTGTGTTATCTCACAACAAGTTCCTGGCTATGTTCCTGCGACTACTAGAAGCAGATTTGCTGTTCTACCGCTATCTTCTGCATCACCTTCCATACCATGACTCCAGGAAGAAAAAGAAAACCAAGTCAGGTGAGAAGACAACTTAAGACCAAAAGATGACGAGATTTCCTGAGGTAATGAAAACTAAACCAGAGACTCTGAATTTACATGCCTTCTGTAATATTTGGGCATTTCAGATTTTTTTGCATGAATATGTTGTAAAACTAAACACACAAAAAATATTCATATGTATGTTGTACACTATAATTTTCTCTTATTGATGTGTCATAATTGTAAAATGATATAATTTATAGTGTGTCTATCTTATTGATATGGTTAGGAATAAGTTTACAAGACCACAGCAAAAGGTGTAGAACTGTCAATGTTAGATTTGATACAGTAATGTCTATCTCAGACGTTAATATGCAATGTCACAAATGACTGTATTGATTTACATTCAAGAATACCTAGAGTAGAGCAATATGCAAAACCATCAGCATGTTAGCATTCATTTATATTGAGATTATCTCATGTGTTGTTCCATACCAAATCATCAGGTATCATGGTGCTCTCTTGGCTCATTTTAATGGAATGGTTGCACATTGTGTAACCAAAGCACAATGCGATGCTTATTTTCAATTGTCACAGTTTGGTCCTCAAACACGGGTTCATGGGAAGCCCCCCAATATATAGGGAATTGGACAAACTAGGGAGTGTGATGACTCCAAAAATCAATAATGCACTGACCTGTGGTCACATTATTGCCTCAAACAAGGTTTTGATATGGTTAACCTCATTAATAGCTGGAAATGCCAGGCAAGATATGCAGGAATTCTTCTCATAGGAATTTCACATTCACGCGTACTATGACAGACATGTTAAGTAAGCAAATGCATTCTGGTTGCTGCATTTGTGATACTGTTAACCCATAAACCAAAATGTGGAGTGACAGGGATTGTGATCATTAACAGTATTCATTTAATTTAAATCATCACTCTACAGATGAATGTTTGATCTTACACATAAATAGCATGCAATAAAATTACCATCAAAATCCAATTGGTCTTGATCAATACATGCACCTGTCAGTGAATGATTTCATTTTCATCACATTTTCACACAATTTTTGCCTTGCTCCTGCACAAAAATGGGTAATAAATGGGAACCTATGTACACATTACTCTGTCTTTAGGAATGACATTATGTCTGTCATGTACTTATCCGCTGGTACGGTACACCAGTTGTGTTTTGCTAAAGGAGTAGCAAATCAACCATCCAGTATTCACAAGTCAATTTGTCCCAATGGCAAGTGTGAAAGCCAAGATGTATTTTGAATCATTGGTGTTGATCAACACGCAGGGCAGATTGTCATGTACCTATGTATATGTTAAACTCTTAGGCACAAGAGTATATAAACTTTGTCAGATTAGGAATTCATGATCACTTTTCCCATAGGAATTGTATGTTTAGCTACAGGCATTGCTAATTCACATGTTATAATTGGTAATGCATATTGCTGTTCGACAGAACATCTTTCTGTAACATCACTTACTGTATGCTAGAATGGTTCACATACTTTGAATTATTCCATTGCTTATACGGTATGCATAGTACTTGTATATTCTAGCTGTGCATTCATTATGAACATGATGCTATAATCATATCTATTAAGATATTTATTTATTGATTCTACTTAGATGCTGCCATACATATATAATCTGCTGCTGTACTGCTTATATTAGGATGTCAAATAATGTCATTATGGTTGCGATGTTGTTCCTGATTCCTGATACATCAGCATTTTATCTTCTAGATATTGTTTAGGATTGTCAATTCACAAAAAAAATTCTGTCTGTATTTAGAATATATGT
This sequence comes from Sipunculus nudus, assembly GCA_026874595.1. Taxonomy (NCBI): domain Eukaryota; kingdom Metazoa; phylum Annelida; class Sipuncula; order Golfingiida; family Sipunculidae; genus Sipunculus; species Sipunculus nudus. The sequence continues at coordinate 65,868,265 of CM049310.1, forward strand.
GTAGCTATATATATATATATATATATATATATATGTCATTTCTCAGCTTATTTAGGATAGCTTAGGCATTGTTGTTGTACTTCTAAAAATTTAAATCACGCACTACCTTATTCCTTACACTGTTACATCACGAAATGTGACATGTTAATGTATTCCCCGGCTATATTGATATGTGTAATTCCATTGGCCATACATCAGTCCTAAAATACTTTACTCTCTACAGACATATGTCCATCACATTTTCATTAGTGCTAGCTAAATATATAGTTCTATTCACTATAATGGTATCTGATCTTGCAGTAAATGCAGACTTAAGCAGTATATCTTGATCTTTACACATGTATTTCTGTCATCTCTATTCCAGTTATCCTTCTTGAAATAACTAATTTTTCTCCGACTTAGCCGATGAGGCTGGAGCCTCATTCTGAATGCCAGAGGGAAATGTTATGAAGTGGTAAATTTAAATATTGGTAATCAAACGAAAACTTAAAATTCACAGAGTGACAAACACTAAGATCAGTGTCAGAGATTGATGAGGACTGATATTCAGACAGAGCCAAATAATTATTTATGGTTATCAGACGACCAAGTATCTAATGGTAATTCAGTATGTTTGTAGACCCTAAATGTACTCTCAAAAAATAGCTCTAAATTGGTTTCTATGACGAGGCAGGCAGATTATGTTTATACAAGTTTGGAAATAGGACTTGTAGGTCAGTCTATAACTGGATGTATGTCAGGTCAGACTTGGGGTTTTCCAGAATACTTTCATCCAGTAAAATCTGGCAAAACTTATAAAGTCAACTTATAACTCTGATGTAATTGTGACCTACTTTGGGTCATCCAATAAGGTTTAGCTTTTATGACGAAATGCAGAAATATGGATATGTACGTCTCATATGTCACATGAAAGATCTGTAACAAAACTATCTGTAGTGCGCACTGAGAGTCAGGGAGGCTGGGCGGCTCTCTCAGAGAGAGAGACTGTCCCAGACCGCTTGCTATTGAATAAAGGCTTCTGTCATCAAACTGGTCTTGGAACATTGTCTACCACGCGCATCAGCAACCGTATGTGATACAGGTGGGGACACCCCAACCCCACCAATTGTATCATTTTGGTGGAGACCGGTCCCGTATCAGAAGCTTGAGGCAGCAATTTGTCACAGGTCACTAGGGGGCAACTGCCTTACTCACCTTAGCCTTGTGAGCCCAGTGCATCAAACTCTGGGAAAGTTTGCCACCTGCAACCATTTTTGCACAGTGTCCAACTGTTCATCTGCCTTGGGATAAAATCACTCATAACTCGGCAGTGCTTTGACTTATCCACCTGATATTTTTGCAGGTTTATACATCCTTGACAGCTTTCTTGTTTTATGACAGGTGGCACCACCTAAGCTTCTCGTTTAAGCTGCAGACATCCAAGCTCATATCTAGGGAACCGTTTGACCAGTTGGGCAAAAATTTTGCATGTGTATAGATCTTCCATAGCTCTTTATCATTGTAAAACTGGTGGCCCCACCTGCAATCATTTTTGCACAGCATTCGTCTGTTTGTTTGCCGAGGGATAAAATCAGTGATATCTCTACAGTGGTTTGACATATCTGCCTAAAATTTTGCAGGTTTTTTCATCTTGGATAGCTTTCTTGATTTTTTGGCAGGTGGCGCCACCTACATATATGTATATGCTGCAGACATTCAGGCTTATATCTCAGGACTGGTTTGACATATCCCCCTGAAATTTTGCATGTGTATAGATCTAACATATCTCTTAATCATACACAAAATTGGTGGCTCCACCTGCCACCATTTTTGCACAGTGTCCATCTGTTCATCTGCCTAGGGATTAAAACACTCATATTTCTGCATTGGTTAGACTTATCCACCTGAAATTTTTCATGTTTATACATCTTGGACAGCTTTCTTGATTGTATGACAGGTGGCACCACCTACATTCACGTTTAAGCTGCAGACATCCAAGCTCATATCTCGGGAACCATTTGACCAGTTGGGCCAAAATTTTGCATGTGTATAGATCTCGCATAGCTCTTTATCATACGCAAAACTGGTGGCGCCACCTGCAACCATTTTTGCAAAGCGTCCATCTGTGCATCTGCCTTGGGATGAGATCACTCATATCTCGGCTTTGGTTTGACATATCTGCCTAAAATTTTGCAGGTTTATACATCTTGGATAGCTTTCAGGATTTTGTGGCAGGTGGCGCCACCTACATATATGTATATGCTGCAGACATTCAGGCTTATATCTCAGGACTGGTTTGACATATCCCCCTGAAATTTTGCATGTGTATAGATCTAACATATCTCTTAATCATACACAAAATTGGTGGCTCCACCTGCCACCATTTTTGCACAGTGTCCATCTGTTCATCTGCCTAGGGATTAAAACACTCATATTTCTGCATTGGTTAGACTTATCCACCTGAAATTTTTCATGTTTATACATCTTGGACAGCTTTCTTGATTGTATGACAGGTGGCACCACCTACATTCACGTTTAAGCTGCAGACATCCAAGCTCATATCTCGGGAACCATTTGACCAGTTGGGCCAAAATTTTGCATGTGTATAGATCTCGCATAGCTCTTTATCATACGCAAAACTGGTGGCGCCACCTGCAACCATTTTTGCAAAGCGTCCATCTGTGCATCTGCCTTGGGATGAGATCACTCATATCTCGGCTTTGGTTTGACATATCTGCCTAAAATTTTGCAGGTTTATACATCTTGGATAGCTTTCAGGATTTTGTGGCAGGTGGCGCCACCTACATATATGTATATGCTGCAGACATTCAGGCTTATATCTCAGGACTGGTTTGACATATCCCCCTGAAATTTTGCATGTGTATAGATCTAACATATCTCTTAATCATACACAAAATTGGTGGCTCCACCTGCCACCATTTTTGCACAGTGTCCATCTGTTCATCTGCCTAGGGATTAAAACACTCATATTTCTGCATTGGTTAGACTTATCCACCTGAAATTTTGCAGGTTTATACATCTTGGACAGCTTTCTTGTTTTATGACAGGTGGCGGCACCTACATTCAAATTTACACTTCAGACATCTAAGCTCATATCTCAGGAACCATTTGACCGATTTGGCAAAAATTTTGCATGTTTATAGATCTCACATAGCTCTTTATCATACCCAAAACTAGTGGTGCCACCTGCAATCATTTTTGCCCAGCATCCATCTGTTTGTTTGCCTTGGCATAAAATCACTCATATCTCGGCAATGGTTTGACATATCTGCCTAAAATTTTGCAGGTTTATACATCTTGGATAGCTTTCAGGATTTTGTGGCAGGTGGCGCCACCTACATTTATGTATATGCTGCAAACATTCAGGCTTATATCTCAGGACTGGTTTGACATATCCCCCTGAAATTTTGCATGTGTATATATCTCACATAGCCTTTATTCATTCATAAAATTGGTGGTGCCACATGCCACCATTTTTGCACAGTGTCTGTCTGATTTTCTGCTGTTGGCTAAAATCACTTGTATCTCAGTAGTCGTTTGACTTAATTATCTACCTTAAATTTTGCATGTTTATACATCTTGGACAGCTTTCTGGATTTTGTGATAGGTGGCGCAACCTACATACACATTTTGGCTGCAGACATCCAGGCTATTATGCAACACACCTCGCTCTATTTCCCCTTGCCACTCAATTCATGCCTCACTTCACCTTTATTACTCTGATTTTGGAGGATACATGTAGTCGCTTGTTGACTACCCATATTCTAGTTTTTTGTGTTGTGCACCCATGCAAGAATTGAGCAGTGATGTTTGTTGAATTGTTTCTTGTTCTAAGTGTTTAGTACTTGCATTGTTCATATACATGTTACACACGTTCTTGAAAAGTAATGGTCCAGCATTGAAGCATTATATCTGGTGTAATCTAATACAGGTTCGCATTAGGCCTGTAGGTCTTGTTTAAATTCTTGAAGTAATTGGCCCAAATATAATGCACTTTGTAAAAATTCAGGAAATATATTCACTCCCTTAACTTGAGAATTGCTGAAGCTAGAGACTTTCTTTCAGGTATATAACTATATTTAGTCAAGTTTCAATTGTATACCCAAAATTAGATCTGAATTTTTAGCTCAGCTGACTGTAAGTCATCTGAGCTATAGTCGTGGTCCATTGTCCGTCGTCCGTCCGTCTGTCTGTCCGTCCGTCCGTCCGTCCGGATGTCCGTCCGTAAGACTGGCTTGTTTCGACACCATTGGACCTACGAATCTGAAATTCGGCATACAGTTAGATGTCCCCTAACTCCTACCATGCCAAAAAATGGGTCAATATGACTTCGTTCCTTCGAGATATTAAGGAAAAACCTCAATTTTTTATTAGAAATTTATTTCTCACACTTCAGGACTGCCTAATATTAAAACCACTCATCTGGTTTTCTTCATTTTTACCATAAATATTTCTCTATATGGTTCCTATGTACATACCAGAAATTAAGTCAGTATTATTTAATTTAAAAAAGTTATGGGCCCAAACATAATGGACTTTGTAAAAAAATGAGGAAAGATATTTTGTCACTTAAGACCAAAAGTAGGAATTTTTTTTCAGTAATACTACTTTAAATAATCAAAATTTAATTGTATACCAAAAATTAGATCAAAATCTGTTAAATTTTTTTAAATATTGGCAAAATATAAAATTGGTACCTTAAATTTTGCCCAAGTTTGACCATGGCACGTTTTTTTCCGTAACTGCTGTGGATTTAATTTTCAAAGCATGTTTTTGTTACCATTTCAACTGTTAAAACAAAAAAATTGAAACCAGTTGATCAAAAACTGTAGCTTTTATTCAAGTTTTAAAGCACCATGTCACATATTGTTTACATCAAGCTAGTGTTATGCAGTTCACTAGAGCTCAGCTCCCCAGCTTCAGCTCTAAGTTCCTTAAATTTTGCATACAGTGAGATGTCCCCCAAATCCTCTACCATACTAAAAGTTTGGTCACTAGGACTGCATTCCTTTGAGATATTAAGAAAAAACTTCATTTTTCGATTAGAACCCCATTGTTACACTTTAAGATTGCCTAATATCAAAACCACTGATCTGACTTTGATCATATATAATATACATATTTTTCTATACATTCGTTATGCATATGCCAGAAATGATGTCAGTATTGTGTAATTGTTTTAAGTTCTAGGCCCAAACATAATGCACTTTGTAAAAAATCAAGAAATATATTTACTCTCTTTACATGAAAATTGCTGAAGGTAGACATTTTTTGTCAGGGATATAACATTATTTAATCAAGATTCAATTGTATTCCAAAAATTAGTTCTGAATTTTTCAAATTTTATAAGTTATTAGCATAAATATACAATCAGTACCTTAAATTTTGCCCAACTTTGGCCATGGCATGTTTTTTTCCCTGTAAGCACTGTTGATTTAATTTTCATATCTTGCACACGTAAGGATTTTAGCTTCTAAATTCTGAAGTTTTAAAAGGAATTGGTCAAAAACTAGCTTTTATGAAAGTTTTTATGAGACCATATCACACCTTGGCTGTACTGAAACCCCTCTTTTATGTCCCCACATTGACCTTTCAGGCCAATTATGCATGCTTGAAGCGAGGCACTCTGCAGCCAGCCAGCTCTTGGGTGGCTTCAACTGGATCTAACTGTCCAACCCCCTCCACTAGTATTTGTTTAGGCCATAAACATAACAATAAACTTTTTTTTTTAATTCTTGGTTTATGATAAGAACTTAAAAAAATAAATGGAAAAGGAATTTATAGTTAATGAGTTACAGGGGATTACCTTGCAATTACTGATCATGGATCTTCCATGGATGGGCAAAATTGTATTTCAAATGACACCGTGCAGTCACCATTTGGTATTTTTCATTTCAACCATAAAAATGAAAAATAAATAATTAAAATAAATTGTTGTTTACTATTAGGGATTATATGAAGCAAGATAATGATAGACAAGGATGCAGTTGATTATATTAAATTAATCTAAATTTCCAGGTCTTTTCCAGGTGTTTAACTTGTTGGTTTATATTTATTACAAAATTAAAATAATAAATAAATATGTCAAAAATTTAAAATATTACTCAGACAAGTGCTCATTAAAGATTTTAATTTGTTTGACTTATAACTCATGGTTGTATCAGTTGTTACATGATGCTGGCTAAATTAATAATCAAAATTTATATTACTGGTCCTTTATTTCAGTTCATAAAATTAAACATTCCCAACTCCAGTTTGCTCCTGGTATGATATATTGGGTGTTTTGATCCTTGGATTAATTTTAACACATGTATTAGTTTTATAGCTGAGAATACTTTCCTTTTTTTCCTGATACCATTTAAAAAAATATAAATATTCCAATTTTTCTTGTTAGTACTGTGGATTTAATTTTCACAGCATGTACACATTAACATTTCATCTGTTAAAATCTGAAATTTGAAACCAATTGATCAAAAACTGTAGATTTTATTCAAGTTTCCAGGTACCATGTCTTCATTGTTTACATCAGATTAGTATAAATGCAGTGTACTGGGCAGTTACATAACACCTTCAGGTCTGACCTACTGCCACTGAGTGTCTGGGTCAGGCTGGGTCAGGCAGTAATTACCAGAGAGCCTCTCTCTCTCTCTCTCTCTCTCTCTCTCTCTCTCTCTCTCCCTCCCTCCCTCCCTCCCTCTCCCTCCCTCTCTCCCTCCCTCCCTCCCTATCCCTAATTGCCTCCATTCCTCCCTCCATCCCATTCTGTTGACAGGTACTATAAACTAGACACATTACCTATAAATGTTGATGCAATTTAGAAATGTGAATCAACTGAAATATTCACAATCACATGTATGTTATACTGTAAATTTATAGTAACATTCGGAAACTTGGATTAAAATTATGTAATGAAAAAAAGGAATAAATGCAAATGTTGTTAATTTTTTCTTGGCTCAGTATAATGGGGAAAAAAATTATTTGCTTTGTTTCTCCATCTTTCTGTCTGTTTTAAATATTTAATGTTCATGAATAAACCTTTTTTTATAAGCACTGTTGAATTAAATTTCATATCCTGTATGTATATGCAAGGGTGTTGTAACTCTCACCATCCCCTTCTTCATCCCACTGAGGCTTTGCTCCTTGGCACTGTAAACAATAGTTCTATGGCTATAGCATAAAATTTAATAATTAAAGAAAATATCTACAGAGAGACAGAGGCATTGTAACTCTGATCATAACACAACCCCCCCCCCCCCCCCCCCATCAAGTCATTGCACCTGTGGAATGGGGACGTTATGGCAACTGTATACATATCATAAAATTGATAAAAAAAGGTTAACCAAATAAATTGGATCTCATCAGACAAATGTGTAAACTGTTGAACTGTCAACACCTTATCAAAAAGGTAACCAGTGGAAAGGCATGGTCAGGTCTCAAATATTATTTGCAACATTTTCTTCAATCATATAAACCAACCATGGCCCAGATTACCTCTTCCTCTCAAACATTATCTACATTTCATCATATTTTTAAGATTTTAACCTTCCAGGGGGTTCAGTACTGTTGACCATTTGTCCATAGGTACCTATGTACATGCCAGAAATTATGTCAATATTGTGTAAAATTTAGACGTGAGGGGCATCAAAATAATGCACCTTGTCAAGACCGATCTTGTCAAGATATTATGTCATACAGTCACAAATTCATAAATCCCCTCATCAGCATAGTTAATCATAACCTTGTATCTGTCAAATTGAACTCTTGCAGTTTTCCATACACTATAGATCCTTCAACAAATAGCCTTATCATCATTATACCACTGCTTAGCATACTGTCATTGCATTCATATTTGCTCAAATAAATTGCTTTTTTTCGACCCCTCCCAAATAAATAAAAAATAAACCACTATATTTTACTCCATATTAATCCATCAGTCAGGTTATTTCATATATCATTTACTCACATATTACATTATATTCCTTTATAAAAGCCCAACATGACCATGATATTCTAAGCTTTATCTACTCAATATAGTATCACAACGGTGATACATTTATAGTCCAATCATGATCAGCTGAGCGCCATGACCCATGGGTCCCTTGTCTAAATTTTGTAAGTTATTAACATAAATATAAAATCAGTACCTTAAATTTTGCCCAGATTTGACCATGGCACATTTTATTCCTGTAACTGCTGTGGATTTAATTTTCACAGCGTGTTACCATAAGCATTTCATCTCTAAACATCTTAAATTTGAAACCAGTTGATCAAAAACTGTTCATTTTATTCCAGTTTTCAAGCACCATGTAAAGTATTGTTTAGATCAAGCAAGTGTTTTGCCGTTTGCTAGAGCTCAGCTCCCCAACTTCCCAGGCCAGCTCTTAGCTCCCAAAATTGGCATATTATATGACAGTTAGATGTCCCCCAAACCCCCCTACCATTCCAAAAGTTTGGTCACTGGAATTTCATTCCTTCAAGATGTTAAGAAAAAACTTTTATCAAAATTGCTGATCTGACTGTGATCATATAAAATATACATGTTCTTCTATTTATACTCTATGCACATTCCAGAAATGATGTAAGTATTGTGAAATTGTTTTAAGTTATGGGCCTGAACATAATGCACTTTGTTAACAAGAAATATATTTACTCCCTTAATATGAAAATTGCTGAAGCTAGAGATTTTTTTTGTCAGGGATATATTATTATTTAATCAAAATTCAATTGTATACCCAAAATTAGTTCTGAATTTTTCATATTTTATAAGTTATTAGCATAAATATAAAATCAGTACCTTAAATTTTGCCTAATTTTAATTATCGCATGTTTTTTCTTGTAAGTTTTGTTGATAAAATGTTCATATTATGCAGAAATAAGGATTTCAGCTTGTTAATTTTTAAAGTTGAAAGAAATTGGCCAAAACTGTAGCTTTTATTAAAGTTTTTATGAGACCATTTGAGACCCAGGCTCAACCCAGCCCCTCTTCAGTCACCTGTATGTCCTCAAGTTGACCTTTCAGGCCAATTATGCATGCTTGATGCGGGGCATATACTTGCAGCTGGGCAGCTTATTGCTAGCCACAGCTGATCCAGGTGTCCAACCCAGCTCATCTATTAGTTGTTTAGACCAACAATAAACAATGAATTAATAAAATTTTATAGGTCTATAATAACAACTTTAAAAATAATCAATAGAAAAGAAATTTGACAGTTGATGAGTAACAATAACAGGGAATTACCTTGCAGTTACTGATGTTTTATGGATTTTGTATGGATGGATGAAAATGTATTCCAAGTAACACCATTGAGTCACATATGGTATTTTTTCTTTTCAATTTTTATAATGTAAAAAATGTTATTAAATTATATTGTTCTATACTATTAGGGATTATTTGAAGGAAATTAATGATTGACAAAGATGCAGTTGATAATATAAATCTAAATTCCCAGGTCTTTTCCAAGTGTTCCAGCTTGTTAATTTATATTTTTTTCAAATTGAAAAAGTTATACTGTCAAAATTTTTAAATCTTACTGAGACAAGTACTGATTAAAGATGTCAATATGTTTCACTTATGACATTCAGACACGTGGCTGTAACAGCTGTCACAAGACTATGTAAATAATCAAAATTTATATAACTGGTTCCTATATTTCAGTTAATAAAATTAAACTTGCCCATCTCTAGTTTTCTCCTTGTATAATTTATAGGGTGTTCTTATCCTTGGGTTATTTTTTACACATATAATGGTTTCATAGCTGAGATACTTCAAATTTTTTTCTGATACATTTTCTTTAGCTCAGCTGACTGTTAGTCAACTGAGGTATAGGAATGGCGCTTTGTCCGTCGTCCGTCCGGCCGTCCGTTAGCAGGGCACAAATCCTAACTGCTAGTCCTAGAAACTTTCTCAGTTAACATCCAAGGAGGTCAATAAAAAATCTTCTTGGAAACATGAAATTAGGTCACTGTGACCTATATCCTCGGAGCTATGGGGCTTGAAAGTACCCCCCGCAGAATAATCAAAAATATAATACAAAACCTCCAATATCTTGATAATTAATGCATGGATTGTCATGAATCTTGCCTTGAATATTGACCATGACTAGTTTGGTCAGTTCCCAAAAAGTGGTGGCGCCACCTGTTTTTTTTGTCATTTTAACGAATATTTTTCTATTTTTTTACTATAAAATGACAACAATCATGTCAGTTTCTCAGCTGTAATTACATCTAGTGTCCCAAAACCTGGTGTGTTTATTGATCACAAGTGGATGCCATATAGTAATAACCTTGTCTGTCTGTCTGTTCTTCTGTCTGTCTGTCAATGCGTCCATCCACACAAATTTGTTTCCAGATGACAACTCCAGGTTGTAATGACACATGGATTTCAAACTTTACTTACGTATGGCCTACCACTAAAGCAGGAACCTATATGATTTTGGGGTCACGAGGTCAAAGGTCAAGTCACAGGACTCACTTATTTAAAAAGATTATGGCTGCATTTTAAGCCAAGCTTTTCATCCCAAACTTTCCATTTTGCGCATTTAGCTGATTTGCAAGTATGGGAGGAACCTGATTGATTTGGGGGTCACAAGGTCAAAGGTCATGGTCACAGGGGCCCATCTGTCCACATATTTGTTTCTGGATGATAACTCCAGTTTTGATTGACATATTGGTTTCAATTTTGACTTATATATGACCCACCAATAATGTAAGAACCCTTTTGATTTTGGGGTCATAAGGTCAAGGTCACAGGACTCACTTCCTCATAAAGATTGTTGATGTATTTTTATCCAAACTTTCTGTTCTAAACCTTCTATCTTCCAGATGTTGCTCTCCTGCCAATAACTTATGGATTTTGGGGTCACAAGGTCAAAGATCAAGGTCATGTCAGCCATCTATCCACATATTAGTTGCCAGATGATAACACCAGTTTGGTTTCAAATATTGGTTTCAAACTTGACTTATATATGGCCCACCACTAAAGTAAGACCTGTTGATTCTGGTGTCATGAGATCAAAGGTCAAGGTCACAGGACCAACTACTTTAGAAAGATTGTGGATGCATTTTAAGCCAAACCTTTCATCTCAATCCTTCCATCATCGACATGTGGTGCACCTGCCAATAGGGGAAGTTTCCTTTTGATTTTTGGGTCACACGGTCAAAGGTTAAGGTCACAGGGCCCATCCATTCACAAATTAGTTTATGGATGATAACTCCAGTTTGGGTAGACAGGTTGGCTTCAAACTGATCACAGGACCAATATTTTGGAAAACCTCATAAACATATGTCCTTATAGACAAATGCAGCTGAGCGTTGAGACCCTTGGGTCCCTAGTTAAATAAAAAAAATTTAATATGATAAAAAATCAGATCTTAGACAAGTTCTCATTATGATTTCTGTAATGTTAATAACTGTCATAAGACTCTTGCTATGTCTAGTGTGTAGATTGTTGTGAATGTAGTCCAAAGTGAATATTATAGTTTTATTTTTGAATATAAATAAAATTCATAAAACCAGGTACTCATGATCATTATTTAAATTTGTGATATTTGTTTTTTCTTGATTCTCAAGAACTTTGTTTGGCTGAAACTGAATAAATACCTGACATGGTGCAGTACTTTGCAAATGTATTTGAATGCAAATGTGAATATGTACCCCATAATTTCATGTATAACGATAGGAATACAGGTAAAAATGAAAGTGTTTGAATACAAATGCATTTGTGAATATATTCTATATTATTATTGTCACCCCTAACTTAACGTGATAACTTTACAACGGATATATCCTATAAAACAATAGGATGGGTTAACGCTCGCCACTTGATTTCATTAATCAAGAAATTAGATCCCGGTCATTACAGGTGACATTTCCAGGTTCTTTTAAGGACGTGTATAAAAATACCAGACAATCATACACCCAGATCAATAGAAACTATGAGACATCAGGTTAAATTCACAATATAATTCAAGACAATACTTACAAAGATGTAGATGTGTGTGTGCGTTGATGTGTCAATACGACAGTCCTTCACATTAAAAATACAGGATATTTACTGAGTCCGTGGTTTGTATAAAAACCAATAAAGTCCAGTTCCTTCAGAGATCTCTGGTTACTGTTTTGTGTAGAATCTAGCGTATGGTTAGCAGCATATAGTCTTTCTGAGTTTAGCGATCTTCAACTGATCTTGCTTGTCAGCGACCCGGGTATGTTTACGTTCACTTGAATGCAATAGAGCTCTTTGATTACGAGGAGCTTAGAGTCCTTGACCTTGCTCTTGTAGCAACGGTTTCACGGCTTACGGCGGTTATGTATCTAGGTCAAGCTGAACTAGGCCGGCAGGTGACAAACGCTCTCTCACTTTATCGCCAATACGAAGCTCTGTCGGCAGCACGGCTGAGTTCTTATGAGCTGGGTCCTTGCTTCATGTAGAAGCTTGCTTCTATGCCGTTCCTGGCGTTTCAATGTTCGTGCGTGCGTGCTGCCACCTCAAGCTTCAAGACCCAACTGAAGGCAGCTTCCAGCGTCTCTCCCTGAACTCTGACGTCACAATCGTCGTCACAATACGGCGATCCGGTTCTCTGATTGGCTTATTTCTCAAGTGTCCCATATAAGGATATATGTGACCTAGTTTGACTGTTAGCGTCACCATGGCGACCCACATACCAAATGTAACAATTACACACGATGCGTGACACGGATAAATCAGCTGATAGCCGATGGGATTCCATACAAGAATACACAATATATATATATACAATCAAGACCTGTCAACGCTTTAGGATGACGCTTCACGTCAATATCAATAGAGAACAGACTTCGTTAAACTATGATACAAAACACCGTACATATTGTCACCGATTTCTGGTGACCAGACTTCGTTAAACTATGATACAAAACACCGTACATATTGTCACCGATTTCTGGTGACCAGACTTCATTAAACTATGATACAAAACACCGTACATATTGTCACCGATTTCTGGTGACAATTATTTTAATTTAAATTATATTTGACATAATATTTGTTATTAATTTTTTAATAAATAGTTTAACTTTTCAAATAATTCTGCTGCAATGTAGGTAAAGTTTTATGGCCAAGTCAAAACCTATGTGATAATAGCACACCATTTCCAACTGTAAATAATATTAATGACATCAATCCTCTTCCCTGTCTCCAAGGATATTATCAAATCTTACATAACTTGAGTTAAACACCATCAACTCATAATAGAGCTTATATTACCTCACAAAACCAGCCTTCACCTACCTCCTCTTCCAAATCATATTTTGTGATCATATATAACAGCTGAGCGCCGTGACCCATGGGTCCCTTGTTACAATTTTGTTCTCTATTTTTGATACCTTCAAAGAAGCTGTCATCTGTTAACTGGGCACAAATCGTAATTGCTGGACCTTAAATTTTCTAACTTGACATCAAAGGAGGTCCATGAAAAGTCTCTATGGAAATCTGAAGTAAGGTCTCGGTTACCCATATCCTTGCTATGGGGCTTGTAAGTACCCCCCAGAAAAATTAAAAATGTGATACAAAATCTCTGCATTAGTTTCCAGAGAACTCCTCTGTGACCCTTGGACTGATCTTTCCCAAACCTAATATCCTTGTTCCTTCTCCTATTATATTGTGCCTAATAAAGACATTAGGTACCACCAGCAATCTTTTCTGTGCAGTATGAATCTGGGTGTCTTTTGGTTAACAGCCCATATCTCAGGAGTGGCTCAATGTATAGTGCTGAAAGTTGAATGTCCATAGATCTTGGATCTCTCTATCTCATAATTGCGACTGGTGGCACTACCTACAATACTTTTTGTGAAGTGTCCATCTGTGCATTTGCCATCTGTTTGTCTTAGTGGTTCTTCAATGTATTAGGTTGAAATTGTGCATGTCCATAGATCTTGGCCTGCTCCTTCTTGTACCCAAGACTGGTGGCGCCACATCTGCAATCGTTTTCCTGTGGCATCCATACGTACATGTGATTTGGGGGATAATTGCTCATATCTCAGGAATGGTTCAAGATATTGGTCTGAAATTTGGCATTTCAATCCGTCTTGGAGAGTTTTCTCATAAACCAGACATTTCTAAGGACTCTTCACAAAATTCATGATTAATTGGCACTCTTGCAGTCATCTTTCTCATTGTTCAACATTCCTTGAATTCAGCTGAGCTCCATTCATGCCCCACACGGCCACTAGTTAATGGTCCCTCCAGGGAGATTATTGCGAAGTTTCCTACTCATCAGCATTTCCCCGGGGGATAATCCCTTTTCCCCTGGTGTGCTTCGGTGGATTAATAATCCTGTTGAGGGATCATCACATTTTCGCAAAATGTTCTTGACAGTCTTAACTGTTTTCTCCACCAGACCATTTGACTGGGCATACAGTGGCAATGACACAGAGATTTTAAAGTCCCAGTCTGCTGCTAACTGCTGATATTCTGCAGATGAAAAACATGGCCCATTGTCTGAAAACACTTCTTGGGGCACGCCAAATCTTCCAAAGCTGTGTTGCATGGCAGATATAGCTGCACTGCTGGATTTATTAGGTATCTGATACATATTCGGGTAGTAAGAGTTAAAGTCAACAATAACCATATTGTCCTTACTGTTGTATTGACATAGATCTGCAGCAACTTCCTGCCATGGTTGTGCTGGAATCTCATGGCATATAAGTGGTTGTTTTGGCTGCCTGTCTCGGTAAGTTAAGCATTCGTCACAGCTCTGTACACTTCTTTCTATTTCTTGGTTTATACCTGGCCAAAACACTGACATTCTGGCTGGTCGTTTACACTTTTCTTGGCCCTGATGACCTGCATGGATTTTGTCCAAGATCTTTGTTCTGAGTTTTTCTGGGATTAGTATTCTGTTCCCATTTAGCACCAGGTCATCATACATAGTTAGTTCTTTTCTGAAGTTAAAGTAAGGGACAATTTCTTGCAAACACTGCTTCATGCTTTTTAGGCACCCAGATGTGATATGATTCTTTAGCAACTGCATTGTGTGGTCTGACATTGTTGCTGATTTGATCTCGTCCAGTTTCTGATCACTGACTCGCACAAATTTCACTATTGCTGCTACTTGTGTTTTCAATGTCTAATTCTGTTATGTCTGTTTCTCCTGATTTAGCCATGTTAGTTGTTACGGGGTGACATAAAAGCAGGCCGAACTGTCTCGCTAGTGAAGCTTGCTTTGCTAGCGAAGCAGTTGGTTCGCCGGACTTGTGCGTCACCAACCTAGGTTTGACTCCGGATCCGCCCAGGATTTTTCCCCTCAACAATTTGACTTTGTATCAAAATGGGGGCTTGTCCAGGATGACGATAAAACTTTGTGGCCCGGGAATAAGCTCACCAAAGTGTGACTCCTGGGGAAAATTAGTTTTGTTCTGATAGCAGAACGCTCTTAAGAGGGGGTGTGTTACAGGGTGAAATAAAAGTGGACCGAACTGTCTCGCTAGTGAAGCTTTCTTTTCTATCAAAGCGGTTGGTACGCCAGACATGTGCGGCACTGACCTGGGTTTGACTCCTGGATTGGCCCAGGATTTTCCCCTCATTTATATGTCTCTGTAACAAAATGGGGGCTTGTCCGACATGATGATAAATCTTTGTGGCCCAGGAATAAGCTCACCAAAGTGTGACTCCTGGGGAAAATTAGTCTTGTTCTGAGAGCAGAACGCTCTTAAGAGGGGGTGTGTTACGGGTTGACATAAAAGCGGACTGAACTGTCTCGCTAGTGAAGCTTGCTTTGCTAGCGAAGTGGTTGGTTCGCTGGACTTGTGCGCCACTGACCTGGGTCCGATTCTCAGATTGGGCCAGGATTTTTCCCCTCAGCAATTTGTCCTCGTAACATAGTAGACAGGGCTGCTCGAGATAACGTATCTGCAGCATACATGTTCTTGCCAGGTGTGTGACTGATTTGCATATCGTACCGCTGAACTTTAAGCCGAATTCTCTGTAAATGAGGAGGGCAGTCATTCAAAGCTTTTAGTCCATGTGCCAGAAAGGGAAAACCTCCCCCCCCCCCCCCCGGGGTTTTGCGACCCCCCTAGTTTACTTCCTTGAGGTGTCCTTTACACAATTCCATGTGTTTTAAAACATATAAAAATTGCAAATACCTTGAAAATCAACTTTTTAAAAACCGCGTCCTCAATTTTAAAACTTTTTTCTTGTGCGACTTTCCATTGGTTTATGGACCATAACTTTCTTAATATACATTATAAGTGCACAATTGCATCAATGGAATGGGAAGAATATTAGCTTTATAAAGATATATAATTTGCTCTTGTAACGTGTGGAAATTCCTAGGCCGATTTTGTACCCTTGCCCCTTAATTTTTAGCAATCCTGTGAGCTTATGGGATGGTGTGGTGTCGTCCGTCATCTGTCATCCGGCGTCCGTTGTCTGGTGTCTGTCGTCTGTACATTAACCCATACTATCTAGAAAACGGCAAGAGTTAGCATCATGAAATTTTATGCAAAAATTAGTCATCCAAAAATTATCCATCGGATTTTGCTTATTTTTAGCTCAGCTGACTATAATTCATCTGAGCTATAGTCGTGGTCCATTGTCCGTCGTCCGTCCATCTGTCCGTCCGTCCGTCCTTCCGTTCGTAGATGTGGCACATTTTGAAACCATAAGACCTAGGAATCCAAGATTCGGCATAATTTTAGATGTCCCAAGATCTCCTACCAAGCCGAAAACTGGGTCTTTGCAACTTCGTTCCTTTGATAAATTAAGGAAAAACCTCAATTTTTTATTAAAAACCTATTTTCACACTTCAGGACTGCTTAATATCAAAACCACTCATCTGTTTTTCCTCATATTTACCATAGATATTCCTCTATATAGTTCCTATGTACATGCCAGAAAATATATCTGTATTATATAATTTTAAAAAGTTATGGGCCCAAACATAATGCATTTTGTAAAAAATCAGGAAAGATATTTGATCACTTAACACAAAACATGTTAAAGCTATGGACTTTTTTCCAGTAATATAACTTTAATTAATCAAAATTAAATTGTATACCCAAAATTAGAACAAAATCTTTAAAATTTTTAAAATATTAACAAAAATAAAAAATTGGTACCTTAAATTTTGCCCAACTTTGACCATGGCACGTTTTTTTCTTATAAGTACTGTGGATTTAATTTTCAAAGCATGTTTTTGTTAGCATTTTGTCTGTTAACAAATTTGAAGCCAGTTGATCAAAAACTGTAGATTTTATTCAGGTTTTCAAGCACAATGTAACATATTGTTTACATCAAGCTAGTGTTACGCAGTTTGCAAGAGCTCAGCTCCCCAGCTTCAGCTCTCAGTTCCTAAAATTTGGCATACAATTAGATGTCTCCAAAATCCCCTACCATGCCAAGAATTTGGTCACTAGGACTTAATACCTTTGAGATATTAATGAAAAACTTAATTTTTCCATTAAAAACCCATTGTTACACTTCAAGACTGCCTAATATCTAAACCACTGATCTGACTTTAGTCATATTTGATATACATATTTTTCTATACATTCTCTATGCACATGCCAGAAATGAAGTCAGTATTGCGTAATTGTTTTAAGTTATGGGCCCAAACATAATGCACTTTGTAAAAAATCAAGAAATAAATTTACTCCCTTAACAAGCAGATTGCTGAAGCTAGAGATTTTTTGTCAGGGATGTAACATTATTTAATCAAGATTCAGTTGAATACCCAAAGTTAGTTCTGAATTGTTCAAATTTTATAAGTTATTAGTATAAATATAAAATTAGTACCTTAAATTTTGCCCAACTTTGACCATGGCACATTTGTTTCCTGTGAGCACTGTTGATATAATTTTCATTTCATGCACACATAAGGATTTCAGCTTTTTAGTTTAGAAAGCTGAAAGAAATTGGCCAAAAATTATAGCTTTTATTAATGTTTTTATGAGACCATGTCAGACCTTGGCTCTCTAAAGCCCCTCTTGAGTCACCTGTATGTTGACCTTGTTGAACTTTCAGCAAATTATGCATGCTTGAGGCGAGGCTTACACTGGGGCAGCCAGGCAGCTTATGGCCAGCCACAGTTGATCCAGGTGTCCAACCCAACTCATCTAGTATTTTTAACCAACAACATAACAATAAACAATAAATTAATATATTTTTATTGGTTTTTAATAACAAATTAAAGAAAATAGAAAAGGAATTTGTTAGTTTATAATAACAGGAAATTAACTTGCAGTTATCGATGATATAAGAATCTTGTATCTATGGATAGAATGTCACGTATTCCAAATAACACCATGCAGTCACCTATGGTATTTTTCAGTTCAATTTTAATGATAAAAAAGTAAATCATATTATTCATTACTAATCATTAGGGATCATATGAAGGAAATTAATGATAGACAAAGATGCAGTTGATAATATTAATCAAGATTCCTACTGTGTCTAGTGTGTACATTTATGTAAAATTAGTCCAAAATGAATATATTACATTTATTTTTTTTTAAATATAAATAAAAGCCATAAACCAGGTACTTATGATCATTATTTAAATGTGTGAATTTTGTATATAATGGATTCTCAACATCATTGTTTGGTGAAAACTGAATAAATACCAGACATGGTGCGAATAATTTGCAATTATATTTAAATATGAATATGAATATGTACTCCATTATAAAATTTCTTGCATAAATAATGGGAATTCAGGTAAAAATGAAAGTATATGAATACCAGTGCAAACACTTTCAAAATGTGTTCATGAATGCATTCATGAATATATTCTTTAATAATATTTTAATAATCATTTCAGTTATATTTCATTTTAAAAAATCATACGATTCTCTTATTATATTTAATAAAAATTATATTTGGGACAATATTTGTAATTTTTTTAATAAATAGTTGAACTATTATATTATATGTTCTGCTTATAAGTTATGTGGCCAAGTCAAATTCTGTGTGACAATAGTACTTCATTTGTTAATAAAATAAATGAAATCCGTCCTCTTCCCTTTCTCCAAAGGTACTATCAAAATCATACATAAGCTAAACAACAACAACTCAAAATACATCTTATATTTATTACCACACAATACCAGCATGTGCCTCATTTCTAAATCATATTTTTTATCATATATAACAGCTGAGCGCCGTGACCCATAGGTCCCTTGTTTGGCTAACTGCATTTTCTTAGATTTTATAAGGAAAAAGCTAAAAAAAGCTTAAAAAATCTTCTCCGAAACTGTTGAGCCAAATTGTCCAGTATTTCACAGAAATGATTTCTGGAACAATCACTCTCAAGTTTATCCAAATGGCTGAGTTACAGGAAGCTGAACTTAGTCATTTGTCAAAAAAAGCATACTAAAATGACAATCTCAGAAACGGCTAGAGCTATCATCACCAAATTTAATGCAAATGTTGGTCACATGAGTCATATCTGAAATTGAGGTATTGGTGGCGCAACCTGCATCGACCTTTTTTGTACGGGGGTCAGCAGGGCCCATATCATACTGACGGCTACAAAAAACTTCTTCTCTGAAACCGTATGGCCAAATTGTTTAATATTGCACAGAAATGATCCTAGGGTAGTGCTTTCTTAAGTTTGTTCAAATGGTCTCAGTTCAGTGACTTTTGGCTGAGTTATGGGAAGCTGAATTTAGTCATATGCCATAACAGCCCATTTTAGCTCAGTGGCTACAAAGATCTTCTTCTCAAAAACCACTGGGCTGAATTCTTAAATTTCACACATTAATTATCCTTAGATGTTGATAATTCAAGTTTGTTCAAATAGTTTTGGCTCAGTGATTTTTGGCTGAGTTACATATCAAATGTTGTGGGATTCAGCTTATTTTTTGCTATACGCATTTACTTAGATTTTATAGGGAAAAAGCTGAAAAATCTTTAAAAGTCTTCTTCTTGAATACGGTCCAGCCAAATTGTTCAATATTTCTCAGAAATGATCCCAGAGGCAAGCCATCTCAAGTTTGTTCAAATGGTTTGCATTTAATGATTTTTTGTGGAGTTACACAAATTTGAGCAGTCATTTGGCCAAGTTAGCATACTGACATAGTAACCTCAGAAATGACATAAGCTAGCATTACCAAGTATTGTGCAAATGTTGATCACATGACTCATATTTGAAGCCACCTACATTGACCTGTTTTTTATGGGCAAAAACCTCATAATTTTAGCCTCTTTCAGCTTAAAATGTTTATGATGAAACTGTCAAGTTGAATCGTTCAATTTTATTTAATAGAATTGTCCTAGGACATGGTTCTTTCAATCATATCAGAAAAGCTTAAGTTGGTCTTATGGCCAATTTTATCTCTATTTTAAACTAAGGATGGCAAAACTGTTCTTCTACAAAATAATTGTTTCAGTAATAACTTCTGTAACATTGCACAAAAATTATTCTTAGGTGGCCGTTGTTCAAGTTTAATTGAATGATTTTTGACTGAATTATTGGACCTCTAACAATGAAAGGACTGTATCTTTTATTATTCTAGCTATTTTGCAAAAAAGTTGATATGTCAGCATGAAAAAAAAAAGCATTTTAGCCAAAGTCTTTCAGTATGTGCAAACAGATTTACCAACAGGCCAAGATTGTGTTTGTATCATTAAATAGGTTGAGAAACCCCCAACTGTTTCAGATTTGGCAACAGATCAAGAGTTCATTCAGTGCAGCCGAGCAAAAAGCATGTGATCACCTCATGGGTGACATGTGAACACCTCATGGGCACCATGTGATCACCTCATGGGTGTCATGCCCCTCAGGGCTGCATGCGGAGACAATCTGTGAGCTTATGCAAAGGTGTGGCTACTATTTCAAATTTGGCAACAGGCCAAAGGTCAGTCTGGATCTATTTATAGCTTTTGCAGACTGCAAACTGTATCTGATTAGGTCAGGAGTTCCCTCAGTGCAGTAGCTGCATTCTATTTATAGCATTGGCAGACTGCCCACTCCATCAGATTTGGCACCAAAGTTCAGCCTTGATCTATTTATAGCTTTGACAGACTGCCAACTGTGTCAGATTATGCAACAGGTCAAGAGTTCACTCAGTGCAGCCAGTTACAGGTCAAAAATTCACTCAGTCTAGCCATGTGCAGGTCATGAGTTCACTCAGTGCAGTAGCCTGAGCCAGCAAATTTATCACAGTTCACTCGGGGCAACTGCCTTTCTCATCTAAGCCTGGTCAGCTCCATGCATCAGACTCAAGGTAAGTTTGATGTAGTTGCCTGATATTATGACCTGTCTTCGGTCTTTGATGGCTTTCTTTCACAAGACAAGTGTTGCCACCACAATGACTTTTGCACAGTGTATGTGCCTGCTTATTTCTGCAGAGGAATTTGATATATCAGCCTGAAATTGGGCATATTTATACATATCGAATAGCTTTGTCGTATACAAGACTGGTGGTGTAACCTACAATAATTTTTGCACAGTGTGTGTCCCTGCAGTCTAAAATTGGGCATATGGTGGTGCCAGCGACAGTCATTTTTGTGTTGTGTGCACCCATGCCAGAGTTCCAGCAGTGATGTTTGTATAATTGTTTCTTATTCAAAATGAGAAGTAATGGTCCAGCATTGAAGCATTTTACCTGGTGTATTTCCCAATGCACAGGTTTGCATTAGGCCTGTAGGCCTTGTTCTAAAAAAATTGACATTTTTTAAGATATTAGGGCACCAGAGGCATATTTTAAAATATAGGCATATCCTTTTGTCTTTATATGTTTAAAACATCTTTCAGCACAAATGCATATACATATTTAGCCTTAGTTTTCAAAATTTTTCAAGATTAGACACAATAAACAGTCATGGAGAAGCAAGTCAGATATTTGCAGAAATACCATGTTCACAGTGTCTTTTGCTTCATAGCTATTGCTATTCTTAACAGGTCTGCAAGATCTTGGTATCACTGGACTTGTAGGAACATTCCAGTTGCAATGATAATATAAATACATATAAATGCAGCAAACACCAAGAAAGTCAACTTTTATTTACAAACTGCGTCCTCAATTTGAAAACGTTTTTCTGGCACAACTTAACATGGGTTTATGGACCAAACTTTCTAATTATACATCATTATTGCACAATTTTGGCATAAAAAAGAACCAGAAGAACATTAGCTTTATGATGGTATTTAATTTCGCCTTAAAAAATCTGACGTGAAAATTCTTGGGCCTCTTTTGTACCCATACCCCTTGATTTTTCTATAAAAAAATTTCCAGATATTTTGAGAGCAAAAGGTATATTTTATGATTTGTGCATATCTGAATATACTGGTAACATCTTTCAGCACAAATACCTATACATATTTATCATTAGTTTCCAGATTAAGCAAGATTAGATACAATAAACAATCATGGACAAGCAAGTGAAATATTTGCAGATATATTGTCTTCAAAGTGTCTTTTGCTTCATAGCTTTTGCAGATCTCAACATATCTGCAAGATCTTGGTATCAAAGGATTTGTAGGAACATTCCAGTTGCAATGATAATAAATATGACCATATGTATGAGAGCAACAAGTAGCTGTATGTTACGCCCTCCCCTAAAACATGAGGCGGTTTGAACCAGGAACTTGCAAAGCCTAGGGCCAGAGAAGCCTACAGCGCTCAGGAATTTTCATGATCCCACTAGCTGGCTGTTTGAAGGTATCCTTTCCCTGTTTCATGGTGTTTTGAAACATATAAATGAAGTAGTCACCCTGAAATCCCGCTTTTCCAACCATCTACTCAATTTAAAAAATCATTATCTGCAGTGACCTGGCGCCGGTGTATGGACAATTATCCCATATAAATATTATTATGTATCAACATTGCATAATTTTGACACAAATAGAATTGAAAGAACATTACTATATAATAATTACTATTTTGCTCAGAGTAAATGATATATATTAATTTTGAGGCCAATCCTTTATTTATTACCCTATAAATTAACATATGCGCTTATACCAAAGACGTATTTATATGATTCCAACATATTATTAAATTTTAATCATTCTTTTAGCATAAATAGCACAAATACATTTTGATTTTTCACATAAATTTCCTATAGATTTATGCGAAATAACACCATTTAACAAATGATGGTTACATTTGACAATGCAGCTGTGTTGTTTAGACAGTGTATTTTGTTTCACACACACACAGATCTTGTTATAAGAGCCAGATCTTTGTGTTATTGGATTTGCAGGAACTATCAGAATTTATTGCAAACATGTATGACCAATAAAATGCAGAGGTAGAAAAAGATAAATGTATGGTGCTAATCTCTAACCCTTCAATATCAATAACATGGTTTGAACCCTGAACTTTATGGAGCCTCAGAATTCAGACTAAGCTGTATTACTCCACAGACAGAATCTTACCCGTGTTGCAAATACCTGAAATCACCCTGAAAGGCTAATGTGAACATGGAGGCAAGTAGCGCCTGGGAATAAGGGTCAGCAAGGATGTTTGGGAATGCAACAAACCATGTTAGCTAGCATATTCCTGGAGAATGGGAGCCTTGTGTCTTCAATTTTATTAGTTCAGCTGACTTTCAGTCATGCTGGGCTATAGCAATGGATCTTTGTCCGTCGTCCTTCTGTCTGTCGTGCCGGCCGGCCGTCCGTTAGCAGGGCACAAATCGTAACCATAGTGGCTAGGGCCATGAACCCTATGCAGTCTTAGAAGTTCTAAAAAGATCTCCTTGCAAACCTGAAATTAGGTCAATGCGACCTATATTCTCAAAGTTATGGGGTGTGTTTGCACCCCCCAGAAATAATTCTTTTAGCCAAAATTTTCATCCCAAACCTTCCATCTTTCACATACAGCTCACCTACCAACAGGGGAAGAACCACAATTATTTAAGGTCAAGTCACAGAACCAACTTCTTTGAAAAGCCTGCGGATGCATTTTAAGCCAAACCTTTCATCCCAATTCTTTGATCTTTCACATATAGCTCACCTACTAAGTGGGAGAAGAATCCTATAGATGTTGAGGTCACAAGGTCAAAAGTCAGGGTCACAGGATCCACTTCTTTGAAAAGGTTGTGGACACATTTCAAGCTAGACCTTTCATTCCAAACCTTTCAGCACTGATATCGCTTCTCTGCCAACAGGGGAAAGGACCTGTTGATTTTGAGGTCAAAGGTCAAGTTCACAGCACCCTCTTCTTGCTTGGAGTCATTTTCAGGCAAACTTTTCAATCTATACTTTCCATCTGTCATATATGGCTTACCTACC
Source organism: Sipunculus nudus (assembly GCA_026874595.1). Lineage (NCBI taxonomy): Eukaryota > Metazoa > Annelida > Sipuncula > Golfingiida > Sipunculidae > Sipunculus > Sipunculus nudus. The sequence continues at coordinate 65,892,483 of CM049310.1, forward strand.
AATAGGGGAAGAAGCCTATTGATGTTGAGTTCAAAAGGTCAAAGGTCAAGGTCACAATATTGTTCTTAATGCTTGTGAACATATTTCAAGTGAAACTGTTCAACCCAAACCTTCAGTCTTTCACATATGCCTTATCTATGCATCACTGAATGTGATTCAAACTTCATATTTATGGGTCTTTTTGCATGAAGAAATAACTAATTGATTTTGAGGCCAGCTGGTCAGGAGGTTTAAGGTTGCAGGTCTAAGTTATTCACTCATTGGTTGCCAAGTAATTACACCCAGCCAGATGTAAGTGGTAAGTTGTTACCCATCATTTAGAAAGAATCCAGTTGATATATGGGCAAAAGGCCAAGGTCATAGGTCAGGGATGTTCACAATAACTTATTTTGTAGACCATCTCTATTTTTCTTGTACATATAAACATTGCACTTCAACTGGTACATCTCACTGTGTGGCTGTAATTGTGAGTGATGCTGGTGACATATGACTATCTTTTGTATCAGCCTGTTAAATGATAAGGCTGAGTGATAAATACCTCATTACTGCATAACAAAAACACTGTTGCCGATATACTTCAGCCAAGCATTAAGACTGTGAGAGTATAGTATTAAGATCATGGCAGTATTATTGATCTTGTGTTTTCAAACTTCCCTAATACATCAACTTCTGCAATAGAGAGTTCCTGGTCTGATCACAAAATCCTGTTTACTGTTGTTCCTAAAAATGTTTTCCAGTTTCACTCAGTTAATTGATATAAGGCCTTCACTTAAATAGTAATCTAACAGTTCACATATAATGTTATAGTTATGCAATTATTGTTATGCTTGACTTTGATATCATAGCAGGACAGGTGTTGGGGAAGGCTTTAAATACAGGTCATGCTTGTCAGCTGAGCGTCATGACCCATGGGTCACTTGTTGTATTTATAGATATGCTGGTGAGAATTTTCTGAACCAGAAAGGATTCTCTTGGCACATGTAGACCTAACAATTTGTGCATAAAGTTGATTGCGGATATATGGGAGAGAATAGATGAGTGTTTGTACCATTGGCTAAACTTATGTACTATGTAATGAATTAGCATATCTTGACTGATAGGTAGGGTAAGTTGGACATTTACTTCGAATGTTAAATCGAAAAACTGTGTCAGGGCAGGTCTATACAGCTGATGGGTACTTGATGCAAGGCTGTTGATAACCATGGATGCAGCCGAGGATGTTATTCTTGAGAGGGAAGGGCTGGAGAAATGGGGGTCGGATTTTCTTCAAGTGTTGCTGATTCTCAGGCTCTCGAAACCTGGAGGCGAGATAAAGCATCAGCTGTGACATTCTTAAAACCAGGAATGTGATATGCCTGGAAATGAACATTAAATTTAAGAGATGCTATGACTCGTCTGCGAACTAGAGTCATGATAATTGGGCACTTACTGGACTGTTTATTAATGATATCAACAACTGCTCTGTTATCACAACAAAACAGTATTTGGTGATTCCTCCAGTAGTGCCCCCAGACCTCCAGTTCCAGAACTATTGGGTAAAACTTGAGGTTAGCAATATTCAGGTGCTGATAAGACTGAGGCCAGGCACCATTAAACCAATGAGAGCAAAGAAGTGCTCAATAACCAACTCTTGAGGCATCTGTGTAGAGTTGCAAGGTGTCAGATGGTGACCAGGACTTGTATAAAATAAGAGTCTTTCCATTTAAGTTAGTCAGAAAGGTAAGCCAGGCTGACAGGTCATGCCCTGCTTCCTTGTTGATTCTTAATTTAAAATATGGACTGTCCTTAGGTTTGGCATAGAGTAATGAGTATAGGCACCACATGAATACATAGCCTGGCACTATTGCAGAGCAAGCAAAGTTATTAAGGCCAAGCAAGGATTGCAATGCCTTGACTGAAAGTTTCTTGACTGAAAAGGCATTGGTAACTGACTGAATAAGCTTTTCTAGCTTATCCAAAGGTAACCGCATTTCCCATGTATTTGTATCAACCTCTATACCAAACAAGGGAGCACAAGAGGTTAGTGGAACTGACTAAGAGTGCTTTACTGGCAGATTAATCAATCTAGCAAAGGATATGAAGGATTGGAGTAAGGTGTATCTGCAGGTCCAAAAAAATAAAGTCATCAGGAATATGTGCTGTATATGCAATGTTGTACTTCTGGTTTAGTATCCATTCTAAGGGCCAACTGAAACGTTACAAAATTTGACAAGATGCAGCACAGCCCATTGGGAGGCATTTATCATAATAATATTTGTTTTCAAACACAAATCCCAGCAAATGGTAGTCCTGGGGAAGAACAGGGATTAATCTGAAAGCATCAGCTATGTCTGCTTTGGAAATGAGTGCCCTTTTACCTATGTCACATATAATTGCAATACTATCTTCGAGTGTTTGATACTGTACAGAGGTATTCACAGGATCAATGCCATCATTTATTGACATGCCCTGTGGGTAGGAGAGATTGTGGATCAATCTAAAATACCCATCGTTCTTGGGGATAAGACCAAGTGGTGAGACAAATAAATCTGGAAAGGGGGGCTCATCAAAGGGGCCCTCGATTCGACCTGCTTTCAGTTCTTTAGTAATTTTTTCATGTGCAGCCTCCATATTACTTTCAACAGATCTATGGTTATTTGCAATGGAAGATTGAACAGGGGTTGTTGATCTAATGATGAAGCCAAACTTGAAACCATTATGTAAGAACTCAACCTCTGCGGGATCATAACCAGAAAGTAGGGCTTTAAGAACCTCACTTCTGATGGGAGTTGGGAGGTCTTGGCGGGACTGGGGATCTGGACATGGTGGAACTGGTCTAGGGGAGGATGAGAGACTGGCTCTAGGGGTTGGTGGTCTAGGGGTAGTGTTGTTATTGGAGCCTCAAAAGGGCCAGGCACTATGTAGAAATGAACATGTGAGACTTTGCAAGTCTCCTGATGGCAGTTCCCAGTCTTGTGGTAAACAAAGTTAATTCTGGGAGGGGATCTCCCCAACTAAAGGCAGGGGTAGCTGCTATGTGAATATGGTAGCTGGCATCATAGTGCAGCCAGGCATCTGACAGGGGGTACTTGTTCTTGAATCAGAGGACCTAAAATTGGTGGTAAAAATATCCTGATGATTCCTCAGGATATGTCAGGGAGTGAATATAAGCATAGTGTGAAAACGCCCTCAACCAATGATCAAACAGATCTGATTGGCGAATTTTTAGACTCTTTAGAGGTTGTTTGCAAAACGGAATCATCTAAATCAAACAGACAAATTTAGCTTAATGTGCATATTTATACCCATTTCCCCATCTACTAGCTAAAGCATGAGTACCTCCTGGTTGGTTTTACACCATCCTTTGTATTGATTTAATTTTTTACTAGTAAACTTTAACTAAGGCTTTGAAGATCTCCATCTGTAACAGAGTCGATTTTTTAGCTCAGCTGACTTTAAGTCATCTGTGCCATAGCGATCACTCTTTGTCCGTCGTCCGTCCGGCGTGCCGGCCCTCTGTCCGTTAAAAAGGCACAAATTGTAACCATGGGACTTGGAATCTTCTGACTTTACATCCAGGGAGGTCCATTAAAAATCTCCTTGGAAACCTGGGATTAGGTCTCTGTTACCCATTTCTTCAAGCTATGGGGCTCCAAAAGTACACCCCCCCCCCCCCCCCCCCGAAATAATGAAAAATTTGATACAAAAGCTCAAATATCTGAACAACAAATGCATTGATCACCATGATTCTTTGCATGGATATTGATCATGGAGTGTTTCATCAGTTTCTTGAGACTGGTGGCGCCACCTGTATATTTTCGATTTTTTTATGATTTTTTTGGGTCTATTTATGAGACCTCAAAGATGCCATCATTTGTTAACAGGGCACAAATCGTAACCGCTGGACCTGGAATCTTCCCTTTTTACATCCAGAGAGGTCCATGAAAAGTCTTCCTGGGAACCTAGAATTAGGTCTCTTTTCCCATATTCTTCAAGCTATGCAGCTCCAAAGTACCCCCAAGAATAACTAAAACTTTGATACAAAGGCTCAAGTATCTGAACAACTAATGCATTGATCACCATGATTCTTTGCTTGGATATTAATCATGGAGTGTTTCATCAGTTTCTGCAGACTGGTGGCGCCACCTGAATTTTTAGATTTTTTATAAATTTTTTTCTCTGTTTTGAGACCTTAAAAGATGCCATCATCTGTTAACAGGGCACAAATCGTAAACACTGCACCTGGAATCTTCTGACTTTACATCCAGGGAGGTCCATTAAAAATCTCCTTGGAAACCTGGAATTAGGTCTCAGATACCCATATTCTTCAAGGTATGGGGCTCCGAAGTACCCCCCAGAATAATGAAAAATTTGTTACAAAAGCTCAAGTATCTGAACAACTAATGCATGGATCACCATGATTCTTAGAATGGATATTGATCATTGGGTGTTACATCAGTTTTTGCAGAATGGTGGTGCCACCTGTATTTTTGTTTTTTTTCTCTATTTTGAATCTTTAAAAGATGCCGTCATTAGTTCATAGAGCACAAATCTTGATGACTGGACTAAGAATCTTCTGTCTCAACATGCAGGGAGGCCCATGAGAATGCTCTTTGGAAACCTGGAATTAGGTCTCAGTTACCCAAAACGTGTGAGCGATGGGGCTTCCAAGGACCCCCACCCCCCAAGAATAGTAGAAACTTTGATACAAAAGCTCTGGTATGTGAACAACTAGTGCATTGATCAGCATCAGCATTATTCTTTGCTTGCATATGCATCATTTAGTGTTTCATCAGTTTCTGGTGACTGGTGGTGCCACTTGTATTTTTTAGATTTTTACGATTTTGTTTTTCTCAATTTTTGTGACCTTAAAAGATGCGGTCGTCCTTTAACAGGGCTCAAATTGTAACCATTAGTCCTAGAATCTTCAAACTTGACATCCAGGGAGATCTGTAAAAGTCTCCTTGGAAACATAAATTAAGGTCTCTGTTACCCATATTTTCTGAGCTATGGGGATTATAAGCACCCCTCAGGATAATTTAAAATTTGATACCAAAATAGGGCACAGATCATAACCATGGGGCCCAGAATCTTCTAACTTGACATCCTTAGAGTTCCTAAAAAGTTCTCCCCAGAAACCTGAAATTGGGTCACAGTTAACCTATATTCTCAGAGTTTTAGGGTATGTTTGAGCACCCAAGAAATAATGCAAAAATACACACAAATTGCCAGATTCCTCATGAAAGGCTGGTTGGATTGTTATCAAATTTGTTTTGCTTATGGGTCTTGATGAACTTAAGCTAATATGCATCAACAATGATGCCACCTATCTAAATTAATTGTCTGTGCAAGTACATATTATCAACATGTCAGTCAGCTGAGAGTCATGACCAACGGATCACTTGTTCATTATTCGAATAGCTTGTATTAATTGACAATCAAATTAACAAAAATATCTGCAATAACCAACTACAGAATTCTTTTCATTCAAAAGCATTGATTCTAGAAAATAATATAATGGGAGATGGAGTTCTAAACTTGAGTATTACCTGACGATTCTCATTTCACATATGTAACGCTGTGCTAAGGCCAGACTTTTTTAATTATTTGGTTTACGAACATGTTTGACAAAAATGATAGGTAGGAGGTAGGAAAAAAAAAAAAAATTGGAACAAACCTGGATACTGGTGTTCATGAATCCTGTATTGTACAGTTGGGTTATAAATTTCATTTTTAAATGGCACTATATAAACCTATATAAAATAATATATTAAATATTATCATCATCCTCTTGAGTTTTCCACATGCTAATGCCATTTTATTTTGAGCCATTCAAATGTCATCAAAGGTAAAATAATGACAAGTAAAACTTATGTATGTTTTCATACACACCTGAATTAAAACTTCAGTCACTGTCCCTGCCATGTGAACTGCCCATTTGAAAGAGTTTTACAAATTAAAGACCAGTCAAATACATATACAAATACAAAATAATATATTTTTTTGTCAGATATGCAAGGAGAAAACTAAATATTCACTGCTAGCATGATAGACTGCAATTTGTATTTTGCAGTCATGAATGACAATAACAATGACAATATGCGACTTGAAGCTATTGACTATTGTTTATCAAATGTCAACAACGTGGAACTTGAGTTGTTCGATTCATGACCATGTCCATTCCTTTTTGGTGTTGGTATGTTCGATAGTCCTTTGAATATCCAACAACTGCTAATAAACTGAGGTTTCCATTGGAGATCACATTGAACAATTCAACTATTTTAAAAGTATAAAAAGTATTAATAATCTTTAATCTGCATTTCTGACCAGAAGATTAATATGCTGTCACTTGGCCACTGTCAGTCCGGTATTGCTTTTCGGCATCCATATACATCAAAGCTTCCATCACGTCAGTTTGGAACAATTAAATGAATCCTTTCAAAGTTTCTGCATTTGAAATGGCTGTCATTTTAGCTTGCTTTTGTTTTGACTACCCGCAAAGCCTATGCTTCACATTGACCCACGCCATTAAGACTAAAGAAAGTCGGAAATCCTGCAGAAACACTGAGAATTCCTGGAGTTTTCAAAGAATACATGACAACCTCAGGCAGTATATAATTTTATCTGTTCAATCATTTTCTTTTCAGCGTTACAAGACTACGTTTTTAAGTTTTGACAAGTTATAATATTTTTTAACAATAAACTTGTGAAACTTAGCAAATTTGCTGTAATAGATATAGCGTCTGACTTTGAGTGCAACAGTTAGTCTTAAGAAGTAAATTTGTTTGTATATCCAGCAAGTTATAAACAGTGGCAAGCTGGTAAAGCCGCTATGCAACCAAACTAATTTTCTTTTCAAAATCACATCTATCTAAAAACAAATATGTTTAACGAGGTAAATATGACATAAACACTGGTTTGAAATGTACTGTAGTGCAGAAAACCAACTTTGAAAACTCTCCAAGAATTCTTAATTTCCCCACTGAATCTTTTGACCACTTGATGGCCAACCAATTGCATTTATTGCCCAAGAATACTCTATTGTGATTGGCTTTAACCCTCCATCTGTCATTAAGAAAGTGACCTTATTAGCCAATCATAAGAGTTCTAACGTTTGAGGTGATCCAATGCACACGGTCACTAAACATTTTACTTGGCAACAACTGTTTTGGATTCTGCGGAGCAATATAAAAGGGGAAAAAAAATCAAAATGCCAATTTTATTTTTTTTTCTGAAATGAGGAAATCAGAGGTCGGCGGGTTCGTAAACCGAAAAATCAAATAACTCTGGCCTTACCTGTGATGTTTTCTTTTTCAATGGGAAAAAAAACTGCCTTTCTCACCTAAGCCTGGTCAGCCCAGTGCATCAAACTCAAGGGAAGTTTGATTTATTGGCCTGATATTTTGACCTGTCAATGCATCTTTGATGGCTTTCTTGTTTACAAGACAGGTGTCGCCACCTACAATGACTTTTGCACAGTGTAAGTGCCTGCTTATTTCTACGGAGGAATTTGTTATATCAGCCTTAATTGGGCATATTTATACATATCAAATAGCTCTGTCGTATACAAGAATGGTGGCGCCACCTACAATAATGTTTGCACAGTGTATGTCCCTGCTAATTTCTCTGGAGTGGTTTGATAAATCATTCTGAAATAGTGCATATGTATATATCTCTGACAGTTTCATTGTATACAAGACTGGTGGTGCTAGCTAAAAGCATTTTAGTGTTTTGGGCACCCATGCCTGAATTTCAGCAGTGGTTTGTGTAATTGTTTCTTGTACAAAATGTTTGGTACTTGCATTGTTCATATACATGTTACACATGTACTTGATTGAAAAGCAATGGTCCAGCATTGAAGCATTATACCTTGTGTATATCCCATTGCACAGGTTCACTTTAGGCCTGTAGGCCTTGTTCAATTTTAAGTGATGTTTATTCCATTACACAGGTTAGTATTTGGCCTTTAGACCTTGTTAACTGAGGAGAGTAGTTGTTGAAAAGAGTTTAATCCATCTACTATTTTTAATAATTTACATCTTTGTTACTCTCCTTCACTGCTACTTTTCCTTCATTTTTGATAAAGACATTTTCTTGTACTTGCAGGTACATCCAGCTGTCTCAGCCAAATGTTAACAACATTTTGTTGTTTGGTTGTGTGATATCCCTGTGGTGTGTCTTCCTGTATGGGCTAGATGGTAGATATTTATCAGAGTCTTCATTTCAAGTCCTATGTCAGGTAGGCCAAAAATTAGCTGTGATGTCCTCAAACTGGTGTAACATCATACTTTTTGATAGGAACTGATTTAAAGAAAGATGATATCACTCATTAAGTTCTAAATTGTGAGAAACCTACCATATAGCAACAAGGAGAGTAAGATGATAATTAGTTTGATCACAAATCCAGGTTTGATGTTAGGGCTGCTTGAAACTGCCATGAAATTTTAATTTTTAGCTCAGCTGACTGTAAGTCAACTGAGCTATATTGATCGGTCAGAAGCTGTCATCCATCTGTCTAGCTGTGTGTCCATCTGTCTGTCTGTTATACTGCACATTTTGACACAGTTGGACCTAGAAACTTTTAACTGAATATCCAGGAAGTCAATAAATTAATCTCCTTGGAAACCTGTTATTAGGTCATGATGACCTATATCCTTCGAGCTATTGGGCTTGTAATTACCCCCCAAGAATAATTCAAAATAAGATACAAAACCACAGTTATCTTGATAATTAATGCATGGATTGCCCTGAATCTTGCCTGAAAAATTGACCATGGCAAGTTTTGTACCGAAAAGTACCGAAAAGTTACCGAAAAGTACCGAAAAGTTACCGAAAAGTTACTGAAAAGTAACAGAAAAGACTTTAAAAGCATCTTGTAATTAATATTAACACTAAAAATTACCAAAAAGTTGTTTCAGATTGTCAATAAAGATAGCAAATTGTGCTTTTTTTTTACCTTTTATAGGATAATGAAAAGTGACTGAAAAGCTCCATAAAGTGACAAAATGTTATCAAATAAGAACTAAAAAATACCAAAAGTTACCGAAAAGTTACCAAAAAATACTGTAAGGTTATTGAATAGTACCAAAAAGTTACCGAAAAGTACTGAAAAGTTACCGAAAAGTACCAAAAAATTATTGAAAATTACCGAAAAGTAACTGAAAAGACTTTAAAAGCGTCTTTTAATTAATATTAACACTAAAAATTACCAAAAAGTTGTTTCAGACTGTCAATAAAGTTAGCAAATTGTCCTGTTTTTTACCCTTTTATAGGGTTACTGAAAAGTACCGAAAAGTCACCAAAAAGTATTGAAAAGTAACTGAAAAGTTCCTGAAAAGGTACTACAATGTACTGAAATACCAAAAAATTAATGAAAGACTATAAAGGCAATTTTTATACATACTTATTTAAACACAAAAATTACTGAAAAAGACTGTCACTTGTCTTTAAAGTTAGCAAATTGTGTTTTTACCCTTTATATGTGACAAATTGTTATCAAATAAGTCCTAAAATTCACAAAAATTTTTTGAAAAGTTACCTTACTTAAAAGTATGGATACATTTATAATTTTTAGCTCAGCTGACTGAAAGTCATCTGAGCTATAGCGATCACTCTTTGTCCGTCGTCCGTCTGTCCGTCCGTTAACCAGGCACAAATTGTAACCGCTGAACCTAGAACCTTGTAACTTGGGATTCTGAGAGGTCCATAAAAAATCTCCTTGGAAACCAGAAATTAGGTCTCTGTTACCCATATCCTTCGAGCTATGGGGCCCCAAAGTACCCCCTAGAAAAGTAAAAAATTTCATACAAAAACTTCAATATCTCATTAACTACTTGACTGATGGTCATGATTTTTGGCATACATATTGATCATGAGATGTTCCAACAGTTCCTGCAGACTGGTGGCGCCACCTGTATTTTTCGATTTTTTACAAATTTTTTTCTCTATTTTTGAGACTTTTAAAAATGTGAACATCTGTTAACAAGGCACAAATCGTAAAGCCTAGACCTAGAATCTTAATTCTTGATACACTGAGAGGTCCATGAAAAATCTCCTTGGAAACCAGAAATTAGGTCTCTGTTACCCATATCCTTTGAGCTATGGGGCCCCAAAGTACCCCCCAGAATAGTAAAAAATTTCATACAAAAACTTCAATATCTCAATAACTACAATACTGATGGTCATGATTTTTGGCATACATATTGATCAAGAGATGTTCCATAAGTTCCTGCAGACTGGTGGCGCCACCTGTATTTTTTCAAATTTTCACAATTTTTTTTTCTCTATTTTCGAGACCTTTCAGGATGTAGTTATCTGTCAACAGGGTACAAATCGTAAGGACTGGACCTAGAATCTTCATTGTTGACACACAGGGAGACCCATGATAAGTCTCCATGGACACCTGAAATTAGGTCTCTGTTACCCATATCCTTTGAGCTATGGCACTCCAAAGTACAGCTCAGAATAATGGAAAATTTGATACAAAAGCTGAAGTATCTGAACTACTAATGCAGAGATCACCATAATTGTTTTCATGGATATTGATCATGGAGTGTTTCATCAGTTTCTGCAGACTGGTGGCACCACCTGTATTTGTTCGGGTTTTTTTACGAATTTTTTCTCTATTTTTGAGACCTTTAAAGCTATGAACATCTGTTAACAGGGAACAAATCATTAAAACTGGACCTAGAATCTTCATTCTTGACACACAGGGAGACCCATGAAAAGTCTCCATGGAAACCTGAAATTAGGTCTCTGTTACCCATATTCTTTAAGCTGTATGGCTCCAAATTACCCCCCAGAATAATGGAAAATTTGATACAAAAACTGCAGTATCTCAATAACTACAACACTGATGGTCATGATTTTCGGCATACATATTGATCATGACCTGTTCCATCAGTTTCTGCAGACTGGGTGCGCCACCTCTATTTTTTTCAAATTTTTACGATTTTTTTTCTCTTTTTTTGATACCTTTAAAGATGTGGTTCTCTGTCAACAGGGTACAAATCGCAACAACTGGACCTTGAATCTTCATTCTTGTCATGCAAGAAGGCCCATGAAAAGTGCCTGTGGAAACTTAAAATAAGGTCTCTGTTACCCATATCCTTCAAGCTATAGGACTCCGAAGTATCCCTCAGAATAATGGACAATTTGATACAAAAGCGGAAGTATCTGAACAACTAATGGGGAGATCACCATGATTCTTTGCATGGATATTGATGTTTGTAAGTGTTTTTATTAGTTTCTGCAGACTGGTGGAGCCACCTGTATTTTTGTACCCGTCAAAACGAAGTTTTGTGGATACTATGTTTTTGACCAGGTTCCTCCGCCGTTGCCGCGTTCGTTTCCAGAGAGCTCCTCTGGGACTTGATTTTATCAGCTTTCCAAGCTCATATCTCGGGAACCATTTGACTGATCAGGAAATAAAATTTATACTGATGTAGCCCTTGGATAGCTCTATAACATACACAAAAAATGGTGGCGCCACCTGTAACCATGTTTGCACAGTGTCCATCTGTTCATCTGCCTTTGGTTAAAATCACTCATATCTCTGCAGTGAATTGACTAATTCACCTGAAATTTGGCATGCGTATACATCCTGGATAGCTTTCTTGATTTTATGACAGGTGGCACCACCTACATTCTCATTCATGCTGATGACATCCAAGCTCATATTTCGGGAACCGTTTGACCGATCGGGCCAAAATTTTGCACATATATAGTTCTAACATAGCTCTTTATCATACGCTAAACTGGTGGTGCCACCTGCAACCATTTTTGCACAGCGTCTGTCTGTTTGTCTGCCGTGCAATAATGTCACTCATATCTCGGCAGTGGTTTGACATATCTGCCTAAAATTTTGCAGTTTTATACATCCTGGATAGCTTTCTTGATTTTATGACAGGTGGCACCACCTACATTCACGTTCACGCTGATGACATCCAAGCTCATATCTCGGGAACCGTTTGACCGATCGGGCCAAAATTTTGCATCTGTATAGATCTAACATAGCTCTTTATCATACACAAAACTGGTGGCACCACCTGCAACCATTTTTGCACAGCGTCTGTCTGTTTGTCTGCCATGCAATAAAGTCACTCACATCTTGGCAGTGGTTTGACATATCTGCATAAAATTTTGCAGTTTTATACATCCTGGATAGCTTTCTTGATTTTATGACAGGTGGCGCCACCTTTATTCTAGTTTATGCTGCAGACATCCAAGCTCATATCTCGGGAACCGTTTGAACGATTGGGCCAAAATTTTGCATGTGTATAGATCTCACATAGGTCTTCATCATACACAAAACTGGAGGGGCCACCTGCAACCATTTTTGCACATTTTGCACAGCGTCTGTCTGTTGGTCTGCCGTGGCCTAAAATCACTCATTTCTCTGTAGTTGTTTGACATAACTGCCTAAAATTTTGCAGGTTTATACATCCTGGATAGCTTTCTTGATTTTATGACAGGTGGCGCCACCTGCATTCTAGTTAACGCTGCACACATCCAAGCTAATATCTCAGGAACCATTTGACCGATTGGGCCAAAATTGTGCTTGTGTTTAGATCTCACATAGGTCTTTATCATACACAAAACTGCAACCATTTTTGCACAGCATCTGTCTGTTTGTCTGCCGTGGGCTAAAATCACTCATATCCATGTAGTGGTTTGACTTTTCTGCCTAAAATTTTGCATATGTATACAACTTGGACAGCTTTCTGGATTTGTGGTAGGTTGCACAACCTACATACACATTTAGGCTGCAGACATCCATGCTAATATGCATCATACCTCACTCTGTTTCCCCTTGCCACTCAATCCATGCCTCACTTCACTCTGATTTTGGCAGATACACGTAGTCACTTGTCGGCTACCCGTATTCTAGTTTTGAAAGTTTACACATTTTTATGCCCCCCGCCACAAAGTGGCCGGGGCATATAGTTTTACCCATGTCCGTCATTCCGTCCTTCCGTCATTCTGAAATGAAACAGTTGTACGGACTTTTTTTCGCAATGCCTGCAGATATTGGCCTGATTTTTGGTGTGTGGGCAGATATAGACCAGTTACAGATCGAGTTCGCGTTTCGTCCCGGTTGACCTACTTTTGACCGTTTTACGGCTCCTAAACTTAGAAAATTTCATGAAAAATAGAAATATTCATGACAGATACACATGTACGGACTTTTTTTCGCAATGCCTGCAGATATTGGCCTGATTTTTGGTGTGTGTGAGCAGATATAGACCAGTTACAGATCGAGTTCGCGTTTCGTCCTGGTTGACCTACTTTTGACCGTTTTACGGCTCCTAAACTTAGAAAATTTCATGAAAAATAGAAATATTCATGACAGATACACATGTACGGACTTTTTTTCGCAATGCCTGCAGATATTGGCCTGATTTTTGGTGTGAGCAGATATAGACCAGTTACAGATCGAGTTCGCCTTTCGTCCTGGTTGACCTACTTTTGACCGTTTTACAGCTCCTAAACTTAGAAAATTTCATGAAAAATAGAAATATTCATGACAGATACTCATGTACGGACTTTTTTTCGCAATGCCTGCAGATATTGGCCTGATTTTTGGTGTGAGCAGATATAGACCAGTTACAGATCGAGTTCGCCTTTCGTCCTGGTTGACCTACTTTTGACCGTTTTACAGCTCCTAAACTTAGAAAATTTCATGAAAAATAGAAATATTCATGACAGATACTCATGTACGGACTTTTTTTCGCAATGCCTGCAGATATTGGCCTGATTTTTGGTGTGTGAGCAGATATAGACCAGTTACAGATCGAGTTCGCGTTTCGTCCTGGTTGACCTACTTTTGACCGTTTTACGGCTCCTAAACTTAGAAAATTTCATGAAAAATAGAAATATTCATGACAGATACACATGTACGGACTTTTTTTCGCAATGCCTGCAGATATTGGCCTGATTTTTGGTGTGAGCAGATATAGACCAGTTACAGATCGAGTTCGCCTTTCGTCCTGGTTGACCTACTTTTGACCGTTTTACAGCTCCTAAACTTAGAAAATTTCATGAAAAATAGAAATATTCATGACAGATACTCATGTACGGACTTTTTTTCGCAATGCCTGCAGATATTGGCCTGATTTTTGGTGTGTGAGCAGATATAAACCAGTTGCAGATTGAGTTCGCGTTTCGTCCTGGTTGACCTACTTTTGACCGTTTTACGGCTCCTAAACTTAGAAAATTTCATGAAAAATAGAAATATTCATGACAGATACACATGTACGGACTTTTTTTCGCAATGCCTGCAGATATTGGACTGATTTTTGGTGTGTGAGCAGATATAGACCAGTTACAGGTCTAGTTCGCATTTCGTCCTGGTTGACCTACTTTTGACCGTTTTACGGCTCCTGAACATAGAAAATTTCATGAAAAATATGAAATTTCATGACAAATACACATGTACGGTTTTTTTTTCTCAGTGCCTGCAGATATTGGCCTGATTTTTGGTGTGTTGGCAGATAATGACCAGTTACAGATGGAGTTCGCGTTTTGCCCCAGTTGACCTATTTTTGACCGTTTGGCGGTGCTCTCACATAGAAAATTTCATAAAAAAGTGCACATGTATGGACTTTTTTTCGCAGTGCCTGCAGATATGGGCCTGATTTTTGGTGTGTAGGCAGATAATGACCAGTTACAGATCGAGTTCCTGTTTTGTCTCGGTTGACCTACTTTTGACCATTTGACTGCTCCTGAACATAGAAAGTTTCATGAAAAATATAAATTTTCATAACAAATGCATATGTACTGACTTTTTTTCCTCAATGCCTGCAGATACCACCCTGATTTTTTTTGTGTGGGCAGATAATGACAGTTACAGATCGAGTTTGCGTTTCATCCTGGTTGACCTACTTTTGATTGTTTTACGGATCCTAAACATAGAAAATTTCATGAAAGACAGAAATTTTTATGGAAAATGCACATGTATGGACTTTTTTTTACAATGCCTGCATATACTGGCATGATTTTTGGTGTGTTGCTTGATAATGACCCGTTACAGATCGAGTTTGCATTTTGCCCTTGTTGACCTACTTTTGACCATATGACACCTCCTGAACTTTAAAAATTTTCCAAATTTTACAAATGTTTCTAATTTGCCCAAAGCGGGGGCATTCGTGTCGTTCCGACACATCTAGTTTCTCTATTTTTCAGATATATAAATACAGACTAAATCTTGGCCTGTTGGTTAACCTGTTTGATGCTTCAGTTGAATGGGTATCTACCATTCTGATGATAAAATTTCCTTTTGTGAATCTCTTCCCAGTCAGCTGAGCGTCATGACCCATGGGTCACTTGTTAAATAAATGAAAATGGCAAGAATAGTGATAAAAATGAATGAAAAGCACCATTGTGTTGCGTGCTTTGCTTTAATATATATTTTCAGTGTGAGAGATAATATGATCAAACTGCTTTGCATCCTAAATGTTTACTCATTGACTTGAAATAAAATGTTCTTGCTTTAGGTGTTTGGTCATTTAAAAATTATATTATTTACCAAGTGGATTTACATAAAATATTCCATATCATGTACTTAATTTAGAACCTCTCAATGGTCTAAAATGGCACTTTATAAAAAAATATGGACATTTTTGTGAAATGCATTCTGATTTCACAATACAATAAACATTCAAAGGTTTGCTGCTCTTGGTTTTATTTATTTTAAAGTTATGGCTACCTCTCTCACAAGGCTGTACCAGTATATTACTGCCGAAAGAATAAAAAACTGTTCAATATTTCAAATGATGTTCCCATTCAAATCAGCTTTAAAAATGAATCAGGCATATAAACTATATAATGAGCAAATATTCAAAAATTAAAATAATTATTTTTAATATAGTATTCAGTAACTTTTAAGTGACTTATTGGTAACCTTAAGTACTTTTCAGTACTTTTTGACATATTTTTGTAAATTTTTTTTTATTTTTTAGTACTTATATGGTTACATTTTGTCATTTTCTAGTATTCATTTTTCATAATCCTTTGAGAAAAGCACACAATTTGCTTACGTTACTAACAGTCTAAAACAACTTTTGGTATATTTTGGGGTTTACGTTATTTAAAAATTGCCTTTCAATACTTTTCAGTAACTTTTCGATACTTTTCAGTACTTTTTTGGTAACTTTTTGGTACTATTCAGTAACTTATCAGTATTTTTTGGTAACTTTTCGGTAACTTTTGGTATTTTTCGGTAACTTTTCAGTAACTTTTTAGTACTTTTCGGTAACTTTTGGTACTATTCACTAACTTTAAAGTATTTTTTGGCAACTTTTCGGTAACTTTTGGTATTCTTTAGTACTTATTTGATAACATTTTGTCACTTTATGGTGCTTTTCAGTCACTTTTCATTATCCTATAAAAAAAGTAAAAAAAAAACACAATTTGCTATCTTTATTGCCAGTCTGAAACAACTTTTTGGTAATTTTTATGTTAATATTAATTGAAAGATGCTTTTAAAGTCTTTTCAGTTACTTTTCGGTAACTTTTCGGTAACTTTTCGGTACTTTTCGGTAACTTTTCGGTACTTTTTGGTAACTTTTCGGTACTTTTTGGTACTTTTTGGTGTTTAGAAAGACCCTCAGTGCCTGTATCACAGAGGGCTCCAAAAAACTTCTTCTCTGGACCATATGGCCAAAATGTTTAATATCGCACAGAAATGATCCTAGGGTAGTGCTTTCTGAAGTATGTTAAAATGGTCTCTTTTCAGTGACTTTTGGCTAAGTTATGGGAAGCTGAATTTAGTCATATGCCATAACAGCCCATATTAGCTCAGTGGCTACAAAGATCTTCTTCTCAAAAACCACTGGGCCAAATTCTTAAATCTCAAACATAAATTATCCTCAGATGTTGATTATTCAAATTTATTCAAATGGTTTTGGTTCAGTGCTTTTTGGCTGAGTTACAGGAAGCTGAACTTAGCCAGTTTGCTGTATCTTCCTATATGAGTTATAAACCTGCGAAACGTTTTTTGACTGATGCTACTGAAGCCAGTTTGTTAAATATTATACAAGAATAATCCCTACAGTAATTCTTATTATAATTGTTATTAATGGTTCCACATGAATGATATATCTGTATTTTAATTTTGCATTCAGTATGCATCCGTAATAATTTTACATATATTCCTGATTTCTTTTTTATGAAAAGTCAGCTGAAAAGCATTTTGCATTGGGAAAATGAATTTCCAAGTTATTTCAAGTAGGGACCACTTTTGTGTACAGATGGCAGCACTTGGTTTAACATTGGCAGATTGCCAATGCCTTGATGTTGGCCATTAGCCAAAATGATGTCAGCTCTATAAATAGTTTTGGCACAGTGCCATGATTGGAAGAAGTGCAGCCAGGTATAGGTCGAGAGATCACTCAGTGCTGTAGCTGCATTCTATTTATAGCTTTGGCAGACTGCTCACTGCATCATATTGGCACCAAAGTTCAGCCTGAATCTATTTATAGCTTTGGCAGACTGCCAACTGTGTCAGATTATGCAACAGGGTCAAGAGTTCACTCAGTGCAGCCAGGTACAGGTCAAAAGTTCACTCAGTCTAGCCAGGTGCAAGTCAAGAGTTCACTCAGTGCAGTAGCTTGAGGCAGCAATTTGTCACAGGTCACTCGGGGGCAACTGCCTTACTCACCTAAGCCTTTTCAGCCAAGTGCATCAAACTCTGGGGAAGTTTGATGTATTGGACTGATATTTTGACCTGTCTATGCATCTTTGATGGTATTCTCATTTACAAGACAGGTGGTGCCACCTACATTGACTTTTGCAGTGTATGCGCCTGCTTATTTCTACAGAGGAATTTGATACATCAGCCTAAAATTGAGCATGTTTATACATATCGGGTAGCTTTATAATGTACAAGACTGGTGGCGCCACCTACAATAATTTTTGCACAGTGTATGTCCCTGCTTATTTCACAGGAGGGGTTTGACATATGAGTCTGAAATTGTTCATATTTATATATATCCTTGTTGTATATAAGACTGCTGGTGCCAGCAACAATCATTGTATCCGCCAAAACAGAGTTTTCCAGATACTATTTTTTAAGTCAGATGCCAACGCTGCAACTATTGCCGCATAGGTTTTCAGAGAACTCCTCCAAAACCACTGGGCAGAATTTTTTAAAATTTGGAATTATGATCGGTAACATGTGAAATGCTGCGCCCTCATTTTTGGTTGACCTCTGACTTTTCCTCTCTGCCCAGCGTCCATTTGTGTGTCTGTTTCCAAGAATAAACCCACATATCTGTTTGAACTGTTTGACCGATTAGGCTAAAGATTTTGCACAAATGTAGCCCTTGGAAAGCTTTATAACATACACTTAAAATGGTGGCGCCACCTGCAACCGTTTTTGCACAGCGTCCATCTGCTCATCTGCATCTCTGCATTGGTTGAACTTATCCATCTTAAATATTGCATGTGTATACATCCTGGACAGCTTTCTTGATTTTATGACAGGTGGCACCACCTACATTCACGTCTATGCTGCTGACATCCAAGCTCATATCTCGAAACCGTTTGACCAGTTGGGCCAAAATTTTGCATGTGTATAGATCTCCCATAGCTCTTTATCATACGCAAAACTGGTGGCGCCCCCTGCAACCATTTTTGCACAGCCTCCATCTGTTCATCTGCCTTGGGATAAAATCACTATTCTCGGCAGTGATTTGACATATCTGCCTAAAATTTTACTGGTTTATACATCTTGGATAGCTTCCTTGATTTTTTGGCAGGTGGCACCACCTACATTTATGTATATGCTGCAGACATTCAGGCTTATATCTCAGGACTGGTTTGACATATCCCTCTGAAATTTGCATGTCTTTAGATCTCACATATCTCCTAATCATACACAAAATTGGTGGCACCACCTGCCACAATTTTTGCAGTGCCTGTCTGTTCATCTGCCTTGGGATAAAAACACTAATATCTCTGCATTGGTTGGACTTATCTCCCTGAAATTTTGCATGTGTATATATCCTGGATAGTTTTCTTGATTTTATGACAGGTGGCACCACCTACTTTCACGTCTGTGCTGCAGACATCCAAGCTCATATCTCTGGAACTGTTTGACCAGTTGGGCCAAAATTTTGCATGTGTATAGATCTCCCATAGCTCTTTATCATGTGCAAAACTGGTGGCGCCCCCGCAACCATTTTTGCACAGCCTCCATCTGTTCATCTGCCTTGGTATAAAATCACTCATATCTCAGCTGGATTTGACTTATCCACCTGAGATTTTGCAGGTTTATACATCCTTGACAGCTTTCTTGTTTTATGACAGGTGGCGCCACCTACATTCAAATTTAGGCTGCAGACATCCAAGCTCATATCTTAGGAACCATTTGACCAATTTGGCAAATTTTGTATGTTTATAGATCTTTATCATACACAAAACTGGTGGCGCCTCCTGCAATCATTTTTGCACATCATTCGTCTGTTAATTTGCCGTGGGATAAAATCACTCATATCTCGGCAGTGGTTTAACATATCTGCCTAAAATTTTGCAGGTTTATACATCTTGATTAGCTTTCTGGATTTTGTGGTAGGTGGCGCGGCCTACATTTATGTATATGCTGCAGACATTCAGGCTTATATCTCAGGACTGGTTTGACATATCCCCCTGATATTTTGCATATGTATAAATCTCACATAGCTCTTAATCATACACAAAATTGGTGGTGCCACCATTTTTGCACAGTGTCCATCTGTTTGTCTGCCGTGGGCTAAATCACTCATATCTCAGCAGTGGTTTGACTTATCTGCCTAAAATTTTGCATGTTTATACATCTTGATTAGCTTTCTGGATTTTGTGGTAGGTGGCGCAACCTATATACACATTTTGGCTGCAGACATCCAGGCTATAATGCAACACACCTCACTTTATTTCCTCCTGCCACTCAATCCATGCCTTACTTCAGCTTTCCCACTCTGATTTTGGAGGATACTCGTAGTCGCTTATTGACTACCCATATTCTAGTTAGCCCTCAGCCCTTAGGCTGATGGGCTATTGTCGTCACCCAAGCTGTCCGTCCGGCGGTCTGTCTGTCCGGCATCTGTTAACTTTTACCTTGTGAGCGGGATATCTTGAAAAGGATTCACCGTCAGAATTTTATTTCCTCGGTAAAGATGTATATCGACAAAATCTCGGTCAAGTTCGAAGATGGGTGACCTTGACCTATTTTTCTACATTTTAGAGCTGATTATAGAAAAACACTTAGATGCTTATTACTCAGGAATCATTTGGTGGATTTTCACAAAACTTACTATGATTATTGGAACTGATAGTCTGTACCTGCTATACATCCATGTGAGAACAGATATTTAGTACTTGTTCCTGTTACCACCTCTAAACACTGTTCTTTTGGCTGAGGGCTTTTGTCAGCTTCTGCTGATATTCTAGATTTTGTGTTGTGTGCACCCATGCCAGAATTGCAGCAGTGATGTTTGTTACTTGCCGGAATCAAAGATTTTGGCAAGTATGTTTGTCAGTTCCATATGTTTGTTACTTGCCGGAATCAAAGATTTCGGCAAGTATGTTGGTCAGTTCCGTATGTTTGTTGCTTGCCGGAATCAAAGATTTCGGCAAGCATATTGGTCAGTTGCATATGTCTGTTTGTTACTTGCCGGAATCAAAGATTTTGGCAAGTATGTTGGTCAGTTCCGTATGTTTGTTTGTTTGTCTGTTTCTTTGTGTCCGCTCTACAGGCCACAATTTTTAACCAATCGCTCTGAAACTTACGAAAATAGTGTAAAATTGATTATCCTCGGTGCCTATTGTTTTTGGCTGTGATCGGTCAAGGTCAGGGTCACCAAAAAGCCTTCAAATGGCTTTTTCTTCATATCTTCATCAATAATAATCGCAGCCACTCAAGCAGTAGCTCATTCTATTCGCGATAAGATGGCGACAAGCGCCATTGCAAAATTGTTCCATTCTGCTGTTACCATGGGTAGGCATTATGGGGAAAAAAATCCTGAAATTTGAATTTTTTTTCTAACTTTGCCATTTTCAAAGCTAGAGATGTCATTTATTTTGCATTAGGTAGTATTCAGTGAGGTGTTTATCATACAATAGCAAGTCTCGAAGAATCTCGTGCCATTTCTCGTTGAACGAGATCTATCGAGATTTCAGAAAATATGACCTGGAGGTCGCAATTTTTAAACAATGACTTTAAAAGTGATATATTTTGTGTTAATCTGTAATATCTCGAACTTGTTTTTTCACTTTTTGAAAAAAGCCACCAGGGGGCGTGGTACATGAAACACTGTAACATATCATTTTTCTGCCACATCTAAAAATTATTGTAACATGGCACAATTTTTATTGTCGTATCTTAAACTAGGATCATTGGCTTGTTCCTCCGCACACGTAGCTTTGGGCTGCCGTTACCATGGTTAACAAATTTTGGGGTAAAACTTGACGATCTGAAAATATGCAGTTTTTGGCTTCTATCTCAGTTAATATTTATGTTTCAAGGGTCTAGTTTTTGCATAAGGCTGCTTCCCCTTGGTTCTAAGTCATTCAATTGCATGTCTTGTCAAATCTTGCTCCGTTTATTGCCAAACGAGAAATTACGAGATTTCACAGAAATGCTTATAACTTGGTCACCTTTCTGGCTGAAGACGAGAAGTTTTCAGCATTTTGTAGAAATTCAATAGCTCAACCGTATAAAACCACAAATCTCGACAAATCTCGCATTATCTCCCGCCAAACGAGAATATTCGAGATTTCGAACAAATGTCTATATCTCGGTCATTTTAATGCTAGATATTCTATTTTTCTACTGTTTGAGAATGCTTTGACTTGTTTCAAGTGACATCAGTACACATCTCGTCGTATCTCGCACCATTTATCGTCAAACCAGAACATGGAACCATTCAAAGAAATGGCTATAAAGCTCTCATTTTTTACACTAAAGACATATAGTTTTTAGCATATGACAGCGTCTGACACTCTCAGTTACATTATGTGATTATATTGCAATTCTCATGAAATCTCGCCTCGTTTTTCATCAAATGATGAAGATACATCCAATTGCTGTGAGCACAAGTGGCTTCAGGGCTGACCGGTAAGTGCCGGCAATGCTATAACAGTTGCAAGTTGATGTGCGCGGTCGTCCATGAATCTGTCAAAGCACGAGTGAATAAAGGACAAAAGCCGCTAAATGTGAAGGGAACACACCTGTGATTTTTATTGTGTCCCCTTGTGCAGCCACTTGTGTTGCCAGGAACTGTAGCTGATGTGAGCCACACACCAGTCTAAGGTAACGTATGCGGTCAGAAAACTTCAGCTTAAAATTGTATTACGTCACTGGACAAAGTAGTTCCCGGTGGAAGTTCTTATGTTAATATGTTAGATTAATGTCTGTCATGTAATATTTGCGTTGTTTAGTTTAATCCAGCAGGTTAAAGGTTTACATATGTGTTTACCTGTAAAGAAGCGTTCCTTTAATAGTTTTGTAACTTTGGTATTACTGGGCAAAAGTGACGGAGCGCCAAGAAGCGAGTATGGCTGAATTGGTAGCTCTTGGGCAAAAAGCGTTTCTTTTTCAAGCCAGTGTGTGGATCTTACTATGATTAACCTGTGTAATTCGGGCTCATAGACAATCCTAGGTGCTATATACGGCAACAAGTTTTTCACAGTGTTGTACTGAGCTAATGATGTACTACTACTTCATGCAGTATGTATTAAAGCCATTGCAACAGCAGTCTATATCAGCGTTGTATATATGGTGCCGCGTGGATTATAGTGAAAAACTTGACCCCTTGAGACGCTGATGTAAGAATTGAACTGGTCAGAAGTCACATAAAGTGAACTGCAGATGTTGTCACAAGGACAGCATACATAATGAACTTGCAGGTGCTGTCATAAGGATAGCATACCTAAAATGAACTGCAGATGTTGTCACAAGGACAGCATACATTGTGAACTGCAGGTGCTGTCATAAGGATATAGCATACCTAAAGTGAACTGCAGGTGTTGTCACGAGGACAGCATACACATAATGAACCGCAGATGTTTTCACAAGGACAGCATATATAGTGAACTGCAGGTGCTGTCATAAGGATAGTATACCTAAAATGAACTGCAGGTGTTGTCACAAGGACAGCATACACATAATGAACCGCAAATGTTGTCACAAGGACAGCTTACATAGTGAACTGCAGGTGCTGTCATAAGGATAGCATACCTAAGGTGAACTGCAGATGTTGTCACAAGGACAACATGTATACATAAAGTGAGCTGCAGGTGTTGTGACAAGGATAGCATATACAAGGAGCCAATGATGCTGTGTTATAAATGATGAGTTACATTTACATAAAAGTCTCCTTTAATTCACTTTACAAGTCTGGTAAATAATAAGCCAGTCACAGTTTATATGTGACCTTTAGTGAGTGACCTGTGGAACCCATTTTACAGAGAACTTTTTGATATGATACTGTCTTCACTTGTGCATATTGGTTGATGCATGCTACTGTGAATATTTGTGATATGATATGATACTGTCTTCACTTGTGCATATTGGTTGATGCATGCTGCTGTGAATATTGTTAATACTGTCTTCATTTATGCATAAGGAGTTGATGCATGCTACTGTGAATATTGTTGATATAATATGATACTGTCTTCACTTATGCATAATGAGTTGATGCATGCTACTGTATGATATATGATACCGTCTTCACTTGCTGTCAACCACCTTATGACATGCTGAAAGTATTGTTATTATGATTGCATATTAATATTGCTGAAAGTATTGTTATGATTATAGCATATTCACATTGCTGAAGGTATTGTTAATGATGGTTACATATTTACATTGCTAAAAGTATTGTGTATGTATAATAGCTTCACTACTATATGACCAAAAAATTATATTTAGTTTATAGCAAGGTTGTGAAATAATACTGCACATGTAGACATATCACTGGATAGTGTAACAGAATACTGTTCAGTCAGAGTATAGTGGTTCATTTATTGGTTTATAGATATCATTTATTGAATAATGCAAATATGTCAGAACCGTTAGGTGCAAAGGTTGTTAATTGCTCATCTTAGGAGCAATCAGACTCTCTTTCCTTGCTGTCTCAACAACCAGAGGTGGACATGACCAAAGAAACAAGTCAGTCAGGGAGGTCTCGTAAATTAACAGTGAAAGCAAGACAGTTCAAGGAGGATGAACTGTTAAAGAAATTTTGGCGTATTCATAAAAGTCTGAGGTCCAAGATTCAAAACACCAGTAAGGAATTGAGCGAGCCCTCACAGGTGGCTGAGATACAGGGTATGATTAATGAAATTCAAAATGTGTATCATGAACTGCGAAACACTTGTACTAGTTCCCCTCCTTTGGATGTGCGCAAGGGGATTGATAGCATTATCTCGGCTGTTAATAAGACTGTTCAATGTGCTCAGTTAGATAAAACAGACAAGTGCAGCATTAAGTCTGCTGCTTCACTTTCTTCATGCTCTGGCAAATCCTCCTCGAGATCGTCAAGATGTTCAAGGGCATCAAGCACATCTATGAAGATGAAAGAACAGCTGCAAGTGCAGCTGCACTCCGCATCGAGCTACAGGCTAAACAGAAGGAAGCTGTACAAGAGGCCGAATTGCGAAAACTTCAACTAGAAGAGGCTAATCGGCGTGCACAATCAGATGCGTTAATGGAGCATAAGAGAAGAGAGCTTGAACAACAGAAGCTCGTTAATCAGCTTGAGATGGAAGAAGCAAAGCTTAAGATTTATCAGGAGAAATCGCCAGTGAATTCATTGTTAAATGTTGAAACAAGTCGCACTGTCTTTGTGGAAAGAGATGAAAGCAACGCACCAGGTCTGTGCAGTGTAGAGGACTTTAAGATTCATGATGCAACTAATGCTCCTGTTACTCGTGAGACTCAAGAGTGCAAACGAGACAAAGAAACACCGGGAGTAACTGTTGAACCTTCAGGGGACTACTTTTCTGCAATTAACTCTGCCATGGCAGCTGCGGCTGCTGTCAGTCGTCTTCCAGCACCTGAACCAACTGTATTTACTGGGGACCCCCTAACCTTCCCAGATTGGGAGGCGTCATTTTCAATGCTAGTAGAGAGTAAGTGTATTCCCCCACAAGAAAGGATACATTATCTTAAGTGGTACTTGGGTGGACTTGCAAGGGAAGCTGTCAATGGATTCTTTCTTTTAAAGTCAGCAGACGCTTATGAAAAGGCCAAGGAGGTGCTGAGAAACCGGTATGGCAACTCGTTCGCTATCGCCGAGGCATTTAGGAACAAGTTAGAGTCATGGCCGCCCATAAATGGAAGGGACAACAAGGGCCTTTAGAGATTTTCAGACTTTCTGCTTCAATGTGAAGTAGCTATAACCACAATTGACAGTCTGAATATTCTTAATGATGCCAGAGAAAACAGAAAACTACTAAAAAAAACTACCCGATTGGATTGTAGTTAGATGGAGTCGCATTGTGTCTCAAACCAAGAAAACTGAAGGCTGTTATCCTTCTTTCAGTGAATTTGCTGCTTTTATTGCAAATGAAGCAGAAATTGCATGTGATCCTATCACGTTGCTAGGTGCTTTAAGGGCACATCCGAAAGAGAAAGAGGTGACCTCGGGAACGATTAGACAAAAACAAGGTGCGAGGACACTCACAACAGGACTGTTTTATCCGAAGAAAATCCTGCGGATTATGCTTCACGAGGGCTAAGTGCAGTTGAATTAAGCGAGTCCAATTGGTTCAAAGGACCACAATTCTTGTGGGAGGATACAATCCGTCCCGCTGATCCTGTTGTATATGACATTGACCTGAATGACCTGGAGGTCAAGAAATCACATGTACATGCAATAACATCTGAACCAGCCTCGTCAATGTTAGACCGTTTTGGGAAATTTTCTTCTTGGACATCACTCACAAGAGCTGTTGTGATATTACAAAGGTTCATCAGAAGGAGAAAGTCATGTAATCTTTCTCCGAGTAGAGTTATAGAAGATCAGAAGCTGGCTGAATGTACAGTTATAAAGACCTTGCAACATGAAGCATTCGCGGATGAGATAAGATCTCTGAAATCTGGTGCAAAGAACAGAGAACCAAGGATAAATCGTAAGAGCATCCTTCATAAGCTGAACCCATTTCTTGATGAATATGGAATATTACGAGTGGGAGGAA
Source organism: Sipunculus nudus (assembly GCA_026874595.1). Taxonomy (NCBI): domain Eukaryota; kingdom Metazoa; phylum Annelida; class Sipuncula; order Golfingiida; family Sipunculidae; genus Sipunculus; species Sipunculus nudus. The sequence continues at coordinate 65,918,640 of CM049310.1, forward strand.
GACTGAGAGCATCCTCTTTATGCCAGAACATTAAGTACCCTGTGATCTTACCTAAGAAAACTGTTATTACAGACTTGATTATCAAACATCATCATGAGTTGACTGCTCACCAAGGACGAGGTATGCCCGTGAGAGCCTTAAGATCCAGAGGCTATTGGATTATTGGTTGTAGTTCTGCGGTGTCCTCGTGTATTTTCAAATGTGTTCAATGTAGAAGGCTAAGAGGTCAAGCTCATGGTCAACAAATGGCTGATTTGCCTAAGGAAAGACTTGAACCATCGCCGCCATTCACGTATTGCGGAATAGATTGCTTTGGTCCGTTTTATGTTCGTGAGGGACGCAAAGAAATCAAACGATACGGACTCCTAGTGACATGTATGACGTCAAGAGCTGTGCATTTAGAACTGCTGTATGACATGTCTACAGATTCATACATTAATAGTCTTAGGTGTCTGATTGCGTTGAGAGGCCCGGTGAGACAGATCAGATGTGATCAAGGTACAAACTTTGTGGGCGCTAACAACGAGCTCAAGCAAGCGTTCCAAGAGATCAATGAGAAAGAACTCTCAGCTCGATTGTTAGCGTATGAGTGTGATTTTGTCTTTAATGCCCCTTCATCCAGCCATATGGGAGGGGTATGGGAGCGCCAGATCCGGACTGTTCGAGCCATCCTGACAAACATTCTTGTTCAGTCTGGCACCCAACTCGACACGTCATCGTTGAGGACGTTCTTATATGAAACGATGGCAATAGTAAATAGCCGGCCCCTCACCACAGCAAATCTTTACAATCCATGTGCTCCAGCTCCACTTACACCCAACCATTTATTGACAATGAAGACCAGCATTGCGATGCCACCCCCAGGAAACTTTCCAAAGGAAGACCTCTATGCACAGAAAAGATGGAGGAGAATACAGTACTTGGCAAATGAGTTTTTTTGTCAAGATGGCGTAAAGAATACTTGCTAAACTTACAAGTAAGGCAGAAATGGAATAACAAGCGGAGGAACCTTCGTGTTGGGGATATTGTCACTTTGAGAGAGGATGAGCTTCCTAGGGGTCAGTGGAAACTAGCCAAGGTGGTTGAGACTTTTCCTGAGAAAGATGACTTAGTTAGGAAAGTTAAGATCCTCGTCGGAGACTCGGCTTTGGATAAATATGGTAAAAGACTTAGTAAGGTTTCTTTTTTAGTGAGGCCTGTTCACAAACTTACACTGCTACTTGAACATAATGGTTAATTATTTTCAGGATTGTTCATTTTGTTGAATTGGTAATATGTATTGTTAGGTCAAATGTGATCTTCAGGTCAGGTAGAGGTCATTTAATGGTAATTAAGTATATGATTATTTTAATCCAAGTGTGATTTCTGGGGGGAGTGTAGCTGATGTGAGCCACACACCAGTCTATGGTAACGTATGCGGTCAGAAAACTTCAGCTTATAATTGTATTATGTCACTCGACAAAGTAGTTCCCGGTGGAAGTTCTTATGTTAATATGTTAGATTAATGTCTGTCATGTAATATTTGCGTTGTTTAGTTTAATCCAGCAGGTTAAAGGTTTACATATGTGTTTACCTGTAAAGAAGCGTTCCTTTAATAGTTTTGTAACTTTGGTATTACTGGGCAAAAGTGACGTAGCGCCAAGAAGCGAGTATGGCTGAATTGGTAGCTCTTGGGCAAAAAGCGTTTCTTTTTCGAGCCAGTGTGTGGATCTTACTATGATTAACCTGTGTAATTCGAGCTCATAGACAATCCTAGGCGCTATATACGGCAACAAGTTTTTCACGGTGTTGTACTGAGCTAATGATGTACTACTACTTCATGCAGTATGTATTAAAGCCATTGCAACAGCAGTCTATATCAGCGTTGTATATATGGTGACGCATGGATTATAGGAACCACTTGCAAATCTTTCAGACCAGGGACGGATCCCCAGTTTTGTAGTTGGGTGTGTCAAAATATGGGCGGATCCTGGTTTAGCAGTTGGGGGGCAGGAGTTAAATTTTGATTTTACATCAAATATATATAATAAAAATAAAATATCTCGAAACTTTTTTTTTTCTTTTAGAAAATAGCCGCCAGATGGCGCTGCAGCAATCGTTATTGTGCCATATCTCCAACACTATAGACAGTGTCACAACATTGATTGCAGCATATTAAACTAGATTTAATGTGTTTATCCTCGTGGGGACTCAGTCATATTCTTCCATTACCATGGTGACCTAATATAGGTTACAATTCTTGCAATTCAAAATATTTATTCCTATAGACGGCTTATTTTATTCATGCTTTCCATACTCTATGGCATGATTACATGGCCCTCACTTGAAGTTTTTCCATCTGTCTGTCTGTTCGTCTGTCTGCTCATCTGTGACTTTTGAAAATCAGCCAAACCACATAAAGATGTGTTTCGATTTCCCCAATGATAGGGGTTTCTCATTTAATCAGATCCAAATGTTCCCTGTCTGTCTGCCTTGTAACCTTGGTGCCTATTGTTTTTGGTCATGATCCGGCAAAGGTCAAGGTCAGGGTCACCAATAAACCTAAAAATGGGTTTTTTTCTGCATATCTTCGTCAATAATAAACAAAGCCAATCAAACTGTAGCTCATGACAAGATGGCGACTAGCGCCATTACAAAATTGTTTAATTTTGCTGTTACCATGGGTACGCATTTTTGTGAAAAAATTCAAGAAATTTGAATATTTTTCTTACTTTGCCATTTTAAAAGCTAGAGACGTCTGGTTGATTGCATTAAGTAGTACTTTATGAGATGTTTATCATACAATAGAAAGTCTCATAGAATCTCGTGCCATTTCTTGACAAACGAGATCTTTCGAGATTTCATTAAATATGACCTACAAGTCATAATTTAAGAACAATGGCTTTAAAAGTTGTGTATTTTGTGTAATTTATAAATATCTCAAATTTTTTTTTTTTCGTTTTTCGGAAATAGCCACTAGTGGTACGTGAGACACTGTATCATTTTCTGCAATATGTAAAAAAATATCAAACATTTCACTATTTTTATTATTGTATCTTAAACTAGGATCATTTTCTTATTCCTCCGCACATGTAGCTTTGTGCTGCGGTTTCCATGGTTACCTAATTTTGGGATAAAACTTGGCAATCTGAAAATATAGAGTATTTTGCTTCTGTCTCTGTTAAAATTTATACTACAGAGGTCTATAGTGTTTTACAGGAGGTAGCATTCCCTTGATTCTATGTCATTCATTTGCAAGTCTCGTCAAATCTAGCTTGATTTAAAAAAAAATGAGAAAATACAAGATTTCACATAAATGCTTATAAATCGATCACGGTTTATGATAAAAAGGAGTAGTTTTCAGCATTTAGTAGCATTTCAGAAGCTGAACCAGGTTAAACCGCAAATCTCACCACATCTCGTTTCCCGCCAAACGAGATCATTTGTGATTTCGAACAAATATCTATATCTCGGTCATTTAGATGCGAGAGATTTTATTGTTATATTCAAGAATCACTTGATTAGTTTTAAGTGATAAATGTGAATATCTCGTCATATCACGCACCATTTCTTGTCAAATGAGAACATGGGACCATCCAAAGAAAAGCCTATAATTCTGTTGTTTTTATGCTGAAGACCTATAGTTTTCAGCAATTGATAGCGTCTAACACTCTCGGTCAAATTATGTGATTATATTGTAAGTTTCGCTCACAACTTTGATTGCAACATGTGAAACTAGATTTAATGCATTTATCCTCTTGGTGAATGTCATATTCTTCCCTTACCATAGTGACCTAATATAGGTTACAATTCTTAAAATTCAAAATATGAAGATTTATTCGAATAGACTCTGGCTTATTTTATTCATGCTTTCAATTCTCTTTGGCATGAGTACATGACCTTCACATGGAGTTTTTTTAGCGAACCTGTAAGCTTATGCGATGGTGCGGCGACGTCCGTCGTGTGTGGTGCGGTGTGCGTCGTGCGTCGTCTGTACGTTAACCATACTTATCTAAAAAACAGCAGGAACTAGCATCACCAAATTTTATGCAAATAATCAGTCATCCAAAAAAACTATATCGGATTTTGTTTATTTTTTTTCTAACTGCATTTTCTTAGATTTTATAGGGAAAAAGCTTAAAAAGCTTTAAAAATCTTCTTCTCCAAAACTGTCCAGCCAAATTGTTCAGTATTTCACAGAAATGTTCCATGGAACAATCTCTCTCAAGTTTGTTCGAATGGTTTAAGTTCGGAGATTTTTTGCCGAGTTACAGGAAGTTGAACTTAGTCATCTGTGCAAAAAAGCATACTATACTGAAAATCTCAGAAACGGCTAGAGCTGTAATCACCAAATTTTATACCAATGTTTGTCGTATATGTCAGATCTGATTTTGAGGTATTGGTGGCGCCACCTACATTAATGTGTTTTTTACAAGCGAAAATGTAATTTTAAACTCTTCTAGCTTATACACTGATTTATGATGAAACTGTTAAGCTGATTGGTTTAAACTTTACAAGAATTATTCTATGGTAGGGTTCTGCCAGTTTTATAAGAATAGATTGGGTAAATACAGCTTTTAAAAAGCATTGTAGCCAATTGAAAAAGGCTTTCTGTATTTGAAAACAGATTTGACAACTTGCTGAGTTTCAGCAGCCAAGTCAAGAGGTCACTCAGTACAAACAGGTGGGGTCCAGACATCACCATGGCAACTGACCTGGCTCAGGGGGGGTGTCTAGACAATGTGTCTAGATGTCTAGACACAGCGTCTAGATGGCTAGACACTGTTTAGATGCAGAATTCCCAGATTATTGGAACTATATCTATCAACTGTTTGAAAAAACTTGGTTTGTATTTTAAGCTAATCGGGTTTATCATCAGGTCACATGTGAACTGCTGCACCCTCATTTTTGGTTGATCTCTGACCTTTTCTCGCTGCCCAGAGTCCATTTGTGCGTCTGTTTCCACACATAAACCCCCATATCTCGGGAACCGTTTGACCAACTAGGCTAAAAATTTTGCACAAATGTAGCCCTTTGATAGCTTTATAACATAAACTAAAAATGGTGGCGCCACCTGCAACCATTTATGCACAGCTTCCATCTGTTCATCTGCCTTGGGATAAAATCACTCATATCTCAGCAGGGGTTTGACTAATCCACCTGAAATTTTGCAGGTTTATACATCCTGGACAGCTTTCTCGATTTTATGACAGGTGGCGCCACCTACATTCAGGTTTACTCTGCAGACATCCAAGCTCATATCTCAGGAACTGTTTGGCTGATTGGGCCAAAATTTTGCATGTGTATAGATCTCTCATAGTTCTTCATCATAGGCAAAACTGGTGGCGCCACCTGCAACCGTTTATGCCCAGCTCCCACCTGATCATCTGCCTTGGGATAAAATCAATCATATCTCAGCAGTGGTTTGACTTTTCCACCTGAAATTTTGCAGGTTTATACATCCTGGACAGCTTTCTCGATTTTATGACAGGTGGCACCACCTACATTCATGTTTACTCTGCAGACATCCAAGCTCATATCTCGGGAACTGTTTGACTGATTGGCCCTGAAATTTTGCATGTGTATAGATCTCACATATCTCTTAATCATACACAAAATTGGTGGTGCCACCTGCCACTATTTTTGCACAGGGTCCATCTATTTGTCTGCCATGGGCTAAAATCACTCATATCTCAGTAGTGGTTTGACTTATCTGCCTAAAATTTTGCATGTTTATACATCTCGTACAGCTTTCTGGCTTTTGTGGTAGGTGCCGCAACCTACATAACCTTCAGCTGCAGAAAACCAAGCTATTATGCAACATACCTCACTCTATTTCCCCTTGCCACTCAATCCATGCCTCACATCACCTTTCCCACCTTGATTTCGGTGGATACACCCAGTCGCTTGTTGACTACCGATATTCTAGTTTTTGTGTTGTGTGCACCCATGCCAGAATTGCAGCAGTGATGTTTGTTTAATTGTTTCTTGTTCTAAGTGTTTAGTACTTGCATTGTTCATATACATGTTACACATGTTCTTAAAAAGTAATGGTCCAGCATTGAAGCACTATACCTGGTGTAACCTCATTGCACAGGTATGCATTAGGCCTGTAGGCCTTGTTTAAGAAACTTATAAGCTGATTGGTTAAAACTTTACAAGAATTGTTTTATGGTATTGTTCTGTCAGTTTTATAAGAATAGATTGGGTAAATGCAGCTTTAAAAAGCAGTGTAGCCAATTGAATAAGGCTTTTAGTGTTTGAAAACAGATTTGGCAACATGGCAAGTTTCAACATGTCAAGTCAAGAGGCCAATCGTTCACCCAGGTGCAGTCCAGACATCACCATGGCAACTGACCTGGCTCTGTCTGGTGTCCAGATACAGTCTAGACGTCTAGAACCTGCCTACTGTGTCAGATTTTACAATAGGTCAAGTTACGCTCTGTATCTATAAATAACTTTGGCAGACTGCAAACCATTTCAGATTTGACAACAGGTCAAGTTTCAGTCTGTAAGAGCCAGTGGAAAGTTTCAGTCTATAAGAGCCAGTGGTACGGTTACATGTGGGACATTAGGTACCCTTGACCTGGGGGAAAGCTGAGCCTCTATTGCCAGGATGCATGAATAGGTGTGACTGAATACCAAGGCTAATAGAGGAACTTGTTCTTAGATTTTATAGGGAAAAAAGCTAAAAAACATTTTCAAATGTTCTTCTCCGAAACCATGCTGCCAAATTGTCCATTCATCTGTCCCAATATCCCTCCCTGGGAAAAGAACATATAAAAAATATCCTGACTGAAACATCCTAGTTTTAAAACGTCCTAGTCCTAAAAACATGCAGGTCCAAAAGTCCATTTGGCTGGAATCATAATGACTAAGGTAGATATGCAGGACATGAGAGGATCAATATTAAATTTTAAAAATAATACTTCCAAACTTCCAAATTCATACCCGAAAACAGGTTTGCATTAGGCCTGTAGGCCTTATTATTCTTCAGTAGCATCCAAATAATATAAAAATGTCAATACATAAAAAGTGTCCTTAGTTTCGAGTGGCCAACAGGAATCTCTCCACACATAATTATACCATGGCTTTTGTTCTCTGTCTGTCATTGAAATATAACCAATGACATCACCACATTCACTCCATTGGTCAGACCTGTAGGGTGAACTCCACCCCCTATACTGGCCAATGAAATGAACGGAGAGCTTGTTGATTATACCCTGACATATACAAGGTCTACATACAGTGTAATAATAGGTTATCATGATATCATCTATCTGTGTGTGTTACTTGCTGACTAAACATCTTGGGGACCCCCCCATTAGTGGTCACCCCGATGATGAGATAAACACCTTTATCCTAATGAGATTAACAGATTGGGACCTGGCCTGTACAAATAAGGGACCCAGTGACCATGACTAAGAGATTATGCAATCAGTATCCAGGCATCATGGAACAAAGGCTTGTTATACATGTGTGAGAGATATGTCACAAGGTAACACAGAAGTTTGAATATATACGAAAGATTAAATTCACAAAATCAGTAAAGTAATAATTATAATAAAAATATTCATATTATTTAGTACAGCTGCAAATGAGAGATAGAAGCCCATTGAACTCATTTAGTGTGACATGAAATACCAAGAATATACAGCCTTTCATGCCAAATCTTACATACAGTCAGAGAAAGATGCAGTATTTCATTTTTGGTCTTTAAGTAACTTACTTTAACTGGTCCTTTTGCATTCTTATAATATTCCACTGGAACCCTCTCTCCTTGTTTAAATCTCTGCAAGCACTGCTGCAAACATGATGTTCCAGCCATTTCAAGGCTAAACACTTGACCCATTGTCTGACCGGTATCATGCCAGTTTGCCGAATCCCAGAATGCCGAATCTGAACTTTTTTATATGAAATCGTCCGTTAATTTGATATATATTCATGTTTTTGGAGCGTCGGAGTATTCAGGGGATGAACACGACAAAAACAGTATTAAAAGGCATTGACGGAATACTAATTTCAGCATGTACAAACAAGAAGCCCTCTACCAAATTACCGCGTCTTAACAGCTACCAGTCGGCAACCCGGCTGGCAACGAGTCACGCATGATTGGTTATAGCCAACACTTTGAGGTCCCTGCGAACAAGCGACGGTTCATGATCTTCTCCTGGTGCTGCTGACGTAATCTCGTTGCTTTTTATAATAATGATTGTTTTAGTTATGCATATTGTTTTTTGTATGAGGTTACTATTGTTGTTTATAGTAATAACTAACAAGACACACTTAGAACAGACAGGTCCTTTGCTCGATCCTGACTTAATCTCGTTGTTTGTTAGTAAAGATCATTTTATATTCTGCTTATTGTTTTTTATTGGATTAGTATTGTTGTTGTTCGTAATAACTAGCCCAATTCACTTAAACTTAACCCAACATACAAGTGGAAACATGACAACACAATATATTCACACTTCTTACGTATGAAACTAGACGACCATAGGTCGAACGCTTTCCGTAAATCGGAAGTGAAACACAGACGGACAGACAGAACATATTGTCGGTTTTCTATTAATGGAATGACTCTCAGGGACATTGCTGAGAATATGTGGCCCGTAGAATGACATATGAGGCAAAAGAACAGGCAAGCAGACAAAGCTGACAACAAAAGACGAACAGACAGACATACTGACTTTGTGAGACAAGATTGACACCAGATGACATAACCTAGTTATTGAGAAGATTCAAAGGAAGAAAATGAGTTATAATTTATGTAATTTAGATTTATAGTTTTGGAGGTATGGCGAATTAATGATATACTTGGGAGGCTCTACTGTAGCGCCATCTAGCAGACATATTCCGAAGACGACAAATGCCTTTCGTATTATTAGTGTATGACATGAGATGTCCCAGTTTCAAAAGGATTCCGTCAAAGCTGTGGCCTGTAGAATGCTATATGTAAGGCGTAAGAACCAGCAAGCAGGTGACTTTGAGGATAACGGACAAACAGATGGACACACTGACAAAGTGACAGAAGATTGAAACCAGATGCCTTAATCAGGTTATGGAGAAGACTCAAAGGAAGAAAATAAGCTATAGTTTAAGTAACTGAGGCTTTGGGTGTAAAGATAAGGCCAATACAACGGTATGTGTGTGAGGGCCGTGTGCAGCGCCCACTAGTGGCCATATCCGGAAAATGAAAAATTTATTTCTAGATATTAGTGTAAGACATAAGATGTAATAGTTTCAAAAGGATTCCGTCAAAACTGTGGCCTATAGAATGATATATGTGAGACGCAAGAGCCAACAAGCAGGCGAATTTGAGGACAACTGACAAACAGACGAAAACACTGACAAAGTGACTCAAGATTGAGTCCAGATGACTACTCCAGGTTATGGAGAAGACTCAAAGGAAGAAAAAAGCTACAGTTTATGTAACTGAGGTTTATAGTTTTGGAGATATTGCCAAAGCATGATATGTTGGGAGAGGTTTGAGTTCAGCGCCCCCTAGCGGCCATATCCGGAAAATGAAAAATTGGTTTCGAGATATTAGTGTAAGACTTAAGATGTAATAGTTTCAAAAGGATTCTTTCAAAACTGTGGCCTGTAGAATGCTATATGTGAGACGCAAGAGCAAGCAGGCGAATTTGAGGACAACTGACAAACAGACAGACACACTGACAAAGTGTCACAAAATTGTGACCAGATGACTACACTAGGTTATTGAGAAGACTCAGAGGAAGAAAATAAGCTATAGTTTATGTAATTGAGGCTTATAATTTTGGAGATATGGTCAAAATATGATATGTTCGGGAGGTTCGCATCCAGCGCCCCCTAGCGGCCCTATTCAAAAAATGAAAAAATAATTTCGAGATACTAGTGTAGGACTTATAATATGTCAGTTTCAAAAAGATTCCTGCAATAATGTGGCCTTTGGCGCAAGATGAATGAAATCTCGAAATATCTCTATTCACGAGATATTTTACGAGATACTGCAAGACTTGTAATAAAATCTTGTAGTACTAGTTCAATGCTACCTGATGCAAAAAGGTCCCCCTTATTTTCGAATATCATGACTTTTCCCCCAAAATCTGTTACCATGGTTACGGCAAATTTGAGTCCGCTACACACCAGATGACAGGCCTTGGAATGACAATTAAAATGAGCTATTGTTGAAGCAGATACGACTAATAGTCACAAAGATATGAAGAAAAAACCGTTTTGAGAAGTTTTGACAACCTTGACCTTGACCTTTGACCTATTTTAACCAAAAACAATAGGGCACCTAGAAATTATGTTTTTCATCATCCCTGTAAGTTTCAAGGTTATTGTGGCAAAATTGTGGCCAGCAGAGTGATGACAAACAAACAAACAGACTAGACGACCAGAGGTCGAACGCTTGCCGGAAATGGCCGGACAGAAAAGAGTGAAGCAGACGGAAAGTTACTAGGAAGACAGACAGGGATCATTTGGAACTAATAAAATTAACCACACATGTTGTGGGAAAGCAGAAAAAATTTTTTTTTTGTGGACAACTGATTTTCCAAAGTCGCAGAGGAACAGACAGACAGATGGAAAAACACCATGGGGAGGCTATGTACTCATGTCATAAAGAATGGAAAAACGGAATGAAGTAAGTTGCAGATGTGACACTATTTATAGTTATGTGATCAGTATCCTGGCACACCATCACGGTTTACAACAAAATATTGAGCTTTAAATGCAGGATATTCTCAAAGTGTGACCAGGAAAAGCATGACAAGGGACCAAAATAAAAAGCACAGAAAATGAAATCTCAACAAGAATAAGGTCATTTAATCTAGATTCAGATGCTGCAATCAAAGTTGTGACACTATTTATAGTTATGTAAATATATGGAACAAAATTTCATATATACTGAACTGCAGCTTCTTTTGGTGGCTTTTTTTATTCAAAATGGAAATAAGTTTTCAGATATTTGAGAATTAAAATGAATCCCACTGCCACCAACCGCAACTGCAAACTGTGGGATGCGTCCCTGGTATGATAGTTGGGATAGTGTTTCCTGGCAAAACCATCACGGTATAGAAAATCTATTGAGCTTTAATGTAAATGTATGATATACTAGTAATGAAAAGTGGGACCAGGAAGAGCCTGATAAGGGGCCTCAATAAAGAGCACAGAAAATGAAAATAAAGTTCGAGATAAGTGACCATTTATATTTGATGCGCCCCCCCCCCCCCCAATCATTACCAACTGCAAATTACGGGATCTGTCCCCGATTTGACATCTGCAACTGAAAATCGGGCATTACTCCCTCATTTGACAGCGACAACTGCAAAATAGGGCATTCATCCCTGATGTGATAGATGGGGTAATGTTACAAAAAAATGTGTTCACGTGCTAATGGGATATTCTCAAAATGTGCTCGAACACAGAATAAAAATCACAGGTGGGTTGACTTGCATTGTGCCGGAAGTTGTAATGACAGACAGACAGAATGCCAGAATATATAGCTTAATGAATATTTTTTTCAAGAAAATAAAATATTATTCTTTTTCTCAATATATGTGAGAGCCTAAAAATGGCTTGGCGTATTTTTGGAGATATTTTTTATCATAATTGATATTTTTATCAATAACAGTGGCATTAGAAACTGCCAACTCGACAAAGTTAGCAGACATGATCGATATGAATGTTTGAGTTGAATCAAGTAGTGAATTGTCCTATGAGCTTGGAAAATATCAGTGGACACATGTGTTCTTAAAAGGGTCTGTTGGTAGAGAGGTTGCCTTCACAAACGGGCTACCCCTCCACCCCAGTTTAATCCTGGAAAGGAGAATCTTTTTTTTTTAATTTCTTCCCAAATTCGTTTATTTTATTGGATAAAAAACAGTTTTACCGTTTATGAAGAACAGCATTGGAAGGCTATGTAGACTCATCTTATAAAGAATGGAAAGACGGAATGAAATAAGCTGCAATCTTTCGCAATAGATCTTCATATTTGAAATCCAACATTTGTAACCAATGTCAATATGGAAACAGCAGAATATGACAATCTCAACAAGAATAAGGTCATTTAATCTAGTTTTAGGTGCTGCAATCAAAGATATGACAATATTTATAGATATGGAGATATATGCAACAAAATTTCATATATACTGAACTGCAGCTCCTTCTGGTGGCTTTTTTTTCAAAATGGAAACAAGTTTCCAGATATTTGAGAATTTAAATGTATCCCCTCCCACCAACCGCAACTGCAAACTGTGGGATCCGTCCCTGGTATGATAGTTGGGATAGTGTTTCCTGGCAACACCATCACGGTATGGGAAATCTATTGAGCTTTGAATGTATGATATACTAGTAATGAAAAGTGGGACCAGGAAGAGCCTGATAAGCGACGACAATAAAGAGCACATAAAAAGAAAATAAAGTTCGAGATAAGTGAACATTTATCTTTGATGCCCCCCCCCCCCCCAATAAATACCAACTGCAAAATACGGGATCTCTTCCCGATTTGACATCTGCATCTGAAAAATCGGGCATTACTCCCTGATTTGACACCGACAACTGCAAAATAGGGCATTCGTCCCTGATGTGATGGGGTAATGTTACAGAAAAATGTGTTCACGTCCTAATGGTATATTCTCAAAATGTGCTCGAACACAGAATAAAAATCACAGGTGGGTTGACTTGCATTGTGCTGGAAGTTGAAATGACAGACAGACAGAATGCCAGAAGATATAGCTTAATGAATGTTTTTTTCAAGAAAATAAAATATTCTTTTTCTCAATATATGTGAGAGCCTAAAAATGGCTTGGCGTATTTTTGGAGATATTTTTTATTATAATTGATATTATTATCAATAAGAGCGGCATTAGAAACTGCCAACTTGGCAAAGTTAGCAGACATGATCGATATGAATTTTTGAGTTGAATCAAGTAGTGAATTGTCCTATGAGCTAGGAAAATATGAATCGACATATATGTGTTCATAAATGGGTCTGTTGGTAGAGAGGTTCCCCTCTCAAACGGGCTAACTCTTCACCCCAGTTCAAACCTGGAAAGGGGAAAATCTTTTTTTTTAGTTTCTTCCCAAATTCGTTTATTTTATTGGATAAAAAAAGTTTTACCTTTTATGACGAACAGCATGGGAAGGCTATGTAGACTCATCTTATAAAGAATGCAAAGACGGAATGAAATAAGCTGCAGTCTTTCGCAATAGATCTCCATATTTGAAATCCAACATTTGTAACCAATGTCAATATGGAAATGGCAGAATATCACAATTTCAACAAGAATAAGGTCATTTAATCTAGTTTCAGATGCTGCAATCAAAGTTGTGACACTATTTATAGTTATGGAGATATATGGCACAAATATTTCAAAGAATCTGAACTGCAGCTCCTTCTGGTGGCTATGTCCCACCATGGAAATAAGTTTCCAGATATTTGAGAATTTATATTGATAACCCGGCCCTCCCCCCCCCCCCCCCCCCCCGCAACTGCAAAAACGGGGATCCGTCTCTGGTATGATAGTTGGGATAGTGTTTCCTGGCAACACAATCACGGTTTAGAACAATCTATTGAGCTTTAAATGCAGGATATAATGAAAAGTGTAACCAAGAAAAGCATGATAAGCGGCCACAATAAAGAGCACAGAAAATGAAAACAAGGTCGAGATAAGTGTCCATTTATATTTGATGCGCCCCCCCCCCCCCCCATTATAACCGGTAAATAGGGTATCCGTCCCCGATTTGACATCTGCAACTAAAAAATCTGGCATCACTCCCTGATTTGACACCCACTATTGCAAAATAAGGGATCCTTCCCTGATATGACACGCCGAATGAAAAAATCAAGGATTCGTCCTTGTCAAGATAGTTGGGGTAATGGCATTACGGAAAAAACTATTCACGTCCTAATGCACGGATATTGTCAAAGTGTGCCCGTGTAAAGAATGTCAAGAATACAGAATAAAAATCACAGGTGGTTGGACTTGAATTGGGCAGGTTTCTTCTTCTATCAAATGGTGGTTTGTGAGGTGCCTCCTGAATTCATGAATATTCATGAAGAATTAGAACCCCACCCGTAAAACAGAACATAAAACCACCAGGAAATGAGGGATTTATCATAATGGAGCAATTCAGAGTGGCTGTATCACACCCTGAATCCATAGAATTGAGACTAAAGAACAAGTTTTAAATGAAAGCTGAAATGACGAACGGCTGTTATATAAACGGAATTTTGGCTGGGGAAGCTCGTTGGAAGTCTACAGCTTGGACTTGAGAAGGAGCCTATACAACTTTGAGCGAGTAAGTAGGAGAATATTCTTTCAGGTACATGTTAATGCTGTAAATATGTAGTGAATTATAACTAATGTAGATTTTTGAAAATCGGGTAATGTACTGCAAAGCTCTAAATATTAAGGTTTTAATAGTGAAAAATTGGAAATGATTTCGGTGTATTTTAAGATGTAAAAGACCGTAGTAATAATGTAAGTATATGAGAGCAAGAGTAACTAATCGGAATCTACTATATTTGCAACTGGTGTAATAAAATTCTTAATTTTAAACTTTGTTTCATCTTGCTTAACAAAGTCAATAGTTTTCCAGAAAGAAAAATTCCAAAATTGGTCCCTCATTTTGTATTTATTTGTATTGCCAGACCTGTAAATCTGATCATTCTCCATTGGTTTACTGATGTTGTTTATTATTAGGAAACTGTGTTAATGTCTTATGAATTCAGTAATGGAAGCTGGGGGAATGTACTTATGTAGGGAATATTGTTTTGTGCACTTGGGGGGCAAATGGTGTAATATGTGTCTAATGCATTTCAGAAATGGCTACGAGCGTTACACTGGTGCGCAAGGGTCCATGGTCCAGTTACGTGAACATGAATGAAGAATCAAAAGAAAGGCTAAAGTGTGTCGGGATTGAAAACCCGGGAGGCCCAGTGATGGTCTGGGTATACGACCGTGAGTGGGATGACGTTATGGTTGAGGGGGAAACCATCAAGATCCTGAACTTCATCCGGAAGGCAAACGGCACAATCGTTTGCACCAGGCAATCGCAAGTATTTGAGTAAGTGGTTTTTTAATATCTGTATGTTCCAACAGTCAGCAAAATCAAGTGTGGAAATACGTTTTTGGGGTGGGTTGGGAGGAGGGAGATGGAATTACTTTTGGGGAGTGGGTGGGTTATTGGCGGGAGATAGTTTGCTCTTCTTGGTTAAATTCGTTACACTCACAAACATGAATTTTCAAGATCGCGCCTATTTTAAGTAGACTTTCTATAGTTCACGTAGGTAAGGTTTTATAGTTAAGAGATGTGCATCGAAAATTGTCTAAATAATTCGAATGCAGAGACCCCTAGCATATATTTTCCGTAACTTAAAAATCGCTCTTGAGTTATTGGTGCAAGGCATAAGATGTCCTCGAAGGATTTCTGCTAACCTGTGGACTGTAGATAGCTAATAATACGCAAGAACCAGGGAGCAATCTAAATCGGGGACACCAGAGACTGACATAAGGGACAAAGCGAAATATCTGACATAAAATATGGCCAACAAAAGTTGTGGGTAAAACCCAGGGCAAGAAATGGACTGTTTCACTAGTGATAATATTGAGGAAGTTATGACGAATATAATTTGTTTTTCGGTGATATTGTAGAACTGCCCGTGTGGTACCCGACAAGAAGGACTTGTTGGGAGCGGAGGCACTGTTAAACCCCACCCCCGTACCTATTGATTCGGTCAAGCATGGGCAAGAAGTGACGGCACCATTGAATGTGTAAGGAAATGTCTTATTAAAGTAGAGTATATGAGTAAGGAAATGGTTTTTATTAAAAGTACATGGCAAGAAGTCACTGTGAAGGGCAGAATTGACTGTGTAAGAAATGTGTAAAGTATGTGCTCTATCGATTGTCAGTACCTGATTTCTACGTTAAAACTGTCCTAGAAATGTAAGCTGTGCTCAATGAAAGCTAGTCAAGCAATTTGATTTTATAAACATTGGGATATGAGTCGTGTTAATGTAGGCGCAGATTAGTATTAACTTTGAGATGGCTTGTCGCTTGTATCCTCTCTCGCTTGAGAGATGGGACATTTGATTTCAGTTTTTAATATGAAAAATGATTTATGATGTGCCATTGAAAGGTTCCAATATATTTCATGTTTTGCAGATTGAAAGGCCCAGAGAAGTGTCTTTGCAAGTAGGAACGGCAAAACTGCAGCGGCTGTCGTTAAAGGACGATTCAGGGATAATTGATGTAACCCTTTGGAGGCAGGCCACGGAAGCAGGGGAGCTCCTCGCCAGTGGTCAGACGATTAAACTAGTGGATGTTGGAGCAAGGTTTTCCAAGTACCACAATGCAGTCGCATTAAATGTAAACTATGAAGATCAGATTTGTGAGTAATACATTGTCTACAGGATAAAGACGGGAATTATTAACCTGGGTATATATTTAAACTAATATTTCGTCTATATTGTGGAACCTGGGTATATATTTAAACTAATATTTCATATATATTGTGGTGAGATAATGGGATGGGTATATTACATTTTTAGTTATTCATGCAATTATTTTAGTTTATATCTCTCATTGTTCTCTTTCCTTTTAGTGATTATTTTTTTGCGATTGATAAGATTTTGCGATTGATAAGATTTTATAGTACAAACGAGAAACTTGTACACTTTGTTTATACTGTAAAGTAGAACAGCAGGATTGCTAATTGAATGACGAGATACTTTTATTTACAAATATTAAGGCCATACTTATTTAATTTTTCGTTTCTCAGACCCGCCGACCCTAAGTTGTGACAATTTGGAAAATAAATATAACTGTGTCCCTGTCGTTTTTTTTTTTTTTTTTTTTTTTTTGGCCGCCGTTATAAAATGTGTCCATGAGTCGTGATATAAATCCGCTAAAAAAGTAAACTCGCAGTCACCTCCTACAAAATGTGACCCACACGACAGAGTCGCTCGTTTTTTAAGTCACCGCATTTGCCGTGCCCATGGTTAGTAAAACATTTCCCTCGTCTTTCTCATGATCATCTAAAATCTGAGGAACTGCGGAGATAAAAAGATTTTCGTCGGAGATCTTCCTCAAGTCAAACTGTTCAAATGTTCTCCTTCATACTTTCACGTTTCATCACGATCTCACCCAATTTCAGTTTTATGGTCTTCTTGTAATGATGGACCGCTTACGTTCGAAAACATTAAAGGTGCTGACTGTAATATATTATATCAGCAGGGATTGTAATATTTTCCACAAGGTGTCCGAAAAAGTCTGGCTTTTGAATGGTTCTGCCGAGCTCAGTTTCGGATGCCACCTCATCGCAGGGTCACGATCGAACTACTGTGACATTCTTGACATCGCGTGGAAAATCCTCTGTAGTCAAGGAATCATTAGGCCGAAGGCGGAAAAAATCGACTTATATAAACCTCTTCGTTAAAATGGCTGCGAACATGTGACTACGAGGTTGTGATTATGGAAATTTTGGATGAAATCAGCAACTTTCGATACTTTGGATATCCGATCGCTGTAGCATCGCATTTGAGAGAACAGGAATTGTTGCACACGGACATTTTCCCGCCATGAAATCACATGAATGAAACTTAACGCGCATGCGTGGAGTATACTATAAATCTCTGATTGGCTCACTTTCTAGGGCTGCTGGGCGGGGTCTCTTTCCACCAATCGCGTTGAAGCTCTGACAGGTCGTCATATGCAAATAAACTCTTAACTCTCAATCAAATACTCGCGCGATGGAAATGCTCAAAATAGCACTGAGCACCTGTGTGTTGTTTACAGGGTGGCAAATACCGCGTTATATACCGCTACCACGATATACCGCTATATTAAGGGCTCTGAATTGTTAATCAAGTGACAGATGTACGAACCTTGTTGCAAAACATTCTGAAATGATGTTCATCAATATATACTTTCGTCTGATATATTTGTTTATATTAGCTTGATTTTTTCCCACCTTGCAATTGTTTACATTTCTTAGGGGTAAAGTTTTACCTCATTTGATATATTTGATTACATTTCTGATGGGTATATTTTTACCAGATTTTTTATATAGTAATTGTATCCCCAGACAAAGTCGGGGGATACTATGTTTTCATACCGGTCCCGCCGCCGCCGCCGCCGCCGCCGCCGCCGCCGCCGCCGCCGCCGCCGCATATGAATCTTGTTGGCGCGATAACCCAAAAAATATTTCACGGAACTTTACCAAACTTGGTATATGTATAGATATGGGTAAGAGGACGACGCCTATTTAAAATGAGGTCATGACCTTTACTAGGAGAGTGTCCTTGACCTTGAATAGGTCCAATTTTGGGGAAAATCACACAAATTCTTTAATATCTCAAGAAATCTTGCATGGATTTATCCCAAAATCAAGTTGATGGAAGATCATGGATAGGGTTGTCATGTTCCAGAAACTGGTGGCGCCACCTATTATTCTTTACTTGTTTTCGTGCCGTTTAATACCCCCTAAATTGCCACCTTACAGCACTGTGAGCATTATAAGTCAAAAACTAATGGACAGATTTCTTTTATATTATGCATATACATAGGTATGGGTTATGGGATGATGCTTATTTAAATTGGGGTCATGACCTTTCCTATGATAGTGGCCTTGACCTTGAATATTGCCATATATGGTGAAAATCACACACCTCTTATGATATCTCCAGTGTTGATAGCCATATGGATTTCAAACATGACTTATGTATGGCCCACCACTAAAGTAAGAACCCTATAGGTTCTAGGGTCATGAGGTCAAAGGTCAAGGTCACTGGACTGGCATTTTAAAAGATACTTTGGATGCATTTTAAGCCAAACCTTCATCCCAGGTCTTCCATCTTGAATATATAGCTCACTTGCCAATAATGGATGATCCATATAAATTTTGGGGTCACAAGGTCAAAGGTCAAGGCCACAGGAGCTATCTGTCCAAAAATTAGTTTCTGGATGATAATTCCTGCTTTTATTGATGTAATGATTTCAAAATTGACTTATATATGTCCCATTAAAAAGCAAGACTCAAATTGATTTTGGGGTCATGAGGTCAAAGGTCAAGGTCACAGGAAACCTCTATAAAAAGATTGTGGATGCATTTTCAGCCAAACAATTCATCTCAGATCTTTCATCTTGCACATATAGTTCACCTGCCAAGAGTGGAAGACCCCTATCAATTTTGAGGTCACAAGGTCAAAGGTGAAGGTCACAGGAGCCATATGTCCAAAAATTAGTTTCTGGATGATAATTCCTGCTTTTATTGATGTATGGATTTCAAACTTGACTTATATATGTGCCATTGGAAAAGCAAGACCCAAATTGATTTTGGGGTCATGAGGTCAAAGGTCAAGGTCACAGGACACATCTTTAAAAAGATGTGGATGCATTTTAAGCCAAACATTTCATCTCAGATCTTTCATCTTGCACATATAGTTCACCTGCCAAGAGAGGAAGAACCCTATCAATTTTGAGGTCACAAGGTCAAAGGTGAAGGTCACAGGAGCCATCTGTCCAAAAATTAGTTTCTGGATGATAATTCCTTCTTTTATTGATGTTTTGATTTCAAAACTTGACTTGAATTTGACCCATTGGAAAAGCAAGACTGGAATTGAATTTGGGGTCATAAGGTCAAAGGTCAAGGTCACAGGAAACCTCTATAAAAAGATTGTGGATGCATTTTCAGCCAAACAATTCATCTCAGATCTTTCATCTTGCACATATAGTTCACCTGCCAAGAGTGGAAGACCCCTATCAATTTTGAGGTCACAAGGTCAAAGGTGAAGGTCACAGGAGCCATATGTCCAAAAATTAGTTTCTGGATGATAATTCCTGCTTTTATTGATGTATGGATTTCAAACTTGACTTATATATGTGCCATTGGAAAAGCAAGACCCAAATTGATTTTGGGGTCATGAGGTCAAAGGTCAAGGTCACATCTTTAAAAAGATGTGGATGCATTTTCAGCCAAACATTTCATCTCAGGTCTTTCATCTTGCACATATAGTTCACCTGCCAAGAGAGGAAGAACCCTATCAGATTTGAGGTCACAAGGTCAAAGGTGAAGGTCACAGGAGCCATCTGTCCAAAAATTAGTTTCTGGATGATAATTCCTTCTTTTATTGATGTTTGGATTTCAAACTTGACTTGTACTTAACCCATTGGAAAAGCAAGACCGGAATTGAATTTGGGGTCATGAGGTCAAAGGTCAAGGTCACAGGAAACCTCTATAAAAAGATTGTGGATGCATTTTCAGCCAAACAATTCATCTCAGATCTTTCATCTTGCACATATAGTTCACCTGCCAAGAGTGAAAGACCCCTATCAATTTTGAGGTCACAAGGTCAAAGGTGAAGGTCACAGGAGCCATATGTCCAAAAATTAGTTTCTGGATGATAATTCCTGCTTTTATTGATGTATGGATTTCAAACTTGACTTATATATGTCCCATTGGAAAAGCAAGACCCAAATTGATTTTGGGGTCATGAGGTCAAAGGTCAAGGTCACATCTTTAAAAAGATGTGGATGCATTTTCAGCCAAACATTTCATCTCAGGTCTTTCATCTTGCACATATAGTTCACCTGCCAAGAGAGGAAGAACCCTATCAGATTTGAGGTCACAAGGTCAAAGGTGAAGGTCACAGGAGCCATCTGTCCAAAAATTAGTTTCTGGATGATAATTCCTTCTTTTATTGATGTTTGGATTTCAAACTTGACTTGTACTTGACCCATTGGAAAAGCAAGACCGGAATTGAATTTGGGGTCATGAGGTCAAAGGTCAAGGTCACAGGACACATCTATAAAAAGATTGTGGATGCATTTTCAGCCAAACAATTCATCTCAGATCTTTCATCTTGCACATATAGTTCACCTGCCAAGAGTGGAAGACCCCTATCAATTTTGAGGTCACAAGGTCAAAGGTGAAGGTCACAGGAGCCATATGTCCAAAAATTAGTTTCTGGATGATAATTCCTGCTTTTATTGATGTATGGATTTCAAACTTGACTTATATATGTCCCATTGGAAAAGCAAGACCCAAATTGATTTTGGGGTCATGAGGTCAAAGGTCAAGGTCACATCTTTAAAAAGATGTGGATGCATTTTCAGCCAAACATTTCATCTCAGGTCTTTCATCTTGCACATATAGTTCACCTGCCAAGAGAGGAAGAACCCTATCAGTTTTGAGGTCACAAGGTCAAAGGTGAAGGTCACAGGAGCCATCTGTCCAAAAATTAGTTTCTGGATGATAATTCCATCTTTTACTGATGTATGGATTTCAAACTTGGCTTTGTTATTGACCCATTAGAAAAGCAAGACCCAAATTGATTTTGGGGTCATGAGGTCAAAGGTCAAGGTCACAGGAAACCTCTTTAAAAAGATTGTGGATGCATTTTCAGCCAAACAATTCATCTCAGATCTTTCCTCTTGCACATATAGTTCACCTGCCAAGAGTGGAAGACCCTATCAGTTTTGAGGTCACAAGGTCAAAGATGAAGGTCACAGGAGCCATATGTCCAAAAATTAGTTTCTGGATGATAATTCCTGCTTTTATTGATGTATGTATTTCAAACTTGACTTGTATATGTCCAATTGGAAAAGTAAGACCAAAATTGATTTTGGGGTCATGAGGTCAAAGGTCAAGGTCACAGGACACATCTTTAAAAAGATGTGGATGCATTTTCAGTCAAACATTTCATCTCATATATTTCATCTTACACATATAGTTCTCCTGCCAAGAGAGGAAGAACACTATCAATTTTGAGGTCACAAGGTCAAAGGTGAAGGTCACAGGAGCCATCTGTCCAAAAATTAGTTTCTGGATGATAATTCCTGCTTTATTGATGTATAGATTTCAAACTTGACTTGCATATGTCCCATTGGAAAAGCAAGACCCAAATTGATTTTGGGGTTATGAGATCAAAGGTCAAGGTCACAGGACACATCTTTAAAAAGATCAAGGTCACAGGACCAACATCTTCAACAAGATTGTGGATCGTTAGATGGAATAAACAATAAATATGCCAAGTGTCAGTATATGCTGCTCAAAATGGGGGTCTGTTCTTGTAGGAGGGGGGCCTACTATGTCTGGGGATACTCTGGCACCTGCGGTGCCAAGAAATGTCTAGTTTTTATTTTGTGTTTCTGAGGTTTTTTTTCAATGATTGACCACAGATAGATCCTATCTGAAAGTTGATTTCAGTGATATTTTAAATAAAAAGGACTTTGCTTATTCTCTGACTGGGTGACCCTGATGAACCTTGATATTGCTTAAATGTGCGTTTGTGTTTGAATTGCATATTTCATGGCTATTTTCATTTGCCTGAACTTTCCTTTACTTGTTGTAAGCTTTGTATTTCCACTGACCATATAATATACTTCAAAATTAACAGTTAATTTTACAACCAGTCTCCTGTACAGGTCATTTTAAACTTTCAAGCTGTTTTAGTATGAAAGTGGACTGATTGGTTTTTCAAAAATGTTAATTTAGTGGAAATTATTAATTTATTAATTGTAAATTTAAATTGATAAAAGTTTATTTAAAAAGTAGAAAAATCACAATTTTTTTTTTAAAGTTGATTTTTTACCAGCCCTTCCAGAAAGTATTGAGGATATTCTGCACATAAAGAAAATACTTTAGTTCACTTTACATTGTAGAATGGCACATAAAGTTCCTATATATTCATTTCATCATTTGTAAAATTTAAAGAAAAAAATGGCGCTTTTCATTTGTTAAATTTTGAATTATATTTATTTTTATTTTCCCTCCTCCTCCCCACCACTTTTCATTTCTTCGTCCGAGAAACTTTTTATTAAATAAGTAAGGCCTAAAGGATCAAATAAAAGATTAGCATACATATTTTGGAGTTTAAAAGAAGGGATAGTAGTAAGGGATTAGTGTCTTGGTGATAAACTTATCACAGACATTACTGTAGAATGAGATATTATAAAAGTAGTAGTAGTAGTAACTTGATAATAATTAGTAGTACCTGAATGTGATTAACCAATATTTGGCAGGGACGGACATTTATTTTTTTTTAAATTGTCCAACCCAGCAGAAATGAGAGAAATCCTACTGGTCCGGAAAAGTTCGGGGACGGGCAAGCCCAATAATATGGTTTTAAAAGCCTTGTTAGCTTGCGGGGAAGGGGTGGGGGTTGAGGTGGCAGTTAGGGATAGCTGGACCCCTTAAATGGAAATATATATATATATGTAATGTGTATTCGCATTTTAGTGTTTTGTAGCTTTTTCGTCCCTTTCTTGCTTTTCTAGGCCTTTGTTGATTTTGCTTAAAAAAATGGTTCTCTATATTACGCTTAGAAATGGTTCTTTATATTGCAGCCTGTGGAAGGTACATCGCAACAAGTAATAACAGGAACGGTCGAAGGAGTTGTCTGTAGGAAAGGCCAGCTGAAGATCTGTATGGATACAGGGAAGGGTGTCCAAACGCTCAAGGTTCACGCCGGAGTAATTCGGAGGGACCTGATGTTGAGCGAAGATGAGGCTGACCCAGAGAAAGCCTTGCTGCAGAAAATTCCTTTTAGCTGCAGTGCAGTAATCAGAAACCAGGACGTCTCATCTTTCGAGATTCAGGAAGACATTCAAAAAGACGATTAAAAGTCTATAAATACGATTAAAAAGTCTATAAATAGACTTTTTAAATCCATTTCTTACAATAAATCTATTACTTTCAATAAAATGGTTTGGACAATTTTTTTCTTGTCGGGTGTATGGCGGGCAGTTGGTATCTGTGCATAGAGTACAGTTAACATAAGTAATTTTATATGGTTGTGAATGTTAGTTGGTGATCGTGAATGTTAGTTGGTGATCGTGTGTACGAAGTGATCGGGGGCTTAGTATTTGTAAGAGTCATTAATTCCGGAAGGACTATATACCCAGAAGTCCCTTTTTCTGACAGGTGGGAGATGGTCTATGGCATGTCCATTAGTTTCCAAATTGTAACGACCATAGTAGTGGTATGCATTGTTTTGTGAGATTACAAAAGTAATTTAGCAGAACTTGTTCAACATGAATGGGTATTAAAGCGATTTATGACCCTTACACGCTGAAACTGTGGTGGTTCTCAAGAAAACTCAAAACCTCCCGTAATATGAGCACCCGTGATCCTTCCACATTGTTTTAGACTAGACAGGACCGTATAAATCCCTCCTATCACGTTTATGGATATCAGAACTCTTTTGAGACTCCCAGCAAGTTTATGGATATCAGAACTCTTTTGAGACTCCCAGCAAAAGGCCTTTCTATTATACCCTGCAACGACAGCATTACTTAAATGGGCCGTGATAAAGCCCTTCGTGCTTTTCAAGCAATTTAGTGCTTATTTAACAGGAGTAACTTTATTCGTATGTGACTTTTCTAGGCCCTCTGTGCCACAATAACGTTTGTCCAGTTTCAATAGATGGTGTAACACGAAGAGGCAGCACTTTAGTATGACCTATACTTTTTGGCCGTGTGCGTCCTTAAAAATAATCACCTTGCCCCCTTCCAACCAAAATATCTGGTTAAAAGATGGTCAGGTGTCTCAATATCCTAAATTGGTCTTAATGGTACAGTAACATCTGGTACAGTCGAATCACGGCAGGCAGGCCGTATACCTGGTACTCCTGTATCCCCATAAAACACCTTCCCACGGAATCCTATTCGCAATACCTCTGAATGGAGGACATCCACCTATCCATTCCAAAGCACGGGCTTTATACGATGTAGTAAAAATGTTTAGTAGGGCTGACTTATACGTCGCGTATATTCTGCTTTACTGACGCCTCATCCCGTTATACCTGATTGGTTCGTGTCTTCTCTCTCCGCCTATTCATAAACTGCCATCTGCCTCTTCCCAAATTTTTAAGTTTAGCGAAGTCTCATAGTCGTGCACCCATGAACTTGGCAAATGAACAATGAAGCACAACAGACTGACCTACTTGCACAACCTTAATCACACTTATGTTGGATAAGTTATGGGAAAGGCACCGGGAACAAAACGAGCTAATGTATGTTGATCGTAAAACGTTCCAAAGAAAGTAAATTTGATATTTTGGATAAACTGATTTTGATGGGTAAACGAGCTTTAAGAATGTTAAAGGTTCCGAAGAAAGTTTATATTTCGGATAAACTACATCGGATTTTGATGGATAAATCATATCTATACCTCCAAAAGGAATCCACGTGAGAACAGAACAAATACTGCAAAATCCATTGTGATGTTTCATTGATCTGGAGGGGTCGGGTGGCAGGATTCCGAGATTATTAACAGCTAGTCAACATGATTTTAAGCGGATCTGTTAGAGATGGGGGCAATAATGGGTAAAAAAATATTGGGGAAGGGGCAATAGAGATGGGGCAATAATGGGTACAAGGCAATAAGGGGCATAAGTATTTTTTGAAGTAATATAAGGGAACTTTTCTGATATTGGTCTAACTAAATGCTCATTGGCACTAGAACTTTTGAAAAGAAAACAAGGTGATGAATATACAAATTTTATTCAACAATGATATGGTGATTCACATGAAAATAATGTCAAGAAATTTAGTGGTTGAAAATTAACTGTAATTACCACAGTTTATAACTGCCATGTTATACCATTTAAATCACAAGTAGTAAAGAGTGACAACTAGTGGTTCTGGTAACTGGTTCAAAGAATGTCATTTTGTGATACCCGATAGGGGATTGTCCATTTCTTTCATGTGTGGATCAATATAAGGTAGTAGGGATCAGTCGAAGAAAGTTATTCGTTTTCCTGGGAAATTATAAACAAAGTTCTTTTGGGAGCTTGATTGGTTGTTCTCCTTCAGAGCTGTTTGATACATATTTATCTACTGCTCAATATGGAATCACAGTTGTGGCTTCCGCAACACTTGTGTCTTGACGGCATAAGAGTAACGGGGGCGGTAGCAAAACTGCAAAGGAACCTGAAAAAAAAGTATTAGACATTAAGAATCTGTTTAAAAAGTATTTTAGTCTATATAACGTAATATATAGTCTATGCAACTATGTTATTTTAAAGCTTATATTGTATTTCATTTATGTAGAATAATTGTTTTTCCGTATTTATTGATATCGCATGCAGAAGAAAGAAATCCAAGCAGTTAGAAATGTCAGTTGGTCTTATTTTGATTAGATGGTACCATACCATTTTATTTGTTTGTTTTCCACAAATATTAGGATTACTTGCGTAGGTAAAATGCTTTTTCTATAAAGGTTCAAGGTAAAGTTTTCAAATTGTAAAATTCCTGTGTATACAATGTTTGTGAAAAGTACACTAAATACTATCCCATTTTCCGACTAGCTATTTCAAGATTCAGTTGCTCACTGGAAGAAGCTTGCATCTGTGTGGTCCCAGGTTAGGGCTAGGTGATATGGGATGCTTTGTCTTCCTGTGGTATCAGACCTGCTTTGTTTCCGAATGATGTTTTAAGCTGCCGCCCTGACAATTGACGCCTTCCCGGCAGCTCCCTCTCCTCTGGTTGTTCTCATGCATTGCTGATCCTGAAACTAATACAAATATTTGAAATATTTGTCAAGTTTAGATTCTCAGTGTGCCCAAATACTGTTGACATAAAAGAATAATCAAACGAATTGAAAGTAAGATTTGGCCTATGTTTCACGTTATAGTTGTGTCAGAGATTAATTCACGGAGATTATTTGAAACGAGCAGCTACCAGATAAGAGAGAAATGCTTATTGTAATGATTGGTATTTAAGCATAACCACAGGGAAATATTAATCATTGTAGATATAGTATACACGTATTGTTGAGATTGTAGGATTATTTCTAGGTGTAAATGGTTCTGGATTTTTAAATTTACTGTTAGCTATGATCAGAATCCTAATCAGATAAAACTTGTATTGTATTAATTTACATTTATAAGATCCATTACATGTTTTCACTCACCTCATTACGTTTCCTCAGTGTGTAGAGAGTCAGTTTTGTGTTCACTCACCAAATTAAGTTTCCTCTGTGTAGCTGGTCCTTTTTTGTCACAGGGGATAAACTTGATGGCTTATTGTATCTGGTAGGCTTTTTGTATTCCGCAAACACCAGGTTCAGGCCTCCACCGCATTGTCTAGGAAGAATTCCTTAGATCCCTGGACCAAACTTTTTTCAAATCCAGCATATTTGTTGTGTCACATGTGGACTGGTGCCTGACAAAGACTGGTGGCGCCAACTCTAATCTTGGTGTCACCAATCTTTTTAGCTCAGTGTATTTTTGGGTGTTTTTTGCTGTTGATAATGCCAGATATCCGAGGTGTGATTGAGTATATGCAGCTGAAATTGTAAATGTCCATTGGTCTTTGATAGTGAAGTCTCATACACAAGCCTGGTGCGCTACATACTGTTAGTTGTTGTAACATTCATAAAATTGTTTTAATGAAAAATGCACATATCTCAGGAGTGGATGGATGCAGTAGCTTGTAATTTTGCATGTTTACCAGCCATTGATCGCTTTGCCTGTATCCAGATAGGCAGCACCACATGTTGTACCACATATTGTATACTTTGTGGAGAATACATTGCTGTCCATTACTCAGAACTGCTGTGATATTTCGACCTGAAACTCTGCATGTCTATTTATATTGGATACGTCGATTTCTTACTTTCAGACCGATGGAATAATCTGCACTTGTTTTCGTGCGTGCATTTTCTCTTGGCGAAAATTACTCATATCTGAAAAATTTTAAGAGTGATTTTCATCGTTTCAGCCTGTAATTTGGTATGGCCATGCATCCACGATAGCTTTGTGGTACACATGACAGATGGCGCCATATATATATCTTTATTCTGGAAATGAAGGCCTCAGGCCCATATATCCAACATATATACATACAAAATACATAATACATAATACATGGTCACGTGAAAAAAAAAAAACCAATAAATGATAAGAATAAATAATTAATAAATAAACAATTAAATGAATACAGTTTTCAAAAATACACAGTTATCATTAATAAAATATTAACAGAAATAACAATTTTATCAACTGAATAAATACCCAATGTAATTTTATCAGGTAACTATTTGTGTTTCACAAAATGATTAAAGTTAATGGTAATTACATAGAATAAATTTCATAACAACATAAAATATGAATATTAATATATACATAAAATATAATATACATAAAATTGTTCACTTACTAGTTCAAAGAATCATTTAGAATTGACTCTCTTTTAACAAATGCAAAATATACAAATGCTGAAAGCTTATTAATTGTGACATAATTTGTTGTGGACATTAATGAAACAAAAGACATATCTTTAAATTCAGACAGATATTTTTCTCTTAATGAAATATATAAAGGACATTTAATGACAAAATGGAACTCATCTTCAATATATGATTCTCCATGTTTAAGACAAAATTTACAACATCTCTCTTCCCAGGCTATTTTCTTGTGGCGACCAACTTCTACTTCTAAGCTATGTGATGATGTTCTAAGTCTTGCTAAACTAATTCTATATCTTTTATTTGGAACTGCTGATAAATATAATTCAGTGTTTAATAAGCTTTTAAAGATAGCATATGTTTTTAATCTTCCATTATTTTCTATGTTAGCTGTCCATTCTTGTCTTTCATTATCATGCAACCTTTGTTTGAAACCTGACAGAAATATATTAATATTACCTACATCTTGAAATATCCATGTATATCCAAATCCGATTGAAAATAATATATTTTTTACCCTTGTTGCCCACGTATACTTTCCTAATTCATCTAGCCTATGTAATTTAGAATATAAACGCTTAGGGTACCTATAATTTTCCATTCTTAGTAATTTAACCCAATAAGAAATACATTTTAACATAAATCTGATTTTCAGAGAAAACCTTCCACACTCACCAAGTGCTGCAGCATTTGGTGAAGAAGAGTTAATCCCAAGTATGTATTTACAAAATTTATTGTGGACCTGTTCTATTTTATCTTGTTTTTTGTAACCCCACAATTCACTGCCATATGAAAGTACAGGTACAACCATCTTATCAAATAAAGAAAATGATTCTTTTACAGTAATATATTTATTATCAGAAATGAATTTTCTTATCATTAAAACAGTTTTATTTGCTTGACACACAAGATGTTTTTCCATTTCTACCCATTTCAGACAAGAAGTAAATACCCCTCCTAAATACCTATAACTATTGACTACTTCAAGCTTTCTTCCTTTATAATACCATTTTTCATATTTCTTTAACGTCCCCCCATTTCTAAATACAACAACTTTAGTTTTGTCCACATTCAACTTCATTCCATAACGGTTACAAAAATATTCAAGTTTATCAATTTGATTCTGTAATCTTCCAACTGTGTCTCCAAAACAAACAATATCATCAGCGAACATAAGCATTGTCAAAGGTTGTGTTTCCTGGTCTACAAATATACCTTGATTTAAATCCTGCATTATATAATACAATTCATTCATGAAGAAGGTAAATAAAAGTGGGCTTATCATACAACCCTGTCTTACTCCAATATTACATGAAAAATATTCTGAAAGCCCCTCATTTGTAATTACACATGACTGAAATTTAGCATACATGGACTTTAGAATATTTAACATTTTTCCTTTTATCCCACACTTATGAAGTACATAAAATAATATTTTGTGTTGTAAACAATCGAAAGCTTTGGAAAAATCTATGAAAATTGCATAAAATCTTCCTTTTTTCCTCGTCAGATATGTTTCAATTAAAGACATTAGAGTAAACATATTATCTGTAGCACTGTATTTTCTTCTGTAACCTGCCTGTTCTTCAAGAAATATACTGTTGGCTTCAGCCCATTTAATTAATCTTTCATTAAGAATTTTTGTGAATAACTTGCTAACAGTATTTAATAGTGAGATACCTCTATAATTATTTGGATCATTGGTGGAGCCCTTTTTATGTAATGGAAAAATTATGGCTTTAGACCATTCAGCTGGGAATTCACCTTTAGAATAAATAGTATTAAAGAAACTTTCTAATAATGGTACTAAAAGAGTTTGGTTTTCTTTCAATAATTCAACAGTGATCCCATCTGGACCAGGAGCTTTACCACTTTTCATATCCAATAAAGTTTTCCTTATTTCCTCTTGGTTTATATCCATATTAATATCATTTAAGAGTTCATCTGAGTTATCATCCTGAAAGTTATATTCATCAATGTACTTTTCAAAGTCCTTATCTAAAGAATTAAAACTCTCTGTGAACAGACCTTTAAAATATTTAACCCATTTATCTTTTGTGATGTTACTGCTTACATTGTTTCTCTTTGATACTTTGATCTTCCTAAACAAATCATTTAATGTTCTACATTGCTGTAGATCCCTTATTAGTGAACGATTGTATTCCATCTTATGCAACTTACATATTTCTTTAAATTTTAATTTAGCTATTTTATATTCCATAAAATCAGTTTCACTGTTTGACATTCTGAATTTATTCAAAGCTCTGTATTTTTCTCTCTTCATATTTGTACATCCTTCTGTCCACCAATTCGGCTGCTTGTATATTAATTTATTTGCCTTACCACTAGTTTTCTTTTCATAAGTTTGTATTGCTATGTACTCAAATAAATTTTGTAACAGAGAAGCACTATTTTCAATATCATTTAACATATGGTTTTGAAAAGTGTCAATTTTATTTAAAACATATTGATCCTGTATTGGTTGATAGTTAGTGTTTTTTCTTTTTCGATATTGGTTCCATTCAATTATATCTTTTGCTATATTGGTTTGATCTATATAAAATTCTATTTCAAATGTTGCAGTTACTGGAAAATGATCAGATGTGTCATTATTTAAAACCTCAAAAGATTTAAAATTATTAAAAATCTCAGAACTTACAATAATATAATCAATAAGTGATGCCCCTTTGGATGACATATATGTCATATTCCCATCAGTATCTGGTGCAAGTCTGCCATTTAAGGTATGAACATTTAAATTTATACACAATTCTTGAAGCGAGTGCCCAAATTTGTTAATAACTTTATCTTTGGATTTTCTTGGAGAAATACAATTATCTCCAGAGTATTCATTTACTGATAAATGTTTTAAGTTGTCATTTTCTAAATAGTCTTTTAAATTTCCCATCCTAGCATTTAAATCTCCCATAATTATCAAGTTTAGTTCTCCATATGTTTCAAACAGTTCTTCTAAGATATTCTCAAGTCTTTTAATTCCATTTGCTGTGCCCAACTGGTTATATATAACTGAATATTCAGGTGCGATGTATGCAGATATAACAGCAACATTTTTACAAAGTCCTAATTCTTCACCATTTAAGATAATAATAACTATATCAGTAAATTTTGTAATGACATGCATTATATGTTTTGTTAAAAAATCTTTTATATAAACAATAACCCCTCCTCCCTTCAAATCTTTACGAATACTAGAGTATCCTTGGTATCCCAAGATATCACCAACAAATTGTTCATCTGATTTAGCCCAAGATTCAGTTATGACAATCATATCGTATTGTGTATCCAGATAGGCAGCACCACATGTTGTACCACATATTGTATACTTTGTGGAGAATACATTGCTGTCCATTACTCAGAACTGCTGTGATATTTCGACCTGAAACTCTGCATGTCTATTTATATTGGATACGTCGATTTCTTACTTTCAGACCGATGGAATAATCTGCACTTGTTTTCGTGCGTGCATTTTCTCTTGGCGAAAATTACTCATATCTGAAAAATTTTAAGAGTGATTTTCATCGTTTCAGCCTGTAATTTGGTATGGCCATGCATCCACGATAGCTTTGTGGTACACATGACAGATGGCGCCATCTAGTATCAGTTATTCGTAGAATATATTCATGCATTTATGTCACGGGTGTTTGACGAATTCGTCAAAAAATTTGCATAATGGTATGTATTTGGTACTTTAATGCCACATACTAGCTTGTTGACTTACAGTTTCCAGTGGAGTCTACCCATAAAAAATGGTTTTAGTAACATATCTATATTTGCACATATCTGAGGAGTGGATGCATGTAGTTTTTAATGTTCATTAGTCATTGAAACCTTTGTCTTAAAACAAATAGGTGGTGTAACCAACTGTTACATGCTGTCCCGTTTGGGGAGCACATATTTATGCGCTTTTTCTCAGGATTGAGTGGAATTTCGGTCCGAAACCTTGCATGTCCATGGATCTTGAATGACATATTTTACACATGCCTGATGGTGCCATGTACAATCTTTTCAAGGTTAGTCCATACATAAATGTAGGGATGGGATGTTAGGAAGATTCCATACCACACTTTATACATGCTTCCGTTATCGTTGTAGACTTTCTTCTAGTTTCTGTGGTAAAGTGAGTCTTCTTTGTAGTTTTCGAATACCAACGTGATAATGCTTTCTTGGCTTTTGATCGACATTGTTTGCCACTGTTCCCTACAAGGATATATACATATATATATAATAATGCAAATAGTTGTAATAAGCAATTAAAATTGTAAGCATTTTCATGTTTTATGAAAAACTTTTTGCAATTAAACTAAGTAGAAGCAAATATCAAACGTTTATCAAATGGTTTTACAAAAATGTAATTAAAGGTTAGAAATTAGAACAAATGTTCAATATAGCGGGATCAGTGTAGAAGAAAAATATATGTTAAGCTAACATATTTAAAGGTTATGTGTTCAATTTTAGACGAGTAAGCAAATTAGTAAATTGTACATGGAAATATCAGTCAGATAACTGACAAATATGCTGGCATATAGTTTATAGCTTTTAGACCAGCACAAATACCTTGCTCCATTCTGTCGGAAAAGTGACGGGAGCAAAGAATTAGTCTGAAATGGTCACAAGGACTACTGCGGGTACAATTCCTCTGGTTCCAGTTTCGGGAATCTCCAGCTGTTGTTGAGAAATGACGAATGACTATATTTTTCCATTATGAACTGTGTCCATTTTTAGCTCAGCTGACTATAAGTCATCTGAGCTATAGTCATGGTCCATTGTCCGTCGTCCGTCCGTCTGTCGTGCCGTCCGTCCGTCCTTCCGTCTGTCCGTCTGGATGTCCGTCCGTAAGACTGGCACGTTTCGACACCGTTGGACCTACGAATCTGAATTTCGGCATACAATTAGATGTCCCAATAATCTCCTACCATGCCAAAAATTGGGTCAATAGGACTTCGTTCCTTTGAGATATTAAGGAAAAACCTCAATTTTTTATTGGAAATCTATTTTCACACTTCAGGACTGCCTAATATCAAAACCACTCATCTTGTTTTCTTCATATTTACCATAAATATTCCTCTATATAGTTCCTATGTACATGCCAGATATTAAGTCAGTATTATATAATTTAAAAAAGTTATGGGCCCAAACATAATGGACTTTGTAAAAAAATCAGGAAGATATTTGGTCGCTTAAGACCAAAAGTGTTAAAGGTAGGGACTTTTTTCCAGTAATACAACTTTAAATAATCAAAATTTAATTGTATACCAAAAATTAGATCAAAATCTGTTAAATTTTTTTAAATATTGGCAAAAAATATAAAATTGGTACCTTAAATTTTGCCCAACTTTGGCCATGGCACGTTTTTTTCCTGTAAGTACTGTGGATTTAATTTTCACACCATGTATACATAAGGATTTAATCTGTTAAAATCTGAAATTTGAAAATAAAAGCTGCAAAATTAGGCTAGTTGTTGAATTTTTTTTGGAGGCTCTTGTTGTATTCCCTTGCATTGTCAAGCAGTCCACTTTGATGACTGTAGGTCATTCAGTGCACATCTCTATGCTCCCCAGGCTGTTGACATAATTTTAGATGTCCCCATAATCTCCTACCATGCCAAAAATTGGGTCAACAGGACTTCGTTCCTTTGAGATATTAAGGAAAAACCTCAATTTTTTATTGGAAATCTATTTTCACACTTCAGGACTGCCTAATATCAAAACCACTCATCTTGTTTTCTTCATATTTACCATAAATATTCCTCTATATAGTTCCTATGTACATGCCAGATATTAAGTCAGTATTATATAATTTAAAAAAGTTATGGGCCCAAACATAATGGACTTTGTAAAAAAATCAGGAAGACATTTGGTCGCTTAAGACCAAAAGTGTTAAAGGTAGGGACTTTTTTCCAGTAATACAACTTTAATTAATCAAAATTTAATTGTATACCAAAAATTAGATCAAAATCTGTTAAATTTTTTTAAATATTGGCAAAAAATATAAAATTGGTACCTTAAATTTTGCCCAACTTTGGCCATGGCACGTTTTTTTCCTGTAAGTACTGTGGATTTAATTTTCACACCATGTATACATAAGGATTTAATCTGTTAAAATCTGAAATTTGAAAATAAAAGCTGCAAAATTAGGCTAGTTGTTGAATTTTTTTTGGAGGCTCTTGTTGTATTCCCTTGCATTGTCAAGCAGTTCACTTTGATGACTGTAGGTCATTCAGTGCACATCTCTATGCTCCCCAGGCTGTTGACATAATTTTAGATGTCCCCAAAATCTCCTACCATACCGAAAATTGGGTCATTAGGACTTTGTTCCTTCGAGATATTAAGGGAAAAAAACTCCGTTTTCCATAAAAAAAAGCCATTGTTACACTTCAAGGCTGCCTAATATCAAAACCACTGATCTGTTTTTGATCGTATTTAGTATTCACATTCTTTTATACATTTTCTATGAACATACCAAAAATTAGGTCAGTATTGGGTATTATTATGAAGTTATGGAACAAAACATAATGAAATTTTTTAAATAATCAGGAAATATATTTACTCACCTAACATGAGAATTGCTGAACCTAGAGACTTTTTTTCAGTAATATAACTTTATTTAATCAAGATTCAATTGTTTACCCAAAATTAGATCTGAATTTAGCAAATTTTTCAAGTTATTAGCATAAATAAAAAATCAATACCTTAAATTTTGTCCAACTTTGGCACTGTTGATTTGATTTTCCCAGCATATATGCATAAGGATTTAATCTTTTAAAATCTGAACTTTCAAAAGAAATTGATTGGAATGAATAGCTTTTATTCATGTTTTCATACACCATGTCAAGTGTTGTTTACATCTAGCCCACCTCCCGGCTGTAAATATTCCATGCTTTATAATAAAATCCATGGAAAATGCCTTGGAAAACATGGAAATCCATGGAAAACCAGAGTAAAACCATGGATGTCCATGCTTCACTGAGACACTAACCATGGAATATTTGTAAGTTGTCCATGGTATACCAAGGACACCATGGAAGTTATCCATTGAAACCATGGACTTCCATGGAAATCCATGGAAAAGAATAACAAAACCATGGATTTCCATGCTTAATTGAGACACTTACCATGGAATATTTGTACATTGTCCATGGTGTATGAAGGACACCATGGAATTTATTCACTGAAACCATGGACTTCCTTGGAAATCCATGGAAAACAAAACAAAACCAGGGGTTTCCATGCTTTATTGGAAACTAACCTTGGAATAATATTAAATTGTCCATGGTATACCAAGGACATGATGGAAGTTATTTATTGAAACCATGGACTTCCTTGGAAATCCATGGAAAACATAACAAAAACAGGTTTCAATGCATTTATTTGGAAACTAACCTTGGAATATTAGTAAATTGTCCATGGTATACCATGGACACCAATGAAAAATCATGGAAAAACATAACAAAAACAGGTTTCAATGCATTTATTTGGAAACTAACCTTGGAATATTAGTAAATTGTCCATGGTATACCATGGACACCAATGAAAAATCATGGAAAAACATAACAAAAACATTTTCCATGCTTAATTTGATACTAACCTTGGAATCTTAGTAAATTGTCCTTGCTGTTGTGACCTTTTCTGTTAAATTGACAAAAACACTCACACAAACATGTAATAGGGAAATGTCAATAGAAAAAAATTATTTGAGATAGCTAGCTATCTGTTTAAAAGGGAGTATTTTTGCAGCATAAATTCAATCATAACAGTATGTTTTATCAATATTGTATTATTTTATCTACTTGAAAAATGAAAATCAAAATTAAACATTTTGTTGGGGGAGTAAAAATTGATGCGGGCGGTGCCTTAGAACCATACCTTTTAATATTAATTTTTTGGTCTTAAACTTTGCATTTTACCAGTGTTACTGGTCTCAACAGTACACAAGACTCCTAAGAGCACAGATCACGAGTTCGAGTACCGTTATCACCAAAGCAGCCGTGAGATTGATCACAGTCGACCCCAACCAGGGTCTGGTGCGCTGCAGTTGTTCTGCAGCTGTTAATTAATATCCTCATCCTCAACTAATGAATTTGAAAGTAATAAACTGCAGATAACTTAAATAAAATCTAATTGCTAATTAATAAAAAGAAATATGAAAAAAACAAAATTTAATCACAAAAATTGGGAAATTAGACAAAAGGAGAGATAATTGCAGTTCAGGGGGGGCCACGTGCCAAAGGCACACCCTCCGGATCCGCCACTGATAGCAAAGGCCATTTAATGCATACACACACACACATATATATATTAGTATTAGCTTCAGTGAAAGGACGGCAAGAACTGGATGCGACGGGGGGGGGGGGGGGGGGGGCTGACACATGCATTATATAATTATTATACACATTGTTTATACAGAAAAAAGATTTGCTTGCACTGTTACACTGCTGAAGTGAGTAAAAGTTTGAGCATATCAAAGTCCTACATTATCCACCCAAAATTCAGGTGCTGAACCAGATCACCCATTAAATTTAATTAATTTATAGACGGACAGACAAACAAATCAATACTGGCAAAAACATAACCTCTGCTTGGTGGAGGAAAATTTGAACCACTAACTGTGAACGATCAGGTGTAATGAGCCACCACTGGATTTTGATTACAGTCTTATGAATTTATAAATGATGGGCCATGGATTAATTTAAGCCTGTGTTAGGCTGTCATTCCAGGAGCACGAGCATTTACCGCGTGACTTCCTGCACAAAATGGTGTGGGTAACCGCGGTGCCAGAACGTTTCCATGAATGAGAATTTTCTGCGATAATGTTTCCCTCTAAATCGCCTGATAAAGGTTTTGCCTAGCCTGTCGCACAAATTGCTGGGAACCTGCGTCCATGGAAAGGCTCCATGGTTAAGACACTAGAGCGATTTTGACGCTGTCACAACGCAATCGCATCGCAGAAAAATTGTGTTCATGGAAAGGCAGCCTTCAGCAATTACTTAATTTTAGTATGCCATGTCATAAACAAATAGATTAACATGCAAACATTGTGATGACTGTCAAGTCGGTCAGACATATATTGCACATTCAACATATTTGATGTTTTCCTATATTTTGGCACAAACATTTTCCACAAAATATCAAAATAAAACATTTAATTGATAATATAGGTTTATTTTGTTATAAGTGATTAAACTTGAATAAAATTACTACAACACAAATTTCCTCCATTTGTCAGTGAACCAAAGTGTAACTTTTGACAAATTATATTCCAGTGTACAATGACATCAAAACAGCTACATGCCTCATTTGCTCACATTAATCAAAAGTCTGGTACATTGGAACAATCTGCTACATGATTAATAAACAATTCAGCACAGCTGATAAATTATTCACGTTAAATGTAGGTATTGGTTTAATGTTTTATTTATAACAGACAATATACTTTAACTTCAGTTGTAGTTGCTGGATTAGTTTTAACTAGTATTGCAAAAAAGCTCTGTTCTAATGAGCCAGGTATTACAATGACCTCATCATTATATATTTTTTAAAAATTTATGAGCAAACCAAGTAATGATTAACAGTATACATAAAAATAAATGGTTAACTAGCCTTGTACAACAGCTCTTCTGCACAAAATATTATATGTTCAGTGGCTTACATGGCTTAAATGCATACAATAACAAATCATGCAGACAACAATCAGTTTTTACATTTTTGTGGGGAGATATACAAGTGGGACCGTAAGTTTAAGTCAAGACAGCAAGTAAATACACGTAATGATCTTTTCTTCTATGAATTTATTATTTTTAGATTTCCCCAAATACTTTTACAATATTAAATTGCAAGACTAAAGTAAAACAGATATGAATTTTGCCATAAAATGGGAAAATGGTCTGCTGGTGCACACAGATTTTCATTGAGCTTAAAAAAAAAATGTGAACTTTGTTCCACTTCATGTTCAGTTATATGGAATAGATTGAAAACATGGGTTATGACCATCAGCTGACATACACTGTCACCAACTTTGTTGTTAATCAAAATAGAAAATTAATATATAATACATATAATAATCCTACCATGTGTTTAAGTGGAAAAGTATTATCACTGATACCATGATAATCATAAATTGTGGGGTATACTCAATAATTACACCAGGTTTCATAAGATCAGTCCAAGGGTCCAAGAAGAATTCTCCAGAAACACATGCGGCAGCAAAACTGGAGAGATAAAAAACAATTTCTGCATAACTGTTTGGTGGATAAAATTTAATGAAATATTTGCTCTAAAGCATGAAGGATATATGAAAGTGAAGAGTTCTCATTGATATCAAATTTAAAGTTGTATTCTGTCCAGTGTTCATATAGTCCTGGCATTTGTTCAAAGGAAAGGTTGCACAGAGAAAATAGTTTTTGATCTGCTGGTACATCCATGCAACAATTTGTATTGGGATACAGAAGGTTCCCTCTACTATCATGATAATAAGGAGAATAAAACAAATTATTAATCTCACCGTGTCATAATTTAGGTACCGTAGCATGCATGTATGTCAGAACAAGTATACTGAATGAAAGTATGGCTGATTTATGGTAGGCTTATAAATCAGTCCCTTTCATAATAATTGGGCATTAACGCACCAAACACTTCATCATTTGCCTTGATGATGAAAAGAGGCTCCCTCAGATCTTCAGCAGGGATGACACTCATTTGATCACTGTATTTTAGTTTCTCTATATGGGTAGGTCTGCTTTCCAAAATATGACCCCTTGTGCGGATCAGTTTTCCAACTGCAAACACATGCATTGATTTTACATGACATAAGTAATAACTTACTTCAATTGCTATTTCTCCTGTAGTATTTTTCTGGTTAAGTGCTATTGTATAGGAGTTATGTTTTTTAACTTTGCTTACTGACTGAGAATACAAAATGCACCCATTACGAATTATTTTTGATACATATTTGAAATGAAGATCTTGATTACAAGCTGTGAATTTCCTCAGAGTATTTAGAATATCTTGAGGTAGAGTTTTCACAAGTTGTTGTGGCTTTATAACTTTGCACTGATATGCCTCTGTGGCCTGGTAGCTAGTCTCTGTGTTTTGTAGCATTTTGTTCAAAAATTGTTTTGTTGTTCCTTCTTTGACCTGACTGGATGTATCAATGATACATTTTTGAGCTTGAAATGCCCAAAATATCTGTCTGCATACATTCCCAGTCCCATGTATGCCATGCTTGATCTCCCCATTGAAAGATTCAAAAGGAAAGCAGGACCAAGCCCATAAGGGCCCCCACATTTTGACACATTTCACAATATGTGTCAAATTGTGCATGTTCAGACTAAGTACATTGTCACCATATAGAAATTTTGCCTGACATACAAAATTATGAAGAAGGAGCTCTGATCTATTAATGTCACTTTGTGTAATCCCTTCTGAAAGCAAAATATAAACTGCTTCCACCAAGTAACTGAAATGTTTGTAATAAAGTGCCGGTAAATAATGCTTAAGACATGGCAGAGAATAAAAAAGTAACCAGTTCCTCAATTCAGATGCTTTCCAGTGTTGAAAAGTGTTTGACAAAATTCTTGGTAATCTGTGAACTAAATGAGGTGGCTGAATGTCAGTTAAGAGGCTGTCAACCAACTTAATCTTATGTCCAATGTAGAAAGGCTGATGCTTTGAATCAAGATGAAACCACAAATACAAAAACTTCTTGGTAATGCCCAACAAAATCCCATGCATATAATCTATAACTATATTATTGACCAAAGAAAAATTAGGCAAGTAACTTAGTACACTCTCCCCAAAAATTCCCCTGCATCTCTGTTGGTTTTCCTGAGCTGTGCTGGCATCTTCTCTAAATTCAGAATCAGTTCTTAATTTTACTGCAGGTTCAAGACATTTATATGACCTACACCTCCCCTTCCCACTTGAAACAACAACACCTGGCTCCTCACAGTAGAGGCAGCCATATTCCCCATTGTGTTGGGTCATATTAGTAACATAAGCACGTGCTTGTAAATCCATAGTTGCCACAATCAACATGGCTTTGACATTTACAGTTTGCTGACAAACACTTATATTTAAACCTGTTTCTTGTA
Organism: Sipunculus nudus; assembly: GCA_026874595.1. Taxonomy (NCBI): domain Eukaryota; kingdom Metazoa; phylum Annelida; class Sipuncula; order Golfingiida; family Sipunculidae; genus Sipunculus; species Sipunculus nudus. The sequence continues at coordinate 65,958,905 of CM049310.1, forward strand.
AATAAAGTAAATCAAACACTAATGGTTGTAAAAACATATTCATCTTTGGCTTTCCCCTCCCTTGCCATATACCCCAAAGTACTGTATTCTTCCTGGTAAATCTTTCTTGTGGTGGTATCTCATTTATCAATAAGTACACAGGCCACAGCGATACACTACTACTTCTGAACAGAGGGACACCATCAGTGAACATAGATAAAGTTATATTTGAGGAACTGTGTAAAAAACCCCCAGGTTTCTGTAACTCCTTGTACCCAGATCCACTTCTGATGTCACAGATTGTGTCAGATTTTTGCTCAGCATGTCTACCAGACTGAATGGCATCCCATATCCCTTCCCTTTCTAATATTTCCTTTATTTGAAGTTTTATATCCCCCGTTACAAAATATTTACATCTGTCAGATTCTGCCTTGGAACCATCACACCCAGGTGTTTTACAGGTATCAGTGTCATCTGAATATATTTGTTTGCATGAATCACAATAAATTTTATATGTTAAGAAACTATCATTAAAGCCACATTGTTCTTTAAGACATTTTACATCAGTTTCACCCAAGTTGTTTTTTGGCATATGTATCTGGAGTAAAGAAAGTAAATCTTTTATACCAATATCTGATAAATTGTGTCTTGTTGCAAAAGAACTTACTGATACCATGTGCTCAGACTTTGTGATAGTACTACTGGTCATGTGAGAATGTGGTTGAATAACATAAAGGGGTGGATCTAAAACCTGAGATTGTGTATTATCTTCATCACCAGAAATTATATTACAAGCAACATATTCAATTTCCTTATCACATGATGCATCATCCACATTATCACCAAGATCCATTGGATAATCCTCCCTCCACATGGATTGATCAAAATCACAATTCAATGTTAATCTTAAAGTACTACTGTCAATATGGCTGTAACTTTGGTCACATGACTTGATAGATAGTTCTTCCTGCATCTCCTTTGCCCTGTAAACAAAGGGCACAAATCTTAGGGTTCTTGTATATATTTTATAATCAAATTTATAATAGAGCAGGTGAAAGAATAAATTGATAATATATTGATCATATGTGTAATTAGGCTGTTTATCAATATGAAATAATAAGAGATAAAATTGCATTTTAAAAATGCATAGGTCATTAAAAAATTCTGATTTTAATGAATGATATAAAAATCTAATTGAAATTTGTGATACCATGTTTTATATACATATATGTCGAGGCCAAGATAAGAATTTGGTTCAATTTAAAACTGGGCCAGTCCAGATTAAAATTTTGATCTGGACCGGCCCAGATCAAAATTGTAATCAGGGCCAAACCAGCTTCAAACTGGGAAAAGAGGAAAGAGGCTCTACTACTTGGTTATAGTAAAGTTCTAAATATATGATTGCAAACTAATACTCTGACAAGAACTGAGTCTGTTCAGAGTTAATGCCTGATATGCTTCATGGTCAATGGGCTCGCAGGAAGTAATAGAAAGTAATATTTATTACTCTATTACTTTGCCTTCTGTTTCTATTACTGATCATAATTTTGAGTCTATTACTATTACTATTACATGGAAAAGTTATAATAGTCTATTACAATTACTATTACTATTACCCCATGTCTGGCAAAGACCCAGTTTTCGGCTTGATAGGAGACAGACAGACGGTCGGACGATGGACAATGGACCACGATTATAGCTCAGATTACTTATAGTCAGCTGAGCTAATAATGCAGTTAGAAAAAAATATTATGTGTCTAAGAGTTTATTTAAAGTTTTTGTGTAATCTATCATTGCAAGGGCTCAATGGCGAAGTAAACATAATCAAACAATGCACACATGCTGTATTTCATAAACATAAGTTCTATATGTGTGAACTAACTTGTGTCGTAAGCGTGTTCTTTTTGGAACTGGAACAGAGGCATCAGTCTCATATACCTTGTAGCGTTTCACAAGTTGTCCAGCTGTGAAGGAAAAAATAAATCAGGTAAGAATTGCTTCACTTTTTTTTTCTTTGCAAGTGGCATTGAGTCATTCCCTTATACATGGGTCATAGTTTTTTATCTGGCTGCTAAAACTGATATTGCATGCAACCCTCTATATGGTGAACAGTTACAAACACCTCTGGCCTTGAACTGATAATTTTTCATCCACTTGTGTATAGCAGACTTATTAATTTGGTCTCACACTCCTGTACTTATTTTAATTTATATATGTCAGGGCTTATAATATTACTGAATTTTCAAGAATATCAACTGATTATTACTGATTAAAACTGCAGTTTTAAATTACACTGAACTGCTCATAATTTTAATAACTCATTCATGAAAGTATCATAAATAAAAATATGGAGATGAGGCTAATGTGAGAAAATGAACCTAGTGTACCTTTGATGCAGTGTATATTCTGTAGATGAATTTTCAGATTGTGTTTTGAATTCAGACGCTTTAAACATGTTGGTATTGGACATCTCCACTTTTTTTCCTGATCAATGCAGCAGGTTAATTCTTGCTCATCCATTGTCTATAAAAAAATATAGAAAAAGTAAAATACACAATTGTTTAAACATATTAAAATTTTGACTAATATGACTGCCTGTTTATTGATTCTTGTTTAAATATCTACAGTAAAAGTGCACCAATACATTACCTTATAAATGTGTTAAATATTATTCATTGATAACATTTATTTATCATTTCAAGTACTACACAAAGTTTTTCTCATCATTAATCTTGCTGAATTATTATTTAAATGGCATTTTGGTAATTAATTATATATAAAATGTTAGTGATCATACAACATTTAGATGTGTATATCTAACAAGGCATACATGTATGATGTATGTACCGGTATGTCTGACTTAGTCTCAGAGTTGAGGATATAGAAATACTGCCTGGCAGTGGTACTTGTGGTCTGATAAAATGAAACGAAGTGTTAATTTTTAATATAATTCATCTTGTGTACGGTATTAATTATTATAAAATTATTATATAAGTTATGTTACCAATGAAATTCCTGTGTTGTTTCAAGTCTTCCTCAAAACAAGGTATGGCAGAAAACTTCCAAAGTTCTCGCTGGTAAGTCACATCAGAACCACCCCCCAAAAAGAATCGCGGTCATTCACCCAGACGCTGTGACGCCGTCTGACATAAGGCCCGTGCATAATAGAACGTCATTTTCCAATCAAATTAAGGAAAACGAATTTTGACGTCACGTACCTTTGTACCTTCGTACCCTGTGCGCGCATTTTGACAGATTGTCGCGTCTGCTGTCATCACTGGTCAAACTCAAAGGATGAAGAATTTTGCTTTGATCTTCTGGGTTCACGATGACCCCGTAACGGGTAATGTCATTAACATGAATGGCATTATACAGCCAAGGAAACCCTTCAAAGAATATAAGGAAGGTGAACAAGTCATTGCTAAATGCCCTGGCTTCGGTACACCAACCGGTGTAATCGGCAAAATCGGAGGTAGGTTTTCCCACGGTCCGTCAAGTGTAATTTTCTTCGTTTGTCCGATAGTGAAACATAAAATGTAAGAAACTATCACACACATTTGACTGTGTCTTTAACAGATAACAAGGTTAATATGAGACAGCTATTTATTTTCACAAAACAATAAACCAGTTAATATTTTACACAGGTAAGACCGCTGCCGGTTACGTCATGATTAATTATCATACTCGCATATCGCCGTATCGGCCTCTAGCATGGCAAACGGTCAACATTGACAAAACAATACCTTGAAAAAATGCCCGTGCATGACAATTATTGATGTAGACACTTTCGGAAACCTCCAATAAATTTTTTTTTATCGATGATATATTCTTATTTTAAAGGTACATCATAAAACACATGTCAATAAGTCCGCATCACCCACACGGATGCTTGGCGTTTTGTGACTGAGCGTCTTCGGCATCAGACAAGGCGCAATGCATGCTAGTCAGGGTCAAAGGTCAGCACTGTCAAAACAATACCGTTACGTGCTTGACCGGTTCGCTGGTGGTATGACGAAATGTAATGTCACAAAACTTTCCTTTATAAGTTAAAGTGATAATATATTTCAGTATTAAAAAAACTGCAGCAATGAAATTAATTGTTCTCGAGAAGGAACTGATGCACTAGCGTGTTGTGCCACAATTCTAGTTTGTAAGACCCTGCACTGGCTGCAGATCGCAAAGCATGCTAGTTTAGCGTCAAAGGTCGGCATCATCAAAACAAATAGATTAAACGTACATGTCAGGTGTAATGAAACTTCGACCCAGGGACCTCCGATGAGATTTTAAGGGGGAAATATAAATACATCAGCTATATTCACAAATCAGCCAAGCGTCCTAACAACATGCTTTATGATGTTTTGCATGTTTGTGTTCATTTGCAGTTTTCCGACATTTGGGAAGATACACTGAGAAACTATCTTTTTAACACTTGCAGATATTAAGAATATTACTTTTAATATATATGTATTTTTACATTACTCATTTTTTTATTTGTATGTGGTTGTTGTGAATAAAATATATGGCTATTTTTTTATTTGATAATATTTATAATTATGCATACATATTAGAGTGTCACATGAATTGCATGTTAACAACAAAAATTCGATATACTAGTATATATATTGAATAAATCTATATATTTATGTATATATGTTATATATATACACACACACAAATTTATAAAGTGTTCAGGTATGCATGTAAAAATTCCCTTTTTTATGTAGGGCTACTTCTGTTTTAAACTATTTTCCCAGATGAACAACAGAAAAAAGAGATGATACAAATTCTGAGTGACACCGAGAAATTCAAGGGTCTCTTACACAAAGTAACCAATTCAAAGCCCCAGACCCCAGTCAAGGAAAAACAGGTCCAGCCCTTGGGGAAAAGGAAAATAACAGACGGCACAGAGAACAAAACATCAAAGAAGTCCAAGGTTCTGATTTAAATAAATTCCATTAAATGCTGTCAGATTTCAATTATGCCTGCATATGTTGAAAATTTCTTTGCTGTATTTACTAAATGCCTAAAAGAATTATTTATCATAAATGTATGAAAATGTATCAATGTTATTTCATATTCTATAATGTCCATTGAATTTTTTTCCTTATTGAATTAGTCTTTCAGTAAGTATGTGTTGAAAAATATTTAACTTTAATTTTCATATATATATATGAAATTTCTTTATTATACAGTCCACACTTGAAAAGGTTGCTGAAGAACAGCAGTTGCTTGATGTGCGTCTTGCACTGAAAGAACCCCAACCCATGTGAGTTACAAAAAGTTTCATTTAAAATATGCAAAACTAAAAATTTAGATAATTGGCTGGGATCACCAAATATTTTCATGTACAGCAGTCCCTGCCGTGAGGGGACACCCATTGGGACAGAGCAAAAGTGTCCCTACATTGCAGGTGTCCCTTCGTGAGAGATGGGGACAGATGCAGGGGGGGGGGGGGGTTAGTAATGGTTATTGTACACAGAGAAAGGTTCAGCAATTGTAATAAAAAAAAAAACATAGGTATAGAAAATAAGTTTATTTCTGAACAATAACGCATAAAACATATTTACACATTATCTACAATAACATTTACACAATTACATTACACAAATTTCATTTAATTGTACATAAATTATCTATTAATTAAAAAAAAATCAATATGTTTTATGTACCATTAGTCTTAACTAGATTTTATTTTTCATAATCATTGAAAGGTTATCACATAAAAAGGCAGTTCTTAAGCAATTCCGAGTAGAAGAGGTGGTTGATAACATTTAGACAAATGGTACAAAGTTAGGCTAAAAAACACTATTAAAATTTAAATTCTACCAAGTAAAACTTTCACTTAATTTGGCAAATAAACATGTTATGTAATTCATATTTTCGACCTTATTTAAACAGAAGTGAGACTTCTGCAGTTCTGCAAGATTCTTATGGAGTCTTGTTCGACAGTACCTTTACCAGTCCTGATCAGCCAGTGGAGCCAAATTTCCAGGAGAAATTATCAGCTGTCGAAAATCAAATTCAACAGGTCTGGCAGTTTCTGCATCAGATTCAAAGCAGTCTTGAGTGGATGAACAATCAGCAACAGGTTAATCATTTGCTTTCATTCCAAAGTTTCATGTATGACACTGATGCATTTTCAATTCAGTATTCCAAGGAGTTTTATTGCTGTCTCTGACTGCTGTGGACACAAAATTTGTTATCTATTATGCATGAGATACTGAATTCACATGCACACAATAACTACTATATGCACACACAACAATTATCTCATTTGAACATGAGATAAATAAATAATTTATCATGTGATCATCCTTTTTAATTGGTATACTTATGGTATGCTTACTATAAATGAATGTAGTTTTAAAAAATATGTTTAAACACACTGAAGTTTAAGTAGAAACAATTGTAATTTTCTCCTGATTTTTTAGATGCTCCTAAAACAGATTCAAGACACAGCACAGAAATCTGTGCAGTATGATGTAAGTATATTTATATAAGCTTTAAACAATTAATAGCAGTATGTATATTTAATGCATTTATATTTACCAGGTACATGTATTCATGAAATTTTTACATACAGTTTTTACAGCCAGAGTCATATAAGTCCACTCAAACTTCATGAGACAGATTACATAGGAAATGTTAAAGTGATTCTTTACCACTGCACTCAAGTTCAGGCAATTTTTTTTTACAAGACCATTGTCATTCACTTGTATTTAGAGGAAACATTTGATGTAAAATTCCTTATATAATATCATTTATCATCACCTGCAATTTTTGAAGATTTCAGCTATTTGGAATTAACTTTGTTCTGCCAGGGACTGCTGACCTCTGATGCAGTCACTTAGTGAATGGTGACATCTTGACCTGTGATGCAATCATTGAGTTAGTGAATGGTGAAATCCTTCTTTGACATATATTTTTCTTTACTTGTACCACACAACAAATCTTGATCAGGATACTAGTTATAATCTGAATATGGTGATCCAAAATGAAGACTGATCCATGTAATCTCTCAGTACTATCAAGTGTAACATATTTCTCTTCCATAATATTTGAATATGATATTTCACAAGTATATAAATTTCATTCCCTTTTAGACCATTCAAACAGCAACAGTAACAGTCCAGTGTCAGGATACCCCAGACAAGGTCATACAGTCACAGGTATGATTTACCGTAACATAACTGTAACCGGGTTCAACTGACAAATAGCCATAACATGCTTTCATAGATATAGTCCAAGTTGATTGAAGTTCAACAGCAGCCATAATAAGTTCCTATGAGGTTTCTTATATCATGATGTGTAAAAAGCTGTATTAATTACCTGTAAAGGGAGATAAAAGGTGGCCTGGCACTCCCTGCATCCACCAGTTCCTAAATAAAGAATAAATAATAATAAATATATAGGTAGCCTCTATATTATTACAAATAATGAGGTATACTGATGCTTGGGAGTAACAGATATTCAAAGTATAGGAACATGGTTATTTTATATTCAACACATACATTAACTTAAGTAATAACAGGCAATAAATAAAACTCGGAAGTCGGAAGTCGGAAGCCTTCGGAAGTCGGAAGCCGTTTTATTTTTTATTATAATTTTAAAAATAACGAACAAATCGACAAGTTTTTGTGTTAAAACGGAAGATATAGACACCCTTTTTTATACCAGAAAGTTTCAAAGATATATATTAACATATATGAAAATTAAAGCATAATTAATGCGTCGGAAGCCTCTCGGGAGTCATTCTGAAGTGATAGATGGTGCTCAAAATGCATAAAACTCGGAAGTCAAGCCACATTATACCAACCGACAACGACATATAAATTGTTAATTTAGGTAATATTTATATATGTATTTGAACAAAATCAAAATGTATATAAATAACAAAATAATATATAAATTGATATTGAAATGTAAAATATGAATATAAAATACTATAATAACAAATAAAAAACCCATTATAATACAAAACGGTATTCTCTATTTTTTTTCATTGAACAAATACATACATGATGCAAAATATAATTACATAATAACAAGTATATTAAAATGTATACACAGTGTGTTAAATAACATATATAGATGACGATATAATTATATATTCATTCAACAGCGATATAATTTGATATTAAATTATATTATATGATAAAATATCATATATTATAAAAATACAATATAATCAATATTCCTAAATTAAGTAAGACAAAGTTATATAAGTCAATATAAATTAATATATGAAATTATTAAATTGTATATAATATGAGTATTAATATATCCATTCATTTATGTGATAATTTATCCCCTCCACCTAGCGAGTTATTCTAACAAATAAAATGGATAACAAATGGCAGAAAAAATTTTAGGTTGCGATTCCTCCTATTAGTTTGTAACTGATTACAACTTATGTAATATTTCATTACGTTACCTTAAAGGCACACGCGTTTCCTTGTTCTTATTGCCTGATCTTTAGTTAGCATAAACATTTTATGAAGCTGTTCTTAAAATGTTTCCAAAAAGAATGTGGCTTTAAAGTGTAAAATTAAAAAAATGTTCTATGGAATCATATAATAATGTAATATCCTTCCTACATAAATTATTTTAAGCTAAAATTAAAATATAAAGATACTGTTATAATTTATATCAATGTTTTTGCAACATCACATGCCTTTTTTTTAAATCTTTCATAGTTATATGTAGTTTTACATATTTTTAAATTTTCGAAATATTTTGGAAGTGTTTTTATAATGTTTTCTGCAAATTGTCTGTGCAATGTTCTAAAAATGTTTCCTGATACGTTGGGTGATCAGTATTCAGCAAGCCTTGGAGAGTTATATGCGTTCCATATAAAGCATCCTAATGCATGGATAAAATTTAGTTTCATTTATATTGTATATAGCACCCTAATGGATAAAATAAATTAGTTTTATTATTACAAAACTGAATGGACTTTTCTTACGGTTTTACCAGTTTCTGCAAGGCTGCGACAGTTTGATACTTTTTTACATTTATATAAAAATTTATGTATTTTATCAAATATTTGAATAGTATTATATATGTAAAATTATTATAATACAAATAAATATTAAGTTGTACTTATTTTTTTATATGATATAATATTCTATTCTAAAAGAATTATTACACTTTATTAAAATATTACGTCACGATATGATATATAATGTATTACATTTGAATGTATATTTCAACATTTATTTTTTTATAAATTTTATATATCATTATGTTTAATTAGTAATATACATTATGATTTTATCCAAATACATAAATATCACTTTAATCAAAATCTGGAATAATGCAAGACTTTTTCTGTGTCATTGTCGGTTGGTGCTATAGTTTTGACTTCCGAGTTTTATGCATTTTGAGCATCATCTGACACCTCAGGATGACTTCCGAGAGGCTTCCGACGCATTAAAAATGCTTTAATTTTCATATATGGGAATATACGTTTGTGCAACTTCCTGGTTTTGCAAAGGGGGTCTATATCTTACATTTTAACACGAAAAAGTGTTGGTATGATCGTTATTTTTAACATTATACTAAAAATTAAAACGGCTTCCGACTTCCGAAGGCTTCCGACTTCCGACTTCCGAGTTTTATTTATTGCCGTAATAACATGACTATTATGGTATTATTGACAATTATCCTGCATACTGGAGATAATACTGTTTAATGTTTATTCATACTAATCTTAATGACAATAAAGGTTTTTAACAAACGAATCTTACATATTTAATATCATGGCATACCAAATTAAATAAACTGTGGCAAAATAAACGTGTGTTATTGTGAGCGATAATCTAAAGTTATCCCCCAGGGTCGAATCTGACCTTTGACACCAGACCGGCTACCATGGCTACGGTCTGATCTTACCGAACAGCCATATTGGACCGAAAGTAACCAATTCAACAACATGAAAAATACGTCCTTACGTTAACAAAAGTAGTTGACAACTTATAAGAACTACGTCAAAATGAAGATTATACATTTATCTTCAGATGTACCACATTGGGATTACTAGAAAATTAATATTAAACTTACCACGGCGAAATATCCCCTGGCTGTATCCTGCGTGGCGCGTCGGCCCTCGCACATGAACCTACGGGAACTGACGGAGAGCTCCGAACGTTCTCAAATACGTCACAAGTTTACATAGAGTAATTCCGTACTTTATCACAACCGTACCAAATGGAGCATCCCTGACAAATATTATCCATAACACCTTCGCAGCATAACACTATCGCATAACCTTTTCATGTAAAACAAATAAAAAAATACATCTTCATATATCTCATCACAAAGCAAATTCTCAGGGCAAATTTGATTAAGAATAAAAGAGTATTTTTTTTTATTGTTTTATATATAGTTTTAATTTAAATTAAGAATTAATCTGTCTCTTTTTTCTAATAGTATGCAATGACTTCTCTGGATATTCACTTAGAAATTTCTAGGTCCTGCATTTACAATTCAAAGCGCCATTCCTATGCTTTAGTTGACTTTCAGTCAACTGAGCTAAAATAAAATGGACAATGACACTGCCCTATGAAATTTTTAGCCCAGCTTACTGTTATTAGATTATGCTCATTTTAAATGGAAATTTTTAATTTTCACAGCATTTTATTTCACTTGATAATTAAACATTATGATACTTCAGCTCATGTCCCTTTTTTTCCTTATTCTATAATTTACAGGTTTTGTAAGCTCCCAGCAAGTTTATTTAAATGCATATTACAGTCCTTTAATTGAAATTTATTATTCTCTTACAAATATGTGATCATGAGAGGTTCCTGCATCTCCTTGATGTAGTAAGTACACATTTAACATAGCCAAATGGATTTTATACCAATATTCTCAGAATCAGTTTCAGCTTAGCCGTGTTACCCACAGGTACCTGTGTTTTTTTTTTCAGACAGATATTACTGCATCTGGTGATTTTTACAATGGGTATACAAAGGTACATTTTCATAACAGATTTTTCACTTTTATTGTTCAGATGTTACTCATATTATGCTGTGAAATTCAGCTATAATTTTGCATATTTTGCATTTCATACCCTTTTTCATGTAATTTTAACTCAGGTCACCCTAAGTCTTTAGGTCTCTAGTTTCAACTATAATACAATATCTTGATTATATTTAAATGTCTAATTTAAATCTAATCACAATGTTGTAAATAGTTATTAGCATAAATGTAAAATCAGTACCTTAACGTTTCCCAAAGTAAGCCCCATTTGATGTTTCTGTCAATTAGGCTAAATCTCCTGAGCACTCATAGGATTCTTGTTCTTTATGCTATCTCCTGATTGAGACATAACTCACTGCAGTCAGGTAAACCTAATAACATGGCAAAATATATGCACTACAACATTTGTAACCATTTACTGCATGTTTGATCTATGCTACCTGTTAAGATTATTTTCTTATTAAAATACATCTGATAGACTCCTCCATATTCATTTAAACCTAGTCAATTAATGATATATTGTTGCAATAAATTTGATTTCAACCAGGCATTTTATCAGTTTTAGGTATATCTTAACATATATTTAAAATAAAGTCATTTAAACATAATTTCATTTTTTTTCAGGAACAGCTGAGGGCTCTTATAAAATCAATGCCAGATTACGGCAAAGCGGCCAAGCTGCTGTTTCGTCGACTATTTTCTGAAGAAGAAAGGGAGGGCAGGAGCCTTACTGGCCAGGCTGCCAACAAAGCTAAGGCTGCCAGACCAGCCCTAGAAAATAAAGAAAAGCTTCAAATCATATATGGTGATTTATACATTTTCAAAATATATATTTTATTATTATCATCATAAACCTAAAATATATTATTTTTTAAATGGATTTCAATCATTATGTTTATGTTATATACTAAACACTATCAAAGGTTAAAGTTAATTATCAAATAAATATGTTAAATATATTTGATTTTTTCAACTCAACTTATTTTCTAGATAATGTGGAGATATAGCAACAACTGTCTAGCCTTAACCATGATAATAAACTCTGTTTCATTATCCAATCAATTTTTTTAAATTATAAAATATCTTCACATTTGACAGCTAGTGTACATAATTTATGACTGTGCATATCTCATATTCTATTTTTTTCTCCAACAGAAACTATCCAAGAACAATGGCCAGGTGTGAAAAAAGCACTAATAAACATCAAGTTGGCAGAAGTGCTGAAGCCATCAAGAAATGTGTGAACAAGGGCCCTACAACAGAACATTTTATTTTCCTTTTTATTAGCCCTCAGCTTTGGTTGCTGGGCTATTTTCATCACCCACCAATCCATCAATCCCTCTTTCTTTAATTTAACTTTTGACTGAGGGATTTTTTTTAGTTTTTTTTTATATTCTAGTGAATAAATTAGTTATACACAGGTTGAGATTTATGTGTCTTTTTAAACCACATTCTTAAGTTTATCCAAATTATCATGCTTCAAAATCAGATGTCCACAAGCATGCAAATTAATAACCCCATTACCAATTTTCACCCCTTCTTGGTCTGTGCTAGTTCATGCTTCAATAGTGAAGCAAGTACTGGGAAACCAGAACAATTTCCATGCTTGCCATGCTTCAAATTGGAAGAAAGCATGGAAACCATGTGAAATGTCTTTTATATTTTCCATGGTGTAAGCACCTTGGAAAATTGGTACCCCTTGGTCCGAGCTTGTCCATGCTTCAAAATTAGAGAAAGCATGGAAACCATAGATTGTATTTTAAAATTTCCATGGTGAATCACCATGGAAATTTGGGACCTTCTGGTCCGTGCTTGTCCATGCTTCAAATTAGAGAAAGAATGGAAAGCATAGGAAAAATTTTCCATGGTGTTGGACCATGGAAAATTGGCCCCTCCTCGGTCCATGCTTGTCCATGCTTCAGAATTATAGAAAGCAAGGAAACCATGGAAAATATTTTAAAATTTTCCATGGTGTGGCACCATGGAAAATTGGCACCCCCTTGTCCGTGCTTGTCCGTGCTTGAGAATTAAAGAAAGCATGGAAACCATGGGAAATATTTTCAAATTTTCCATGGTGTGGGACCATGGAAAATTTGCAGCCCATGGACCGTGCTTGTCCATGCTTCAGAACCACCAAGGTTTAAACATGGATTAAAGCCTGGACTAGGGGGTGCCAATTTTCCGTGGTGCTTTTCCATGGATTTTATTGTAAATTTTCCATGGAAAGCATGGAATATTTACAGCCGGGCTAGTAGTACAGCCTTCACTTGCATTATGTAACCCACCCCAGGCAGCTTACCTTGGCCCAGCTTGGCCACTACTAGCAGGCTTCCCCTCTGCCCTGCACTCATCCCCCCAGCTGGTGCATAAACTAGATGAATGTTATAATTTTTCTGTATTTTATTTTATTCTTGGACATGCTACATTTTAGATTTTGTATTGGACCACCAGGGTTACAATGATTAAAGTGTACATTTAATTGTGTCCACAAAGTGGTGTATTGCTGTGAAAGTGTGGATGTTCATGAGATAAGTAATTCCTTATTTCAGAAGAGTAAAAACTTCACCAGGTGTGAAATTGACTATTAATTCCAGTAATTAATTAAAGGGGGATAGTAATTAGCACAATGATATTGTTTGTCCCTCATTCAACCAACAGTGTGTATACTATATTTGAAAAGATGTTTTATTTTATCAAATTTACTTTTATTTTATTTTGGTGAATAAAATTAAGCATGTCCTGAAAACTCCAATGTGCATAACTTTTTAATAGTGATTCAAGGAATATTCTTGTAGATGCCATGTTGTGGCATTATTTTCTTTTAAAATCAGTTTAAACATTTATGATTTAAAAATGATAAAATATATGTGTATGCATAATATGACCTTAATGTTTTTTACTCTATATATATAATGATTGCAACTTTTGCAACAATTCTAATTTTTTAACTTATATTTTCAGGTTTTTTAATTAAAAATTTATAAACCTGTAAATAAAAAAATGATTCAGATAAAAATTTCTTAATGGAAAAAGTGGATCTGCTTAAAAAAATAGGATTATATATAAACTTAAATGCATTATTCTCTTGAAAGTGAAATAAAGGTATTAGTCCATTCTGTCCGCTTGCCTGTCCATCTGTAAATTTTCGTATGCCACACATGCAGTATCTCAAAACTTTTACTCTTTTTCTTCATGAGTCTTTTCAGAGTATTAGTTTGCAATCATATATTTAGAACTTTACTATAACCAAGTAGGAGGGCCCCTTTCCTCTTAGCTTTTCATATTCTTATATAAATGAAAAACATTACAATAGAATATTTCTACATCCACCTTCGTGCTGCCCTCACTTTTCCCTTCTCCGAACCCCATCCCAAAGTTAGCCTCAGTAAGCAAGAACAAGATGAATCAGATATATTCATACTTTAATATTTTGTATAACTATTCGTCCATAGGTACCTATGTACATGCCAGAAATTATGTCAATATTGTGTAATATGTAGACATAGTGGGCATCACAATAATGTACCTTGTCAAGACTAAAGAGATATTGTGTCATACAGTCACATATTCATAAATCACTTCATCAGCATAGTTGTTCATAACATCATATCTGTCAAATTGAACGCTTGCAGACTACCATACACTTTAGATCCTTCAACAAATAGCCTTATCATCATTCTACAACTGCTTATTACTGCTGTCATTGCTATCATATTTGCTCAAATATATCACAATTTTCAACCCCTCCTAAATAAATAAAAAATAAACCACTTTATTTGACTCTATTAATCCATCAGTCAGGTAATTTCATTTATCATTTACTCACATATTACATTACATTCCTTTATAATAGCCCAACATGTCCATGATATTCATAAGCTTTATCGACTCGATATAGTATCACAGTGGAGAAACATTTATAGTCCAATCACGATCAGCTGAGCGCCGTGACCCATGGGTCCCTTGTTTGAGTGAGAGATGACGCATGACCATTTTTATTTGTTCCATTATGAATTGTATAATTTATAACCTCTGTCTATCAGGTTCTATGTACCAGCTTTGTTTTGGTACATATGGTTTATCATCGTTCCACTGTGGCTGGTCGGCTTCTTTTTATCAATTGTTCAAATCCAATTCCTTCATCAATCTAGATGTATCCAGTGTCAAATATGAGATAATAGCACGAAATCTTCGGACAATTGATCCATAGGGTTTGATGGGTTTTGTGTGTACAACAACCCCGATTTTGTATTGCTCCACTTTGAATAGTATACTTTTATATTCCTGTGGCTGGTAATCCAATTGCTCAGGTGGAGCGACACGGCCTGATGGGTGACCCATCTGGCATATTGGCTTGGGCCCCCCACTCCACCCACACAGTGGTCGTGGAACAGTTTACACACGAACCATGTGTCATCCACAAGAGACCAACTGCGCCTGTAGTGTACGGCGCACGATGAGGCATTCCAGAAAGGAGGGATGCCATTTTATTTATTTCAAAGATTCTTTGGCAGGATGGCTTATTCAGCACTATATGCGGATTTTCATTAGGGTCGTGAGTCCAGTGAACAATTTGTACAATGATACACAATAAAAAGGAAAGTTTACTATACTCATCCTATATGGACCATGCTCCACAAATCGCCATAAGACAGTGGCAATGCCAAGGCTGCGAGCACTGCTTAACAGTGAAAGAACAGGTACCCCAACAGGTAAGTCTGACAATCTGATGCTCGTTGGGAATGTCTGATAATCAATGAATTCTACTGGTTTAAGTTCAGCTGAGGACCATTTAAAGGCTACGTTTTGAATGATAGGCGATTTACTAAACTGTAGATGAAGGAAAATATGAATAAAAATTTCTAAGAGATATATTGGCTATATATATTTTTTAACCATAGAGTTTGTGGCTTTAACACCAGCACAATCATTTTATTTCTTGCTTATTTTTATCGGAATACTTACCTCAGCACACAATTGGTGTGAAGCCTTAGCAGGTAATTGGTGTGTAATGGTCATGTGGAATATTTCAAGTTATGATTCCTCTGGCTCCAGTTTGGAGACTGTCCAGTTGTTGGACGAGATAAGGCGGAACACTACACAGCGAAGTAAAATAGTCTCAACATATAAATTCCATCGAATCCCTACTGAGTATTTCTTATTTTATGATCAGAAAAGTAAGTATTGTGAACATATGTAAAAAGTTCCCGTGTACCAACGTTGTTGTGATAAATATGGTGTATCATCGTACCTCTCTGTAGTAGGCTTCTTTATTATAATCTTCAAATCCAAATTTCTTTATCAAAATATAGATACTTTGCTCTCCTCTTCCTCTGTCAAATCCTCATTGTAATGTTCCTATACAAATACTGGTATATCGAATGTCAGCTTACCTCAGCACACAATTGGTGTGACACCTCAGCACACAATTGGTGTGAAATGGTATCGAGTATTGCGAGTCTTGATTCCTCTGGCTCCAATTTGGATACTGTCCAATTGTAGGACGAGATAAGGCGGAACACTACACAGCGAAGTAAAATAGTCTCAACGTATAAATTCCAGCGATTCCCTACTGAGTATTTCTTATTTTATGATCAGAAAAGTAAGTATTGTGAACATATGTAAAAAGTTCCCGTGTACCAACGTTGTTGTGATAAATATGGTGTATCATCGTACCTCTCTGTAGTAGGCTTCTTTATTATAATCTTCAAATCCAAATTTCTTTATCAAAATATAAATACTTTGCTCTCCTCCTCCTCTGTCAATTCCTTATTGTAATGTTCCTATACAAATACTGGTAAATGGAATGTCAGCTTACCTCAGCACACAATTGGTGTGACACCTCAGCACACAATTGGTGTGAAATGGTATCGAGTATTGCGAGTCTTGATTCTTCTGGCTCCAGTTTGGATACTGTCCAATTGTAGGACGAGATAAGGCGGAACACTACACAGCGAAGTAAAATAGTCTCAACATATAAATTCCATCGAATCCCTACTGAGTATTTCTTATTTTATGATCAGAAAAGTAAGTATTGTGAACATATGTAAAAAAGTTCCCGTGTACCAACGTTGTTGTGATAAATATGGTGTATCATCGTACCTCTCTGTAGTAGGCTTCTTTATTATAATCTTCAAATCCAAATTTCTTTATCAAAATATAGATACTTTGCTCTCCTCTTCCTCTGTCAAATCCTCATTGTAATGTTCCTATACAAATACTGGTATATCGAATGTCAGCTTACCTCAGCACACAATTGGTGTGACACCTCAGCACACAATTGGTGTGAAATGGTATCGAGTATTGCGAGTCTTGATTCCTCTGGCTCCAATTTGGATACTGTCCAATTGTAGGACGAGATAAGGCGGAACACTACACAGCGAAGTAAAATAGTCTCAACATATAAATTCCATCGAATCCCTACTGAGTATTTCTTATTTTATGATCAGAAAAGTAAGTATTGTGAACATATGTAAAAAGTTCCCGTGTACCAACGTTGTTGTGATAAATATGGTGTATCATCGTACCTCTCTGTAGTAGGCTTCTTTATTATAATCTTCAAATCCAAATTTCTTTATCAAAATATAGATACTTTGCTCTCCTCTTCCTCTGTCAAATCCTCATTGTAATGTTCCTATACAAATACTGGTATATCGAATGTCAGTTACCTCAGCACACAATTGGTGTGACACCTCAGCACACAATTGGTGTGAAATGGTATCGAGTATTGCGAGTCTTGATTCCTCTGGCTCCAGTTTGGATACTGTCCAATTGTAGGACGAGATAAGGCGGAACACTACACAGCGAAGTAAAATAGTCTCAACGTATAAATTCCAGCGATTCCCTACTGAGTATTTCTTATTTTATGATCAGAAAAGTAAGTATTGTGAACATATGTAAAAAGTTCCCGTGTACCAACGTTGTTGTGATAAATATGGTGTATCATCGTACCTCTCTGTAGTAGGCTTCTTTATTATAATCTTCAAATCCAAATTTCTTTATCAAAATATAAATACTTTGCTCTCCTCCTCCTCTGTCAATTCCTTATTGTAATGTTCCTATACAAATACTGGTAAATGGAATGTCAGCTTACCTCAGCACACAATTGGTGTGACACCTCAGCACACAATTGGTGTGAAATGGTATCGAGTATTGCGAGTCTTGATTCTTCTGGCTCCAGTTTGGATACTGTCCAATTGTAGGACGAGATAAGGCGGAACACTACACAGCGAAGTAAAATAGTCTCAACATATAAATTCCATCGAATCCCTACTGAGTATTTCTTATTTTATGATCAGAAAAGTAAGTATTGTGAACATATGTAAAAAAGTTCCCGTGTACCAACGTTGTTGTGATAAATATGGTGTATCATCGTACCTCTCTGTAGTAGGCTTCTTTATTATAATCTTCAAATCCAAATTTCTTTATCAAAATATAGATACTTTGCTCTCCTCTTCCTCTGTCAAATCCTCATTGTAATGTTCCTATACAAATACTGGTATATCGAATGTCAGCTTACCTCAGCACACAATTGGTGTGACACCTCAGCACACAATTGGTGTGAAATGGTATCGAGTATTGCGAGTCTTGATTCCTCTGGCTCCAATTTGGATACTGTCCAATTGTAGGACGAGATAAGGCGGAACACTACACAGCGAAGTAAAATAGTCTCAACGTATAAATTCCAGCGATTCCCTACTGAGTATTTCTTATTTTATGATCAGAAAAGTAAGTATTGTGAACATATGTAAAAAGTTCCCGTGTACCAACGTTGTTGTGATAAATATGGTGTATCATCGTACCTCTCTGTAGTAGGCTTCTTTATTATAATCTTCAAATCAAAATTTCTTTATCAAAATATAAATACTTTGCTCTCCTCCTCCTCTGTCAAATCCTTATTGTAATGTTCCTATACAAATACTGGTATATCGAATGTCAGCTTACCTCAGCACACAATTGGTGTGACACCTCAGCACACAATTGGTGTGAAATGGTATCGAGTATTGCGAGTCTTGATTCCTCTGGCTCCAGTTTGGATACTGTCCAATTGTAGGACGAGATAAGGCGGAACACTACACAGCGAAGTAAAATAGTCTCAACGTATAAATTCCAGCGATTCCCTACTGAGTATTTCTTATTTTATGATCAGAAAAGTAAGTATTGTGAACATATGTAAAAAGTTCCCGTGTACCAACGTTGTTGTGATAAATATGGTGTATCATCGTACCTCTCTGTAGTAGGCTTCTTTATTATAATCTTCAAATCCAAATTTCTTTATCAAAATATAGATACTTTGCTCTCCTCCTCCTCGGTCAAATCCTCATTGTAATGTTCCTATACAAATACTGGTATATCGAATGTCAGCTTACCTCAGCACACAATTGGTGTGAAACCTCAGCACACAATTGGTGTGTAATGGTCGTATCGAGTATTGCGAGTCTCTATTCTTCTGGCTCCAGTTTCTCCACTGTCGAGTTGTTGGACGAGAGATGGCGGAAAACTACACAGCAATGTAAAATAGTCATGAACATATGAATTTCAGCGATTTCCGATTGCATATTTCTTTTTTGATACAAGTACATTTATGTTTTTGTTGCGCTTATAGATGTTATTAGATTTATGCGGGGACGGTCCCCACGGATCCATCCCTAGCATTTCTCTTTTCCAGTTTGATCCATTAGGTTTTCACTCCGCATAATGTCATGTCGTGATCAGAAAAGTAGGTATCATGAACATACGTAATTATTTCTTGTGTACCAACGCGGTTGTGGTATATATGGTCTATCATAGTACCCCTGTCTGTCGTAGGCTTCTTTATAAACTGTTCAAATCCAAGTTTCTTCATCAATTTAGATATTGTGGTCTCCTGCTGGTCAGTCAAATCATCATTGAAGTCCCCTAGTACAAAAACTGGTATATCGAGTTTCAAAGAAGATATAACGGCTCGGAATCTTCGGCAAAACTCTTCAATAGGATATGATGGTTTCCTGTATACAGCAACCACAACCATTTTGGATTGTCCCACTGTGAACTGTACAGTTTTACATTCCAATGTCTGGTTATCAACTATCAATTCCTCTGGTTGTAATCTCTGCTTAACACATATCATCAGTCCGTGCTGTCCCTGGTGGTTCTGTTCGGAAGGTACACAACGACTAAATATCTCGAACTGGTATTTTTCTGCAAAATTATCCAGATTGTGTTCATACATTAAATAGGTTTCGGTGAAACACATGACATGGGTACGATCGAAAATGGGCGTTTGTCTTGCATGCAATAGGTCCTGCATCTTGTTAAGGAAATAACGTACATTCAAATGTCCAAGGATTGTCCACTCAGGGGATTGGTATTCCAACAGTTTCAGTTCTTCGGTTGGTATGGTATTTTGTCGTATTTTCTCCATTTCAGCTTCGATTTTCTTGTCACTCTTTATTCCAGCAGGATCAAAGTTTACTATGTACAAACCTTTAATTGTCTTTACACGACTAAATGCAACATAAGCCTGGCCTTTCCCGAAACGCTTTGCCTTTCTCATGTTCACAACAATCTGGTCTACCGTTAGACCTTGACATTTAGGACCTTGGATAGTAACTCCCCATGCTAATGTTAATGGAAACTGTCTCCTTGCTATCTGAGCTCCTTTCTTATTTCCTTTCTCATATTTCCCTTCATGTCTCTTGATAGGTACTCCACTTGGGTATTCCTGTTTCCAGTGACTAGTTGATATTGCATTTTTTCCAACAGCCTCATCATCAAACTTGACCAAAATTACATCTACCTTTCCGTTGGCAGTGGTAACTATATTCTGCACTGTTCCTATAACACCATTGACAAGACCATCTGCTGTGTCCACCTTATATGTGAGCATGACTCTGGCACCAACTGTCAAAACAAGAACGGTATGTAGTCCAGTCGTTTCTGACCGCTTCTGTGAAGTGTTCATCTTTTGTAAGTTGACCTGCCCTGTGCTGTCTGTTTTATCATCCGATGCATGAATGTAGGTAAGATTGTTTTCATTTGGTTCTAGTTCTTTCAATTTCGTCAAGTTTCTCTGATCAACGTCGCAATTGTAGGCAAACACGTGCAAAGCATCATGCGGATAATCTGGATCGTATTCAGCAATCTGTCGGGATGCTAATAAGGATATATCAGCTTTAGTATGGTTTCCAACTCGAATGCGACAAAGCATTTCAGCAAACGCAGAATCACCCTTCTGGCGCATAACTTCGTCAGATTCATGTAGATAGAAGTTCTCTGTCCTTGTAGTCTTTCGACAGGATCTTTAACAGGCTGGTAGTTGTGGGACTGTAATACAGGAGGAAGCTGATATAGATCTCCAACTGCCAAAATTTAAACATTTCCAAAGACTGAATCGCCCGATATGCCTTTAATTTTGTTGAGGCGTTTGTGGATGTCCAATAACATATCTGATCCAACCATCGAAATTTCGTCAATGATTAACAACTGGAGATTTTCCAGTTTCAACCTCAATGTGTTCAATTTGTCAAAAGAAATGTGATCAGTACCATACTTCCTAGTTTGCAGCAATAAAGCAGAATGTATTGTCATGCCACCAATATTGAAAGCAGCGACTCCAGTAGGTGCAGTCAACAAGACGGTAATGTCTGAAGGACTTATGGCCTGTGCCATTCTGAAGAATTTTCTGACATTGGAATGGATGAGTTTGATGACGTGTGATTTTCGCCTGGTCCGCTTAAAAATATGTGGTAAGGTCTCACATGTTTCTTTTCTCTCAAGGCTTTTATAGCATCTTTGCACCATTTTCTATTGAAGAATACAATCTGTCCTTGTTTGTTATTTAAACTGCGCACCATCTTCCTGTATTCCTGATCAGGTATAATTTGTTTTTCTGCTTCTGCTTCATAGCGTGCTGTTATATCCGAGGCATGAACAGATTTTGGATTTTTGATCAATTCAGCATTTGCGTCAAGGTCTTGCTGGTCAAGGTCTCTTTCTATCTCTACACCTTCACCTTGGTCTTGCAAATTGTCATGTTCAGCTCCAGGTGCAATATTCTCCCATGCATGTTCAGATGGGCCATACATTGCATTGTTCTCTATGGCTTGTTCAACGAGTTCTACGTTTTTAGTGTACTTGGCTTCATTTACAGATATAAGGTCATGTGCACTGAAGTAATGGGATGCAAAATCAGGATGACCACTCAACAGGTCAACATCTTCGTCTCGCCATGGTAGATACAGCATTAGCTTTGATCGATAGAAGTCCCCTGGGTCCTTTTCAACACTAAACTTGTGAAATCTAATCACAGCTGGTCATTTTCGTTTGTACATTGTGCCACCTCCTTTCTTCAATTTGATCTGTTTTGGTAGTTCCACTTGACATTCTTCCTGATCATCATTGATATCCAGTACAACTGGTACACTGTCATCCGCTTCTTCATTCGTATGTGCAAACCTCACTTTATAGTTGGATGAGAAGTCTGCCAGGCACATATTTTCGATGCAATTTGGTCTCAAGGAATAATGCTCAATAATGTTGCTCTGGAAAATGTTTTTGTCTTCGTCCCCTAAATCATCCAGTTCTTTCTGTGGTTTGAGAACAGCTGTTCTTACATTTTTGGCATCTGTATTGACAAACAAGACTTCTCTGCTGAACTTTTTCATGGGCATGGATAATATACGGTACACTGCTTCTCGAGCACTGACTTCACGATGGTTTAAGAATACTGAGCCGACGCGTCGAAGCATGTCTTTAATCTCTTTGTCTTGGTACTCTTTACACACTTGTTTGAGGAGTTCACCAATACCTTTCTCATTTTTTGTCATGTAGGCGGCAATGTACATAACGCATGCGTATGCATCTATGATGTACTGTATGTCAATATTTGCCTGCCATGCTTTCAGTATCACTGGATTATATGGATTGATTAGTAGTTCTGTGGGTGATCTTTTCAACACTAATGTCTGACCTCTCTGTGATACCAACAACTGTTGAAGGTACTCTTGCAGCGACACATTGGCTTTGTCCAGGATTTGCTCCAATTTGGAGTCCTTTGTACTGTCATCATCAGATATGACAACTTACTTTTTGGAGTACACTGGCTGCGCAATTTTTCTTCAACTTTGCTAATTCATCATCTGGTTCCCTTGCAATGACCGTTACAGGACTAGGTGGTCTAGGAAAGGCAAATCTGCATGATCCTTTCTTCTTGCAGTAACTTGAGTGACAGTGAGTTTGTAATGTCTTTACAAGCGTCTGAAGGGTTTCGTCTTTATAACCAGGTAGAGCACAAGAAATGTATTTGTCAACGAATGATGCAACCACTTCATCTGGATCAGAGCCAATTTTCGGCGCATCCTTCACCCATAAAAGTGTGTGTGCATGAGGAGAACCACGAGCCTGGAATTCTTTCCGAATAACGTAGTCAATTATTTCTCCTAATGGATGTGCTTTTGATCTCAGAACATCTCGGAACAAGAGCTCTAATCTGTACTGAAACTGTCGTGCAGCCGTAACTGGGTTCCTTCTCAGCCATTGTGATCTCTCAGCAAATGATAACTGTTTCACATCATCATCTGTCAATATGGTACCATATTGTCTCGCTATTGTCTGAATCACATCGGGCCATTGCATGTCAGCAGCAGAAACTGTAAAAAACCACGTTGGTATTCCCAGCTGTCTCACCATGGCTAGAACATCATAAAACACAGTTTGGAAATAAGCAGGTGTTCCTCTGATGTTTTTCAACATTCTATAGGCGCGATCTGATTTCACAAAACTTTTCATTTGTTCCACATGTTTCACCATGCCAGCAGTGAGACGTTTCCCCTGAAAGTTTTTTCCACTAGCTCGTCTGAAGATGTAGTGATTAATATTACTTGTTAATTGGTGACATTCCGTTGCATACTGCGCACTGAAAATGTACTCAATAGATCTTTCGAACCTGCCATCAACATCAAGCAATCTTTGGTTGAAATATCTTCGGGCATTCAACTGCAAAGGTCGTTCCGCTGTCAGTGCATTTCTTCCATCAGGATATTTATCAGGATTTGATAATTCCTCAAACTTAGGATCACTCAAAAGCGGCATGGGTTTTTCTCCATCAGCTGGTGCAACACTGATTATTTTGTTGAGTAATTCAGGATCTTCATTCATCATACTGGTTTCATAGGGTAACCCACGCACTTTCGATGCTTCTTCAAATGCATATTCATCCTGTTCTCTGATGTTTTCGTCATCATCCGAAAGGTCTCCATCGTTACTATCGGTGGTAGTTTCATGATCGTCTAGTCGCACACATTGCTGATTCACTCCTGTATCTGTATCAGTGTATGGTACAAATATCACATAATGTGACTGTCCCATCAGTCCAAGATCAAATTCCTTTGTTTCAACATTTTCTGTTCTTGGGCTTATTGTGTGAACAATAAGGGCACTTGTTGAGTGAACATTCACTTTTACTGAATATATATCTGCTAGAGCCTGGAGCACTTGATGATCACCCCAACTTCGAATTCTCAAGTCATCTATGTACCTTATCCACTGAATTTCCCTTTGGTATCACGATCAGTGATCTGATTTATAATCAAATCTTCATCAGTAGGCTGTTCCGTGTCAGCATTTGAGAGATCTTCACTCTCAACCCTGGCGGCGACAAAATCGATATAATGTTCCTTGTGTTCGATCATATAGTCAGCCACTTGATTCCGTAAAAGAACGATGTTTGTGTCTGTGATACCTAGACTCTCTAAATGGTGCCAAACAGCATAGAACATACAATTTCCATCTCCTGGAACGTCAATAATGGTCATTCTACTCTGTCTCGCCATCACTGTCAGTTTTTCGTAGTCATTATGGCAGTCCCTAAGACCAGCCACAGAAACAGCTTCATTTCCATTTTCTTTGTTAGCTTTCCTTTGTGTAACATTTCGTGTCTCTTCGGTTTGTCAGTCGCATTCCTTTGTGTAACATTTCGTCTCTCTTCAGTTTTGTCAGGTCTTCCAGTGATATGATTTGAACTGTCCTTTTCTTCTGTATGCGATACAGCTGTCCAAAGTTCAGAATCATCGTTTCTCGTATCTTCCAGCCAATTTTCATTAATTTTGATATTTGCATAATGTGGATTTTCTTTTGTCAACCATCTGAGAGCATTCATCACCATATCAGGCCTAACTGAATCATACATATAGTGAGAAGAGTGTTTCAAACTTCGCTTCAGTTTCATGCCAACAACTTGAGACTCTGATGGTATTCTTGGAAGTACCTCACATACCGCATCAAGTTTAGCTAGGACATTAACCGCTGGTCCATGAATTCCATGTTGTTTGCCTCTTGGTAATCCCACCATTTTCATGAAAGCTATCCTCTGACAAACAAGTCTCAACTCCAGTGCATTTAGGTCTCCAAGTTCCTTTGGTGGATCGACTAAAGACAAATTATTTGCTTTGGACTGTGCAGGCATTTTTCCTCTTTTCAGGGTCCCATGGCATGTTGTGCATATCCATTCTTCGGCGTGGTAAGACGTTTGGCGAAATGCTAAGACATCTTGCAATACAGATTGTGGTACTTTACCATATTTCTCTTCCTTCAGATGGACAACTGATGTTCTATACATCAAGCGATGACAAGAACAGCACACGTAATTTGCAGAATCACGTACTTTTTCCAAGAATCCAGAAATAACACATTCATTACCAGGAATATTGCAACGTTCTTGTTGGTGCTTTCTGATGAAACTTGCTGCTTTAGTTAATCTATGTTCAGTTTCTTGTGGAGTTTCTTGTTCCCTCAGTTCTTTTTGACGTGTTGACTGTAAACATAGTCTTTCTTTCATTTCATAGGCAGTTTCGGAATCCCGTATAGTACTTTGTCGTTTCTTTTGGCCTCGTAACCTCTGTTGTGTTTTCTCAGGAGTTTCAGATTCACGCAGTTCTTTTTGTCGCTTCTTTTGGGCGCGTAACCTCCGTTGTGTGATCTCAGGAGTTTCAGATTCACGTAGTTCAATGTGTCGCTCCTTATCTAAACATAATCTTAGTTGTTTTTCCTCAGTGGTTTCAGATTCACGTAGTTCAATGTGTCGCTCCTTATCTAAACATAATCTTAGTTGTTTTTCCTCAGTGGTTTCAGATTCACGTAGTTCAATGTGTCGCTCCTTGTCTAAACATAATCTTCCTTGTTTTTCCTCAGGGGTTTCACATCCACGCACTTTATGCTGTCGTTCCTTTTGGGTACGTAATCCCCGTCGTTTTTCCTCAGGCGTTTCACATCCACGCACTTGATGCTGTCGTTCCTTTTGGGTACGTAATCTCCGTCGTTTTACCTCAGGGGTTTCACAGTCACGTACTGCTTGATGTCGTTTCCGGTCGGAACGTAGCCTGTGCTGTTTTTCCACAAAAGTCTCAGATTTTCTTGAATCTTCAGCATGTTTCCGAAGTTTTTCAATTCTGTTTTCAGTTTCAGATTCCACGGATCTCTCTTCCCTTTTCTTCAACTTAGCTGCTTTCTTTTTTTGTTCATAACTCTTCTTTTTGGTTCTCGGCATTTTCAGAAAATCTTGTAATTGGCAACTTGTATGTCCGTGCAATTCTATATACCTGAAAGTCAAAAGTTTCGCTTTGTTCAAGTTTCGCTTTGTTCAAGTTTCGCTTTGTTTGGCAATCACTCAAGAATCACCAAGGTTTTTCAAATCAAGTTTGGCAATCACTCAAGAATCACCAAGGTTTTTCAAATCAAGTTTGGCAATCACTCAAGAATCACCAAGGTTTTTCAAACAGTTCAAATTTCAAAGGGATTAAACAGCACCTACAAGAAAAAGAAAAATAGAATTAGTCCAAATTATAATCCATTTTCAATTTTAGTTATTCAAAATCAAAGAAAAAGTCAGTGTATACAAATATTCCAGAACACCCAAAAATGTGTATTCTAATTGGCATGTTCTCGTTTTCTACACTAAATAGGAAACTGTCACAGGTATAAACAGGTTCTCGAATATCAACATTGTGTAACATCCATAAAGTTAGAAAAGCATTAGTAAACTATGAAATACCAAACAAACTAGATGTAGTCGGACAATGTTCCTCGGGAGGGCCCCGCGTTTCTGCTAGTGCTGGACTAGTTTACATATGGGTGAAAAATTAAGTTAAATTTGAAAAATATGACAAACAGAAACAGGTTTTATCCATATGCGTGAGGGAAAAAATCCTACTGGAACAAATGATATTAAAGAAGATATGTCAGAAATAATGTGTGCAATAGAAAATCACTGAATGTAGTCTGTTAGCCATATTTGATTTTGATCAAGTCTGTAATTTAATAGGTCTGGAGCTCTCATAGGCATCAATGATCCCTGTGAAATTGGGAAAGATGCAATATGTAGTTGTTGAGTTATCGCGCCCGAAAGAATATCAGCGATTGGGCTGTGGCGGCCATATTGGAATCCGACAGGTCTGTAATTCAAAAGGTCAGGAGCCCTTATAGGTACCAATCATCCCTATGAATTTTGGAAAGCTGCAGAAGGTTATTGTTGAGTTATCCAGCGAAAGAAAATCAGCAATCGGACTATGGCGGCCATATTGGAATTCCGACAGGTCTGTAATTCATCAGGTCTTGAGCCCTCGTAGGATCCAATCATCCCTGTGAAATCGGGAAAGCTGCAGTAGGTTGTTGTTAAGTAATAGTGTGAGAAAGAAAATCAGCGATCGGGCTATGGCGGCCATATTGGAATCCGACAGGTCTGTATTTCAAAAGGTCTGGAGCCCTTATAGGTACCAATCATCCCTTTGAATTTGGGAAAGCTGCAGTAGGTTTTTGTTGAGTTATCGTGCGAAAGAAAATCAGCCATCGGGCTATGGCGGCCATATTGGAATTCCGACAGGTCTGTAATTCAACAGGTTTGGAGCCCTTATAGGTACCAATCATCCCTATGAATTTGGGAAAGCTGCAGTAGGTTTTTGTTGAGTCACACGTGCGAAGAAAATCAGCCATCGGGCTATGGCGGCCATATTGGAATTCCGACCGGTCTGTAATTCAACAGGTCTGGAGCCCTCATAGGAACCAATCATCCCTGTGAATTTAGGAAAGCTGCAGTAGGTTGCTGTTTAGTATAGTGTGAGAAAGAAAATCAGCGATTGGGCAATGGCGGCCATATTGGAATTCAGACAGGTCTGTAATTCAAAAGGTCTGGAGCCCTCATAGGTACCAATCATCCCTGTGAATTTGGGAAAGCTGCAGCATGTTGTTGTTAAGTGATCACGTGCGAACAAAATCAGCGACCGGACTGTTGCGGCCAGATTTGAATTTTGACAGGTCTGTAATTCAATAGGTCTGGAGCCCTCATAGGTACCTATCATCCCTGTAAATCTGGGAAAGCTGCAGTATGTTGTTGTTGAGTTATCACGTGCGAAGTAAATCAGCGACCAGACTGTTGCGGCCATATTTGAATTTAAACAGGTCTGTTATTCAATAGGTCTTGAGCCCTCATAGGTACCAATCATCGCTGTGAATTTGGGAAAGCTGCAGTGTGTTGTTGTTGAGTTATCGCACACAAAAAAAAGTGTCACTGACGGAAGGACGGACGGACGCACGGACTGACACGCTGATCACTATAGGGCACCGCTTGTCAAGCGGGGCCCAAATAAAAGCTCCCACTATGAAATAACATGAAACTAAAATGTCGTTACTATAAAAAAAATCCATAAATTTACGAATATCAGCAAATTTAAGACTTAAAATACTTATTCACAAATTTTGAAGTTAAGTATCACATGGCGAGAACAAACACTAGAATATCACCAGCAGTGTATAGTCTGTGGTAACAGTAACAAGTATGACGTACATAGATGTATATCTGTATATATAATAATCCTATATCTGTATATAATTACATATCTGTATATGTAATAATTGTAAGCTATAGTTATGACCCTTTGTTCAGCGTCCATCCAGCCTTTAACAGGGCACAAATCCGAACCGTCAGACCTAGAAACTTCTAAACTTTGCATCTAAGGAGGTCCATAAAAGTTGTCTTTGGAAACCCAAATTAAGTCTATTACTTATATTCTCCGAACTATGGGGCTCCGAAGTACCCTCAGTGTATTGGAAAATTTTATACAAATGTTCGTATCTGAACAACTATTGCATTGACCACCATAATTTTTTACGTGGATATTGATCATAAAATGTTTCCTCAGTTTCTGCAGACAGCTTACGCCATCTGTATTTTTTTTCGATATTTACGCATTTTCCCCTAATTTTGAGACGCTTTAAGATGTTGTCATCTGTTAATAGGGCACAAATCAAACGTTAAACCTAAAAACATAATTGTACATCTAGGAGAGTCCATAAAAGGTCTTGTAACCCCAACATTAAGTCTCTGTTACCCATATCTTCAGTGCTATATGGCTTCAAATTACCCCCCAGAATATCTTTAAACAAATTTGCTTAAGCTCAATATCTAAATAACTAATGCATTGTTCACCCTAATTTTTTGCATAGATATTAATCATGAAGTGATTCATCAGTTTCTTTACACTGGTGGCGCCACCTGTACTTTTCTATTGTTAACGATTTTTTTCTCTAATTTTTGAGACCTTTAAAGATGTGGTCATCAGGCAACAGGGCACAAATCGTAACTACTGGACCTAGAATCTTCTTACTTGACATCTTGGGAGGTCAGTGAAGTCTCTAAAATACCCGAAAATAGGTCTATGTTAGCCATATCCTCCGAACTTTGGGGCTCAGAAGTACCCCCGGAATAATAGATCATTTTATATCAAAGCAAGGCACTCTTCTAATTTTTAATCCAGGAGGACCTGGAAAGGTCTCCTTGAAATCCTGAATTTAAGTTTTTTACCCATATATGGGTTATTTTGAGCAAATTTGCCAGATTCCCCAGGAACGGCTCGGTGGATTGTCACCAGATTCGATGTCCAAATGGGTCTTGATGAACTCAATCTAATATGCATGAATGATGATGCCATCCACATTATCTTAATTAGTTGCCTATGCTAGAAAATATTGTCAACACGTCAGTCTGTTGAGCGTCATGATTCATGGGTCACTTGTTCTGTTAGCCAGGAAAATTATGTCATAATTTGTATATCTGCCATTTAACTGGTGATAGGTGCGAGCCCCAGAGCCTTTCCCATGGCAAAGCAATTGCAAAAACCAGGGATTTCAGAGATAACATTTATGATAACCTCTATAAAAACAATCCAAGTAAGTAGAAATGTGTATTTAAAGTTTCTCATTTTATTAAAAAAAAAGGAATGGCTTCATCTAAGATTACGATGCATGAAATATTCAGCGTCGTTCCTATATATGGCAACTGTAACAGGGACCCATTAGTATTTGATAACCTGCAGTTACAGTGTTACTAACTCCATCCAAGTACAATCTATGTTTTTATGTATATATGGTCAGAGTTCTCTGGGACATGGAATATATGATATGTTTCAATGAAGGTAACATTTATGCAAAATCATGGCCGTTGCTATGGCGACTTAATGGCAGAAAATCACCACAGATAGATCAGCATGATAGGCTTACAACATATTGGTAGACCATATAGTCAAGCATGGATCAATTTCCCTTTACTCAGTCATTGTAATAACTAATTTTCTAGTTAGTCTATCATGTCTTTTTCTGGCTATCAATACAGGGGTAGACCATATAGCCCATGGACCAGCAGTGGAACCCCTCGCCTTTAGGCAGGATTTCTGGTAAGCTCAGAACTCAAAACTCCAAGAATGTTCTTGTATGCCGTTGATATGCTGGTGATACTGGCATGTTACAATGCCATTATACCACTGAAAATGACAGTTAAAAATCATTTATTAGTTACTCTGCAAAATCAAATAATACAGGTGCGAATTCAGGGGCCCTGCGTTGTAAAATGTAATATTTTATTAAATTTGTCATACCCAATATATAAACCTTCCCAAAATCTAAGTGTTTAGAACGAACAGTTCACTTTGCAGGACTAAAGGATTGTCATGTCAAATGCAATTGAAATTATGAAATATTATGATAACGATTGTCTATCTTTTACTATCAAAGTTAAAATGCCGGGTCAGATATTACGTTACTAATAATACAAATGTTTCATTATACAACAAAACTAGCATACAAACATTACAACATTTTTATTAAAGATCTGTAGTGGCGATATGTGATGCTGATAAATATCTTCAGTAATAAAAACCAAGACAAAAACTACGGGAAAGGGCCGTGATTAGGGTTACAGGTTTAATTCTTTTACACAGCTATATACACATGTTGTTTGACGGAAGTTTTGTGGATCACTGTTTTTAACATTTAGTATGGGAAATGGAATATTTAGTTAAATACTTGTGTATTTTGTCAAAATACAAAAAAAATAAATATAAGCAAATCACTGCATGTATACAAGCATATTAAATGAATGATTATTTCCTTATGTCATATGCATTTCAGGGGTGCAATTTCCATTCCCACTACCGGGGGGGGGGGGGGGGGACTTCCATTCCCCATCGGATCAAACCAACAAGTAAAAATGCACTTTCCTTAAAAATTCTAATTAACCTGTATGATTTTTAGCTCAGCTGACTGTATGTCATCTGAGCTATAGTCGTGGTCCTTTGTCCGTCGTCCGTCCATTAACAGGGCACGTTTTAAAACCGTTGGACCTACGAATCCAAAATTCTGCATACCATTAGATGTCCCCAAAATCTCCTACCATACCGAAAATTGGGTCATTAGAACTTCGTTCCTTCGAGATATTAAGGAAAAACCTCCATTTTCCATAAAAAAGCAATTGTTACACTTCAAGTCTGCCTAATATCAAAATCACTGATCTGTTTTTGATCATATTTAGTATTCATATTCTTCCATATATTTTCTGTGCACATACCAAAAATTAGGTCAGTATTGGGTATTATTTTGAAGTTATAGGATGAGAAATGCTGAAGCTGAAGACTTTTTTTCTGGAATATAACTTTATTTAATCAAGATTAAATTGTTTACCCAAAATTAGATCTGAATTTTGCAAATTTTTCAAGTTATTAGCATAAATAAAAAATTAATACCTTAAATTTTGTCCAACTTTGGCAGTGGCACGTTTTTTCCCTGTAAGCACTATTGATTTAATTTTCACAGCATATATACATAAGGATTTAATCTTTTAAAATCTGAAATTTCAAAGAAATTGTTTGAAAAGAGTAGCTTTTATTCAAGTTTTCATACACCATGTCAAGTGTTGTTTATATCTGGCCCACCTAGTAGTACAGCCTTCTCTTGCATTATGTAACCCACCCAGGCAGCTTGCCTTGACCCAGCTTGGCCACTACTAGCAGGCTTCTCGTCTGCCCTGCACTCAAACCCCCCCCCCAGCTGGTGCATAAACTAGATAAATGTTATAATTTTCTGTATTTTATTTTATTCTTGGAAATGCTACATTTTAGATTTTGGATTGTACCACCAGGGTTACAATGATTAAAGTGCACATTTAATTGTGTCCACAAAGTGATGTATTGCTATGAAAGTATGGATGTTCATCAGATAAGTAATGCTTTACTTCAGAAGAGTAAAACTTCACCAGGTGTGAAATTGACTATTAATTCCAGTTATTAATTATAGCTTAGAAAGTAATTAGCATAATGATATTGTTTGACCCTCATTCAACCAACAGTGTGTATACTTTATTTGAAAAGATGTTTTTATTTTATCAAATTTACTGAATCTTTTATTTTATTTCGGTGAATAAAATTAAGCTTGTCCTGAAAACTCCAATGTGCAAAACTTTTTAATAGGAATTCAAGGAATAATTTTGTAGATGCCATGTTGTGGCATTATTTTCTTTTACATTCAGTTTAAACATTTGATTTAAAAATAATAAAATATATGTGTATGCATAATATGACCCAATGTGAGCTACAATCTGGATATATAATGATTGCAACTTAGAATTCTAAAATTTAACTTATATTTTCACTTTTATATTACAAATTTATAAATAAAAAAAATGAATCAGATAAAAACTATTAATGAAAAAAGTGGATATGCTAAAAAAATAGGCTTGTATATAAACTTAAATGCATTATTCCTTTGAAAGTGAAATGAAGGTATTAGTCCATTCTGTCCACTTGCCTGTCCATCTGTAAATTTTTCATATGCATCACAGTATCTCAAAACTTTTACTGTTTTTCTTCATGACAGTCTTGTCAGAGTATTAGTTTGCAATCATATATTGAGAACTTTACTATAACCAAGTAGGAGGACCCTTTCCTCTTAGCTTCTCATATACTTATATAAATATAAAACATTACAATAGAATATTTTTCATATTTTGCATTTGCAAAAATTTCAAACTTTTGTCATGACCCATGGGTCCTTTGTTTATATTCTGGATTCTCCACATCATTGTTTGGCTAAAACTGAATAAATACCAGACATGGTGCAAATACTTTGCAAATGTATATGAATATGAATATGAATATGTACTCCATTATAAAATTTCTTGCATAAGAATGGGAATTCAGGTAAAAATGAAAGTATTTGAATACCAGTGCAAATACTTTCAAAATGTATTCATGAATGCATATATTCTATAATATTATTTTAATAATTGGTTCAGTTATATTTTATTAAAAAATCATATGATTCTCTTATTATTTTTAATCAAAATTATATTGGCACAACATTTGTTATTAAATTTTAATAAATAGTTGAACCCTTTTATTTTATGTGCTGCTTATAAGTTATATGGCCAGGTCAAAATCTGTGTGACAATAGCACTCCATTTGTTAATAAAATAAATGAAATGAATCCTCTTCCTTGTCTCCAAAAATACTATCAAAATCATACATAAGCTAAACACCAACAAGCTTATATTTATTACCACACAAAACCAGCATATGCCTCTTTCCCAAATCATATTTTTTATCATATATAACAGCTGAGTGCCGTGACCCATGGGTCCCTTGTTTTTATTTGAGAGTTTAACCCAGGAGTTCAGCATTATCATGGAAATTTGGCCAATATATGTTATCGATCACTTTGCTAATTTGTTCATTTTTGAAACATTACATTTCATTGATATTTGAAGAACTTTGCAACACTGGCACATTTTTATTAACAACTTATATTTTTATCATTATTTTATATAGTTTTGCAGTTAGAACCTATTTCATGATAAACTTACATTCATTTTATATATAAACTATTTATTGTACAACTAGCTATAATAACTATTACGAGATACTCTCCATGGTTTTGATGTAGTCGGTAGTCTGTAGAGGTGGAGGAAACCAGAAGACAAAGAGAAAACAACCGACCCAGAACGGGCAGCTTCCAGTCAACCTATATTCTCCTGGTAACTCAGGGGATCGAAATGTTTCTATTTTCATGAAATTTCCTATGTTCGGTAGGGCGTCATACCGTCAAAATAGGACAACCAGGACAAAACGCAAACTCGATCGGTAACTGGTTATTATCCATCAAAATACCATAATCCTGGCCAATAAATGTAGGCATTGTGAAAAAAGTCACTACATGTGCATTTATCATGAAATTATCCATTTTTCATTACATTTTCTATGTTCGGGAGGCCGTTATACCGTCAAACGTACGTCAACCGGGACAAAACGCAAAGTCATCTGCAACTGTTCAGCCATCCACACATACCAAAAATCAGGCCAATATCTGCAGGAATTGCGGAGAAAATTCCGTACACGTGCATTTATCATGAAATGTTTCTAGTTTTCATGAAATTTTCTATGTTCTGAAGGCCGTGATACCATCAAATTATGTCAACCAGGAAATGAAAATGCAAACTCGATCGGTAACTGGTCATTATCCATCAAAATACCATAACTCTGGCCAATATGTAGGCATTGTGAAAAAAGTCCGTACATGTGCATTTTGTATCAAATTTTAATTATTTGGAGGGTATTTTGGAGCCCCATAGCTTTTTAGGATACGAGTAGCACTGACCTAATTTCATGTTTCCATTGCGCTATTTCATGGATCTCCCTGAATATATAGTTACAAGTTCCTAGGTCTAACGGTTACAATTTTTAGCTCAGCTGACTATAAGTCATCTGAGCTATAGTCGTGGTCCATTGTCCGTCGTCCGTCCGTCCGTCCGTCCGTAGATGTGGCACGTTTTGAAACCGTAAGACCTAGGAATCCAAAATTCGGCATAATGTTAGATGTCCCCAAGATCTCCTACCAAGCCGAAAACTGGGTCTTTGCAACTTCGTTCCTTTGAGAAATTAAGGAAAAACCTCAATTTTTTATTAAAAACCTATTTTCACACTTCAGGACTGCCTAATATCAAAACCACTCATCTGTTTTTCCTCATATTTACCATAAATATTCCTCTATATAGTTCCTATGTACATGCCAGAAATTATGTCTGTATTATTTAATTTAAAAAAGTTCTGGGCCCAAACATAATGCATTTTGTAAAAAATCAGGAAATATATTTGATCACTTAACACAAAAAATGTTTAAGCTATGGACCTTTTTTCCAGCAATATAACTTTAATTAATCAAAATTAAATTGTATACCCAAAATTAGATGAAAATCTTTTAAATTTTTTAAAATATTAATAAAAATAAAAAATTGGTACCTTCAATTTTGCCCAACTTTGACCATGGCACGTTTTTTTCCTGTAAGTACTGTGGATTTAATTTTCACAGCATGTTTTTGTTAGCATTTCAACTGTTAACACCAAAAATTTGAATCTAGTTGATCAAAAACTGTAGATTTTATTTAAGTTTTCAAGCACCATTTAACATAGTTTACATCAAGCTAGTGTTATGCAGTTTGCAAGAGCTCAGCTCCCCAGCTTCAGCTCTAAGTTCCTTAAATTCGGCATACAGTTAGATGTCTCCAAAATCCCCTACCATGCCAAGAATTTGGTCACTAGGACTTAATACCTTCGAGATATTAATGAAAAACTTCATTTTTCCATTAAAAACCCATTGTTACACTTCAAGAATGCCTAATATAAAAACCACTGATCTGAATTTAATCATAAACAATATACATATTTTTCATTCTCTATGCACATGCCAGAATGAAGTCAGTATTGCGTAATTGTTTTAAGTTATGGGCCCAAACATAATGCACTTTGTAAAAAATCAAGAAATATATTTACTCCCTTAACAAGGGCATTGCTGAAGCTAGAGATTTTTTTGTCAGGGATGTAACATAATTTAATCAAGATTCAATTGAATACCCAAAATTAGTTCTGAATTTTTCAAATTTTTTAAGTTATTAGTATAAATATAAAATTAGTACCTTAAATTTTGCCCAACTGTGACCATGGCACGTTTGTTTCCCGTGAGCACTGTTGATATAATTTTCATGTCATGCACACATAAGGATTTCAGCTTTTTAGTTTAGAAAGCTGAAAGAAATTGGCCAAAAATTGTAGCTTTTATTAATGTTTTTTATGAGACCCTGTCAGACTTTGGCTCACTCCAGCCCCTCTTGAGTCACCTGTATGTTGACCTTGTTGACCTTTCATCAAATTATGCACGCTTGAGGCGAGGCATACAGGAATCCAGGCAGCTTATGGCTAGCCACAGTTGATCCAGGTGTCCAACCCAA
Source organism: Sipunculus nudus (assembly GCA_026874595.1). NCBI lineage: Eukaryota > Metazoa > Annelida > Sipuncula > Golfingiida > Sipunculidae > Sipunculus > Sipunculus nudus. The sequence goes on from CM049310.1 coordinate 65,995,443, forward strand.
CTCATCTAGTAGTTTTAACCAACAACATAACAATAAATTAATAAATTTTTATTGGTTTTTAATAACAAATTAAAGAAAAATAGAAAAGGAGTTTGTTAGTTTATAATAACAGGAAATTAACTTGCAGTTACTGATGATATAAGAATCTTGTATCGATGGGTAGAATGTCACATATTCCAAATAACACCATGCAGTCACCTATGGCATTTTTCAGTTCAATTTTAATGATAAAGAAGTAAATCATATTCTAAATTTGTGTCCGTAACACAAGTTGGATCCCGATCACTTTTGCGTGGTTTATTATTAGGTTCCGTACCTGTTCATTCCGTTTATGATTTGTGATCTATTAACGGACGATCAAATGTTTGAAAGTCTCAACAATAGAGAAAACAAGAGCACTACAAACGTGCAAAGGTTGTGACGTTTGACTTGATTAAATATGCAAGAATTTTGGGAAGAATTCAGTTGAGGTGAGATATGTAAAGTAAATATGTAAAGTAAATATGTAAAGTAAGTATTTTTGGTAAGTCTCGAAGGCGCCTCCAAAGTGTGGTGACCTCAATTAATATGCATGGATTTCACTGAAAATCGAACAGATGAGATGATTGAAAAACATATTTGACAAGTTTCAGCAAAATCCTTCATATTCTTCCCTAATTATCGCGGCGACACTCCGAAGTAGCTGCATGACCCCTGACCTGATTAAATGTCTGTATGTTGCCCATAATCGAACTCGGGCGAGATAATCTGTGGGTATGTAGTTCTGGCAAGTTTCACAAAAGTTATCGCGGCGACATGGGTGGACGGACGGACGGACGCAGCCCATATTATAATACGACCCGTCATAGACGGGCGTTTAAAAATGCATAAAATAGGAATAAATGCAGATGGCACCACCAGTCTGCAGAAACTGATGACACTCCGTGATCAATATGCATGCAAAAAATCATGGCGATCAATGCATCAGTTATTCAGATAATGGAGCTTTTGTATCAAACAGATTTGGAGGGGGGCTGGAGCAACATTTATGAGCCCCATAGCTTAGAGGATAGGAGTAAAAGAATTAATTTAAGGTTTCGAAGGAGATTTTGCATGAACCTTCCTGGATATAAAGTCAGAAGGGTGTAGGTCCAATGGTTACGATTTGTGCCCTGTTAACGGAAGATAGCATCGTGGAAAGTCTCAAAAATAGAGGGAAAAATGCGTTAAAATTTGAGAAACTAGCAAATTCAAGAAATTTTTGTTCCCCCTAGTGACATCTTATGGTGATCAGTGAAACTAAATGAATATGAAATTGTATTATTATATTGTGAGACAGACGCTCCAAATCCTTTTCCAACCAAAGTATGCATGAGAGAAATCAGTGACCTAAATCTGAATGAAATCTAATTATGTTCAGGCAAATTATCCAAAGGAAACGAAAACCTGACGGACGGACAGAGTGACAGAGTAAATCAATGTCCCCCGTCCGGAGGATCCCCGTCCGGAGGAGCGGGGAACAAAAATACCCAGGTGGCGCCACCAGCGCGCGGGAACCGATGGAACACTCCATGATCAATGTGCATGCAAAAAATCATGGCGACCAATGCAATAGTTGTTCAGATACTGGAACTTGTGTATCAAGTTATTCTGGGGGGGGGGGGGGGGTGTATTTCGGAGCCCAATAACTCTGGATAACAAGGGTAATGAATACAATTTCATGTGTCCAAGGAGATTTTTCATCGAACCCCCTGGATGTATACTTACAAGTTCCTAGGTCTAGCAGTTACAATGTGTGCCTTCTAAACGGCCGGCAGGACAAAGGGTTATCGCTATAGCTCAGATGACTTACAGTCAGCTGAGCTGTACGGACGGACAGACTGACAGAAAGCTTGAGTGAAAACAATAGCCTAAAGACTGAGGGAGAAAAAGGAGAATGCACAATCCGAATTATGAACCTGATATAAAGGATCCGCGTTATGAACCTGATATGAAGGATCCATAATAATTATATATAGTTAATAAGACTGGTCTCTTACCTGACTCTTACCGGAAAAGCAAACTGACTTGTCCTCAAACAGGAAAGCCAGTGTCAGTTAGACAGGAAATCCAGTGTCCGTTAGACAGAAAATCCAGTGTCCGTTCGACACAAAATCCAGTGTCCTTTCGACACAAAATCCAGTGTTCGTTCGACACAAAATCCAGTGTTCGTTCAACACAAAATCCAATGTTCGTTCAACACTAATCCTTAGGGTCCTCAGACCTAAAATCCGTTCAACCAGTGGTTTACAGGCGACACTACAGGACAGGCGAGTATCTACAAGACAAAAATAATCAGTAATATATGGAGACCATTCAGAATATCAATTTCAGCCAGATTACACTTGCTAAAACCTAGTACATCTATACTAAGAAATGCAAAAAATATATAATAAACCGATAGTTAATATTTATATGCAGACGTTATGAAACTAAAAGGCGATTGAATATCTATGGAAATCCCAAAGAATAACTTTGCCATACAAACACATACGTTTTTGAATATATTTACAAATCAATAGAAAGATATACATTTGCGGATGCATTGTGTCATTTAATGCAACCTTCATATGCACAAGGAACAAATTCACGCGAGTTTTATTATCCTGCTTACAAACATTGTCAATATTCTTATTGAAGAAAAAGGAATATCCCCATTACGGATGAAGTGATAACTAACCACAGAAAAAGTCGTTTAAGTGGCCCATAGTTCGTGATGATCAATAGAGTCCTGAAAATTCAATCGATGCATTAATACTTAAAAAGTATGAAATTCGATGCAATAATCAGTTGTGTGTGTAATTGAAAATAATTCACAAGCACAAAACAACATAGAAGTGTTCATTAACCATAAACAAATACTTTCACCTATAATATTAGTTGTGAAGTCTCTCCTCTTCTGTAATCGGAAAATAAGCAAACATTGGGAAAATTGTCGGACTAGTTTCATTTGAGCGAACAAGCCTTTATACATAGATTTAGATATTTTTACCTGCAAATATGATGCCATTTTGGTGGCATTATGAATACTCTGTATTATTTTCACGTAAATGGAAAAATTTTTACTCATGAATAAAGTTGTCAAATCCCAATATATCCGTCAATTTCCGGTTTCTCCATTAATTCTTTCAGTTTCAGAAGTTCCGGTTCGTTCCCATCTGTCAATGAATTCGGAAAAGTTACCACCAAGATGTTAAAAAACTGACAGGGTTCCTTCTCCGCCGGAATCCCAAATGTATTATAGTACAGAAATTGATAACATGGGGAAAAGAAGTTACCAATTATTAAAAAGCCTTATTATTACTATTATCACCATCTTTCTTCTTTATTTTTAATAATTAAACATGCAGAAAAAGTGTGTACTATTTTTATTTCAAAGAAGAAATGTTCATATCGACAAAACATGAAATATTCAAATTTGTCATCAAATGTATCTAAAATTCTTTTGCCGCTATGTAATCGCAAACAAAACTTTTTTGGTCCATGTCAAGTTCGTAGCCTTGTGAGATCATGTAAAAAATAAACAACTACATAAAAATAAATGGTACAGGAAGTCCTACTTGTTTCTTTCACTTATAGTCCAGATTCAAAATATTTTAAGCATGTCAGCCGTTGTCAAAGAACATCCTTCTTGAAAAAGTTCATAGTAGTTTTATTTCGTTAAATTAATGCAGAGGATCTCTTATTTCGTGACAGGGTAATCCCTGTTTACAGATTTATGAACATATAATCTACCTTTGAGAGGAGTCTTTCGTCTAATTCATCGACTAAGGATATTTTTTTTTAATATTTTAAATAAATAAAATATAAACATTCAAAAGTCAACATGGTGCCACTAAATGTCGTAACCTCTGACCTCATTAAATTTGCATGGATTTCACTCGAAATCGAACCTAGTCGAGAATATAAATTTTTAGTTTCATCAAATTCCTTCACAAAGAAGTCTCGTGACCTTTGACCTTATCAAAAATACATGGATGTTGCCCATAATTGAAATCGGACGAGATAATCTATTCGCAAATAGCATGGGGAGTTTCATGAAAATGGATCGAAGCCCCGGGTAATTATCGCGGCCACACTAAAAAGTTAACGGAAGGTTGGACAGACAGCAAAATGGACGGTGGGTATACCATAATACTGCCATCATATGACGAGAATATAAAAAAATAAATAATGTGCGAAATTGTTGCATTTCAATCATTTGAAATAGACTGAACGCATCATTTGCAATCATTTCAAATAGACTGAACGCATCATTCTAGATTAAAGGCATCACCCTCGAGATCTTATTTTATTTTATATTGTTTACCAATGCTTACGAATCTATTCATGAAATAGATTTTCATCATGATCCTATCCATTACTTTTTTATATCCTGAACCTGACTGTCAAAATAAAACATCACAGAATCAATGTACCTAATTCTCTTCGGACAAATTGACTAAGAGATGTAGGATTTCACTTCCAAAATGTATCAGTTTAGCACTATGCATTTTATTCAAACTTAAAATTAGGAATTTTATTAAATAATAATATACAACTATTATACAATTTTTTGTCATTTTTTAGAGAGGTAGTTGGACAAAAACACTCAGAACTGATAATTCTCTGCTCTTTGCTCTACGGAGCCTACTAAGTTACGTTTCCCTGTTGTGATTCATTCTATAGTTCATATAAGACCAAAATGTTATAAAACTAATATTTAACCATTTCTTCAGCAATTTGTGCAATAAGTAAACTTTTCAACAAAAATAGTTAAAACAGTTAAGAAACACGATGAAAGTACCAAATGATCAACACGTATATAAGACCAAAATGTCTTTAAATCTGATAATTAACCATTTCTTTAGGAATTCAGGCGCGGATATGGAAAGGGGGGGGGGGGGCAGACCTGTGTCCTGCTCTCGACCAACAATATTTTTAAGACCAATTTTAACAAAAAAGTCACATTTTTGCACTACTTTTTAGTATTTATTTAATAAAACCCCCTAAATTTTCTACTTAATTTGTATCTCAGAACCCCTATCATGTCAGGGTGCGAGCGCCAACCTTAGACCCTTTAGAGCTATACATTGCCACCGGCGATGAGCGGACAGGGGGCAGCTGCCCGCCCCTCTTGGTTTTAGGTGCAAAAATACTGGAACGTTCGAGTAATACTCTTATGCTAAAGGAGCCCTTTAATTTGACTTCCAGGACGACAGAAGTAGTGTTTTTCTATTTTTTTCAATGCAAGTTTGCCCAATAAATGACACCACAAAATGCACCAGAAAGCTGTAAATACAAAGTTTTTCAAAATTTTCCACACCGTGGGAGGAGGACACCCCCTCCAACAACCCCCGGGGTCTTTGACACATCACATCTGCTGACTACCCTGGAATTTACACAATATCTGCCTGTATTTCAAAACGCAAATTGATGGAATTTACGTAATTTCTCAAAGAAAAATTCACATTTCTACCTTTGTGCCCAAAAGTGTGTGTGTGTGTGTGTGTGTGTGTGTGTGTGTGTGTGTGTAGGGGCGGGAGGGTCAATTTTTGGGTAATTTTGGTTATTATATTTGATGGATATGACGGGTACAGAGTTAAAATGAGTCCTGATAAACGAGTTCTGATAAACATATGCCTATAAACCCTTTCCGGTTCATCACAAATTCTCGTCATATGCACTTTTTGGACATCCCTGGGAGTAAATGCAGACTCATATTGTCAATTTTATTATTCAACCGGGATATAAAAAAATGAGGTAAAATTTTTAACATACCAGTAGCTGTCCCCGCTCTGCTGGAGCTGGACTGTATATCTTCTCTGTATTCAAAAAAGGGTGTGCTGCTTGTCTCGCGTGTTGAATACAAGGAGCTGACTTTCAGAGTAACCGTGTCTGCACTTTCAATGCTCTCTTTACACACACCACTATCCTGTTTCAACCCTAAAAACCTATCTTCAAACAATAAATCTTTTATATTCAGTAATACCTCATGAATATTTATTAACCTAGGGGTTCCACTGAAAAGTGAAATCTGATTAATCAAAAGCCCACGGTTTCCACTGTCACGCACCCAGCATAACTTCACACACAGCGGATACGGGGTGGGTGGAGGGGGTGGGGGTGTTGATCCGGGGGTCCGGTCCCCCCCTCCCTTTCAAATATCCTTTTATAAGAGTTTCAGATCTCTGGGACCTTCCAGTTTCACGAACTGTGCTTAATTTTTTTATGTTTTTTTTTACCTCACTATAGACCAACAGGGTGGACCCCTACCTTTATTAAATCCAGGATCCGCCCCTGGGCGGCAATTCAGTTTTGACAAACAAAAGCATGGGTAGAAACATCAATTGAATGGTCCCTTCTCAATTATCAACTCTGAGAACATGCATGTTCAATATCTGATGATACCTAAATTTATCCCAACTTCAGACACAAGCGAATATCTGTATGAACCCTTCATTAGTGTATGAAGACAAACGAAATTACGTCGTGGCAGTTTGGCGCAAACAGTAGAGGCGGTATGCGCGATTTCACTTGTTGAACAGCACGAGTTCAAATCCCACAAAAGTGAAATGTCCATTTTTTTTTCTCCTAAAATTTGTAATGTTAGTGAATAAAATAAACCTTTCCCTTCATGACGAGCACATGCGCCAAAAAATATAATTGTAAAAAATTTAAATATATTTTTATTACACATGCATAATTTAACAGTACTTAAACAAATTAATTGGCAATGATGGCGTCATTGTAACTGTCAACTGTTATGGCTTACAGTCAAGGCAAAGGAATCGTTCTTCATCATTTGATGAAAAATAATGCGGGATTCGACGAGATTTGCAATATAATCATTTCATGTGACTGTGTGTCACATGCTGAAAAGCAATAAAGAAATCATGAAAACTATTTCTTGAAAAATGAAAATAACAGAATTAGGCCTATGTGTGCATTGATTTGAATGATCCTAATACTGCTATATTAAGAGATATACACTGAAATCACTCAAAACGTGTTAAAAAAAGTCACTTAGTTATAAACATAGATATATATATATATATATATATATATATATATATATATATATATATATATTATATATATATATAAGTCACTGAGTTATAAACATTTATCTGAAATCTCGCTTTTTGGCACAAGTTATCAACATATTTCGCGTCAGGGGCATTACAGTTTTGTGCTTGTGATCAGGTGATTGGCGGTGGTCTGTGCCGCTAACGAACCAACACTCATTAAAAGACAATAGTCCTAACGTACAATAGAAGTCCTATTCACGGATTCCTAAACACGGTCAGCACATGTTCACAAAGGCCTGTAAAACCCTCTAATAACACTGCAGCCACTTGTGGTCAGGGCAATTGATGTATTTTCTTCATTTGATTAAAATGACACGATCTATGAACAGAATAGGAATATGATCACATTATGTTACTAAGTGTGTAGGATGCTATCAAATGCTGAAAACTACAGGTCTTCAGGATAAAAAATGACAAACTTATAGCCATTTCTTTGAATGGTCCCATGTTCTCGTTTGGCAATGAACCGAGCGAGATTTGACGAGAATTCCACCTTAATGACTCAGAACCAAGGGAATGCTGCCTTATGCAAGACATTAGACCCTTGTAGCATAAATATTTACAGAGATAGAAGTAAAAAGCCCCATATTTTCAGATTGTCAAGTTTTACCTTAAAATTTAGTTACCATGGTAACTGCAGTACTAGGCTACATGTGCGAAGGTATAAGCCAATCATCCTTGTTTTAGGTGTGACAATAAAAATTGGTATATGCTTAATATTTTTTTAGATATTGCGAAAAAATGATAAGTTGTAGTGTTTCCTGTACCATGCCCCCTGGTGGCTATTTTCAAAAAATGGAAAAACAAATTCGAGATATTACAAAACAACAGAAAATATTTCACTTTCAGAACCTTAGCTGTTAAACTGCCACCTGTAGATCGCATTTAACGAAATCATGAAAATTCTCGTTTGACGCGAAATCGTACGAGTTTTTGCGAGACTTGCATTAATTTCGCACAGAGCATATCAAATGCTACACAGTGCAAAAAACTAGACAGGCCTAATGCGAACCTGTGCAAAGTTTGGGAGTGTGATCGGAGGTTTATTTTTAAAATATGATAATGATCCTCTTATGCCATGCATATCTACTTTAGTCGTTATGATTTCTGCAAAATGGACGTTTCGGACCTGCAAGTTTGGGACTAGGACATTTTAAAACTAGGATGTATCAGTCAGGATATTTCGGATATGTTCTGTTTGCCAGGGAGGATTATTGGGACAGATGAACGGACAATATGGCAGCATGGTTTCGGAGAAGAACATTTTTTAATGTTTTTTAACTTCTTCCCAGTAAAATCTAAGAAAATGCAGTAAGAAATAAAGAATTAAGCAAAATCCGATAGAATTTTTTAGATGACAAATCTTTTAAAAAAAATTTGGTGATGCTAGTTCCTGCCCTATTGGAGATAGCTATGATGCAGGACGGACGACGGAAGACGGTGGACGTCAGACCACTGCATAAGCTCACGGATTCGCTAAAAATGCAAACCAAGTTTATTCAAACAGTTGAAAGATATAGTTCCAATAATCTGGGAATTCTGCGTCTAGACATTGTGTCTAGACTTCTAGACGCTGTGTCTAGACGTCTAGAAACATTGTCTGGACACCATACAGAGCCAGGTCAGTTGCCATGGTGATGTCTGAACCCCACATGGTTGTCCTGAGTGACCTCTTGACTTGGCGGCTGAAACTCTGCATGTTGTCAAACACAGAAAGCCTTTTTCAATTGGATACACTGCTATTTTTAAAGCTGCATTTTCCCAATCTCTTCTTATAAAACTGGCAGAAACCTACCATAGAATAAATCTTGTAAAGTTTAAACCAATCAGCTTAACAGTTTCATCATAAAACAGTGTATAAGCTGGAGAGTCTAAAATTACATTTTCCCTTTGTAAAAAACAGATCAATACCTCAATTTCAGATATGACCTATGTGACAAACATTGGTATAAAATTTGGCAATGACAGCTCTAGCCGTTTCTGAGATTTTAACTTTAGTTTGCCTTTTTGGACAGATGACCAAGTTCAACCTCCTGTTCAATCTCCGAACTGAAACCATTCGAACAAACTTGAGATAGAATGTTCCAGAGATCATTTCTTAGCAATATTGGACAATTTGGCTGGACAGTTTTTGAAAGATTTTTCAAGCTTTTTTTAGCTTTTTCCCTATAAAATCTCAGTAAATGCAGATAGCCAAAAAATAAACAAAATCCGATAGAGCTTTTCAGATGACTGTTTATTTACAAAAAAAAAAATTGGTGATGCTAATCTGTTTCGAGATATTAGTGTAAGACATAAGATTTAATAGTTTAAAAAAAAGATTCTTTCAAAACGGTGTCCTGTAGAATTCTATTAGTGAGACGCAAGAACAAACAAGCAGGCGAATTTGAGGACAACTGACAAACAAACAGACATACTGACAAAGGAACACAAGATGAAGACAAGATGACTTAACCAGGTTATTGGGAAGACTCAGAGGAAGAAAATAAGCTATAGTTTATGTAATTGAGGTTTCTAGTTTTGGATATATGGCCAAATAATGATATATTGGGGATGTTCGACTGCAGCGCCCTCTAGTGGACATATCCTGAAGACGATAAATGCGTTTTGTGATATTAGTGAATGGCATGAGATGTAATCGTTTCAAAAGGATTCCTCCAAATATCTGGCTTGCTGATTGCTATACGTGAGATGCAAGAACCAGCAAGTAAGCGAATTTGAAGATAACTGACAAACAGACGGACATACTGACAAAGTAACACAAGATGGACACCAGATGAGGTCACCATGTTTTGAAGAAGGTCAAGAGAAAGAAAATAAGCTACAGTTGGTGTAATATAGGTTTACTCTTACGGAAGTATGTCCAAAAACTCATTTGTTTAGACGGGTCTAGTGCAGCGCCCCCTAGCAGCCATAACCGGAAAATGAAAAAAAAGTTTTGAGATATTAGTGTAAAACATAAGATGAAGAAACAAACATACGCGGGTGACCAACATGCTTGCGAAAATCGAAGATTTCCGGCAAGCAAAAAAGTTTGGATTGACTGTGCCTCCAACATGTATGATAATAGATAGGGCCCGGAAAGGCCAACACGCACCGCTGCACACGCCGGCTGCCCCCCGTAAGGACCCTGCCGCCACTTGCGGCGACGGCACGTGTCTTCGTGGTTTGGTGAAACACGGCGCGAGATCTGACGAGACTTACAATGTGACCCCTGAATGTGACTGCGAGTGTCAGGCGCTATCCAGCGCTGCAAACCATGTGTCTGTAGCGTAAAAAATGACAGAATTACAGGCATTTCTTTGAATGGTCCCGTGTTCTCGTTTCACGAGAAACGGTGCGAGATATGACGCGACTTGCTATTGAATGACCTAGAACTAAAGAAATGCTATCTAACGTCAAAAACCAGACCTTTCTATCGCAAACATCAACCGAGATAGAAGCAGGTAAACTCCGTATTTTCAGAGTGTCAAGTTTTACCCCAAAATTTGGTAACCATGGTAACGGCAGCACAAGGCTGAATGTACGAAGGAATAAGGCAATGATCCTAGTTTTAGATGCGACAAAAAAAATTGTTATATGCTAAATATTTTTTTAGATATTGCGGAAAAATGGTAAGTTGCAGTGTTTCCAGTACCACGCCCCCTGGTGGCTAATATGGAAAAATTAAAAAACAAGTTCGAGATAATACAGAACAACAGAAAATATGTCACTTTCAGAACCTCAGCTGTAAAACTGCAACCTCTAAATCGTTTTTAATGAAATCTCGAATAGTCTCGTTTGACGACAAATGGCACGAGATTTTGCGAGACTTGCATTAATTTAGCACAGAGCGTGTTAAATGCTACACAATTAAAAAAAATAGAGCTCTCTAACTAAAAAAATGAGAAATTTGGAGGGAAATTTTTGAATTTTCTAATTTTCCCCCAAAAATACCTTACCACGGTAACCATTGACCAGAAAAAATTGCTAGCACTTGGAAAGCTAACATAGTGAGGAATAAAATGAGCTACAGATTATGCGGCTACGATTATTATTGACGAAGATATGAAGAAAATAAAGATTTTAGGTTTTTTGGTGACCCTGACCTTGACCTTTGACCGATCATGACCAAAAACAATAGGCTCCGAGGAGAACAGATCTTACACATAATGTATAAGTTTCAGAGCGATTGCTTAAAAACTGTGGCCTGTAGCGCATGTACATACAGACAAACAAACAGACAGACAGACAAACTAGATGACCATAGGTCGAACGCTTGCCGGAAATCGGAAGTGAAACACAGACGGACAGACAGAACATATTGTCGGTTTTCTATTAATGGAATGACTCTCATGGACATTGCTGAGAATATGTGGCCCGTAGAATGACATATGAGACAAGAGAACAGGCAAGCAGACAAAGCTGACAACAAAAGATGAACAGACAGACATACTGACTTTGTGAGACAAGATTGACACCAGATGACATAACCTGGTGATTGAGAAGATTCAAAGGAAGAAAATGAGTTATAATTTATGTAATTTAGATTTATCGTTTTGGAGGTATGGCGAATTAATGATATACTTGGGAGGCTCGACTGTAGCGCCTTCTAGCAGACATATTCCGAAGACGACAAATGCGTTTCGTATTATTAGTGTATGACATGAGATGTCCCAGTTTCAAAAGGATTCCGTCAAAGCTGTGGCCTGTAGAATGCTATATGTAAGGCTTAAGAACCAGCAAGCAGGCGACTTTGAGGATAACGGACAAACAGATGGACACAATGACAAAGTGACAGAAGATTGATACCATATGCCTTAATCAGGTTATGGAGAAGACTCAAAGGAAGAAAATAAGCTATAGTTTATGTAACTGAGGCTTTTGGTGTAGAGATATGGCCAATACAACGGTATGTGTGTGAGGGTCGTGTGCAGCGCCCACTAGTGGCCATATCAGGAAAATGAAAAATTTATTTCTAGAAATTTGTGTAAGACATAAGATGTAATAGTTTCAAAAGGATTCTGTCAAAACTGTGGCATATAGAATGCTATATGTGAGACGCAAGAGCCAACAAGCAGGCGAATTTGAGGACAACTGACAAACAGACGAAAACACTGACAAAGTGACTCAAGATTGAGTCCAGATGTCTACTCCAGGTTATGGAGAAGACTCAAAGGAAGAAAAAAGCTACAGTTTATGTAACTGAGGTTTATAGTTTTGGAGATATTGCCAAAGCATGATATGTTGGGAGAGGTTCGAGTTCAGCGCCCCCTAGCGGCCATATCCGGAAAATGAAAAATTGGTTTCGAGATATTAGTGTAAGACTTAAGATGTTATAGTTTCAAAAGGATTCTTTCAAAACTGTGGCCTGTAGAATGCTATATGTGAGACGCAAGAGCAAGCAGGCGACTTTGAGGACAACTGACAAACACACAGACACACTGACAAAGTGTCACAAAAGTGTGACCAGATGACTACACTAGGTTATGGAGAAGACTCAGAGGAAGAAAATAAGCTATAGTTTATGTAATTGAGGCTTATTATTTTGGAGATATGGCCAAAATATATGTTCGGGAGGTTCGCATATAGCGCCCCCTAGCGGCCCTATTCAAAAAATGAAAAAACAATTTCGAGATACTAGTGTAGGACTTATAATATGTCAGTTTCAAAAAGATTCCTGCAATAATGTGGCCTTTGGCGCAAGATGAATGAAATCTCGAAATATCTCTAATTACAAGAGATTTTACGAGATACTGCAAGACTTGTAATAAAATCTTGTAGTACTAGTTGAATGCTACCTGATGCAAAAAACTAGATCACTCTAGCTTTAAAACTGACAAAGTTAGAAAAATAAGACCCCTTATTTTTGAATATCATGACTTTTCCCCCAAAATTTGTAACCATGGTTACGGCAAATTTGAGTCAGCTACACACCAGATGACAGGCCTTGGAATGACTATTAAAATAAGCTATTGTTGAAGTAGATACGACTAATAGTCACAAAGATATGAAGAAAAAAACGTTTTGAGAAGTTTTGACGACCTTGACCTTGACCTTTGACCTATTTTAACCAAAAACAATAGGGCACCTAGAAATTATGTTTTTCATCATCCCTGTAAGTTTCAAGGTTATTGTGGCAAAATTGTGGCCAGGAGAGTGCAGACAAACAAACAAACAGACAAGATGACCAGAGGTCACGCGCTTGCCGGAAATGGAAATGATACAGACAGATAGACAGAGAGTGCAAGTAGAAACAGTCATATGAATGAGAAACATTGTTGGGGCAGCAGAAACGGATAATATGTTTATTTATGCATGATGACCTTTAACAGCTGCATATTTTTCTAGTGTAAAAGGGACCAAGTTCAAAATTTTTTCATGAAATCCCGTTAATCTCGTTTGACAAGAAGCAGTGAGACGTTTTCAGGTTTGTCATGTCAAGCTGGCCAAATGATATGAAATGCCGAAAACTAGACCTGTCTAGCTATAAAAGCCGCTGAGTTATAAGCATTTGCATGAAATCTCGTGTTTTCTCGTTTGACGGGAAATGGTGCGAGCTTTGGCGAGATTTCCAGTTTTGTCATGTCAGGTTTGTCAAATATTACAAAATGCCGGAAACGAGACCTGTCTAGCTGCAAAAGTCGCCGTGTTATCAGCATTTACGTGAAATCATGTTTTTTTCTCGCTTGACGAGATATAGTACGAGATTTGGCAAGACGAGCAGTTTTATTATGTCAAGACGGCCAAACGTTACGAAATGGCAAAAACTAGATCCGTCTAGCTGTAAAAGTCGCCGAGTTATAAGCATTTCCGTGTACTATTGTGTTTTCTCGTTTGACGAGATATGGTGCAGGATTTGGCCAGTCTTGCAGGTTTGTCATGTCAAGCCGTCCAAATGTTAATGAATGCCAAAAACTAGACCTGTCTAGCCGTGAAAGTCGCCGACTTGTATGCATTTCTGTGAAATCTCGTTTTTCCACATTTGACCAGATATAGTGCGAGATTTCGCCAAGAATCGCAGTTTTACTATGTCAAGTTGGCCAAATGTTACCAAATGCCAAAAACTAGACCTGAGTAGCTGTAAAAGTCGCCTAGTTATAAGCATATTCATGATATCTCGTTTTTTTCTCGCTTGACGAGATATGGTGCGAGATTTGGCCTGATTTCTTTTCTGGCGTGTCATGCTGGTCATATGTTATGAAATGCCGAAAACTAGACCTGTGTAGCTGTAAAAGTCGCCGAGTTATAAGCATTTCCGTGAAATCTCGTTTTTTCTCGTTTGACGATAAACCGAGGGAAATTTGATGAGACTTGCAATTGAATGACTTAGAACCAAGGGGAAGCAGCCTTTTGCAAAAAACTAGACCCTTGAAACATAAATATTAACCGAGATAGAAGCCAAAAACTGCATATTTTCAGATCGTCAAGTTAACCCACAAATTTGGTAACCATGGTAATGGCAGCAAAAAGCTACATGTGCGGAGGAATAAGCCAATGTTCCTAGTTTAAGATACAACAATAAAAATTGTGCCATGTTTAAATTTTTTTAGATATTGCAGAAAAATGATATGTTACAGTGTTTCAGGTACCGCGCCCCCTGGTGGCTATTTCCAAAAAATGAAAAACTGATTTCGAGATATTAATAAATAACACAAAATATATCAATTTCAAAGCCATTGTTAAAAAAATGCAACCTGTAGGTCATATTTAATGAAATCTCGAAGACTCTCGTTTGACGAGAAATGGTGCGAGATTTGGCGAGACTTTCAGTTTTATCATGTCAAGCTGCCTATAAGGTACATAATGACCAAAACCAGACGTCTGTAGCTTAAAAATTGACAAAGTTACAAAAAATGGTCGTGTTATTTCCAATTTCCATGATTTTTGCCCAAAAAATGTAACCATGGTAAAGGCAAATTTAAGTAAGCTACATGTCAAAAGAAAGGCCAGGTGATGACGAAAAAAATGAGTTATTGCAGGAGTGGATAAGCCGATTTATGGCAAAGTTATAGTGCAAAAACCGTTAACCATACCTGTCGTGACCTTGGAGCAATGTTGACCAAAAACAATAGGGCACCTAGAAATCGGTTTGTCAATCAAGCCTGTAAGTTTCAAGTTGATTGATGCAAAAGTGTGGCCTGGATAGTCGTGACAAACAAACAAACTAGACCTTCGTACCTGTAAAAATCGCCGAGTTAAAAGCATTTTGGTGAAATCTCGTGTTTTCTCGTTTGGCGAGATATGGTGCGAGATTGCATGTGCCTGACTTGGAGTTCTGTCATGTCAAGCAGGTCATGTGGAACTAAATGCCGAAAACTAGACCTGTCTAGCTGTAGTTCCGTGAAATCTTGTGTTTTCTCGTTTGATGGGATACGGTGCGAGTTTTTGCCTGACATGCATGTCTGTCGTGTCAAGCTGGTCTAGTGGAACAAAATGCCGAAAACCAGACGTGTCTATCTGTAAAACTCGCCAAGTTATAACCAATGACGTGAAATCTCATGTTTTCTCGTTTGACGAGATACGGTGCGACATTCGGCCTGACTTTCAGTTCTGTCATGTCCAGCAGGTCATGTGAAAGAAAATGCCGAAAACTAGACCTGTCTAGCGGTAAAACTCGCCGAGTTATCAGCATTTCCGTGAAATCTCGTGTTTTCTCGTTTGACGAGATACGGTGCGACATTTGGCCTGACTTTCAGTTCTGTCATGTCCAGCAGGTCATGTGAAAGAAAATGCCGAAAACTAGACCTGTCTAGCTTTAAAACTCGCCGAGTTATAAGCATTTCCGTGAAATCTCGTGTTTTCTCGTTTAACGAGATAGGGTGCGAGATTTGGCCTGACTTGCATATCTGTCGTGTCAAGCTGGTCTAGTGGAACTAAATGCCGAAAACCAGACGTGTCTAGCTGTAAGACTGGCCCAGTTATAAGCATTTCCGTGAAATCCCGTGTTTTCTCGTTTGACGAGATACGGTGCAAGATTTGGCCTGTCTTGCAGCTCTGTCGTGTCAAGCTTGTTTGGTGGAACAAAATGCCGAAAACCAGACCTGTCTAGCTGTAAAAGTCGCCGAGTTATAAGCATTTCCGCGAAGTCTCGTTTTTTCTCGTTTGACGAGATATGGCGCGAGATTTGGCGTGACTTTCAGTTCTGTCATGTCAAGCTGGTCATGTGGAACAAAATGCCATAACTAGATCTGCCTAGCTTAAAAACTGACAAAGTTACAAAAAATGATTTTTGCCCAAAAAATGTAACCATGGTAACGGCAAATTTAAGTAAGCTACATGTCAAAAGAAAGGCCAGGTGATGACAAAAAAAATGAGCTATTGCAGAAGTGGATAAGCCTATTTATGGCGAAGTTATAGTGCAAACACCGTTTACCATACCTGTTGTGACCTTGACCCTTGACCTTGGAGCAATGTTGACCAAAAACAATAGGGCACCTAGAAATCCGTTTGTCAATCAAGCCTGTAAGTTTCAAGTTGATTGATGTAAAAGTCGCCGAGTTATAAGCATTTTTTGTGAAATCTCGTTTTTTCTCGTTTGACGAGATACGGTGCGACATTTGGCCTGACTTTCAGTTCTGTCATGTCCAGCAGGTCATGTGAAAGAAAATGCCGAAAACTAGACCTGTCTAGCTTTAAAACTCGCCGAGTTATAAGCATTTCCGTGAAATCTCGTGTTTTCTCGTTTAACGAGATAGGGTGCGAGATTTGGCCTGACTTTCAGTTCTGTCGTGTCAAGCTGGTCATGTGGAACAAAATGCCGAAAACTAGATCTGCCTAGCTTAAAAACTGACAAAGTTACAAAAAATGGTCGTGTTATTTCCAATTTCCATGATTGTTGCCCAAAATATGTAACCATGGTAACGGCAAATTTAAGTAAGCTACATGTCAAAAGAAAGGCCAGGTGATGACGAAAAAAATGAGCTATTGCAGAAGTGGATAAGCCTATTTATGGCGAAGTTATAGTGCAAAAACCGTTAACCATACCTGTCGTGACCTTGACCCTTGACCTTGGAGCAATGTTGACCAAAAACAATAGGGTTCCAGGGTGTTCGGTTGTCAATCAACCCTGTAAGGGTCATGTCGATTGCTGCAAAATTGTGGCCAGGAGAGCGCAGACAAACACACAAACAAGATGACCAGAGGTCACGCGCTTGCCGGAAATGGAAATGATACAGACAGATAGACAGAGAGTGCATGTAGAAACAGTCATATGAATGAGCAACATTGTGGGGGCAACAGAAACGGATAATATGTTTATTTATGCATGCTGACCTTTAACAGCTGCATATCTTTCTAGTGTAAAAGGGACCAAGTTCAAAATTTTTTCATGAAATCCCGTTAATCTCGTTTGACAAGAAGCAGTGAGACGTTTTCAGGTTTGTCATGTCAAGCTGGCCAAATGATATGAAATGCCGAAAACTAGACCTGTCTAGCTATAAAAGCTGCTGAGTTATAAGCATTTGCATGAAATCTCGTGTTTTCTCGTTTGACGGGAAATGTTGCGAGCTTTGGCGAGATTTCCAGTTTTGTCATGTCAGGTTTGTCAAATATTACAAAATGCCGGAAACTAGACCTGTCTAGCTGCAAAAGTGGCCGTGTTATCAGCATTTACGTGAAATCATGTTTTTTTTTCGCTTGACGAGATATAGTACGAGATTTGGCAAGACGAGCAGTTTTATTATGTCAAGACGGCCAAACGTTACGAAATGGCGAAAACTAGATCCGTCTAGCTGTAAAAGTCGCCGAGTTATAAGCATTTCCGTGTACTCTCGTGTTTTCTCGTTTGACGAGATATGGTGCAGGATTTGGCCAGTCTTGTAGATTTGTCATATCAAACTCTCTAAATGTTATGAAATGGCGAAAACTACATCTGTCTAGCTGTAAAAGTCACCGAGTTATTAGCATTTCTTTGAAATCTCCTTTTTTATCGTGTGACGAGATATGGTGCGAGATTTGGCCAGTCTTGCAGGTTTGTCATGTCAAGACGTCCAAATGTTAATGAATGCCAAAAACTAGACCTGTCTAGCCGTGAAAGTCGCCGACTTATATGCATTTCTGTGAAATCTAGTTTTTCCACATTTGACCAGATATAGTACGAGATTTCGCCAAGTATCGCAGTTTTACTATGTCAAGTTGGCCAAATGTTACCAAATGCAAATAACTAGACCTGAGTAGCTGTAAAAGTCGCCTAGTTATAAGCATTTCCATGATATCTCTTTTTTTTCTCACTTGACGAGATATGGTGCGAGATTTGGCCTGATTTCTTTTCTGGCGAGTCAAGCTTGTCATATGTTATGAAATGCCGGAAACTAGACCTGTGTAGCTGTAAAAGTCGCCAAGTTATAAGCATTTCTGTGAAATCTCGTTTTTTCTTGTTTGACGATAAACCGAGCGAAATTTGACGAGACACTTGCATATCTGTCGTGTCAAGCTGGTCTAGTGGAACTAAATGCCGAAAACCAGACGTGTCTAGCTGTAAAACTGGCCCAGTTATAAGCATTTCCGTGAAATCCCGTGTTTTCTCGTTTGACGAGATACGGTGCGAGATTTGGCCTGTCTTGCAGCTCTGTCGTGTCAAGCTTGTTTGGTGGAACGAAATGCCGAAAACCAGACCTGTCTAGCTGTAAAAGTCGCCGAGTTATAAGCATTTCCGCGAAGTCTCGTTTTTAGCTCAGCTGACTAAAAGTCATCTGAGCTATAGTCGTGGTCCATTGTCCGTCGTCCGTCCGTCTGTCCGTCCGTCCGTCCGTCCGTCCGTCCGTCCGTCCGTCCGTAGATGTGGCACGTTTTGAAACCGTAAGACCTAGGAATCCAAAATTCAGCATAATGTTAGATGTCCCCAAGATCTCCTACCAAGCCGAAAACTGGGTCTTTGCAACTTCGTTCCTTTGAGAAATTAAGGAAAAACCTCAATTTTTTATTAAAAACCTATTTTCACACTTCAGGACTGTCTAATATCAAAACCACTCATCTGTTTTCCCTCATATTTACCATAAATATTCTTCTATGTAGTTCCTATGTACATGCCAGAAATTAAGTCAGTATTATTTAATTTAAAAAAGTTATAGGCCCAAACGTAATGCATTTTGTAAAAAATCAGGAAAGATATTTGATCACTTAACACAAAACTTGTTAAAGCTATGGACTTTTTTTCAGTAATATAACTTTAATTTATCAAAATTAAATTGTATACCCAAAATTAGATCAAAATCTTTTAAATTTTTTAAAATATTAACAAAAATAAAAAATTGGTACCTTAAATTTTGCCCAACTTTGACCATGGCACGTTTTTTTACTGTAAGTACTGTGGATTTAATTTTCGCAGCATGTTTTTGTTAGCATTTTGTCTGTTAACACCAAAAATTTGAAACCAGTTGATCAAAAACTGTAGATTTTATTCAAGTTTTCAAGCACCATGTAACAAATTGTTTACATCAAGCTAGTGTTATGCAGTTTGCAAGAGCTTAGCTCCCCAGCTTCAGCTCTCAATTCCTAAAATTTGGCATACAATTAGATGTCTCCAAAATTCCCTACCATGCCAAGAATTTGGTCACTAGGACTTAATACCTTCGAGATATTAATGAAAAACTTCATTTTTCCATTAAAAACCCATTGTTACACTTCAAGACTGCCTAATATCAAAACCACTGATGTGACTTTAATCATATATAATATACATATTTTTCTATACATTCTCTATGCATATGCCAGAAATGATGTCAGTATTGCGTAATTGTTTTAAGTTATGGGCCCAAACATAATGCACTATGTAAAAAATCAAGAAATATATTTACTCCCTTAACAAGGGGATTGCTGAAGCTAGAGTTTTTTTGCCAGGGATGTAACATTATTTAATCAAGATTCAATTGAATACCCCAAATTAGTCCTGAATTTTTCAAATTTTATATGTTATTAGTATAAATATAAAATTAGTACCTTAAATTTTGCCCAACTTTGACCATGGCACATTTGTTTCCTGTGAGCACGGTTGATATAATTTTCATATCATGCACACAAGGATTTCAGCTTTTTAGTTTAGAAAGCTGAAAGAAATTGGCCAAAAATTGTAGCTTTTATTAATGTTTTTATGAGACCATGTCAGACCTTAACTCTCTCCAGCCCCTCTTGAGTGACCTGTATGTTGACCTTGTTGAACTTTCAGCAAATTATGCATGCTTGAGGCGAGCCATACACTGTTGCAGGTAGGCAGCTTATGGCCAGCCACAGTTGATCCAGGTGTCCAACCCAACTCATCTAGTAGTTTTAACCAACAACATAACAATTAACAATAAATTAATAAATTTTTATTGTTTTTTAATATCAAATTAAAGAAAAATAAAAAATAATTTGTTAGTTTATAATAACAGGAAATCAACTTGCAGTTACTGATGATAAAAGAATCTTGTATCAATGAATAGAATGTCACGTACTCCAAATAACACCATGCAGTCACCTATGGTATTTTTCAGTTCAATTTTAATGATAAAAAAGTAAATCATATTATTCATTACTAATCATTAGGGATCATATGAAGGAAATTAATGATAGACAAAGATGCAGTTGATATTATTAATCTAGATTCCTCCTGTGTCTAGTGTGTACATTGATGTGAAATTAGTCCAAAATGAATATATTACATTTTTTTTTTAATATAAATAAAAGCCATAAAACCAGGTACTTTTGATCATTATTTAAATGTGTGAATTTTGTATATTCTCGATTCTTAACATAATTGTTTGGTGAAAACTGAATAAATGCCAGTTATGGTGGGAAAACTTTGCAATTGTATTTAAATACGAATATGAATATGTACTCCATTATAAAATGTCTTGCATAAAGAATTGGAATTCAGGTAAAAATGAAAGTATATGAATACCAGTGCAAATACTTTCAAAATGTATTCATGAATGCATTCATGAATATATTCTTTAATATTATTTTAATAATCATTTCAGTTATATTTCATTTTAAAAAATCATAAGATTCTCTTATTATTTTTAATAAAAATTATATTTGGGACAATATTTGTAATTTTTTTTTAATAAATAGTTAAAACTCTTATATCATATGTTCTGCTTATAAGTTATATGGCCAAGTCAAAATCTGTGTGACAATAGTACTCCATTTGTTAATAAAATAAATGAAATCAATCCTCTTCCCTGTCTCCAAAGATAATATCATAATCATACATAAGCTAAACACCAACAGCTCATAATAAAGCTTATATTTATTACCACACCAAACCAGCATATGCCTCATTCCTAAATCATATTTTTTAATTATATATAACAGCTGAGCGCCGTGACCCATAGGTCCCTTGTTTCTCGTTTGACGAGATATGGCGCGAGATTTGGCGTAACTTTCAGTTCTGTCGTGTCAAGCTGGTCATGTGGAACAAAATGCCGAAAACTAGATCTGCCTAACTTAAAAACTGACAAAGTTACAAAAAAATGGTCGTGTTATTTCCAATTCCCATGATTTTTACCCAAAAAATGTAACCATGGTAACGGCAAATTTAAGTAAGCTACATATCAAAAGAAAGGCCAGGTGATGATGAAAAAAATGAGCTATTGCAGAAGTGGATAAGCCTATTTATGGCGAAGTTATAGTGCAAAAACAGTTAACCACACCAGTCGTGACCTTGACCCTTGACCTTGGAGCAATGTTGACCAAAAACAATAGGGTTCCAGGGTGTTCGGTTGTCAATCAACCCTGTAAGGGTCATGTCGATTGCTGCAAAATTGTGGCCAGGAGAGCGCAGACAAACACACAAATAAACAAAAAAACAAACAGACAAGATGACCAGAGGTCACGCGCTTGCCGGAAATGGAAATGATACAGACAGATAGACAGAGAGTGCATGTAGAAACAGTCATATGAATGAGCAACATTGTCGGGGCAGCAGAAACGGATAATATGTTTATTTATGCATGCTGACCTTTAACAGCTGCATATCTCTCTAGTGTAAAAGGGACCAAGTTCAAAATTTTTTCCTGAAATCCCGTTTATCTTGTTTGACAAGAAGCAGTGAGACGTTTTCAGGTTTGTCATGTCAAGCTGGCCAAATGATATGAAATGCCGAAAACCAGACCTGTCTAGCTATAAAAGCCGCTGAGTTATAAGCATTTGCATGAAATCTCGTGTTTTCTCGTTTGACGGGAAATGGTGCGAGCTTTGGCGAGATTTCCAGTTTTGTCATGTCAGGTTTGTCAAATATTACAAAATGCCGGAAACTAGACCTGTCTAGCTGCAAAAGTCGCCGTCTTATCAGCATTTACGTGAAATCATGTTTTTTTCTCGCTTGACGAGATATAGTACGAGATTTGGCAAGACGAGCAGTTTTATTATGTCAAGACGGCCAAACGTTACGAAATGGCGAAAACTAGATCCGTCTAGCTGTAAAAGTCGCCGAGTTATAAGCATTTCCGTGTACTCTCGTGTTTTCTCGTGTGACGAGATATGGTGCAGGATTTGGCCAGTCTTGAAGATTTGTCATATCAAACTCTCTAAATGTTATGAAATGGTGAAAACTACATCTGTCTAGCTGTAAAAGTCGCCGAGTTATTAGCATTTCTGTGAAATCTCCTTTTTCATCGTTTGACGAGATATGGTGCGAAATTTGGCCAGTCTTGCAGGTTTGTCATGTCAAGCCGTCCAAATGTTAATGAATGCCGAAAACTAGACCTGTCTAGCTGTAAAACTCGCCGAGTTATAAGCATTTCCGTGAAATCTCGTGTTTTCTCGTTTGACGAGATAGGGTGCGAGATTTGGCCTGACTTGCACATCTATCGTGTCAAGCTGGTCATGTGGAAGGAAATGCCGGAAACCAGACCTGTCTAGCTGTAAAAACTGGCCGAGTTATAAGCATTTCCGTGAAATTTCGTGTTTTCTCGTTTGACGAGATACGGTGCGAGATTTTGCCAGACTTGCATATCTGTCGTGTCAAGCTGGTCTAGTGGAACTAAATGCCGAAAACCACACGTGTCTAGCTGTAAAACTGGCCTAGTTATAAGCATTTCCGTGAAATCTCGTGTTTTCTCGTTTGACGAGATACGGTGCGAGATTTGGCCTGTCTTGCAGCTCTGTCGTGTCAAGCTTGTTTGGTGGAACGAAATGCCGAAAACCAGACTTGTCTAGCTGTAAAAGTCGCCGAGTTATAAGCATTTCCGCGAAGTCTCGTTTTTTCTCGTTTGACGAGATATGGCGCGAGATTTGGCGTGACTTTCAGTTCTGTCGTGTCAAGCTGGTCATGTGGAACAAAATGCCGAAAACTAGATCTGCCTAGCTTAAAAACTGACAAAGTTACAAAAAAATGGTCGTTTTATTTCCAATTTCCATGATTTTTGCCCAAAAAATGTAACCATGGTAACGGCAAATTTAAGTTAGCTACATATCAAAAGAAAGGCCAGGTGATGACGAAAAAAATGAGCTATTGCAGAAGTGGATAAGCCTATTTATGGCGAAGTTATAGAGCAAAAACCGTTAACCACACCTGTCGTGACCTTGACCCTTGACCTTGGAGCAATGTTGACCAAAAACAATAGGGTTCCAGGGTGTTCGGTTGTCAATCGTCCCTGTAAGGGTCATGTCGATTGCTGCAAAATTGTGGCCAGGAGAGCGCAGACAAACACACAAAAAAACAAAAAAACAAAAAAACAAAAAAACAAAAAAACAAACAGACAAATGGACATACGCAACTGACCAACATGCTTGCCGGAAATCTTCCGGCAAGCAACAAGATGACCAGAGGTCACGCGCTTGCCGGAAATGGAAATGATACAGACAGATAGACAGAGAGTGCATGTAGAAACAGTCATATGAATGAGCAACATTGTGGGGGCAGCAGAAACGGATAATATGTTTATTTATGCATGCTGACCTTTAACAGCTGCATATCTTTCTAGTGTAAAAGGGACCAAGTTCAAAATTTTTTCATGAAATCCCGTTAATCTCGTTTGACAAGAAGCAGTGAGACGTTTTCAGGTTTGTCATGTCAAGCTGGCCAAATGATATGAAATGCCGAAAACTAGACCTGTCTAGCTATAAAAGCCGCCGAGTTATAAGCATTTGCATGAAATCTCGTGTTTTCTCGTTTGACGGGAAATGGTGCGAGCTTTGGCGAGATTTCCAGTTTTGTCATGTCAGGTTTGTCAAATATTACAAAATGCCGGAAACTAGACCTGTCTAGCTGCAAAAGTTGCCGTGTTATCAGCATTTACGTGAAATCATGTTTTTTTCTCGCTTGACGAGATATAGTACGAGATTTGGCAAGACGAGCAGTTTTATTATGTCAAGACGGCCAAACGTTACGAAATGGCGAAAACTAGATCCGTCTAGCTGTAAAAGTCGCCGAGTTATAAGCATTTCCGTGTACTCTCGTGTTTTCTCGTTTGACGAGATATGGTGCAGGATTTGGCCAGTCTTGTAGATTTGTCATATCAAACTCTCTAAATGTTATGAAATGGCGAAAACTACATCTGTCTAGCTGTAAAAGTTGCCGAGTTATTAGCATTTCTGTGAAATCTCCTTTTTTATCGTTTGACGAGATATGGTGCGAGATTTGGCCAGTCTTGCAGGTTTGTCATGTCAAGCCGTCCAAATGTTAATTAATGCCAAAAACTAGACCTGTCTAGCCGTGAAAGTCGCCGACTTATATGCATTTCTGTGAAATCTCGTTTTTCCACATTTGACCAGATGAAGTGCGAGATTTCGCCAAGTATCGCAGTTTTACTATGTCAAGTTGGCCAAATGTTACCAAATGCCAAAAACTAGACCAGAGTAGCTGTAAAAGTCGCCTAGTTATAAGCATTTCCATGATATCTCATTTTTTTCTCGCTTGACGAGATATGGTGCGAGATTTGGCCAGTCTTGCAGGTTTGTCATGTCAAGCCGTCCAAATGTTAATGAATGCCGAAAACTAGACCTGTCTAGCTGTAAAACTCGCCGAGTTATAAGCATTTCCGTGAAATCTCGTGTTTTCTCGTTTGACGAGATAGGGTGCGAGATTTGGCCTGACTTGCACATCTATCGTGTCAAGCTGGTCATGTGGAAGGAAATGCCGGAAACCAGACGTGTCTAGCTGTAAAACTGGCCGAGTTATAAGCATTTCCGTGAAATTTCGTGTTTTCTCGTTTGACGAGATACGGTGCGAGATTTTGCCAGACTTGCATATCTGTCGTGTCAAGCTGGTCTAGTGGAACTAAACGCCGAAAACCAGACGTGTATAGCTGTAAAACTGGGCAAGTTATAAGCATTTCCGTGAAATCCCGTGTTTTCTCGTTTGACGAGATACGGTGCGAGATTTTGCCTGTCTTGCAGCTCTGTCGTGTCAAGCTTGTTTGGTGGAACGAAATGCCGAAAACCAGACCTGTCTAGCTGTAAAAGTCGCCGAGTTATAAGCATTTCCGCGAAGTCTCGTTTTTTCTCGTTTGACGAGATATGGCGCGAGATTTAGCGTGACTTTCAGTTCTGTCGTGTCAAGCTGGCCATGTGGAACAAAAAGCCGAAAACTAGATCTGCCTAGCTTAAAAACTGACAAAGTTACAAAAAATGGTCGTGTTATTTCCAATTTCCATGATTTTTGCCCAAAAAATGTAACCATGGTAACGGCACTTGCATATCTGTCGTGTCAAGCTGGTCTAGTGGAACTAAATGCCGATAACCAGATGTGTCTAGCTGTAAAACTGGCCCAGTTATAAGCATTTCCGTGAAATCCCGTGTTTTCTCGTTTGACGAGATACGGTGCGAGATTTGGCCTGTCTTGCATCTCTGTCGTGTCAAGCTTGTTTGGTGGAACGAAATGCCGAAAACCAGACCTGTCTAGCTGTAAAAATCGCCGAGTTATAAGCATTTCCGCGAAGTCTCGTTTTTTCTCGTTTGACGAGATATGGCGCGAGATTTGGCGTGACTTTCAGTTCTGTCCTGTCAAGCTGGTCATGTGGAACAAAATGCCGAAAACTAGATCTGCCTAGCTTAAAAACTGACAAAGTTACAAAAAAATGGTCGTGTTATTACCAATTCCCATGATTTTTGCCCAAAAAATGTAACCATGGTAACGGCAAATTTAAGTAAGCTACATATCAAAAGAAAGGCCAGGTGATGACGAAAAAAATGAGCTATTGCAGAAGTGGATAAGCCTATTTATGGCGAAGTTATAGTGCAAAAACCGTTAACCACACCTGTCGTGACCTTGACCCTTGACCTTGGAGCAATGTTGACCAAAAACAATAGGGTTCCAGGGTGTTCGGTTGTCAATCAACCCTGTAAGGGTCATGTCGATTGCTGCAAAATTGTGGCCAGGAGAGCGCAGACAAACACACAAAAAAACAAATAAACAAAAAAACAAACAAATGGACATACGCAACTGACCAACCAACTTGCCGAAATCGAAGATTTCCGGCAAGCAACAAACAAATGGACATACGCAACTGACCAACCAACTTGCCGAAATCGAAGATTTCCGGCAAGCAACAAGATGACCAGAGGTCACGCGCTTGCCGGAAATGGAAATGATTCAGACAGATAGATAGAGAGTGCATGTAGAAACAGTCATATGAATGAGTAACATTGTGGGGGCAGCAGAAACGGATAATATGTTTATTTATGCATGCTGACCTTTAACAGCTGCATATCTTTCTAGTGTAAAAGGGACCAAGTTCAAAATTTTTTCATGAAATCCCGTTAATCTCGTTTGACAAGAAGCAGTGAGACGTTTTCAGGTTTGTCATGTCAAGCTGGTCATATGTGACAAAATGCCGAAAACTAGAACTACTTTGTTGTAAAAGGCGCCGAGTTATAAGCATTTCAGTGACATCTCGTTTGTTCACGTTGCACAAGATATGGTGCGAGATTTGGGCAGACTTATGGCTTTTATCTAATCAAGCAGTTCATATGTGACACAATGCCGAAAACTAGACCTTCGTACCTGTAAAAATCGCCGAGTTAAAAGCATTTTGGTGAAATCTCGTGTTTTCTCGTTTGACGAGATACGGTGCGAGATTGTGCCTGACTTGGAGTTCTGTCATGTCAAGCAGGTCATGTGGAACTAAATGCCGAAAACTAGACCTGTCTAGCTGCAGTTCCGTGAAATCTCGTGTTTTCTCGTTTGACGGGATACGGTGCGAGATTTTGCCTGACATGCATGTCTGTCGTGTCAAGCTGGTCTAGTGGAACAAAATGCCGAAAACCAGACCTGTCTATCTGTAAAACTCGCCGAATTATAACCAATGCCGTGAAATCTCATGTTTTCTCGTTTGACGAGATACGGTGCGACATTCGGCCTGACTTTCAGTTCTGTCATGTCCAGCAGGTCATGTGAAAGAAAATGCCGAAAACTAGACCTGTCTAGCTGTAAAACTCGCCGAGTTATAAGAATTTCCGTGAAATCTAGTGTTTTCTCGTTTGACGAGATAGGGTGCGAGATTTGGCCTGACTTGCACATCTATCGTGTCAAGCTGGTCATGTGGAAGGAAATGCCGGAAACCAGACGTGTCTAGCTGTAAAACTGGCCCAGTTATAAGCATTTCCGTGAAATTTCGTGTTTTCTCGTTTGACGAGATACGGTGCGAGATTTTGCCAGACTTGCATATCTGTCGTGTCAAGCTGGTCTAGTGGAACTAATTGCCGAAAACCAGACGTGTCTAGCTGTAAAACTGGCCCAGTTATAAGCATTTCCGTGACATCCCGTGTTTTCTCGTTTGACGAGATACGGTGCGAGATTTGGCCTGTCTTGCAGCTCTGTCGTGTCAAGCTTGTTTGGTGGAACGAAATGCCGAAAACCAGACCTGTCTAGCTGTAAAAGTCGCCGAGTTATAAGCATTTCCGCGAAGTCTCGTTTTTTCTCGTTTGACGAGATATGGCGCGAGATTTGGCATGACTTTCAGTTCTGTCGTGTCAAGCTGGTCATGTGGAACAAAATGCCGAAAACTAGATCTGCCTAGCTTAAAAACTGACAAAGTTACAAAAAAATGTTCGTGTTATTTCCAATTTCCATGATTTTTGCCCAAAAAATGTAACCATGGTAACGGCAAATTTAAGTAAGCTACATATCAAAAGAAAGGCCAGGTGATGACGAAAAAAATGAGCTATTGCAGAAGTGGATAAGCCTTTTTATGGCGAAGTTATAGTGCAAAAACCGTTAACCACACCTGTCGTGACCTTGACCCTTGACCTTGGAGCAATGTTGACCAAAAACAATAGGGTTCCAGGGTGTTCGGTTGTCAATCAACCCTGTAAGGGTCATGTCGATTGCTGCAAAATTGTGGCCAGGAGAGCGCAGACAAACACACAAAAAAACAAACAAAAAAACAGACAAATGGACATACGCAACTGACCAACATGCTTGCCGGAAATCTTCCGGCAAGCAACAAATGGACATACGCAACTGACCAACCAACTTGCCGAAATCGAAGATTTCCGGCAAGCAAAAAACAAACAAAAAAACAGACAAATGGACATACAGAACTGACCAACATGCTTGCCGGAATCTTCCGGCAAGCAACAAACAGACATACTCAACTGAGCAATATGCTTGCCGAAATCATTGATTCCGGCAAGCAACAAACAAACATACGCGGGTGATCAACATGCTTGCGAAAATCGAAGATTTCCGGCAAGCAAAAAACAGACATACGCAACTGACCAGTATGCTTGCCGAAATCTTTGATTCCGGCAAGCAATAAATTACCCATGCGAAACCACTCATCCAACGCGGACACCAAACTGTTCCTGAATAAACAGTCTCATGGCGTATGTAAATTTATTGTATCAACATTATGTATATTATGTATCTTTTTCCCCGTTTTATTCTCAGATTATACTGTATGTGTTTCTTTCTTGCATTTTCTTTCTTTATGTATATCACTCTTAATTGCCTCCCCCTCTCTCTCTCTCTCTCTCCACATCGTACATATAATGTTATTGACACAATGTTTGTTCATTAGAGACCGACTCAATTACCAAACGGGTAATGAGGTAATAGTAGACTCAAGTTATTGTTATTACAGCATTAATTACATCAAAAGATTAACAAAAGGCCTTTGGTCATAAACTATTTGTGTGCACGGTCTCTACACATGCGTTTGATGTGGATAGATTCCGTTTAATCAAACAAGAGTAAATGATTAATCGAAAAGTTCATACTTCCATAAATAGCAAGGGCCAAAGCTTTTTGAAATGTGAAAATTGTTTAAAATTTAATAAATTTATTTAAAAATTGGACTGTTATTTTCAACAAAACAATAAAAATAGGTGTTAAGGGCTGTCACCCTGGTATATGCCGCTCAGAATCACCGTCCCTTTCCATCTGTCTCATGTGTTATGCATTATTCGGCGATTATAAAACGCACATGCATGCGAGCCTTTAAACAGACAAACATCATGCGCTCAATTGAAAATTTATTTATATTGGCACATTTTAATAGCTTTTGCTGATATTATAAAACATCTCGTCATAGCCAAACAATTCCCATTTAGTCGGTCGTATGGCCGATTGATTTAACCTGAGTATTAACAAGGTTCCGCTACCGTCGTTTGTTAACTGCAACGGCACTCAATTGCAAAGGAGACAAAAAAAAGAACGTGATTACTATAGGAGCAACACCATTTTTTTCCCAGGGACCTGTCTGTTTTTCATCAGTATAAAAGGTTGTTTATTACGATAAATAAGATTGACAATACACATAAACGTTCTTTTATTGAATGTCGGCCAGTGCGGGACGAGGCAAAAAGACTGCTATGACGGCCATGACAAGTCATGCGTGACTTGTGGCATGGCGGGTTACCGACTGGTTTACCAGTACACACTGAAATTAGCCTTCCGTCAACGTAACATTAAACTGCTTTGATCGTTTTTACTCCATAAATACTACGATCCCATTAAACATGAATATATATCAAATTAACGGACGATTTTATATTAAAAAGTTAACATTCGGTATTCTGGGATTCTGCAAACTGGACTCGGTATTCTGGGATTCGGCAGAATGGGAATCGGCAGACTGGCATGTAACCGTCTGACCTGTATGTACCAGCATAGACAGCTCATGCAGCTGCCCTTGGATGAGCTTATCCTTTGACCCTATGTCCCAACTCTACAAGTAAACAAAGATTCCTGGCTGGTAAGCATTTAACAGCCCTAAAAATTACTTGAACAGGCTGGTGGTCCTGCCCCAAATAAATTATTTTCTTTTTTAACACCTTAAGCACATAAAGTTGATATTTCTTCACAACACCTTAAAATATATCATAAATGACACCACTGCAATTTACGAAAAAGGTCCCAAAACTGACGAGAAAGTGACACTCTTATTTTCCTTTCTGCCGGCTCTTAACAGCTCCTAATTTATAGCTTCTCACCCGAAAATTCTAGAAATGGAAAATTCCAAAGAACAATACACATGCACATGAACAGACCCGAAACATCTAGAACAAAGAAAGCTGTGTCTACGCTTCAGACACCACATGCGAGCCAGGGCCAAACAAGTGAGGTTCCCAAGGCAACAAACCATGCCTGTGCTACACGATTCAAAATGTCAACAGACACATGTAACACTCCTGGGCAAAACAGACACCAGTAACAATATATATATAATATATATATATATATATATATATATATATATATATATGGAAAATATTGCATCAGATATTGTAAATAAATGATTTATTTCACATATACTGAAAATGCATGATGAGCTGAACCCTGGTTATTGCTCTTAAACCATATTCAAATGGACTATTAAAATCCATAAAGAAGGCATAATAATTATAGTAACCTAAGAGAACTAAGTAAAGACCACTGATGGGTTTCCCCCTTAATTTGACATCTTGGTTTCTGTTATCGAAAATCTTACATTTCTTGTAAGTGTTTTATTACTTGGAAAAAATATACCTTTGCAGGCAAGGACCTGGGCTCTCTGTATTGGCTTCACTCTGGCATATGGACCAATGTTCTCAAAAGTCTGGACCATTTACAGACTCACAACAAGAAGGAAGAAGGTACCAAAGGTAAATAGGCAAAGCCAGTTTCTGTTAAATTATTCTTGGTTTTTATCTCAGCTATAGTGATTGTCCATTGTCCATCCATCTGTCTGTTAGACTAAGACATTTTGGCACTGTTGGACCTACAAGTGCAACATTTGACATACATTTATATGTACCTAAATTCTATTATCAAACCCAGAACTGGGACGTGGCATTGTAACTACAAGAAATTATGCAAAAACCTGTTTTCTTTTAAAAGCATATTGTTACACTTCAAAATGGCACAATTAATTAATATCAAAATCATGGTTGTTGTTTTCATGATATATGACAAAAACTTCTGCCAAATATTAATTATGTGCTCAGTAGGAAAGACATTTACTTAATTTTGTAGCAAGGTTTTATTCTATGTACACACAAATTAGACAGGCTGACTGTTGATTACATTTAATGTTAAGTCATCTGGTACAGCTAGCTGGACTGTCTCGGACCAGCAGGAGATAGAGGTCGTTAAATAAATGCTGTGTGAACCTGAATGAAACACCCCATGCTGAGGGCCACATGTCTAACTTAATGATACAAAGCTGTGTCTCTAAAAACAAAGACTTGTACACAAAACAAAAGCTCATAAAACTTAACAGTACTTAATCTAATCTGGTTAATGTTTATGTATCACAAATTTTAAAGCTAAACATTCAAGAAACAATGAGATATTACAAATAAACCAAATATTTTTCCTGGGAAAAAGCATAATCATTTAAAATACTGACAAATAATAAAATCTAGATATGAAAAGACAGTAGATACTTTGAATATATATAAAAATGCTTGTATGTGTAAGGTTTGGTGTGTATATGACATTCCCTTCCCTGTGATCTAAGCTTCATATTAATCAGCCAGGAAACACAGGGCCCAGAACAAAGAACTATAGACTAACAGTGAAGTGGAGCCTGCTACAATTTCCTTAGGCCCCTCCAAATTTGGACCTCAAATTAAATTATATACTAAAAATATAAGGTAGCTAATGAAAGATGACTTATATATCTAGCAGATCATCTATGTTAACATACTAGTAATTGAATAAAAAAAAATGAGATGCAAGGATTGCTATCCCACATATTAATCAGCCTTAACATCTTACCATTCAACAGAACCCTTATTCATCAAGAATAGTCCATTAACATATGTATACACATTTATACATTGAAGTTATGGGCCCGAACATAATGCACTTTGTAAAAAATCAGGAAATATATTTACTCCCTTAACTTCAGAATTGCTGAAGCTAGAGACTTTTTTTTCAGGTATATAACTATATTTAATCAAGATTTAATTGTATACCCAAAATTAGATCTGAATTTTTCAAATTTTATAAATTATTAGCATAAATATAAAATCAGTACCTTTAAATTTGCCCCTATTTGACCATTGCACATTTTTTTCCCTGTAACTGCTGTGAATTTAATTTCATGAAATCATGTTTTTAGTGAACCTGTGAGCTTATGCGATGGTGTAACGGCGTCTGTCATCCATTGTCCGTCATCTGTACGTTAACCCATACTATCTTGAAAACGGCAAGAATTAGCATCACCAAATTTTATGCATAAAATTAGTCATCTAAAAAACTCTATCAGATTTTGCTTATTTTTTGGCTAACTGCATTATCTTAGATTTTATAAGGAAAAAGTTAAAAAAAATTAAAAAATCTTCTTCTCCGAATCTGTTCAGCCAAATTGTCCAATATTTTACAGAAATGATTCCTGGAACAATCTCTCTCAAGTTTGTTCGAATGGTTTAAGTTTGGTGATTTTTGGCCGAGTTACAGGAAGTTGAACTTAGTCATCTGTCCAAAAAAGCATACTAAAATAACAATCTCAGAAATGGCTTGAGCTATCATCACCAAATTTTATGCCAATGCTGGTCACATGAGTCATATCTGAAATTGAGGTATTGGTGGCCCCACCTGCATCAGCCTTTTTTGTACGGGGGTCATCAGTGCCAGTATCATACTGACAGCTACAAATAACTTCTTCTCTGAAACGATATGGCCAAATTGGTTAATATCGCACAGAAATGATCCTAGGGTAGTGCTTTCTGAAGTTTGTTCAAATGGTCTCAGTTCAGTGACATTTGGCTAAGTTATGGGAAGCTGAATTTAGTCATATGCCATAACAGCCCATGTAAGCTAAGTGGCTACAAAAATCTTCTTCTCAAAAACCACTTGGCCAAATTATTAAATCTCACACATTAATTATCCTTACATGTTGATAATTCAAGTTTGTTCAAATGGTCTCAGTTCAGTGACTTTTGGCTGAGTTATGGGAAGCTGAATTTAGTCATATGCCATAACAGCCCATGTTAGCTAAGTGGCTACAAAAACTTCTTCTCCAAAACCACTGGGCCAAATTCTTAAATCTCACACATTAATTATCCTTAGATGTTGATAATTCAATTTTGTTCAAATGGTTTTGGTTCAATGATTTTTGGCTGACTTATGGGAAGCTGCACTTTGCCATTTTGCTGTATTTTCCCATATGAGTTATAAACCTACAAAAAGTTTTTCAACTGATGATACTGAGGCCAGTTTGTTTGATATTTTGCAAGAATAATTCCCTGAATCATTCTTATAATAATTGTCTTTTATGGTTCCAAAAAATTAATTTTGGCTGAATTATAAAGATTGAATTGAGTCATTTTACCATATATGTTAGATGTGTGAAGCAGATACATCTAGCCTAGCACCAGTTTATCAGCATCCATTACATCATGCCTCTAGACATTTAGATTTCAGAATATCTATGGAAAATATTGACAAGAATGTTTTTTAAAAGCTTTTAAAAAATTTAGATTTATGATATTACATATCATCTGTACACTAACTCATAATTTCTCAGGAATAGCAGGAGCTACCATCCCCAAATTTTATTCAAATATCTGTCACATATTAAATGTTGATGGATTTAGCTTATTTATGCTATCTGCATTTACTTAGATTTTACAGGGAAAAAGCTGAAAAAAAACTTTAAAAGTCTTCTTCTTGTAAACAGTCCAGCCAAATTGTTCAATATTTTACAGAAATGATCCAAGAGGCAAGCCCTCTCAAGTTTGTTCAAATGGTTAGTGTTGGATACATAGTAGCAGAGTTACATAACAGGCCAAGATTGTGTATGTTTCTTGAATAGGTTGAGAAACTGCCAACTGTTTCAGATTTGGCAACAGATCAAGAGTTCATTCAGTGCAGCCAAATATAGGTCAACAGTTCAATCAGTGCAGCCAAGCACAAGGCATGTGATCACCTCATGTGCAGCATGTGATCATCTCATGGGTAGCATGTGATCACCTCATGAGTATCATGTGATCACCTCATGGGTGTCATGCCCCTCAGGGCTGCATATGGAGCCAATCTGTGAGCTTATGCAATTGTGTGGCTACTATTTCAGATTTGGCAATAGGCAAAAGGTCAGCCTGGATTTATTTATAGCTTTGGCAGACTGCCAACTGTGTCAGATTATGCAACAGGTCAAGAGTTCACTCAGTGCAGCCAGGTACAGGTCAAAAGTTCACTCAGTCTAGCCAGGTGCAGGTCAAGAGTTCACTCAGTGCAGTTGCCTGAGCTAGCATATTTGTCACAGTTCACTCGGGGCAACTGCCTTTCTCAGCTAAGCCTGGTCAGCCCCGTGCATCAGACTTAAGGTAAGTTTGATGTATTGGCCTGATATTCTGACCTGTATATGTGTCTTTGATGGCTTTCTAGCTCACAAGACAGGTGTCGCCACCTACAATGACTTTTGCACAGTTTGTGTCCCTGCGTTTTCTCAGGAGGGGTTTGATATATCAGTCTGAAATTGGGCATATGTATATATCTCTGATAGCTTTGTTGTATACAAGACTGGTGGTGCCAGCTACAATCATTAGCTCAGCTGACTATAAGTCATCTGAGCTATAGTCGTGGTCCTTTGTCAGTCGGCTGTCCATCCGTCCGTCCATTAAACTGGCACATTTTGAAACCGTAAGAAATCCAAAATTCGGCATAATGTTAGATGTCCCCAAGATCTCCTACCAAGCCGAAAACTGGGTCTTTGCGACTTCGTTCCTTTGAGAAATTAAGGAAAAACCTCAATTTTTTATTCAAAACCTATTTTCACAAATCAGGACTGCCTAATATCAAAACCACTCATTTGTTTTTTCTCATATTTACCATAAATATTTCTGTATATAGTTCTTATGTACATGCCAGAAATTAGGTCTGTATTATATAATTTAAAAAAGTTATGTGCCAAAACATAATGCATTCTGTAAAAAATCAGGAAAGATATTTGATCACTTAACACAAAACATGTTAAAGCTAAGGACTTTTTTTCCAGTAATATAACTTTTATTAATTAAAATTAAATTGTATACCCAATATTAGATCAAAATCTTTTAAATTTTTTAAAATATTAGCAAAAATAAAAAATTGGTACCTTAAATTTTGCCCAACTTTGACCATGGCACATTTATTTTCTGTAACTGCTGTGGATTTAATTTTCACAGCATGTTTTTGTTAGCATTTCATCTGTTAACTCTAAAAATTTGAAACCAGTTGATCAAAAACTGTAGATTTTATTCAAGTTTTCAAGCACCATGTCACATATTATTTACATCAAGCAAGTGTAATGCAGTTTGCTAGAGCTCAGCTCCCCAGCTTCAGCTCTCAGTTCCTTAAATTTGACATACAATTAGATGTCTCCAAAATCCTAAACCATGCTAAGAATTTGGTCACTAGGACTTAATTCCTTTTAGATATTAATGAAAAACTTTATTTTTCCATTAAAAACTCATTGTTACACAAGACTGCCTAATATCAAAACCACTGATCTGACTTTGATCATATATAATATACATATTTTTCTATTCATTCGCTATGCACATGCCAGAAATGATGTCAGTATTGCGTAATTGTTTTTAGTTATGGGCCCAAACATAATGCACTTTATAAAAAATCAAGAAATTTATTTACTCCCTTAACAAGAGGATTGCTGAAGCTAGATATTTTTTGTCAGGGATGTAACATTATTTAATCAAGATTCAATTGAATACCCAAAATTTGTACTGAATTTTTCAAATTTTGTAAGTTATTTGTATAAATATAAAATTAGTACCTTAAATTTTGCCCAACTTTGAACATAGCACGTTTGTTTCCAGTGAGCACTGTTGCTATAATTTTCATATCATGCATACATAAGGATTTCAGCTTTTTAGTTTAGAAAGCTGAAAGAAAATGGCCAAAAATTGTAGCTTTTATTAATGTTTTTATGAGACCATGTCAGAACCAGGCTCTCCAAACTCCCTCTTAAGTCACTCTATGTTGACCTTATTGACCTTTCAGCAAATCATGCACACTTGAGGAAGGCATACACTGGGGCAGCCAGGCAGCTTATGGCCAGCCACAGTTGATCCAGGTGTCCAACCCAACTTATCTAGTAGTTGTTTTGACCAACAACATAACAATAAACAATAAATTAATAAATTTTTATTGGTTTTTAATAACAAATTAAAGAAAAATTAATAGAAAAGGAATTTGTTAGTTGTTGAGTAACAGGAAATTAACTTGCAATTCCTGATGATGTAAGAATCTTGTATGGATGGATAGAATGTCAAGTATTCCAAATAACACCATGCAGTCACCTATGGTATTTTTTATTTCAATTTTTTAATGATAACAAAATAAATCATATTATTAATTACTAATCATTAGGGATCATATGAAGGAAATTAATGATAGACAAAGATACAGTTGATAATATTAATCTAGATTCCTACTGTGTCTAGTGTGTAGATTGATGTGAAAGTAGTCCAAAGTGAATATATTACATTTATTTTTTTTAATATAAATAAAAGCCATAAAACCAGGTACTTATGATCATTATTTAAATTTGTGAATTTTGTATATTCAGGATTCTCAACATCATTGTTTGGCTAAAACTAAATAAATACCAGACATGGTGCAAATACTTTGCAAATGTATTTGAATAGGAATATGAATCATTATAAAATTTCTTGCATAAGAATGGGAATTCAAGTAAAAGTGAAAGTATTTGAATACTAGTGCAAATACTTTCAAAATGAATGCATTCATGAATATATTCTATAATATTATTTTAATAATCATTTCAGTCATATTTTATTAAAAAAAAAATCATGATTCGCTTATTATTTTTAATAAAAATTATATTTGGCACAATATTTGTATATAAATTTTAATAAATAGTTAAACTCTTATATTATATGTGCTGCTTATAAGTTATATGGCCAAGTCAAAATCTGTGTGACAATAGCACTCCATTTGTCAATAAAATAAATGAAATCAATTTTCTTCCCTGTCTCCAAAGATACTATCAAAATCATACATAAGCTAAACACCAACAACTCATAATAAAGCTTTTATTTATTACCACACAAAACCAGCATGTGCCTCATTTCCAAATCATATTTTTTAGCGAACCTGTGAGCTTATGCGATGGCGCAGTGTCGTCCGTCCATCGTCAGCCGTCTGCTGTCCGCCATCCGCCATCCAGGGCTGGCTTTCCGCCGTCCATGGCTGTAAGTCAAGGGAGCTAGCACCTCCAAATTACATGTAAGAATTAGTCACATGTGAAACTTGGTGCCATGGAGCTTATTATTGGGTATCTGCATTAATTTAGATTTTATAGAGAAAAGCTTAAAAACCTTTAAAAATCTTCTTCTCTGAACCTGTCCAGTCAAATTGTCCAATATTTCACAGAAATAATCCCTGGAACAATCTCTCTCAAGTTTGTTCGAATGGTTCCAGTTTGGAGATTTTTGGCCGAGTTACAGGAGCTTGAACTTAGTCATCTGTCCAAAAAAGCACACTAAAATTAAAATCTCAGAAACGGCTAGAGCTTTAATCACCAAATTTTATACCAATGTATTTCACATATGTCATATCTGATTTTGAGGTATTGGTGGCCCCACCTACATTGATGTGCTTTTTACAAGCGAAAATGTAATTTTAAACTCTTCTAGCTTATACACTGATTTATAATGAAACTATTAAGCTGATTGTTTAAACTTTACAAGAATTATTATATGGTAGGGTTCTGCCAGTTTTATAAGAATAGATTGGGTAAATACAGTTTTAAAAAAACATTGTAGCCAATTGAAAAAGGCTTTCTGTATTTGAAAACAGATTTGACAACATTCTGAGTTTCAGCAGCTAAGTCAAGAGGTCACTCAGTACAAACAGGTGGGGTCCAGACATCACCATGGCAACTGACCTGGCTCTGGGGGGTGTCAAGACAATGTCCAGCGTCTAGACATCTAGACACAATGTTTAGATGCAGAATTCCCAGATTATTGGAACTATATCTTTCAACTGTTTGAAAAAACTTGGTTTGCATTTTAAGCGAATTGGGTTTATCATCAGGTCACATGTGAACTGCTGCGCCCTCATTTTTGGTTGACCTCTGAACCTTTCCTCGCTGCCCAGCGTCCATTTGTGCGTCTGTTTTCACACATAAACCCACATATCTCCGGAACCGTTTGACCGATCAGGCTTAAAATTTTGCACAAATGTAGCCCTTTGATAGCTTTATAACATACACTAAATTGGTGGTGCCACCTGCAACCATTTTCGCACAGCGTCCATCTGTTCATCTGCCTTGGGATAATAACACTCATATCTCAGCAGTGGTTTGACTTATCCACCTGAAATTTTGCAGGTTTATACATCCTGGACAGCTTTCTCGATTTTATGACAGGTGGCACCACCTACATTCATGTTTACTCTTCAGACATCCAAGCTCATATCTCGGGAACCGTTTGACTGATTGGGCCAAAATTTTGCATGTGTATAGATCTCACATAACTCTTCATCATAGGCAAAACTGGTGGCGCCACTTCAACCATTAATGCACAGTACCCATCTGTTCATCTGCCTTGGGATAAAATCACTCATATCTCAGCAGTGGTTTGACTTATCCACCTGAAATTTTGCAGGTTTATACATCCTAGACAGCTTTCTCAATTTTATGACAGGTGGCGCCACCTACATTCACATTTACTCTGCAGACATCCAAGCTTATATCTCGGGAACCGTTTGACCGATTGGGCCAAAATTTTGCATGTGTATAGATCTCACACAACTCTTCATCATAGGCAAAACTGGTGGTGCCATCTGCAACCACTTATGCACTGCGTCCATCTTTTCATCTGCCTTGGGATAAAATCACTCATATCTCAGCATTGGTTTGACTTATCCACCTGAAATTTTGCAAGTTTATACATCCTGGACAGCTTTCTCGATGTATGACAGGTGGCGCCACAACATTCACATTTACTCTGCAGACATCCAAGCACATATCTCAGGAACCGTTTGACCGATTTGGCCAAAATTTTGCTTGTGTACAGATCTCACATAGCTCTTCATCATAAGCAAAACTGGTGGTGCCACCTGCAACCACAAATGAACACCGCCCATCTGTTCATCTGCCTTGGGATAAAATCACTCTTATCTCAGCAGTGGTTTGACTTATCCACCTGAAATTTTGCAGGTTTATACATCCTAGACAATTTTCTCGATTTTATGACAGGTGGCACCACCTACATTCACATTTATGCTGCAGACATCCATGCTAATATGCAACACACCTCATTCTATTCCCCTTGCCACTTAATCCATGCCTCACTTCACCCATCCCACTCTGATTTCTGCGGATACACATTGTCGACTACCCATATTCTAGTTTTAAAATGTCCTAGTCTGAAACTTGCAGGTCCGAAATGTCCATTTTGCTGAAATCATAATGACTAAGGTAGATATGCAGGACTTAAAAGGATCAATATTAAATTTTAAAAATAAACCTCCATTCATACTCCAAACCTTGCACAGGTTCGCATTAGGCCTGTAGGCCTTGTTATCATATATAACAGCTGAGCACTGTGACCCATGGGTCCCTTATTTTTGTGTTGTATGCACCCATACCAGAATTTCAGCAGTGATCTTTGTGTAATTGTTTCATATTCAAAATAGTTAGTACTTGCATTGTTCATATACATGAAAAGTAATGTTCCAGCATTGAAGCATTATACCTGGTGTATTTCCCAGTGCACAGGTTCGCATTAGGCCTGTCGGCCTTGTCTTAGATTTTATAGGGAAAAGGCTTAAAAACCTTTAAAAATCTTCTTCTCTGAAACTGTTCAGCCAAATTGTCCAATATTTCACAGAAATGATCCCTGGAACAATCTCTCTCAAGTTTGTTCAAATGGTTTAAGTTTGGTGATTTTTGGCCGAGTTACAAGAAGTTAAACTTAGTCATCTTTCCAGAAAAGCATACTAAAATTACAATCTCAGAAACTGCTGGAGCTATCATCACCAAATTTTATGGGAATGTTTGTCACATGAGTCATATCTGAAATTGAGGTATTGGTGGCGCCACCTGCATCAGCCTTTTTTGTACGGGGGTTATCAGTGCCCTTATCATACTGAGGGCTACAAAAAACTTCTCTGAAACCGTATGGCCAAATTGTTTAATATCGCACAGAAATGATCTTAGGGTAATGCTTTCTGAATTTTGTTCAAATGGTCTCAGTTCAGTGACTTTTGGCTGAGTTATGGGAAGCTGTATTTAGCCATATGCCATGACAGCCCATTTTAGCTCAGTGGCTAAAAAGATCTTCTTCTTAAAAACCACTGGGCCAAATTCTTAAATCTCACACATTAATTATCCTTACATGTTGATAATTCAAGTTTGTTCAAATGGTTTTTCGTTCAGTGATTTATGGCCGAGTTATGAGAAGCTTAACTTAGCCATTTTTCTGTATTTTCCTATAAGAGTTATAAACCTGCAAAACATTTTTGAAGGACACAACTGAGGCTAATTTGTTTAATATTTTACAACGACTTGAGCTAGCATCATGAAATTTAATGTAAAAAATTAGCCATCTGAAAAACTCTGCATTTTCTTAGATGTTATTGAGAAAAAGCTAAAAAAATTGTTTTAAATCTTCTCCTCCAAAACTGTCAAGCAAAATTGTTCAATATTTCACAGAAATAATCTCTTATACCATCTCTCTCAAGTTTGTTCAAATGGTTAAATTTGGGTGAATTTTGGCCGAGTTACAGGAAGTTGAACTTAGTCATCTGTCTAAAAAAGCATACTAAAATGACAGTCTCAGAAATGGCCAGAACTTTCATCACCAAATTTTATGCCAGTGTTGGTCACATGAGTCATATATGAAATTCAGGTATTGGTGGCGCCACCTGCCTTGACCTTTTTTTTAACTGGGGTCATTGGTCATCTGTATATTAACCCATAATTTCTCAGGAATAGGAGGAGCTACCATCCCCAGATTTTATGCAATAATCTCTCACATATCAAATGTTGTGGAATTCGGCTTTTTTTTTGTTATCTGCATTTATTAAATTTTATAGGGAAAAGGCTGAAAAGCCTTAAAAGGCCTCTACTTGTAAACAGTCCAGCCAAATTGTTCAATATTTTACAGAAATGATACCAGAGGCAAGCCTTCTAAAGTTTGTTCAAATGGTTTGCATTTGATGAATTTTAGCGGAATTACACAAATTTGAACTTAGTTATTTGGCCAAGTAAGCATACTGACATAGTAATCTCAGAAATGACAGAACCTTGCATTACCAAGTATTGTGCAAATGTTGGTCACATGACTCATATTTGAAGTTGTAGATTTAGTGTTGCCACCTACATTGACCTGGTTTTTATTTGCAAAAACCTCATAATTTTAACCTCTTTCAGCTGATAATGTTTATGATGAAACTGTCAAGTTGAATCATTCAGTTTTTCAAAAGAAGTATCCTAGGACATGGTTCTTTCAATCATATAAGAATAGATTGAGTTTGTTGATTTTTGGTTGAGTCGTGAAAAGCTTAAGTTGGTCTTATGGCCGTCATTATGTCTATTTCAAACTGAGGACTGCAATAGTGTTCTTCTTCAAAATTGTTGTTTCAATTATAACTTCTGTGACATTGCACAAAAATTATTCTTAGGTGGCCTCTGTTCAAGTTTACTTGAATGATTTTTGGCAGAATTATTGGACCTTTAGCAATGAAAGAACTGCATCTTTTATTATTATAGATATTTTTGGTAGAAAGTTTATGAATATGTCAGCTTGTAAAAAAAAGCATTTTAGCCAAAGTCATTCAGTATGTGTAAACAGATTTACCAACAGGCAAAGATTGTGTCTGTATCATTAAATAGGTTGAAAAACTGCCAACTGTTTCAGATTTTGCAACAGATCAAGAGTTCATTCAGTGCAGCCAGAATGAGATATAGGTCAAGAGTTCAGTCAGTGCAGCCAAGCACAAGGCATGTGACCACTGCATGGGTGTCATGTGAACACCTCATGGCTAGCATGTGATCACATCATGGGTAGCATGTCATCACCTCATGAGTATCATGTGATATAATCTGTGAGCTTATGCAATGATGTGGCTACTATTTCAGATTTGGCAACAGGCCAAAGGTCAGTCTGGATCTATTTATAGCTTCGGCAGACTGGCAACTGTATCAGATTAGGTAACAGGTCAAGAATTCACTCAGTGCAGCTAGGTACAGGTCAAAAGTTCACTCAGTCTAGCTAGTTCACTCAGTGCAGTAGCTGCATTCTATTTAAAACGTTGGTAGACTGCCCACTGTGTCAGATTATGCAACAGGTCAAGAGTTCACTCAGTGCAGCCAGGTACAGGTCAAAAGTTCACTCAGTCTAGCCAGGTGCAGGTGGTGAGTTCATTAGTGCAGAAGCCTAAGCTAGCAATTTGTGACAGTTCACTTGGGGCAACTGCCTTTCTCACCTAAGCCTGGTCAGCCCCATGCATCAGACTCAAGGTAAGTCTGATGTATTGGCCTGATATATTTGCCTGTCTGTGATGGCTTTCTTGTTCAGAAGACAGGTGTCGCCACCTACAATGACTTTTGCACAATGTATGTGCCTCCTTATTTCTACAGAGGAATTTGATATAATTAACCTGAAATTGGGCATATTTATACATATCGAATAGCTTAGTCATATACAAGACTGGTGGTGCCACCTACAATAATTTTTGCACAGTGTTTCCCTGCTTATTTCTCAGGAGGGGTTTGATATATCAGTCTGAAATTGGGCATATATATATATATATATCTCTGATAGCTTTGATGTATACAAAACTGGTGGTGCCAGCTACCATCATTTTTGTGTTGTGTGCACTCATACGAGAATTTCAGCAGTGATGTTGGTGTAATTGTTTCTTATTCAAAATGTTTATTACTTGCAGTGTTCATATACATGAAAAGTAATGGTCCAGTATTGAAGAATTATACCTGGTGTATTTCCCAATGCACAGGTTCGCATTAGGCCTGTAGGCCTTGTTTGTTATTTTAACGAATATTTTTAATTTTTTTTTACTATAAAATGACAACAATTATGTCAGTTTATTAGCTGTTATTTCATCTAGTGTTTGTTTGTTGCTTGCCGGAAATCTTCGATTTCGGCAAGCATGTTGGTCAGTTCCGTATGTCCAGTTGTCTGTTTGTTTTTTGCTTGCCGGAATCAAAGATTTCGGCAAGCATATTGCTCAGTTGCGTATGTCTGTTTGTCTGTTTGTTGCTTGCCGGAATCAAAGATTTCGGCAAGCATATTGGTCAGTTGCGTATGTCTGTTTGTCTGTCTGTTTGTTGCTTGCCGGAATCAAAGATTTCGGCAAGCATATTGGTCAGTTG
The DNA here is from genome assembly GCA_026874595.1 of Sipunculus nudus. Lineage (NCBI taxonomy): Eukaryota > Metazoa > Annelida > Sipuncula > Golfingiida > Sipunculidae > Sipunculus > Sipunculus nudus. Next base: position 66,039,226 of record CM049310.1, read on the forward strand.
CGTATGTCTGTTTGTTGCTTGCCGGAATCAAAGATTTCGGCAAGCATATTGGTCAGTTGCGTATGTCTGTTTGTCTGTCTGTTTGTTTGTTGCTTGCCGGAAATCTTCGATTTCCGCAAGCATATTGGTCAGTTGCGTATGTCTGTTTGTCTGTCTGTCTGTCTGTTTGTTGTTCGCTGGAATCAAAGATTTCGGCAAGCATATTGGTCAGTTGCGTATGTCTGTTTGTCTGTCTGTCTGTTTGTTGCTTGCCGGAATCAAAGATTTCGGCAAGCATATTGGTCAGTTGCGTATGTCTGTTTGTTTGTTGCTTGCCGGAATCAAAGATTTTGGCAAGCATATTGGTCAGTTGCGTATGTCTGTTTGTCTGTTTGTCTGTCTGTCTGTCTGTTTGTTTGTCATCACACTCCTGGCCACAATTTCGCCACAATCACCTTGAAACTTTCAGGGATGATGGACAAACAAAATTCTAGGTGCCCTATTGTTTTTGGTCAAAATAAGTTAAAGGTCAAGGTCAAGGTCGTCAAAACTTCTCAAAACGTTTTTTTCTTCATATCTTTGTGACTATTAGTCGTATCTACTTCAACAATAGCTCATTTTGATCGTCATTCCAAGGCCTGTCATCTGGTGTGTAGCTGACTCAAATTTGCCGTAACCATGGTTACAAATTTTTGGGGAAAAGTCATGATATTCGAAATTAAGGGGTCTTATTTTTCTAACTTTGTCAGTTTTAAAGCTAGAGAGACCTAGTTTTTTGTATCAGGTAGCATTCAACTAGTACTACAAGATTTTATTACAAGTCTTGCAGTATCTCGTAAAATATCTCGTGAATAGAGATATTTCGAGATTGCATTCATCTTGCGCCAAAGGCCACATTATTTCAGGAATCTTTTTGAAACTGAAATATCATAAGTCCTACACTAGTATCTCGAAATTGTTTTTTCATTTTTTGAATATGGCTGCTAGGGGGCGCTGCATACGACCCTCACACATATATCATTACATTGGCCATATCTCTAAAACCCAAAGCCTCAATTACATAAACTATAGTTTATTTTTTTCCTCTGAGTCTTCTCCATAAACTGATAATGTCATCTGGTCTTAATCTTGTGTCACTTTGTCAGTGTGTCTGTCTGTTTCTCAGTTGTCCTGAAATTCGCCTGTTTGATGGTTCTTGCGTCTCACAATAGCATTCTTCAGGCCACAGTTTTTTAAAGAAGCATTTGAAAACTGATGCATATTATGTTTTACAGAAATATCTCAAAACATATTTTTCATTTTCCGGATATGGCCGCTAGATGGCGCTGCACATGACCCTCACACACATATCATTATATTGACCATATCTCTAAAACCCAAAGAATCAATTACAGAAACTATGGCTTATTTTCTTCCCCTGAGTCTTCTCCACGATCTAGTAATATCATCTGGTGTCAATCCTGTGTCACTTTGTCAGTGTGTCCGTCTGTTTGTCAGTTGTCCTCAAATTCGCCTGCTTGCTCTTGCGTCTCTCATATAGCATTCTACAGGCCGCAGTTTTGAAAGAATCCTTTTGAAATTATTACACCTTAAGTCTTACACTAATATCTCGAAACCAATTTTTCATTTTCCGGATATGGCCGCTAGGGGGCGCTGAACTCGAACCTCTCCCAACATAGCATGCTTTGGCAATATCTCCAAAACTATAAACCTCAGTTACATAAACTGTAGCATTTTTAGCTCAGCTGACTATAAGTCATCTGAGCTATAGTCGTGGTCCATTGTCCGTCGTCCGTCCGTCTGTCGTGCTGTCCGTCCGTCCGTAGATGTGGCACGTTTTGAAACCGTAAAACCTAGGAATCCAAAATTCAGCATAATGTTAGATGTCCCCAAGATCTCCTACCAAGCCGAAAACTGGGTCTTTGCGACTTCATTCCTTTGAGAAATTAAGGAAAAACCTCAATTTTTTATTAAAATCCTATTTTCACACTTCAGGACTGCCTAATATCAAAACCACTCATCTGGTTTTCTTCATATTTACCATAAATATTCCTCTATATAGTTCCTATGTACATGCCAGAAATTAAGTCTGTAAAGTATAAATTCTTTAAGTTATGGGCCCAGACATAATGGACTTTGTAAAAAATCAGGAAAAATAATAACTCACTTAACATGAAAAATTTTGAAACTAGAGTCTATTTTCTCAAGTATATAACTATGTTTAATTAAGATTCAATTGTTTACCCAAAATTAGATCTGAATTTTGTAAATTTTTTAAGTTATTAGCATAAAAAAAAAATCAGCACCTTAAATTTTGCCCAACTTTGACCATGGCACGTTTTTTTCCTGTAAGCACCATTGATTTAATTTTCACAGCATGTAAACATAAATATTTAGTTTGTCTAAATCTGAAATTTGAAAATAAAAGCTTGAAAATTAAGCTAGTTATTGATTTTTTTTCTGTAGTCACTTGCTTTGATTACAGATGCAGGGTCCCACTCCAGGTCACTGGAAGTCAGCTATGCCAGGGTTTCTGATTTGTTACAGTCACTGGGGGAGATCCCCTGCTGTGACAGGTGTACAGTTATTCTCATATCACCATCCCCCAAATCAACCCCCCCCCCTCCCCCCCCCCAAATCAATCCCCCCTTCCCCCCCCCCCCCCCCCCGCAAACCCAACCCACCAAGTGTTATGCAGTAATTGTTATTGTTTTCACTGTATCTCCTTAATTGTAATGCTGTTTTCACTCCGATATGCAAAAACTTTCCTTGAAAAAATAATTCAAGGTGTAATGCAGAAGATGCAATGTTGTGTAATGTAGCATTTTTAAAGAAATCAATTTTCTTTTAAATGATTTTAACAAATATTATTGAACCCATCAGTATGCTTAAATTATTATAAAATATGAAGCACATTATGGATAAATAAAGACATAATTAAAAATTGTGAAATCTAAATCAAGTATTATTTTTAGATATTTATTGTTTTGCAGATTTAAAAGATATATTTTTGTGGTAAAAAATAAATAAACATTTGTATGCATGATGTGGTGTTATCTGGCAAGATTGAGATTTATGATGATGCAATTGAGAATTATGAATCAACTTTTATATTCAGATATATATGTTAAATTGGAAATGTATAGAAATATAAACTTAAATTAGAAAATAATTGATGTGATAAAAAAATTAGGATTTAATACAAACATTTGTTCATTATTTTCCTGCCTCAGCAGAATTTGAGATCAGGCTTTGTTTGCCCTGTTTTATGTTGTTAATTAGCTATATTTCAAATGTATACATTTCATAAAAAATACATATATATTTAATAATATATATTATACAAAAAATAGATTCCATTGAACAAATGTGTAAATGACTGAAATGTCAACAGTTAATCGAAAAACCAACTAATGATCATGGTAATAGTACAGATCATTTGTTCACAAACTGCTCACATGCTTTAGTTTCAACATTAGGAAACACATGGTCAGGTCACAAAATATTTTTTGCAACAATTTCTTGCTCATCAATACAAATCATTCATATAAACCAACCATGGCCTTTTTTTACCTCTTCCTCTTACACTTTATCTCCATTTGATATTATTTTAGATTTTTACCTTCAAGGTTAACGTCAGCTGAGCACAGTGACCCATAGGTCCCTTGTTCTTCCTCTGAGTCTTCTCCATAACCTGAAGTAGTCATCTGGACTCAATCTTGAGTCACTTTGTCAGTGTGTCCGTCTGTTTGTCAGTTGTCCTTAAATTCACCTGTTTGCTGGTTCTTGCGTCTCACATATAGCATTCTATAGGCCACAGTTTTGACGGAATCCTTTTGAAACTATTACATCTTATGTCTTACACTAATATCTAGAAATAAATTTTCATTATCGGGATATGGCCACTAGTGGGCGCTGCACACGACCATCACACACATACCATTGTATTGGCCATATCTCTACACCCAAAGCCTCAGTTACATAAACTATAGCTTATTTTCTTCCTTTGAGTCTCCTCCTTAACCTGATTAAGGCATCTGGTTTCAATCTTCTGTCACTTTGTCAGTGTGTCCATCTGTTTGTCCGTTATCCTCAAAGTCGCCTGCCTGCTGGTTCTTACGCCTTACATATAGCATTCTACAGGCCACAGCTTTGACGGAATTCTTTTGAAACTGGGACATCTCATATCATACACTGATAATACGAAACGCATTTGTCGTCTTCGAAATATGTCCGCCAGAGGGCGCTACAGTCGAGCCTCCCAAGTATATCATTAATTCGCCATACCTCCAAAACTAAAAATCTAAATTACATAAATTATAACTCATTTTCTTCCTTTGAATCTTCTCCATAACTAGGTTAAGTCATCTGGTGTCAATCTTGTCTCACAAAGTCAGTATGTCTGTCTGTTCGTCTTTTGTTGTCAGCTTTGTCTGCTTGCCTGTTCTTTTGTCTCATATGTCATTCTACGGGCCACATATTCTCAGCAATGTCCCTGAGAGTCATTCCAATAATAGAAAACCGACAATATGTTCTGTCTCTCTGTCTGTGTTTTACTTCCGATTTCCGGCAAGCGTTCGACCTATGGTCGTCTAGTTTGTTTGTTTATTTGTCACCACTCTCCTGGCCACAATTTTGCCACAATAACCTTGAAACTTACAGGGATGTTCGAAAACATAATTTCTAGGTGCCCTATTGTTTTTGGTCAACATTGCTCCAAGGTCAAGGGTCAAGGTCACGACAGGTATGGTTAACGGTTTTTGCACTATAACTTCGCCATAAATAGGCTTATCCACTTCTGCAATAGCTCATTTTTTTCGTCAACACCTGGCCTTTCTTTTGACATGTAGCTTACTTAAATTTGCCATTACCATGGTTACATTTTTTGGGGAGAAATCATGGAATTTCATGATATTTTTCAAATTTGCAGCAATCGCCCTGATTCTGAGATATTTTATGTAACATAAGAATATCTCGAAATTGTTTTTTCAGATTTTGGAAATGGCCGCCAGGGGGCGTTGCAGATGAAAAAACATGAAAATTTGTTTTGGTGCTATACCTCCACAACTATTAAACATTGGGCCATTTCCATCACAGCACCTTAAACTAGAGTCCATGGGCTTATTTTTGCGCATAGGTGCCAAAGTGCGCTATTGCCAGATTTCTCTATTTTTGGGGTAAAACTTTTGAATTTGGAAAATATGCAGTTTTGAGCTTCTAACTCTGTCAGTTTTTATGCTAAGGAGGTCAATTCTTTTGCAACTTGAAGCCCTTGGTGAGTTCTTGGTGATCCAATAAAAAATCTCGCCAAATCTCGCACCGTTTCTCGCCGAATGAGATTTTCGCGGTTTCAATGAAAGGTGCCCTAGGGGCCACAGAATTGCAGGAATCGTTTTGAAACTGATACCTGTTATGTCACACATTAATATCTCGAAGGCAGTTTTTCACCTTTGGGAAAATGACCGCTAGGGGGCGCTCCACTGCAACCCCATACCTAGTATAATTGTTTAGCCATATCTCCAAAACTAAACATTTAAGATACATAAGCTGTACACCATATGAATGGGCATTTCATGGCCTTTCTGCCCATGGCCTCTTTTGTTTAATAATGCACGGTCCCCACACATTTTAGCAACTTTGTAAAAAATGGAAACCCGCATGCACATATACATATGCCATCACGCATGCATGCACGCGTTTTAGTATGAAAGACAGACACGCTTTCCCATGACTGCAAAAATTATAGCCTTCGCCGTATAAAATATGTAACTACAGACACTCTTTGCATGACATGCAAATAAAGCACACACTGTGTCCCTTTCATAAGTAACATGCATTCAGTCCGGACCTGCTTTTTTTCAGTCTGCGCCTGTGAATTAGGCCCACACGGTTGCTATGGTGGTTGTCACGGAAGCTTTCGGGCTCTGAAACCTGCACGCGGGCCCGTTTGACATTTCTGTTAAGAGGAGGAGAAACGCAGGGATTGGACAACGCTTGATTTGACGCATCCATATATGAGTCCATATGGACATTTTATATGCCAGTTTCAGAAAGTCATAAGACACAGCCTATATGTTCCTGTACCCCCTCTTTTGTTAAACATTGGTAAACAGAGTAAAAAATGTTACATTTACCCTACATATGCGCGTCACTCTTCACAGCAGCTCCTAATGAGTTTAAACAAAATGTAACAATCTTGGTCCTGTCGAAGCGCGTGTCCCAGTCAATGTATTGATGTGGTCATGTGCATGCGAAGATATGTTTTCTCCTGTGATTACTTATATACATGTACTTTGCATATATCTCTGGTGAAAAGGTTAGTAACTGTTTAATGACGAGGATACGAATTTAATTGTATAGTTCTTTTTATATTGTACCCATGTTGAAAATGAACCAATGGACATTCACTTGCATTCAAAGATGCAAGATCGCTGTTATGGATGTTAGTTACAGATTTGTTGTACTGACAAAGCGCGAACTCGACTCAAATTTTGGTGATCGACATATATATTCTCATTATTCAAATGAAAAAGAATACCGAAAAACATCAAGAATCTACCGAAATACAAGGAAAGGTAGGCCTACATTCTTGAATAATTAAGCTGTTCATTAAAGTAAAAGGGAAGATGCATCTTTTGGTAATTATTAAAACAAATAAAAAAAATTCACTTGGAATCACACATGCATGAGATAGTACATGGGACTTGTATATTCTATGGTTAATGTGTGACTTAATGACCACCATGAAAAAGTAATAATAAGAATACGATCATTACACTGTTTATTTCAACAATACACAAGATAAATAATATTCAGTGACAATATATAATAATATACGAAGTGTTAACTTTCAATAGTTATAGTTAAAGTAAAATTAATACTTACTTTATTACAGATTAAAGGATATTATTTTCATGTAAATAATATCTGGATGTATCGCATGCAGTGTCTTTTTTTTTACTAAAAACAAATACAACATTTATCTCACAAATTCACCATCAGATTTTATTGACAGTTCTCATTGTCATATATACAATATACTTAAATTATTACATACGGAACATGAAAGTTAAAAGGAAGATTTAAAAAAAGTATTGCCATAGGCCTATGAAACTTAAACTTGGAGAGCGGCACATTTTATTTTACCCTCCAAGAGAAGCCAAGAAAGGATTACTGGCAGAACAGTGGGATTTGGGCCGCTCATACAGGTCTTACCCACCAGTATATAGTATATGTCTTATACATGTACATAAATGACCTGTGTGGCGGTTTTGACCCCACCATACTTGGGTTTTGTTACTTAAATGATATTATTTTTTCATTTCATATATATATATATACATATATATATATATATATATATATATACATATATATATATATATATATATATATATATATATATATATACATATATATATATAAACATATATATATATATATATATATATATATATATATATATATATATATATATATATATATATATATATAAATGGACTGGTCAAACTACATCTTTTAACAAAATAAAAAAGATTTAGGACTCTCATAGATAATATCCGTATCATACATGCATTAAATTTTTTTTTTCTTCTTGTGTATAAACAGGGTGGTTCCTATTTAAAATATCAATATACATACAGACAATCTTTAAAAATGATTTCAATTTCTGTTACACGCCTGTTTTATTCAATAATTCACTCAGTATATTCAATTTAAGTTAACATACTTGATATATATAATTAACCATTTTGTGATGTTCACACGTCATCTGTGATTTAATTGCCCATATTTACAGGAATTCTGTAAAATAAATGTCCCTCGGTGCCATGGTTTTGGCCATGATCTGTGAAAGGTAAAGGTCACAAAAACCCCAAAAATAGTTTTTTTCCCTCATATCATTGTTAATTTAAGTCGTATCTACTTCAACCCTAGCTCATTTTTATTGTCATTCCCAGGCCTTTCTTTTGGTGTGTAGATGCCTCAAATTTGCTGTAACCTTAATTACGCATTTTGGGGGGAAATTCATGATGGGGTCTTATTTTTCTAACTTTGGGAGTTTTAAAGCTAGAGAGGTCTAGTTTTTTTTGCATCAGGTAACATACAAGAAGTGTTATTTGATTATATTACAAGTCATCATGTCAAACGAGATATTTCGAGATATCGCTTAGTAATAGCATGAGTCCACAAGTAAGCAGGAATCATTTTGAAACTGATATATCTTATATCTTACAGTATTATCCCAAAGCAGTTTTTCATTTTCCGGATATGGCCGCTAGGGGCACTTGATGCGAACCTCCCCAACATATCATGTTTTAGCCATATCTCAGAAATAATAAGCCTCAATTACATAAACTATAGCTTATTTTCTTCGTCTGAGTATTCTTCTTAACCAGGTAAAGTCCTCTGGTGTCAATCTTGTGTCACTTTGTCAGTATGTCTGTCTGTTTGTCAGTTAATGTAAGCTGTCTCTGCTTTCATGTTTTTATTTGAGATATATGTCGTTCAACAGGCCACAGAATCCGAGAAATCACTCTAAAGGTAACTAAAAAATATAGAAAACCGACAGTTTGATCTTTCTGTCCGTCTGTCTATCATTTTAAAATTCCGGCAAGCGTTCGACCTATGGTCGTCTAGTTGCTTGCCGGAATCAAAGATTTCGGCAAGCATATTGGTCAGTTGCGTATGTCTGTTTGTCTGTCTGTCTGTTTGTTGCTTGCCGGAAGATTTCCGGCAAGCATGTTGGTCAGTTGCGTATGTCCATTTGTCTGTTTGTTTTTTTGTTTTTTTGTCTGTTTTTTTGTGTGTTTGTCTGCGCTCTCCTGGCCACAATTTTGCAGCAATCAACATGACCCTTACAGGGTTGATTGACAACCGAACACCCTGGAACCCTATTGTTTTTGGTCAACATTGCTCCAAGGTCAAGGGTCAAGGTCACGACAGGTGTGGTTAACGGTTTTTGCACTATAACTTCGCCATAAATAGGCTTATCCACTTCTGCAATAGCTCGTTTTTTTCGTCATCACCTGGCCTTTCTTTTGATATGTAGCTTACGTAAATTTGCCGTTACCATGGTTACATTTTTTGGGCAAAAATCATGGAAATTGGAAATAACACGACAATTTTTTTGTAACTTTGTCAGTTTTCAAGCTAGGCAGATCTAGTTTTCAGCATTTTGTTCCACATGACCAGCTTGACACGACAGAACTGAAAGTCACGCCAAATCTTGCGCCATATCTCGTCAAACGAGAAAAAATGAGACTTCGCGGAAATGCTTAAAACTCGGCGACTTTTACAGCTAGACAGGTCTGGTTTTCGGCATTTCGTTCCACCAAACAAGCTTGACACGACACAGCTGCAAGACAGGCCAAATCTCGCACCGTATCTCGTCAAACGAGAAAACACGGGATGTCACGGAAATGCTTATAACTAGGCCAGTTTTACAGCTAGACACGTCTGGTTTTCGACATTTAGTTCCACTAGACCAGCTTGACACGACAGATATGCAAGTCTGGCAAAATCTCGCACCGTATCTCGTCAAACGAGAAAACACGAAATTTCACGGAAATGCTTATAACTCGGCCAGTTTTACAGCTAGACAGGTCTGGTTTCCGGCATTTCCTTCCACATGACCAGCTTGACACGATAGATGTGCAAGTCAGGCCAAATCTCGCACCCTATCTCGTCAAACGAGAAAACACGAGATTTCACGGAAATGCTTATAACTCGGCGAGTTTTACAGCTAGACAGGTCTAGTTTTCGGCATTCATTAACATTTGGACGGCTTGACATGACAAACCTGCAAGACTGGCCAAATCTCGCACCATATCTCGTCAAACGATGAAAAAGGAGATTTCACAGAAATGCTAATAACTCGGCGACTTTTACAGCTAGACAGATGTAGTTTTCGCCATTTCATAACTTTTAGAGAGTTTGATATGACAAATCTTCAAGACTGGCCAAATCCTGCACCATATCTCGTCACACGAGAAAACACGAGAGTACACGGAAATGCTTATAACTCGGGGACTTTTACAGCTAGACGGATCTAGTTTTCGCCATTTCGTAACGTTTGGCCGTCTTGACATAATAAAACTGCTCGTCTTGCCAAATCTCGTACTATATCTCGTCAAGCGAGAAAAAAAACATGATTTCACGTAAATGCTGATAAGACGGCGACTTTTGCAGCTAGACAGGTCTAGTTTCCGGCATTTTGTAATATTTGACAAACCTGACATGACAAAACTGGAAATCTCGCCAAAGCTCGCACCATTTCCCGTCAAACGAGAAAACACGAGATTTCATGCAAATGGTTATAACTCAGCGGCTTTTATAGCTAGACAGGTCTGGTTTTCGGCATTTCATATCATTTGGCCAGCTTGACATGACAAACCTGAAAACGTCTCACTGCTTCTTGTCAAACGAGATTAACGGGATTCCATGAAAAAATTTTGAACTTGGTTCCTTTTACACTAGAAAGATATGCAGCTGTTAAAGGTCAGCATGCATAAATAAACATATTATCCGTTTCTGCTGCCCCCACAATGTTGCTCATTCATATGACTGTTTCTACATGCACTCTCTGTCTATCTGTCTGTATCATTTCCATTTCCGGCAAGCGCGTGACCTCTGGTCATCTTTTTTGTTTGTTTGTTTGTTTGTCACCACTCTCCTGGCCACAATTTTGCCACAATAACCTTGAAACTTACAGGGATGTTGGAAAACATAATTTCTAGGTGCCCTATTGTTTTTGGTTAAAATAGGTCAAAGGTCAAGGTCGTCAAATCTTCCCAAAACGGTTTTTTCTTCATATCTTTGTGACTATTAGCCGTATCTACTTCAACAATAGCTCATTTTAATCGTCATTCCAAGGCCTGTCATCTTGTGTGTAGCTGACTCAAATTTGCCGTAACCATGGTTACAAGTTTTGGGGCAAAAGTCATAATATTCAAAAATAAGGGGTCTTATTTTTTTAACTTTGTCAGTTTTAAAGCTAGAGTGATCTAGTTTTTTGCATCAGGTAGCATTCAACTAGTACTACAAGATTTTATTACAAGTCTTGCAGTATCTCGTAAAATATCTTGTAAATAGAGATATTTCGAGATTTCATTCATCTTGCGCCAAAGGCCACATTATTGCAGGAATCTTTTTGAAACTGACATATTATAAGTCCTACACTAGTATCTTGAAATTGTTTTTTCACTTTTTGAATAGGGCCGCTAGGGGGCGCTGGATGCGAACCTCCCGAACATATCATATTTTGGCCATATCTCCAAAATTATAAGCCTCAATTACATAAACTATAGCTTATTTTCTTCCTCTGAGTCTTTTCCATAACCTAGTGTAGTCATCTGGTCACAATTTTGTGACACTTTGTCAGTGTGTCTGTCTGTTTTCAGTTGTCCTCAAATTTGCCTGCTTGCTCTTGCGTCTAACATATAGCATTCTACAGGCCACAGTTTTGAAAGAATCCTTTTGAAACTATTACATCTTAAGTCTTACACTAATATCTCGAAACCAATTTTTCATTTTCCGGATATGGCCGCTAGGGGGCGCTGAACTCGAACCTCTCCCAACATATCATGCTTTGGCAATATCTCCAAAACTATAAACCTCAGTTACATAAACTGTAGCTTTTTTCTTCCTTTGAGTCTTCTCCATAACCTGGAGAAGTCATCTGGACTCAATTTTGAGTCACTTTGCCAGTGTTTTCGTCTGTTTGTCAGTTGTCCTCAAATTCGCCTGCTTGTTGGCTCTTGCGTCTCACATATAGCATTCTGTAGGCCACAGTTTTGACGGAATCCTTTTGAAACTATTACATCTTATGTCTTACACTAATATCTAGAAATAAATTTTTTCATTTTCCGGATATGGCCACTAGTCGGCGCTGCACATGACTCTCACGAACATACCATTGTATTGGCCATAACTCTACACCCAAAGCCTCAGTTACATAAGCTATAGCTTATTTTCTTCCTTTGAGTCTTCTCCATAACCTGATTAAGGCAGCTGGTTTCAATCTTCTGTCACTTTGTCAGTGTGTCCATCTGTTTGTCCGTTATCCTCAAAGTCGCCTGCTTGCTGGTTTTTACGCCTTACATGGAGCATTCTACAGGCCACAGCTTTGACGGAATCCTTTTGAAACTGAGACATCTCATGTCATACACTAATAATACGAAACGCATTTGTCGTCTTCGGAACATGTCTGCTAGAGGGCGCTACAGTCGAGCCTCCCAAGTATATCATTAATTCGCCATACCTCATAAACTATAAATCTAAATTACATAAATTATAACTCATTTTCTTCCTTTGAATCTTCTCAATAATTAGCTTATGTCATCTGGTGTCAATCTTGTCTCACAAAGTCAGTATGTCTGTCTGTTCGTCTTTTGTTGTCAGCTTTGTCTGCTTGCCTGTTCTTTTGTCTCATATGTCATTCTAAGGGCCACATATTCTCAGCAATGTCTCTGAGAGTCATTCCATTAATAGAAAACCGACAATATGTTCTGTCTGTCCGTCTGTGTTTCACTTCCGAATTCCGGCAAGCGTTCGACCTATGGTCGTCTAGTTTGTTTGTTGCTTGCCGGAATCAAAGATTTCGGCAAGCATATTACTCAGTTGTGTATGTCTGTTTGTTACTTGCCGGAAATCTTCGATTTTCGCAAGTATGTTTGTCAGTTCCGTATGTTTGTTTGTTTGTTTGTCTGTCTGTCTGTTTGTTTGTCGGTGCTCTACAGGCCACAATTCTGAAGCAATCGCCCTGAAACTTTTACAATAAGTGTAAAATCGAAAACCCTGGGTGCCTATTGTTTTTGGCCTTGAACAGTTCAAGGTCAAGGTCAGGGTCCCTGAAAAACCTTAAAACGGATTTTCCTTCATATCTTTGTAAAAAATAATCGTAGCGGCTTAATCTTTAGCTCATTTTATTCCTCATCATGTTACCTTTCCACATTCTAGCAAATATCTCTGATCATTCGTTACCATAGTAACGTATTTTTGGGAAGAAATGATAGAATTTGATATTTTCTTTCTAAATTTTTCATTTTTAAAGCTAGAGAGTTCTAGTTTTCTGCATCAGGTAGTATTTCATGAGCTGTTTATGATAGAATTGTTAATCCCGCAAAACCTCGCACTATTTCTCGTCAAACGAGAGTTTTCGAGATTTCATTAAATATGACCTGCAGGTTGCATTTTATTAACAATGGCTTTGAAATTAATGTATTTTGTGTTATTTATAAATATCTCGAAATTGTTTTTTCATTTTTTTAAAATAGCCACCAGGGGGCGTGGTACTGGTAACACTACAACTTATCATTTTTGCACAACATCTTAAAAAATATTAAGCATATAACAATTTCTTTTGTCGCATCTAAGACTAGTATCATTGGCTTATTCCTGGGTACATGTAGCTTTGTGCTGCCGTTACCATGGTAACCAAATTTTGGGGTAAAACTTGACAATCTGAAAATAATTAGTTTTTTGCTTCTATCTCTGTTGATATTTATACTACAAGGGTCTAGTTTTCTGCATGAGGTAGCATTCCTTTGGCTCTAATCCAGTCAATTGGAAGTCTCGTAGAATCTCGATCTGTTTTTCCGTCAAACGAGAAATTACGAGATTTCACAGAAATGCTGATAACTCGATCACATTTTAGGTTAAAGAGTATACGGTTTCAGCCTCTGGTAGCCTTTCGGAAGCTTAACATGATAAAACTGCAAATCTCGCCAAATCTCGCATCATCTCCCGCCAAACGAGAATATTCGATATTTTGAACAAAATATTCAACAAATGTCTTTATCTCTTTCAATTTTATGCTAGAGATTTTATTTTTCTACTGTTCAACAATCATTTGATTAGTGTTAAGTGATATAAGTGAATATCTCGTTATATCTCGCACCATTTGTCGTCAAACGAGAACAGTGGACCATTTAAACAAACGCCTATTATGCTGTCATTTTATACCCTACAGACATATAGTTTTTAACATTTGACAGGGTCTGACACTCTCATTCACATCATGTGATTATATTGCAATTCTCGTCAAATCTTGCCTCGTTTTTCATCAAATGATGAAAATACATCCAATTGCCGTGAGCACAAGTGGCTTCAGGGTTGACCGGTAAGTGCCGGCAAGGCTATTAGAGTTGCATGTTGGCGTGCGCGGTCGTCCATGAATCTCACAAAGCAGCATTGAATAGAGGACAAAAGCCGCTAAATGTGGAGGGAACACACCTGTGATTTTTATTGTGTCCTTTTGTGCAGCCACTTGTGTTGCCAGGAACCACTGGCAAATCTTTGAAACCAGGGACGGATCCCCGATTTTGTAGTTGGGGGTGTCAAAATATGGGCTGATCCCTGGTTAAGCAGTTGGGGGCAGGAGTAAAATTTTAATTATACATCAAATATATATATTAAAATAAAATATCTGGAAATTTATTTTTTTCCTTTTAGAAAATAGCCCCCAGATGGCGCTGCAGCAATCATTATTGTGCCATATCTCCAAAACTATAGACAGTGTCACAACATTGATTGCAGCTTCTGAAACTATATTTAATGCGTTTAACCTCGTTGGGACTCTGTCGTATTCTGTGGGGGTTAAATTTTAATTATACATAAAATATATATAATAAAAATTAAAATATCGCGAAACTATTTTTTTTCCCCTTTCAGATGGCGCTGCAGCAATCATTATTGTGCCATATCTCCAAAACTATAGACAGTGTCACAACATTGATTGCAGCTTCTGAAACTAGATTTAAAGCGTTTAACCTCGTGGGGACTCTGTCGTATTCCGCGGGGGTTAAAGTTTAATTATACATAAAATATATATAATTAAAAATAAAATATCTCGAAACTATTTTTTTTCCTTTCAGATGGCGCTGCAGTAATCATTATTGTGCCATATCTCCAAAACTATAGACGGTGTCACAACATTGATTGCAGCTTCTGAACCTAGATTTAATGTGTTTTCCTCGTAGGGACATTGTCATATTCAGCAGAAGTTTAAATTTAATTATACATCAAATATTTATTATAAAAAAATAAAATATCTCGAAACTTACTTTTTGTCCTTTTAATTATAGCCGCCAGATGGCACTGCAGCAATCATTTTTTTGCCATATCTATAAAACTAGAGATAGTGTCACAACATTGATTGCAGCATCTGGAACTAGATTTAATGGGTTTATCCTCGTGAAGACTCTGTCATATTCTTCCGTTACCATGGGGGCCTAATATAGGTTACAATTAAATTCTTCTTTTTCCTGAAATTCAAAATATGAAGATTTATTCTAATTGACTGACGCTTATTTTATTCATGCTTTCCATTCTCCATGACAGGAGTACATTGCCTACACATGGAGTTATTTTCCATCTGTCTGTCTACTCATTTGTGGCTATTGAAAATCAGCGAAATCACATAAAAATGTGCTTCCATTTTAACCATGATAGCGGTTGTTCATTTGATCAAATCCAAACGTTCCCTGTCTGCCTGCCTAGTAACTGTGCGTCTGTTTTGCTGTCTTATTTCCGGCCATTTCCGGAACTAGATTTAATGCCTTTAACCTCGTGGGGACTCTGTCGTATTCTGCGGGGGTTAAATTTTAATTATACATCAAATATATATAATAAAAAAATAAAATGTCTCGAAACTTATTTTTTGCCCTTTTAGAAATAGCCGCCAGATGGCGCTGCAGCAATCATCATTGTGCCATATCTCCAAAACTATTGACAGTATTATACGTTCCCTGTCTGTCTGCCTAGTAACTGTCTGTCTGTTTCGCTGTCTTATTACCGGCCATTTCCGGCAAGTGTTCGACCTCTGGTCGTCTAGTCTGTTTGTTTGTTTGTTTGTTTGTTTGTTTGTTTGTTTGTCTGCACTCTCCTGGCCACAATTTTGCCACAATCACCTTGAAACTTACAGGGATGATGAAAAACATAATGTCTAGGTGCCCTATTGTTTTTGGTTAAAATAGGTCAAAGGTCAAAGGTCAAGGTCACGACAGGTATGGTTAACGGTTTTTGCACTATAACTTCGCCATAAATAGGCTTATCCACTTCTGCAATAGCTCATTTTTTTCGTCATCACCTGGCCTGTCATCTGGTGTGTAGCTGACTCAAATTTGAAGTAACCATGGTAACAAATTTTTGGGGAAAAGTCATGATATTCGAAAATAAGGGGTCTTATTTTTGTAACTTTGTCAGTTTTAAAGCTAGAGTGATCTAGTTTTTTGCATCAGGAAGCATTCAACTAGTACTACAAGATTTTATTACAAGTCTTGCAGTATCTCATAAAATATCTCGTGAATAGAGATATTTCGAGATTTAATTCATCTTGCACCAAAGGCCACATTATTGCAGGAATCTTTTTGAAACTGACATATTATAAGTCCTACACTAGTATCTCGAAATTGTTTTTTCATTTTTTGAATAGGGCCGCTAGGGGGCGCTGGATGCGAACCTCCCGAACATATCATATTTTGGCCATATCTCAAAATTTATAAGCCTCAATTACATAAACTATAGCTTATTTTCTTCCTCTGAGTCTTCTCCATAACCTAGTGTAGTCATCTGGTCACAATTTTGTGACACTTTGTCAGTGTGTCTGTCTGTTTGTCAGTTGTCCTCAAATTCGCCTTCTTGCTCTTGCGTCTCACATATAGCATTCTACAGGCCACAGTTTTGAAAGAATCCTTTTGAAACTATTACATCTTAAGTCTTACACTAATATCTCGAAACCAATTTTTCATTTTCCGGATATGGCCGCTAGGGGGCGCTGGATGCGAACCTCCCGAACATATCATATTTTGGCCATATCTCAAAATTTATAAGCCTCAATTACATAAACTATAGCTTATTTTCTTCCTCTGAGTCTTCTCCATAACCTAGTGTAGTCATCTGGTCACAATTTTGTGACACTTTGTCAGTGTGTCTGTCTGTTTGTCAGTTGTCCTCAAATTCGCCTTCTTGCTCTTGCGTCTCACATATAGCATTCTACAGGCCACAGTTTTGAAAGAATCCTTTTGAAACTATTACATCTTATGTCTTACACTAATATCTCGAAACCGATTTTTCATTTTCCAGAATTGGCCGCTAGGGGGCGCTGCACATGACCCTCACTCACATATCTTATATTGGCCATATCTCTAAAACCCAAAGACTCAATTACATAAACTATAGCTTATGTTCTTCCTCTGAGTCTTCCCCATTACCTGGTTAAGTCATCTGGTCTCGGTCTTGTGTCACTTTGTCATTATGTCCATATAAACTTTATAAACGGAGGGAAACATGAATGCACAGAGTCATGCAGGAATGCACGATGACACGCGTTTTAGTAAGACAAAGACACGTGTAGGTATGAGCGACAATCAGCGCAGTGTGCTCGTTTTGTGTAGGGTCAATCGGGCCAAATGCCAATTCAGGCCCGCAGCCTACGGGATGAATTAATTGGCGTAGCGGGGACCACGGCCATTTCCTGGTAAAAACTTGTGAATAAATATACCGGACGGGCTGACCATTTTCTCAGGGCCATAGGAATGTCACCATTCCAGCGTGCCCTCAGACCTGGTCAGACCTGGTCAGACCTAAAACGCGTGCCTGCTCATCTGTGCGCATGCAGGTGATTGCTGTCCAAAGTTTCAGTCGCTGTGTCCTTCAGGAAAGGACCCGAACCGTTTTTTTTTTTTTTTTTTTTAATTGCTCGCCGGAAATCTTCGATTTCTGCAAGCAGGTTGGTCAGTCGCGGATGTCTGTTTGTCTGTTTGTTGCTTGCCGGAAATCTTCGATTTTCGCAAGCATATTACTCAGTTGCGTATGTCTGTTTGTCTGTTTGTTGCTTGCCGGAATCAAAGATTTCGGCAAGCATATTACTCAGTTGCGTATGTCTGTTTGTCTGTTTGTTTGTTTGTTGCTTGCCGGAATCAAAGATTTCGGCAAGCATATTACTCAGTTGCGTATGTCTGTTTGTCTGTTTGTTGCTTGCCGGAATCAAAGATTTCGGCAAGCACATTACTCAGTTGCGTATGTCTGTTTGTCTGTTTGTTGCTTGCCGGAATCAAAGATTTCGGCAAGCATATTACTCAGTTGCGTATGTCTGTTTGTCTGTTTGTTGCTTGCCAGAATCAAAGATTTCGGCAAGCATATTACTCAGTTGCGTATGTCTGTTTGTCTGTTTGTTGCTTGCTGGAATCAAAGATTTCGGCAAGCATATTACTCAGTTGCGTATGTCTGTTTGTTGCTTGCCGGAAATCTTCGATTTTCGCAAGCTGGTTGGTCAGTCGCGGATGTCTGTTTGTCTGTTTGTTGCTTGCCGGAATCAGAGATTTCGACAAGTATGTTGATCAGTTCCGTTTGTTTGTTTGTCTGTATGTCCCCTCTCTACAGGCCACAATTTTGCACCAATCGTCCTGAAACCTATAGATAGAGTGTATAATCGGTTCTTCTCGGACCCTTATGGTTTTTGGTCATGATCGGTCAAGGGTCAAGGTCAGGGTCACCAAAAAGCTCAAAAACGGTTTTTTCTTCATACCTTCGCCAAAAATAGCCGTAGGCACCTAATCTGTAGCCCGTTTTATTTGCCACTGCATGGCCACTTCCAACACTGCAAAATTGCCTCATTTCGCTGTTACCATGGTTACGCAATTTTGGGGAGAAATCATGGAATTTCGTGATATTTTTCAAATTTGCAGCAATTTTACTGATTCTGAGATATTTTATGTAACATAAGAATATCTCGAAACGGGTTTTTCAGATTTTGGAAATGGCCGCCAGGGGGCGTGGCAGATGAAAAAACATGAAAATTTGTTTTGGTGCTATACCTCCACAACTATTAAACATTGGGCCATTTCCATCACAGCACCTTAAACTAGGGTCCATGGGCTTATTTTTGCGCATAGGTGCCAAAGTGCGCTATTGCCAGATTTCCCTATTTTTGGGGTAAAACCTTTGAATTTTGAAAATATGCAGTTTTCAGCTTCTAACTCTGTCAGTTTTAATGCTAGAGAGGTCCAAATTTTTGCATCTTGTAGCCCTTGGTGAGTTCTCGGTGATCCAACCAAAAATCTTGCAAAATCTCGCACCGTTTCTCGTCGAATGAGATTTCGCGATTTCACGGTGACATGCCCTATAGGCCACAGATATGCAGGCATCCTTTTGAAACTGATACATGTTACGTCATACACTAATATCTCGAAAGCAATTGTTCAGTTTTTGGAAAATTACCGCTAGGGGGCGCTGCACTGCAACCCCGTACCTACTATCATTGTTTAATCATATCTCCAAAACTACACATTTTAGGTACATAAACTGTACACCATATGAATTGGCGTTTCATGGCCTTGCTGCACATGACCTCTTTTGTTTAATCATACACGGTCCCCACAAATTTTAGCAACTTTGTAAAAATTAAAACCCGCATGCACAAATACATATGCCATCACGCATGCATTCACGCGTTTTAGTATGAAAGACAGACACGCTTTCCCGTGACTGCAAAAATTATAGCGTTCGCCTTATAAAATAAGTGACCACAGGCACTCTTTGCGGGCCGGTTTGCCATTTCTGTCGCGTTATAGTTTATTGCTTGCCGGAATCAGAGATTTCGACAAGTATGTTGATCAGTTCCGTTTGTTTGTTTGTCTGTATGTCCCCGTTCTACAGGCCACAATTTTGCACCAATCGTCCTGAAACTTATAGATAGAGTGTATAATCGGTTCTTCTCGGAGCCTATTGTTTTTGGTCATGATCAGTCAAGGGTCAAGGTCAGGGTCACCAAAAAGCTCAAAAACGGTTTTTTCTTCATACCTTCGTCAAAAATAGCCGTAGGCACCTAATCTGTAGCCCGTTTTATTTGCCACTGCATGGCCACTTCCAACACTGCAAAATTGCCTCATTTCGCTGTTACCATGGTTACGCAATTTTGGGGAGAAATCATGGAATTTCGTGATATTTTTCAAATTTGCAGCAATTTTACTGATTCTGAGATATTTTATGTAACATAAGAATATCTCGAAACGGGGTTTTCAGATTTTGGAAATGGCCGCCAGGGGGCGTGGCAGATGAAAAAACATGAAAATTTGTTTTGGTGCTATACCTCCACAACTATTAAACATTGGGCCATTTCCATCACAGCACCTTAAACTAGGGTCCATGGGCTTATTTTTGCGCATAGGTGCCAAAGTGGGCTATTGCCAGATTTCCCTATTTTTGGGGTAAAACCTTTGAATTTTGAAAATATGCAGTTTTCAGCTTCTAACTCTGTCAGTTTTAATGCTAGAGAGGTCCAAATTTTTGCATCTTGTAGCCCTTGGTGAGTTCTCGGTGATCCAACCAAAAATCTTGCAAAATCTCGCACCGTTTCTCGTCGAATGAGATTTCGCGATTTCACGGTGACATGCCCTATAGGCCACAGATATGCAGGCATCCTTTTGAAACTGATACATGTTACGTCATACACTAATATCTCTAAAGCAATTGTTCAGTTTTTGGAAAATTACCGCTAGGGGGCGCTGCACTGCAACCCCGTACCTACTATCATTGTTTAATCATATCTCCAAAACTACACATTTTAGGTACATAAACTGTACACCATATGAATTGGCGTTTCATGGCCTTTCTGCACATGACCTCTTTTGTTTAATCATACACGGTCCCCACAAATTTTAGCAACTTTGTAAAAATTAAAACCCGCATGCACAAATACATATGCCATCACGCATGCATTCACGCGTTTTAGTATGAAAGACAGACACGCTTTCCCGTGACTGCAAAAATTATAGCGTTCGCCGTATAAAATAAGTGACCACAGGCACTCTTTGCGGGCCGGTTTGCCATTTCTGTCGCGTTATAGTTTATTGCTTGCCGGAATCAGAGATTTCGACAAGTATGTTGATCAGTTCCGTTTGTTTGTTTGTCTGTATGTCCCCGCTCTACAGGCCACAATTTTGCACCAATCGTCCTGAAACTTATAGATAGAGTGTATAATCGGTTCTTCTCGGAGCCTATTGTTTTTGGTCATGATCGGTCAAGGGTCAAGGTCAGGGTCACCAAAAAGCTCAAAAACGGTTTTTTCTTCATACCTTCGTCAAAAATAGCCGTAGGCACCTAATCTGTAGCCCGTTTTATTTGCCACTGCATGGCCACTTCCAACACTGCAAAATTGCCTCATTTCGCTGTTACCATGGT
The DNA here is from genome assembly GCA_026874595.1 of Sipunculus nudus. Classification (NCBI taxonomy): domain Eukaryota; kingdom Metazoa; phylum Annelida; class Sipuncula; order Golfingiida; family Sipunculidae; genus Sipunculus; species Sipunculus nudus. The sequence goes on from CM049310.1 coordinate 66,060,385, forward strand.
TACGCAATTTTGGGGAGAAATCATGGAATTTCGTGATATTTTTCAAATTTGCAGCAATTTTACTGATTCTGAGATATTTTATGTAACATAAGAATATCTCGAAACGGGTTTTTCAGATTTTGGAAATGGCCGCCAGGGGGCGTGGCAGATGAAAAAACATGAAAATTTGTTTTGGTGCTATACCTCCACAACTATTAAACATTGGGCCATTTCCATCACAGCACCTTAAACTAGGGTCCATGGGCTTATTTTTGCGCATAGGTGCCAAAGTGGGCTATTGCGAGATTTCCCTATTTTTGGGGTAAAACCTTTGAATTTTGAAAATATGCAGTTTTCAGCTTCTAACTCTGTCAGTTTTAATGCTAGAGAGGTCCAAATTTTTGCATCTTGTAGCCCTTGGTGAGTTCTCGGTGATCCAACCAAAAATCTTGCAAAATCTCGCACCGTTTCTCGTCGAATGAGATTTCGCGATTTCACGGTGACATGCCCTATAGGCCACAGATATGCAGGCATCCTTTTGAAACTGATACATGTTACGTCATACACTAATATCTCGAAAGCAATTGTTCAGTTTTTGGAAAATTACCGCTAGGGGGCGCTGCACTGCAACCCCGTACCTACTATCATTGTTTAATCATATCTCCAAAACTACACATTTTAGGTACATAAACTGTACACCATATGAATTGGCGTTTCATGGCCTTTCTGCACATGACCTCTTTTGTTTAATCATACACGGTCCCCACAAATTTTAGCAACTTTGTAAAAATTAAAACCCGCATGCACAAATACATATGCCATCACGCATGCATTCACGCGTTTTAGTATGAAAGACAGACACGCTTTCCCGTGACTGCAAAAATTATAGCGTTCGCCGTATAAAATAAGTGACCACAGGCACTCTTTGCGGGCCGGTTTGCCATTTCTGTCGCGTTATAGTTTATTGCTTGCCGGAATCAGAGATTTCGACAAGTATGTTGATCAGTTCCGTTTGTTTGTTTGTCTGTATGTCCCCGCTCTACAGGCCACAATTTTGCACCAATCGTCCTGAAACTTATAGATAGAGTGTATAATCGGTTCTTCTCGGAGCCTATTGTTTTTGGTCATGATCGGTCAAGGGTCAAGGTCAGGGTCACCAAAAAGCTCAAAAACGGTTTTTTCTTCATACCTTCGTCAAAAATAGCCGTAGGCACCTAATCTGTAGCCCGTTTTATTTGCCACTGCATGGCCACTTCCAACACTGCAAAATTGCCTCATTTCGCTGTTACCATGGTTACGCAATTTTGGGGAGAAATCATGGAATTTCGTGATATTTTTCAAATTTGCAGCAATTTTACTGATTCTGAGATATTTTATGTAACATAAGAATATCTCGAAACGGGTTTTTCAGATTTTGGAAATGGCCGCCAGGGGGCGTGGCAGATGAAAAAACATGAAAATTTGTTTTGGTGCTATACCTCCACAACTATTAAACATTGGGCCATTTCCATCACAGCACCTTAAACTAGGGTCCATGGGCTTATTTTTGCGCATAGGTGCCAAAGTGCGCTATTGCCAGATTTCCCTATTTTTGGGGTAAAACCTTTGAATTTTGAAAATATGCAGTTTTCAGCTTCTAACTCTGTCAGTTTTAATGCTAGAGAGGTCCAAATTTTTGCATCTTGTAGCCCTTGGTGAGTTCTCGGTGATCCAACCAAAAATCTTGCAAAATCTCGCACCGTTTCTCGTCGAATGAGATTTCGTGATTTCACGGTGACATGCCTATAGGCCACAGATATGCAGGCATACTTTTGAAACTGATACATGTTACGTCATACACTAATATCTCGAAAGCAATTGTTCAGTTTTTGGAAAATTACCGCTAGGGGGCGCTGCACTGCAACCCCGTACCTACTATCATTGTTTAATCATATCTCCAAAACTACACATTTTAGGTACATAAACTGTACACCATATGAATTGGCGTTTCATGGCCTTTCTGCACATGACCTCTTTTGTTTAATCATACACGGTCCCCACAAATTTTAGCAACTTTGTAAAAATTAAAACCCGCATGCACAAATACATATGCCATCACGCATGCATTCACGCGTTTTAGTATGAAAGACAGACACGCTTTCCGGTGACTGCAAAAATTATAGCGTTCGCCGTATAAAATAAGTGACCACAGGCACTCTTTGCGGGCCGGTTTGCCATTTCTGTCGCGTTATAGTTTATTGCTTGCCGGAATCAGAGATTTCGACAAGTATGTTGATCAGTTCCGTTTGTTTGTTTGTCTGTATGTCCCCGCTCTACAGGCCACAATTTTGCACCAATCGTCCTGAAACTTATAGATAGAGTGTATAATCGGTTCTTCTCGGAGCCTATTGTTTTTGGTCATGATCGGTCAAGGGTCAAGGTCAGGGTCACCAAAAAGCTCAAAAACGGTTTTTTCTTCATACCTTCGTCAAAAATAGCCGTAGGCACCTAATCTGTAGCCCGTTTTATTTGCCACTGCATGGCCACTTCCAACACTGCAAAATTGCCTCATTTCGCTGTTACCATGGTTACGCAATTTTGGGGAGAAATCATGGAATTTCGTGATATTTTTCAAATTTGCAGCAATTTTACTGATTCTGAGATATTTTATGTAACATAAGAATATCTCGAAACGGGTTTTTCAGATTTTGGAAATGGCCGCCAGGGGGCGTGGCAGATGAAAAAACATGAAAATTTGTTTTGGTGCTATACCTCCACAACTATTAAACATTGGGCCATTTCCATCACAGCACCTTAAACTAGGGTCCATGGGCTTATTTTTGCGCATAGGTGCCAAAGTGGGCTATTGCGAGATTTCCCTATTTTTGGGGTAAAACCTTTGAATTTTGAAAATATGCAGTTTTCAGCTTCTAACTCTGTCAGTTTTAATGCTAGAGAGGTCCAAATTTTTGCATCTTGTAGCCCTTGGTGAGTTCTCGGTGATCCAACCAAAAATCTTGCAAAATCTCGCACCGTTTCTCGTCGAATGAGATTTCGCGATTTCACGGTGACATGCCCTATAGGCCACAGATATGCAGGCATCCTTTTGAAACTGATACATACAACGAAGACACGTGCAATTGCCGCAAGTGGCGACAGGGTTCTTACGGTGGGCAGCCGGCGTGTGCAGCGGTGCGTGTCGGCCTTTCCGGGCCCTATCTATTATCATACATGTTGGAGGCACAGTCCAGACTTTAATACAAGTTATTACTTGTATTACTTGCCGGAAATCTTCGATTTTCGAAAGCATGTTGGTCACCCGTGTATGTTTGTTCCTTCATCTTATGTATTATACTAATATCTCAAAAATTATTTTTCATTTTCCCGATATGGCTGCTAGGGGGCGCTACACTTGACCCTTCCAAAAAAATCAGTTTTTGAACATATTTCCGTAAGAGTAAACCTATATTACACAAACTATAGCTTATTTTCTTTCTCTTGGTCTTCTTCAAAACATGGTCAAGTCACCTGGTCTCCATCTAGTGTCACTTTGTCAGTATGTCTGTCTGTTTGTCATTTATCCTCATATTCGCCTGCTTGCTAGTTTTTGCACTTTAGATATAGCAATCAACAAGTCAGATATGTGGACGAATCCTTTTGAAACTATTACATCTTATGTCATACACTAATATCACGAAACGCATTTGTCGTCTTCAGGATATGTCCACTAGAGGGCGCTGCAGTCGAACATATCCAGTATATCATTATTTGGCCATATCTCCAAAATTATAAGCCTCAATTACATAAACTATAGATTATTTTCTTCCTCTGAGTCTTCTCCATAACCTGATTAAGTCATCTTGTCTCCATCTTGTGTCCCTTTGTAAGTTTTTCTGTTTGTTTGTCAGTTGTCCTCAAATTCGCCGGCTTTTTGGTTCTTGAGTCTCACTAATAGCATTCTACAGGCCACCGTTTTGAAAGGATCATTTTTAGCTCAGCTGACTTTCAGTCATGCTGGGCTATAGCGATGGGTCTTTGTCCGTCGTCCTTCCATCTGTCCATCCTGCTGACCGGCCGTCCGTCTGTTAGCAGGGCACAAATCGTAACTGTACGGGCTAGGGTCATGAACCCTATGTAGTCTTAGAGGTTCTAAAATGATCTCCTTGCAAACATGAAATTAGGTCACTGACCTATATTCTCGAAGTTACAGGGTGTGTATGTACCCCCCAGAAATAATTCTTTTAGCTAAAATTTTCATCCAAAACCTTCCATCTTTCACATACAGTTCATCTACCAACAGGGGAAGAACCATAATTATTTTGAAGTCAACAGGTCAAAGGTCAAGGTCACAGGAGTCCCTTTATTTAATGCCTGTGGATGCATTTTAAGCCAAATCTTTCATCCCAATTCTTTGAAATTTTACATATATTTCACCTACTAAGAGGGAGAAGAATCCTATAGATTTTTAGGTCACAAGATCAAAGATCAGGGTCACAGGATCCAATTTTTTAAAAAGGTTGTGAAAACATTTCAAGCTAGACATTTCATTCCAAACTTCCCAGCACTGATATCGCTTCTCTGCCAACAGGGGAAAAGACCTGTTGAATTTGAGGTCAAAGGTGAAGTTCACTGCACCCACTTTTTGTGTGGAGTCATTTTCAGGAAACTTTTCAATCTATACCTTCCATTTGTCATATATGGCTTACCTACCAATAGGGGAAGAAGCCTATCGATGTCGAGTTCGAAAGGTCAAAGGTCAAGGACACATTACTTAATTATTCTAAATGGTTGTGAACATTTTGCAAGTGAAACTGTTCAACCCAAACCTTCAGTTTTTCACATATGCCATATCTATGCATCACTCAATTTGATTCAAACTTCATATTTATAAGCACCCGTTTCTCAATAATTCTTGCATGGATTTCCTTGATTTTTGCTATATATTTTGATCTTATATTTGCCCTTTTTGGTGTTTCTTTTGAGACTGACAGGTATCAAGCAAGCTATGGGAATAGTTACTGATAGCTTAACAATCATTCATTTTTCCTAAGACCATCAAGTCACTGTGTTTTAACCAGACATAGGTGATGTATATTTCTGTTGTCGTAGAAAATTTCAACATATTGGCAAATTGGTTCTTCAAAATGTGACTGGAAGTTGTGAATCTCAGCCCATGATGTGGCAGGTCATGCTTGGCAGCTGAGCGTCATGACCCATGGGTCACTTGTTAAACTATTACATCTTACATCTTACAGTAATATCTCGAAACAGATTATTCATTTTCTGGATATTGCCAATAGGGGGCGTTGCACTCGCCTCTCCCCTATATATATTTCTTTGCCATATCTACAAAACTATAAACTTCAATTACAAACACTATGACTTATTGTCTTCCTTTGAATCTTCTCCATAATCTGAGTTAGTCATCTGGTCTTATTCTTGTGTCACTTTTTCAGTATGTTTGTCTGTTTGTCAGTGATCCTCATTTTTGCCTGATTGCTGGATCTTGCGTCTTACAGTTAGCAATCTTCAGGCCACAGTTTTGAAGGAATCCTTTTGAATTGGAACATCTCTTACAATAATATATACATTTTGGAACATTTCTTACAATAATATCTCAAAAGAAATTTTTTAATTTTTGGGATATGGCCGCTAGGGGATGCTACGGTAGAGCCTCCACACCATATCATTTTTTGGCCATATCTCCGACATTATAAACTCTACCTTCACTTGTAGTCTTTTATCTCAGGTGTGTCAGTATATTTGTCTGTTTTGAGCTATGTCTGATTTCATGTTCTTTTGTGTGATATATGTCGTTCAACAGGCCTAACGTTCCAGCAATCGCTTTAAAAGTCATTCAATTGATAGAAAACCGTCAGTTTGTCCTGTTTGTCCATCTGTCTGTCATTTAAGTCCGGCAAGCTCTCGACCTATGGTCGTCTAGTTTGTTTGTTTGTCTGTCCAGTCTCTACAGGTCGCAATTTTGATCCCATCGCTTTCAAACTTTCACAGTTTGTGTAAAATAAAAAATGCAAGAAGCCTATTGTTTTTGGGCAATATAGGTCAGAGGTCAAGGTCAAGATCATCAAAAGTTCCGAAAGTGCTCTTTTCTTCATATCTCCATTACTATTTGTCATAGCCACTTCAAACATGGCTCATTTTAATCGGCATTCCAAGGCCTTTCTTCTGATATATATGTTGCTGAAATCTGCTGTTTCTATGGTTACACATTTTTGGGGAAAACGCATGATTTTCGAAAATAAAAGGCCTAATTTTTCTAACTTTGTCATTTTTAAAGCTAGAGAGTTCTAGTTTTTTGCATCAGATAGTACTAAATAAGCTTTTTATCATACAAGTGAAAGTCTCGTAAAATCTCGCACCATTTCTCGTCAAACCAGAATTTTCGAGATTTCATTAAATATGGCTTACAGGTCGCATTTTTTAAACTATGACTTTGAAAATGACATATTTTGTGTTATTTAGAAATATCTCGAAACCAATTTTTCATTTTTTGGAAATAGCCACCAGGGGGCGTGGTACATGAAACACTGTAACATATCATTTTTCTGCAATATCTCAAAAAATATTAAACGTGACACCATTTTTTTGGTCGTATCTGAAACTAGGAAGATTGGCTTATCCTTTCGCACATGTTGCTTTGTGCTACTGTTACCATGGTTACCAAATTTTGGGGTAAAACTTGACAATCTGAAAATTCGGAGTTTTCCAGCTTCTATCTCTGTTGATATTTGCGATAGAAAGGTCTGGTGTTTGGCGTTAGACAGCATCCCTCTAGTTCTAAGCCATTCAATCGCAAGTCTCGTCATATCTCGCGCCGTTTCTCGTGAAACGAGAACACGTGACCATTCAAAGAAATGCCTATAATTCTGTCATTTTTCACGCTACAGACACATGGTTTGCAGCGCTGGATAGCGGCTGACACTCGCAGTCACATTCAGGGGTCACATTGTTAGTCTCGTCAAATCTCGCGCCGTTTTTCGCCATACCACGAAGACACGTGCCGTGGCCGCAAGTGGCGGCAGGGTCCTTACGGTGGGCGGCCGGCGTGTGCAGCGGTGCGTGACGGCCTCTCCGGGCCCCATCTATGATCATACATGTTGGAGGCACAGTCACAACTTTATTGCTTGCCGGAAATCTTCGATTTTCGCAAGCTGGTTGGTCAGTCGCGGATGTCTGTTTGTTGCTTGCCGGAAATCTTCGATTTTCGCAAGCATGTTGATCAGTCCCGTATGTTTGTTACTTGCCGGAATCAAAGATTTCGGCAAGTATGTTTGTCAGTTCCGTATGTTTGTTTGTTTGTTTGTTTGTTTGTTTGTTTGTCTGTCTGTATGTCTGCGCGCTACAAGCCACAATTTTAAAGCAATCGCTCTGAAAATTTTACATTAAGTGTAAAATCGGTTCTTCTCGGAGCCTATTGTTTTTGGCCATGACCGTTCAAAGGTCAAGGTCAGGGTTACCAAAAACTCTTAAAACAGATTTTTCTTCATATCTTCGTCAATAATAATCGTAGCTGCTAAATCTGTAGCTCATTTTATTCCTCATTATGTTAGCTTTCCATGTGATAGCAAATATGTCCGGTCAATGGTTACCATGGTAACGTATTTTTGGGGGAAAATCAGAAAATTCGAAAATTTCCCTCCAAATTTTTCATTTTTTAAGCTAGAGAGCTCTAGTTTTTTGCATTGTGTAGCATTTTATATGCTCTGTGCAAAATTAATGCATGTCTCGCAAAATCTCGTGTCATTTGTCGTCAAATGAGACTTTTCGAGATTTCATTAAATACGATTTAGAGGTCGCAGTTTTACAGCTGAGGTTCTGAAAGTGACATATTTTCTGTTTTTCTGTATAATCTCGAACTTGTTTTTTCATTTTTCGAAAATAGCCACCAGGGGGCGTGGTACTGGAAACACTACAACTTATCATTTTTTCGCAATATCTTAAAAAATATTAAGCAAATAACAATTTTTTTTGTCGCATCTAAAACTAGGATCATTGCCTTATTCCATCCGACATATAGCCTTGTGCGGCCGTTGCCATGGTTACCAAATTTTTGGGTTAAACTTGACGATCTGAAAATATGTAGTTTTTGGCTTCTATCTCGGTTAATATTTATGTTTTAAGGGTCTAGTTTTTGCATTAGGCTGCTTTCTCTTGGTTCTAAGCCATTTAATTGCAAGTCCCGTCAAATCTCGCTCGGTTTATTGCCAAACGAGAAATTACGAGATTTCACAGAAATGCTTATAGCTTGATCACGGTTAATGCTAAAATGGAGTAGTTTTCAGCATTTGGTAGCATTTCAGAAGCTGGACATGATTACACTGCAAATCTCGCCTCATCTCGTATCATCTCCCGCCAAACGAGAATATTTTAGATTTCAAAAAATGTCTTTATCTCGGTCATTTTCATGCTAGATATTTTATTTTTCTATTGTTCAAGAATCATTTGACTAGTTTTAAGTGACAAAAGTGAATATCTCGTCATATCTCGCACCATTTCTTGTCAAACGAGAACATGGGACCATTCAAAGAAACGCCTATAATTGTGTTATTTTTATGTGGAAGACTTATAGTTTTCAGCATTTGATAGCGTCTAACATTCTCGGTCACATTATATGATTATATTGTAAGTTTCTTCAAATCTTGCATCGTTTTTCTTCAAATAAAAAAATTACATCCAATTGCCATGACCATAAGTGATGGCAGTATGTGATAGTAAATGTCGGCAGGGGCATTACATTTGACAGTTGGAGCTTTGTTCTATGGATGTGCGATGGTCCATGAAAAGACACAATTCGGATTGATCCCACCTGTGCTTTTGGTGGTGGCCTCTTTTCATGCTTTGTATGGCCGCACTTTGAGGATTTCAATGCATTGAGAGCTTAATGACCTGTTGTAAAGGATAATCCCTTTAAAAAAACAAAAACAAAGAGAGAGGCTCCCCGAAATGTTACTGAATGCAGAGATAGTGTTGCTGGTAAGCACAATCACAACTATAATATCAGGGACGGATCCCCGATTTGCAGTTGGGTGTGTCAAATCAGGGACGGATATCCGGTTTGCAATTGGGGGTAGGGGTTAAATATAAATTATACATCATATAATAATAATAATAATAATAATAAGTCTGCGACTTTTGAAATTCAGTAAAACCACATAAAGATGTGTTTATGTTTTCCAAACAATAGGGGTTGGTCATTTGACCTGTTCCAAATGTTTTTTGCCTTTCTGCTGTTTGTTGTCTGTTAGTTTGACTTCTACTTCCGGCAAGTCCCGACCTATGGTCGTCTAGTCTGTCTGTTTGTCTGTCTGTTTGTTTGTCTGCACTCTCCTGGCCACAATTTTGCCACAATCACCTTAAAATTTTCAGAGATGATGGAGAATTAAATTTCTAGGTGCCCTATTGTTTTTGGTTAAAATAGGTCAAAGGTCAAGGTCAAGGTCGTCAAAAATTCTCAAAACGGTTTTTTCTTCATATCTTTGTGACTATTAGTCGTATCTACTTCAACAATAGCTCATTTTAATCGTCATTCCAAGGCCTGTCATCTGGTGTGTAGCTGACTCAAATTTGCCGTAGCCATGGTTACAAATTTTGGGGGAATAGTCATGATATTCGAATATAAGGGGTCTTATTTTTCTAACTTTGTCAGTTTTAAAGCTAGTGTGATCTAGTTTTTTGCATCAGGTAGCATTTAACTAGTACTACAAGATTTTATAAAAAAGTGTTGCAGTATCTCGTAAAATATCTCGTGAATAGAGATATTTCGAGATTTCATTCATCTTGCACCAAAGGCCACATTATTGCAGGAATCTTTTTGAAACTGACATATTATAAGTCCTACACTAGTATCTCGAAATTGTTTTTTCATTTTTTGAATAGGGCCGCTAGGGGGCGCTGGATGCGAACCTCCCGAACATATCATATTTTGGCCATATCTCAAAATTTATAAGCCTCAATTACATAAACTATAGCTTATTTTCTTCCTCTGAGTCTTCTCCATAACCTAGTGTAGTCATCTGGTCACAATTTTGTGACACTTTGTCAGTGTGTCTGTCTGTTTGTCAGTTGTCCTCAAATTCGCCTTCTTGCTCTTGCGTCTCACATATAGCATTCTACAGGCCACAGTTTTGAAAGAATCCTTTTGAAACTATTACATCTTAAGTCTTACACTAATATCTCGAAACCAATTTTTCATTTTCCGGATATGGCCGCTAGGGGGCGCTGGATGCGAACCTCCCGAACATATCATATTTTGGCCATATCTCAAAATTTATAAGCCTCAATTACATAAACTATAGCTTATTTTCTTCCTCTGAGTCTTCTCCATAACCTAGTGTAGTCATCTGGTCACAATTTTGTGACACTTTGTCAGTGTGTCTGTCTGTTTGTCAGTTGTCCTCAAATTCGCCTTCTTGCTCTTGCGTCTCACATATAGCATTCTACAGGCCACAGTTTTGAAAGAATCCTTTTGAAACTATTACATCTTATGTCTTACACTAATATCTCGAAACCGATTTTTCATTTTCCAGAATTGGCCGCTAGGGGGCGCTGCACATGACCCTCACTCACATATCTTATATTGGCCATATCTCTAAAACCCAAAGACTCAATTACATAAACTATAGCTTATGTTCTTCCTCTGAGTCTTCCCCATTACCTGGTTAAGTCATCTGGTCTCGGTCTTGTGTCACTTTGTCATTATGTCCATATAAACTTTATAAACGGAGGGAAACATGAATGCACAGAGTCATGCAGGAATGCACGATGACACGCGTTTTAGTAAGACAAAGACACGTGTAGGTATGAGCGACAATCAGCGCAGTGTGCTCGTTTTGTGTAGGGTCAATCGGGCCAAATGCCAATTCAGGCCCGCAGCCTACGGGATGAATTAATTGGCGTAGCGGGGACCACGGCCATTTCCTGGTAAAAACTTGTGAATAAATATACCGGACGGGCTGACCATTTTCTCAGGGCCATAGGAATGTCACCATTCCAGCGTGCCCTCAGACCTGGTCAGACCTGGTCAGACCTAAAACGCGTGCCTGCTCATCTGTGCGCATGCAGGTGATTGCTGTCCAAAGTTTCAGTCGCTGTGTCCTTCAGGAAAGGACCCGAACCGTTTTTTTTTTTTTTTTTTTTAATTGCTCGCCGGAAATCTTCGATTTCTGCAAGCAGGTTGGTCAGTCGCGGATGTCTGTTTGTCTGTTTGTTGCTTGCCGGAAATCTTCGATTTTCGCAAGCATATTACTCAGTTGCGTATGTCTGTTTGTCTGTTTGTTGCTTGCCGGAATCAAAGATTTCGGCAAGCATATTACTCAGTTGCGTATGTCTGTTTGTCTGTTTGTTTGTTTGTTGCTTGCCGGAATCAAAGATTTCGGCAAGCATATTACTCAGTTGCGTATGTCTGTTTGTCTGTTTGTTGCTTGCCGGAATCAAAGATTTCGGCAAGCACATTACTCAGTTGCGTATGTCTGTTTGTCTGTTTGTTGCTTGCCGGAATCAAAGATTTCGGCAAGCATATTACTCAGTTGCGTATGTCTGTTTGTCTGTTTGTTGCTTGCCAGAATCAAAGATTTCGGCAAGCATATTACTCAGTTGCGTATGTCTGTTTGTCTGTTTGTTGCTTGCTGGAATCAAAGATTTCGGCAAGCATATTACTCAGTTGCGTATGTCTGTTTGTTGCTTGCCGGAAATCTTCGATTTTCGCAAGCTGGTTGGTCAGTCGCGGATGTCTGTTTGTCTGTTTGTTGCTTGCCGGAATCAGAGATTTCGACAAGTATGTTGATCAGTTCCGTTTGTTTGTTTGTCTGTATGTCCCCTCTCTACAGGCCACAATTTTGCACCAATCGTCCTGAAACCTATAGATAGAGTGTATAATCGGTTCTTCTCGGACCCTTATGGTTTTTGGTCATGATCGGTCAAGGGTCAAGGTCAGGGTCACCAAAAAGCTCAAAAACGGTTTTTTCTTCATACCTTCGCCAAAAATAGCCGTAGGCACCTAATCTGTAGCCCGTTTTATTTGCCACTGCATGGCCACTTCCAACACTGCAAAATTGCCTCATTTCGCTGTTACCATGGTTACGCAATTTTGGGGAGAAATCATGGAATTTCGTGATATTTTTCAAATTTGCAGCAATTTTACTGATTCTGAGATATTTTATGTAACATAAGAATATCTCGAAACGGGTTTTTCAGATTTTGGAAATGGCCGCCAGGGGGCGTGGCAGATGAAAAAACATGAAAATTTGTTTTGGTGCTATACCTCCACAACTATTAAACATTGGGCCATTTCCATCACAGCACCTTAAACTAGGGTCCATGGGCTTATTTTTGCGCATAGGTGCCAAAGTGCGCTATTGCCAGATTTCCCTATTTTTGGGGTAAAACCTTTGAATTTTGAAAATATGCAGTTTTCAGCTTCTAACTCTGTCAGTTTTAATGCTAGAGAGGTCCAAATTTTTGCATCTTGTAGCCCTTGGTGAGTTCTCGGTGATCCAACCAAAAATCTTGCAAAATCTCGCACCGTTTCTCGTCGAATGAGATTTCGCGATTTCACGGTGACATGCCCTATAGGCCACAGATATGCAGGCATCCTTTTGAAACTGATACATGTTACGTCATACACTAATATCTCGAAAGCAATTGTTCAGTTTTTGGAAAATTACCGCTAGGGGGCGCTGCACTGCAACCCCGTACCTACTATCATTGTTTAATCATATCTCCAAAACTACACATTTTAGGTACATAAACTGTACACCATATGAATTGGCGTTTCATGGCCTTGCTGCACATGACCTCTTTTGTTTAATCATACACGGTCCCCACAAATTTTAGCAACTTTGTAAAAATTAAAACCCGCATGCACAAATACATATGCCATCACGCATGCATTCACGCGTTTTAGTATGAAAGACAGACACGCTTTCCCGTGACTGCAAAAATTATAGCGTTCGCCTTATAAAATAAGTGACCACAGGCACTCTTTGCGGGCCGGTTTGCCATTTCTGTCGCGTTATAGTTTATTGCTTGCCGGAATCAGAGATTTCGACAAGTATGTTGATCAGTTCCGTTTGTTTGTTTGTCTGTATGTCCCCGTTCTACAGGCCACAATTTTGCACCAATCGTCCTGAAACTTATAGATAGAGTGTATAATCGGTTCTTCTCGGAGCCTATTGTTTTTGGTCATGATCAGTCAAGGGTCAAGGTCAGGGTCACCAAAAAGCTCAAAAACGGTTTTTTCTTCATACCTTCGTCAAAAATAGCCGTAGGCACCTAATCTGTAGCCCGTTTTATTTGCCACTGCATGGCCACTTCCAACACTGCAAAATTGCCTCATTTCGCTGTTACCATGGTTACGCAATTTTGGGGAGAAATCATGGAATTTCGTGATATTTTTCAAATTTGCAGCAATTTTACTGATTCTGAGATATTTTATGTAACATAAGAATATCTCGAAACGGGGTTTTCAGATTTTGGAAATGGCCGCCAGGGGGCGTGGCAGATGAAAAAACATGAAAATTTGTTTTGGTGCTATACCTCCACAACTATTAAACATTGGGCCATTTCCATCACAGCACCTTAAACTAGGGTCCATGGGCTTATTTTTGCGCATAGGTGCCAAAGTGGGCTATTGCCAGATTTCCCTATTTTTGGGGTAAAACCTTTGAATTTTGAAAATATGCAGTTTTCAGCTTCTAACTCTGTCAGTTTTAATGCTAGAGAGGTCCAAATTTTTGCATCTTGTAGCCCTTGGTGAGTTCTCGGTGATCCAACCAAAAATCTTGCAAAATCTCGCACCGTTTCTCGTCGAATGAGATTTCGCGATTTCACGGTGACATGCCCTATAGGCCACAGATATGCAGGCATCCTTTTGAAACTGATACATGTTACGTCATACACTAATATCTCTAAAGCAATTGTTCAGTTTTTGGAAAATTACCGCTAGGGGGCGCTGCACTGCAACCCCGTACCTACTATCATTGTTTAATCATATCTCCAAAACTACACATTTTAGGTACATAAACTGTACACCATATGAATTGGCGTTTCATGGCCTTTCTGCACATGACCTCTTTTGTTTAATCATACACGGTCCCCACAAATTTTAGCAACTTTGTAAAAATTAAAACCCGCATGCACAAATACATATGCCATCACGCATGCATTCACGCGTTTTAGTATGAAAGACAGACACGCTTTCCCGTGACTGCAAAAATTATAGCGTTCGCCGTATAAAATAAGTGACCACAGGCACTCTTTGCGGGCCGGTTTGCCATTTCTGTCGCGTTATAGTTTATTGCTTGCCGGAATCAGAGATTTCGACAAGTATGTTGATCAGTTCCGTTTGTTTGTTTGTCTGTATGTCCCCGCTCTACAGGCCACAATTTTGCACCAATCGTCCTGAAACTTATAGATAGAGTGTATAATCGGTTCTTCTCGGAGCCTATTGTTTTTGGTCATGATCGGTCAAGGGTCAAGGTCAGGGTCACCAAAAAGCTCAAAAACGGTTTTTTCTTCATACCTTCGTCAAAAATAGCCGTAGGCACCTAATCTGTAGCCCGTTTTATTTGCCACTGCATGGCCACTTCCAACACTGCAAAATTGCCTCATTTCGCTGTTACCATGGTTACGCAATTTTGGGGAGAAATCATGGAATTTCGTGATATTTTTCAAATTTGCAGCAATTTTACTGATTCTGAGATATTTTATGTAACATAAGAATATCTCGAAACGGGTTTTTCAGATTTTGGAAATGGCCGCCAGGGGGCGTGGCAGATGAAAAAACATGAAAATTTGTTTTGGTGCTATACCTCCACAACTATTAAACATTGGGCCATTTCCATCACAGCACCTTAAACTAGGGTCCATGGGCTTATTTTTGCGCATAGGTGCCAAAGTGGGCTATTGCGAGATTTCCCTATTTTTGGGGTAAAACCTTTGAATTTTGAAAATATGCAGTTTTCAGCTTCTAACTCTGTCAGTTTTAATGCTAGAGAGGTCCAAATTTTTGCATCTTGTAGCCCTTGGTGAGTTCTCGGTGATCCAACCAAAAATCTTGCAAAATCTCGCACCGTTTCTCGTCGAATGAGATTTCGCGATTTCACGGTGACATGCCCTATAGGCCACAGATATGCAGGCATCCTTTTGAAACTGATACATGTTACGTCATACACTAATATCTCGAAAGCAATTGTTCAGTTTTTGGAAAATTACCGCTAGGGGGCGCTGCACTGCAACCCCGTACCTACTATCATTGTTTAATCATATCTCCAAAACTACACATTTTAGGTACATAAACTGTACACCATATGAATTGGCGTTTCATGGCCTTTCTGCACATGACCTCTTTTGTTTAATCATACACGGTCCCCACAAATTTTAGCAACTTTGTAAAAATTAAAACCCGCATGCACAAATACATATGCCATCACGCATGCATTCACGCGTTTTAGTATGAAAGACAGACACGCTTTCCCGTGACTGCAAAAATTATAGCGTTCGCCGTATAAAATAAGTGACCACAGGCACTCTTTGCGGGCCGGTTTGCCATTTCTGTCGCGTTATAGTTTATTGCTTGCCGGAATCAGAGATTTCGACAAGTATGTTGATCAGTTCCGTTTGTTTGTTTGTCTGTATGTCCCCGCTCTACAGGCCACAATTTTGCACCAATCGTCCTGAAACTTATAGATAGAGTGTATAATCGGTTCTTCTCGGAGCCTATTGTTTTTGGTCATGATCGGTCAAGGGTCAAGGTCAGGGTCACCAAAAAGCTCAAAAACGGTTTTTTCTTCATACCTTCGTCAAAAATAGCCGTAGGCACCTAATCTGTAGCCCGTTTTATTTGCCACTGCATGGCCACTTCCAACACTGCAAAATTGCCTCATTTCGCTGTTACCATGGTTACGCAATTTTGGGGAGAAATCATGGAATTTCGTGATATTTTTCAAATTTGCAGCAATTTTACTGATTCTGAGATATTTTATGTAACATAAGAATATCTCGAAACGGGTTTTTCAGATTTTGGAAATGGCCGCCAGGGGGCGTGGCAGATGAAAAAACATGAAAATTTGTTTTGGTGCTATACCTCCACAACTATTAAACATTGGGCCATTTCCATCACAGCACCTTAAACTAGGGTCCATGGGCTTATTTTTGCGCATAGGTGCCAAAGTGCGCTATTGCCAGATTTCCCTATTTTTGGGGTAAAACCTTTGAATTTTGAAAATATGCAGTTTTCAGCTTCTAACTCTGTCAGTTTTAATGCTAGAGAGGTCCAAATTTTTGCATCTTGTAGCCCTTGGTGAGTTCTCGGTGATCCAACCAAAAATCTTGCAAAATCTCGCACCGTTTCTCGTCGAATGAGATTTCGCGATTTCACAGTGACATGCCTATAGGCCACAGATATGCAGGCATACTTTTGAAACTGATACATGTTACGTCATACACTAATATCTCGAAAGCAATTGTTCAGTTTTTGGAAAATTACCGCTAGGGGGCGCTGCACTGCAACCCCGTACCTACTATCATTGTTTAATCATATCTCCAAAACTACACATTTTAGGTACATAAACTGTACACCATATGAATTGGCGTTTCATGGCCTTTCTGCACATGACCTCTTTTGTTTAATCATACACGGTCCCCACAAATTTTAGCAACTTTGTAAAAATTAAAACCCGCATGCACAAATACATATGCCATCACGCATGCATTCACGCGTTTTAGTATGAAAGACAGACACGCTTTCCGGTGACTGCAAAAATTATAGCGTTCGCCGTATAAAATAAGTGACCACAGGCACTCTTTGCGGGCCGGTTTGCCATTTCTGTCGCGTTATAGTTTATTGCTTGCCGGAATCAGAGATTTCGACAAGTATGTTGATCAGTTCCGTTTGTTTGTTTGTCTGTATGTCCCCGCTCTACAGGCCACAATTTTGCACCAATCGTCCTGAAACTTATAGATAGAGTGTATAATCGGTTCTTCTCGGAGCCTATTGTTTTTGGTCATGATCGGTCAAGGGTCAAGGTCAGGGTCACCAAAAAGCTCAAAAACGGTTTTTTCTTCATACCTTCGTCAAAAATAGCCGTAGGCACCTAATCTGTAGCCCGTTTTATTTGCCACTGCATGGCCACTTCCAACACTGCAAAATTGCCTCATTTCGCTGTTACCATGGTTACGCAATTTTGGGGAGAAATCATGGAATTTCGTGATATTTTTCAAATTTGCAGCAATTTTACTGATTCTGAGATATTTTATGTAACATAAGAATATCTCGAAACGGGTTTTTCAGATTTTGGAAATGGCCGCCAGGGGGCGTGGCAGATGAAAAAACATGAAAATTTGTTTTGGTGCTATACCTCCACAACTATTAAACATTGGGCCATTTCCATCACAGCACCTTAAACTAGGGTCCATGGGCTTATTTTTGCGCATAGGTGCCAAAGTGGGCTATTGCGAGATTTCCCTATTTTTGGGGTAAAACCTTTGAATTTTGAAAATATGCAGTTTTCAGCTTCTAACTCTGTCAGTTTTAATGCTAGAGAGGTCCAAATTTTTGCATCTTGTAGCCCTTGGTGAGTTCTCGGTGATCCAACCAAAAATCTTGCAAAATCTCGCACCGTTTCTCGTCGAATGAGATTTCGCGATTTCACGGTGACATGCCCTATAGGCCACAGATATGCAGGCATCCTTTTGAAACTGATACATACAACGAAGACACGTGCAATTGCCGCAAGTGGCGACAGGGTTCTTACGGTGGGCAGCCGGCGTGTGCAGCGGTGCGTGTCGGCCTTTCCGGGCCCTATCTATTATCATACATGTTGGAGGCACAGTCCAGACTTTAATACAAGTTATTACTTGTATTACTTGCCGGAAATCTTCGATTTTCGAAAGCATGTTGGTCACCCGTGTATGTTTGTTCCTTCATCTTATGTATTATACTAATATCTCAAAAATTATTTTTCATTTTCCCGATATGGCTGCTAGGGGGCGCTACACTTGACCCTTCCAAAAAAATCAGTTTTTGAACATATTTCCGTAAGAGTAAACCTATATTACACAAACTATAGCTTATTTTCTTTCTCTTGGTCTTCTTCAAAACATGGTCAAGTCACCTGGTCTCCATCTAGTGTCACTTTGTCAGTATGTCTGTCTGTTTGTCATTTATCCTCATATTCGCCTGCTTGCTAGTTTTTGCACTTTAGATATAGCAATCAACAAGTCAGATATGTGGACGAATCCTTTTGAAACTATTACATCTTATGTCATACACTAATATCACGAAACGCATTTGTCGTCTTCAGGATATGTCCACTAGAGGGCGCTGCAGTCGAACATATCCAGTATATCATTATTTGGCCATATCTCCAAAATTATAAGCCTCAATTACATAAACTATAGATTATTTTCTTCCTCTGAGTCTTCTCCATAACCTGATTAAGTCATCTTGTCTCCATCTTGTGTCCCTTTGTAAGTTTTTCTGTTTGTTTGTCAGTTGTCCTCAAATTCGCCGGCTTTTTGGTTCTTGAGTCTCACTAATAGCATTCTACAGGCCACCGTTTTGAAAGGATCATTTTTAGCTCAGCTGACTTTCAGTCATGCTGGGCTATAGCGATGGGTCTTTGTCCGTCGTCCTTCCATCTGTCCATCCTGCTGACCGGCCGTCCGTCTGTTAGCAGGGCACAAATCGTAACTGTACGGGCTAGGGTCATGAACCCTATGTAGTCTTAGAGGTTCTAAAATGATCTCCTTGCAAACATGAAATTAGGTCACTGACCTATATTCTCGAAGTTACAGGGTGTGTATGTACCCCCCAGAAATAATTCTTTTAGCTAAAATTTTCATCCAAAACCTTCCATCTTTCACATACAGTTCATCTACCAACAGGGGAAGAACCATAATTATTTTGAAGTCAACAGGTCAAAGGTCAAGGTCACAGGAGTCCCTTTATTTAATGCCTGTGGATGCATTTTAAGCCAAATCTTTCATCCCAATTCTTTGAAATTTTACATATATTTCACCTACTAAGAGGGAGAAGAATCCTATAGATTTTTAGGTCACAAGATCAAAGATCAGGGTCACAGGATCCAATTTTTTAAAAAGGTTGTGAAAACATTTCAAGCTAGACATTTCATTCCAAACTTCCCAGCACTGATATCGCTTCTCTGCCAACAGGGGAAAAGACCTGTTGAATTTGAGGTCAAAGGTGAAGTTCACTGCACCCACTTTTTGTGTGGAGTCATTTTCAGGAAACTTTTCAATCTATACCTTCCATTTGTCATATATGGCTTACCTACCAATAGGGGAAGAAGCCTATCGATGTCGAGTTCGAAAGGTCAAAGGTCAAGGACACATTACTTAATTATTCTAAATGGTTGTGAACATTTTGCAAGTGAAACTGTTCAACCCAAACCTTCAGTTTTTCACATATGCCATATCTATGCATCACTCAATTTGATTCAAACTTCATATTTATAAGCACCCGTTTCTCAATAATTCTTGCATGGATTTCCTTGATTTTTGCTATATATTTTGATCTTATATTTGCCCTTTTTGGTGTTTCTTTTGAGACTGACAGGTATCAAGCAAGCTATGGGAATAGTTACTGATAGCTTAACAATCATTCATTTTTCCTAAGACCATCAAGTCACTGTGTTTTAACCAGACATAGGTGATGTATATTTCTGTTGTCGTAGAAAATTTCAACATATTGGCAAATTGGTTCTTCAAAATGTGACTGGAAGTTGTGAATCTCAGCCCATGATGTGGCAGGTCATGCTTGGCAGCTGAGCGTCATGACCCATGGGTCACTTGTTAAACTATTACATCTTACATCTTACAGTAATATCTCGAAACAGATTATTCATTTTCTGGATATTGCCAATAGGGGGCGTTGCACTCGCCTCTCCCCTATATATATTTCTTTGCCATATCTACAAAACTATAAACTTCAATTACAAACACTATGACTTATTGTCTTCCTTTGAATCTTCTCCATAATCTGAGTTAGTCATCTGGTCTTATTCTTGTGTCACTTTTTCAGTATGTTTGTCTGTTTGTCAGTGATCCTCATTTTTGCCTGATTGCTGGATCTTGCGTCTTACAGTTAGCAATCTTCAGGCCACAGTTTTGAAGGAATCCTTTTGAATTGGAACATCTCTTACAATAATATATACATTTTGGAACATTTCTTACAATAATATCTCAAAAGAAATTTTTTAATTTTTGGGATATGGCCGCTAGGGGATGCTACGGTAGAGCCTCCACACCATATCATTTTTTGGCCATATCTCCGACATTATAAACTCTACCTTCACTTGTAGTCTTTTATCTCAGGTGTGTCAGTATATTTGTCTGTTTTGAGCTATGTCTGATTTCATGTTCTTTTGTGTGATATATGTCGTTCAACAGGCCTAACGTTCCAGCAATCGCTTTAAAAGTCATTCAATTGATAGAAAACCGTCAGTTTGTCCTGTTTGTCCATCTGTCTGTCATTTAAGTCCGGCAAGCTCTCGACCTATGGTCGTCTAGTTTGTTTGTTTGTCTGTCCAGTCTCTACAGGTCGCAATTTTGATCCCATCGCTTTCAAACTTTCACAGTTTGTGTAAAATAAAAAATGCAAGAAGCCTATTGTTTTTGGGCAATATAGGTCAGAGGTCAAGGTCAAGATCATCAAAAGTTCCGAAAGTGCTCTTTTCTTCATATCTCCATTACTATTTGTCATAGCCACTTCAAACATGGCTCATTTTAATCGGCATTCCAAGGCCTTTCTTCTGATATATATGTTGCTGAAATCTGCTGTTTCTATGGTTACACATTTTTGGGGAAAACGCATGATTTTCGAAAATAAAAGGCCTAATTTTTCTAACTTTGTCATTTTTAAAGCTAGAGAGTTCTAGTTTTTTGCATCAGATAGTACTAAATAAGCTTTTTATCATACAAGTGAAAGTCTCGTAAAATCTCGCACCATTTCTCGTCAAACCAGAATTTTCGAGATTTCATTAAATATGGCTTACAGGTCGCATTTTTTAAACTATGACTTTGAAAATGACATATTTTGTGTTATTTAGAAATATCTCGAAACCAATTTTTCATTTTTTGGAAATAGCCACCAGGGGGCGTGGTACATGAAACACTGTAACATATCATTTTTCTGCAATATCTCAAAAAATATTAAACGTGACACCATTTTTTTGGTCGTATCTGAAACTAGGAAGATTGGCTTATCCTTTCGCACATGTTGCTTTGTGCTACTGTTACCATGGTTACCAAATTTTGGGGTAAAACTTGACAATCTGAAAATTCGGAGTTTTCCAGCTTCTATCTCTGTTGATATTTGCGATAGAAAGGTCTGGTGTTTGGCGTTAGACAGCATCCCTCTAGTTCTAAGCCATTCAATCGCAAGTCTCGTCATATCTCGCGCCGTTTCTCGTGAAACGAGAACACGTGACCATTCAAAGAAATGCCTATAATTCTGTCATTTTTCACGCTACAGACACATGGTTTGCAGCGCTGGATAGCGGCTGACACTCGCAGTCACATTCAGGGGTCACATTGTTAGTCTCGTCAAATCTCGCGCCGTTTTTCGCCATACCACGAAGACACGTGCCGTGGCCGCAAGTGGCGGCAGGGTCCTTACGGTGGGCGGCCGGCGTGTGCAGCGGTGCGTGACGGCCTCTCCGGGCCCCATCTATGATCATACATGTTGGAGGCACAGTCACAACTTTATTGCTTGCCGGAAATCTTCGATTTTCGCAAGCTGGTTGGTCAGTCGCGGATGTCTGTTTGTTGCTTGCCGGAAATCTTCGATTTTCGCAAGCATGTTGATCAGTCCCGTATGTTTGTTACTTGCCGGAATCAAAGATTTCGGCAAGTATGTTTGTCAGTTCCGTATGTTTGTTTGTTTGTTTGTTTGTTTGTTTGTTTGTCTGTCTGTATGTCTGCGCGCTACAAGCCACAATTTTAAAGCAATCGCTCTGAAAATTTTACATTAAGTGTAAAATCGGTTCTTCTCGGAGCCTATTGTTTTTGGCCATGACCGTTCAAAGGTCAAGGTCAGGGTTACCAAAAACTCTTAAAACAGATTTTTCTTCATATCTTCGTCAATAATAATCGTAGCTGCTAAATCTGTAGCTCATTTTATTCCTCATTATGTTAGCTTTCCATGTGATAGCAAATATGTCCGGTCAATGGTTACCATGGTAACGTATTTTTGGGGGAAAATCAGAAAATTCGAAAATTTCCCTCCAAATTTTTCATTTTTTAAGCTAGAGAGCTCTAGTTTTTTGCATTGTGTAGCATTTTATATGCTCTGTGCAAAATTAATGCATGTCTCGCAAAATCTCGTGTCATTTGTCGTCAAATGAGACTTTTCGAGATTTCATTAAATACGATTTAGAGGTCGCAGTTTTACAGCTGAGGTTCTGAAAGTGACATATTTTCTGTTTTTCTGTATAATCTCGAACTTGTTTTTTCATTTTTCGAAAATAGCCACCAGGGGGCGTGGTACTGGAAACACTACAACTTATCATTTTTTCGCAATATCTTAAAAAATATTAAGCAAATAACAATTTTTTTTGTCGCATCTAAAACTAGGATCATTGCCTTATTCCATCCGACATATAGCCTTGTGCGGCCGTTGCCATGGTTACCAAATTTTTGGGTTAAACTTGACGATCTGAAAATATGTAGTTTTTGGCTTCTATCTCGGTTAATATTTATGTTTTAAGGGTCTAGTTTTTGCATTAGGCTGCTTTCTCTTGGTTCTAAGCCATTTAATTGCAAGTCCCGTCAAATCTCGCTCGGTTTATTGCCAAACGAGAAATTACGAGATTTCACAGAAATGCTTATAGCTTGATCACGGTTAATGCTAAAATGGAGTAGTTTTCAGCATTTGGTAGCATTTCAGAAGCTGGACATGATTACACTGCAAATCTCGCCTCATCTCGTATCATCTCCCGCCAAACGAGAATATTTTAGATTTCAAAAAATGTCTTTATCTCGGTCATTTTCATGCTAGATATTTTATTTTTCTATTGTTCAAGAATCATTTGACTAGTTTTAAGTGACAAAAGTGAATATCTCGTCATATCTCGCACCATTTCTTGTCAAACGAGAACATGGGACCATTCAAAGAAACGCCTATAATTGTGTTATTTTTATGTGGAAGACTTATAGTTTTCAGCATTTGATAGCGTCTAACATTCTCGGTCACATTATATGATTATATTGTAAGTTTCTTCAAATCTTGCATCGTTTTTCTTCAAATAAAAAAATTACATCCAATTGCCATGACCATAAGTGATGGCAGTATGTGATAGTAAATGTCGGCAGGGGCATTACATTTGACAGTTGGAGCTTTGTTCTATGGATGTGCGATGGTCCATGAAAAGACACAATTCGGATTGATCCCACCTGTGCTTTTGGTGGTGGCCTCTTTTCATGCTTTGTATGGCCGCACTTTGAGGATTTCAATGCATTGAGAGCTTAATGACCTGTTGTAAAGGATAATCCCTTTAAAAAAACAAAAACAAAGAGAGAGGCTCCCCGAAATGTTACTGAATGCAGAGATAGTGTTGCTGGTAAGCACAATCACAACTATAATATCAGGGACGGATCCCCGATTTGCAGTTGGGTGTGTCAAATCAGGGACGGATATCCGGTTTGCAATTGGGGGTAGGGGTTAAATATAAATTATACATCATATAATAATAATAATAATAATAATAAGTCTGCGACTTTTGAAATTCAGTAAAACCACATAAAGATGTGTTTATGTTTTCCAAACAATAGGGGTTGGTCATTTGACCTGTTCCAAATGTTTTTTGCCTTTCTGCTGTTTGTTGTCTGTTAGTTTGACTTCTACTTCCGGCAAGTCCCGACCTATGGTCGTCTAGTCTGTCTGTTTGTCTGTCTGTTTGTTTGTCTGCACTCTCCTGGCCACAATTTTGCCACAATCACCTTAAAATTTTCAGAGATGATGGAGAATTAAATTTCTAGGTGCCCTATTGTTTTTGGTTAAAATAGGTCAAAGGTCAAGGTCAAGGTCGTCAAAAATTCTCAAAACGGTTTTTTCTTCATATCTTTGTGACTATTAGTCGTATCTACTTCAACAATAGCTCATTTTAATCGTCATTCCAAGGCCTGTCATCTGGTGTGTAGCTGACTCAAATTTGCCGTAGCCATGGTTACAAATTTTGGGGGAATAGTCATGATATTCGAATATAAGGGGTCTTATTTTTCTAACTTTGTCAGTTTTAAAGCTAGTGTGATCTAGTTTTTTGCATCAGGTAGCATTTAACTAGTACTACAAGATTTTATAAAAAAGTGTTGCAGTATCTCGTAAAATATCTCGTGAATAGAGATATTTCGAGATTTCATTCATCTTGCGCCAAAGGCCACATTATTGCTGGAATCTTTCTGAAACTGACATATTATAAGTCCAACACTAGTATCTCGAAAAAGTTTTTTCATTTTTTTGAATAGGGCCGCTAGGGGGCGCTGGATGCGAACCTCCCGAACATATCATATTTTGGCCATATCTCCAAAATTATGAGCCTCAATTACATAAACTATAGCTTATTTTCTTCCTCTGAGTTTTCTCCATAACCTAGTGTATTCATCTGGTCACAATTTTGTGACACTTTGTCAGTGTGTCTGTCTGTTTGTCAGTTGTCCTCAAATTCGCCTGCTTGCTCTTGCGTCTCACATATAACATTCTAAAGGGCACAGTTTTGAAAGAATCCTTTTGAAACTATTACATCTTAAGTCTTACACTAATATCTCGAAACCAATTTTTCATTTTCCGGATATGGCCGCTAGGGGGCGCTGAACTCGAACCTCTCTAAACATATCATGCTTTGGCAATATCTCCAAAACTATAAACCTCAGTTACATAAACTGTAGCTTTTTTCTTCCTTTGAGTCTTCTCCATAACCTGGAGTAGTCATCTGGACTCAATCTTGAGTCACTTTGTCAGTGTTTTCGTGTGTTTGTCAGTTGTCCTCAAATTCGCCTGCTTGTTGGCTCTTGCGTCTCACATATAGCATTCTATAGGCCATAGTTTTGACGGAATCCTTTTGAAACTATTACATCTTATGTCTTACACTAATATCTAGAAATAAATTTTTCATTTTCCGGATATGGCCACTAGTGGGCGCTGCACACGATCCTCACACACATACCATTGTATTGGCCATATCTCTACACCCAAAGCCTCAGTTACATAAACTATAGCTTATTTTCTTCCTTTGAGTCTTCTCCATAACCTGATTAAGGCATCTGGTTTCAATCTTCTGTCACTTTGTCAGTGTGTCCATCTGTTTGACCATTATCCTCAAAGTCGCCTGCTTGCTGGTTCTTACGCCTTACATATAGCATTCTACAGGCTACAGCTTTGACGGAATCCTTTTGAAACTGGGACATCTCATGTCATACACTAATAATACGAAACGCATTTGTCGTCTTAGGAATATGTCTGCTAAAGGGCGCTACAGTCGAGCCTCCCAAGTATATCATTAATTCGCCATACCTCCAAAACTATAAATCTAAATTACATAAATTATAACTCATTTTCTTCCTTTGAATCTTCTCAATCACTAGGTTATGTCATCTGGTGTCAATCTTGTCTCACAAAGTCACTATATCTGTCTGTTCGTCTTTTGTTGTCAGCTTTGTCTGCTTGCCTGTTCTTTTGTCTCATATGTCATTCTACGGGCCACATATTCTCAGCAATGTCCCTGAGAGTCATTCCATTAATAGAAAACCGACAATATGTTCTGTCTGTCCGTCTGTGTTTCACTTCCGATTTCCGGCAAGCGTTCGACCTATGGTCGTCTAGTCTGTTTGTTGCTTGCCGGAATCAAAGATTTCGGCAAGCATATTACTCAGTTGCGTATGTCTGTTTGTCTGTTTGTTGCTTGCCGGAAGATTTCGGGCAAGCATGTTGGTCAGTTCCGTATGTCCATTTGTCTGTTTTTTTGTTTGTTTTTTTGTGTGTTTGTCTGCGCTCTCCTGGCCACAATTTTGCAGCAATCGACATGACCCTTACAGGGTTGATTGACAACCAAACACCCTGGAACCCTATTGTTTTTGGTCAACATTGCTCCAAGGTCAAGGGTCAAGGTCACGACAGATGTGGTTAACGGTTTTTGCACTATAACTTCGCCATAAATAGGCTTATCCACTTCTGCAATAGCTCATTTTTTTCGTCATCACCTGGCCTTTCTTTTGATATGTAGCTTACTTAAATTTGCCGTTACCATGGTTACATTTTTTGGGCAAAAATCATGGAAATTGGAAATAACACAACCATTTTTTTGTAACTTTGTCAGTTTTTAAGCTAGGCAGATCTTGTTTTCGGCATTTTGTTCCACATGACCAGCTTGACACGACAGAACTGAAAGTCACGCCAAATCTCGCGCCATATCTTGTCAAACGAGAAAAAACGAGACTTCGCGAAAATGCTTATAACTCGGCGACTTTTACAGCTAGACAGGTCTGGTTTTCGGCATTTCGTTCCACCAAACAAGCTTGACACGACAGAGCTGCAAGACAGGCCAAATCTCGCACCGTATCTCGTCAAACGAGAAAACACGGGATGTCACGGAAATGCTTATAACTAGGCCAGTTTTACAGCTAGACACGTCTGGTTTTCGGCATTTAGTTCCACTAGACCAGCTTGACACGACAGATGTGCAAGTCTGGCAAAATCTCGCACCGTATCTCGTCAAACGAGAAAACACGAAATTTCACGGAAATGCTTATAACTCGGCCAGTTTTACAGCTAGACACGTCTGGTTTCCTTCATTTCCTTCCACATGACCAGCTTGACACGATAGATGTGCAAGTCAGGCCAAATCTCGCACCCTATCTCGTCAAACGAGAAAACACGAGATTTCACGGAAATGCTTATAACTCGGCGAGTTTTACAGCTAGACAGGTCTAGTTTTCGGCATTTTCTTTCACATGACCTGCTGGACATGACAGAACTGAAGTCAGGCCGAATGTCGCACCGTATCTCGTCAAACGAGAAAACATGAGATTTCACGGCATTGGTTATAACTCGGCGAGTTTTACAGATAGACACGTCTGGTTTTCGGCATTTTGTTCCACTAGACCAGCTTGACACGACAGACATGCATGTCAGGCAAAATCTCGTACCGTATCCCGTCAAACGAGAAAACACGAGATTTCACGGAACTGCCGCTAGACAGGTCTAGTTTTCGGCATTTCGTAACGTTTGGCCGTCTTGACATAATAAAACTGCTCGTCTTGCCAAATCTCGTACTATATCTCGTCAAGCGAGAAAAAAAAAACATGATTTCACGTAAATGCTGATAACACGGCGACTTTTGCAGCTAGACAGGTCTAGTTTCCGGCATTTTGTAATATTTGACAAACCTGACATGACAAAACTGGAAATCTCGCCAAAGCTCGCACCATTTCCCGTCAAACGAGAAAACACGAGATTTCATGCAAATGCTCATAACTCAGCGGCTTTTATAGCTAGACAGGTCTAGTTTTCGGCATTTCATATCACTTGGCCAGTTTGACATGACAAACCTGAAAACGTCTCACTGCTTCTTGTCAAACGAGATTAACGGGATTTCATGAAAAAATTTTGAACTTGGTCCCTTTTACACTAGAAAGATATGCAGCTGTTAAAGGTCAGCATGCATAAATAAACATATTATCCGTTTCTGCTACCCCCACAATGTTGCTCATTCATATGACTGTTTCTACATGCACTCCCGGTATCTGTCTGTATCATTTCCATTTCCGGCAAGCGCGTGACCTCTGGTCATCTTGTTGCTTGCCGGAAATCTTCGATTTCGGCAAGTTGGTTGGTCAGTTGCGTATGTCCATTTGTCTGTTTTTTTGTTTTTTTGTTTTTTTGTGTGTTTGTCTGCGCTCTCCTGGCCATAATTCTGCAGCAATCGACATGACCCTTACAGGGTTGATTGACAACCGAACACCCTGGAACCCTATTGTTTTTGGTCAACATTGCTCCAAGGTCAAGGGTCAAGGTCACGACAGGTGTGGTTAACGGTTTTTGCACTATAACTTCGCCATAAATAGGCTTATCCATTTCTGCAATAGCTAATTTTTTTCGTCATCACCTGGCCTTTCTTTTGATATGTAGCTTACTTAAATTTGCCGTTACCATGGTTACATTTTTTTGGGCAAAATTCATGGGAATTGGAAATAACACGACCATTTTTTTGTAACTTTGTCAGTTTTTAAGCTAGGCAGATCTAGTTTTCGGCATTTTGTTCCACATGACCAGCTTGACACGACAGAACTGAAAGTCACGCCAAATCTCGCGCCATATCTCGTCAAACGAGAAAAAACGAGACTTCGCGGAAATGCTTATAACTCGGCGACTTTTACAGCTAGACAGGTCTGGTTTTCGGCATTTCGTTCCACCAAACAAGCTTGACACGACAGAGCTGCAAGACAGGCCAAATCTCGCACCGTATCTCGTCAAACGAGAAAACACGGGATTTCACGGAAATGCTTATAACTGGGCCAGTTTTACAGCTAGACACGTCTGGTTTTCGGCATTTAGTTCCACTAGACCAGCTTGACACGACAGATATGCAAGTGCCGTTACCATGGTTACATTTTTTGGGCAAAAATCATGGAAATTGGAAATAACACGACCATTTTTTGTAACTTTGTCAGTTTTTAAGCTACGCAGATCTAGTTTTCGGCATTTTGTTCCACATGACCAGCTTGACACGAAAGAACTGAAAGTCACGCCAAATCTCGCGCCATATCTCGTCAAACGAGAAAAAACGAGACTTCGCGGAAATGCTTATAACTCGGCGACTTTTACAGCTAGACAGGTCTGGTTTTCGGCATTTCGTTCCACCAAACAAGCTTGACACGACAGAGCTGCAAGACAGGCCAAATCTCGCACCGTATCTCGTCAAACGAGAAAACACGGGATTTCACGGAAATGCTTATAACTGGGCCAATTTTACAGTTAGACACGTCTGGTTTTCGGCATTTAGTTCCACTAGACCAGCTTGACACGACAGATATGCAAGTCTGGCAAAATCTCGCACCGTATCTCGTCAAACGAGAAAACACGAAATTTCAAGGAAATGCTTATAACTCGGCCAGTTTTACAGCTAGACACGTCTGGTTTCCGGCATTTCCTGCCACATGACCAGCTTGACACGATAGATGTGCAAGTCAGGCCAAATCTCGCACCCTATCTTGTCAAACAAGAAAACACGAGATTTCACGGAAATGCTTATAACTCGGCGAGTTTTACAGCTAGACAGGTCTAGTTTTCGGCATTTTCTTTCACATGACCTGCTGGACATGACAGAACTGAAAGTCAGGCCGAATGTCGCACCGTATCTCGTCAAACGAGAAAACATGAGATTTCACGGCATTGGTTATAACTCGGCGAGTTTTACAGCTAGACAGGTCTAGTTTTCGGCATTTAGTTCCACATGACCCGCTTGACATGACAAACCTGCAAGACTGGCCAAATCTCGCACCATATCTCGTCAAATGATAAAAAAAGGAGATTTCACAGAAATGCTAATAACTCGGCGACTTTTACAGCTAGACAGATGTAGTTTTCGCCATTTCATAACATTCAGAGAGTTTGATATGACAAATCTACAAGACTGGCCAAATCCTGCACCATATATCGTCAAACGAGAAAGCACGTGAGTACACGGAAATGCTTATAACTCGGCGACTTTTACAGCTAGACGGATCTAGTTTTCGCCATTTCGTAACGTTTGGGCGTCTTGACATAATAAAACTGCTCCTCTTGCCAAATCTCGTACTATATCTCGTCAAGCGAGAAAAAAACATGATTTCTCGTAAATGCTGATAACACGGCGACTTTTGCAGCTAGACAGGTCTAGTTTCCGGCATTTTGTAATATTTGACAAACCTGACATGACAAAACTGGAAATCTCGCCAAAGCTCGCACCATTTCCCATCAAACGAGAAAACACGAGATTTCATGCAAATGCTTATAACTCAGCGGCTTTTATAGCTAGATAGGTCTAGTTTTCGGCATTTCATATCATTTGGCCAGCTTGACATGACAAACCTGAAAAACGTCTCACTGCTTCTTGTCAAACGAGATTAACGGGATTTCATGAAAAAATTTTGAACTTGGTCCCTTTTACACTAGAAAGATATGCAGCTGTTAAAGGTCAGCATGCATAAATAAACATATTATCCGTTTCTGCTGCCCCCACAATGTTGCTCATTCATATGACTGTTTCTACATGCACTCTCTGTCTATCTGTCTGTATCATTTCCATTTCCGGCAAGCGAGTGACCTCTGGTCATCTTGTTTGTTGCTTGCCGGAAATCTTCGATTTCGGCAAGTTGGTTGGTCAGTTGCGTATGTCCATTTGTTTGTTGCTTGCCGGAAGATTTCCGGCAAGCATGTTGGTCAGTTGCGTATGTCCATTTGTCTGTTTGTTTTTTTGTTTGTTTTTTTGTTTGTTTTTTTGTTTGTTTTTTTGTTTGTTTGTCTGCGCTCTCCTGGCCACAATTTTGCAGCAATCGACATGACCCTTACAGGGGTGATTGACAACCGAACACCCTGGAACCCTATTGTTTTTGGTCAACATTGCTCCAAGGTCAAGGGTCAAGGTCACGACAGGTGTGGTTAACGGTTTTTGCACTATAACTTCGCCATAAATAGGCTTATCCACTTCTGCAATAGCTCATTTTTTTCGTCATCACCTGGCCTTTCTTTTGATATGTAGCTTACTTAAATTTGCCGTTACCATGGTTACATTTTTTGGGCATAAATCATGGAAATTGGAAATAACACGACCATTTTTTTGTAACCTTGTCAGTTTTTAAGCTAGGCAGATCTAGTTTTCGGCATTTTGTTCCACATGACCAGCTTGATACGACAGAACTGAAAGTCACGCCAAATCTCGCGCCATATCTCGTCAAACGAGAAAAAACGAGACTTCGCGGAAATGCTTATAACTCGGCGACTTTTACAGCTAGACAGGTCTGGTTTTCGGCATTTCGTTCCACCAAACAAGCTTGACACGACAGAGCTGCAAGACAGGCCAAATCTCGCACCGTATCTCGTCAAACGGGAAAACACGGGATTTCACGGAAATGCTTATAACTGGGCCAGTTTTACAGCTAGACACGTCTGGTTTTCGGCATTTAGTTCCACTAGACCAGCTTGACACGACAGATATGCAAGTCTGGCAAAATCTCGCACCGTATCTCGTCAAACGAGAAAACACGAAATTTCACGGAAATGCTTATAACTCGGCCAGTTTTACAGCTAGACACGTCTGGTTTCCGGCATTTCCTTCCACATGACCAGCTTGACACGATAGATGTGCAAGTCAGGACAAATCTCGCACCCTATCTCGTCAAACGAGAAAACACGAGATTTCACGGAAATACTTATAACTCGGCGAGTTTTACAGCTAGACAGGTCTAGTTTTCGGCATTTTCTTTCACATGACCTGCTGGATATGACAGAACTGAAAGTCAGGCCGAATGTCGCACCGTATCTCGTCAAACGAGAAAACATGAGATTTCACGGCATTGATTATAACTCGGCGAGTTTTATAGATAGACACGTCTGGTTTTCGGCATTTTGTTCCACTAGACCAGCTTGACACGACAGACATGCATGTCAGGCAAAATCTCCCACCGTATCCCGTCAAACGAGAAAACACGACATTTCGCGGAACTGCAGCTAGACAGGTCTAGTTTTCGGCATTTAGTTCCACATGACCCGCTTGGCATGACAGAACTCCAAGTCAGGCACAATCTCGCACCGTATCTCGTCAAACGAGAAAACACGAGATTTCACCAAAATCCTTTTAACTCGGCGATTTTTACAGGTACGAAGGTCTAGTTTTCGGCATTGTGTCACATATGAACTGCTTGATTAGATAAAGCCATAAGTCTGCCCAAATCTCGCACCATATCTTGTGCAACGTGAACAAACGAGATGTCACTGAAATGCTTATAACTTGGCGCCTTTTACAACAAAGTAGTTCTAGTTTTCGGCATTTTGTCACATATGAACAGCTTGACATGACAAACCTGAAAACGTCTCACTGCTTCTTTTCAAACGAGATTAACGGGATTTCAATGAAAAAATATTGAACTTGGTCCCTTTTACACTAGAAAGATATGCAGCTGTTAAAGGTCAGCATGCATAAATAAACATATTATCCGTTTCTGCTGCCCCCACAATGATGCTCATTCATATGACCGTTTCTACATGCACTCTCTGTCTATCTGTCTGTATCATTTCCATTTCCGGCAAGCGCGTGACCTCTGGTCATCTTGTTTTTTTGTTTTTTTGTTTATTTGTTTTTTTGTGTGTTTGTCTGCGCTCTCCTGGCCACAATTTTGCAGCAATCGACATGACCCTTACAGGGTTGATTGACAACCGAACATCCTGGAACCCTATTGTTTTTGGTCAACATTGCTCCAAGGTCAAGGGTCAAGGTCACGACAGGTGTGGTTAACGGTTTTTGCACTATAACTTCGCCATAAATAGGCTTTTCCACTTCAGCAATAGCTCATTTTTTTCGTCATCACCTGGCCTTTCTTTTGATATGTAGCTTACTTAAATTTGCTGTTACCATGGTTACATTTTTTGGGCAAAATTCATGGGAATTGGAAAAACACGACCATTTTTTTGTAACTTTGTCAGTTTTTAAGCCAGGCAGATCTAGTTTTCGGCATTTTGTTCCACATGACCAGGTTTACACGACAGAACTAAAAGTTACGCCAAATCTCGCGCCATATCTCGTCAAACGAGAAAAAACGAGACTTCGCGGAAATGCTTATAACTCGGCGACTTTTACAGCTAGACAGGTCTGGTTTTCGGCATTTCGTTCCATCAAACAAGCTTGACACGACAGAGCTGCAAGACAGGCCAAATCTCGCACCGTATCTCGTCAAACGGGAAAACACGGGATTTCACGGAAATGCTTATAACTGGGCCAGTTTTACAGCTAGACACGTCTGGTTTTCGGCATTTAGTTCCACTAGACCAGCTTGACACGACAGATATGCAAGTCTGGCAAAATCTCGCACCGTATCTCGTCAAACGAGAAAACACGAAATTTCACGGAAATGCTTATAACTCGGCCAGTTTTACAGCTAGACACGTCTGGTTTCTGGCATTTCCTTCCACATGACCAGCTTGACACGATAAATGTGCAGTCAGGCCAAATCTCGCACCCTATCTCGTCAAACGAGAAAACACGAGATTTCACGGAAATACTTATAACTCGGCGAGTTTTACAGCTAGACAGGTCTAGTTTTCGGCATTTTCTTTCACATGACCTGCTGGATATGACAGAACTGAAAGTCAGGCCGAATGTCGCACCGTATCTCGTGAAACGAGAAAACATGTGATTTCACGGCATTGGTTATAACTCGGCGAGTTTTACAGATAGACACGTCTGGTTTTCGGCATTTTGTTCCACTAGACCAGCTTGACACGACAGACATGCATGTCAGGCAAAATGTCGCACCGTATCCCGTCAAACGAGAAAACACGAGATTTCACGGAACTGCAGCTAGACAGGTCTAGTTTTCGGCATTTAGTTCCACATGACCCGCTTGACATGACAAACCTGCAAGACTGGCCAAATCTCGCACCATATCTCGTCAAACGATAAAAAAGGAGATTTCACAGAAATGCTAATAACTCGGCGACTTTTACAGCTAGACAGATGTAGTTTTCGCCATATCTAACATTTAGAGAGTTTGATATGACAAACCTGAAAACGTCTCACTGCTTCTTGTCAAACGAGATTAACGGGATTTCATGAAAAAATTTTGAACTTGGTCCCTTTTACACTAGAAAGATATGCAGCTGTTAAAGGTCAGCATGCATAAATAAACATATTATCCGTTTCTGCTGCCCCCACAATGTTGCTCATTCATATGACTGTTTCTACATGCACTCTCTGTCTATCTGTCTGTATCATTTCCATTTCCGGCAAGCGAGTGACCTCTGGTCATCTTGTTTGTTTGTTTGTTTGTTTGTCTGCGCTCTCCTGGCCACAATTTTGCCACAATCACCTTGAAACTTACAGGGATGATGAAAAACATAATGTCTAGGTGCCCTATTGTTTTTGGTTAAAATAGGTCAAAGGTCAAAGGTCAAGGTCACGACAGGTATGGTTAACGGTTTTTGCACTATAACTTCGCCATAAATAGGCTTATCCACTTCTGCAATAGCTCATTTTTTTCGTCATCACCTGGCCTGTCATCTGGTGTGTAGCTGACTCAAATTTGAAGTAACCATGGTTACAAATTTTTGGGGAAAACTCATGATATTCGAAAATAAGGGGTCTTATTTTTGTAACTTTGTCAGTTTTAAAGCTAGAGTGATCTAGTTTTTTGCATCAGGAAGCATTCAACTAGTACTACAAGTTTTAATTACAAGTCTTGCAGTATCTCGTAAAATATCTCGTGATTAGAGATATTTCGAGATTTAATTCATCTTGCGCCAAAGGCCACATTATTACAGGAATCTTTTTGAAACTGACATATTATAAGTCCTATACTAGTATCTCGAAATTGTTTTTTCATTTTTTGAATAGGGCCGCTAGGGGGCGCTGGATGCGAACCTCCCGAACATATCATATTTTGGCCATATCTCAAAAATTATAAGCCTCAATTACATAAACTATAGCTTATTTTCTTCCTCTGAGTTTTCTCCATAACCTAGTGTAGTCATCTGGTCACAATTTTGTGACACTTTGTCAGTGTGTCTGTCTGTTTGTCAGTTGTCCTCAAATTCGCCTTCCTGCTCTTGCGTCTCACATATAGCATTCTACAGGCCACAGTTTTGAAAGAATCCTTTTGAAACTATTACATCTTAAGTCTTACACTAATATCTCGAAACCAATTTTTCATTTTCCGGATATGGCCGCTAGGGGGCGCTGAACTCGAACCTCTCCGAACATATCATGCTTTGGCAATATCTCCAAAACTATAAACCTCAGTTACATAAACTGTAGCTTTTTTCTTCCTTTGAGTCTTCTCCATAACCTGGATTAGTCATCTGGACTCAATCTTGAGTCACTTTGTCAGTGTTTTCGTCTGTTTGTCAGTTGTCCTCAAATTCGCCTGCTTAATTGTTGGCTCTTGCGTCTCACATGTAGCATTCTATAGGCCATAGTTTTGAGGGAATCTTTTTGAAACTATTACATCTTATGTCTTACACTAATATCTAAAAATAAATTTTTCATTTTCCAGATATGGCCACTAGTGGGCGCTGCACACGACCCTCACACATACCATTATATTGGCCATATCTCTACACCAAAAGCCTCTGTTATATAAACTATAGCTTATTTTCTTCCTTTGAATCTTCTCCATAACCTGATTAAGGCATCTGGTTTCAATCTTCTGTCACTTTGTCAGTGTGTCCATCTGTTTGACCGTTATCCTCAAAGTCGCCTGCTTGCTGGTTCTTACGCCTTACATATAGCATTCTACAGGCCACGGCTTTGACGGAATCCTTTTAAAACTGGGACATCTCATGTCATACACTAATAATACGAAACGCATTTGTCGTCTTCGGAATATGTCTGCTAGAGGGCGCTACAGTCGAGCCTCCCAAGTATATATATAATTCGCCATACCTCCAAAACTATAAATCTAAATTACATAAATTATAACTCATTTTCTTCCTTTGAATCTTCTCAATCACTAGGTTATGTCATCTGGTGTCAATCTTGTCTCACAAAGTCACTATGTCCCTCTGTTCGTCTTTTGTTGTCAGTTTTGTCTGCTTGCCTGTTCTTTTGTCTCATATGTCATTCTACGGGCCACATATTCTCAGCAATGTCCCTGAGAGTCATTCCATTAATAGAAAACCGACAATATGTTCTTTCTGTTCGTCTGTGTTTCACTTCCGATTTCCGGCAAGCGTTCGACCTATGGTCGTCTAGTTTGTTTGTTTGTTTGTTTGTTTGTCTGCACTCTCCTGGCCACAATTTTGCCACAATCACCTTGAAACTTACAGGGATGATGAAAAACATAATGTCTAGGTGCCCTATTGTTTTTGGTTAAAATAGGTCAAAGGTCAAAGGTCAAGGTCACGACAGGTATGGTTAACGGTTTTTGCACTATAACTTTGCCATAAATAGGCTTATCCACTTCTGCAATAGCTCATTTTTTTCGTCATCACCTGGCCTGTCATCTGATGTGTAGCTGACTCAAATTTGAAGTAACCATGGTAACAAATTTTTGGGGAAAAGTCATGATATTCGAAAATAAGGGGTCTTATTTTTTGTAACTTTGTCAGTTTTAAAGCTAGAGTGATCTAGTTTTTTGCATCAGGAAGCAATCAACTAGTACTACAAGATTTTATTACAAGTCTTGCAGTATCTCATAAAATATCTCGTGAATAGAGATATTTCGAGATTTAATTCATCTTGCACCAAAGGCCACATTATTGCAGGAATCTTTTTGAAACTGACATATTATAAGTCCTACACTAGTATCTCGAAATTGTTTTTTCATTTTTTGAATAGGGCCGCTAGGGGGCGCTGGATGCGAACCTCCCGAACATATCATATTTTGGCCATATCTCCAAAATTATAAGCCTCAATTACATAAACTATAGCTTATTTTCTTCCTCTGAGTCTTCTCCATAACCTAGTGTAGTCATCTGGTCACAATTTTGTGACACTTTGTCAGTGTGTCTGTCTGTTTGTCAGTTGTCCTCAAATTCGCCTTCTTGCTCTTGCGTCTCACATATAGCATTCTACAGGCCACAGTTTTAAAAGAATCCTTTTGAAACTATTACATCTTAAGTCTTACACTAATATCTCGAAACCAATTTTTCATTTTCCGGATATGGCCGCTAGGGGGCGCTGAACTCGAACCTCTCCGAACATATCATGCTTTGGCAATATCTCCAAAACTATAAACCTCAGTTACATAAACTGTAGCTTTTTTCTTCTTTTGAGTCTTCTCCATAACCTGGATTAGTCATCTGGACTCAATCTTGAGTCACTTTGTCAGTGTTTTCGTCTGTTTGTCAGTTGTCCTCAAATTCGCCTGCTTAATTGTTGGCTCTTGCGTCTCACATGTAGCATTCTATTGGCCATAGTTTTGACGGAATCTTTTTGAAACTATAACATCTTATGTCTTACACTAATATCTAGAAATAAATTTTTCATTTTCCGGATATGGCCACTAGTGGGCGCTGCACACGATCCTCACACATACCATTGTATTGGCCATATCTCTACACCAAAAGCCTCTGTTATATAAACTATAGCTTATTTTCTTCCTTTGAATCTTCTCCATAACCTGATTAAGGCATCTGGTTTCAATCTTCTGTCACTTTGTCAGTGTGTCCATCTGTTTGACCGTTATCCTCAAAGTCGCCTGCTTGCTGGTTCTTACGCCTTACATATAGCATTCTACAGGCCACGGCTTTGACGGAATCCTTTTAAAACTGGGACATCTCATGTCATACACTAATAATACAAAACGCATTTGTCGTCTTCGGAATATGTCTGCTAGAGGGCGCTACAGTCGAGCCTCCCAAGTATATCATTAATTCGCCATACCTCCAAAACTATAAATCTAAATTACATAAATTATAACTCATTTTCTTCCTTTGAATCTTCTCAATAACTAGCTTATGTCATCTGGTGTCAATCTTGTCTCACAAAGTCACTATGTCCCTCTGTTCGTCTTTTGTTGTCAGCTTTGTCTGCTTGCCTGTTCTTTTGTCTCATATGTCATTCTACGGGCCACATATTCTCAGCAATGTCCCTGAGAGTCATTCCATTAATAGAAAACCGACAATATGTTCTCTCTGTCCGTCTGTGTTTCACTTCCGAATTCCGGCAAGCGTTCGACCTATGGTCGTCTAGTTTGTTTGTCTGCACTCTCCTGGCCACAATTTTGCCACAATAACCTTGAAACTTACAGGGATGATGAAAAACATAATTTCTAGGTGCCCTATTGTTTTTGGTTAAAATAGGTCAAAGGTCAAGGTCAAGGTCGTCAAATCATCCCAAAACGGTTTTTTCTTCATATCTTTGTGACTATTAGCCGTATCTACTTCAACAATAGCTCATTTTAATCGTCATTCCAAGGCCTGTCATCTGGTGTGTAGCTGACTAAAATTTGCTGTAACCATGGTTACAAGTTTTGGGGGAAAAGTCATAATATTCGAAAATAAGGGGTCTTATTTTTCTAACTTCGTCAGTTTTAAAGCTAGAGTGATCTAGTTTTTTGCATCAGGTAGCATTCAACTAGTACTACAAGATTTTATTACAAGTCTTGCAGTATCTCGTAAAATATCTCGTAAATAGAGATATTTCGAGATTTCATTCATCTTGCGCCAAAGGCCACATTATTGCAGGAATCTTTTTGAAACTGACATATTATAAGTCCTACACTAGTATCTCGAAATCTTTTTTTTACTTTTTGAATAGGGCCACTAGGGGGCGCTGGATGCGAACCTCCCGAACATATCATATTTTGGCCATATCTCCAAAATTATAAGCCTCAATTACATAAACTATAGCTTATTTTCTTCCTCTGAGTCTTCTCCATAACCTAGTGAAGTCATCTGGTCACAATTTTGTGACACTTTGTCAGTGTGTCTGTCTGTTTGTCACTTGTCCTCAAATTCGCCTGCTTGCTCTCGCGTCTAACATATAGCATTCTACAGGCCACAGTTTTGAAAGAATCCGTTTGAAACTATTACATCTTAAGTCTTACACTAATATCTCGAAACCAATTTTTCATTTTCCAAATATGGCCGCTAGGGGGCGCTGAACTCGAACCTCTCCCAACATATCATGCTTTGGCAATATCTCCAAAACTATAAACCTCAGTTACATAAACTGTAGCTTTTTTCTTCCTTTGAGTCTTCTCCATAACCTGGAGAAGTCATCTGGACTCAATTTTGAGTCAGTTTGTCAGTGTTTTCGTCTGTTTGTCAGTTGTCCTCAAATTCGCCTGCTTGTTGGCTCTTGCGTCTCACATATAGCATTCTGTAGGCCACAGTTTTGACGGAATCCTTTTGAAACTATTACATCTTATGTCTTACACTAATATCTAGAAATGAATTTTTCATTTTCCGGATATGGCCACTAGTGGGCGCTGCACATGACTCTCACACACATACCATTGTATTGGCCATAACTCTACACCCAAAGCCTCAGTTACATAAGCTATAGCTTATTTTCTTCCTTTGAGTCTTCTCCATAACCTGATTAAGGCATCTGGTTTCAATCTTCTGTCACTTTGTCAGTGTGTTCATCTGTTTGTCCGTTATCCTCAAAGTCGCCTGCTTGCTGGTTCTTACGCCTTACATATAGCATTCTACAGGCCACAGCTTTGACGGAATCCTTTTGATACCGAGACATCTCATGTCATACACTAATAATACGAAACGCATTTGTCGTCTTCGGAATATGTCTGCTACAGGGCGCTACAGTCGAGCCTCCCAAGTATATCATTAATTCGCCATACCTCCAAAACTATAAATCTAAATTACATAAATTATAACTCATTTTCTTCCTTTGAATCTTCCCAATAACTAGCTTATGTCATCTGGTGTCAATCTTGTCTCACAAAGTCAGTATGTCTGTGTGTTCGTCTTTTGTTGTCAGCTTTGTCTGCTTGCCTGTTCTTTTGTCTCATATGTCATTCTACAGGCCAAATATTCTCAGCAATGTCTCTGAGAGTCATTCCATTAATAGAAAACCGACAATATGTTCTGTCTGTCCGTCTGTGTTTCACTTCCGAATTCCGGCAAGCGTTCGACCTATGGTCGTCTAGTTTGTTTGTCACCACTCTTCTGGCCACAATTTTGCCACAATAACCTTGAAACTTACAGGGATGATGAAAAACATAATTTCTAGGTGCCCTATTGTTTTTGGTTAAAATAGGTCAAAGGTCAAGGTCAATGTCACGACAGGTATGGTTAACGGTTTTTGCACTATAACTTTGCAATAAATAGGCTTATCCACTTCTGCGATAGCTCATTTTTTTCGTCATCACCTGGCCTTTCTTTTGACATGTAGCTTACTTAAATTTGCTGTTACCATGGTTACGCAATTTTGGGGAGAAATCATGGAATTTCCTGATATTTTTCAAATTTGCAGCAATCATACTGATTCTGAGATATTTTATGGAACACAAGAATATCTCGAAATTATTTTTTCAGATTTTGGAAATGGCCACCAGGGGGCGTTGCAGATGAAAAAACATGAAAATTTGTTTTGGTGCTATACCTCCAGAACTATTAAACATTGGGCCATTTCCATCACAGCACCTTCAACTGGGGTCCATGGGCTTATTTTTGCGCATAGGTGCCAAAGTGCGCTATTGCCAGATTTCTCTATTTTTGGGGTAAAACTTTTGAATTTTGAAAATATGCAGTTTTCAGCTTCTAACTCTATCAGTTTTTATGCTGGAGAGGTCAATTTTTTTGCATCTTGTAGCCTTTGGTGAGCTCTCGGTGATCCAATAAAAAATCTTGCAAAATCTCGCACCGTTTCTCATCAAACGAGAGTCTTCGAGATTTCATTAAATATGACCTACAGGTTGCATTTTTTTAACAATGGCTTTGAAATTGATATTTTTTGTGTTATTTATAAATATCTCGAAATCAGTTTTTCATTTTTTGGAAATAGCCACCAGGGGGCGTGGTACCTGAAACACTGTAACATATCATTTTTCTGCAATATCTAAAATAATTTTAAACATGGCACAATTTTTATCGTTGTATCTTAAACTAGGAACATTGGCTTATTCCTCCGCACATGTAGCTTTGTGCTGCCGTTACCATGGTTACCAAATTTGTGGGTTAAACTTGACGATCTGAAAATATGCAGTTTTTGGCTTCTATCCCGGTTAATATTTATGTTTCAAGGGTCTAGTTTTTTGCATAAGGCTGCTTCCCCTTGGTTCTAAGTCATTCAATTGCAAGTCTGGTCAAATTTCGCTCGGTTTACCGTCAAACGAGAAAAAACGAGATTTCACAGAAATGCTTATAACTTGGCAACTTTTACAGCTACACAGGTCTAGTTTTCGGCATTTCATAACATATGACCAGCTTGACATGCCAGAAAAGAAATCAGGCCAAATCTCGCACCATATCTCGTCAAGCGAGAAAAAAATGAGATGATATGGAAATGCTTATAACTAGGCGACTTTTACAGCTACTCAGATCTAGTTTTTGGCATTTGGTAACATTTGGCCAACTTGACATAGTAAAACTGCAATACTTGGCGAAATCTCGCACTATATCTGGTCAAATGTGGAAAAACGAGATTTCACAGAAATGCATATAAGTCGGCGACTTTCACGGCTAGACAGGTCTAGTTTTTGGCATTCATTAACATTTGGACGGCTTGACATGACAAACCTGCAAGACTGGCCAAATCTCGCACCAAATCTCGTCAAACGATAAAAAAGGAGATTTCACAGAAATGCTAATAACTCAGCGACTTTTACAGCTAGACAGATGTAGTTTTCACCATTTCATAACATTTAGAGAGTTTGATATGACAAATCTACAAGACTGGCCAATTCCTGCACCGTATCTCGTCAAATGAGAAAACACGAGAGTACACGGAAATGCTTATAACTCGGCGACTTTCACAGCTAGACGGATCTAGTTTTCGCCATTTCGTAACGTTTGGCCGTCTTGACATAATAAAACTGCTCGTCTTGCCAAATCTCGTACTATATCTCGTCAAGCGAGAAAAAACATGATTTCACGTAAATGCTGATAACACGGCGACTTTTGCAGCTAGACAGGTCTAGTTTCCGGCATTTTGTAATATTTGACAAACCTGACATGACAAAACTGGAAATCTTGCCTAAGCTTGCACCATTTCCCGTCAAATGAGAAAACACGAGATTTCATGCAAATGCTTATAACTCAGCGGCTTTTATAGCTAGACAGGTCTAGTTTTCGGCATTTCATATCATTTGGCCAGCTTGACATGACAAACCTGAAAACATCTCACTGCTTCTTGTCAAACGAGATTAACGGAATTTCATGAAAAAATTTTGAACTTGGTCCCTTTTACACTAGAAAGATATGCAGCTGTTAAAGGTCAGCATGCATAAATAAACATATTATCCGTTTCTGCTGCCCCCACAATGTTGCTCATTCATATGACTGTTTCTACATGCACTCTCTGTCTATCTGTCTGTATCATTTCCATTTCCGGCAAGCGCGTGACCTCTGGTCATCTTGTTTGAATGATTTATTGACACAATACATAGTAAGTACATTCACGTGGTATTCTACCTAAGCACATATATAAATATAAACTTGTATCAATAGATTGAGCGCAAGCTACTTAAAGCTTATGAAGCTCGCTCCTGAATTCTAAAGTGGTAATTTTCTGATGCTTGGGGGGGGGGGGGGGGGGGGGATGATGTTAACATATTGGTGACTGAAGTATCATGGAAGATGTGGATAGCATAATGACTATGTTTTTAGTTGTGATTTGGAAAGTGTAAGGTGCCAGTTGAGAGGAGAGAAAGAGTTTTGGTGGGTGTGGGATGAGTTTGTCAAAATTGTCAAATTATTTTATGTTAGAATCTGTTTGAGTTTTCAATAAAATTTGCTACCGATTCGAATATTTCCTTGTTTGATTTGTCATCTATTTTTGGGTCACCAAAAAGTAGAACTTTTAATGGGGTATCCCTAGGTAAGTATGTTTTTCTAGTGGAGTTATAGAGGTGGCATTGCAGTAGGTAGTGGTTGGGATATTCTGATGGGTGGCCACATTGACATTTTTTGGTGTCGCTAATATGTCTTGTGTACATATGATAATTTAGATCACTACATTTCATTCTCATGCGTGCATGGATTATTTGTGATTTTCTGG
This sequence comes from Sipunculus nudus, assembly GCA_026874595.1. Lineage (NCBI taxonomy): Eukaryota > Metazoa > Annelida > Sipuncula > Golfingiida > Sipunculidae > Sipunculus > Sipunculus nudus. The sequence continues at coordinate 66,103,248 of CM049310.1, forward strand.
TTCCCGAGTTGTAGTACGTAGGTGTTTTAGTTCTTAGAGCTGATTTTTTCAATTGGTAGTTTAATGAGCCACTTGTCAAGCAAGCTTTCTTTTCAAGATCCATTTGGTTCCATAATCTGATTGATTTTGGGAGAAAAGAATTGAAATATAAATCAGTTCTTGCTTGTATTGGAGTAAGGTTGTGTATTAAAAATCTGGTTTCGTATATGTTACTATGTGGAGGTGGAAGAAGAATGCGTCTAGTGTCTAGTGTCCCAAAACCTGGTGTGTTTATTGACCAAAAATGGATGCCATATAGTTATCACCCTTTCTGTCTGTCTGTTTTTCTGTCTGTCTGTCCATCTGTCCATCCACACAAATTAGTTTCCAGATGATAACTCGAGTTGTATTGACACATGGATTTCAAACTTGACTTACATATGGCCCACCACTAAAGCAAGAATCTATATGATTTTGGAGCCATGAGGTCAGAGGTCAAGGTCACAGGACTCACTTTTTAGCGAACCTGTGAGCTTATGCGATTGCCCAGCGTTGTCCGTCAGCCGTCCGCCGTCCAGGGCTGGCTTTCCTCTGTCCATGGCTGAAAGTCAGAAACCATCAGAGCTAGCGGCTCCAAATTACATGTAAGAATTAGTCACATGTGAAACTTGGTGCCCTTGAGCTTATTATTGGGTATCTGCATTAATTTAGATTTTATAGGGAAAAAGCTTAAAAACCTTTAAAAATCTTGAAACTGTCCAGCCAGATTGTCCAATATTTCACAGGAATGATCCCTGGAACAATCTCTCTCAAGTTTGTTCGAATGGTTCCAGTTCGGAGATTTTTAGTCAAGTTACAGGAGGTTGAACTTAGTCATCTGTCAAAAAAAGCACACTAAAATTAAAATCTCGGAAACGGCTAGAGCTATAACTGCTGCGCCCTCATTTTTAGTTGACCTCTGACCTTTCCTTGCTGCCCAGCATCCATTTGTGCATCTGTTGCCACACATAAACCTGCATATCTCAGGAACCCTTTGACTGATCAGGCTAAAAATTTTGAACAAATGTAGCCCTTTAATAACATATACTAAAAATGGTGGCGCCACCTGCAACAATTTTTGCACAGCGTGCATCTGTTCATCTGCCTTGGGATAATATCACTCATATCTCAGCAGTGGTTTGACATATCTACCTGAAATTTTGCAGGTTTATACATCCTGGACAGCTTTCTTGATTTTATGACAGGTGGCGCCACCTACATTCACGTTTACTCTGCAGTCATCCAAGCACATATCTCAGGAACCGTTTGACCAATTGGGCCAAAATTTTGCATGTGTATAGATCTCACATAGCTCTTCATCATAGGCAAAACCGGTGGTGCCACCTGCAACCATTTATGCACAGCGTCCATCTGTTCATCTGCCTTGGGATAAAATCACTCATATATCAGAAGTGGTTTGACTTATCCACCTGAAATTTTGCAGGTTTATACATGCTGGACAGCCTTCTCGATTTTATGACAGTTGGCGCCACCTACATTCACGTTTACTCTGCAGACATCCAAGCTCATATCTCGGGAACCATTTGACCGATTGGGCCAAAATTTTGCTTGTGTATAGATCTCACATAGCTCTTCATCATAAGCAAAACTGGTGGCGCCACCTGCAACCACATATGAACACCGCCCATCTGTTCATCTGCCTTGGGATAAAATCACTCTTATCTAAGCAGTGGTTTGACTTATTCACCTGAAATTTTGCAGGTTTATACATCCTAGACAATTTTCTCGATTTTATGACAGGTGGCACCACCTACATTCACGTTTACTCTGCAGACATCCATGTTAATATGCAACACACCACACTCTATTCCCCTTGCCACTTAATCCATGCCTCACTTCACCCGTCCCACTCTGATTTCTGCGGATACACATAGTCGCTTGTCGACTACCCATATTCTAGTTTTAAAATGTCCTAGTCTGAAACTTGCAGGTCCGAAATGTCCATTTTGCTGAAATCATAATGACTAAGGTAGATATGCAGGACTTAAAAGGGTCAATATTAAATTTTAAAAATAAACCTCCATTCATACTCCAAAAATTTGCACAAGTTCACATTAGGCCTATAGGCCTTGTTTAAAAAGATTATGGCTGCATTTTAATCCAAGCTTTTCATCCTAAACTTTCCATTTTGCACATTTAGCTGACTTGCCAGTATTGGGAGAGCATAAATGAATTTCGGGTCACATGGTCAAAGGTCAAGCTCACAGGGGCCATCTGTTCACAAATTTGTTTCCAGATGATAACTCCAGTTTAGTTTGACATGTTGGTTTCAAACTTAACTTATATATGACTCACCACTAAAGTAAAAACCGTACGTGTGGATTTTGGGGTCCAACGGTCAAAGGTCATGGTCACAGGACTCATTTCTTTAAAAAGAACGCATATGCATTTGAAGCTTAACTTTTCATCCCAAACCTTCCATCTTCAAGATATTGCTTACCTGCCAATAGGGGAAGATTCTGTTCAATTTTGGGGTCATGAAGTCAAAGGTCAAGGACACAGTACCCACTTATTTAGAAAAATTGGGTCAAAATTAGGACTTCGTTCCTTCGAGATATTAAGAAAAAAAAAACCTCCAATTTCCATAAAAAAAAACCATTGTTACACTATAAGACTGCCTAATATCAAAACCACAGATCTGATTTTGATCATAGTGAATATGCATTTTCTTCCATACATTTTCTATGTACATACCCAAAATTATGTCAGTAATTTGTTGAAGTTATGGGCCCGAACATAATGCACCTCATAAAAAATCAGGAAATATATTTACTCACTTAACATAAAAATGGCTGAAGATAGAGACTTTTTAGCGAACCTGTGAGCTTAGGCAAGGGTGTGGCTTCGTCCAGCGTCTGTCGTCCGGCGTCCGTCAGCCGTCGTCTGTACATTAACCCATACTATCTTGAAAACGGCAAGAGTTAGCATCACAAAATTTTATGCAAAAAATTAGTCATCTGAAATCAGATTTTGCTTATTTTTTGGCTAACTGCATTTTCTTAGATTTTATAGGGAAAAAGCTGAAAAAAGCTTAAAAGATCTTCTTCTCCGAAACTGCATGTTCAGCCAAATTGTCCAATATTTCACAGAAATGATTCCTGGAACAATCTCTCTGAAGTTTATTCGAATGGTTGAAGTTCGGTGATTTTTGGCCGAGTTACTGTAGGAAGTTGAACTTAGTCATCTGTCCAAAACATATTAAAATTACAATCTCAGAAACGGCTGGAGCTATCATTACCAAATTTTTTTGCCAAAGTTGGTCACATGAGTCATATGTAAAACTGAGATATTGGTGGCGCCACCTGCATCGGCCTTTTTGTAAGGGGGTCATCAGTGCCTGTATCATACTAACGGCTACAAAAAACTCATTCTCTGAAACCATATGGCCAAATTGTTTAATATCACACAGAAATGATCCTAGGGCAATGCTTTCTGAAGTTTGTTCAATTGGTCTCAGTTCAGTAACTTTTGGCTGAGTTATGGGAAGCTGAATTTAGTCATATGCCATAATAGCCCATTTTAGCTTGGTGGCTACAAAGATCTTCTAAAAAAACACTGGGCCAAATTCTTAAATCTCACACATTAATTATCCTTAGATGTTGATAATTCAAGTTTGTATAAATGGTTTTGGTTCAGTGATTTTTGGCTTAGTTATGGGAAGCTTAACTTAGCCATTTAGCTGTATTTTCCCATATGAGTTATAAACCTGCAAAACATTTTTTGACTGCCGCCACTGAGGCCAATTTGTTTAATATTTTACAGGAATAATCCCCTGAATAATTCTTATAATGATTGTCTTTTATGGTTCCAAAGAATGAATTATGGCTGAATTATAAAGATTGAATAGAGTCATTTTACCATATATGTTAGCTGTGTGAAGCAGGTACATCTAGCCTGGCACCAGTTTATCAGCATCTGATACATCATGCCTCTAGACATTTAGATTTTAGGTTATCTATGGTTAATATTGACAAGAATGTTTTTTAAAAGCTTTTAAATAATGTAGATTTATGATTTTAGATATTCCTCATGCCAGGCAATGTTTACAATCACAGGTATACAGCTCTTTGTGGGTGTATAAAGACGGCTGTACATGGATTATAAATAATTGGTATCCATACTCAACTTGATTCAAGATTTTGCCATCAGTGAGATGTATCTGTATTATAATTTTGTATTCAGTATGCATCTGTAGTAATTTTTAGCTAACCTGTGAGCTAATGCCATGGTGTGGTGGTGTCTGTCATCTGTACCTTAACCCGTCTATCTCAAAAATGACTGGAGCTAGAATCATGAAATTAAATACAAAAAAACAGCCATCTGAAAAACTCTGCATTTTCTTAGATTTTATAGAGAAAAAGCTAAAAAAAACCTTCTCCTCGGAGACAGTCAAGCCAAATTGTTCAATATTTCACAGAAATAATCTTTTTTACCATCTCTCTCAAGTTTGTTCAAATGGTTCAAGTTTTGTGAATTTTAGCAGAGTTACATGAATATAAACTTAGTCATTTGGCCAAGTAAGCATACTGACATAGTAATCTTAGAAATGACTGAAGCTAGCATTACCTAGTATTGTGCAAATGTTGGTCACATGACTCATATTTGAAGTTGCAGATTTTGTGGTTCCACTTACATTGACCTGTTTTTTATGGGCAAAAACCTCATAATTTTAGCCTCTTTCAGCTGAAAATGTTTATGATGAAACTGTCAAGTTGAATTGTTCAGTTTTTCAAAAGAATTATCTTAGGACATGGTTCTTTCAATCATATCAGAATAGAGTTTGTTGATTTTTGGTGAAAAGTCCTGAAATGCTTAAGTTGGTCTTATGGCCATTATTATGTCTTATTTCAAACTGAGGACTGCCATAGTATTCTTCTACAAAATTATTGTTTCAGTTATATCTTCTGTAACATTGCACAAAAATTATTATTAGGTGGCCTTTGTTCAAGTTTACTTGAATGATTTTTGGTAGAATTATTTGACCTTTAACAATGAAAGGACTGCTTCTTTTATTATTCTATATATTGATAAAAAGTTAATGAATATGTCAGCTTGAAAAAAAGCATTTTAGCCAAAGCCTTTTAGTATGTGTAAACAGATTTACCGACAGGTGTCTGTATCTTTAAATAGGTTGAGAAACTGCCAACTGTTTCAGATTTGGCAACAGATCAAGAGTTCATTCAGTGCAGCCAAGCAAAAGGCATGTGATCACCTCTTGGGTGACCTGTGAACACTTCATGGGCACCATGTGATCACCTCATAGGTAGCAAGTGATCACCTCAAGAGTATCATGTGATCACCTCATGCGTTTCATGCCCCTTAGGGCTGAATGTGGAGCGAATCTGTGAGCTTGTGCAATGGAGTGGCTACTAGTTCAGATTTGGCAACAGGCAAAAGGTCAGTCTGGATCTATTTATAGCTTTAGCAGACTGCCAACTGTATCAGATTAGGCAACAGGTCAAGAGTTCACTCAGTGCAGCCAGGTATAGGTCGGGAGTTCACTCAGTGCAGTAGCTGCATTCTATTTATAGTCATGGCAGACTGCCCACTGCATCAGATTAACCAACAGGTCAAGAATTCACTCAGTGCAGCCAGGTACAGGTCAAAAGTTCACTCAGTCTAGCCAGGTGCAGGTCATGAGTTCACTCAGTGCTAGCAATTTGTCACAGTTCACTCGGGGCAACTGCCTTTCTTACCTAAGCCTGGTCAGCCCCCATGCATCAGACTCTAGGTAAGTTGATGAATGTCCTGATATTTTGAGCTGTCTATGTCTTTGGTGGCTTTCTTGTTCAGAAGACAGGTGTCGCCACCTACAATGACTTTTGCACAGTGTATGTGCCTGCTTATTTCTACAGAGGAATTTGATATATCTCCCTGAAATTGGGCATATTTATACATATTATTCATATATATGTTGAGGGAAGAATGAGAATCTGGGAAGATCTGGAATCCTCCCAGGAAAAATCTGATTCTGAAAAATGAGAATCCAGAGATGGTATGAAGGGATTCCCATTCTTCCCAGGAAGAATAAGAATTCTCATTCTTCCTGGAACAAATTAGAATTCCAGTCTCTCCAGGGAAAATTGAGAATTCTCATTTTTCCCGGGAGGGATTGGAATTCAGTTTTGAAATTCAAACCTGGGAAAAATGAAATTTCTCATTCTTCCTGGGAAGAATGGGAATTATTGATGCCAACTTAACTCTTTTAATTTCTTCATACTTATTTCACTTTTTCAGAAAAAAACTTTTATCATCTTTCTTTCACATTAATTCTGAACTGTTCAAGTGTTAAAAAAGAAATAAATAGGACACTCACACAAAAAAGAAATGTATGAATGAAATATGAAGCTGACAAAAAGTGTAATATCTATGTTATAATATTATAATAATGCCATGACAAAAAATGGTACTGTTCTTTTATCAATGGTCAGTTATTAGCATTAAAGTTTGGTTATAATACTGTACTAAACTATGCAAACTTAACCCCCCTTAATTATTAAAAGGATATCATTTAACAAATTGGAGCTGGCTTGGAAAAATAAGAATTCTTGTTTTTTCCCGGGAAAAATTCAGAATTCTCATTCTTCCCGGGAAAAATGAGAATCAAATCATAGTATGAAATGATTCTCATTTTTCCTGGGAAAAATCAGAATTCTCATTTTTCCAGGGAGGATTCTGGATCTTCCCAGATTCTCATTCTTCCCTCGACATATATATGTTATACTGTAAATGTGTAGTTTTATTTTTAAACCTGGAAAAAATGATGTATCGAAAAAAAAAAGAATTAAGGCAAATATTGTTAACTCTTCCTGGCTCAGTAGAATGAGAATTAAAATGATTTGCTTTGTTTCTCCACCTTTCTGCCTGCTTAAATATTTAATAATGATGAATAAACATTTTTCCCTGTAAGCACTTGAATTAAATTTAGTATCGGCCTGTATGAATATGCAAAGGGAGCTGTAACTATATTCTTTTCTATAAAATGTAATAATTAAAGCTAATATATACAGAAACACTGCATTGTAACTCCCATCATACCCCCCTTCCCGCATCAATCCTTCCACCTGTTAATTGGGGACATTATGGCTACTGTATACATATGATAAAATAGAAAAATAGGTTTATTAAAATAATTGGATCTCATTAAACAAATCTTTAAACTGTTGAACTGTCAACAGCTTATCAAAAAGGTAACCAATGGAAACACATGGTCGGATCTCAAAATATTATTTGCAACAATTTCTTCAATGATATCAACCAACCATGGCCAAGATTACCTTTTCCGATCAGACTTTATCTACTTTTCATAATATTTTAGATTTTAACCTTCCAGGTGTTTAAGTACTGTTTAATGCTCCATCCCATCTCTCTCTGTCTCTCTTTCTCTCTCTCTCTCTCTCTCTCTCTCTCTCTCTCCTTTTCTCTCTAGATCCACCTCCTTGCTGCCCTCACTATTCCCTTCTTTGAACCCCATCCAACTGTCAGCCTCAGTAAACAAGAACAAGTTGAATCAGATATATTCATACTTTAAAATTTTGTATAACTATTTGTCCATAGGTACCTATGTACATGCCAGAAATTATGTCAATATTGTGTAATTTGTAGACATATTGGGCATCAAAATAATGTACCTTGTCAAGACTGAAGAGATATTGTGTCATACAGTCACAAATCCCCTCATCAGCAATGTAAATCATAACATCATATCTGTCAAATTGAAAGCTTGCAGACTTCCATACACTTTAGATCCTTCAACAAATAGCCTTATCATCATTCTACTACTGCTTATTACTGCTGTCATTGCATTCATATTTGCTCAAATATATCACAATTTTCAACCCCTCCTAAATAAATAAAAAATAAACCACTATATTTTACTCTATTAATCAGTCAGGTTATTTCATTTATCATTTACTCACATATTACATTACATTCCTTTATAATAGCCCAACATGTCCATGATATTCATAAGCTTTATTGACTCGATATAGTATCACAGTGGAGAAACATTTATAGTCCAATCAGAATCAGCTGAGCGCCGTGACCCATGGGTCCCTTGTTTTGTCAGGGATATAACATTATTTAATCAAGATTCAATTGTATACCAAAAATTAGTTCTGAATTTTTCAAATTTTATAAGTTATTAACATAAATATAAAATCAGTACCTTAAATTTTGCCCAACTTTGACCATGGAACTTTTGTTTCCTGTAAGCACTGTTGATATATTTTTCATATCATGCACACAAAAGGATTTCAGCTTGTTAGTTTTGAAATGTGAAAGAAATTGGCCAAAAACCGTAGCTTTTATTAAAGTTTTTATGAGACCATGTCTTACCCAGCCCCTCCTCAGTCACCTGTGTGTCAACTTTTTGACCTTTCAGCAAATTATGCATGCTTGAGCCAGGGCATATACTGGTCAGCCAGGCAGCTTATGGCTGACCAGTTGATTCAGGTGTCCAACCCAACTCATATATTAGTTGTTTTGTAAATTGATCTACAACATAACAATAAACATTAAATAAATAAATTTGTATAGGTCTATAATAACAACTTTAAGAAAAATTATTAGAAAAGAAATTTGATAGTTGATGAGTAACAGAGAATTACCTTGCAATTACTGATGTTTTATGGATTTTGTATGGATGGATGAAAATAAATTCCAAAAAATACCATGGAGCCACCTATGGTATTTTTCATTTCAATTTCCATAAAGCAAAAGAAAAAAATAATTAAATTTATTGTTCTTTACTATTAGGAATTATATGAAGGAAATTAATGATAGACAAAGATGCAAATGATAAAATTTATCTAAATTTCCAGGTCTTTTACAAGTGTTTCAGCTTGTTAATATATATTTTCTTCAAAATTAAAAAAAATTAAAATATGTCAACATTTTTAAATTTTACCCAGACAAGTACTGATTTAAGATGTCAATATGTTTCACTAATGACTGTATCAGCTGTCACAAGACTATGTAAATAATCAAGTTTTAAATTACTGGTTCCTTTATTTCAGTTAATAAAATTAAACTTGCCCATCTCTAGTTTCTCCTTGTATAATTTATAGGGTGTTCTTTTCCTTGGGTTAATTTTTACACATATAATGGTTTCAAAGCTGAGATGACTTTTAATTATTTTTTTCTGTTACATTTTTTTAAAATAAAAATATTTGAATATGATAAAAAATCAGATCTTAGACAAGTTCTAATTGTGATTTCTGTAATGTTAATAATTGTCACAAGACTCTTGCTAAGTCTAGTGCATAGATTGATGTGAAAGTAGTCCAAAGTGAATATAATAGTTTTATTTTTTAAATGGAAATGAAAGACATAAAACCAGGCACTTTTAATCATTATTTAACCTTGTGAAATTTGTATATTATGGATTCTCAAGAACTTGGTTTGGCTGGAACTGAATAAATACCAGATATTGTGTGAATACTTTGCAAATGTATTTGAATGCGAATATGAATTTGTACTCAATAATTTCATGGATAAGAATAAGAAAAAAGGTAAAAATGAAAGTATTTGAATACAAATGCAAAAAATTTCAAAATGTATTAATGAATATATTCATTTATTTTGATTGTATTATTTAAAAATCTTTTCAGATGTTACTGTTATTATTAGCGAACCTGTGAGCTTATGCGATGGTGTGGTGTCGTCCGGCGTCCCATACTAACTTGAAAACGGGAAGAGTTAGCATCACGAAATTTTATGCAAAAAATTAGTCATCTGAAAAACTCTATCGGATTTTGCTTATTTTTTGGCTAACTGCATTTTCTTAGATTTTATAGGGAAAAAGCTAAAAAAGCTTTAAAAATCTTCTTCTCCGAAACTGTTCAGCCAAATTGTCCAACATTTCACAGAAATGATCCCTGGAACAATCTCTCTCAAGTTTGTTCGAATGGTTTAAGTTCGGTGATTTTTGGCTGAGTTACAGCTAGTTGAACTTAGTCATCTGTCCAAAAAAAGCATACTAAAATTACAATCTTAGAAACGGCTGGAACTATCATCACCAAATTTATGCCAATGTTGGTCACATGAGTCATATCTTAAATTGAGGTATTGGTGGCGCCATCTGCATCGGCCTTTTTTGTACGGGGGTCATCAGTGCCCGTATCATACTGACAGCTACAAATAACTTCTTCGTTGAAACAATATGGCCAAATCGTTTAATATCGCACAGAAATGATCCTAGGATAGTGCTTTCTGAAGTTTGTTCAAATGGTCTCAGTTCAGTGACTTTTGGCTAAGTTATGGGAAGCTATAGTCATATACCATAACAGCCCATTTTAGCTAAGTGGCTACAAAAATCTTCTTCTCAAAAACCACTGGGCCAAAGTCTTAAATCTCACACATTAATTATCCTTAGATGTTGATAATTCAAGTTTGTTCAAATGGTTTTGGTTCAGTGATTTTTGGCTGAGTTATGTGTAGCTTAACTTATCCATTTTGCTGTATTTTCCCATATGAGTTATAAACCTGCAAAACATTTTTAGACTGACGCCACTGAGGCCAATTTGTTTAATATTTTACAAGAATAGTCCCCTGAATAATTCTTATAATGATTAACTTTTAAGTTCCAAAGAATGAATTATGGCTGAATTATAAAGATTGAATTGAGTCATTTTACCATATATGTTAGCTGTGTAAAGCAGACTCATCTAGCCTAGCACCAGTTTATCAGCATCCCTTACATCATGCCTCTAGACCTTCAGGTTTCAGGTTATCTATGGTTAATATTGACAAGAATGTTTTTTAAAAGCTTTTAAATAATGTAGATTTATGATTTTAGATATACTTCATACCAGGCAATGTTAACAATCACAGGTATACAGCTCTCTGTGGGTATATAAAGACGGCTATACATAGATTATAAATAATTGGTATCCATAATCAACTGTATTCAAGATTTTGCCATCAGTGAGATGTATCTGTATTATAATTTTGCATTCAGTATGCATCTGTAGTAATTTTTAGTGAGCCTGTGAGCTAATTTGATGTTGTGGCAGCGTCCATAGTCCATCTTCTGTAAGTTAACCCATACTAGTCGAAAACAACTGGAGCTAGCATCTTGAAATGTAATGTAAAAAATTAGCCATCTGAAAAACTCTGCATTTTCTTAGATCTTAATGAGAAAAAAATTTAAAAACCTTTAAAAATCTTCTCCGACTAAACGGTCAAGCCAAATTGTTCAGTATTTCACAGAAATAATCTTTTATATCATATCTTACAAGTTTGTTCGAATGGTTCAAGTATGATATAAAAGATTAAAAAGTATTTTAGCCAAAGTCTTTCAGTATGTGTAAACAGATTTACCAACAGGCCAAGATTGTGTCTGTAATTTTAAATAGGTTGAGAAACTGCCAACTGTTTCAGATTTGGCAACAGATCAAGAGTTCATTCAGTGCAGCCAGAAATAGGTCAAGAGTTCAATCATTGCAGCCAAGCACAAGGCATGTGATCACCTCATGGGCAGCATGTGATCATTTCATGGGTAGCATGTGATCACCTCATGAGTATCATGTGATCACCTCATGTTCATTCAGTGCAGCCAGGTACAGGTCAAAAGTTCACTCAGTCTAGCCAGGTGCAGGTCAAGAGTTCACTCAGTGCAGTAGCCTGAGCCAGTAATTTGTCACAGTACACTTGGGGCAACAGCCTTTGTCACTTAAGCCTGGTCAGCCCCTTGCATCAGACTCAAGGTAAGTTTGATGTTTTGGGCTGATATTCTGACCTGTCTATGTGTCTTTAATGGCTTTCTCGTTCACAAGAATGGTGTTGCCATCTACAATGACTTTTGCAAAGTGTATGTGCCTGCTTAATTCTACGGAAGAATTTGATATATCAGCCTGAAATTGGGCATATTTATACATGTCAAATAGGTTTGTTGTATACAAGACTGGTGGTGCCACCTACAATAATTTTTGTGTTGTGTGCACCCATGCCAGAATTTCAGCAGTGATGTTTGTGTATTGTTTCTTGTTCAAAATGTTTAGTACTTGCATTGTTCATATATATGAAAAGTAGTGGTTCAGCATTTAAGCGTTATACCTGGTGTATATCCATATGCACAGGTTCGCATTAGGCCTGTAGGCCTTGTTTTGATAATTCTTCTGCAATGTAGATAAAGCTATATGGCCAAGTCAAAACCTTTGTGACAATAGCACACCATTTCCAACTGTAAATAATATAAATGACATCAATCCTCTTCCAAGGATATTATCAAAATCTTACATAACTTGAGTTAAACACCATCAACTCATAATACAGCTAATATTACCACACAAAACCAGCAATTGCCTACCTCCTCTTTCAAATCATATTTTGGATCATATATAACAGCTGAGCACCATGACCCATGGGTCCCTTGTTTATCATGGTGCATATGGAATTTTATTTTATTTTTTTTAGGTTGTTCGAGAAAGAGAATTGCTCTTAGTACTTGGAACCTTTGTTGTGACTGATGTCATTATTTTGAGTATATGGCAAACTGTGGATCCGTTGTATCGTGAACTGGAAAGCTTTCCACATGAACAGTCACAGGACATGGATGTAGATGTAGAACTTAAGCCACAGCTGGAACACTGCAGCTCCAGACATTTCAGCATATGGCTGGGTCAGTTAAATATACTCATTACAAACATTTCAGCTAAGCTGACTGTAAGTCCTCAGGTCTATAGTGATGGTCCTGTGTCCATTGTCCATTGAAGAAAATGTATGCATTTATTCAAAAGTTGTGAGGTTCACAAAAATCCTACATTTCTTTAGGTTTGACCTTGAAAATAAAGGTCAAGGTCACTAGTCATGAAAAAAAAAAATCTGAGATAATGGTGGACATGTTTTTAAGCAAGCTGACTGAAAGTACTTAAGCTGTAGTGATGGGTCTTTATCCATAGTCCTTCCATCCTGCCGTACGGCCATCTGTCCTTTAGCAGGGCAAAAATCTTAACCATTAGACCTTGAAATTTCTTACTTGAAATCCACAGCCGTCTGTTGTGCCGTCTGTCTGTCCGTCCATTAACCAGGTTTAAATTGTAACAGCCGGACCTTGAATCTTTTTAATTGACTGCAGGGAGGACCATGAAAAATCTCCTTAGAAACCTGAAATTAGGTCTCTGTTACCCATATCCTCCGAGCTATGAGGCCTAGAAAAAACACCCAATATAACTAAAAATTTGATACAAAAGCTCCAGTATCTGAATAACTAATGCATTGATCACCATGATTTTTTGCATGCATATTCATCATGGAGTGCTTCATCAGTTCTTACAGAATGGTGGTGCCAGCTAGATTTTTTAGCTCAGCTGACTATAAGTCATCTGAGCTATAGTCGTGGTCCATTGTCTGTCGTTTGTTCGTAGGTCAGTCCGTCTGTCCATCTGTCTAGCTGTCCATCCGTCCATAGATGTGGCACATTTTTTAAACCATAAGACCTAGGAATCCAAAATTAAGCATAATGTTAGATGTCCCCAAGATCTCCTACCAAGCCGTAAAACTAAGACTTTGAAAAATTAAGGAAAAACCTCAATTTTTAGCTCAGCTGACTATAACTAATCTGAGCTATAGTCGTGGTCTATTGTCCATCGTTCGTCTAGCTGTCCATCCGTCCGTCTGTCCGTAGATGTGTCACATTTTGAAACCGTGAGACCTAGGAATCCAAAATTCAGCAAAATGTTAGATGTCCCCAAGATCTCCTACCAAGCCGTAAAGCTGGATCTTTGCGACTTCGTTCCTTTGAGAAATTAAGGAAAAACCTCAAAGTTTTAGCTCAGCTGACTATAAGTCATCTGAGCTATTGTTGTGCTCCTTTGTCCGTTGGCTGTCCCTCTTCCTTCTGTCTAGCTGTCCGTCCATCCGTTAAACTGGCACGTTTTGAAACCATTGGACCTACGAATCTGAAATTCGGCATACCTTTAGATGTCCCCAAAATCTCCTACCATACCAAAAATTGGGTCACTAGGACTTTGTTCCTTCGAATTATTAAGGAAAACCTCCGTTTTCAATTAAAAACCCATTGTTACAATTCAAGACTGCCTAATATCTATACCACTGATCTGACTGTGATTATATAAAATATACATGTTCTTCTATTTATACTCTATGCACATTCAAGAAATGATGTGAGTATTGCAAAAGATATGGGTCCCAAACATAATGCACTTTGTAAACAAGAAATATATTTACTCCCTTAATATGAAAATTGCTGAAGCTAGAGATTTTTTTGTCAGGGATATATTATTATTTAATCGAGATTCAATTTTATACCCAAAATTAGTTCTGAATTTTTCAAATTTTATAAGTTATTAACATAAATATAAAATCAGTACCATAAATTTTGCCTGATTTTGATCATCGCATGTTTGTTTCCTGTAAGCACTGTTGATATAATTTTCATATCATGCAGAAATACGGATTTTAACATGACAATAAACAATGAATTAATAAATTTTATAGGTCTATAATAACAACTTTAAAAATAATCAATAGAAAAGGAATTCGACGGCTGATGAGTAACACTAACAGGGAATTACCTTGCAGTTACTGATGTTTTATGGATTTTGCAAGGATGGATGAAAATGAATTCCAAGTAACACCATTGAGTCACCTATGGTATTTTTCTTTTCAATTTTAAAAATGTAAAAAAAATAATTAAATTATATTGTTCTATACTGTTAGGGATTATATGAAGGAAATTAATGATTTACAGAGATGCAGTTGATAATATTAATCTAAATTCCCAGGTCTTTTCCAAGTGTTTCAGCTTGATAATTTATATTTATTTCAAATTTTAAAAAAAAAGTTAAAATATGTCAAAATTTTTAAATTTTACTTGGACAAGTACTGAATAAAGATTTCAATATGTTTCACATATGACATTATGACATTCAGACACGTGGCTGTAACAGTTGTCTCAAGACTATGTAAATCATCAAAATTTATATTACTGGTTCCTATATTTCAGTTAATAAAATTAAACTTGCCCATCTCTAGTTTTCTCGTTGTATAATTTATAGGGTATTCTTATCCTATTTTTTACACATTGTTACAGGTGCTCTATTATGTAACACGGGCGTAACTCGTGTTGTTGTTACATTCCGAACTGGTTAAACTCTCGTTGTCATGTGAGCCTTGGGATTTCACGCCTGGTTGTGGGTCATGTGATGAGCCTGGTTTGTGTAGAGACACATGGCTATGTCTTTCTAGATAATTCCTGAAATGCGTGTTGTGCAAGAACTTAAAGACTATTCGAGAAGTAGAAGGTTCCCGGCTTAGGGTGTGAAGGTATATAAAGGGCTGTTGTTTAGAACCAGGGGGCAGACAGCAGAGCATATACCAGCGGATGCAGAAGTGTGTGTCAGATTCTAAGACCTTATCAAACGAATGTGGCAATTATAGATGTTCAAAGATTATCTCCCGGATTTTATACATTTGGACTTCAGTTTACTTTCTGTGTTGTTGCAAGAACTTTCCACTGGACTGTCATTCTCCGAGAGTTTACATTCAAAGGACTTATCTTGGTGAAGGTGTTGGTATCCAGGTGTTGTACCATTATCTTTCTGTGTGATTGTATTGACCTGTTGCTAAAATGCTGTGTTACTGTATAATTTTATTGATTTAGTGTTTTGTATTGTTAGGGTTGTTTTAGGAATAAATTATAGTTATTTGTTAACAAAAAACCACTGACTTCTTTATTCATTCCCCTAGACATTTCCCGCTGCCTAGTGTTACAGAATCTGATTTTTTTTTTTATATCCATTACAAAATTTGTGTTCATCACGCATACGTGATCTGTTTATATTAGGTTCCGTAACATAAAATTGGGGGCTCTCGTCGGGATGCTTAATAGTTATCAAATTTATTAGGCCTTGACCTGGACATATTGTTTTATCATACATTGTTTACAAGATTACATATTGTTTACAGTACATTGTTTACAGGATTTATCTCAGTGGTATTTAAGCTCAGCTGACTGTAAGTCATCTGAGCTATAGGGATCACCTTTTGTCCGTTATCCGTCCGGCATGCCAGGCATCTGTCGGTTAACAGGGCACAAATCGTAACCGCTGGACCTGGAATCTTCTTACCATACATTCAGAGAGGTCCATGAAAAATCTCCTTGGAAACCTGGAATTAGGTCTCTGTTACCCATATACGTATTGATCATGGAGTGTTTCATCAATTTCTGCAGACTGGTGGTGCCAACTGTATTTGTTCGGGTTTTTCTACGAATTTTTTCTCTATTTTTTAGACCTTTTAAGATATGAACATCTGTTAACAGGGCACAAATCATAAAGACTGGACCTAGAATCTTCATTCTTGACACACAGGGAGACCCATGAAAAGTCTCCATGGAATCCTGAAATAAGGTCTCTGTTACCCATATTCTTTCAGCTGTATGACACGAAAATACCCCCCCAGAATAATGGAAAATTTGATACATAAACTGCAGTATCTCAATAACTACAACACGATTTTTCTGAATCTTACACCAATTATCGGGTCACATGTGAATTGGTGCCTAACCAATTTGCGTTGATCTCTGACCTTTCCTGTCTGCCCAGTGTCCATTTGTTTGTCTGTTTCATCACATAAACCCTCATATCTCAGGAGCCGTTTGACCGATCAGGAAATAAAATTTATGCAAATGTAGCCCTTGGATAGCTTGATAACATACACAAAAAATGGTGGTGCCACCTGTAACCCTGTTTGCACAGTGTCCATCTGTTCATCTGCCTTGCGTTAAAATCACTCATATCTCTGCAGTGAATTGACTAATTCACCTGAAATTCGGCATGCTTACATATCCTGGATAGCTTTCTTAATTTTATGACAGGTGGCGCCACCTATATTCACGTTCACGCTGCAGACATCCAAGCTCATATCTTGGGAACCGTTTAAGCTATCAGGAAATTTATACAAATGTAGCCCTTGGATAGCTTCATAACATACACAAAATATGGTGGCGCCACTTGTAACCATGTTTGCACAGTGTCCATCTGTTTGTCTGCCTTGGGTTAAAATCACTCATATCTCTGCAGTGACTTGACTAATTCACCTGAAATTTGGCATGCTTATACATCCTGGATAGCTTTCTTGATTTTATGACAGGTGGCACCACCTATATTCACGTTCACGCTGCAGACATCCAAGCTCATATCTCGGGAACCGTTTGACCGATCAGAAAATAAAATTTATACAAATGTAGCCCTTGGATAGCTTCATAACATACACAAATAATGGTGGCGCCACCTGTAACCATGTTTGCACAGTGTCCATCTGTTCATCTGCCTTGGGTTAAAATCACTCATATCTCTGCAGTGAATTGACTATTTCACCTGAAATTGGGCATGCTTATACATCCTGGATAGCTTTCTTGATTTTATGACAGGTGGCACCACCTATATTCACGTTCACGCTGCAGACATCCAAGCTCATATCTCGGGAACCGTTTGACCGATCAGGAAATAAAATTGATACAAATGTAGCCCTTGGATAGCTTCATAACATACACAAATAATGGTGGCGCCACCTGTAACCATGTTTGCACAGTGTCCATCTGTTCATCTGCTTTGTGTTAAAATCACTCATATCTCTGCAGTGAATTGACTAATTTACCTGAAATTGGGCATGCTTATACATCCTGGATAGCTTTCTTGATTTATGACAGGTGGCGCCACCTACATTCATGTTCACGCTGATGACATCCAAGCTCATATCTCAGGAACCGTTTGACCGATCAGGAAATAAAATTGATACAAATGTAGCCCTTGGATAGTTTTATAACATACACAAAAAATGTTGGCGCCAACTGTAACCATGTTTGCACAGTGTCCATCTGTTCATCTGCCTTGTGTTAAAATCACTCATATCTCTGCAGTGAATTGACTAATTCACCTGAAATTCAGCATGCATATACATCCTGGATAGCTTTCTTGATTTTATGACAGGTGGCGCCACCTACACTATAGTTTACGCTGCAGACATCCAAGCTTATATCTCGGGAACTGTTTGACTGATTGGGCCAAAATTTTGCATGTGTATAGATCTCACATAGGTCTTTATCATACACAAAACTGGAGGGGCCACCTGCAACCATTTTTGCAAATTTTGCTCAGCTTCTGTATGTTTGTCTGCTGAGGCCTAAAATCACTCATTTCTCTGTAGTGGTTTGACATGACTGCCTAAAATATTGCAGGTTTATGCATCCTGGACAGCTTTCTTAATTTTATGACAGGTAGCGCCACCTAAATTCTAGTTAATGCTGCACACATCCAAGCTCATATCTCAGGAACTGTTTGACTAATTGGGCCAAAATTGTGTATGTGTTTAGATCTCACATAGGTCTTTATCATTCACAAAACTGGAGGGGCAACCTGCAACCATTTTTGCACAGCGTCTGTCTGTTTGTCTGCCGTGGGCTATAATCACTCATACATATGTAGTGGTTTGACTTTTCTGCCTTAAATTTTGCATATGTATACAACTTGAACAGCTTTCTGGATTTGTAGTAGCTGGCACAACCTACATACACATTCAGGCTGCAGACATTCATGCTAATATGCAACATACCTCACTCTATTTCCCCTTGCCACTCAATCCATGCCTCACTTCACCCGTTCCACTCTGATTTTGGCGGATACACATAGTCACTTGTGGGCTACCCATGTTCTAGTTTTTAAAGTTTACACATTTTTTCTCTCTTTATAGATATATAAATACAGACTTAATCTTGGCCTGTTGGTTAATCTGTTTGATGCTTCAGTTGAATGAGTATATACTACCATTCTGATGATAAAATTTCCTTTTGTGAATCTCTTCCCAGTCAGCTGAGCGTCATGACCCATGGGTCACTTGTTATCATATATAACAGCTGAGCGCCGTGACCCATGGGTCCCTTGTTTCTCTATTCTTTAGATATATTAATACACACACAATCTCAGTCGTTGGTTAATCTGTTTGATGCTTCAGTTCAATGGTTATATACTACCATTCAGATGATAAAATTTCCTTTGCAAATCTCTTCCCAGTCAGCTGAGCTTCATGACCCATGGGTCACTTGTTGTTATTGTTTTGACATCTTAAAATGGCAGATTTCAAACCCGAGACATTTGTTGCCGATCCCGACCCTGATCAACTTGAACAGTTGTCAAAAGAACAGTTGTTGTGTTTGGGACAACACTTAGGGCTAAGTGTGAAAAAAGCTTTGAGAAAGCCTGATATCATTGCTAAAATCATGCAAGATCTAGTTAGCAAAGGTTAAATTGAAGAGACTGAAGTTGAAACATAAAAAAATGACAGCCTTGCTATGCAATTAGAATTGAAAAAGTTGGAAATGCAACATGAGCAAGCATTAAAACAGTTAGAATTAGAAAAACAAAGAGGAGAGAGGGAAGAACATGAAAGTTTAAAAAGAGAAAGAATAGAAAAAGAAAAAGAAATTGAGTTAAAACGACTGGAGTCAGAAAGACAAAGTAGAACATAGTCTACGTGCTGCCCCAACTCACAGTTTTGATGTTACTAAACACATTAGACTTGTCCCACCATTTCAAGAAAAAGAGGTTGATAAATATTTCTTATACTTTGAGAAGGTAGCTGAAAATTTGAAATGGCCTAAGGAAAATTGGACTATGCTGTTACAAAGTGTATTGACTGGCAGGGCCAGAGAAATTTATACAGAGCTTTCAGTAGAAGCTGCTGCTGACTATGACCTGGTAAAACGGTTAATCCTAAAAGGTTATGAGTTAGTTCTAGAGGCTTACCGCCAGAAATTCAGAAATTGGGAAAAGAGCAAAGAACAGACCTTCGTCGAATTTGCTAGGACAAAAGAGCAGTTGTTTGATCGCTGGTGTAGTTCTAAAAATGTAATGAAAGATTATGACAATTTGCGCCAGTTGATTTTGCTTGAAGAATTTAAGTGCTGCATTAACGCATTTCTCGATGAGAAAAGTCCTGATACACTTGACATTGCTGCTCAATTAGCTGATGATTATTCATTGTCACACAAAATGTCCTTTACTAGCAAATCAAACCAGTCATTCACAAATAAGAATATAAAACAGTATGGTCAAAAGAAGTTTACAGCGCAGTCATCCAGTACTAGTAGTCCTGATAGTTCAGCAAAGCCCGTAGCTACACCTCAGTCCACGTCCACTGTGTCTAAATCCAACAAAGACCAGTCATTTTCAAAGAAAATCTGTATTTACTGCAAGAAGGAAGGTCATCTAATATCTGACTGCTGGAAACTTGTGAATAGACCTAATAGCAAACCTTCTGGTTTTGTTTCAAAATCTGTGCATAGCATAGTACAAGAGCCAGTCTCTTTTTATGTAAATAAGGGGTACAACTCCTTTGTTGACTCAAATAAAGAGTTTGATGCTTTGGAGGCCCAAGTGCAGTCTAAATGCAAAGAAGAATCCTTAGATTGGGGGGTAAAAACCTCAGTTGATTCCTGCGAGGAATTTAATAAGGCTAGGTCCTTTCAAGACTCCTGCAAGGAGTATCCTTTAAATAAGGCTAAAGCCTTTTATGACTCTTGCGAGAGTATTTCAGATGAGGCTAGGTCCTCTAATGACAAACAAAAGTTTGTTCCTGCTGAGGAAAATTCCTCTGTTGACTGCCATGAGGAGTTTGGTAAGGATGTAGATTCCTTAGATGACTCTGAAACAGAGTTTATGACTGACACCTACAATGTCAGTTCTTTGTTTGACGAGGTTGAGGTGGTAGATTCCTCTCCTGATGGTAGGCAAGCCCAATCAGAATCCTCCTTAGGCCCCACTAAGGCCTATTCCTGCTTTTGATGAACCATTCAGTAGGATTATTGTTGATTGTATTGGACCACTGCCGAAAAAAAAGAATCTGGACATGAACACTTGCTGACAATTATGTGCGCATCTACCAGGTTCCCTGAGGCCACATACCATTGCACAAAATTAATGCCAAAAGTGTTGTCAAAGCTTTGACCAAGTTTTTTTTACTTTTGGATTACCAAAATCCGTCCAGTCTGACCAAGGGTCTAATTTTATGTCTGGCTTATTCCAACAAGTTATGCTTGAGCTAGGTATAAAACAGTACAGCTCTTCGCCATACCATCCTGAAAGTCAGGGCGCCCTCGAGCGTTTTTACCAGACATTGAAAAACATGATCAGGACTTATTGCTATGACACACAGAAAGACTGGGATGAAGGAATCCACCTATTGTTGTTTGCTGTCAGAGAATCCTTTCAAGAATCCTTTGGTTTCAGTCCCTTTGAACTAGTTTTTAGCTCAGCTTACTGTATACAAAACTGGTGGTGCCAGCTACAATCATTTTTGTGTTGTGTGCACCCATGCGAGAATTTCAGCAGTGATGTTTGTGTAATTGTTTCTTATTCAAAATGTTTAGTGCTTGCATTGTTCATATACATGAAAAGTAATGGTCCAGTATTGAAGAATTATACCTGGTGTATTTCCCAATGCACAGTTCGCATTAGGCCTGTAGGCCTTGTTTATAAAAAGTCAGCTGTAAAGCATTTTGTATTGGGAAAATTAATTTCAAAGTTATTTCAAGAAGGGACCACTTTTGTGTACAGATGGCAGCACTTAGTTTACCATTGGCAGATTGCCAGTGCCTTGATGTTGGCCATTAGCCAAGATGATGTCAGCTCTATAAATAGTTTTTGCACAGTGCCTGGATTGGAAGAAGTGCAGCCAGGTTTATGTCAAGAGTTCACTCAGTGCAGTAGCTGCATTCTATTAATAGCTTTGGCAGACTGCTCACTGGATCATATTTAGCACCAAAGTTCAGCCTGAATCTATTTATAGCTTTGGCAGACTGCCAACTGTGTCAGATTATGCAACAGGTCAAGAGTTCACTCAGTGCAGCCAGGTACAGGTCAAAAGTTCACTCAGTCTAACAAGGTGCAGGTCAAGAGTTCACTCAGTGCAGTATAGCCTGAGCCAGCAATTTGTGACAGTTCACTCGGGGCAACTGCCTTTCTCACCTAAGTCTGGTCAGCCCCATGCATCAGACTCAAGGTAAGTTTGAGGTATTGGCCTGATATTTTGACCTGTCTATGTGACTTTGACGCCACTGAGGCCAATTTGTTTAATATTTTACAAGAATAGTCCCCTGAATAATTCTTATAATGATTAACTTTTAAGTTCCAAAGAATGAATTATGGCTGAATTATAAAGATTGAATTGAGTCATTTTACCATATATGTTAGCTGTGTAAAGCAGATTCATCTAGCCTAGCACCAGTTTATCAGCATCCCTTACATCATGCCTCTAGACCTTCAGGTTTCAGGTTATCTATGGTTAATATTGACAAGAATGTTTTTTAAAAGCTTTTAAATAATGTAGATTTATGATTTTAGATATACTTCATACCAGGCAATGTTAACAATCACAGGTATACAGCTCTCTGTGGGTATATAAAGACGGCTATACATAGATTATAAATAATTGGTATCCATAATCAACTGTATTCAAGATTTTGCCATCAGTGAGATGTATCTGTATTATAATTTTGCATTCAGTATGCATCTGTAGTAATTTTTAGTGAGCCTGTGAGCTAATTTGATGTTGTGGCAGCGTCCATAGTCCATCTTCTGTAAGTTAACCCATACTAGTCGAAAACAACTGGAGCTAGCATCATGAAATGTAATGTAAAAAATTAGCCATCTGAAAAACTCTGCATTTTCTTAGATCTTAATGAGAAAAAAATTTAAAAACCTTTAAAAATCTTCTCCGACTAAACGGTCAAGCCAAATTGTTCAGTATTTCACAGAAATAATCTTTTATATCATATCTTACAAGTTTGTTTGAATGGTTCAAGTATGATATAAAAGATTAAAAAGTATTTTAGCCAAAGTCTTTCAGTATGTGTAAACAGATTTACCAACAGGCCAAGATTGTGTCTGTAATTTTAAATAGGTTGAGAAACTGCCAACTGTTTCAGATTTGGCAACAGATCAAGAGTTCATTCAGTGCAGCCAGATATAGGTCAAGAGTTCAATCATTGCAGCCAAGCACAAGGCATGTGATCACCTCATGGGCAGCATGTGATCATTTCATGGGTAGCATGTGATCACCTCATGAGTATCATGTGATCACCTCATGTTCATTCAGTGCAGCCAGGTACAGGTCAAAAGTTCACTCAGTCTAGCCAGGTGCAGGTCAAGAGTTCACTCAGTGCAGTAGCCTGAGCCAGTAATTTGTCACAGTACACTTGGGGGCAACAGCCTTTGTCACTTAAGCCTGGTCAGCCCCTTGCATCAGACTCAAGGTAAGTTTGATGTTTTGGGCTGATATTCTGACCTGTCTATGTGTCTTTAATGGCTTTCTCGTTCACAAGACAAGTGTTGTTACCTACAGTGACTTTTGCAAAGTGTGTGTGCCTGCTTATTTCTACAGAGGAATTTGATATATCAGCCTGAAATTGGGAATATTTATACATATTGAATTGCTTTGTCCTATACAAGACTGGTGGTGCCACCTACAATAATTTTTGCACAGTGTGTGTCTCTGCTTATTTCTCAGTAGGGGTTTGTTATATCAGTCTGAAATTGGTCATATTTATATATCTCTGATAGCTTCATTGTATACAAGACTGGTTGTGCCAGCTACAATCATTTTTATGTTGTATGCACCCATGACAGAATTTCAGCAGTGATGATTGTGTAATTGTATCTGCCAAAATGAAGTTTTGCGGATACTATGTTTTTGACCGGGTTCTGCCACCGCCGCCGCCGTTTTTATTTCTGGAGAACTCCTCTGAGACTACTAGACGGATTTTTCCGAAACTTACACCAATTATCGGGTCACATGTGCACTGGTGCCTTACCAAATGGCCTTGACCTCTGACCTTTCCTCACTGCCCAGCATCTGTTTGTGCGTCTGTTTCCGCACATAAACCCACATATCTCAGGAACCGTTTGACCGATCAGGAAAAATTTTTTGTACAAATGTGGCCCTGGGTTAGCTTTATAGCATACACAAAAAATGGTGGCGCCACCTGCAGCCATTTTGGCATAGTGTCCATCTGTTCATCTGCCTTGGGTTAAAATCACTCATATCTCTTCAGTGCTTTGACTAATTCACCTGAAATTCGGCATGGGTATACATCCTAGATAGCTTTCTTGATTTTATGACAGGTGGCGCCTCCTACATGCACGTTCATGCTGCAGACATCCAAGCTGATATCTCGGGAACTGTTCGACCTATCAGGAAAAAAAAATTACATAAATGTAGCCCTTTGATAGCTTTATAATATACACAAAAATGGTGGTGCCACCTGCAGCCATTTTTGCACAGTGTCCATCTGTTTGTTTGCCTTGGGTTAAAATCTCTCATATCTCTACAGTGGTTTGACCAAATTACCTGTAATTCGGCATGCGTATCCATCCTGGATAGCTTTCTTGATTTTATGACAGGTGGCTCCAGCTTCATTCACATTCACCCTGCATACATTAATGCTTATATCCCTGGATTAGTTTAACCAATCAGGAAAAATATTTTACACAAATGTAGCCCTTGGATAGCTTTATCACATGCACAAAAATGGTGGCGCCACCTGCAGCCATTTTTGCACAGCATCCATCTGTTTGTCTCCTGTGGGATAAAATCACTCGTATCTCTTCAGTGGTTTGACTTTTCAACCTGAAATTTTGCATGTGTATACATCTTGGATAGTTTCTTGTTCAAATAACAGGTGGCACCACCTACAATCATGTTTATGTTGCAAACATCCATTTTAATATGTAACACATGTAACTCTATTTCCCCTTGCCACTCAATCCATGTGTCACTTAACTCGTCCAACTCTGATTTTGGCAGATACACTTAGTGGCTTGTCGACTACCCGTATTCAAGTTCTTTCTTGTTCAAAATGTTGAGTACTTGCATTGTTCATATACATGAAAAGTATTGGTCTAGCATTGAAGCATCATACCTGGTGTATTTCCCAATGCACAGGTTTGCCTTAGGCCTGTAGGCCTGTAACTATTTTTAGCGAACCTGTCAGCTTATGCAATGGTGTGGCGTCGTCCGGCGTCCATTGGCCATCGTCCGGCGTCTCTACATTAACCCATACTATCTTGAAAATGGCAAGAGTTGGCATTAAGAAATTTTCTGCAAAAAATTAGTCATCTATAAAACTCTATCGGATTTTGCTTATTTTTTGGCTAACTGCATTTTCTTAGATTTTATAGAGAAAAAGCTAAAAAAAACTTTTAAAATCTTCTTCTCCAAAACTCTTCAGCCAAATTGTCCAATATTTCACAGAAATGATCCCTGGAACAATCTCTCTCGAGTTTGTTCGAATGCTTTAAGTTCGCTGATTTTTGGCCAAGTTACAGCTAGTTGAACTTAGTCATCTGTCCAAAAAAAGCATACTAAAATTACAATCTTAGAAATGGCTGGAGCTGTCATCACCAAATTTTATGCCAATGATTGTCACATGAGTCATGTCTGAAATTCAGGTATTGGTGGAACCACCTGCATCGGCCTTTTTTGAACGGGGGTCATCAGTGCCTGTATCATACTGACAGCTACAAAAAACTTCTTCTCTGAAACCATTTGGCCAAATTGTTTAATATCGCACAGAAATGATCCTAGGGTAGTGCTTATTGAAGTTTGTTCAAATGGTCTCAGTTCAGTGTTTTTTGGCTGAGTTATGGGAAGCTGAATTTAGTCATATGCCATAACAGCTCATTTTAGCTCAGTTGCTACAAAGATCTTCTCAAAAACCACTGGGCCAAATTCTTAAATCTCACACATTAAATATCCTTAGATGTTGATAATTCAAGTTTGTTCAAATGGTTTTGGTTCAGTGATTTTTTGCTGAGTTATAGGAAGCTTAACTGAGCCATTTTGCTTTATTTTCCCATATGAGTTATAAACCTGCAAAAGGTTTTTTGACTGACGCCACTGAGGCCAATTTATTTAATATTTTACAAGAATAATCCCTTGAATAATTCTTAATATAATTGTCTTTTATGGTTCGAAAGAATGAATTTTGGCTGAATAATAAAGATTGAATTGAGTCATTTTACCATATATGTTAGCTGTGTGAAGCAGATACATCTAGCCTGGAACCAGTTTATCAGCATCCGTTACATCATGCCTCAAGACATTTAGATTTTATGTTATCTTTGGTTAATATTGACAAGAATGTTTTTAGCAAACCTGTGAGCTTATGCGTTGGTGCGGCGTCATCCGTCGTGCGTCGTCTGTACGTTAACCATAGCTATACCGAAAACGGCAGGAGCTAGCATCACCAATTTTTTTTGCAAATAATCAGTTATTCAAAAAACTATATCGGATTTTGTTTATTTTTTTTCTAACTGCATTTTCTTAGATTTTATAGGGAAAAAGCTAAAAAAGCTTTAAAAATCTTCTTCTCCAAAACTGCCCAGCTAAATTGTCTAATATTTTACAGAAATGATCCCTGGAACAATCTTTCTCAAGTTTGTTCATATGCTTCCAGTTTAGAGATTTTTGGCCGAGTTACAGGAGGTTGAACTTTGTTATCTGTGCAAAAAGGCATATTAAAATTTATATCTCAAAAACTGCTGTAGCTATCATCACCAAATTTTATGCCAATGTTGGTCACATAGGTCATATCTGAAATTGAGGTATTGGTGGCGCCACCTGCATCGGCCTTTTTTGTACGGGGTCATCAGTGCCTGTATCACACTGAGAGCTACAAAAAACTTCCTCTCTGAAACCAATTGGCCAAAATGTTTAATATCACACAGAAATGATCCTAGGGTAGTGCTTTCTGAAGTTTGTTCAAATGGTCTCAGTTCAGTGACTTTTGGCTAAGTTATGGGAAGCTGAATTTAGTCATATGCCATAACAGCCCATTTTAGCTCAATGGATACAAAGATCTTCTTCTCAAAAACCACTGGGCCAAATTCTTAAATCTCACACATTAATTATCCTCAGATATTGATAATTCAAGTTTGTTCAAATGGTTTTGGTTCAGTGCTTTTTGGCTGATTTATGGGAAGCTGAACTTATAGCCAATTTGCTGTATCTTCCTATACGAGTTATAAACCTGCGAAACGTTTTTCAACTGATGCCACTGAAGCCAGTTTGTTAAATATTTTACAAGAATAATCCCTACAATAATTATTATAATAATTGTCATTAATGGTTCCACATGAATGATTTTTGGCTGAATTATGGAGATTGAATTGAGTCATTTTACCATACATGTTAGCTGTGTGATGCTGTTACATCAAGCCTAGCACCAGTTTATCAGCATCTATTACATCATGCCACTAGACATTTAGATTTCAGGTTATCTTTGGTTAATATTGACAAGAAAGTTTTTTTAAAAGCTTTTAAAAAATTTAGATTTATGATTAAAGTTATTTATCATACCAGACAATGTTACAATCATGGATATTTAGCTCTCTGTGGCTATATAAAGACAACTGTATGTGGATTATAAATTTTTGGTATCCCTACTCAACTTAATTCAAGAATTTGCCATCAATTAGATATATCTGTATTTTAATTTTGCATTCAGTATGCATCCGTAATAATTTTACATATATTCCTGATTTCTTTTTTTTTTTTATAAAAAGTCAGCTGAAAAGCATTTTGTATTGGGAAAATAAATTTCAAAGTTATTTCAAGTAGGGACCACTTTAATGTACAGATGGCAGCACTTGGTTTACCATTGGCAGATTGCCAGTGCCTTGATGTTGGCCATTAGCCAAGATGATGTCAGCTCTATAAATAGTTTTGGCACAGTGCCAGGATTGGAAGAAGTGCAGCCAGGTATAGGTCAAGGATTCAATCAGTGCAGTAGCTGCATTCTATTTATAGCTTTGGCAGACTGCTCACTGCATCATATTTGGCACCGAAGTTCAGCCTGAATCTATTTATAGCTTTGGCAGACTGCCAGCTGTGTCAGATTATGCAACAGGTCAAGAGTTCACTCAGTGCAGCCAGGTACAGGTCAAAAGTTCACTCAGTCTAGCCAGGTGCAGGTCAAGAGTTCACTCAGTGCAGTAACTTGAGGCAGCAATTTGTCACAGGTCACTCGGGGGAACTGCCTTACTCACCTCAGCCTTGTCAGCCCAGTGCATCAAACTCTGGGGAAGTTTGATGTATTGGACTGATATTTTTGATGTATTGGACTGATATTTTGACCTGCCTATGCATCTTTGATGGTATTCTCATTTACAAGACAGGTGGTGCCACCTACATTGACTTTTGCAGTGTGTGTGCCTGCTTATTTCTACAGAGGAATTCGATACGTCAGCCTAAAATTGGGCATGTTTATATATATCGGGTAGCCCTCATTTTTGGTTGACCTCTGACCTTTCTTCTCTGCCCAGCGTCCATTTGTGCGTCTGTTTCCACGCATAAACCCACATATCTCGGCAACGGTTTGACCAATAAGGCTAAAGATTTTGCACAAATGTAGCCCTTGGAAAGCTTTATAACATACACTAAAAATGGTGGCGCCACCTGCAACCATTTTTGCACAGCGTCCATCTGTTCATCTGCCTTGGGATAAAATCACTCATATCTCAGCAGTGGTTTGACTTATTCACCTGAAATTTTGCAGGTTTATACATCCTGGACAATTTTCTCGATTTTATGACAGGTGGCACGACCTACATTCACGTTTATGCTGCAGACATCCATGCTAATATTCAACACACCTCACTCTATTCCCCTTGCCACTTAATCCATGCCTCACTTCACCCGTGCCACTCTGATTTCTGCGGATACACATAGTCGCTTGTCGACTACCCATATTCTAGTTTTAAAATGTCCAAGTCTGAAACTTGCAGGTCCGAAACGTCCATTTTGCTGAAATTATAATGACTAAGGTAGATATGCAGGACTTAAGAGGATCAATATTAAATTTTAAAAATCAAAACCTCTATTCATACCCCTAAACTTTGCACAGGTTCGCATTAGGTCTTTAGGCCTTGTTTAAAAACTTTTAAAAAATGTAGATTTATTATTTTAGATATACCTCCTGCCAGGTAATGTTTATAATCACAGATATACGTTAACCCATACTATTTCAAAAACAACTGGAGCTAGCATCATGAAATTTAATGCAAAAAATTTGCCATCTGAAAAAAATCTGCATTTTCTTAGATTTTATAGAGAAAAAGCTAAAAAACCTTTAAAAATCTTCTCCTCTGAACTGTTCAAACCAATTGGTTTAATATTTCACAGAATTAATCTTTTATACCATCTCTATCAAGTTTGTTCAAATGGTTCAAGTTCTGTGAATTTTGGCCGAATTACAGGAAGTTGAACCTAGTCATCTGTCCAAAAAAGCATAGTAAAATGACAATCTCAGAAACGGCCAGAGCTATCATCACCAAATTTTATGCCAGTGTTGGTCACATGAGTCATATGTGAAATTGGCGCCACCTTTTTTTGGTCATTGGTCATCTGTATATCAACCTATAATTTCTCAGGAATTGCAGGAGCTACCATCCCCAGATTTTATGCAATTATCTGTCACATATCAAATGTTGTGGGATTCAGCTTATGTTTTTTGCTATCTGCATTTACTTAGAGTTTATAGGGGAAAAGCAGAAAAACCTGTAAAGGTCTTCTTTTAAATGGTCCAGCCAAATTGTTCAATATTTTACAGAAATGATCCCAGAGGCAAGCCTCTCTCAAGTTTGTTCAAATGGTTTGCATTTAATGAATTTTAGTGGAGTTAGACGAATTTGAACAGTCATTTGGCCAAGTAATGACAGAAGCTAGCATTACCAAGTCTTGTGCAAATGTTGGTCATATGACTCATATTTGAAGTTGCAGATTTCGTGGTGCCACCTACATTGACCTGTTTTTTATGAGCAAAAACCTCATAATTTTAGCCTCTTTCAGCTTAAAATGTTTATGATGAAACTGTCAAGCTGAATTGTTCAATTTTTTAAAAGAATTTATCCTAGGACATGGTTCTTTCAATCATATCAGAAAAGCTTAAGTTGTTCTTATGGCCATTATTATGTCTTTTTCAAACTGAGGACTGCAAAACTCTTCTTCTACAAAATTGTTGTTTCAATTATAACTTCTGTTACATGGCACAAAAATTATTCTTAGGTGGTCTTTGTTCAAGTTTACTTGAATGATTTTTGGTTAGTTTATAAATATTTCAGCTTGAAAAAAAGCATTTTAGCCAAAGTCTTTCAGTATGTGTAAACAGATTTGCCAACAAGCCAAGATTGTGTCTGTATATTTACATAGGTAAAGAAACTGCCAACTGTTTCAGATTTGGCAGTAGATCAAGGGTTCATTCAGTGCAGCCAGATATAGGTCAAGAGTTCTGTCAGTGCAGCCAAGCACAAGGCATGTGATCCCCTCATGGGTGACATGTGAACACCTCATGGGCACCATGTGATCACCTCATGGGTGTCATGCCCCTAAGGGCTGCATGCAGAGCCAATCTATTTATAGCTTTGGCAGACTGCCAACTGTATCAGATTAGGCAACAGGTCAAGAGTTCACTCAGTGCAGCCAGGTACAGGTCAAAAGTTCACCCAGTCTAGCCAGGTGCAGGTCATGAGTTCACTCAATGCAGTAGCCTGAGCTAGCAAATTTGTCACAGTTCACTCGGGGAAACTGCCATTCTCACCTAAGCCTGGTCAGCCCCATGCATCAGATATTTTGACCTGTCTATGTGTCTTTGATGGGTTTCTCGTTCACAAGATAGGTGTCACCACATTTGCATGACATTTGCACAGTGTGTGACTTTTTTGCCTGCTTATTTCTATAGAGGAATTTGATATATCCTCCTGAAATTGGGCATATTTATACCTATCGTATTTTAATTATCGTATACTTGTTGTATACAAGACTGGTGGTGCCACCTACAATAATTATTTGCACATTGTGCGCCCTGCTTATTTCTCAGGAGGGTTTGATATATCAATCTGAACTTAGGCATATGTATATATCTCTGAATCCTTTTTGTATACAAGACTGGTGGTGCCATCTACAATCAGTTTTAGCTCAGCTGACTGAACGTCAACTGAGGTATAGGAATGGCGCTTTCTCCGTCGTCCGTCTGGCCGTCCATTAGCAGGGCACAAATCATAACAGCTGGTACTAGAAACTTCTAAGTGAACATCCAGGGAGGTCAATTAAAAATTTCCTTGGAAACCTGAAATTAGGTCACTGCGACCTTTTTCCTTCGAGCTATGGGGCTTGAAAGTACCCCCCAGAATAGTAAAAAAATTTGATACAAAAGCTCCGATATCTTGACAATTAATGCATGGTTTGTCATGAATTTTGCCTTGAATATTGACCATGACTAGTTTTGTCAGTTCCTGAAACGTGGTGGTTTTCCTATTTTAACAAATATTTTTCTATTTATTTACTATAAAATGACAACAATCATGTCAGTTTCTCAGCTGTCATTACATCTGGTGTCCCAAAACCTGGTGTGTTTATTGATCACAAGTCAGTCTGTCTGTTTGTATGTCTGTCTGTCTGTCAATCCTTCCATCCACATGAATTAGTTTCCAGATGATTACTCTAGTTAATTTTGATGTATTGGTTTCAAACTTGACTTATAAATGGCCCACCACTAATTAGGGAATTTGTATGCATTTGAAGCCAAACTTTTCATCGCAAACCTTCCATCTTCAAGATATTGCTAACCTGCCACTAGGGGAAGATTCTGTTTGATTTTTGGGTCATAGGTCAAAGGTCAAGGTCACAGGGCCCATCCATTCACAAATTAGTTTATGGATGATAATTCTGCTTTGGATAGACAGACTGGCTTCAAACTTGATTTAATAATGACCAACCACATATGTAAATTCATTTTGATTTTCAGGGTCCAGCGATCTAAGTTGATGGTCACAGAAGCCACATCTTTAAAAAGATTGTGGATGCACTGTAAATCAAACTTTTCATCCTGAACTTTCCAACGTTCACACATGGCTTCCTTGCCCAAAGTGAGGAAACCTGTAGAATTTGAGGTTATCTGGTCAGAGGTCAAGGTCACTTTTAAAAGATTGTTACAATAATCCTAATACTGCAAGTTCAAGGATATTAAGTTCTAAGATTTTTTGGTTACAAGGTTATTGGTTAAGGTCACAAGACTGTCATTCTGAAAAATTTCTTTCAAAATATCCTTATAGACAAATTCAACTGAGCGTTGAGACCCATGGGTCCCTGGTTCTGTTGTGTGCAACCATGCCAGAATTTCAGCAGTGAAGTTTGTGATATTGTTTCTTATTCAAAATGTTTAGTACCTGCATTGTTCATATACATGAGAAGTCATGGTCCAGCATTGAAACATTATACCTGGTGTATTTCCCAATGCACAGGTTCGCATTAGGCCTGTAGGCTTTGTTAGAATTAGTAATTACATTTACACATTTTTGTTTATTAAATATATCTTTTGGTATAACTCTTAGTCCCATAACCTGTTTTAGCTCAGCTGACTGTAAGTCATCTGAGCTATAGTGATCACTCTTTGTCCGTCCGGTCGTCCGTCTGTACGTTAACAAGGCACAAATCTTAACCACTGGACCTTCTTACTTGACATCCAGGGAGGTCCGTGAAAAATCTCCATGAAACCTGGAATTAGGTCTCTGATACCTATATTCTTCAAGCTATGGGGTTCCGAAAAACTCCCCAGAATAATGAAAAATTTGATACAAAAGCTCAGGTATCTGAACCACTAATGCATTGATCACCATGATTCTTTGCATAAATATTGATCGTGGAGTGTTTCATCAGTTTCTGCAGACTGGTGGTGCCATGCACCTATATTTTTCAATTTTTTACCATTTTTTCTCTGTTTTTGAGACCTTAAAAGATGCGGTTATCTGTTAACAGGGCAGGTATGATAACCACTGGACCTAGAATCTTGTTATCTTGACATGCAGGGAGACCCATGAAAAGCCTCCTTTGAAACCTAAAATTAGGTCTCTGTTACCCATATTCTTTTAGCTATGGGGCTCTGAAGTACCCCCCAGAATAATAAAAAATTTTATACAAAAGCTCAATTATCTGAACAACTAATGCATTGATCACCATATTTTTTTTTTATGGATATTGGTCATGGAGTGTTCCACCAGTTTCTGTAGACTGGTGGCCCCACCTGTATTTTTAGCGAAACTGTGGGCTTATGCGATGATGCAGCGTTGTCTGTTGTGTGGTGTGGTGCGTCATGTGTATGTTAACCATAGCTATCTCAAAATCAGCAGGAGCTAGCATCACCAAATTTTTTGCAAATAAACAGTTATCTGAAAAACTCTATCATATTTTGCTTATTTCTTGGCTTACTGCATTTTCTTAGATTTTATAGGGAAGAAGCTAAAAAATATTAAAAAATGTTTTTTCTCTGAAACCTTGCTGCCATATTGTCCCTTCATCTCTCCCAATAATCCTCCCTGGCAAAAAGAACATATCAGAAATATCCTGACTGATACATCCTACTTTTAATATGTCCTAGTCCGAACCTTGCAGGTCCGAAACGTTGATTTTGCTGAAATCATAATGACTAAGTCAGATATGCAGGACATAAGAGGATCAATATTAAATTTTAAAATGGACCTCAATTCATACTCTCAAACTTTGCACAGGTTCGCTTTAGGCCTGTAGTCCTTGTTTTGATTTTTTAGCGAACCTGTGAGCTTATGCGACGGTGCGGCGTTGTGTGTCGTGCATCGTACGTCGTCTGTACGTTAACTATAGCTATCGCAAAAACGGCAGGAGCTAGCATCACCAATTTTTTTGCAAATAATCAGTCATCCAAAAAACTATATCTGATTTTGTTTACTTTTTTCCTAACTACATTTTCTTGGATTTTATAGGGAAAAAGCTAAAAAAGCTTTTAAAATCTTCTTCTCCGAAACTATCCAGCCAAATTGTCCAATATTTCACAGAAATGATCCCTGGAACAATCTTTTTCAAGTTTTTTCGAATGGTTCCAGTTTGGAGATTTCTGGCCGAGTTACAGGAGGTTGAACTTTGTTAACTGTGCAAAAAAGCATATTAAAATTAAAATCTCAGAAACGGCAGGAGCTATCATCACCAAATTTTATGCCAATGTTGGTCACGTAGGTCATATTTGAAATTGAGGTATTGGTGGCGCCACCTGCATTGGCCTTTTTTATACGGGGTCATCAGTGCCTGTATCACACTGAGGGCAACAAAAAGCTTCTTCTCTGAAACCATATGGCCAAAATGTTTAATATCGCACAGAAATGATCCTAGGGTAGTGCCATCTGAAGTTTGTTCAAAGGGTCTCTTTTCAGTGACTTTTGGCTAAGTTATCGGAAGCCTAATTTAGTCATATGCCATAACAGCCCATTTTAGCTCAGTGGCTACAAAGATCTTCTTCTCAAAAACCACTGGGCCAAATTCTTAAATCTCACACATTAATTATCCTCAGATGTTAATAATTCAAGATTGTTCAAATGGTCTTGGTTCAGTGCTTTTTAGCTGAACTTAGCCAGTTTGCTGTATCTTCCTATATGAGTTTTAAACCTGCGAAACGTTTTTTGACTGATGCCACTGAAGCCAGATTGTTCAATATTGTACAAGAATAATCCCTACAATAATTCTTATAATAATTGTCATTGATGGTCCCACATGAATGATTTTTGGCAGAAATATGGAGATTGAATTGAGTCATTTTACCATATATGTTAGCTGTGTGATGCTGTTACATCTAGCCTGGCACCAGTTTATCAGCATGTATTACATCATGCCAAATTTCAGGTTATCTTTGGTTAATATTGACAAGAAAGTTTTTAGCTCAGCTGACTATAAGTCATCTGAGCTATAGTCGTGCTCCATTGTCCGTCCGTCCGGCCGTAAGACTGGCACGTTTCGACACCATTGGATATACGAATCTGAAATTCGCCATACAGTTAGATGTCCCCAAAATCTCCTACCATGCTGAAAATTGGGTCAATAGGACTTTGTTCCTTCGAGATATTAAGAAAAAACCTCAATTTTTTATTAGAAATCTATTTTCCAACTTCAGGACTACCTAATATCTAAACCACTCATCTGGTTTTCTTCATATTTACCATAAATATTCCTATATATAGTTCCTATATACATGCCAGAATTTAAGTCAGTATTATTTAATTTAAAAAAGTTATGGGCCCAAATATAATAGACTTTGTAAAGAAATCAGGAAAGATATTTGGTCACTTAAGACCAAAAGTGTTAAAGGTAGGGACTTTTTTTTCAGTAATAATTTTAATTGATCAAAATTTAATTGTTTACCAAAAATTAGATCAAAATCTGTTAATTTTTTTTAAATATTGGCAAAAATATTAAATTGGTACCTTAAATTTTGCCCAAGTTTGATCATGGCACGTTTTTTTCCTGTAAGTACTGTGGAGTTAATTTTCACAGCATGTTTTTATTAGCAATTTGTCTGTTAACACCAAAAATTTGAAACAAGTTGATAAAAAACTGTAGATTTTATTCAAGTTTTCAAGCACTATGTCACATATTGTTTACATCAAGCTAGTGTTATGCAGTTTGCTAGAGCTCAGCTCCCCAGCTTCAGCTCTAAGTTCCTTAAATTTTGCATACAGTTAGATGTCTCCAAAATCCCCTACCATGCCAATAATTTGATCACTAGGACTTAATTCCTTTGAAATATTAATTAATGAAAAACCCATTGTTACACTGTAAGACTGCCTAATATCAAAACCACTGATCTGACTTTGATCATATATAATATACATATTTTTCTATACATTTGCTATGCACATGCCAGAAATGATGTCAGTATTGCTTTGTTTTAAGTTATGGGCCCAAACATAATGTACTTTTTAAAAAATCAAGAAATATATTTACTCCCTTAACAAGAGGATTGCTGAAGCTAGAGATTTTTTGTCAGGGATGTAACATTATTTAATCAAGATTCAATTGGATACCCAAAATTAGTTCTGAATTTTTCAAATTTTACAAGTTATTAGTATAAATATAAAATTAGTACCTTAAATTTTACCCAACTTTGACTATGGCACGTTTGTTTCCTGAGAGCACTGTTGATATGATTTTCATATCATGCACACATAAAGATTTCATCTTTGTAGTTTAGAAAGCTGAAAGATTTGCCAAATATTGTAGCTTTTATTAATGTTTTTATGAGACCATGTCAGACCCAGGCTCAATCCAGCCCCTCTTCAGTCACCTGTATGTTGACCTTGTTTACCTTTCATCAGATTATGCATGCTTGAGCGAAGCATACACTGGGGCAGCCAGGCAGCTAATGCCCAGACACAGTTGATCCAGGTGTCCAACCCAACTCATCTAGTTGTTGTTTTGAAAAACAACATAACAATAAACAATAAATTAATAATTTTGGATTGTTTTTTTTATAACAAATTAAATAAAAATTATTAGAAAAGGAATTTGTTAGTTGATGAGTAACAGAAAATTAACTTGCAGTTACTGATGATGCAAGAATCTTGTATGGATGGATAGAATGTCAATGTCAATGTTATTCTAAATAACACCATGCAGTCACCTATGGTTTTTTTCAGTTAAATTTTAATGATAAAAAAAAAATAAATCATATTATTCATTACTAATCATTAGGGATCATATGAAGGAAATTAATGATAGACAAAGATGCAGTTGAAAATATTAATCTAGATTCCTACTGTGTCTAGTGTGTCGATTGATGTGTAAGTCGTCCAAAGTGAATATATTACATTTATTTTTAGCGAACCTGTGAGCTTATGCGATGGTGTGGCGTCGTTCATCGTCTGTCGTCCGTAGTCTGTACGTTAACCCATACTATCTTGAAAATGGCAAGAATTAGCATCACGAAATCCTATGCATAAAATTAGTCATCCAAAAAACTCTATCAGATTTTGCTTATTTTTCGGCTAACTGCATTTTCTTAGATTTTATAGGGAAAAAGCTAAAAAAGCTTAAAAAATCTTCTTCTCCAAATCTGTTCAGCCAAATTGTCCAGTATTTTACAGAAATGATTCCTGGAACAATCTCTCTCAAGTTTGTTTGAATGGTTTAAGTTCGGTGATTTTTGGCCGAGTTACAGGAAGTTGAACTTAGTCATCTGTCCAAAAAAGCATACTAAAATTACAATCTCAGAAATGGCCAGAGCTATCATCACCAAATTTTATGCCAGTGTTGGTCACATGAGTCATATATGAAATTCAGGTATTGGTGGCGCCACCTGCATTGACCTTTTTTTGGTCATTGGTCATCTGTATATCAACCTTTAATTTCTCAGGAATTGCAGGAGCTACCATCCCCAGATTTTATGCAATTATCTGTCACATATCAAATGTTGTTGGATTCAGCTTATCTTTGCTATCTGCATTTACTTAGATTTTATAGGGGAAAAGCTGAAAAAACCTTTAAAGGTCTTCTTGTAAATGGTCCAGCCAAACTGTTCAATATTTTACAGAAATGATCCCAGAGGCAAGCCCTCTCAAGTTTGTTCAAATGGTTTGTGTTGGATAAATTTTAGCAGAGTTACATAACAGGCCAAGATTGTGTATGTTTCTTGAATAGGTTGAGAAACTGCCAACTGTTTCAGATTTGGCAACAGATCAAGAGTTCATTCAGTGCAGCCAAATATAGGTCAATAGTTGAATCAGTGCAGCCAAGCACAAGGCATGTGATCACCTCATGGGCAGCATGTGATCAACTCATGAGTATCATGTAATCACCTCATGGGTGTCATGCCCCTCAGGGCTGCATATGGAGCCAATCTGTGAGCTTATGCAATTGTGTGGCTACTATTTCAGATTTGGCAATAGGCAAAAGGTCAGCCTGGATTTATTTATAGCTTTGGCAGACTGCCAACTGTGTCAGATTATGCAACAGGTCAAGAGTTCACTCAGTGCAGCCAGGTGCAGGTCAAGAGTTCACTCAGTGCAGTAGCCTGAGCCAGTAATTTGTCACAGTACACTCGGGGCAACAGCCTTTCTCACCTAAGCCTGGTCAGCCCCATGCATCAGGCTCAAGGTAAGTTTGATGTATTGGCCTGATATTCTGACCTGTCTATGTGTCTTTAATGGCTTTCTCGTTCACAAGACAGGTGTCACCATCTACAGTGACTCATGAAAAGTTTATGTGCCTGCCTAATTCTACGGAGGAATTTGATATATCAGCCTGAAATTGGGCATATTTATACATGTCAAATAGCTTTGTCATATACAAGACTGGTGGTGCCACCTACAATAATTATTGTGTTGTGTGCACCCATGCCAGAATTTCAGCAGTGATGATTGTGTATTGTTTCTTGTTCAAAATGTTTAGTACTTGCATTGTTCATATATATGAAAAGTAATGGTTCAGCATTGAAGCTTTATACCTGGTGTATATCCATATGCACAGGTTCGCATTTGGCCTGTAGGCCTTGTTAAAAATCATATGATTTTCTTCTTATTTTTTTTTTTTTTAATAAAAATTATATTGGCACAATATTTATTATTAAATTTTAATAAATAGTTAAACTCTTTTATTATATGTGCTGCTTATAAGTTATATGGCCAAGTCAAAATCTGTGTGACAATAGCACTCCATTTGTTAATAAAATAAATGAAATCAATCCTCTTCCCTGTCTCCAAAGATACTATCAAAATCATACATAAGCTAAACACCAACAACTCATAATTAAGCTTATATTTATTACCACACAAAACCAGCATGTGCCTCTTTCCCAAATCATATTTTTTATCATATATAACAGCTGAGCGCCGTGACCCATGGGTCCCTTGTTTTAAAATCTTTTAAAAATTTTGGATTTATGATTTCAGTTATTTGTCATACCAGGCAATGTTACAATCATAGATGTTCAGCTCTCTGTGGCTATATAAAGACAACCGTTCGTGGATTATAAATAATTGGTATCCCTACTCAACTTAATTCAAGAATTTGCCATCAATGAGATATATCTGTATTCTAATTTTGCATTCAGGATGCATCCATAATAATATTACACATATTCCTGATTCCTTTTTTCATAAAAAGTCAGCTGAAAAGCATTTTGTATTGGGAAAATTAATTTCAAAGTTATTTCAAGTAGGGACTACTTTTGTGTACAGATGGCAGCACTTTGTTTACCATTGGCAGATTGCCAGTGCCTTGATGTTGGGCATTAGCCAAGATGATGTCAGCTCTATAAATAGTTTTGGCACAGTGCGAGGATTGGAAGAAGTGCAGCCAGGAAAAAGTCAAGAGTTGACTCAGTGGAGTAGCTGCATTCTATTTATAGCTTTGGCAGACTGCTCACTGCATCATATTTGGCACCAAAGTTCAGCCTGAATCTATTTATAGCTTTGGCAGACTGCCAACTGTGTCAGATTATGCAACAGGACAACAATTCACTCAGTGCAGCCGGGTACAGGTCAAAAGTTCACTCAGTCTAGCCAGGTGCAGGTCAAGAGTTCACTCAGTGCAGTAGCTTGAGGCAGCAATTTTTCACAGTTCACTCGGGGGAACTGCCGTACTCACCTAAGCCTTGTCAGTCCAGTGCATCAAACTCTTGGGAAGTTTGATGTATTGGACTGATATTTTGACCTGTCTATGCGTCTTTGATGGTATTCTCATTTACAAGACAGGTGGTGCCACCTACATTGACTTTTGCAAAGTGTATTTGACTGCTTAATTCTATGGAGGAATTTGATATATCAGCCTGAAATTGGGCATATTTGTACATGTCAAATAGCTTTGTCATATACAAGACTGGTGGTGCCACCTACAATAATTTTTGTGTTGTGTGCACCCATGCCAGAATTTCAGCAGTGATGTTTGTGTATTGTTTCTTGTTCAAAATGTTTAGTACTTGCATTGTTCATATATATGAAAAGTAGTGGTTCAGCATTGAAGCTTTATACCTGGTGGATATCCATATGCACAGGTTCGCATGTAGGCCTGTAGGCCATGTTATTATTTTTCACGTGACCATGTATTATGTATTTTGTATGTATTGGATACATGGGCCTGAGGCCTTCAGTTCCAGAATAAAGATATTCATATTAGGTATATATACAATGCATACTTATTAGATTTATTTTATGCTCATTTGAAGATGTGCAATTCTAATTTTTCAACGGTATTTTATTCCACTTAATAAATTAAATGTGTATTATTATACAACAGCTCATCTCCATTTTCTTTCTTATTCTGTATATTACAGGGTTTCATATATTCCCAGCGGGCATTTTAAACACATATTACTTTCATATAGTTAATATACAGATATAGAATTACAAATATTTGATCATGAGAGGCTCCTGCATCTTTGATGTAGTCCAAAAAGTCTTGTTTTCATATGTTTAGTATTGATTATCACCAAAATGCAAGGCCATTACCTTTTCGCTTTTCAAATGCTTATATTGAAAAAATAGAAATGTGCCTTCTGCATTTGCTAAAATTTTACAAAAGTCAGCTGAGCACCTTGACCCATGGGTGTAATACTTCTGAAAATGAAATTTGTCACCTTATGGTTGTGAGTACTGGGTCAGGTTTTAAATGGGGGTTCATGGTATTGACTGCCTGGGGGTTTAAATGGGGGTTCTTGGTATTGACTGCCTGGTGGTTTTAAATGGGGGTTCTTGGTATTGACTGCCTGGTGGTTTTAAATGGGGGTTCTTGGTATTGACTGCATGGCGGTTTTAAATGTGGGTTCTTGGTATTGACTGCCTGGCAGTTTTAAATGAAAGAAAAAGCAAACCTGAGACCCAACCTGTTGTGGCTCCTTTCCACATGGTGGCAGCATGAGTATAGATTGGCGACCGTCTGATTGTGTATATAGAAGTTATAAGACACTAATGTACAACTGACATAGAGATGAAACAAAGATGTATATCAGAAAGACTATTGCAGTGGCATTTTACTGAATTTTCATATACTAATATATATATATATAAAAAATCTGTATTCATTGTTGTTCACTCTCTTTCAGGGATTCTGTTTGGATACAAGGGTGTTCTGCTCTTGTTTGGAATATTGTTAGCTTATGAGACAAGAAGTGTAAAGGTCAAACATGTCAACGACTCAAGATTTGTAGGAATGAGCATATACAACGTAGTGGTGAGTGTTTTACAGATCATAATATTGTGTAAACTCTTTGCTTCAGTCAGGGCTGTTATTTGGAGAATTTTAATTGACTCAAATTTTATTCAACACAATGAATGCAGCTAATATTAGTGAATGTGGGGCTATCATCAATATTGCATGGTAACTTTTAGCAAGAATTGTAATTCCATTCTTCATGGTCACAGCAGCAAGAAAAGGAAACATGTCTCTATTTCTAGCTCAGCTAATGCTTTCATTCATGCTGTGATATGACAATGGCCAGGTCCTCGTGGGATGGATCTTTGTGCATCTACCCTTTGTCCATGTGGATAGGATCCTTCCCTCTGACAAACTGGTCATTAAATTTGGCCAGCTGTTAGCAGGGAGCAAAACACAACTCTTAGATCTAGAATGTGCCAACCAATCCTGGTGAAATGTCCTTGGAAACCAAAAATTAGTTCACAGTCAGCTGTATTCAGTGAGCTGTGGGAAAAAAATTAGGCTTTTACTCATCATAAAGATTTTAGCTCAGCTGACTGTAAGCATCTCAGCTGTAGTGATCACCCTTTGTCCGTTGTCCATCTGGCCTGTCGGTCAATTAACAGGACACAAATCATAACCAATAGACCTAGAAACTTCTAACGCAACATCCAAAGGAGGTTCCTGGCAAATCTCCTTGGAATCTTGAAATTAGGTCATGCTGACATATATTCTGCAACCTAACATGATTTGGAACACCCAGACACACAGAGGGGGCACAAATTGTATGATTTAGGCCTAGAATCTTCTAATGTAACTTTCTGGGATGTCCTGAATTTACATGAGGTTAAACTGATCTGATTATTATCTAACAATGAATATGTTTAAGAAATATGAACACCAAATACAATTTATATCATGGTCACAGATACTAAATCTTGAAATATTCAACAAATATAATTTAAACATTTAAATACTTTTATATTCTTGAAGCAAAGCATATGTTGCTGTTGTATAAAATAAAGAACTGACAGATTGGACAATAGAGAGACATGGACTAAATATATAATTGTATCCCCAGACATAGTCGGGATACTATGGTTTCACGATGGTCCCGCCGCCTTGCGAGTGGGATAACTCAAAAAATATTTCACTGATCTTTTTCAAACTTTACATTTGTATAGATATAGGTAAGAGGACGAAGCCAATTAAAAATGGGGTCATGACCTATGCTAGGAGAGTGACCTTGACCTTGAATAGGTCCATTTTTGCTGAAAATAACACAAATTCTTAAATATCTCAAGTAAGCTTGCATGGACTGGTCCAAAAATCAAGGTGACCAAAGATCTTGGATAGCCTTGTGATATACCGGAAACTGGTGGCACCACCTATTATCCTTTTCTTGTTTTTACGCCTTTTAATACCCCCATAATTGCCACTTGACAGTACTGTAAGCATTATAAATCAAAAACTAATGGACAGATTTCTTTCATATTATGCACATGTAGAGAGATGGGTTATGGGATGAGGTCTATTTACATTTGGGTCATGACCTTTACCATGAGAGTGGCCTTGACCTTTAATGTGTCCATATTTGGTGAAAATCACACACCTCTTATGATATCTCCAGTGTTGATAGCCATATGGATTTCAAACGTGACTTATGTATGGCCCACCACTAAAGTAAGAACCCTATAGGTTCTAGGGTCATGAGGTCAAAGGTCAAGGTCACTGGACTCGCATCTTAAAAGATACTGTGGATGCATTTTAAGCCAAACTTTCATCCCAGGTCTTCCATCTTGACTATATAGCTCACTTGCAAATAGTGGATGATCCATATCAATTTTGGGGTCACAAGGTCAAGGTCAAGGCCACAGGTGCTATCTGTCAAAAAATTAGTTTCTGGATGATAATTCCTGCTTTTATTGATGTATTGATTTCAAACTTGACTTATATATGTCCCATTGAAAAAGCAAGACTCCAATTGATTAAGGGGTCATGAGGTCAAAGGTCGAGGTCACAGGACACATCTTTAAAAAGATTGTTGATGCATTTTCAGCCAAACATTTCATCTCAGACCTTTCATCTTGCACATATAGTTCATCTGCCAAAAGAGGAAGACCCCTATCAATTTGAGGTCACAAGGTCAAAGGTGAAGGTCACAGGAGCCATCTGTCCAAAAATTAGTTTCTGGATGATCATTCCTGCTTTTATTGATGTATTGATTTCAAACTTGACTTGTATAAGACCATTGGAAAAGCAAGACCCGAATTGATTTTGGGGTCATGAGGTCAAAGGTCAAGGTCACAGGATACATCTTTAAAAAGATTGTGGATGCATTTTCATCCAAACAATTCATCTCAGATCTTTCATCTTGCACATATAGTTCACCTGCCTAGAGTGGAAGACCCCTATCAATTTTGAGGTCACAAGGTCGTAGGTGAAGGTCACAGGAGCCATCTGTCCAAAAATTAGTTTCTGGATGATAATTCCTGCTTTTATTGATGTATGGATTTCAAACTTGACTTGTATATGTCCCATTGGAAAAGCAAGAC
This sequence comes from Sipunculus nudus, assembly GCA_026874595.1. NCBI lineage: Eukaryota > Metazoa > Annelida > Sipuncula > Golfingiida > Sipunculidae > Sipunculus > Sipunculus nudus. The sequence goes on from CM049310.1 coordinate 66,146,843, forward strand.
CCGAATTGATTTTGGGGTCATGAGGTCAAAGTTCAAGGTCACAGGACACATCTTTAAAAAGATTGTGGATGCATTTTCAGCCAAACAATTCATCTCAGATCTTTCATCTTGCACATATAGTTCACCTGCCTAGAGTGGAAGACCCCTATCAATTTTGAGGTCACAAGGTCGTAGGTGAAGGTCACAGGAGCCATCTGTCCAAAAATTAGTTTCTAGATGATAATTCCTGCTATTATTAATGTATGGATTTCAAACTTGACTTGTATATGTCCCATTGGAAAAGCAAGACCCGAATTGATTTTGGGGTCATGAGGTCAAAGGTCAAGGTCACAGGACACATCTTTAGAAAGATGTGGATGCATTTCCAGCCAAACATTTCATCTCAGATCTTTCATCTTGCACATATAGTTCACCAGCCAAGAGAGGAAGAACCCTCTCAATTTTGAGGTCAAAGGTGAAGGTCACAGGAGCCATCTGTCCAAAAATTTGTTTCTGGATATTAATTCCTGCTTTAATTGATGTATAGATTTCAAATTTTACTTTTATATGTCCCATTGGAAAAGCAAGACCAGAATTGATTGTGGGGTCATGAGGTCAAAGGTCAAGGTCACAGGACACATCTTTAAAAAGATTGTGGATGCATGGGATACTATGGTTTCATGACGGTCCCGCCACAGAAAAATCTTGTGAGCAAGATAACTCAAAAAAATTTCACGGATCTTTATCAAACTTTACATATGTATAGATATAGGTAAGAGGATGAAGCCTTTTTATAATGGGGTCATGACCTTTGCTAAGAGAGTGACCTTGACCTTGAACAGGTCCATTTCTGCTGAAAATTACACAAACTCTTAAATATCTCAAGATCGTTTGCATGGATTGGTCCCAAAATCAAGGTGACAGAAGATCTTGGATAGCCTTGTATTGTGCCTAAAGGTCAAGGTCTCAGGACCAACATCTTCAAAAAGATTGTGGATTGATAGATGGAAGAAACAACTAGAATACGGGTAGTCGACAAGCGACTATGTGTATCCGCCTAAATCAGAGTGGAACGGGTGAAGTGAGGCATGGATTGAGTGGCAAGGGGAAATAGAGTGAAGTGTTGCATATTAGCATGGATGTCTGCAGCCAAATGGTGTATGTAGGTTGCACCACCTACCACAGAATCCAGAAAGCCATCCAAGTTGTATACATATGCAAAATTTGAGGCAGATAAGTCAAAATACTATATGTTTATGAGTGATTTTAGCCCGTGGCAGACAAACAGATGGACGCTGTGCAAAAATGGTTGTAGGTGGCGCCACCAGTTTTGCGTATGATAAAGAGCTATGTGAGAACTATACACATGCAAAACTTTGGCCCAATCGGTCAAACGGTTCCCGAGATATGAGCTTGGATGTCTGTAGCGTAAACGTGAATGTAGGTGGCGCCACCTGTCATAAAATCAGAAAAGCTATCCAGGATGTATACGCATGCCGAATTTCAGGTGAATAAGTCAAATCACTGCAGAGATATGAGTGATTTTATCCCATGGCAGACAAACAGACGGGAGCTGTGCATAAATGGTCGTGTGGCGCCACCATTTTTTGTGTATGTTATTAAGCTCTCCAAGGGCTACATTTGTGCAAAAAAAATTTTCCTGATCCGTCAAACGGTTCCCGAGATAGGTGGGTTTATGTGTGGAAACAGACGCACAAACGGATGCAGAGCGCAGAGGAAAGGTCAGAGGTCAAAACAAAATCGGGGCGCAGCAGTTCACATGTGACCCGAACATAATCCCGGGTTTCGTAAAATTCCGCCCAGCGGTTACAGAGGAGTTCTCCGGACACCTACGCCGCGGCGGCGGCGGCGGCGGCGTGCAGCTGAAAACATAGTATCCGCAAAACTCTGTTTTGGCGGATACAATAATTGCTTGCCAAGTGTCAGTATATGCTGCTTAAAATGGGGACCTATTCTTAAAGGGGGGGGCCTACTTTTTCTGGGGATACTCTGGCACCTGCGGTGCCAAGAAATGTCTAGTTTTATTGTTGGGTTTACCCAACCCCTCACACATCCATTCTTTCAGTTTCCTCCCCTATATTGATGCCACGGGGGAATACTTTCCCACCACATCCAAACCTATAATTTACTGGACAACCGTCTTAACAAAACTATATCATTACCATTCCTTCAACCAAATTTGTACAAGTCTGATACTAATTCAACAAACTGATAAAAAGATACTGAAATTCAACTTCATACTACCCAGTTTGTGCAGCTGCACTTTTCAAAGCTACCACAGGTTAGGTAGTATGACAAGTATTCTTCTCTGCAAACTTTATTTTTTTTTTTCATGCAAATATTCCTTCTAACACCTACATTCACCTATTAGCGAACCTGTGAGCTTATGCGATGGTGCAGCGTCGTCCGTCGTGTGTCGTGCGTTGTCTGTACGTTAACCATAGCTATCTCAAAAACGGCAGGAGCTAGCAACACCAAATTTTTTGCAAATATTCAGTCATCCAAAAAACTATATTGGATTTTGTTTATTTTTTTTTCTAACTGCATTTTCTTAGATTTTATAGGGAAAATCTAAAAAAACTTTAAAAATCTTCTTCTCTGAAACTGTCCAGCCAAATTGTCCAATATTTCACAGAAATGATCCCTGGAACAATCTTTCTCAAGTTTGTTCGAATGGTTCCAGTTCAGATATTTTTGGCTGAGTTACAGGAGGTTGAACTTTGTTAACTGTGCAAAAAAGCATATTAAAATTTAAATTTCAGAAACGGCTAGAGCTATAATCACCAAATTTTATACAAATGTTTGTCACATGTCATATCTGATTTTGAGGTATTGGTGGCACCACCTACATTGATGTGTTTTTTAAAAGCGAAAATGTAATTTTAAACTCTTCTAGCTTATACACTGATTTATGATGAAACTGTTAAGCTGATTGGTTTAAACTTTACAAGAATTATTCTATGGTAGGGTTCTGCCAGTTTTATAAGAATAGATTGGGTAAATACAGTTTTAAAAAAACATTGTAGCCAATTGAAAAAGGCTTTCTGTATTTGAAAACAGATTTGACAACATGCTGACTTTCAGCTGCCAAGTCAAGAGGTCACTCAGTACAAACAGGTGGGGTCCAGACATCACCATGGCACCTGGCCTGGCTCTGGGGGTGTGTCTAGACAATGTGTCTAGACGTCTAGACACAGCGTCTAGACGTCTAGACACATTGTTTAGATGCAGAATTCCCAGATTATTGGAACTATATCTTTCAACTGTTTAAAAAAACTTGGTTTGCATTTTAAGCAAATTAGGTTAATCATCAGGTCACATGTGAACTGCTGGGCCCTCATGTTTGGTTGACCTCTGACCTTTCCTCACTGCCCAGCGTCCATTTGTGCGTCTGTTTCCACACATAAACCCGCATATCTCAGGAACTGTTTGACCGATCAGGCTAAAAATTTTGCACAAATGTACCCCTTTGATAGCTTTATAACATACACTAAAATGGTGGCACCACCTGCAACCATTTTTGCACAGCGTCCATCTGTTCATCTGCCTTGGGATAATATCACTTATATCTCAGTAGTGGTGTGACTTATCTGCCTAAAATTTTGCATGTTTATACATCTTTGACAGCTTTCTGGATTTTGTGGTAGGTGGCGCAACCTGCATACACATTTTGGCTGCAGACATCCAGGCTATTATGCAACACACCTCACTCTATTTCCCCTTGCCACTGAATCCATGCCTCACTTCACCTTTCCCACTCTGATTTTGGCGGATACACATAGTCCCTTGTTGACTACCCATATTCTAGTTTTTGTGTTGTGTGCACCCTTGCCAGATTTGCAGCAGTGATGTTTGTTGCTTGCCGGAAATCTTCGATTTGGCAAGCATATTCGTCAGTTGCGTATGTCCATTTGTCTGTTTGTCCCTACTCTCCTGGCAACAATTTGGCAGCAATCGACTTGAAACTTACAGGGATGATTGACAACCCAAAGTCCTGGAACCCTATTGTGTTTGGTTAACATAGCATCATGGTGAAGGTCAAGGTCATGGAAAGTATGCAATACAGTTTTTGCTCCATAACTTTGTAACAAATGGTCGTAGCCACTTAAACCATAGCTTGTTTTATTCGTCATTCCATGGCCTTTTATATGATGGGTACCTGACTCAAATCTGCCGTTACCATGGTTACGCATTTTTGGGTTAAATTGATAATTGATAATTTGATAATTTGAAAATAGTCATGCTACATTTTCTATCTTTGTCAATTTTTAAGCTACAGACGTCTGGTTTCGGTCATAATGTAGATTATAGGCAGCATGACATGATAAACATGAAAGTCTCGCCAAATCTGGCACTAGATCTGGTCAAACGTGAAAAAATGAGATTTCACAGAAATGCTTATAACTCAGCTACTTTTTAAGCTAGACCGGTCTGGTTTTCGGCATTTCGTAACATTTGGCCAGCCTGACATGATAAAACTGCAAGACTGGCCAAATCTCACATCATATCTTGTTTTTATTTATTTATACATATATTTTACCAGGATGGCCCATTCAGTATGTTCAGCTGTTTTTCGATGGGGTCCTGGAAATATCACAGAGAAATATACATTGACAAAGATATATACATTACATACTCATGTTAAAATAGTCATTGAAAATAAAATAAAATGTTTAAAACAACGATCTAAACATACACATATTTAAAACATATAGAATGCTTCATATGACACAAATGTAATCATATACTATTTTAAAGGTCGAGTAACTAAAATTCTGAGTTTAAAACATGGAAATCGTCATAAAAAGGATTTATATAGTTGTTTAAAACGCTTAACATCAGTTACGTGTCTTAAATTATTGGGAATTAACGAGAAAAAACGAGATTTCGCGGGAATACTTATTACTCGGCGACTTTTACAGCTACACAGGTCTAATTTTTGGCATTTCATAACATATGACCAGCTTGACATGCCAGAAAAGAAATCAGGCCAAATCTCACACCATATCTCATCAAGCAAGAAAAAACAAGATATCATGGAAATGCTTATAACTAGGCGACTTTTACAGCTACTCAGGTCTAGTTTTTGGCATTTGGTAACATTTGGCCAACCTGACATAGTCAAACTGCGAGAGTGGCCAAATCTCGCACTATATCTGGTCAAATGTGGAAAAACGAGATTTCACAGAAATGCATATAAGTCGGCGACTTTTACAGCTAGGCAGGTCTAGTTTTTGGCATTTCATAACATTTGGATGGCTTAAAATGACAAACCTGCAAGACTTGCCAAATCTCGCACCATATCTCGACAAACGATAAAAAACGAGATTTCACAAAAATGCTAATAACTCAGCGACTTTTACAGCTAGACAGGTCAAGTTTTTGGCATTTCATAACATTTGGCCAGCTTGACATGAGTAATCTGAAAACTTCTCACTGCTTCTTGTCAAACGAGATTAACGGGATTTCATGGAAATGTTTGAACTTGGTCCCTTTTACCCTAGAAAGGTATGCAGCTATTCAAAGTCAGCATGCATACATAAACGTATTATTTGTTTCTGCTGCCCCCACAACATTGCTCATTCATATGACTGTTTCTACATGCACTCTCTGTCTATCTGTCTGTATTATTTCCATTTCCGGCAAGTGCGTGACCTCTGGTCATCTTGTTTAATTGTTTCTTGTTCTAAGTGTTTAGTTCTTGCATTGTTGATATACATGTTTCACATGTTCTTGAAAAGTAATGGTCCAGCATTGAAGCATTATACCTGGTGTGATCTCATTGCACAGGTTCGCATTAGGCCTGTAGTCCTTGTAAAATTATTCCATGCATACCATATCAATAAGATAGAGACTATAAATTATATCCGTTTACAATAATGACACATCAATTAGAGAAAGTTATAGATTACTACATACATATTTTTTTGTGTTTAGTTTTACAACATACACATGCAAAATATTCTGAAATATGCCACAAATTTACATTGGGCATTTAAAATTCAGAGTCTCTGGTTTGTGTTTCATTACCTCAGGAATCTTGCCATCAGTGGTCTGTTTTGGTCTTCTCTGCTGACTTGGCTTCTTTTTCTGCTTGGAGTCATGGTATGGAAGGTGTTGCAGAAGATAGCGATAGAATGGCGAGTCTGCTTCTAGTAGTTGCAGGAACATAGGGAGGAACTTGTTGTGAGATAACACACAGTGCACGTGGTATGGTCAGTAGTATTGTTGACATAGGCCCGAAGCTGGCTGGTCCCATTATTTATTTTTTTTGTAGCTGGTCAGGAACAATGATGATCTCAGGCTGAGATTTCACAGCAGTTTTTAGTGAACCTGTGAGCTTATACGATGGCGCAGCATCGTCCGTCCAGGGCTGGCTTTCCGCCGTCCATGGCTGTAAGTCAGAAACTGTCGGAGCTAGCAGCTCCAAATTACATGTAAAATTTTGTCACATGTGAAACTTGGTGGCCTGGAGCTTATTATTGGGTATCTGCATTAATTTAGATTTTATAGAGAAAAAGCTTAAAAACCTTTAAAAAACCTTTCTCTCTGAAACTGTCCAGCCAAATTGTCCAATATTTCATAGAAATGATCTCTGGAACAATCTCTCTCAAGTTTGTTCGAATGGTTCCAGTTCGGAGATTTTTGGCCGAGTTACAGGAGGGTGAACTTAGTCATCTGTCCAAAAAAGCACACTAAAATTAAAATCTCAGAAACGGCTAGAGCTATAATGACCAAATTTTATACCAATGTTTGTCACATATGTCATATCTGATTTTGAGGTATTGGTGGCGCCACCTACATTGATGTGTTTTTTACAAGCGAATGTAATTTTAAACTCTTCTAGCTTATACACTGATTTATGATGAAACTGTTAAGCTGATTGGTTTAAACTTTACAAGAATTATTCTATGGCAGGGTTCTGCCAGTTTTATAAGAATAGATTGGGTAAATACAGTTTTAAAAAAGCATTGTAGCCAATTGAAAAAGGCTTTCTGTATTTGAAATCAGATTTGACAATGTGCTGAATTCCAGCAGCCAAGTCAAGAGGTCACTCAGTACAAACAGGTGGGGTCAAGAAATCACCATGGCAACTGACCTGGCTCGGGGGGGGGGGGGGTGTCTAGACGCTGTGTCTAGACGTCTAGACACAGTGTCTAGACATCTGGACACAATGTTTAGATGCAGAATTCCCAGATTATTGGAACTATATCTTTCAACTGTTTGAAAAAATTTGGTTTGCATTTTAAGCAGTTCTTCTACCTTGGGATAAAATCACTCATATCTCAGCAGTGGTTTGACTTATCCACCTGAAATTTTGCAGGTTTATACATCCTGTCAGTTCTATAAGAATAGATTGGGTAAATGCAGCTTAGCAGTGTAGCCAATTGAAAAGGCTTTCAGTGTTTGAAAACAGATTTGACAGCATGGCAAGTTTCAACATGTCAAGTCAAGAGGTCAATCAGTGCACTCGGGTGCAGTCCAGACATCACAATGGCAACTGACCAGGCTCTGCCTGGTGTCCAGATACAGTCTAGACGTCTAGACGATGTGTCTAGACACACTGTCTAGACATCAAGAACCTGCCAACTGTGTCAGATTTTACAATAGTTCAAGTTACGCTCTGTATCTATAAATAGCTTTGGCAGACAACCAACCATTTCAGATTTGCCAACAGGTCAAGTTTCAGTCTGTAAGAGCTAGTGGTAAGTTTCAGTCTGTAAGAGCCAGTGGTGCGGTTACATGTGGCCAATTAGGTACCCTTGACCTGGGGGAAAGCTGAGCCTCCATTGCCAGGATGCATGAGTAGGTATGACTCAATACCAAGGCTAAAAGAGGAACTTGTGACCTATATTCTCCGAGTTTCAGGGCATGTTCGAGCACCCCAAAAATGATGCAAAATACACACAAATTATCAGATTCCTCAGGAATGGCTGGATGGCTTGTATTAAATTTGGTGTGCTAATGGGTCTTGATGAACTTATGCTCATATACATGAATGATGACACCAACTTCATAATCTTATTTAGTTGCCTGTGCAAGGACATATTGTCAAAATGTCAGTCAGCTGAGCATCATGACCTATGTGTAATTGGTAATTGTATCGCCAGACAGTCTGGAGATACTATGGTTAAGGCACGGTCGCGCCGCCGCCGCCTCAGAGATTTCTTTTGGACACAATAACTCAAAAAATATTTCACGGATCTTTACCAAACTTGGTATATGTATAGATATGGGTGAGAGGACGACGCCTATTTAAAATGAGGTCATGACCTCAACTAGGAGAGTGACCTTGACCTTGAATAGGTTCAATTTTGGGGAAAATCACACAAATTCTTAAATATCTCAAGAAAACTTGCATGGATTGATCCCAAAATCAAGTTGATCGAAGATCATGGATAGGGTTGTCATGTTCCAGAAACTGGTGGCGCCACCTATTATTCTTTACTTGTTTTCATGCCGTTTAATATCCCCAAAATTGCTACTTGACAGTACTGTGAGCATTATAAGTCAAAAACTAATAGACAGATTTCTTTCATATTATGCAAATACATAGATATGGGTTATGGGATGATGTTTATTTAAATTGGGGTCATGACCTTTCCTATGAGAGTGGCCTTGACCTTGAATATTGCCATATATGGTGAAAATCACACAAAATCATTAATTTCTCAATAAGGGATGCATGCATTGGTCCAAAAATCAACATGTTCGAAGATCTTGGAAAGTATTGTCATGTACCAGAAACAGGTGGCGCCACCTGTTATTCTTTTACTTGTTTTGTGCCGTTTAATACCCCATCATTGCCATTTATCAGTACTGTGAGCATTATAAGTAAAAAACTAATGGACAAATTTCTTTCATATTATGCATATACATGGATATGGGTTATAGGATAATGTTTATTTGAATAGGGGTCATGACCTTTCCAATGAGTGGCCTTGACCTTGAATATTGCCATATATGGTGAAAATCACACAAAATCATTAATTTCTCAATAAGGGATGCATGCATTGGTCCAAAAATCAACTTGACCGAAGATCTTGGATAGTAATGTCATGTACCGGAAACAGGTGGCGCCACCTGTTATTCTTTGACTAGTTTTCGTGCCGTTTAATACCCCATCATTGCCACTTAACAGTACATTTATAACCTGTGAGCATTATAAGTCAAAAACTAATGGACAGATTTCTTTCATATTATGCATATACATAGACATGGGTTATGGGATGATGTATATATAAATTGGGGTCATGACCTTTCCTATTAGAGTGACCTTGACCTTGAATATTGCCATATATGGTGAAAATTACACAAAATCATTAATATCTCAATAAGGGATGCATGCATTGGTCCAAAAATCAACATGTTCGAAGATTTTGAAAAGTATTGTCATGTACCGGAAACAGGTGGCGCCACCTGTTATTCTTTTACTTGTTTTGTGCCGTTTAATACCCCATCATTTCCATTTATCAGTACTGTGAGCATTATAAGTCAAAAACTAATGGACAAATTTCTTTCATATTATGCATATACATGGATATGGGTTATAGGATAATGTTTATTTGAATAGGGGTCATGACCTTTCCAGTGAGTGGCCTTGACCTTGAATATTGCCATATATGGTGAAAATCACACAAAATCATTAATTTCTCAATAAGGGATGCATTGATTGGTCCAAAAATCAACTTGAACGAAGATCTTGGATAGTGTTGTCATGTACGGGAAACAGGTGGTGCCACCTGTTATTCTTTTACTTGTTTTTGTGCCGTTTAATACCCCATCATTGCCACTTAACAGTATTGTGAGCATTATAAGTCAAAAACTAATGGACAGATTTCTTGCATATACATAGACATGGGTCAGGGGATGATGTATATTGAAATTTGGATCATGACCTTTTCTATGAGAATGACCTTTTCTATGAGTGTGGTCTGATATTAATTGTTGCTGAAGATGGGGGGGCCATTTTCTTAAAGGGGGGGGGGGATTAATTGTCTGGGGATACTATGGCACCTGCGGTGCCAAGAAATATCTAGTTGTGTAATCGGTACTTGTACTGGAGTTTAAAATGTTTAGTACTTGCATTGTACATGTGCATCTCACACATGTAATTGAAAATCAATCAAGTACTTAACAAATAATGGTCAAGCATGTTATCATGGAAGCATTAAGCAGCGTCTCCATGTGCGTGTATATGTGTATGTGCTTATATGCATGAAAAAACGCTCATTTGATTTTGTAACTGGGGTGTTTCCATGTGTCCATTAGCGTATATCCGTATCTGCATGAAAATTGCCACAGGAGTGATTTTCACGCATAGGGTGTGCGTGAACTCAGGGATTCAGGGTAAAATGATGTCATTTCACCATCTACATGTGGAAGGCCTGCTTGATCCACTGTACAAATATATGTTTGCCAGTTCATGCATATACGCATATACGCGCACATGGAAACGCTGCTTTATATCTGATGTATATCCCATGGTACAGGTTAGCATTAGGCCTGTAGGGTTTGTTGTGAACCATATAACTTTTTAGGTACCTTATTTTTTTCTTCAAATGAAACACACGTATTGTTTCCACCAAGATCTCAGGCATGTTTGAAGACTGGTAATCTTGAGCTTCTTCATCAAGGTCAAATCTGCAAATACATAGGATTTTTGTTTACCCCATAACTTTTGAAATACTGCATCTGTTTCCTTCAAATTTGACACAAAAAATATTTCCTCCAATACCTTGGATTTGTTGGAAGACTGGTGACCTTGAGCTTGGTCTTCAAGGTCAAATGTGTGAATACATAGGATTTTTGTTTACCCCATACCATTTGAAGTACTACATCTGTTTCCTTCAAATTTGACACAAAAAAATATTTCCACTTATACCTTGGAAAGCATCCATTACATCATGCCTCTAGACATTTAGATTTCAGATTATCTATGGAAAATATTGACAAGAATGTTTTTTAAAAGCCTTTAAAAAATATAGATTTATGATATTACATATCATCTGTACACTATTCATAATTTCTCAGGAATAGCAAAAGCTACCATCTCCAAATTTTATGCAATTATCAGTCACATATCAAATGTTGATGGATTCAGCTTATTTAGTTATCTGCATTTACTTAGATTTTACAGGGGAAAAGCTGAAAAAAACTTCTTCTTCTTGTAAAGAGTCCAGCCAAATTGTTCAATATTTCACAGAAATGATCCAAGAGGCGAGCGGTTAGTGTTGGATAAATTTTAGCAGAGTTACATAACAGGCCAAGATTGTGTATGTTTCTTGAATTGGTTGAGAAACTGCCAACTGTTTCAGATTTGGCAACAGATCAAGAGTTCATTCAGTGCAGCCAGATTTAGGTCAAGAGTTCAATCAGTGCAGCCAAGCACAAGGCATGTGATCACCTCATGGGCAGCATGTGATCATTTCATGGGTAGCATGTGATCACCTCATGAGTATCATGTGATCACCTCATGTTCATTCAGTGCAGCCAGGTACAGGTCAAAAGTTCACTCAGTCTAGCAAGGTGCAGGTCAAGAGTTCACTCAGTGCAGTAGCCTGAGCCAGTAATTTGTCACAGTACACTCGGGGCAACAGCCTTTCTCATCTAAGCCTGGTCAGCCCCGTGCATCAGACTCAAGGTAAGTTTGATGTATTGGCCTGATATTCTGACCTGTCTATGTGTCTTTAATGGCTTTCTCGTTCACAAGACAGGTGTTGCCATCTACAATGACTTTTGCAAAGTGTATGTGCCTGCTTAATTCTACGGAAGAATTTGATATATCAGCCTGAAATTGGGCATATTTATACATGTCAAATAGCTTTGTCGTATACAAGACTAGGGGTGCCACCTACAATAATTTTTCTGTTGTGTGCACCCATGCCAGAATTTCAGCAGTGATGTTTGTGTATTGTTTCTTGTTCAAAATGTTTAGTACTTGCATTGTTCATATATATGAAAAGTAGTGGTTTGAAGCGTTATACCTGGTGTATATCCATATGCACAGGTTCGCATTAGGCCTGTAGGCCTTGTTTATTAAAAACCTACAGGACTGCCTAATTTCAAAACCACTCATCTGTTTTTCCTCATATTTACCATAAATATTCCTCTATATAGTTCCTATGTACATGCCAGAAATTATGTCTCTATTTTATAATTTGATAAAGTTATGGGCCCAAACATAATGCATTTTGTAAAAAATCAGGAAAACTATTTTATCACTTAACACAAAATATGTTAAAGCTATCGACTTTTTTTCCAGTAATATAACTTTAATTAATCAAAATTAAATTGTATACCCAAAATTAGATCAAAATCTTTTAAATTTTTTAAAATATTAGCAAAAATAAAAAATTGGTACCTTAAATTTTGCCCAACTTTGACCATGGCACGTTTCTTTCCTGTAAGTACTGTGGATTAAATTTTCACAGCATGTTTTTGTTAGCATTTTGTCTGTTAACACCAAAAATTTGAAACCAGTTGATCTAAAACTGTAGATTTTATTCAAGTTTTCAAGCACCATGGAACATATTGTTTACATCAAGCTAGTGTTATGCAGTTTGCAAGAGCTTAGCTCCCAGGCTTCGAATTCAGCTCTCAGTTCCTGAAATTTGGCATACAGTTAGATGTCTCCAAAATCCCCTACCAAGCCAAGAATTTGGTCACTAGGACTTAATACCTTCGAGATATTAATGAAAAACTTCATTTTTCCATGAAAGACCCATTGTTACACTTCAAGACTGCCTAATATCAAAACCAATGATCTGACTTTAATCATATATAATATACATATTTTTCTATACATTCGCTATGCACATGCCAGAAATGATGTCAGTTATGCGTAATTGTTTTAAGTTATGGGCCCAAACATAATGCACTTGGTAAAATATCAAGAAATATATTTACTCCCTTAACAAGAGGATTGCTGAAGCTAGAGATTTTTTGTCAGGTATGTAACATTATTTAATCAAGATTCAATTGAATACTCAAAATTAGTTCTGAATTTTTCAAATTTTATAAGTTATTAGTATAAATATAAAATTAGTACCTTAAATTTTGCCAAACTTTGACCATGGCACGTTTGTTTCCTGTGAGCACTGTTGATATAATTTTCATATCATGCACACATAAGGATTTCAGCGTTTTAGTTTAGAAAGCTGAAAGAAATTGGCCAAAAATTGTAGCTTTTATTAATGTTTTTATGAGACCATGTCAGACCTTGGCTCTCCCCAGCCCCTCTTGAGTTACCTGTAAATTGACCTTGTTGACCTTTGAGCAAATTATGCACGCTTTAGGCGAGGCATAGGTTGGGGCAGCCAGGCAGCTTATAGCCAGCCACAGTTGATCCAGGTGTCCAACCCAACTCATCTTGTAGTTGTTTTAACCAACAACATAACAATAAACAATAAATTAATAAATTTTTATTTGTTTTTAATAACAAATTAAAGAAAAATGGAAAAGGAATTTGTTGGTTGATGAGTAACAGGAAATTAACTTGCAGTTACTGATAATATAAGAATCTTGTATCAATGGGTAGAATGTCACATATTCCAAATAACACCATGCAGTCACCTAAAGTATTTTTCAGTTCAATTTTAATGATAAAAAAATAAATCATATTATTCATTACTAATCATTAGGGATCATATGAAGGAAATTAATGATAGACAAAGATGCATTTGATAATATTAATCTATATTCCTACTGTGTCTAGTGTGTACATTGATGTGGAATTAGTCAAGAATGAATATATTACATTTATTTTTTTAATATAAATAAAAGCTATAAAACCAGGTACTTATGATCATTATTTAAATGTGTGAATTTTGTATATTCTGGATTCTCAACATCATTGTTTGGTTAAAACTGAATAAATATCAGACATGGTGCGAATACTTAGCAAATGTATTTGAATACGAATATGAATATGTACTCCATTATATAATTTCTTGCATCAGAAAGGGAATTCAGGTAAAAATGAAAGTATATGAATACCAGTGCAAATACTTTCTATAATATTATTTTAATTGTCATTTCAATTATATTTTATTTTTAAAAAATCATATGATTCTCCTATTTTTTTAAATAAAAATTATATTTGGCACAATATTGTTATTAAATTTAAATAAATAGTTAAACTCTTATATTATATGTGCTGCTTATAAGTTATATGACCAAGTCAAAATCTGTGTGACAATAGCACTCCATTTGTTAATAAAATAAATGAAATCTATCCTCTTCCCTGTCTCCAAAGATACTATCAAAATCATACATAAGCTAAACACCAACGACTCATAATAAGCTTATATTTATTACCACACAAAACCAGCATGTGCCTCATTTCTAAACCTATTTTTAGCGAACCTGTGAGCTCATGCGATGGTGTGGCGTCGTCCGGTGTCCGGCTTCCGTCGTCTATACGTTAACCTATACTATCTTAAAAACGGCAAGAGTTAGCATCACAAAATTTTCTGCGAAATGTGGCGTCGTCCGTCGTCTGTACGTTAACCTATACTATCTTAAAAACGGCAAGAGTTAGCATCACGAAATTTTCTGCGTAAAATTAGTCATCTAAAAAACTCTATCAGATTTTGCTTATTTTTTGGCTAACTGCATTTTCTTAGATTTTATAGGGAAAAAGCTAAAAAAGCTTTAAAAATCTTCTTCTCTGAAACTGTTCAGCCAAATTGTCCAATATTTCATAGAAATGATCCCTAGAACAATCTCTCTCAAGTTTGTTCGAATGGTTTAAGTTTGGTGATTTTTGGCCGAGTTACAGATAGTTGAACTTAGTCATCTGTCCAAAAAACCCTACTAAAATTACAATCTTAGAAACGGCTTGAGCTTTCATCATCAAATTTTATGCTAATGTTGGTCACATGAGTCATATCTGAAATTGAGGTATTGGTGGCGCCACCTGCATCGACCTTTTTTGTACGGGGGTCATCAGTGCCTGTATCATACTGATGGCTACAAAAAACTTCTTCTCTGAAACCATATGGACAAATAGTTTAATATCACACAGAAATGATTCTAGGGTAGTGCTTTCTGATGTTTGTTCAAATGGTCTCAGTTCAGTGACTTTTGGCTGAGTTATGGGAAGCTGAATTTAATCATATGCCATAACAGCCCATTTTAGCTCAGTGGCTACAAAGATCTTCTTCTCAAAAACCACTGGGCCAAATTCATAAATCTCACACATTAATTATCCTTAGATGTTTATAATTCAAGTTTGCTCAAATTGTTTTGGTTCAGTGATTTTTGGCTGAGTTATGGGAAGCTTAACTTAGCCATTTTGCTTTATTTTCCAATATGAGTTATAAACCTGCAAAACGTTTTTTGACTGACGCCACTGAGGCCAATTTGTTTAATATTTTTAACAATAATAATCCCCTTAATAATTCTTATAATAATAAATTGTCTTTTATGGTTCTGAAGAATGAATTTTAGCTGAATAATAAAGATTGAATTTAGTCATTTTACCATATATGTTAGCTGTGTGAAGCAGATACATCTAGCCTGGAACCAGTTTATCAGCATCCATTACATCATGCCTCCAGACATTTAGATTTCAGGTTATCTTTGGTTAATATTGACAATAGTGTTTTTTAAAAACTTTTAAAAGATGTAGATTTATGATTTTAGATATTCCTCATGCCAAGCAATGTTTACAATCACAGGTATAACGCATACTATTGGATTGACTGGAACTAGCATCATGAAATTTAATGCAAAAAATTAGCCATCTGAAAAAATCTGCATTTTCTGATTTTATAGAGAAAAAGCTAAAAAACCTTAAAAAATCTTCTCCAACGAACAGTCAAGCCAGTTTGTTCAATATTTCACAGAAATAATCTTTTATATCATCTCTCTCAAGTTTGTTCAAATGGTTCAAGTTCAATGAATTTTTGCCGAATTACAGGAAGTTGAACCTAGTCATCTGTCCGAAAAAGCATACTAAAATGACAATCTCAGAAACGGCCGGAGCTATGATCACCAAATTTTCTGCCAGTGTTGGTCACATGAGCCATATATGAAATTCAGGTATTGGTGGTCACCTGCATTGACTTTTTTTGTACGGGGGTCATTGGTCATCTGTACATTAACCCATAATTTCTCAGAATAGCAGGAACTACCATCCCCAGATTTTATGCAATAATCTGTCATATATCAAATGTTGTGGGATTCAGCTTATTTATGAAAAAAAAACCTTTTATTATTCTAGATATTTTGATAAAAAGTTTATGAATATGTCAGCCTGATAATGCATTTGAGCCAGTCTTTCAGTATGTGAAAACAGATTTGCCAACAGGCTAAGATTGTGTCTGTATATTTAAATAGGTTAAGAAACTGCCAACTGTTTCAGATTTGGCAACAGATCAAGAGTTCAGTCAGTGCAGCCAGATATAGGTCAAGAGTTCAGTCAGTGATCACCTCATGGGCACCATGTGATCACCTCATAGGTGTCATGCCTCTCAGGGCTGCATGTTGAGCCAATCTATTTATAGCTTTGGCAGACTGCAAACTGTATCAGATTAGGCAACAGGTCAAGAGTTCACTCAGTGCAGCCAGGTACAGGTCAAAAGTTCACCCAGTCTAGCCAGGTGCAGGTCATGAGTTCACTCAGTGCAGTAGCCTGAGCAAGCAAATTTGTCACAGTTCACTCGGGGCAACTTCCTTTCTCACCTAAGCGTAGTCAGCCACATGCATCAGACTTAAGGTAAGTTTGATGTATTGGCCTGATAATTTGACCTGTCTATGCGTCCTTGATGGGTTTCTCGTTCACAAGACAGGTGTCACCACCTACAATGACTTTTGCACAGTGTGTGACTTTTGTGCCTGCTTATTTCTATTGTGGAATTTGATATATCATCCTGAAATTGGGCATATTTATACCTTTTGAATAGCTTTGTCTTATACAAGACTGGTAGTGCCACCTACAATAATTTTTGCACAGTGTGTGTCCCTGCTTATTTCTCAGGAGGGGTTTGATATATCAGTCTGAACTTGGACATATGTATATATCTCTGATAGCTTCGTTGTATACAAGACTTGTGGTGCCAGCTACAATCATTTTTAGCTCAGCTGACTGTAAGTCAACTGAGGTGTAGGAATGGCCCTTTGTCCATCATCCATACGGATATCCTGCCATCCATTAGCAGGGCACAAATCGTAACAGCTGGTCCTAGAAACTTCTAAGTTATAATCCAGGGAGGTCAATAAAAAATCTCCTTGGAAACCTGAAATTAGGTCACTGCGACCTATATCCTTTGAGCTACGGGGCTTGAAAGTACCCCCCAGAAAAGTAAGAAATTTGATACAAAACCTCAGATATCTTGATAATTAATGCATGGTTTGTCATGAATTTTGCCTTGAATATTGACCATGACTAGTTTTGTCAGTTCCTGAAAGGTGGTGGCGCCACCGGTATTTTTTCTATTTTAACAAATATTTTTCTATTTATTTACTAAAAATAAACTTGGTTCAAACTTGATTTAATGACAAACCACATAAGTAAATTCATTTTGATTACCAGGGTCCAGCGATCTAAGTTGAAGGTCACATAAGCCACATCTTTAAAAAGACTGTGGATGCACTGTAAATCAAACTTTTCATCCTGAACTTTCCAACGTTCACACATGGCTTACTTGCCTAAAGTTAGGAAACCTGTAGAATTTGAGGTTATCTGGTCAGAGGTCAAGGTCACTTTTTAAAAGATTGTTACAATAATCCTTATGCTAAAAGTTCAAGGATATTAAGTTCTAAGATTTTTTGGTTACAAGGTCATTGGTTAAGGTCACAGGACTGTCATTCTGAAAAATTTCTTTCAAAATATCCTTATAGACAAATTCAGCTAAGTGTTGAGACCCATGGGTCCCTAGTTGTGTTGTGTGCACCCATACCAGAATTTCAGCAGTGATGTTTGTGTAATTGTTTCTTATTCAAAATGTTTAGTACCTGCATTGTTCATATACATGAGAAGTAATGGTCCAGCATTGAAGCATTATACCTGGTGTATTTCCCAATGCACAGGTTCGCATTAGGCCTGTTGGCCTTGTTTTCAACTGTAGTGACCTTGACCTTGGTTTTCAAGGTCAAACCCGAAAAAATTAGGGTTTTTGTTAACCCTATAACTTTGGAATATTTGCTTTTATTTTCTTGAAATTTGATATGTGAATTGTCTCCACCAAGATGTCCAGCAAGTTCATACATTTGTGATGGCCTTAGCCTTGTCAAGCACAAAAGTGCTTCTGAAGAAGGGGGCCTATTTTTATGCCCCGGCCACAAAGTGGCCAGGGCATATAGTTTTACCCATGTCCGTCATTCCGAAATCAAACAGTTGTTCGGACTTTTTTTCGCAATGCCTGCAGATATTGGCCTGATTTTTGGTATGTTGGCAGATAATGACCAGTTACAGATCGAGTTCACGTTTTGTCCCAGTTGACCTACTTTTGACCGTTTTACGGCTCCTAAACTTAGAAAATTTCATGAAAAATAGAAATTATTATGACAAATACACATGTTTTTCGCAATGCCTGCAGATATTGGCCTGATTTTTGGTGTGTTGGCAGATAATGACTAGTTACAGATGGAGTTTGCGTTTCGTCCCGGTTGACCTACTTTTGACCGTTTTACGGCTCCTAAAACTTAGAAAATTTCATGAAAAATAGAAATTTTCATGACAAATACACGTACAGCCGTTTTTAGCCCTCAGCTCATAAGCTGATGGGCTATTGTCTTCACCCAAGCTGTCCATCTGTCTGTCTGGTGTCTGTCCGTCTGTTCCGCGTCTGTTAACTTTTACCTTGTGAGCGGGATATCTCTAAAAGGATTCACCGTTTTTTTTATTTCATCAGTGAAGATGTATATCGATAAAATTTCGGTCAAGTTCGGAGATGGGTGACCTTGTTGGCTCAGCTGACTATAAGTCATCTGAGCTATAGTGGTGGTCCATTGTCCGTCGTCCGTCCGTCTGTCCGTCCGTCCGTCCGTAGATGTGGCACGTTTTGAAACCGTAAGACCTAGGAATCCAAAATTCGGCATAATGTTAGATGTCCCCAAGATCTCCTACCGAAAAAGCCGAAAAACTGGGTGTTTGCAACTTCGTTCCTTTGAGAAATTAAGGAAAAACCTAAATTTTTTATAAAAAACCTATTTTCACACTTCAGGACTGTCTAATATCAAAACCACTCATCTGATTTACCTCATATTTACCATAAATATTCCTCTATATAGTTCCTATGTACATGCCAGAAATTATGTCTGTATTATTTAATTTAAAAAAGTTATGGGCCCAAACATAATGCATTTTGTAAAAAATCAGAAAAGATATTTGATCACTTAACACAAAAAATGTTAATGCTATGGACCTTTTTTCCAGTAATATAACTTTAATTAATCAAAATTAAATTGTATACCCAAAATTAGATGAAAATCTTTTTAAATTTTTTAAAATATTTATAAAAATAAAAAATTGGTACCTTAAATTTTGCCCAACTTTGACCATGGCACGTTTTTTTCCTGTTAGTATTGTGGATTTAATTTTCACAGCATGTTTTTGTTAGCATTTCAACTGTAAACACCAAAAATTTGAAACCAGTTGATCAAAAACTGTAGATTTTAATCAAGTTTTCAAGCACCATGTAACATATTGTTTACATCAAGCTAGTGTTATGCAGTTTGCAAGAGCTCAGCTCCCCAGCTTCAGCTCTAAGTTCCTTAAATTCGGCATACAGTTAGATGTCTCCAAAATGCCCTACCATGCCAAGAATTTGGTCACTAGGACATTCGAGATATTAATGAAAAACTTTATTTTCCATTAAAAACCCATTGTTACACTTCAAGACTGCCTAATATCAAAACCACTGATCTGACTTTATCATAAATAATATACATATTTTTCATTCTCTATGCACATGCCAGAATGATGTCAGTATTGTGTAATTGTTTTAAGTTATGGGCCCAAACATAATGCACTTTGTAAAAAATCAAGAAATATATTTACTCCCTTATCAGAGCATTGCTGAGCTAGAGATTTTTTTGTCAGGGATGTAACATTATTTAATCAAGATTCAATTGAATACCCAAAATTAGTTCTGAATTTTTCAAATTTTATTTAGTATAAATATAAAATTAGTACCTTAAATTTTGCCCAACTGTGACCATGGCACGTTTGTTTCCCGTGAGCACTGTTGATATAATTTTCATATCATGCACACATAAGCATTTCAGCTTTTTAGTTTAGAAAGCTGAAAGAAATTGGCCAAAAATTGTAGCTTTTATTAATGTTTTTTATGAGACCCTGTCAGACTTAGGCTCTCTCCAGCCCCTCTTGAGTCACCTGTATGTTGACCTTGTTGACCTTTCATCAAATTATGCACGCTTGAGGCGAGGCATACATGGAATCCAGGCAGCTTATGGCAAGCCACAGTTGATCCAGGTGTCCAACCCAACTCATCTAGTAGTTTTAACCAAGAACATAACAAAAAACAATAAATTAATAAATTTTTATTGGTTTTTAATAACAAATTAAAGAAAAATAGAAAAGGAATTTGTTAGTTTATAATAACAGGAAATTAACTTGCAGTTACTGATGATATAAGAATCTTGTATCGATGGGTAGAATGTCATATATTCCAAATAACACCATGCAGTCACCTATGGCATTTTTCAGTTCAATTTTAATGATAAAGAAGTGAATCATATTATTCATTACTAATCATTAGGGATCATATGAAGGAAATAAGACAAAGATGCAGTTGATAATATTTATCTAGATTCCTGCTGTGTCTAGTGTGTACATTGATGTGAAATTAGTCCAAAATGAATTTTTTACAGTTATTTTTTAATATAAATAAAAGCCATAAAATCAGTTACTTATGATCATTATTTAAATGTGTGAATTTTGTATATTCTGGATTCTCAACATCATTGTTTGGTGAAAACTGAATAAATTCCAGACATGGTGCAAATACTTTGTAATTGTATTTAAATACGAATATGATTTTGTACTCCATTATAAAATTTCTTGCATAAAGAATGGGAATTCAGGTAAAAATGAAAATATATGAATACTCGTGCAAATACTTTCAAAATGTATTCATGAATGCATTCATGAATATATTCTTTAATAGTATTTTAATAATCATATCAGTTATATTTCATTTTAAAAAATCATATGATTCTCTTATTATTTTTAATAAAAATTATATTTGGGACAATATTTGTATTTTTTTTAATAAATACAGTGAAACCTGAACCAAGCGACCACTGCCGCCAGCGACCGTCTGTGACTTACGACCGAAAAATGATTGCACCGAGCTCAATCACTCTTTAATGCCCCTGTGTTGAGCGACCGTTTGTGGTACGCGACCACCGACCGCTCAAATGTGGCCGGTCGCTGGTCTTTACCTCCGTTAAGCGACCGCCTGGCGTCCTTAGTTAAGACTAAAACGACCGTGCCACTGACCGTTTCGTGAATGTGCAGGTGGCAATGGTGACCTACTTTCCCCGCGATGATTGGACATCAATTCACAATACCCCTCCAGGTGTCAATGGCCCAGGGCCCGCGTGGTTTTAATCTTTCTCGAAAAATGAAAAGTTCCGCGAATATTGCTAGGGAACATGTAAAATGACGCAATTCTTTAATTCTGATGCCTGTGTACCATTACTTTTTTTTAGCCTATCTTTGAACACATCGTAGTTGTTTAACGATTGATAAAAACATCTTTACGGTAAAGGATCACGTGCTCTAGGGGAAATCCCTCATTAATATTCATCGTGTAGAACTCCCGTTGTATTTCTGACACCGCGGTCGCATTCACTACGCTGGGTCGTTGACCGGAGTTCATAACTAGTCAAAGCGATGTGTAAATAACATTTGCGCGGATTTAATTTATAACAAGTGAGTAATGAAATAAGTTTGTCATTACGTAAGCGATCAACTGTCATTGCTGTCATTTAACGGGGTCTGCTTCTATTTACGGTGAGCACAAGTCAGTGATCAACAAAGTGACTCATTGTGTACTCATGGTACATCATTAATAAGCGGTTTGTGTTTGTGCAATACGACAAACAGGCTATACAAAGCCTTTGACAAAGTCTTGTTTAATAAAGTAAGAATGGACCAGCTTTCTTTGATAATTATAAATAAGATTCACTTTGTTAAGCAGAGCAAGATTGATTCATTTTTTAAGTAAAGTTGTGAATATCTTGATTATTTATTTATTTATATATATATATATATATATATATATATATATAAATATATGTATATATATATATATATCCAGTGTATTTTTATAATAAATAAATAAATGTTAACGTAGACATATATGCCTTGATATTCTTTGTTCGCTTCATGCTGAGACTTAGACCACCTGAGACTTAAGACCACCTGTGACTTGAGACCGCTTTTGGTGTGGCACATCAGGTGGTCTTAACTCTCAGGTTTTACTGTAGTTAAACTCTTATATTATATGTTCTGCTTATAAGTTATATGGCCAAGTCAAAATCTCTGTGACAACAGTACTCCATTTGTTAATAAAATAAATGAAATCAATCCTCTTCCCTGTCTCCAAAGGTACTATCAAAATCATACATAAGCTAAATAACAACAACTCATAATACAGCTTATATTTATTACCACACAAAACCAGCATGTGCCTCATTTCTAAATAATATTTTTTTATCATATATAACAGCTGAGCGTCGTGACCCATAGGTCCCTTGTTCTACATTTTAGAGCTGATTATAGAAAAACACTCAGAAGTTTATATCTCAGGAACCATTGTGTGGATTTTCACAAAACTTACTATGATCATTGGGACTGATGGTCTGTATGTGCTGCACAATTTTGGTGGCGCATCCTGCAATTTCTGTTTTTTTAATGAAATTTTATCGGATTTTTTCAATTTTGGCCTTTTGTGCAGGATATCTCCAAAGGTATTCAACACAGGAACTTCATTTCTTCAGTGCTATTGCATTATATTTACAAAATCTTGGTCAAGTTCAAAGATGGGTGATCTTGACCTACTTTTCAAAGTCACAGAGCTTAGTATAGAAAAAAACTTAGGAGCTTATTTCTCAGGAAGCATTTGGTGGATTGTTATGAAACATGGTATATACCTCTCCAATATAAATTTATAAATGATTATCAACTTTTGCTAATATTCTAGTTTTGCAATGCAATGCTTACAGATACTGGCCTAATGTTTGGTCTGTGGGCGCATAATGGCCACTTACAGATCGAGTTCACATTTCGTCCCAGTTAACCTATTTTTCACCATATGACAGATCCTGAACATAGAAAATTTCATGAAAGACAGAAATTTTCATGAAAAATGCACATATATGGACTTTTTTTCACAATGCCTACAGATACTGGCCTGATTTTTGGTGTGTTGCTTGATAATGACCCTTTACAGATCGAGTTTGCATTCAGCCCTTGTTGACCTACTTTTGACTATACAACACTTCCTGAAATTAAAAAATTTTACAAAATTTAACAAATCTTTCTAATTTGCCCCAGGCGGGGGCATTCATGTCGTTCCGACACATCTAGTACAAGGGGGTATGCCGTATAATTGTCTGGGGATACTATGGCATCTCTGATGCCAGATTTTTCTTGTAATATAACAGTCCCTAACAACCTGATGTTTGTATGTGTGACAGGTGCTGAGTGGTATTATATAACAGTCCTGGAAAGACTTATGTTTGCATGTACTGTGTTACAGGTGCTGAGTATTATTATATAAGTCCCTGACAACCTGATATTTGTATGTGTTACAGGTCCTGAACATTATTATATAACAGTCCCTGACACACAGATGTTTGTATGTGTTACAGGTCCTGAACATTATTATATAACAGTCCCTGACAACATGGTGTTTGTATCTGTTACAGGTGCTGAGCATTATAACAGCCCCTGTTACCCTTATCATCAGTTCACAAGAAGACGCCACCTTTGCCTTCATCTCTGTTGCCATCCTTCTCAGCAGCTTCCTTGCCATGGGCCTCATCTTTATCCCCAAAGTGAGTCGATCTGATTTAAGTGATCTTAGTTAGTCAGGTCATGTACAAGATGTCAGTCCTAATGAGCAAGGTCTGGATGGGTGTGTTTCCTGGGTATGGTGCAGATTGGCTTGGTTTGGATGGGCGCATCGGCTTATACAAATCTAACTGCATATTATAATGGGGCATATGTATCCATTCAAGGGAGAGCAAGAGAGCTCATGAGGGCTTATACAAATTGTGCTTGGTGCTGCTTGGCATATGCTCTGGATGGGAACTGTCATTTACATGGATGAAAGTTTCCCATCTTGAGATGGATTTCCGTCTTTGAGATGACAAAAATAACCATTCTTCAATATCATGCAAATCCAATAGAAAATAATTTTAGCTCAGCTGATAAGTCATCTGAGCTATAGTCGTGGTTCTTTGTCTGTCGACTCAGCAAACAGACACCGCAGATAGGGCTAACATACTGGAGAATCTTAGGCATGCCACCTAAGTGCTTTTTGCATACAGTTTTTTGCAAAATTTTGCATACAGTTAGATGTCCCAAAAATCTCCTACCATACTAAAATTGGGTCACTAGGACTTCGTTCCTTTGAGATAATAAGGAAAAACCTTTTTCCATAAAAAAAAAACATTGTTACACTTCAGGGCTGCCTAATATTAAAACCATTGATCTGTTTTTGATCATATTTAGTATTTGTATTTTTCCATACATTTTCTATGAACATACCAAAAATTAGGTCAGTATTGGGTATTGTTTTGAAATTATCGGCCCAAATAAAATGCAATTTTTATGAAATCAGGAAATATATTTTCTCACTTAACATAAGAATTGCTGAAGCTGGAGACTTTTTTTCAGGGATATAATTTTATATAATCAAGATTCAATTTTTAGATCTGAATTTTGCAAATTTTTCAAGGAATTAGCATAAATGAATAATCAGTACCATCAATTTTGTCCAGCTTTGGCAACAGTTTTTTTTAGCTCAGCTGACTGTAAGTCATCTGAGCTATAGGGATCACCTTTTGTCCGTCGTCCGTCCGGCCGTCCAGCCGTCCGGGCGTCTGTCCTTTAACAGGGCACAAATCGTAACCGCTAGAAATGGAATCTTCTTACTTGACATCCTGGGAGGTCTATGGAAATTCTCCTTGTAAACCTGAAATTAGGTCACTGTGACCTATATTCTTCGAGCTATGGGGTTCCGAAGTACCCCCCAGAATAATGGAAAATTTGATACAAAAGCTCAAGTATCTGAACAACTAATGCATTGATCATCATGATTTTTTGCATGGATATTGATCACGGAGTGTTTCATCAGTTTCTGCAGACTGGTGGCGCCACCTGTATTTTTTCGATTTTTACCAATATTTTTCTCTATTTTGAGACCTCTTAAGATGCGGCCATCTGTTAACAGGGCACAAATCGTAACGACTACACCTAGAATCTTCTCTCTTGACATGCAGGGAGGCCCATAAAAAGTCTCTTTGGAAACCTGAAATTAGGTCTCTGTTACCCATAACCTTTGAGCTATGGGGCTCCGAAGTACCCCCCAGAATAATGGAAAATTTGATACAAAAGCTCAAGTTTCTAAACAACTATTGCAGTGATCACCATGATTCTTTGCATTGGTGCACCAGCTATATTTTTTTATTTTTTACGATTTTTTTTCTCTACTTTTGTGATCTTTAAACATTTGGTCATCTGTACACAGGGCACAATTCATAATGACTGGACCTAGAATCTTCTGTCCTCACCTCCAGGGAAGCCCATAAAAGGTCTACATGGAAACCCGAAATAAGGTCCCTGTTACCCATATTCTGTGAGCTATGGGGCTCTGAAGTACACCCCCCCCCCAGAATAAAGATTTGGTCATATATTAACAGGGCACAAATCATAATGACTGGACCTAGAATCCTCTTTCTTGACATTCAGGGAGGCCTTTGGAAAGTCTCTTTGGAAATCTGAAATTAGGTCTCTGTTACCCATATCCTTCATGCTATGGCTCCGAGAATAAAGATTCGGTCATCTGTTAACAGAGCACAAATTATAATGACTTGACCTAGAATCTCCTTTCTTGATATGCTGGGAGGCCCCTGAAAAGTCTCCTTGTGCACCTGAAATTACATCTCTGTTACCCATATCCTTCATCCTATGCGGCTCTGAAATACCCCCCAGAATAAACATTTGGTCATCTGTTAACAGGGCACAAATCATAATAACTGGACCTAGAATTTTATTTTTTGACATGCTGGGAGACCCCTGAAAAGTCATCTTGTAAACCTTGAAAATAGATGTCTGTTACCCATATCCTTCATGCTATAGAGCTCCATAGTACCCCAATGAATATTGGATGATTTTATACAAAAGGTCAAGTTTGGAAAAAGTATTTCATTCAGATTTGACATTCAGATGATAAAATTACTTTTGTCAATGTCTTCCTGGTCAGCTGAGCGTCATATCCCCTGGGTCACTTGTTATAAAAAGTCAGCTGAAAATCATTTTGTATTGGGAAAATAAATTTCAAAGTTATTTCAAGTAGGGACCACTTTTGTGTACAGATGGCAGCACTTGGTTTACCATTGGCAGATTGCCAGTGCCTTGATGTTGGCCATTAGCCAAGATGATGTCAGCTCTATAAATAGTTTTGGCTCAGTGCCAGGATTGGAAGAAATGCAGCCAGGTATAGGTCAAGAGTTCACTCGGTGCAGTAGCTGCATTCTATTTATAGCTTTGGAAGACTGCTCACTGCATCATATTTGGCACCAAAGTTCAGCCTGAATCTATTAACAGCTTTGGCAGACTGCCAGCTGTGTCAGATTATGCAATAGGTCAAGAGTTCACTCAGTGCAGCCAGGTACAGGTCAAAAGTTCACTCAGTCTAGCCAGGTGCAGGTCAAGAGTTTACTCAGTGCAGTAGCTTGAGGCAGCAATTTGTCACAGGTCACTCGGGGGGCAACTGCCTTACTCACCTAAGCCTTGTCAGCCCAGTGCATCAAACTCTGGGAAAGTTTGATGTATTGGACTGATATTTTGACCTGTCTATGCGTCTTAGATGGTATTCTTATTTACAGGACAGGTGGTGCCACCTACATTGACTTTTGCAGTGTATGCGCCTGCTTATTTCTAAGGAGGGGTTTGACATATCAGTCTGACATTGGGCATATATTTATATATCTCTTCGTTGTATATAAGACTGGTGGTACCAGCTACAATCATTGTATCCACCAAAACAGAGTTTTGCGGATACAATGTTTTCAGTCGGATGCCAACGCTGCCGCCATCACTGCATAGGTTTCAAGAGAACTCCTCCATAACCACTGGGCAGAATTTTTTAAAATTCAGAATTATGATCGGTCACATGTGAACTGCTGCGCCCTCATTTTTGGTTGACCTCTGACCTTTCCTCTCTGCCCAGCGTCCATTTGTGTGTCTGTTTCCACACATAAACCCACATATCTCCGGAACTGTTTGACCGATAAGGCTAAAGTGTAGCCCTTGGAAAGCTTGATAACATACACTAAAAATGGTGGCGCCACCTGCAACCATTTTTGCACAGCATCCATCTGTTCATCTGCCTTTGGATAAAATCACTCATATCTCAGCAGTGGTTTGACTTTTCCACCTGAAATTTTGCATGTGTATACATCCTGGACAGCTTTCTTGATTTTATGACAGGTGGCGCGACCTACATTCACGTTTAAGATGCAGACATCCAAGCTCATATCTTAGGAACCGTTTGACCGATTGGGCCAAAATTTTGCATGTGTATGGATCTCACATAGCTCTTCATCATAGGCAAAAGTTTTGGCGCCACGAGCAACCACTTATGCACAGCGTCCATCTGTTCATCTGCCTTGGGATAAAATCACTCATATCTCAGAAGTGGTTTGACTTATCCACCTGAAATTTTGCAGGTTTATTCATCCTGGACAGCTTTCTCGATTTTATGACAGGTGGCGCCACCTACATTCACGTTTACTCTGGAGACATCTAAACTCATATCTGGGGAACCGTTTTACCGATTGGGCCAAAATTTTGCTTGTGTATAGATCTCACATAGCTCTTCATCATAGGCAAAAGTTGTGTGCCACCTGCAACCATTATGCACAGCGTCCATCTGTTCATCTGCCTTGGGATAAAATCACTCATGTCTCAGCAGTGGTTTGACTTTTCCACCTGAAATTTTGCAGGTTTATACATCCTGGACAGCTCTCTTGATTTTATGACAGGTGGCCTCTCCTACATTCAGGTTTACTCTGCAGACATCTAAGCTCATATCTCAGAAACGGTTTGACCAATTAGGCCAAAATTTTGCATGTGTATTGATCTCACATAGCTCTTCATCATAGACAAAACTGGTGGCGCCACCTGCAACCACTTATGCACAGGGTCCATCTGTTCATCTGCTTTGGGATAAAATCACTCATATCTCAGAAGTGGTTTGACTTATCCACCTGAAATTTTGCAGGTTTATACATCCAGGACAGCTTTCTCGATTTATGACAGGTGGCGCCACCTACATTCAGGTTTACTCTGCAGACATCCAAGCTCATATCTCGGGAACCGTTTGACTGATTGGGCAAAAATTTTGCTTGTGTATAGATCTCACACAGCTCTTCATCATAGGCAAAACTGGTGGCGCCACCTGCAACCACTTATGCACAGCATCCATCTGTTCATCTGCCTTGGGATAAAATTACTCATATCTTGGCAGTGGTTTGACTTTTTGCATTTGTATACAACTTTGATAGCTTTCTGGATTTGTGGTAGATGGCACAACCTACGGCTGAAGACATCCATTCTTATATGCAACACACCTCACTCTATTTCCCCTTGTTACCTTGTTACTCAATCCATGCCTCACTTCACCCATCCCACTCTGATTTCTGCGGATACACGTAGTCGCTTGTCGACTACCCGTATTCTAGTTTTATCAAGATTCAATTGAATACCAAAAAATTAGTTCTGAATTTTTCAAATTTTATAAGTTATTAGTATAAATATAAAATTAGTACCTTAAATTTTGCCAAACTTTGACCATAGCACGTTTGTTTCCTGTGAGCACTGTTGATATAATTTTTATATCATGATAAGAATTTCAGCTTTTTAGTTTAGAAAGCTGAAAGAAATTGGCCAAAAAATTGTAGCTTTTATTAATGTTTTTATGAGACCATGTCAGACCTTGGCTCTCTAAAGCCCCTCTTGAGTCACATGTATGTTGACCTTGTTGACCTTTCATCAAATTATGCACGCTTGACGCGAGGCATACACTGGGGCAGCCAGGCAGCTTATGGCCAGCCACAGTTGATCCAGGTGTCCAACCAAACTCATCTAGTAGTTTTAACTAACAACATAACAAAAAGTAATAAATTAATAAATTTTTATTGGTTTTTAATAACAAATTAAAGAAAAATAGAAAAGAAATTTGTTAGTTGATAATAACAGGAAATTAACTTGCAGTAACTGATGATATAAGAATCTTGTATCGATTGATAGAATGTCACATATTCCAAATAACACCATGCAGTTACCTATGGTATTTTTTAGTTCAATTTTAATGATAAAAAATAAATCATATTATTCATTACTAATCATTAGGGATCATATGAAGGAAATTAATGATAGACAAAGATGCAGTTGATAATATTAATCTAGATTCCTGCTGTGTCTAGTGTGTACGTTGATGTGAAATTAGTCCAAAATGAATATATTACATTTATTTTTTTTTAATATGGATAAAAGCCATAAAACCAGGTACTTATGATCATTATTTAAATGTGTGAATTTTGTATATTCTGGATTCTCAACTTCATTGTTTGGTGAAAACTTAATAAATACCAGACATGGTGCAAATACTTTGCAAATGTATTTGGATACGAATTTGAATATGTACTCCATTATAAAATTTCTTGCATAAGAATGGGAATTCCAGTAAAAATGAAAGTATATGAATACCAGTGCAAATACTTTCAAAATGTATTCATGAATGCATTCATGAATATATTCTTTGATATTATTTTAATAATCATTTCAGTTGTATTTTATTTTTAAAAAATCATACGATTCTCTTATTATTTTTAATAAAAATTATATTTGGGACAATTTGTAATTATTTTTAATAAATAGTTAAACTCTTATATAATATGTTCTGCTTATAAGTTATATGGCCAAGTCAAAATCTGTGTGACAATAGCACTCCATTTGTTAATAAAATAAATGAAATCAATCCTCCTCCCTGTCTCCAAAGATACTATCAAAATCATACATAAGCTAAACACCCTCAACTCATAATACATCTTATATCTATTTCCACACAAAACAAGCATGTGCCTCATTTTTAAATCATATTTTTTTATCATATATAAGAGCTGAGCGCCGTGACCCATGGGTCCCTTGTTTTCAATTTTTCAGGCATTTTTTCTCTATTTATGAGACCTTCTGTTAACATGGCACAAACTGTTACTGCTGAACCTAGAATCTTTTTACTTGACATCCAAGGAGACTATTGAAAAATCTCCTTGGTAACCTGGAATTAGGTCTCAGTTACCCATATTCTCCGAGCTATAGGGCTTGTAAATACCCCCAAAAATAATTAAAAATTTGATACAAACAAAAGCTCCAGTATCTGAATAACTAATGCCTTGATAATTGATTCTTTGGATATAAAATGATCATGAAGTGTTTCATCAGTTCCTACAGACTGGTGGCACTACCTGTATTTTTTCAAATTTTTACGCATTTTTTTTCTATTTATGAGACCTTCAAATGAAGTTGTCATCTGTCCAAAAGCCCACAAAATTCATGATTTGTTTGCACTCCGGAAGTCATTTTGCTCATTGTTGAATTCAGCTGAGCGTCATGGCCCATGGCCACTAGTTTCCAATAAAACTCGACTTTGATGATGAAATATGTTACATTTGTCAGTAAAAGCAAGTCTGAGATGTCAAAAAAAGAAAAAGAAAAATGTCATCTGGGAATTCACAGTCCTTTCTCAGCGTTCTCTATGTGGTGAGATAGTCTGTGAAATTATCAATGGGTTTCTGTTGCCTACTATTGAACAGATACCTGGATACAGAACTTTGTGTTTTTCTGGGGTTCACAATATAGTACAAATTTTTTTGATAATTTTTTTTGGCATGATTTTGTTTTGCCTTTGTATGGTCTTTGAGAAGAACTTAACCAAGATTGGCTATTGTCTCCCATTGCAGTCCACTCTCCCAACACAGTGGCAGGGACCTTTCAATATCATTAAGTGGAATGTTGATATAAAATGTTTGTGCCATGTTTATGATCATTTCATCTGTGTTTTCTCCACTGGTTTCAGTTCAGTTATTCATCACATAGAGGGATGTATGTCGTTAATACTGTTCTTGCTAGATTATGGAGGTGATCATCCATGTGTGATAAAATGCATTTTTCTAATTGACAGATTCTTGAAGTAATACGCAATCCACTGGATAGTGTGGAAAGTACAGCATTAACTGATACAGGAGGCAGCTGTGAAGAAGAAGAAAAACACCAGCATCTTCTGGTAGAGAATGAGGAATTAAAACAGCAGGTTCAAGAGGTGCAGTATTCATTATCAGGGTTTCCACATCCTTCAAAATTGTTGCACTTTTTTAGCTCAGCTGACTATAAGTCATCTGAGCTATAGTCATGGTCCTTTGTCCGTCGTCCGTCCGACCGTCCAGCCGTCCGTTTGTTAACAGGGCACATTTTAAAACTGTTGGACCTACGAATCCAAAATTATACATACCATTAGATGTTCCCAAAATCTGCTACCATAACGAAAATTGGGTCATTAGGACTTCATTCCTTTGAGATATTAAGGAAAAACCTCAGTTTTCCATAAAAAAAGCCATTGTTACACTTCAAGGCTGCCTTATATCAAAACCACTGATCTGTTCTTGGTCATATTAGTATTCATATTCTTCCATACATTTTCTATGAACATACCAAAAATAAGGTCAGTATTGGGTATTATTTTGAAGTTATGGGCCCAAATATAATGCATTTTTTAAAAAATCAGGAAATATATTTACTCACCTAACATGAGAATTGCTGAAGCTGGAGACCTTTTTTTCAGGAATATAACTTTATTTAATCAAGATTCAATTATTTACCCAAAATTAGATCTGAATTTTGCAAATTTTTCAAGTTATTAGCATAAATAAAAAATTAATACCTTAAATTTTGTCCAACTTTGGGAATGGCACGTCTTTTCTCTGTAAGCACTGTTGATTTAATTTACACAGCATATATACATAAGGATTTAATCTTTTAAAATCTGAAATTTCAAAGGAATTGATTGAAAAGAGTAGCTTTTATTCAAGTTTTCATACACCATGTCAAGTGTTGTTTACATCTGGCTCACCTAGTAGAACAGCCATCACTTGCATTATGTAACCCACCCCAGGCAGCTTGCCTCAGGCTCAGCTTGGCCACTACTAGCAGGCTTCCCCTCTGCCCTGCACTCCCCCCCCCCAGATGGTGCATTAACTAGATGAATGTTATAATTTTCTGTATTTTATTTTATTCATGGCTATGCTACATTTTAGATTTTGCATTGTACCACCAGGGTTACAATGATTAAAGTACTCATTTCATAGTGTCCACAAAGTGGTGTATTGCTATGAAAGTGTGGATGTTCATCAGATAAGTAATTCCTTACTTCAGAAGAGTAATAACTTCACCAGGTGTGAAATTGACTATTAATTCCAGTAATAAATTATAGCTGATATTGTTATTAGCATAATGATATTGTTTGTCCCTCATTCAACCAAAAGTGTGTATAATTCATTTGAAAAGATGTTTTTATTTTATCAAATTTACTGAATCTTTTATTTTATTTTGGTGAATAAAATTAAGCATGTACTGAAAACTCCAATGTGCAAAACTTTTTAATAGTGATTCAAGGAATGATCTAGTAGATGCCTTGTTGTGGCATTATTTTCTTTTAAATTCAGTTTAAACATTTGTGATTTAAAAATAAAAAAATATATGTGTATGCATAATATGACCCAATATGAGCTACACTCTGGATATATAATGATTGCAGCTTAGAGTTCTGATATTTTAACCTATGTTTTCAGTTGTTTTATTACAAATTTATAAAACTTGTAAATAAAAAATAATGAATCAGATTTAAAACTATTAATGGAAAAAGTGGATATGCTAATAAAAATAGGCTTATATATAGACTTAAATGCATTATTCATTTGAAAGTAAAATAAATGTATTAGTCCATTCTGTCCACTTGCCTGTCCATCTGTAAATTTTTCATATGCATCACAGTATCTCAAAACTTTTACTGTTTCCTCTGTATAGTTCTTATGTACGTGCCAGTAATTTAGTCAGTATTATATAATTTTAAAAAGTTATAATTTAAAAATATATTTTTAGAAAAATTAAATACATCTGTGTTTCTATTTAATATCTATTTTCATACTTCAGGACTGCCGAATATCAAAACCACTCATCTGGTTTTCTTCATATTTACCATAAATATTCCTCTATATAACTTAAATTTTGCCCAAGTTTGACCATGGCATGTTTCTTTCTTGTAAGAACATTTGATTTACTTTTCACAGTCGATATATATATAGATTTAATCTGTTAAGTTCTGAAATTTCAAAGTAAAAGCTTAAAAATTGTTCTAGTTATTGAAGTTTTTCTGAGGCTCTAATGTATTTTCATTTTGAACCTCCAGACCAGCCATGTCTGGTCCCTACAGCCTTGCCTGGGTAAACTTATTAGTGATGCAACACTGCTGTCACAAATGTAGAATCACATGGCAACCCTGACCTCCCCCCCCCCCAACAGATATGTTGCATTAGTTACATACTTCAATTGCATTGCTGTTTCCGATCCAGTGTATACAACTTTTCCTGAATCAAGTGTTATTTTCAGGTATTTATTATTTTGCAAATTTTAAAAAAATATATTTTAAGAAAAAATTATATAAATTTGCGTATATAATGTGATGTTGACTGAGCAGATTAACTGTAAATGTTGATGCAATTTAGAATTGTTAATCAACTTAAATTTTCAAATTTAATTGATATATATTGTAAATGTATAGTAAAATTTATATATTTTGTCCAAAATTTCCCTTAACAAAAAATTGATGTAATAAAAAAATGAGGACCTAATGCAAACATTCGTTCAGTATTTTTCTGCCTCAGTAGAATGGAAATTAAAGTGATTTGCTTTGTTTTTCTATCTCTCTGTCTGTTTCTAAATAATCAATAATTATGAATAAAACTTTTTTTTACCTGTAAGATTAAATTTTGTATCCTGTATGTTTATGCAAAGGTGTTGTAACTTTCTTCACTCCCTGCCACTGAGTATTTGTTTAGGACAATATTCAATATTCTTCTGGCAACTGCATAAAATTTATAACTGGTAAGTAAAGAAATAAATATACAGAGTTACAAAGGTGTTTTTAAACTCTCATCCTTCCCCCCCCCCCCCCCCCCCCCCCCCCCCCCCCCCAATCAGGTCAAACAGCTGAGTCCCCATGTTTTCCTCTATAGGTCATCCGCATGTCCCATCAGTAACTTCTTCTCTGAACTCCCCAAGTTTTAGTCTCTCAAGTTGACCACAACCTGCCTATAGTGATCATGGGCGATTTCAGTATTGACATTTCTAATATAATATATAACACCAAATTGACACAATTATGTCAACTCTTTAAATGTCAACAACTAGTCAGAGAACCAACCAATGACCATGCAAATACCATAGATCTTGTCTTTACTAACTGTTTAAATGCTTCAGTTTCAACATTAGAAAACACATGGTCAGATCACAAGATATTATTAGCAACAATCCCCCATTCTTCAATTCAGATCAAACATGGCAACTTCTCACAGCTTCATCAACAGTTTCTTCTCTATAGATACTTTTTGAGACTTCCTCTCTAATTCAGCAACAACTGCTTCCCAAAACATACAAGTTTTCTACTTTTCCATAAATATTTTGATTTATTAAATGTATTTTTATACTTGCAAATCTCCACTTCCTTCCTCTGCAATTTACAACATCTGGTCATTTCCATTGCAATATTTTAGACACACATTCTTGTTCATATTTAAAATACTGATACTTCTATATAACTATTCCGCTCAACTACATAATTAATACAAAAAATTACATCTGTCAAAATGAAATCTTACAGACCTACATACAACAGTAGTGACACAATTGTATTTGTCTCATTCAGCTGAGCGCCTTTACCCATGGGTCCCTCATTGTGTATTTTCAATACCTTGAAATTGCTTGAATTTAATAAATTTGGAACATTTCTTTGAAAGTTTAGGTTATTGTAGGTTACATGAATGACAATTGTCAGAAGAGTTACTATTTTACTTTACATCTAGTGCATGCACAGGGCTATAGATCAGACTAGATTTCTGTACTAAAGTTTCTGAACTTCAGTTATGTTCTCTCTGACTGCGTGTGTACATTCTGAATGTCTCCAACCAAATCATGTTATATGTTGGAAAGAACCCCATGCACCTAGACTATTTACATTGTGCACATGGTTTGTCACTTCTGCTTGTTATATGCACATTTATGCCTCACCCCCTGTTCACTGATAGAGTGGTAATGGTGATATCACAAGTGGAAATTGCACTCTTAAGGCAGTGATCTCTGTGCATGGTATTAAACCACCTTTTCCACCAACCTTGTTACAGCTGGACTTGCTGCTGACAATTTTAAACTGTTCAAAGAGCAGTGGAAAAACTACTCTATTACCATATAACTAAGTTGTACACAGAAGATTGTCAGTCCAAGGTGCCTGATTATTGCATACATTTGGGGATGACTTGCTGAAAATTCATAATGGATTTCATTTCACTGCTCCTGAATATGAAAAACTGCTGCTGAGATCCTTGAATGTTTTGATCAGTTTGCAGTAACTGAACATAATGAAATTGATGAACACCCATAAAGATCAGGAATCTGATGAGAGATTTGAAAGCCCCATGCTGTGATAGTCTCTTGTTAGATCCTGCAATTTTTGTGACAGATGTGTAAGCTCCATATAGATAGGAATGTTCTTGGTATAAATAACACTGAAACACAAAAAAAACTGTCAGTATACAGAAATCTAACATGGGTTACTTGTATTACCTTATAAACCTAGAGGTACTTAGTCTACCACAATAAAACTATCCTGGACTGTGAAATCTTTGAATACAGTTATATCTTGGGAAAACAAGACTGTCCAGCATGGGCTGCAACAGTGACAAGCAAAAAAATCAAATGTCCAAACAAACTACAAAGCCAACAGTCTGTTCATCAAATGAGTGAACAAGATGAGGAGTGAAGTGAGTGTGGAGACAGTGGATTGGTACTGTTAATGTTCCGAACTGGGAAAACAAATGATGTAAAATGAGGAGTGAAGTGAGTTGGATGACAGTGGATTGGTACTGTTAAAGTGCCAAACTGGAAAGACAAATGATATAAGATAAGGAGTGAAGTGAGTGGGATGACAATGGATTGGTACTGTTAATGTGGCAAACTGGAAAGACAAATGATGTAAGATGAGGAGTGAAGTGAGTGGGATGACAAGGATTGGTACTGTTAATGTGCCAAACTGGATAGACAAATGATGTAAGATGAGGAGTGAAGTGAGTGGGATGACAGTGGATTGATACTGTTAATGTGCCAAACTGGAAAGACAAATGATGTAAGATGAGGAGTGAAGTGAGTGGGATGACAATGGATTGGTACTGTTAATGTGCCAAACTGGAAAGACAAATTATGTAAGATGAGGAGTGAAGTGAGTGGGAGGACAAGGATTGGTACTGTTAATGTGGCAAACTGGAAAGACAAATGATATAAGATGAGGAGTAAAGTGAGTGGGATGACAAGGATTGGTACTGTTAATTTGCCAAACTGGAAAGACAAATGATGTAAGATGAGGAGTGAAGTGAGTGGGATGACAATGGATTGGTACTGTTAATATGCCAAACTGGAAAGACAAATGATGTATAATGAGTGAAGTGAGTGGGATGACAAGGATTGGTACTGTTAATGTGGCAAACTGGAAAGACAAATGATGTAAGATGAGGATTGAAGTGAGTGTGATGACAAAGGATTGGTACTGTTAATGTGGCAAACTTGAAATTCAAATGATGCAAGATGAGGAGTGAAGTGAGTGTGATGACAGTGGATTGGTACTGTTAATGTGCCAAACTGGAAAGACAAATGATGTAAGATGAGGAGTGAAGTGAGGGGGATGACAGTGGATTGGTACTGTTAATGTGCCAAACTGGAAAGACAAATGATGTAAGATGAGGAGTGAAGTGAGTGGGATGACAAGGATTGGTACTGTTAATGTGGCAAACTGGAAAGACAAATGATGTAAGATGAGGAGTGAAGTGAGTGGGATGGTAAGGATTGGTACTGTTAATTTGCCAAACTGGAAAGACAAATGATGTAAGATGAGGAGTGAAGTGAGTGGGATGATAAGGATTGGTACTGTTAATTTGCCAAACTGAAAAGACAAATGATGTAAGATGAGGAGTGAAGTGAGTGGGATGATAAGGATTGGTACTGTTAATTTGCCAAACTGGAAAGACAAATGATGTAAGATGAGGAGTGAAGTGAGTGGGATGATAAGGATTGGTACTGTTAATTTGCCAAACTGGAAAGAAAAATGATGTAAGATGAGGAGTGAAGTGAGTGTGATGACAAGGATTGGTACTGTTAATGTGCCAAACTGGAAAGACAAATTTTGTAAGATGAGGAGTGAAGTGAGGGGGATGACAGTGGATTGGTACTGTTAATGTGCCAAACTGGAAAGACAAATGATGTAAGATGAGGAGTGAAGTGAGTGGGATGACAAGGATTGGTACTGTTAATGTGGCAAACTGGAAAGACAAATGATGTAAGATGAGGAGTGAAGTGAGTGGGATGATAAGGATTGGTACTGTTAATGTGGCAAACTGGAAAGACAAATGATGTAAGATGAGGAGTGAAGTGAGTGGGATGATAAGGATTGGTACTGTTAATATGCCAAACTGGAAAGACAAATGATGTATAATGAGTGAAGTGAGTGGGATGACAAGGATTGGTACTGTTAATGTGGCAAACCGGAAAGACAAATGATGTAAGATGAGGATTGAAGTGAGTGTGATGACAAAGGATTGGTACTGTTAATGTGGCAAACTTGAAATTCAAATGATGCAAGATGAGGAGTGAAGTGAGTGTGATGACAGTGGATTGGTACTGTAAATGTGCCAAACTGGAAAGACAAATGATGTAAGATGAGGAGTGAAGTGAGTGGGATGACAAGGATTGGTACTGTTAATGTGGCAAACTGGAAAGACAAATGATGTAAGATGAGGAGTGAAGTGAGTGGGATGGTAAGGATTGGTACTGTTAATTTGCCAAACTGGAAAGACAAATGATGTAAGATGAGGAGTGAAGTGAGTGGGATGATAAGGATTGGTACTGTTAATTTGCCAAACTGGAAAGACAAATGATGTAAGATGAGGAGTGAAGTGAGTGGGATGATAAGGATTGGTACTGTTAATTTGCCAAACTGGAAAGACAAATGATGTAAGATGAGGAGTGAAGTGAGTGGGATGATAAGGATTGGTACTGTTAATTTGCCAAACTGGAAAGACAAATGATGTAAGATGAGGAGTGAAGTGAGTGGGATGATAAGGATTGGTACTGTTAATTTGCCAAACTGGAAAGACAAATGATGTAAGATGAGGAGTGAAGTGAGTGGGATGATAAGGATTGGTACTGTTAATGTGGCAAACTGGAAAGACAAATGATGTAAGATGAGGAGTGAAGTGAGTGGGATGGTAAGGATTGGTACTGTTAATTTGCCAAACTGGAAAGAAAAATGATGTAAGATGAGGAGTGAAGTGAGTGTGATGACAAGGATTGGTACTGTTAATGTGGCAAACTGGAAAGACAAATGATGTAAGATGAGGAGTGAAGTGAGTGGGATGGTAAGGATTGGTACTGTTAATTTGCCAAACTGGAAAGACAAATGATGTAAGATGAGGAGTGAAGTGAGTGGGATGATAAGGATTGGTACTGTTAATTTGCCAAACTGAAAAGACAAATGATGTAAGATGAGGAGTGAAGTGAGTGTGATGATAAGGATTGGTACTGTTAATTTGCCAAACTGGAAAGACAAATTATGTAAGATGAGGAGTGAAGTGAGGGGGATGACAGTGGATTGGTACTGTTAATGTGCCAAACTGGAAAGAAAAATGATGTAAGATGAGGAGTGAAGTGAGTGGGATGACAAGGATTGGTACTGTTAATGTGGCAAACTGGAAAGACAAATTATGTAAGATGAGGAGTGAAGTGAGGGGGATGACAGTGGATTGGTACTGTTAATGTGCCAAACTGGAAAGACAAATGATGTAAGATGAGGAGTGAAGTGAGTGGGATGATAAGGATTGGTACTGTTAATATGCCAAACTGGAAAGACAAATGATGTATAATGAGTGAAGTGAGTGGGATGACAAGGATTGGTACTGTTAATGTGGCAAACCGGAAAGACAAATGATGTAAGATGAGGATTGAAGTGAGTGTGATGACAAAGGATTGGTACTGTTAATGTGGCAAACTTGAAATTCAAATGATGCAAGATGAGGAGTGAAGTGAGTGTGATGACAGTGGATTGGTACTGTAAATGTGCCAAACTGGAAAGACAAATGATGTAAGATGAGGAGTGAAGTGAGTGGGATGACAAGGATTGGTACTGTTAATGTGGCAAACTGGAAAGACAAATGATGTAAGATTAGGAGTGAAGTGAGTGGGATGGTAAGGATTGGTACTGTTAATTTGCCAAACTGGAAAGACAAATGATGTAAGATGAGGAGTGAAGTGAGTGGGATGATAAGGATTGGTACTGTTAATTTGCCAAACTGGAAAGACAAATGATGTAAGATGAGGAGTGAAGTGAGTGGGATGATAAGGATTGGTACTGTTAATTTGCCAAACTGGAAAGACAAATGATGTAAGATGAGGAGTGAAGTGAGTGGGATGATAAGGATTGGTACTGTTAATTTGCCAAACTGGAAAGACAAATGATGTAAGATGAGGAGTGAAGTGAGTGGGATGATAAGGATTGGTACTGTTAATTTGCCAAACTGGAAAGAAAAATGATGTAAGATGAGGAGTGAAGTGAGTGTGATGACAAGGATTGGTACTGTTAATGTGCCAAACTGGAAAGACAAATTATGTAAGATGAGGAGTGAAGTGAGGGGGATGACAGTGGATTGGTACGCTTAATGTGCCAAACTGGAAAGACAAATGATGTAAGATGAGGAGTGAAGTGAGTGGGATGACAAGGATTGGTACGCTTAATGTGCCAAACTGGAAAGACAAATGATGTAAGATGAGGAGTGAAGTGAGTGGGATGGTAAGGATTGGTACTGTTAATTTGCCAAACTGGAAAGACAAATGATGTAAGATGAGGAGTGAAGTGAGTGGGATGATAAGGATTGGTACTGTTAATTTGCCAAACTGAAAAGACAAATGATGTAAGATGAGGAGTGAAGTGAGTGGGATGATAAGGATTGGTACTGTTAATTTGCCAAACTGGAAAGACAAATGATGTAAGATGAGGAGTGAAGTGAGTGGGATGATAAGGATTGGTACTGTTAATGTGCCAAACTGGAAAGAAAAATGATGTAAGATGAGGAGTG